>JAMWYP010000142.1:0-1273307 GCA_025563575.1 Acacia pycnantha
GTGATCCACCAGCCTTCGTTGTTATCTCCACCACAGATATCAGCGGGCGCTGCATCCGATCCAATACAAATCATACCAGCCCATCGAGGCTGGACATCTGTGTTCTACTACAGAACATTGGCGCCGACCGTGGGGATCATCGAAAAGATCGATTCTCAGAACTTTGAAAGCTACTCGTAATCACTGAGTATGGCTGCCATTTCCAGGAGTCGTACTAATATGCCCCGACCATCGCATTCGCCAGAGGGATAACCACAGCCTTCAGAGAAAGCGGTGCAACATTCGAATTCAGTACACTCAGAGCAATGCCGTGAGGAGGGGCGAGACGAGATCGAAACCGAGGACACAGCTCATTCCCCCCACCCCAGTCGGGGTTGGCGTGGAGAGGACAAAGTAGATAGTCCAGGTTCGCGGTATCCCTCACCCTCCCAAGGAGTTTCAGATTAATCACCCTGACATACGCTTGATACACAATACATTAGGATCGTTGATCCAGCGTATGGACAACATGGAGAACTGACATCAACTCCAGCAAGATGAAAATGCGCGGTGTGTTCGAGAAGAATTGGAGCGTCAGAATGTTATATGGCGGCAGGAAGAACGAGAAAAGATGCTGCAACAATTCAAGGAGCAGCACGACGCAAAAACAAACCAAACCCGGGATGAAGATCAGAATGGCGATGAGTTAAGCCAGGTCAACGGAGAAAAGAGTGTACCCGATCAATCTCAGGGAAGGGACCGGGTCGATCATGGCTGAGATGATGACCAGAAAAAAGAAGCCAGTCAAAGAGACAGGCAGCAACCGGTTAATAGCACGGAAGCAAGGGATAAGGAGGCAAAGGATCGACAGACTTCCCGAAACAACCTGAAGGGGCATGAAGAGAAATAGTCTGCGGAAGACCGAATAACCAAAGAAGGGCCCCCACCTTTCAGCAAGCCACCACCTCAAACGACGGAGGCGGAGGAAGGCGCATTTTTGGGTCAATTCACTGATAAAGTCATGACAGCAGTATACCCAAAGGGTCTAGATTCGAGGGAATTGCAAAAATATGACGGAACCCAGGACCCTATGACACACTTGAACAACTTCAAAATGGAGATAATGGTCAAGGGAATTAAAGGACTTGTGGTACCCCGGCTATTTACCGGAACTTTCAGAGGAGCCGCGCAATTGTGGTTCCATTCTTTGCCACATCTCTCCATTCCAGATATGAAGACGCTGGAGCAGAAGTTCTTATTAAACTTCGCAACAAGCAGGCGACAGCCCAAGAGTGAGTTCCAACTCGCTCAGGTTAAACAAGGACAGGGGGAGACCTTGGGCAAATACCTGGATCATTTTAAGAGTATCGCGTTGCAGATTCCGGGGCTAAAGGACGAGGTACACCTTCATTGCATTATAGCCGGTTTGGATGCATCATCCCGGTTAAAAAAGTCAATTATCAAGCGGTGCCCTACATCGTTGGCAGATTTTCACGGACGATCACAGCAATATTTGGAATTGGAACAAATGGAGATAGCGGCCAACGCTGTGAAAGATCGGCCGAAGAGCCCACCGAACCGAGGAAGGGAAAGTTAAGAGGCGCACAAGAAAAACCCTTGAGCCCGGGAAAGAACCGAGATGGAAAATATGAAAGATACACTCCATTGAAGGTTTCGTAGGCGAAGCTGTGGAAAGAAGTTTGTACGACTAAGATGAAAAAGGTCGACAGACCTCGGCCTCTCGGTAGAAGAGGCACGGCTGACAAGACTCGATTCTGTGAGTTCCATGACCAACACGGACACACAACTGAGCAATGCTGGGATCTGAAGGATGCGATTGAAAAATTCGTCCGAGATGGGAAGCTCTGAAAATACGTCATTCAGACCCAGGGAAAGCAGAACAACAAAAGACAGGGAGAAGGCTGGAGTAAGAGCCCGCCCCCCGAAAAGAGAAAGAAAGAACAAAAAAAGAAGCCCGAGGACAGTGACGATGATTTCCCTGAAGCCAAATACGACTGCAATGTTATTAGCGGAGGCTTTGGCGGTGGAGGGGACACCACGAGTCAACGGCGGAAATACCTAAGGGAGGTATTATTAATAAAAGAAGCCCTAAAGTTCAAGGAAGACATAGTCAAATCCAAGTCTCCTGTGTTGTGTTTTACCGACAAGGATTTAGAGGACGTTGCTCCGGGGCATCATGACGGGTTGGTAATCACAAGAACCCTCGTGAATTGCCGAGTCAAAAAGATCTTTGTGGACAACGGAAGCGCTGTGGACATCATTCTTAATGACGCGTATAAATGGATGAACTTTGATGCTGATGTTTTGAAACCATGCAAAACGATCCTAACCGGTTTCAATGGGCAGCATACCCATCCAAAAGGGTATGTTGATCTCAAGTTAACCTTGGGGGATGCACAGGCTTTCAAATCAGAGAGAGTTAGATTCGTGGTAGCGGATTTTCCATCATCCTACAATATGATCTTGGGCCGACCGACAATTCACAATTGGGATATGTTGGTATCGTCCAAACATCAGAAACTCAAGATGGTCAACAAGAAAAAAAAAGTGGTTACCGTAAAAGGAGATCAAAGACAATCCCGGCAGTGTTACTACAACACGGTTTAGGCATGAACCATCCCGGTTACCACGGAGTAATACAAGCAAAGCCCCGAAAGAGGATTCAGAAGGAAAATCTGTAAACGTGGTGGAGTTGGACCTCCGTGAAGAAGAAAAAATGAAAACTGAGCCAAGTGGAGAGTTAGAAGATTTCGTTCTGGGATCAGAACCTGGTCAGGTCACGAAAATCGGCAAGGAGTTAGATCCCGCGAGACGCGAAGAGTTGGAACAATTCCTCCGGGCTAATAGAGATGTATTTGCGTGGAGCCCATCCGAGATACCCGATATTGATCCATCTTTCTGTTGTCATCAGTTGGCAATCAAACCGGGGTCTACTCCTGTTTCTCTGAAAAAGAGGAAGCTCGGGGAAGAAAGGAGAAAGGCCTTGGGAGCGCACGTAGCGGAGTTGTTGGAAGCTGGTTTCATCCGAGAGATACAGTATACCACGTGGCTTTCCAATGTCGTTCTCGTTAAGAAGCCCAATGGCAAATGGAGGGTATGCACGGACTACAAAGACTTAAACCTGGTATGCCCAAAGATCCTTCCCGATGCCCAACATAGATCAACTGGTCAACAGTTCTTCAGGATTCTGATTGCTGTCATTCATGGACGCATACTCAGGATATAACCAAATTGCAATGCACCCGGATGATCAAGCCAAGACCGCCTTCATCACCGAAAAGGCTAATTATTGTTATAATGTGATGCCATTCGGATTGAAGAATGCGGGGGCAACGTACAGGGTCTTTGAAGACCAATTGGGCAAGAACGTCGAAGTTTACATTGACGACATGATCGTCAAATCTTTGAATGAAGATAGTCATGTGGAGGACTTGACACAGACCTTTGACAAACTGAGAAGGTACAGAATTCGCTTAAACCCGGCCAAATGCGCATTTGGAGTACCTGCGGGAAAATTCCTGGGTTCCTGCTCACGAACAGGGGCATAGAGGTGAATCCTGATAAATGTCAAGTTGTACTAGACATGAAGGCCCCACAAAACAAGAAAGAAGTTCAACAACTGACAGGAAGGTTAGCGGCTCTAACTCGCTTTCTACCAAAGTCAGCAGAAAACTCGCTCCCTTTCTTCAAACTGCTAAAGAAGAAAGCATCTGAGGGATGGAATGCTGAATGCGAGGTGGCGTTTGAGAAAATCAAACAGTGCTTGGCGGTGCCTCCAATACTAACAAGACCTATGGCTGGAGAAAGCCTGATATTATATTTATCTGTGGGCGATGAGGCGGTAAACGCTGTACTGGTGAGGGAAACCGAGGATGGTCAGAGCCCGGTATATTTCATAAGTAAAGCGCTACAAGGACCAGAGTTGCGATACCAGAAGGTAGAAAAGATAGCTTTTGCCCTATTATTGGCGGCAAGGCGGCTCCGCCCATATTTCCAGAGTCATCCGATCGTGGTACGCAATGATCAACCAATCCGGAAAATCCTTCACAAGCCAGACCTAGCTGGGCGAATGGTGGGGTGGGCCATTCAGTTGTCTGAATTTGACATCACCTACAAGGCTCGGCACGCAATCAAGTCACAGGCGTTGGCGAATTTGGTAATGGAGCTAACCCTGGGGACCGGGGATGACAATCATAGTGTTTGGAAGTTGTTTGTAGACGGCTCATCAAACGTTAAAGGAAGTGGAGCAGGAATTATTGTTGAAAATCCCGAAGGCGTCTCGCTAGAGTTGTCTCTACGCTTCAACTTTCCAACGTCCAACAACCAGGCGGAGTACGAGGCGGTAATAGCTGGTTTACTCCAAGCTCACGAGGGGGGCCCGTCGAGTACACGTATCCACTGATTCCCAATTGGTAGCTTCTCAAATAAATGGAACCTACCAAGCCAAAGGACCTTTAATGATCAAATATCTGGGGAAGGTGAAGGAAATCATCACTAAATTTGACGAAGTGACGGTGGCGCACATTCCAAGAGGAGACAATGTAAGGGCTGATGTTTTGGCAAAACTAGCAAGCACTAAAACTCCAGGGAATCACCACACCATCATCCAACAAAACCTTCTAGAACCAAGTTGTGTGATGATCATTTCAGAATCTAGCGACTGGAGGAAACCCATCGCGGACTATTTGGAAAAAGGAATCCTACCTGATGAACCCTTGGAGGCCAGGAAGCTCGCACGAACAGCAGCTTCGTACGCGCTTGTTAGTGACCAATTGTATCGCAAAGGGGTATATTCTCCAATGATGAAGTGTTTTTTGGCAAGTGAGGCCCGTTACGTTTTAATGGAGATCGATGAGGGTATCAATGGTCACCATATGGGAGCTAAAGCGTTGGCTAGAAAGGCAGTAAGAGGGCTGGTTACTTCTGGCCTACCATGGCGGCTGATGCTAAGAGTCATGTCCAAAAGTGCGACAGTTTCCAGAAGCATGCTAGTATTATCCGATCACCACCTGCACCCCTTCAGACAATTTCCGTACCATGGCCATTCTTCAAATGGGGAATGGACCTATTGGGGCCTTTCAAGCGAGCGGTGGGTCAAATGCGATGGCTTATTGTGGCAGTTGATTATTTTACAAAGTGGATTGAAATAGAACCACTTGCCACGATTACATCAGATAGGGTGCAGAAGTTCTTACAAAAGAACATCATTTTCACGTTTTGGTATACCAGCCGAAATAAATTCGATGCGGGCAGGTTTATTGACAAGGGTTTTCAACGGTTGGTAGCTGATTTTAATATCCAGCAGCACTTCGCATCCGTAGAGCATCCGCAATCAAATGGGCAGGCAGAGGCCGCGAATAAGATCATTGTAGACGGATTAAAGAAGCGAATGGAAGATGCTGCATCTAGCTGGGTAGACCAACTGCCCTATGTCTTGTGGGGTTATCGAACAAGTGTGCAATCATCAACCGGAGAAACACCATTTAAGTTGACCTACGGATGTGAAGCCATGATCCCAGTCGAAATTGGAGAGTCGTCGTGGCGGAAGGTCGTAGCCTTCAGTATCAAGAAGAGAACAATGAGGAAATTGCGGTTGAGTTAGATTTGATTGATGAAGTGCGGATCGCTGCACACTGTCGAGATTTGGCAGCTAAGCAGCTTCTGTCAACCCGCTACAACAAAAAGGTGCGACCCCTTTCTTTTGATACAGGGAGCCTCGTTCTCTGGAGAGCGGATATTGGCAACAAGAATGTTGCAGAAGGAAAGATGGCCCCGAACTGGGAAGGCCCATACCGGGTTATTGAAAATCTCGGTAAAGGAGCCTACAAGGTTGGAGACGCTGCAAAAGAAAGCGGTGAAGCGGACTTGGAACACTGATAAGTTGAAGGCTTATTATAGCTGAAGATTATGGCCCCGAGGAGGGTGATTTCATTTGAAAGACCTGGCATGACCTTACTTGTGGGAGGTCGGCTCGTTGTTTCTTTACATCTAAATTTCTTGTAAGACATTTTACCAATGATCTTGATTTTATGAATGAAAGAATGACTTAGCCAGATTTCTGCAAATAAGATTTGTGCCTACTTTCTGGTTATAAACACGTAGAGGCCAGGGTATTGAAACCCGGTTTCCAAAATCGCGTCATGAATTAAAGTGTGATAAAACTAGGGTCGATAAGCCCGGTCTCAAAGAAATCACCTTACAAATACGTAGAGACCAGGGTATCGAAACCCGGTTTCCAAAATCGTGCAAAATAAACGCGAGGAAGTCGGAGCATCAAGTCCGCCTTCCGAAATCATGTAAAATAAACGCGTAGAGGCCAGGGTATTGAAACCCGGTTTCCAAAATCGTGTAAAATATTATCGTGTAGAAAACAGGATAATCAAATCCATTTTCCAAAACCACAGATAGTATAAATATGCAGTAGTCAGGATGCCAAATTCCGACGTTTAAAAGCATATCTGATTCAGACATGGTAGCAGACAATGATATCTAATCTGCAAAAATCATGCCTTGATCACACATATGAAGGATAGAGGAATTAAACCCATCCCCTAAAGTCATATGTGTCTAACGATGTTCAAAGTCGGAGCAAAGAAGCTCGCCTTTCAGCATCATAGTGAATATGCTTGTTCCTGTTATGATAACAACTACGGTTGTGAACAATCAGACATCTAACAAGTAAGCCCAAATGCAAGGGAGTAAAATAATACTGTAATCGTGAGCAGGTTCGAAAAGCAAACGGCTTATACGACAAAAAATTATGGCCTCCGGCCACAGGCTTTCAAACACAGAAGTCATCAAACTATTACATCAAAGCTCTGACTGCGGCTCAGTAGCTGACGGGGAAGGCTGCTCATTTTCGCTTTCAGCCCTAGGAGGAATCAGCTTCCCTTTATCATTGACATAAGCCTCAATATGCAGCCCAACCGTATTCAAAGTGATGCCGGGATTCAAGGCACGAATTTGATCGACTGCGTTTAAAGCAGCGGTTAGGCAGCTTGACTGTACAACACAAGCTTGGAATCGAAGCGCAAGCTCCTCATCTTTCTTTCCAAGTTTGTCCCTCAAATCATCGCCATCCACATCAACCACGGATGATTGCGACATCTTCCAGACGGAGGATCTTGAGATGACGCAGCTTATCCTGAGAAACAACTAGCTCGGCTTCAGTCGCGGCTAACTTAAGAAGAGTGCGGCGGCCTCGTCGATGGCAGTGTCCCCGGTTGCCAATGGTTTTCTTAAGCTCGGCTCCAAGGGAGGTCTTCTCCTTGTTTACCCTGTCAAGAATGGTGGTTACCGCGGCAAGTTTCCGAGTCAGGTCATCCAAAGCTTTCGACCGATCGGCATACTGAGCCCGGAGAGCGGCATAAGGCTGTAGCAAAGAAATTGCTTTAAAGGCATGAAGCTGAATCTCATCCAGGCGAAGTTGTTCTTCCTGGTTAGGCGTGGTGGGGGAATACATGCGTGCAGGGGGATGCACAAGATCCATAAGTTTTGGCGTCACCCCGCTTGACCAAAGAGCTCCCCCAGACATAGTGGCATGGGTGCGCGGCATAGCAAAGGCAGAACTGGGCGCGGATGGAGACACTGGTCCTACACCAGCAGCGGGCGGGCTGGAAGGACTTGGAAGGTCAGGTACCTCAGCTGTGATAGGCGCATCCTCCGTAACCTGCTTCCCTTTGGATTTCCTCGTTCTTTTCTTCTCCCGACCTGATCCATCCTTAGCAACGGAGCGCTTGCGGGGAACCTGACACCGATGAGGGTAATAACATCCCGGTAGAAGAAAAAGAAATGAGGCTCGTGAGGCTGATTATTCCTTGGCCGAACGGCGGCCACTGATTCATCATCGGAGGGGAGCCCCACGGTATATCCTAACCCATCCGCGTTTATGCCAAGTTGGGGAAACTCCTCGGCGCTCAAGGCATTCTTAAATTCGATCACCCTCGCACTCACGGCTTTCTTGGGGGAATCAGGGTTCCTGACTGACCCAGTCGAACTGGCCTCGTCCGTGTGGGACGGCACAAGAGAGTGAGACGACGACGCCATTTACGCCTAAGAAAGAAAGAAGAAAATGGTTCACAAGAATCAATCCTAGGGGAAAAAATGGTTCACAAGAATCAATCCTAGGGGAAAACGTGGAAAATCAATAAAATGTCCGAAAGAATTTTTGATTCAGTGGGGATGTGGGTAGAGAAGAATTTTTGTGGTAAAAGAAATAGGGCAAGAGTGGCTCAGCCTAAGAAATCCACAAGTTCAGAGGTTCACGAATAAACTCAGAAAGTTGAGGAAAATTCCGCACAGAGTAGTGAATCCAGATAAAAAAGCATAGAAAAAATGACGAATGAAAGGGATTGCAACAATGAAAAAAGTTGTTGGAATACCTGTTAGAAGATTTCTGCAGAAGATTTGCAAGAGCTGGAAGAGAAAGGCAGTCACTGAGAGTATCGCTGGCAAGGCAGACAAGGAGTTGAGCGAGTAAAGTCCTCAAAGAACGAAGAAAGCCAAAATATATAGGTTTGGCAGAAGAAAGACGTTGGCGAAAGGATGCGAATTTGAAACGACAAGGGTAA
Organism: Acacia pycnantha; assembly: GCA_025563575.1. Taxonomy (NCBI): domain Eukaryota; kingdom Viridiplantae; phylum Streptophyta; class Magnoliopsida; order Fabales; family Fabaceae; genus Acacia; species Acacia pycnantha. The sequence continues at coordinate 8,571 of JAMWYP010000142.1, forward strand.
TGGCGTTAAAAAAGGCGGAAAATCAGAGTACCCCCAAAAGGCGCAATGATGCCGTTCCTAAAGCAATCTGAGCATTAAATGTTCGCACCTTCCCAGCGCATATTTCGTAGCACCTATGTCTGAGCAGCGAGTGATACGCAGAGACGTGGCAATTTGCGGAAAAGATACGTCCTTTCATATCAATGTGAGAAGACGTGTTGCAGAAGAGTCATAATGAGAAAAACGACGGTTCGCAAAAAAGTGAAGAGGGTAACCGGCATCACACGATACTAAAAACACGGTATGGCGGACGAAGATGACAACCGGGTTAAAATCATGGGAAATGCCGAGGTCCTCACTAGTGTAAGATAGGTGTATTGGGAAAGATCACTTAGTGATTTCGGTTATTAGAGGAGAACTCAATACCAATGATCGAACACATTCAAGATTATACTAAGGCATATGAAGAATGCAGAAATCATCTTTATATTGATACTTGATCGGGTTACACAGGTCATCTACAAGAAAAATCGACCAAACTACTCGTCAACAGAGACGATTACAAGGATAATATAAAGAAAGAAATTACATCTGTGCATCCCTTAATCATTGCAGGTGATGATAGTCAGAAGCATCCCATAAAATAAAATAAAAAAAAAAAAAACCCGGTGGCGGGAGTAAAGCAACTGCCCAGCACTTCTCGAACCCCCCTGGGAGATGATGAAGCTCTCCAGGCAGGAAGATTCCGGAACAAAACCCGAACATCTTCCCAAAACCCATACGAAGTAGACCCGCCTAGCGACATGCTTGAAGACTGGTAACTACATCTGGAGGTAAGGCCGCAGGGCCAACAAGTTTGTTCTTTTTCCGGAATCTCTTTCTCCTTCCCCACATGGTTGAGAAAAAGGGAACAGGCCGGCAGATGATAGAGTTTGAAACTCTCACAAGAAGGCTCATCGTTCCTTGAAGAAGATTTACCCAGCAAACAAAAAACTAAGACCAGTGGTGTGGGAGCAAGAGGAAGGGTGAAGAAAATTTATAGGCTCAGGGGATTGCAAGGTTCACGCAACAACCAATGATGCTTAAATGGAAATAAGCGTTACAGATTCCCATAAAAGAAATCATGACTGTTGCTAAGAAAAGCGTGAGCATTAATTGCGCGCATAGACCAACGTGACCAAAAACGCCCAATAGCCGAACAGTCCTCGAATCACCGCAAGCCACGTGTCTCTATCTCATCCAAGATTGGGGGCAATGAGGTATATGAAGAATGCGAAGCGACAAATAGGTACAATCCAATAAAGGCAAAATCTCAGATGCTATAACGACACTACCGTGACTTTCCTCCGAAGCCCGAGCTAAGGAAAGCGGCGAATATCACGGTAAACAAACCTGGTACAGAGGTAACTCAGGATTTAATTCCTAAAGTTCAACCAATACCGAGGTAGGCAAAGAAGAGACATCCCGAGATCAAAAGTAGCTAATCTCAGCAGCCCGGAAGACCGAACTTCTGAGCTTAGGGGCAACTGTTATGGACTCAGGTAATGGGCCTGGCAGGAGCAAGGCCCAATGGAATTCTTTTTAGGAATTTTGGCAGGTATTCCGTTATTATTTTTAGGAAATGGAATTCTGTAATGAAAAAGGAAAAAGCATGTAATATTTCATCCATTAATAGTATACTTTGAAAATGGAATAAGCTATAATATTTTGGGTCTTGAGTTGAGCCATGGCAAGAAGGGAAATGTCCGAGCAAGAAAAAGGAAATAAGGGAAATGGAATTCTGTAATGAAAAAGGAAAAAGCATGTAATATTTCATCCATTAATATTATAATTTGAAAAAGGAAAAAGCAATGTATTTTGGGTCTTGGCAAGAAGGGAAATGTCCGAGCAAAAAAAAAAAAAAGGAAAGAAGGGAAATGGAATTCTGTAATTAAAAATTCTGCCAAAGGTGTTTGATAGACGGTGCTGAGGCTTATTTTGTCTTAAGTTTTTGCATGCTTAATTGTATTTATTGGAGTTCTATTTCTGCAAAATGCTGTGTGATATTTATGGATTCGAATTGATATGGTTTAATCTCTTTTGCCACGTTATTTCATTTTTGCAGGTCTTCCGTTAATGTCCTTTTACCCAAAATGTTCTTTTTAGGAATTTTGGCAGGTATTCCGTTATTATTTTTAGGAAATGGAATTCTGTAATGAAAAAGGAAAAAGCATGTAATATTTCATCCATTAATAGTATATGTTGAAAATGGAATAAGCTATAATATTTTGGGTCTTGAGTTGAGCCATGGCAAGAAGGGAAATGTCCGAGCAAGAAAAAGGAAATAATTCTATAATGAAAAAGGAAATGGAATTTCATCTATTAATATTATAATTAAAAATTCTTGCGAAAGGTGTTTGATAGACGGTCTTTGAGGCTTATTTTGTCTTAAGTTTTTGCATGCTTAATTGTATTTCTTGGAGTTCTATACCTGCCAAAATGCTGTGTGATATTTATGGATTTGAATTGATATGGTTTAATCTCTTTTGCCACGTTATTTCATTTTTGCAGGTCTTCCGTTAATTTGTTTTTCCATAAAATGTTCTTTTTAGGAATTTTGGCAGGTATTCCGTTATTATTAAAAGGAAATGGAATTCTGTAATGAAAAAGGAAAAAGCATGTAATATTTAATCCATTAATATTATACTTTGAAAAAGGAAAAAGCTATAATGTTTTGGGTCTTGAGTTGAGCCTTGGCTAGAAGGGAAATGTCCGAGCAAGAAAAAGGAAATAAGGAAATGGAATTCGTAATGAAAAATGAAAAAGCATGTAATATTTCATCCATTAATATTATAATTTGAAAAAGGAAAAAGCAATGTATTTTGGGTCTTGGCAAGAAGGGAAATGTCCGAGCAAAAAAAAAAAAAAGGAAAGAAGGGAAATGGAATTCTGTAATTAAAAATTCTGCCAAAGGTGTTTGATAGACGGTGCTGAGGCTTATTTTGTCTTAAGTTTTTGCATGCTTAATTGTATTTATTGGAGTTCTATTTCTGCAAAATGTTGTGTGATATTTATGGATTCGAATTGATATGGTTTAATCTCTTTTGCCACGTTATTTCATTTTTGCAGGTCTTCCGTTAATCTCCTTTTACCCAAAATGTTCTTTTTAGGAATTTTGGCAGGTATTCCGTTATTATTTTTAGGAAATGGAATTCTGTAATGAAAAAAGAAAAAGCATGTAATATTTCATCCATTAATATTATAATTTGAAAAAGGAAAAAGTAAGGTATTTTGGGTCTTGAGTTGGGCCTTGACAAAAAGGGAAATGTCGAAGCTGAGGCTTATTTTATCTTAAGTTTTTGCATGCTTAATTTTATTTCTTAGAGTTCTATACCTGCCAAAATGCTGTGTGATATTTATGGGTTCGAGTTGATATGGTTTAATCTCTTTTGCCACGTTTTTTCATTTTTGCAGGTCTTCCGTTAATTTGTTTTTCCATAAAATGTTCTTTTTAGGAATTTTAGCAGGTATTCCGTTATTATTAAAAGGAAATGGAATTCTGTAATGAAAAAGGAAAAACATGTAATATTTAATCCATTAAAATTATACTTTGAAAAAGGAAAAAGTTATAATGTTTTGGGTCTTGAGTTGAGCCTTGGCAAGAAGAGAAATGTCCGAGCAAGAAAAAGGAAAGAAGGGAAATGGAATTCTGTAATGAAAATGGAAAAAGCATGTAATATTTCATCCATTAATATTATAATTTGAAAAAGGAAAAAGTAATGTATTTTGGGTCTTGAGTTGGGCCTTGACAAGAAGGGAAATGTCCGAGCAAAAAAAAAAAGGAAAGAAGGGAAATGGAATTCTGTAATTAAAAATTCTTCCAAAGGTGTTTGATAGACGGTGCTGAGGCTTATTTTTTCTTAAGTTTTTGCATGCTTAATTTTATTCATTGGACTTCTATTTCTGTAAAATGTTGTGTGATATTTATGGATTCGAATTGATATTGTTTAATCTCTTTTGCCACGTTATTTCATTTTTGCAGGTCTTCCGTTAATGTCCTTTTACCCAAAATGTTCTTTTTAGGAATTTTGGCAGGTATTCCGTTATTATTTTTAGGAAATGGAATTCCGTAAAGAAAAAGCAAAAAGCATGTAATATTTCATCCATTAATAATATATTTTGAAAATGGAAAAAGCTATAATATTTTGGGTGTTGAGTTGAGCCTTGGCAAGAAGGGAAATGTCGGAGCAAAAAAAAGGAAATAAGGGAAATGGAATTCTGTAATTAAAAATTCTGCGAAAGGTGTTTGATAGACGGTGCTGAGGCTTATTTTGTCTTAAGTTTTTGCATGCTTAATTGTATTTCTTGGAGTTCTATACCTGCCAAAATGCTGTGTGATATTTATGGATTTGAATTGATATGGTTTAATGTCTTTTGCCACGTTATTTCATTTTTGCAGGTCTTCCGTTAATTTGTTTTTCCATAAAATGTTCTTTTTAGGAATTTTGGCTGGTATGCCGTTATTATTGAAAGGAAATGGAATTCTGTAATGAAAAAGGAAAAATCATTTAATATTAAATCCATTAATATTATACTTTGAAAAAGGAAAAAGCTATAATGTTTTGGGTCTTGAGTTGAGCCTTGGCAAGAAGGGAAATGTCCGAGCTAGAAAAAGGAAAGAAGGGAATGGAAGTAATGAAAAATGAAAAAGCATGTAATATTTCATCCATTAATATTATAATTTGAAAAAGGAAAAAGCAATGTATTTTGGGTCTTGGCAAGAAGGGAAATGTCCGAGCAAAAAAAAAGGAAAGAAGGGAAATGGGTAATTAAAAATTCTGCGAAAGGTGTTTCATAGACGGTGCTGAGGCTTATTTTGTCTTAAATTTTTGCATGCTTAATTGTATTTATTGGAGTTCTATTTCTGCAAAATGTTGTGTGATATTTATGGATTCGAATTGATATAGTTTAATCTCTTTTGCCACGTTATTTCATTTTTGCAGGTCTTCCGTTAATCTCCTTTTACCCAAAATGTTCTTTTTAGGAATTTTGGCAGGTATTCCGTTATTATTTTTAGGAAATGGAATTCTGTAATGAAAAAGAAAAAGTATGTAATATTTAATCTATTAAAATTATAATTTGAAAAAGGAAAAAACAATGTATTTTGGGTCTTGAGTTGAGCCTTGGCAAGAAGGGAAATGTCCGAGCAAAAAAAAAAAAAAAGGAAAGAAGGGAAATGGAATTCTGTAATTAAAAATTCTTCCAAAGGTGTTTGATAGACGGTGCTGAGGCTTATTTTATCTTAAGTTTTTGCATGCTTAATTTTATTTCTTAGAGTTCTATTACGCCAAAATGCTGTGTGATACTTATGGGTTCGAATTGATATGGTTTAATCTCTTTTGCCACGTTTTTTCATTTTTGCAGGTCTTCCGTTAATTTGTTTTTCCATAAAATGTTCTTTTTAGGAATTTTAGCAGGTATTCCGTTATTATTAAAAGGAAATGGAATCCTGTAATGAAAAAGGAAAAAAACATGTAATATTTAATCCATTAAAATTATACTTTGAAAAAGGAAAAAGTTATAATGTTTTGGGTCTTGAGTTGAGCCTTGGCAAGAAGAGAAATGTCCGAGCAAGAAAAAGGAAAGAAGGGAATGGGTAATGAAAATGGAAAAAGCATGTAATATTTCATCCATTAATATTATAATTTGAAAAAGTGTAATGAAAAAGGAAAAAGCATGTAATATTTCATCCATTAATAGTATATGTTGAAAATGGAATAAGCTATAATATTTTGGGTCTTGAGTTGAGCCATGGCAAGAAGGGAAATGTCCGAGCAAGAAAAAGGAAATAACGGAAATGGAATTCTGTAATTAAAAATTCTGCGAAAGGTGTTTGATAGACGGTGCTGAGGCTTATTTTGTCTTAAGTTTTTGCATGCTTAATTGTATTTCTTGGAGTTCTATACCTGCCAAAATGCTGTGTGATATTTATGGATTTGAATTGATATGGTTTAATTTCTTTTGCCACGTTATTTCATTTTTGCAGGTCTTCCGTTAATTTGTTTTTCCATAAAATTTTCTTTTTAGGAATTTTGGCAGGTATTCCGTTATTATTAAATGGAAATGGAATTTTGTAATGAAAAAGGAAAAAGCATTTAATATTAAATCCATTAATATTATACTTTGAAAAAGGAAAAAGCTATAATGTTTTGGGTCTTGAGTTGAGCCTTGGCAAGAAGGGAAATGTCCGAGCTAGAAAAAGGAAAGAAGGGAAATGGAATTCTGTAATGAAAAATGAAAAAGCATGTAATATTTCATCCATTAATATTATAATTTGAAAAAGGAAAAAGCAATGTATTTTGGGTCTTGGCAAGAAGGGAAATGTCCGAGCAAAAAAAAAAAGGAAAGAAGGGAAATGGAATTCTGTAATTAAAAATTCTGCGAAAGGTGTTTGATAGACGGTGCTGAGGCTTATTTTGTCTTAAGTTTTTGGTTGCTTAATTGTATTTATTGGAGTTCTATTTCTGCAAAATGTTGTGTGATATTTATGGATTCGAATTGATATAGTTTAATCTCTTTTGCCACGTTATTTCATTTTTGCAGGTCTTCCGTTAATCTCCTTTTACCCAAAATGTTCTTTTTTGGAATTTTGGCAGGTATTCCGTTATTATTTTTAGGAAATGGAATTCTGTAATGAAAAAAGAAAAAGCATGTAATATTTCATCCATGAATATTATAATTTGAAAAACGAAAAAACAATGTATTTTGGGTCTTGAGTTGAGCCTTGACAAGAAGGGAAATGTCGGAGCAAAAAAAAGGAAAGAAGGGAAATGAAATTCTGTAATTAAAAATTCTGCCAAAGGTGTTTGATAGACGGTGCTGAGGCTTATTTTATCTTAAGTTTTTGCATGCTTAATTTTATTTCTTAGAGTTCTATACCTGCCAAAATGCTGTGTGATATTTATGGGTTCGAGTTGATATGGTTTAATCTCTTTTGCCACGTTATTTCTTTTTGTAGGTCTTCCGTTAATTTGTTTTTCCATAAAATGTTCTTTTTAGGAATTTTAGCAGGTATTCCGTTATTATTAAAAGGAAATGGAATCCTGTAATGAAAAAGGAAAAAAACATGTAATATTTAATCCATTAAAATTATACTTTGAAAAAGGAAAAAGTTATAATGTTTTGGGTCTTGAGTTGAGCCTTGGCAAGAAGGGAAATGTCCGAGCAAGAAAAAGGAAAGAAGGGAAATGGAATTCTGTAATGAAAATGGAAAAAGCATGTAATATTTCATCCATTAATATTATAATTTGAAAAAGGAAAAAGTAATGTATTTTGGGTCTTGAGTTGGGCCTTGACAAGAAGGCGTTAATCTCCTTTTACCCAAAATGTTCTTTTTAGGAATTTTGGCAGGTATTCCGTTATTATTTTTAGGAAATGGAATTCTGTAATGAAAAAGGAAAAAGCATGTAATATTTCATCCATTAATTTTATAATTTGAAAATGGGAAAAGCAATGTATTTTGGGTCTTGAGTTGAGCCTTGACAAGAAGGGAAATGTCCGAGCAAAAAAAAGGAAAGAATGGAAATGGAATTCTGTAATTAAAAATTCTGCCAAAGGTGTTTGATAGACGGTGCTGAGGCTTTTTTTGTCTTAAGTTTTTGCATGCTTAATTGTATATCTTGGAGTTCTATACCAGCCAAAATGTTGTGTGATATTTATGGATTCGAATTGATATGGTTTAATATCTTTTGCCACGTTATTTCATTTTTGCAGGTCTTAGTTAATTTGTTTTTCCATAAAATGTTCTTTTTAGGAATTTTAGCGGGTATTCCGTTATTATTTTTAGGAAATGGAATTTTGTAATGAAAAAGGAAAAAGCATGTAATATTTAATCCATTAAAATTATACTTTGAAAAAGGAAAAAGCTATAATGTTTTGGGTCTTGAGTTGAGCCTTGGCAAGAAGGGAAATGTCCGAGCAAGAAAAAGGAAAGAAGGGAAATGCAATTCTGTAATGAAAATGGAAAAAGCATGTAATATTTCATCCATTAATATTATAATTTGAAAAAGGAAAAAGTAATGTATTTTGGGTCTTGAGTTGGGCCTTGACAAGAAGGGAAATGTCCGAGCAAAAAAAATGCAAAATGCTGTGTGATATTTATGGATTCGAATTGATATGGTTTAATCTCTTTTGCCACGTTATTTCATTTTTGCAGGTCTTCCGTTAATCTCCTTTTACCCAAAATGTTCTTTTTAGGAATTTTGGCAGGTATTCCGTTATTATTTTTAGGAAATGGAATTCTGTAATGAAAAAGGAAAAAGCATGTAATATTTCATCCATTAATATTATAATTTGAAAAAGGAAAAAGCAATGTATTTTGGGTCTTGAGTTGAGCCTTGACAAGAAGGGAAATGTCTGAGCAAAAAAAAGGAAAGAAGGGAAATGGAATTCTGTAATTAAAAATTCTGCCAAAGGTGTTTGATAGACGGTGCTGAGGCTTATTCGTTAATTTGTTTTTCCATAAAATGTTCTTTTTAGGAATTTTAGCAGGTATTCCGTTATTATTAAAAGGAAATGGAATTCTGTAATGAAAAAGGAAAAAGCATGTAATATTTAATCCATTAAAATTATACTTTGAAAAAGGAAAAAGCTATAATGTTTTGGGTCTTGAGTTGAGCCTTGGCAAGAAGGGAAATGTCCGAGCAAGAAAAAGGAAAGAAGGGAAATGCAATTCGTAATGAAAATGGAAAAAGCATGTAATATTTCATCCATTAATGTAATTAAAAATTCTTCCAAAGGTGTTTGATAGACGGTGCTGAGGCTTATTTTGTCTTAAGTGTTTGCATGCTTAATTGTATTTATTGGAGTTCTATTTCGCAAAATGTTGTGTGATATTTATGGATTCGAATTGATATGGTTTAATCTCTTTTGACACGTTATTTCATTTTTGCAGGTCTTCCGTTAATCTCCTTTTACCCAAAATGTTCTTTTTAGGAATTTTGGCGTGTATTCCGTTATTATTTTTAGGAAATGGAATTCGTAATGAAAATGGAAAAAACATGTAATATTTCATCCATTAATATTATAATTTGAAAAAGGAAAAAGCAATGTATTTTGGGTCTTGAGTTGAGCCTTGACAAGAAGGGAAATGTCTGAGCAAAAAAAAGGAAAGAAGGGAAATGGAATTCTGTAATTAAAAATTCTGCCAAAGGTGTTTGATAGACGGTGCTGAGGCTTATTTTATCTTAAGTTTTTGCATGCTTAATTGTATTTCTTAGAGTTCTATACCTGCCAAAATGCTGTGTGATATTTATGGGTTCGAGTTGATATGGTTTAATCTCTTTTGCCACGTTATTTCATTTTTGCAGTCTTCCGTTAATTTGTTTTTCCATAAAATGTTCTTTTTAGGAATTTTAGCGGTATTCCGTTATTATTAAAAGGAAATGGAATTCTGTAATGAAAAAGGAAAAAGCATGTAATATTTAATCCATTAAAATTATACTTTGAAAAAGGAAAAAGCTATAATGTTTTGGGTCTTGAGTTGAGCCTTGGCAAGAAGGAAATGTCCGAGCAAGAAAAAGGAAAGAAGGGAAATGGAATTCTGTAATGAAAATGGAAAAAGCATGTAATATTTCATCCATTAATATTATAATTTGAAAAAGGCCAAAATGCTGTGTGATATTTATGGATTCGAATTGATATGGTTTAATCTCTTTTGCCACGTTATTTCATTTTTGCAGGTCTTCCGTTAATCTCCTTTTACCCAAAATGTTCTTTTTAGGAATTTTGGCAGGTATTCCGTTATTATTTTTAGGAAATGGAATTCTGTAATGAAAAAGGAAAAACCATGTAATATTTCATCCATTAATATTATAATTTGAAAAACGAAAAAGCAATGTATTTTGGGTCTTGAGTTGAGCCTTGACAAGAAGGGAAATGTCTGAGCAAAAAAAAAGGAAAGAAGGGAAATGGAATTCTGTAATTAAAAATTCTGCCAAAGGTGTTTGATAGACGGTGCTGAGGCTTATTTTGTCTTAAGTTTTTGCATGCTTAATTGTATTTCTTAGAGTTCTATACCTGCCAAAATGCTGTGTGATATTTATGGGTTCGAGTTTATATGGTTTAATATCTTTTGCCACGTTATTTCATTTTTGCAGGTCTTCCGTTAATTTGTTTTTCCATAAAATGTTCTTTTTAGGAATTTTAGCAGGTATTTCGTTATTATTAAAAGGAAATGGAATTCTGTAATGAAAAAGGAAAAAGCATGTAATATTTAATCCATTAAAATTATACTTTGAAAAAGGAAAAAGCTATAATGTTTTGGGTCTTGAGTTGAGCCTTGGCAAGAAGGGAAATGTCCGAGCAAGAAAAAGGAAAGAAGGGAAATGAAATTCTGTAATGAAAATGGAAAAAACATGTAATATTTCATCCATTAATATTATAATTTGAAAAATGAAAAAGCAATGTATTTTGGGTCTTGAGTTGGGCCTTGACAAGAAGGGAAATGTCCGAGCAAAAAAAAAAGGAAAGAAGGGAAATGGAATTCTGTAATTAAAAATTCTTCCAAAGGTGTTTGATAGACGGTGCTGAGGCTTATTTTGTCTTAATTTTTTGCATGCTTAATTTTATTTATTGGAGTTCTATTTCTTCAAAATGCTGTGTGATATTTATGGATTCGAATTGATATGGTTGAATCTCTTTTGCCACGTTATTTCATTTTTGCAGGTCTTCCGTTAATCTCATTTTACCCAAAATGTTCTTTTTAGGAATTTTGGCAGGTATTCCGTTATTATTTTTAGGAAATGGAATTCTGTAATGAAAAAGGAAAAACCATGTAATATTTCATCCATTAATATTATAATTTGAAAAACGAAAAAGCAATGTATTTTGGGTCTTGAGTTGAGCCTTGACAAGAAGGGAAATGTCTGAGCAAAAAAAAGGAAAGAAGGGAAATGGAATTCTGTAATTAAAAATTCTGCCAAAGGTGTTTGATAGACGGTGCTGAGGCTTATTTTGTCTTAAGTTTTTGCATGCTTAATTGTATTTCTTAGAGTTCTATACCTGCCAAAATGCTGTGTGATATTTATGGGTTCGAGTTGATATGGTTTAATCTCTTTTGCCACGTTATTTCATTTTTGCAGGTCTTCCGTTAATTTGTTTTTCCATAAAATGTTCTTTTTAGGAATTTTAGCAGGTATTCCGTTATTATTAAAAGGAAATGGAATTCTGTAATGAAAAAGGAAAAAGCATGTAATATTTAATCCATTAAAATTATACTTTGAAAAAGGAAAAAGCTATAATGTTTTGGGTCTTGAGTTGAGCCTTGGCAAGAAGGGAAATGTCCGAGCAAGAAAAAGGAAAGAAGGGAAATGCAATTCTGTAATGAAAATGGAAAAAGCATGTAATATTTCATCCATTAATATTATAATTTGAAAAAGGAAAAAGTAATGTATTTTGGGTCTTGAGTTGGGCCTTGACAAGAAGGGAAATGTCCGAGCAAAAAAAAAGAAAGAAAGAAGGGAAATGGAATTCTGTAATTAAAAATTCTTCCAAAGGTGTTTGATAGACGGTGCTGAGGCTTATTTTGTCTTAAGTTTTTGCATGCTTAATTGTATTTATTGGAGTTCTATTTCTACAAAATGCTGTGTGATATTTATGGATTTGAATTGATATGGTTTAATCTCTTTTGCCACGTTATTTCATTTTTGCAGGTCTTCCGTTAATCTCCTTTTACCCAAAATGTTCTTTTTAGGAATTTTGGCAGTATTCCGTTATTATTTTTAGGAAATGGAATTTCGTAATGAAAAAGGAAAAACCATGTAATATTTCATCCATTAATATTATAATTTGTAATATTTTGGGTCTTGAGTTGAGCCCAGAAAAAAAAAAGGAAAGAAGGAAATGGAATTACGTAATTAAAAATGCCAAAGGTGTTTGATTTTGAGGCTTATTTTATCTTAAGTTTTTGCATGCTTAATTGTAAGAGTTCTATACGCCAAAATGTTGTGTGATATTTATGGGTTGATATGGTTTAATCTCTTTTGCCACGTTATTTCATTTTTGCAGGTCTTGTTAAGTTGTTTTTCCATAAAATGTTCTTTTTAGGAATTTTAGCAGGTATTTCGTTATTATTAAAAGGAAATGGAATTCTGTAATGAAAAAGGAAAAAGCATGTAATATTTAATCCATTAAAATTATACTTTGAAAAAGGAAAAAGCTATAATGTTTTGGGTCTTGAGTTGAGCCTTGGCAAGAAGGGAAATGTCCGAGCAAGAAAAAGGAAATAAGGGAATGGAATTTACGTAATGAAAAAGGAAAAAACATGTAATATTTCATCCATTAAAATTATAATTTGAAAAAGGAAAAAGCAATGTATTTTGGGTCTTGGCAAGAAGGGAAATCTCCGAGCAAAAAAAAAAGGTAAGAAAGGAAATGGAATTCTGTAATTAAAAATTATGCGAAAGGTGTTTGATAGACGGTGCTGAGGCTTATTTTTTCTTAAGTTTTTGCATGCTTAATTGTATTTCTTGGAGTTCTATACTGCCAAAATGTTGTGTGATATTTATGGATTCGAATTGATATGGTTTAATCTCTTTTGCCACGTTATTTCATTTTTGCGGGTCTTCCGTTAATATGTTTTTTCCATAAAATGTTCTTTTTAGGAATTTTGGCAGGTATTCCGTTATTATTTTTAGGAAATGGAATTCTGTAACGAAAAAGGAAAAAGCATGTAATATTTCATCCATTAATATTATATTTTGAAAAAGGAAAAAGCTATAATATTTTGGGTCTTTAGTTGAGCCTTGGCAAGAAAGGAAATGTCCGAGCAAGAAAAAGAAAATAAGGGAAATGGAATTCTGTAATGAAAAAGGAAAAAGCATGTAATATTTCATCCATTAATATTATAATTTGAAAAAGGAAAAAGTAATGTATTTTGGGTCTTGAGTTGGGCCTTGACAAGAAGGGAAATGTCCGAGCAAAAAAAAAGGAAAGAAAGAAAGAAGGAAATGGAATTCTGTAATTAAAAATTCTTCCAAAGGTGTTTGATAGACGGTGCTGAGGCTTATTTTGTCTTAAGTTTTTGCATGCTTAATTGTATTTATTGGAGTTCTATTTCTACAAAATGTTGTGTGATATTTATGGATTTGAATTGATATGGTTTAATCTCTTTTGCCACGTTATTTCATTTTCACGGGTCTTCCGTTAATCTCCTTTTACCCAAAATGTTCTTTTTAGGAATTTTGGCGGGTATTCCGTTATTATTTTTAGGAAATGGAATTCGTAATGAAAAAGGAAAAACATGTAATATTTCATCCATTAATAGTTTATTTTGAAAATGGAAAAAGCTATAATATTTTGGGTCTTGAGTTGAGCCTTGGCAAGAAGGGAAATGTCCGAGCAAGAAAAAGGAAATAACGGAAATGGAATTCTGTAATGAAAAAGGAAAAAGCATGTAATATTTCATCTATTAAAATTATAATTTGAAAAAGGAAAAAGCAATGTATTTTGGGTCTTGGCAAGAAGGGAAATGTCCGAGCAAAAAAAAAAAAAAGAAAAAAGAAGGGAAATGGAATTCTGTAATTAAAAATTATGCGAAAGGTGTTTGATAGACGGTGCTGAGGCTTATTTTTTCTTAAGTTTTTGCATGCTTAATTGTATTTCTTAGAGTTCTATACCTGCCAAAATGCTGTGTGATATTTATGGATTCGAATTGATATGGTTTAATCTCTTTTGCCACGTTATTTCATTTTTGCAGGTCTTCCGTTGATATGTTTTTACCCAGAATGTTCTTTTTAGGAATTTTGGCAGGTATTCTGTTATTATTTTTAGGAAATGGAATTCTGTAATGTAAACGGAAAAAGCATGTAATATTTCATCCATTAATATTATATTTTGAAAAAGGAAAAAGCTATAATATTTTGGGTCTTTAGTTGAGCCTTGGCAAGAACGGAAATGTCCGAGCAAGAAAAAGAAAATAAGGGAAATGGAATTCTGTAATGAAAAAGGAAAAGGCATGTAATATTTCATCCATTAATATTATAATTTGAAAAAGGAAAAAGTAATGTATTTTGGGTCTTGAGTTGGGCCTTGACAAGAAGGGAAATGTCCGAGCAAAAAAAAAAAAACGAAAGAAGGGAAATGGAATTCTGTAATTAAAAATTCTTCCAAAGGTGTTTGATAGACGGTGCTGAGGCTTATTTTGTCTTAAGTTTTTGCATGCTTAATTGTATTTATTGGAGTTCTATTTCTACAAAATGTTGTGTGATATTTATGGATTTGAATTGATATGGTTTAATCTCTTTTGCCACGTTATTTCATTTTCACAGGTCTTCCGTTAATCTCCTTTTACCCAAAATGTTCTTTTTAGGAATTTTGGCAGGTATTCCGTTATTATTTTTAGGAAATGGAATTCTGTAATGAAAAAGGAAAAAACTTGTAATATTTCATCCATTAATAGTTTATTTTGAAAATGGAAAAAGCTATAATATTTTGGGTCTTGAGTTGAGCCTTGGCAAGAAGGGAAATGTCCGAGCAAGAAAAAGGAAATAACGGAAATGGAATTCTGTAATGAAAAAGGAAAAAGCATGTAATATTTCATCTATTAAAATTATAATTTGAAAAAGGAAAAAGCAATGTATTTTGGGTCTTGGCAAGAAGGGAAATGTCCGAGCAAAAAAAAAAAAAGAAAAAAGAAGGGAAATGGAATTCTGTAATTAAAAATTATGCGAAAGGTGTTTGATAGACGGTGCTGAGGCTTATTTTTTCTTAAGTTTTTGCATGCTTAATTGTATTTCTTAGAGTTCTATACCTGCCAAAATGCTGTGTGATATTTATGGATTCGAATTGATATGGTTTAATCTCTTTTGCCACGTTATTTCATTTTTGCAGGTCTTCCGTTGATATGTTTTTACCCAGAATGTTCTTTTTAGGAATTTTGGCAGGTATTCTGTTATTATTTTTAGGAAATGGAATTCTGTAATGTAAACGGAAAAAGCATGTAATATTTCATCCATTAATATTATATTTTGAAAAAGGAAAAAGCTATAATATTTTGGGTCTTGAGTTGAGCCTTGGCAAGAAGGGAAATTCCCGTGCCAAAAAAAGGAAATAAGGGAAATGGAATTCTGTAGAGACATGAATGATGACATCATCGGCTTATGAATAGTGTTTTGTGAGGGGAGCCAGTGATAAGCCGTTTAGAAGTCGGCTTGAGGGGAGCCATGAATGATGACATCATCGGCTTATGAATAGTGTTTTGTGAGGGGAGCCAGTGATAAGCCGTTTAGAAGTCGGCTTGAGGGATGTGTTATTTTATATATATTGATTGTTTTCTCTGTTTTTCATAGCGCCATATCTTTATCACTTTTTATTAGGTTGCATGTTATTTGTTTCGTTAATATCTAGTTAGTTAATTTTTTCGATTAATTATTATTTATTTGTTGTACTACGTATTATTTATCATGTATACATACCAGTTAATTATCTCCTTTATCCGTGACTCTCTTCTCATGTTTTTATTATTATCCAGTTTCTTCTCGTAAATCTATTTAAATTATTTGACTTAGATTTGCTATTTTCTTTTATATTTAGATTTGCTATTTTTTTAAGTTATTTTCTTCTATTTCTTCCGCGACTCGGAGATCTTTAATATGTTTGCATTATTTAATTTTGTTTACCAGGTTTGTATTGTTTAAGTTGAATTTGCTATTTTATTTATATTTAAATATGTTTCCCTCTTCAGTTGTTTCTATTTGATTTTTGGTAATTCACTATTCCTCATTTGGTTTTATATTATGTTATATTAATTGTTTTCTCTGTTTTTCATAGCGCCATATCTTTATCACTTTTTATTAGGTTGCATGTTATTTGATTCGTTAATATCTAGTTAGTTAATTTTTTTCCTTTAATTATTATTTTTGTTGTACTACTTATTATTTATCATGTATGCGTACCAGTTAATTATCTCCTTTATCCGTGACTCTCTTCTCATGTTTTTTTTTATTATCCAGTTTCTTCTCTCGTATCTATTTAAATTATTTGACTTAGATTTGCAATTTTGTTTTATATTTAGATTTGCTATTTTTTTAAGTTATTTTCTTCTATGTCTTCCTCGACTCGGAGGTTTTTGATATGTTTGCATTATTTAATTTTGTTTACCAGGTTTGTATTGTTTAAGTTAAATGTGCTATTTTAATTATATTTATGTGTCTCCCTCTTCAGTTGTTTGTATTTGATTTTTGGTAATTCACTATTCCTCATTTGGTTTTATATTATGTTATTTAATTGTTTTCCTTTTTTTCCATAGCGCCATATCTTTATAACATTATATTAGGTTGCATGTTATTTGTTTCTTTAATATTTAGTTAGTTAATTTTTTTCCTTTAATTATTATTTATTTGTTTTAATACTTATTATTTATCATGTATATGTACCAGTTAACTATCTCCTTTATCCGTGACTCTCTTCTCATGTTTTTTTATTATCCTGTTTCTTCTCGTGTATCAATTTAAATTACTTGACTTAAATTTGCTATTTTGTTTTATATTTAGATTTGTTATTTTTTTAAGTTATTTACTTCTATGTCTTCCGCGACTCGGAGTTGCTTTTTTATTTTTTTTAGTTTGTATTGTTTAAGTTAAATGTGCTATTTTAATTATATTTATATTTGTCTCCCTCTTCAGTTGTTTGTATTTGATTTTTGGTAATTCACTATTCCTCATTTAGTTTTATATTATGTTATATTAATTGTTTTCTCTGTTTTTCATAGCGCCATATCTTTATCACTTTTTATTAGGTTGCATGTTATTTGTTTCGTTAATATCTAGTTAGTTAATTTTTTTTCCTTGAATTATTATTTATTTGTTGTACTACTTATTATTTATCATGTATATGTACCAGTTAATTATCTCCTTTATCCGTCACTCTCTTCTCATGTTTTTATTATTATCCAGTTTCTTCTCGTAAATCTATTTAAATTATTGGGTTAATGTACAAAAATAGACATATACTTTTGTCAAAAGAGCGCCCAGTAGCAAATTCTTTTTTTAGGTGCAAAAGTGACTATGTGGCTACAAAAGTGGAGCAAAATTAGCATTGACCGTTAGTTGACTTTTTCTGAACTGAAAATGATGACGTGGACGATGACGTTGATGTTAATGCTTTATAAATTAAAGTTCAGCCTCGGATACATTTCAAAAATTTCAATTTAGTCCCTTTATAAACTTTTAAAATTTTCATTTAAGTCCCTGGTCAAAACTTGCATTTTGACCAGGGACCTTCTTCTTCCTCGGTATACCCAGATTCCCCAGATTCCGGTGATCCTTCTTCTTCATCGGAGGTGCACTTCTTGTGGGGAAAATGAACATTCAACCCAGTAGCGTTTCTTTCACAGAAATTCACAGAATGTAAGTTTACATGAATCTGAATCATATCTATATCCCTACCACCAAATTGGATTAAGAAAAAATTTTGTCTTCCACTGTGCCTCTCAAAAAGAAAAAATTTCATCTTCCACTGTGCCTCAACGCTGTCATCGCGAGAAAGAAGGGAAGAAGAGCACAAACAACCCAAGGAACACAACCCAAGGAATCAGATGGAGAAATCAGATAAACAACCCAAGGAACACGGATTGAAGAACACAAATCAAGATTACAGATCAAAAGAAGAAGATCGAAGAACACCCGCTGGAAATCAGAGAGAAAACGAAGCAAATAGAGAACACTAACCAGAGATTCGACACCACGGATTGCAGATTGAGAATCTCAGATGAAAAAAAAAGCCACAGATCGAAGGATCGACGAGGATGGAGGAAAACAAACCTCAAACACCGTCCGCTGGAAATCAGAGAGAAAACGAAGCAAATAGAGAACACTAACCAGAGATTCGACACCACGGATTGCAGATCGAGAATCTCAGATGAAAAAAAAAGCCACAGATCGAAGGATCGACGAGGATGGAGGAAAACAAACCTCAAGTCAAGAAGATCGATCGATCACCGGAAACTAAGAAAAGAAAATGCTTAGGCCGGAAAGATGCAGACCGAAGGTCGCCGGAGATCGAAGGTGAATGAACAAGGAAAGAGGAGAAAAAAAATGGCCGAAGGTCGCCGGAGATCGAAGGTGAATGAACAAGGAAAGAGGAGAAAAAAATGGGGGGGGGGGGCGTGTCCATGTCCAGGTCGACGTGGGGGGGGGGACGTGTTCAAAGATAAAAAAAATTTAATTCATGGATTTTTTTTTTAATTTCTTTTTCTTCTTTCACTGCCAACTAGGATAAAAAGTTGCTGAGTCAGCATCCATGTTAATGTTTTTGGTCAAACTAACGGTCAACTAACGGTCAATGCTAATTTTGCTCCACTTTTGTAACCACATAGTCACTTTTGCACCTAAAAAAAGTATTTGCTACTAGACGCTCTTTTGACAAAAGTATATGTCTATTTTTGCACGTTAACCCTAAATTATTTGACTTAGATTTGCTATTTTCATTTATATTTAGATTTGCTATTTTTTTAAGTTATTTTCTTCTATTTCTTCCGCGACTCAGAGTTCTTTAATATGTTTGCATTATTTAATTTTGTTTACCAGGTTTGTAATGTTTACATTGAATGTGCTATTTTATTTATATTTAAATGTGTTTCCCTCTTCAATTGTTTCTATTTGATTTTTGGTAATTCACTATTCCTCCTTTGGTATTATATTATGTTATATTAATTGTTTTCCTTTTTTTCCATAGCGCCATATCTTTATAACTTTATATTAGGTTGCATGTTATTTATTTCGTTAATATTTAGTTAGTTAATTTTTTTTCCTTTAATTATTAATTATTTGTTTTAATACTTATTATTTATCATGTATATGTACCAGTTAATTATCTCCTTTATCCATGA
This sequence comes from Acacia pycnantha, assembly GCA_025563575.1. Taxonomy (NCBI): domain Eukaryota; kingdom Viridiplantae; phylum Streptophyta; class Magnoliopsida; order Fabales; family Fabaceae; genus Acacia; species Acacia pycnantha. The sequence continues at coordinate 27,415 of JAMWYP010000142.1, forward strand.
CTCTCTTCTCATGTTTTTATTATTATCCAGTTTCTTCTCGTGTATCAATTTAAATTACTTGACTTAAATTTGCTATTTTGTTTTATATTTAGATTTGTTATTTTTTAAGTAACTTACTTCTATGTCTTCCGCGACTCGGAGTTGCTTTTTTATTTTTTTTTTAGTTTGTATTGTTTAAGTTAAATGTGCTATTTTAATTATATTTATATTTGTCTCCCTCTTCAGTTGTTTGTATTTGATTTTTGGTAATTCACTATTCCTCATTTGTTTTATATTATGTTATATTAATTGTTTTCTCTGTTTTTCATAGCGCCATATCTTTATCACTTTTTATTAGGTTGCATGTTATTTGTTTCTTTAATATTTAGTTAGTTAATTTTTTTCCTTTAATTATTATTTATTTGTTTTAATACTTATTATTTATCATGTATATGTACCAGTTAACTATCTCCTTTATCCGTGACTCTCTTCTCATGTTTTTTTATTATCCTGTTTCTTCTCGTGTATCAATTTAAATTACTTGACTTAAATTTGCTATTTTGTTTTATATTTAGATTTGTTATTTTTTTAAGTTATTTTCTTCTATGTCTTCCGCGACTCGGAGTTGCTTTTTTTATTTTTTTTAGTTTGTATTGTTTAAGTTAAATGTGCTATTTTAATTATATTTATATTTGTCTCCCTCTTCAGGTGTTTGTATTTGATTTTTGGTAATTCACTATTCCTCATTTAGTTTTATATTATGTTATATTAATTGTTTTCTCTGTTTTTCATAGCGCCATATCTTTATCACTTTTTATTAGGTTGCATGTTATTTGTTTCGTTAATATCTAGTTAGTTAATTTTTTTCCTTGAATTATTATTTATTTGTTGTACTACTTATTATTTATCATGTATATGTACCAGTTAATTATCTCCTTTATCCGTCACTCTCTTCTAATGTTTTTATTATTATCCAGTTTCTTCTCGTAAATCTATTTAAATTATTTGACTTAGATTTGCTATTTTCTTTTATATTTAGATTTGCTATTTTTTTTAAATTATTTTCTTCTATTTCTTTACAGTTCTTTAATATGTTTGCATTATTTAATTTTATTTACCAGGTTTGTATTGTTTACATTGAATGTGCTATTTTATTTATATTTAAATGTGTTTCCCTCTTCAGTTTTTTCTATTTGATTTTTGGTAATTCACTATTCCTCCTTTGGTATTATATTATGTTATATTAATTGTTTTCCTTTTTTTCCATAGCGCCATATCATTAAAACTTTATATTAGGTTGCATGTTATTTGTTTCGTTAATATTTAGTTAGTTAATTTTTTTCCTTTAATTATTATTTATTTGTTTTAATACTTATTATTTATCATGTATATGTACCATATTTAGTTAGTTAATTTTTTTTTTAATTATTATTTATTTGTTTTAATACTTATTATTTATCATGTATATGTACCAGTTAATTATCTCCTTTATCAGTGACTCTCTTCTCATGTTTTTATTATTATCTAGTTTCTTCTCGTGTATCTATTTAAATTACTTTGACTTAAATTTGCTATTTTGTTTTAATTTTAGATTTTCTATTTTTTTAAGTTAAATGTGCTATTTTAATTATATTTATATGTGTCTCCCTCTTCAGTTGTTTGTATTTGATTTTTGGTAATTCACTATTCCTCATTTGGTTTTCTATTATGTTATATTAATTGTTTTCCTTTTTTTTTCCATAGCGCCATATCTTTATAACATTATATTAGGTTGCATGTTATTTGTTTCGTTAATATTTAGTTAGTTAATTTTTTTCATTTAATTATTATTTATTTGCTTTAATACTTATTATTTATCATGTATATGTACCAGTTAATTATCTCATTTATCCGTGACTCTCTTCTCATGTTTTTTTTATTATCCAGTTTCTTCTCGTGTATCTATTTAAATTACTTGACTTAAATTTGCTATTTTGTTCTATATTTAGATTTGCTATTTTTTTAAGTTATTTACTTTTATGTCTTCCGCGACTTGGAGTTGCTTTTTTATTTTGTTTAGTTTGTATTGTTTAAGTTAAATGTGCTATTTTAATTATATTTATATTTGTCTCCCTCATCAGCTGTTTGTATTTGATTTTTGGTAATTCACTATTCCTCATTTGGTTTCATATTATGTTATATTAATTGTTTTGTCTGTTTTTCATAGCGCCATATCTTTATCACTTTTTATTAGGTTGCATGTTATTTGTTTCGTTAATATCTAGTTAGTTAATTTTTTTCCTTTAATTATTATTTATTTGTTGTACTACTTATTATTTATCATGTATATGTACTAGTTAATTATCTCTTTTATCCGTGACTCTCTTCTCATGTTTTTATTATTATCCAGTTTCTTCTCGTAAATCTATTTAAATTATTTGACTTAGATTTGCTATTTTCTTTTATATTTAGATTTTCTATTTTTTTTAGTTATTTTCTTCTAATTCTTCCGCGACTCGGAGTTGTTTGATATGTTTGCATTATTTAATTTTGTTTACCAGGTTTGTATTGTTTAAGTTGAATGTGCTATTTTATTTATATTTAAATGTGTTTCCCTCTTCAGTTTTTTCTATTTGATTTTTGGTAATTCACTATTCCTCTTTTAGTATTATATTATGTTATATTAATTGTTTTCCTTTTTTTCCATAGCGCCATATCTTTATAACTTTATATTAGGTTGTATGTTATTTGTTTCGTTAATATCTAGTTAGTTAATTTTTTGTCCTTTGATTATTATTTATTTGTTGTAGTACTTATTATTTATCATGTATATGTACCAGTAAATTATTTCCTTTATCCGTGACTCTCTTCTCATGTTTTTTTATTATCCAGTTTCTTCTCTCGTATCTATTTAAATTATTTGACTTAGATTTGCTATTTTTTTTATATTTAGTTTTGCTATTTTTTTAAGTTATTTTCTTCTATGTCTTCCTCGACTCGGAGTTGTTTGATATGTTTGCATTATTTAATTTTGTTTACCAGGTTTGTATTGTTTAAGTTAAATGTGCTATTTTAATTATATTTATATGTGTCTCCCTCTTCAGTTGTTTGTATTTGATTTTTGGTAATTCACTATTCCTCGTTTGGTTTTCTATTATGTTATATTAATTGTTTTCCTTTTTTTTCCATAGCGCCATATCTTTATAACTTTATATAGGTTGCATGCTATTTGTTTCTTTAATATTTAGTTAGTTAATTTTTTTCCTTTAATTATTATTTATTTGTTTTAATACTTATTATTTATCATGTATATGTACCACTTAATTATATCCTTTATCCGTGACTCTCTTCTCATGTTTTTATTATTATCCAGTTTCTTCTCGTGTATCTTTTTAAATTACTTGACTTAAATTTGCTATTTTCTTTTAATTTTATATTTGCTATTTTTTTAAGTTATTTACTTCTATGTCTTCCGCGACTTGGAGTTGCTTTTTTATTTTGTTTAGTTTGCATTGTTTAAGTTAAATGTGCTATTTTAATTATATTTATATTTGTCCCTCTTCAACTATTTGTATTCGATTTTTGTTAATTCACTATTCCTTATTTGGTTTCATATTATGTTATATTAATTATTTTCTCTGTTTTTCATAGCGCCATATTTTTATCACTTTTTATTAGGTTGCATGTTATTTGTTTCATTAATATCTAGTTTGTTAATTTTTTTTCCTTCAATTATTATTTATTTGTTGTACTACTTATTATTTATCATGTATATGTACCAGTTAATTATGTCCTTTATCCGTGACTCTCTTCTCATGTTTTTTTATTATCCAGTTTCTTCTCGTAAATCTATTTAAATTATTTCACTTAAATTTGCTATTTTCTTTTATATTTACATTTGCTATTTTTTAAAGTTATTTTCTTCTATTTCCTCCGCGACTCGGAGTTGTTTGATATGTTTGCATTATTTAATTTTGTGTACCAGGTTTGTATTGTTTAAGTTGAATGTGCTATTTTATTTATATTTAAATGTGTTTCCCTCTTCAATTTTTTCAATTTGATTTTTGGTAATTCACTATTCCTCCTTTGGTATTATATTATATTATATTAATTGTTTTCATTTTTTTCCATAGCGCCATATCTTTATAACTTTATATTAGCTTACATGTTATTTGTTTTGTTAATATCTAGTTAGTTAATTTTTTTTCCTTGAATTATTATTTATTTGTTGTACTACTTATTATTTATCATGTATATGTACCAGTTAATTATCTCCTTTTATCCGTGACTCTCTTCTCATGTTTTTATTATTATCCAGTTTCTTCTCTCGTATCTATTTAAATTATTTGACTTAGATTTGTTATTTTGTTTTATATTTAGATTTGCCATTTTTTAAAGTTATTTTCTTCTATGTCTTCCTCGACTCGGAGTTGTTTGATATGTTTGCATTATTTAATTTTGTTTACCAGGTTTGTATTGTTTAAGTTAAATGTGCTATTTTAATTATATTTATATGTGTCTCCCTCTTCAGTTGTTTGTATTTGATTTTTGGTAATTCACTATTCCTCGTTTGGTTTTCTATTATGTTATATTAATTGTTTTCCTTTTTTTTCCATAGCGCCATATCTTTATAACATTATATTAGGTTGCATGTTATTTGTTTCGTTAATATTTAGTTAGTTAATTTTTTTCCTTTAATTATTATTTATTTGCTTTAATACTTATTATTTATCATGTATATGTACCAGTTAATTATCTCATTTATCCGTGACTCTCTTCTCATGTTTTTATTATTATCCCGTTTCTTCTCGTGTATCTATTTAAATTACTTGACTTAAATTTGCTATTTTGTTTTATATTTAGATTTGCTATTTTTTTAAGTTATTTACTTTTATGTCTTCCGCGACTTGGAGTTGCCTTTTTATTTTGTTTAGTTTGTATTGTTTAAGTTAAATGTGCTATTTTAATTATATTTATATTTGTCTCCCTCATCAGCTGTTTGTATTTGATTTTTGGTAATTCACTATTCCTCATGTGGTTTCATGTTATATTAATTGTTTTCCTTTTTTTTCCATAGCGCCATATCTTTATAACATTATATTAGGTTGCATGTTATTTGTTTCGTTAATTTTTAGTTAGTTAATTTTTTTCCTTTAATTATTATTTATTTGTTGTAATATGTAATACCCTAAAAATCACACTTATGATAAGTGTCATAAATTAGTAAAATATACCTATTTAAAATAGGTGAATATGTGGTGTCAAATTTATAGGGGAAAATCTTTTGAAGATTAGAATACCAAAATTACAATAATGCCCTTGTGGAGCATAGAATGACTTAAGGAAATTATGAAAAATCCTTAGAGGCAATAAAATAATTATTAAAAATTAGAGAGTATGTTGTCTCTAATTTAGACAATTTTTGGGATTTATTTCCTTGGAAAATAGTGAGGGAAAAATTAAAAAGTATTCCGGGATCATTATTGACCCCGTGATTATAGATATTTTATGTAAAGCATAAAATACCAATGTAAGTGCAAAAGTTGTGAGAAAATGAGTTATTCTAATTAAGAAAAGTATCAAAAATTAGTGGGTAATTAATTAAATAATTACTGGCTAATTATTTGGGCTTAAACAAAGGAAAATCCAAAGATAATTATGCAAAACCCTATAATTAGTGGTTTATGGCTAAAATTAGCATAAAATATATTTACTAATTATTTGGAAAATATGAAGAAAAATATATGAGATTGAGTAATTTTAAGCCTAAATCCAAGTATGGACCAATAGGAAAATTTTGTAAAAAAATTATATAAAAAAATTATTAAATAATTATTTTATATAATATTAATTAATTGAAAAATAAATAAATAAAAAATGAAAAAAGGGCAGAATTGTTGACTGAAAATATGGATAAGAATTTGAAAAATATATCTAGATACTTATGATTATAATATTAATATAATTGTGATATTTTGTGAAAAAGCAAATAGGATAAATGACCACGGATAGAAATTAAATCCTATCTAGAAAACCATGAATAAGGTTTCTAAGGTCAGAGTATTTTATAGACAAGTGAATTTTTATCTCGGAGTGGGCTGTCTCCGAAGTCATTTCCGAAACCGACGGAACAATAAGGGAATAAGATGAAAAGGACAAAGGAGCAGTTGAGGAAATGAAAACCTATAGAAAATAAATCATAACTCATTATCTGGAGATGAGTTGATAAGCAACTGGACGTTTTATGAAGAGTAAATACCCTTTTTGGTCCCTGTAAAAAAACACGGCCCCTTTTTGGTCCCTGAAAAAACTAAAGTCCTTTTTAGTCCTTAAAAAGGACGAATAAGGTCCCTTTTAGTCCTTTTTGGCCCTTTTTTGTGGACATTTTAATCCCTCACAATTTCCCAAAAGGTCCCTTTTAGTCCCTGAAATGGATGAAAAGTGACATTTTTTTTTCTCAGGGACCAAAAATGGGTCTGTGTGTTTTTCCAGGGACCAAAAAGGGTATTTACTCTTTTATGGATCAGTGAATTTTTGTCCCGAAGTTGATGATTCCGGAAGTTATTTCCGTAACCGACGCGTTTTTCCGTAAATCTTCGGCAGGACCGGAGAAGACCTAAAAGGGATCAAAAATTTAGTTAACTCAGAAATTTCTAATGAGTAGGAAAAGAACTTCAAAGTTGTGATTCCGGATTTCTAAGATTCTGCAAGATTACGCGATTCGGACACCGAACGGAGAACTTTATCGATGCAGGACCATAAAGTAGGGCCATGACATCATCAAAGATGATGCAGAGGGCTGCCACCTAAGGGGGGGGGAGGTCGGCCAGCCCTTGTGTGTGGTTGAGATTGTGCCATTTCAAAAGTTTCTCATCCTGCGGTCCAGGATCCGTCTGGTAAAGCATGAATAGTAACCCCGAAAAGTCTATAAATAGCAACCTTCACCTTCATATTTTCTCACACCAAATCTCACTTGATAATTTCGAAATTGAGGAGCAGCAAGGAGGAGGAAGAAGTCCGGGGAAATCTGTAGCGAAGCTCTGAGTAAGTTCTTCGGTCCTTAGTCTTAAGCTTTCGTAGTTCTTTCGGTAGTTAGAGTAGAAATGCTAGTTTAGTCTTTAATCTTCCAAGTATGATTAGATATCATATGTTAGGGGTATTTTAGTCATTAATTTTGAAAATCATGATGGGGTCGGAGTTATGGCAAAATTTTGGAAGATTAGAGTCAAAGTAGCGAAGTTACCGCGAAATTCCGCCTATTAGGGGCATCAGGGGCAAAATGGTCATTTATGCCTAAAATGCATGTTATGATGTCAAATGTTAATAAAATGTCATATTATCCTTATAGGATATCTGTAATCACAAACCGCTGTCGTATCGCAGTCAAACGTACCATTTTCCGTTTTCTGTCAGAAGTACCGATTACCGTCAACGAAGGTACGTTCGCGTACTGTAACACTAACTCTGATGGATATAGTATGTGAGTATGGTATGTGTATATGTGGTGTGTTTTTGGAATGTGTATTATGTTAGAAATGCTGGGAGCGATACATCTGTAAATGCTGGGAGCGATACGTTTGCATGCTGGGAGCGATACATGTGCATTGGTTGGGTGTGATTTATATGTTAATGTTGTTTTGTAACCCATATGTGTGTATGTAAACATGAGGTTAAACGTTACCTGAGATCCGGTGCGGATCTCAGCTCTTAACATAGCATCAGGGTCAGAAGGACCGAGGACCAAGGAGAGAGAAAAGCAGCAAGTTCAAGGATCCGGCTGAAGACTTCCCTTTTGATGTTCCGGCGGAAGCCTTCCTTTTGTTGTTATACATCACTTTTGAAATACTCGGTTACTGTACCGCTATTGTAACTAGCCAGTGGGCATTTTGAATATATATATCAGTTACACTCTTGCTCCGATGCTCTACTCTGATGAAAAAAATTTATACTGCTTTTAAAAAACGGGATGTTACATAATACTTATTATTTATCATGTATATGTACCAGTAAATTATCTCCTTTATCCGTGACTCTCCTCTCAAGTTTCTTTTTTTTATTATCCAGTTTCTTCTCGTGTATCTATTTAAATTATTTGACTTAGATTTGCTTTTTTCTTTTATATTTAGATTTGCTATTTTTTTAAGTTATTTTCTTCTATGTCTTCCTCGACTCGGAGTTGCTTAATATGTTTGCATTATTTAATTTTGTTTTCCAGGTTTGTATTGTTTAATTTAAATGTGTTATTTTATTTATATTTGTAACATCCCATTTTCAAAAGCAAAATAATTTTTTTTCCATTTAAAACATCAGAGTAGAGCATCGGAGCAAGAGAGTAACTGATACATATATTCAAAATAACCACTGTCGTATGTCTGGCTAGCTGCAGTAACAATACATTGATACGAATGTCTAACGTAAACGTAACTACATAAACGAAATAAGTCTTCAGCCGGGTCTTCTATGCGTGCTGCTTTCCTTTATCCTCGGTCCTCGATCGTCCCGACCCTGAAGCTATGTTAAGAGCTGAGGTCCAACGCGTACCGAACCTCAGGTAACGGTTAACATCATGTTTACATACACAACATATGTATTACAGATATTCATACCATTAATAGTATATGAGCACACAACAAATGTATCACACAAACAAGTGTATCCCAACAGCACGTAAGCCCCCTGGCAGATGTGTCACACCCAGCAATCGTGTCACACCCAGCAAGCGTTTCACACCCAGTAGTCGTTCCCCACCCAACAAGCATAATCATATCAACAGTACATAAACATACCACTGATCTATCAGCTATCACAATAAGCATACAATACACATAACACACATACGCATACAATAAACATCAGAGTTACTGTTACAGTACGCAGACATACCTTCATTGACGAAATACGGTACGTCTGACGATCGGAACGTGATCACAGATATCCTATAAGGATAATAGCATTTTTATCACTCAAACAACATTATAACAGTCATTTTAGTCCCAAATGACTATTTTACCCCTGACTTTGCTAACCGACGGAATTTCGCCAGAGCTTCGCTACTTTGACTCTAATCTTCTAAAATTTTGCCATATCTCTATCTCCATCATATTTTCAAAATAAATACCATATTTACCCTTAAAAATGATATCAAAATTCTACTTGGAAGATTAAAGATCAAACTAAAATTTCTACTATAACTACCGAAACGAAAGACTAGAACTTAAGACTAGGGACCGAATAAATTACCCAGAACTTCGCTATTCCTTCCTCAGGGCTCCTCCTTCTCTCTAACCTCTCACTAGATTTCGAATTTCTCTTTGAATTGATGAGGAATGAAGTGAAATGGAAGGGGTTATTTATAGGAAAAAGCTATGGCAAGTTTGGTAAATAATTCAAACTTCTCCTTCATTTTAAACCCTTGGATCTAGGGTTATTTTGTGGCTTCATCCTCACCCTCCAACCCCAATGGCCGACCTCCCCCTATGTCATCCTTCCAAAAATGAAGTCATCCCAATGATGTCACCCTTGCACTTTATGGATTTAACCGATAAATCCTCCTGCTCAGTGTTCCAATCGTGTAATCTTAAATAATCTCAAATACTTCTTGAGGTAACTTTGGAGGTCTATGATATCACTTGAGAAATATATGGATTAACAAGAATTATGGTCCCACTAAGGGTATTTTCTAGCCTCTTTATCATTTTAGGATAAACTCCGTCGGTTACGGAAATGACATCGGAGGTAAACCACTTAGGGACAAAAATTCACTTGTTTATAATATGTCCTGATGTTAGACACTTAGTTCACAGATTTTAAGATATGATTTATTTTCTATCGGTTCTCATTTATCCTATTTGCTTTTTCAACAAAATATCTTCTTTGGCAAAATATCATGATATTATCTCAAAATGCATTCACACACACTCCCATTTTTTCCAAAATTTCAGCTCCCCTCCCCCTTTTCTTATTTTTCATTTTGTTTATTTAATTATCCCACATTATCTTATATTAATTAGCTAGAAATTCTCCCATTGGCCAATTTATTTACACATGGATTAAGGCTTGATTTATTTAAACCATTAGATTAACTTTATTTCTTTTAATCCAAACCCTTGATTTGTGTTGACTTGTCAAAGTTTGTTACTAAACTTGTTTAGTGTCTTAATCAAATTCTTTGTTGTTTAATTAAGCTTTAGGGTTTTTACATAATCCATCTTATGCATTACTTAACTATGCTTAATTGTTTTCTCTCTTTTCCATAGCGCCATAACTTTATAACTTTATATTAGGGTGCATGTTGTTTGTTTCGTTAATATTTAGTTAGTTACTTCTTTTCCTTTAATTATTATTTATTTGTTGTAATACTTAATATTTATCATGTGCACCAGTAAATTATCTTCTTTATCCGTGACTCTCTTCTTATGTTTATTTATTTATTATTATCCAATTTCTTCTCGTGTATCTATTTAAATTATTTGACTTAGATTTTCTATTTTTTTAAGTTATTTTCTTTTATGTCTTCCGCGACTCGGAGTTGCTTAATATGTTTGCATTATTTAATTTTGTTTACCAGGTTTGTATTATTTAAGTTGAATGTGCTATTTTATTTATATTTAAATGTGTCTCACTCTTCAATTGTTTCTATTTGATTTTTGGTAATTCACTATTCCTCATTTGGTATTATATTATGTTATGTTAATTGGGTAGTCGCAATGTCTTGCTAGAGGCCGTTTGCGACTTGTGGGCTGGTACAGCATTGGCCCACTACTAATCTCATGTGGTCAAAGGTGACTTTTGAGTAGGTCAAAGACCAGCGACTCATCATGTAGGAATCCATTTATGACTTATTCCATGCAGCTTTCTTATAGTGGGTCGGTCCAGCACCTTATACTCTTACAAGGACTTTGACTCGTATCTCCATACTCATCAAAGTCATACTGGTCTTATTTCATATTCGCTCCCGCGGAGATGACCGACCAGGGACATTTAGGATAATCTATAAGATATATCCAAGGATAAGTTATCACTATAAACATGCAAATAAAATGATAACTAAAGGATAATACTTTAAATGACATAAACGTCTAAAGTACAATGACTTACCCCTAGGGCATAATTTCCAACAATTGGGACACCTAAAGTGAACTTTAGGCATTTTAATGTTGAATTGGGGACACCAAAAGTACTTCTCTGGGCACAAAAGCTCTGCTTTTGATGTCCCTTTCAGAGTTAAGATGCCAAAGTCCCTGCTTTTGGCGTCCCTTTTTCACATTGGGACGCCAAAAGAAGACTTTTACATCCCTTTCAAAATTGGGACATCAAAATCCTCTACAAAATTACAAAAATATCGACGCCTTTATTTTTAACTTCCCTTTTTAAAAAAGGGACATCTTTTAGTACGTTATTACTCTGATAAATGTCAAAAGTGAAAAACAGACATCTTTTAACTTCCATTTTTGTACGTTATTACTCTGATAAATGTCGAAATATTAAAAGGTTTGACAATTATGGCTTCTCAACGTTTTGAAACTTATGATTATAAACATGTTGATTTCTGCAATATTTAAAATTGATAATTTAATCACAGTCTAGTGATTTGCAACCTATAAAAGGAGATTGCGGCCGAAGGTTCAGAACACTCCACTCTTGTTTCATTTGTTGTTTTGCTCATCCTGTTCTTGCATGAAAGGTTGGCTTAATCTTAGGAAGTGTAGCACCTTAATTAATTTATTGAGAGTTGCGGAGAATATCTTAAAGACACTGTCCGCAGGTACAACTAACTAATTTTCTACTGATTGCTGCTGCCAACAGATATAGCATCAGCATATCATAATGATCATTATTATCATATGCAAAGTGTCCATATGATTCACATAATCCATGTCATATATTCTTTATTAGGAACTGCTTGCTACTTCTTCTTTTTTGAAGGATGTTCCTGAACCAGCGAGACGAGAGTTTATAGTATCTTTGATTGCCGTGTTTAAAATCCACATAGTTGATTCCAAAACGCACTGTATATCCGTGAGACAATTCAAAGCTGTCCAACATTGACCATGCGAAGTATCCTTTTACATTGACGCCATCCCTTGTAAAATTAGGAAAAAACAAGAAAAAATATAATAAGATGACACACACACACAAAGGCCTTAAGTTTAATTAAATAATTTAATTTAATTAATAAAAAATAGGAAGCCACTTACTTTATTGCAGATTGAAGATAATAAAGATGGCGGAAATGGTAGTCAATTCTAAAAGTATCCATGAGGGCTTCTTCAATTGTTAATGTTGGATCATCCAACTCGGTAATACCTATGATACAGATAATATATAAATCAAGGAGAGGTCATCATAAGTGTAAGAAATAAATATTTATGACTCACGATAGGAGAAGAACAATAAGGAAAAGGTCAAAAGTACAGTGAAAGCATGTCCATAAGTACCATTTTCAGTAATGTAAATCAAAGGATTGTTATACTTAGTCTTCACATAGAGCAAGAAGTCTCTAAACCCTTTAGGATAGATATACAACCAGTCAGAGACCTGCATGTATATATATAAAAATAAATAGACTAAATTTCATTAGACAAATATTATATTTATGAATCAGACAAAAATATTGAAGTTAAAAGTGAGAGAGATGGTGCTTCTAATTACGTACCCTTGTACCAATGGGTACACCGTTCCGGTCAGCTGCCACAGAATAAATAACACAGGTGAATGTAATAAATAGAGACATTAATATCTGATATCTACTACTGTTAGATTAAAATAATGAATGGTTCTTATTAATATTTTATACAATTATTACTATTAATTTTTTTTTATAAATTAAAAACTTTTATTTTGTCTACATTGCACTTATAAATTGCTTAGATCAGATTTTAACAATTTTATTTTATTTATTTATCCTCACAATAATACTTTTATAAAATATTAATTCTGAATGATCCATTCTTTAATCTAAGAGATTTAGAAAAAAAATGAGAAAGAGGAAAAGGAGAGAACTCAAACTCCACACGCTAGAACATCGGAAACAGATGCACACATAAGTTATTTAATTACTTGTGATATTTGCACGAGAATCAGTTTGGTAGGTGGGTCTGGCATAGCAAAGGGAAGGTGAATGGGCGGCATAATAAGCAGTGTAGTAATTAAGGCCCAGAAAATCAAAGGAGCCTTTAATAAGCTTTGATTCTTCCATTGAGAATTTTGGCAATCGGCTTCCCACTAGAACTCGCATTTTCTTTGGGTAATGCCCTTTACTCAATGGTTCCATAAACCTGCATCAATAATATCCAATCAACATGTTACATCTGTGTGCGTGTGTGCTTTTTTTTTTTCCTCAGGTTATAGAATATTTGCTTTTATTTTTTATATCAGTTACTACTACGTACATACCATCCAAACATAAAATCAATGGCTCGTGAAGCGGCGTTATGATCGGCTTTACTATCTGAATAGGGCACGAACCAGTGAGACACCAAAGTCAAGCCTATCACACCCTTCTGAGATGCCTGCGCGCGCACATACACATATATCAACAAAGAATGTATACATTGATCATCAGTATGTGATTAAAATTAATGCCGCACGATTTTGAATAGAAAACTTGAAAAATATGTAATGTGAAACTAGTAACATGATGTAAAGTACTCTCTCCAATTCTTCTCATAAGATGCAAATAATTGAAAATGTAGATAAATTGATTGGTTAAAACTGGTTAAATGGGAGCATGACATCGCTTTTGAAAATGATCTTATATATGAAAGAATTGCAACTAATAACTTCCCAAAAATACTCTTATTCATGAAGAGAGATGGTGTGAGAGAGAAAATGAGCAAATAATTAATTAGTGCAATGAGACTAATGATGGATCAGAGGGAGTATGTGTCTAATATAAGATGACCTGAAACTTGGACTTGTAGATTTGGACGGCAGATGCATGAGCAAGAAGCATATGATGACCAACTAAATAGGGCTCGACGGCGGAATCACCACCGGTGCAATCAAGGTTCAGCCAAGCAGAACACCGACCTGGTGCTAAATCGCCGATTGCGTATCCCATACTGCTATAAGTCCATGGCTCGTCCAATGTTACCCAATACTTCACTCTTTCCCCGAACTCCTTGAAGCATAGTTCCACGTAGTCTCCATAGTCTTTCCTGAAAACACACACACACATGTATGTAACGTTCATTTATGACATAATTAATTAATTATGATATTATTGAGTTTAATTAATTGTTTGTCACTTACACTATGTCAGGGCTTAAGAAGCCACCATACTCATCCTCTAGAGCTTGTGGAAGATCCCAGTGGAAAAGAGTCACAAAAGGTTTCAGACCTGTCCGTTAATCAATTTTTATGATTTGGTTAATTATTATTATAATATTATATTAGTGTGCGTTGATCTGAATCTAAATAATAAAAAATGTATAATTAAAGCTAATTAAGGTTGGGTTGTGACCATTAGCCAATAGCTCATCGATGAGGTTGTTGTAATATTTGATTCCCTGTCGGTTTATACCTCCACTTAGCTTCCCCTCTGCAAATATTTATTGTTTAAAAATACTAATATAAATAAATAAATAAATAAATAAATAAAAGAAAAAGAAAAGCAACTATAGCTCCTGGGAAAATTTCAGCAAAGTATATATACAAGTGATCTTGACAAAAATTCATGTTGTGACTCACTTGGCAGTATTCTCGACCAAGAAATAGAAAATCTGTAAGCATCCAAATTCATATACTTCATGATTCCAACATCTTCCTATAAAAAATATACACAAACAACATTAATGTATATAAAAAAAAAAAAAAACTACAAATTAGACTAATGGAGCTACCGTTATTTTAGTTGTAAATTAATCCCATTGAATTCATGTGGCATCGTGGTCCTAATAAATACTAAGGGAAACTGAAGTAAATTTATCGAGTTTTATAAAACTATTTTGAAAGTCCAAATTTTCATAATTAGTTTTCAACCCTCGTACCTTATAGTGATGATACTGGTCATTAGTCACATCTCCATTGCTCCGATCGTCTATTTTTTCTGCACACAAGTGAATAAAATACACGGATCTATTTGCACGTTATTATGATCCACTCGATTTACATTTAAGCTTCGATGAGTTTATAGATTTTGGAGGACGAGTAGGGGACAAAAGTTTTGCTTTCTTCGTTTGTTTCTTATTTATGTGTATTTTTTATAATAGTCATTAAAAGTTAAACCGAAATTTTAAAAATGTCACAGTCTCTTTTTCAACTTCTATTCTCAAAAAATGAACGTTCACTACTAGAAAATGTTAAAATAGCGACGGAAAAAAATCCGTCGCAAATTTAAGCGGATTTGCGACGGAAAAAAGGTCATTGCTACGCGGTTTTTTGCTACGGAAAAAATCTGTAGCAAAATCGATTTGCTACGGATTTTTTCCGTAGCAAAAACTGATTTTTTTTGTAGTGGTTAATTAGTGTTGTTAAATTTACTTTGTATAGTAGTGTAAAAAAATGAATATTTTTATTTTACATGAGGCTAAGAAATCTAAATCTATGGTAAAAATAAATAAAGCTACCATTTATACAAAATAAAAATCATAAAGTTGCACCTGAAAAAACAAAAAAAAAAAAAATATATATATATATATATATATATATATATATATATATGATAGGTTATTCTGCCTACCCTTATTTTGCTTACCTTTGCTTACCCCTCTTAATGCCGTTAGATTATAATCTCATCCAACGGTGAAGATTTTAGGGATAAAATAAACTCTTTTACCCCTTCTTTTCTCCCACCACCGCCTCCCTCTAAAACTACTCGAATATATTATGGCTAAATCAACAAAAATGGTAGAACCTTGGACCCCGAGGTATGAACGAATAGATCCACATAGAGATAATGCATTGAACAAAAAAAATGTGCAAATTTATAAATAATCTTGAGAAGTCTCAATTTTATCATAATTTTCGAGACGGGGTGCAAAGTTCCCCGTTTTCTAAACACATACAGAGGATTTTAGGATCAAAGTAAAAGATGCCAATGATAATTTATGGTATTGGTAGTATTGGATTGAATGTCAATTCTAAGTGACAACTTAGTTTTGCAATATTAATGAAAAAGGATTTCAATTAGATCGGAGACGTAGAAGTATTTGATCCCATTTTCTCTGCAACTGAAATTCAAGTTTTGAAATCTTCATTTTGTTAATTTCCTTTTTGTTTTGTTATCTCTATCTCGTGCCTATGTTCACCGATCGTTTAATTTGATTGTCGGCCAACGATGAATAAAGCTTGGATTGGATTGGAGAAAGCACCGGGAAGGAAGTTTTAAAAATAAGCTTCATGGGACGAGTTCGTACATGCTAGTGGAGAAGAGAGAGAGAGAGGGTGGGAGGCGGTGGGAGAGAAGAAGGAGTAAACGGGTTTATTTTATCCTTTAAATCTTCACCGTTAGATGAGATTATAATCTAACGGTATTGAGAAGGGTAGACAAAGGTAGGCAAAATAACCTATATATATATATATATATATATATATATATATATACATTTTTTATAACATATTCATAAGTTATGAATAATAGTATAAGAGAAGTTACCTCAAAATCTGTGCGACAAAAATTAAGTTTTTTTTTTTTTAAAGAAAAAAGAAAATTGATGAAGTGTTTGATTCATGGAAATGGATCGGAGGTTGTAAGAATGAAGTTTGATACAAGAAAGTTTTAATCTTCCAAATAAGAGTGGAATCAATATCATAGCTTTTCCCAATTATTTTTCTATTTCCAAAAAATAACACTCACAGTACACATGCATTTTCATTGGAAAAAAAGTTAAAGCAGATCTGAGACCAAATTACAAAACTTAATATATTAAACGCGTGCTTTTCTTTTTTCGTTTTGTTTTGTTTTTTTTTTTTTTTTTTTTTAATTTGGGTTACAGGCAATTCTTCATTACAAGAGGCAAGATAAGGCATGAGACTAATATTAAGAGAGAGACCTGGATATTTGTGAGTGAAGGTATCCCAAATGCTGGGTCCTCTTCCATCTTCATTTGCTGCACCTTCATACTGCAAGTATATATGTGAGTGTATTAATCAAGAAAATAATTTTGCAAATCGATCATCATTATATGCATAGATTCTATACGAATCTCTACAAGTATCACATTGTTCATCAGTAATAAAGATAGTATGGCTTTTACAGCCTCAGACTCCATACACAGATAGAGAAGATCAGAAGAATGATAACACCAACCTGGTAAGAAGCGGATGCAGTGCCGAAAATGAATCCGGAGGGAAAACTACTTCGATTCAAAGAGTAAACGTCCAGAATTGGCGAGCTAGTTTCGTCGCTGCCGCTCCAACTAGTGGCGGCAAT
Organism: Acacia pycnantha; assembly: GCA_025563575.1. Taxonomy (NCBI): domain Eukaryota; kingdom Viridiplantae; phylum Streptophyta; class Magnoliopsida; order Fabales; family Fabaceae; genus Acacia; species Acacia pycnantha. The sequence goes on from JAMWYP010000142.1 coordinate 44,747, forward strand.
GGCCAGAGCAAAGAGGAGCAACAATATTTTCTTCTTATCTACTGCCAACTTCATTTTCTCATGTTATTAATTGAAAAGAAGTCAAATGGATTCTATATTTATAGCCAAATTCACAGGACTCAGATTGGATTCGCTACTTCAATACGCCATCGTTTTTGGTAAAATGGGAAGGAGCAAGGAAACATGAGTGAGGAAATGCTCGATATCAAGGATCGTAAGCTCAAATCGTAAATGCTCGATATCTAGGATCGTAAACTTGATTCGCAAACTCATTTTTTGTCATTAATTATATATTAATGGTGTATAATTAAATAATTAAAATATAAAAAATGACAACAATTTCATTTAAACATATTTTAAATCCAAATAATTCAAATTAAATCCATCAATATTCATAATTTATCATATTTAATAAATAAATTTCTATAAAATTTTTATATAAACCCGATAAGCATGATCAAATCGAATAATTTAACATGAGTTTAAATTTGAGTTAATATGGTTTTATAAGCTAGAAACATAAAAACGGTAAACTTGGTATATAAATTTGTGAATTTAACCAAGTTTACAACGGTCGCAAGTTTACTAGTGACTCAACTCGATTTTGTAAACTAGAAATGTAAAGATGGTAAACTTGGAGAGTCAACTTGCAAGTTTGACCACAATACTTAATATCCCTATTTATTCTTTAATGGGTTAAGGTGTAGATTTGCCAACGAACTATTACCTGATGAGCATCTGGCACAAAAATCAATTGAGGGTACCTTAATTACCAATCAACAATTAAAAAGTGAAAAAAGTACCAAATAACTATTAAAAGAAACAACTATCACAATTACGTTAAAATATAAGGCACTGGCATAGGACGATGGCGGAAACGTTGGAAAAAAAAAGCTGTTAAACCTTTTTGTTGAATAAGGCAAACACCAATAAAGATGGTACCCATGCGAGCAGGTGCTGTGGCAACGGCGGCTGCTGCTTGTGGCATCGGAGGGATGGAACCAGGGTGTAAGGCGCGTGCCGGTCGAAAGTTGTGGACTGCTGGATTTGGTTCCGATGCGTGATTCTCACCCTGAAATTGCATACAGACCTTGATGAGGTGAGTGGAACACCCAGCAACAATGGAAGTTTTGGAGACGTCAACGTCACCCACACTATACTATGATAGTCAATGGAAGACGGAGACACCAAGACAGTGACGGGGTAACAGTGACAGGGTAATTGTTTGTTGGCCAATTTACACATTAATTGTGTTTTTTTTCACTTTTTAATTGTTGATTGTTAATTAAGGTACCCTCAATTGATTTTTGTGTCAGATGCTCCTTGAATAATAGTTCGTTGGCAAATCTGTACCTTAAACCTTCTTTAATTAATCCCCGATATCTGAAGCTACTACCCACACACATCCACCGACCACGAAGCATTAAAAACAAAAAATCAAATCACATAGAGTAGTTTTTCACCCCTTTAATATATCCAAGCCATTAAAAAATGGAAGAAAAATAGGTTCTTATTTTAATAAACTGCTTTGATTCAAGATTTTTTTTTTTTTAAAAAAAAAATCTTGTTTCCGTTCATTCTTATCCATTTTATCATCATTCAAAACCGTTTTCAAAATTTATTAGTTTGCATTTTGTGAACAAATAAATCATTTCTCCATCTTTTTTCAAATAATTTGTTTTTTTTAATTGAAAAGAGATGATCAAGTCATTTCTTAGTGCAAACAATGCTAAATAATATTGTTCAAAAAAAAACATTGCTAAATAATAAATTTTGAAAAGGTACGTCTTTGGTCAAGAAAGTGGATAAGAATGAATGGATATAGAAGATTTAAAAAAAAGAAGATCATGAATCGCTGCAATTTATTAAAATAATAAGCTCTTTTTTCTCCATTTTTAAGGGATTTGGCTAATTAATGGGTAAAATGGAGGTATTTGATTTGTTGTTGTTGTTTTTTTTTTTTTTATGTTTTTGTGGTGGGCGCGTCCCGAAATAGGGAATCCAGCATGAAGTTCTCACATTTTTGGCTTCCCTGTCCGTCCTTGGGTCCGCTTTTATTCACTTGCTCCTTCCCATTTCATTGCAAACGGTGCCGTATTGAAGTAGTAGAGAGTAACCATCTGGTCAAATTCACACCCTTACGAATTCATAACAAGACCCGCAACTCAAAAATCGAAACAGAATTTTCAACTTTTGATATTATATACACATATCATATGTATATCACCAAGGGCCTGGTACTTATCCCAAATGCATTTAAATACTCTGTACATTCTATTCTTGATTGGCTTCCTATATTTAATTGAGACATTATTGATTCGAATTTTTTATATTTTAATTTTTCAAGATAAAAAATCATTTTTTTAAAAGAAAATCATAATAAGAAGATTATGTTTGAAATAATAAAAAATTAAAAATTAAATTTACACTAGTGCAAAAAAGGCTTTTAAGACCGTCTCATTTAAACCGGACTATAGAGAATCAGGTCTTAAAAGTATGACCAGTGGCAGTTTCGTAAATATAAAGAACTTTTTGGACTGGATTATAAAGGATCCGGTCTTAAAAATATGACCGGTGGCACTTTCGTAAATATATAGAACACTTTTAAGACTGGATTATAACAGATCCGGTCTTAAAAGTATGACCGGTGGCAATTTCGTAAATATATATAACACTCTGAAGACCGGACTATTAAATATCCGGTCTTAAATATTGTGAGAAGACGCTAATCAGATATGAGTCCGAGAATGCGATGATTTATTCCTTCGCTTAATTGGAATTATATATAGATGCTAATAAGTAAATAATCTTCTGACCTAGGAAGTTCCTATAATCTAGGGATTACAATCAAGAATATAATTAGGAAATTCAAAAAATCATGATCTGCTAACTTAATTCATAAAATCTCTCTAAGAACTTAATTAAGATGATTACAATCAGGAATATAATTACGAAATTCCAAAAACCATGATCTGCTAACTTAATTCCCAAAATCTCTAACAACTTAATTAAGATGATTACAATCAGAATTTAATTACGAAATTCAAAAAACCATGATCTGCTAACATAATTCCTAAAATCTCTCTAATAACTTAATTAAGATGATTACAATCAGGAATTTCGTAAATAAATAGAACACTTTTAAGACCGGTTGTTTGAAACAACAGGTCTTAAAAGTGTAAAAAAAAAAAAAAACATATGACCGGTGGCAATTTTGTTAATATATAGAACACTTTTAAGACTGGTTGTTTGAATCAACAGGTCTTAAAAGTGTAAAAAAGAAAAAACATATGACCAGTGGCAATTTCGTAAATATATAGAACACTTTTAAGACCGGTTGTTTTAAACAACCGGTCTTAAAAGTGTTCTATATATTTACGAAATTGCCACTGGTCTTTTTTTTCACTTTTAAGATCGGTTGTTTAAAACAACCGGTCTTAAAAGTATACTTTTAAGACCGGTTGTTTTAAACAACCGGTCTTAAAAGTGTAAAAAAAAACTAAATTCACTAAACTTGTTAAGTCCGTGAATCTGCTTTATCTTCTTGGTGATATAATATTTGCTTAATTATAGATTCAACGAGTGTCCCAAGAGCCTTATGGGTCAAATCCTCAGCAAGAATGCCATCCTCTTCCTCTAACCTACTCGCAATCTTTGTAAGTCATCCCAGGAGCCACACAATCAAATCCTTAGCAACGTTGGCGCTGAGATGCTTCGAGGGTTTTGCGATGGCGTCGACTCCAATCCTCAGCAACGGCGAAAGCGTACTACTTTGAGGATTCTGGACGACGGTGGCTCCTTCCTTTTCGATCTATGGCTCCTTCCATGCCGCCTTCGCACATATTCGGCTTGAAATCAAACCCAGATCTCTTCTTGCTTAAGTCTGTTCCTACCTTGACCACTCCTGCTCAGATCTGGACTTTGATTTTGGTTGCTTGAAGCTTTGCTAGCACCGACAAGATGATCCTGCTCAGATTTGGTTGCTTTAAGCTTGTGATTTTTTTTGTAGATCTGGACTTCAAATTCGATTTCCATGGTGAATGATTTATGTTTCTTGTTATTTTTTATTATTTCTGGACTTTGTAATCATCTTTTAAGTTTTTCTTGTTGTTGTTGCTTCCAATCTTCTCTTGGTTCTTCGTCGCTGATGACGAAGGGACATTCAAAATGTTGCTAGATTTGGTGATTTGGGACCAGTTGATTCATTTGGGTTTTTTTATTCTGAAATACTTTTAAGACCGGATATTTTAAAAGTTCGGTCTAGAAACGATTTTTTTTAAGATCGGTCATTCATCCGGTCCTAAAAGTTAACGTATTTTTAATACCGCCTGGAACAAGACCGGTTCCAGATCCGGTCTTACGAGGCGTTTTTTTGTCCGGTCTTAAAAGCATTTTTTCCACCCGTGTTAAGATAAGATAAAATATCTATTGTCGGAAAAAGGGTGTGGTGGCACTAAAAAAATGATACTATGTAGCGGTTAACAACAACCGCTACAAATACCAGATTTTGTAGTTGTTTATACCCAAACCACTACAAATTTGAAGCGGTAACCGTCGCACCAAAACGCAGACTTGTTTGTAACGAACTTTGTAACTGTTATGAGAAATAAACCACTACAAAGTATGCACTAGCTTGGCAAGTAATAGCGTGAAGGTTTGTGACAGGACCTTTGTAGCAGTTATAAGAAATAAACCGCTACAAAGTTAGCGCTAGCTTGGAAGAGATGATCTCTTTCATTTCTGAGGCCCAGGTCAAGCTTCGAGCTACTATACCATTTCCTCCGTTGATTTCTCGCATCTTGGAAGTCAACAATATATGGTACCTCTCAGATGACAAAGAAGAGTATCCACCGTGTTTTGGTAAAGAGCATATGATTCAGCTGTGGATCTCTTTCACTGAGGTGTCGTCTAAGAAATAGAAGGGTAAATCTCCTCTCAAACCCTCTCAGCCATTTGCCTCACGACCTCTTGATGAGGCTGAGCCTTCTAAGGTTGGTCCCTCTTCATCTGCACCATCATTTACCCAGGCTACAATCCAGACTTTAATCCAATCTTCCATTCAAAGTGCCATGGATCCGGTGTTGCAGTCCTTGGAGACATATAGGAAGATAACAATGGAGATGATCAAGGCCATGTCTGCCGAGATGATCAACCTGAAGGCCTGCATTGACTTACAAATGGATTCAGAGTTGACAGACTTAAAAGCAGAAATGGACACTCGCTTCTCTGTACTCTTTGATCGTCAACAGGAGATCAAGAAGGAAGTTCAGGGTTTGGCTCATCAACAACTCAGTATTCAACAGTTGATTCAGGGTTTCGATGCAACTTTGGATGCATTTGTGATGAGTTTTTGTTCTTCTGAGAAACCCCTGCCTCTAATTCAGAGATGCCTCCTCCCACTGCTTCCACTCAACCCTCTTTTCCCATTCCCTCTTCAGTTATGGCTTCCACTCCTGTTTTAGCCATTACTCTAGCTACTATAGTTCTTCCTTCCTCTCTGCATTCCCCCATTGATCCTGCCACTTTTCCCCTGCCATCCTCATCCTCCGATAGCCATCCCTCTCCTCCTCCCTCTCCTTCTGCCCAAGGTCCCCTTTTTGCTGATGCCAAAGGGGGAGAGTAATGTGTTGTGATTTGTATTTGCACTCAATGATGTTTTTTTTTGTATTTGAAGTCAATTGATGTATCTCAAATAAGATAAAGAGAGTGAAGTAAACAATAAGCAAGGATGTCATTAAGCATAATTCATCATTAATGACATCAATTGTGAAAATCTAAAGTTCAAAATTTTTTTTTTCACAATCCTGCTTAACTTAAACAAGGCATTACTCAATTCAATAACTTGTGTGACCAATTTATCTCAAATCATATCTTAGAGTTGTCATCATAAAAAAGGGGGATAATGTTAGCTCTCGGTGTTTTGATGATCACAAATCCTAAGTTATTGAATTAAGTAATATGTGTTTAAGTTGCGGTTTGCTCGAGCAGTGGTTAACTCATGCCTAAGCATACTCAATCTAATAGCTTGTTCAAGTATTTCAAAGAGTCATGCTCGAGCAGAGTATTTGGGTTGCCCGAGCATCATCGAGCTCAGAGCGAAGATTTGCAATTTGGAAAATCATGCTCGAGCAGCACATTTGGCATGCCCGAGCATCATCGAGCTAAATAAGAAGTTTGCAGAGTTGAAGAGTCATGCTCGAGCAGAGTAAAAGGCATGCTCGAGCAAAGGTAAAAGGATGCTCAAGCAGCATCAATCTACTATTCACTCTTCGTCTCTGGATCATGCTTGCCCGAGCATGAAAATGTCATGCTCGAGAACCATGCTCCATTAGAGGATAAAGCATGCTCGAGCAGCATCGTTTAAACTATAAGTCTTCGCCTCTGTTTGCCTCTTGCCCGAGAATAATTTCTCTATTGCTCGAGCATTGGTGAATGATGCCCGAGCATGAAGCTTGTGTTGCTCGAGCATTAGCGATAGAAACCATTTTCTTAAAATACACCAGGAGAAGCGTGCCCGAGCAAGCCTATTTTGTTGCTCGAGCATAGGGAGATTTCTAATCTTTCAATGTATTTTCTCAACTGATGCCCGAGCATACTGATAGCCATGCTTGAGCATGATCATCCCTGTTTTCAAATCTCTGACTTCGTAAATCTTAAATTATCGTGTGTGATTTCATTTCTATATATCATTACTTATTACTATTGCTAATTGCTTTTAATTAGTTTGCTAATGAGTTTTAGATGATTTTATCATGGATTAACAACAAATTTCCGTAAAGAAATTTGTGTCAGAGAAGCATTTAATGCAGTTCCCAAATTGAGTCATTTTCACGATAACCAACCTTCTGTTCATCCTAAAGTTCTTGCTGCAATTCCATCTGAGCATTTAATGCTATTTCTCAATGGAAAAATAAAAGGAATGAAAAGAATGTCGTTACTGCAAAACCACTTGGATAATTAAACAGCAAAAATGACTACAAAGCTTCATCTGTCTAACGACTATATGCAATAGTGACAACGGATTCATTCAGGCTTCACCAACAGTCATTTATTACAACATCTATAAATAGAAGAAGCATTGAATTCTCCAACTACCGGAAACGCTGTGCATTCAATTCGAATTTATTAAAAACTACTTTTTCATTAATTTCTCTAATATCTTCGGATATTTTTGTGTACTTCATTGTTTATCTTTTATCTACTCGTGAGGAGTTTCTAAACACTTATTTGATTACTGCTTTGTAAAATCTTAAGGTCGTGGAACCTTAAGTGTGAGTGTAAGATTACAACCTGTAAGGGGGAGTGAGTCCTAGAGTGAGAGGATCATCCTAAGTTAGAGAGTGTGTAATTGCATCTGAGTTAGTGAAATCACAAGGTGTGCCTGGGGACTGGACGTAGGTCGTTGAGTTAGAACGAATCAGTATAAATTGCTCTGTGTCAATTTCCCTTCCTTTGTCTCTGTGCCATTCATGTTAATATTGTTTTTAACGAAAAGATTTTTGAAATCACCTATTCAGCCCCCCTTTAGGTGATATTTCATCTTCAGATTGTTCAAAATAAAGTTTAGTTGAAAAGATGTGCATTCTTCCAGACACTTCGAGTGTCAGTTTAGCCATACTCGAGTGTCATACTCGAGTGCTACATTGTCATACTCAAGTGTTGATCAAATATGCGTTTGGTAGAAAATTGTTCAAAGAATGAGTGTTGGAGAAACAATATTGATCTTTAACAGACACTTGAGTGTCATTTAGTCACACTCGAGTGTCACTAAATGACACTTCAAGTGTGCCTCATAGAGATGTAGCACCCTTATTTCATCATCGGGTCTCATGCACTAACCTTGAAGAAATTTATCTTGACACTCGAGTATTAACCTTGTTTTTTCCAGAATGAATGCGAGTGTCAGATATTGATATTGTAAGTGTTGGGGCAATACTTGAGTGTTCACTTAAACACTCGAGTGTCCAACATAATACTTCCATGGTAGAAGCGAGTGTTTGGCATCCTTTCAGTGAGTATCAAACCAACACTCGAGTGTTCAGAGTAACACTCAAGTGTGCCCATACCAAGACACTTTGAAACTGTTTTCAGATTCAAGTTTTAGTTTCAATAGCAGTTGTACGCTCGAGTGTTATTTAATACACACTCGAGTGACTTGAATAATCAAGCCTACTTTCTTTACAAGTATTTGTTATCATCAAAACTTATAATTCAAGAACTAACAATGACAACGTGTAGTAGCGATTTAGAAAACCCCTATAAAACTGTCATGTAAAATGGTTTTGTAGTGGTTCAACTGAACCCTACGTACTTGATCAAACACGCTACAACAATTGTAGTGGTCTGCCCTAACCGTGACAACCTCCCACACTAAGTGTTGGTTCATGGGTTGAATTTGTAATGGCTAGTAATTGCTACTAAAAGAGGGGGAATTGAGATGTCGTTGGTTGCCATTGACTAACCGCTACAAATTTTTAGGAGAAACATTTTTTGTTTTGTGTTGGTGAAACGTTTGTACTAGTTGCCAACTGCTACTAGAATTAGGTCCCAAAATAATATCATTAACATGAGAAGTGGATTTTCTTAATTTGAGCTACAATTAGTAGCAGTTGTATAACCACTACAAACATATTGTCGATTTTTTTCTTTTTTGCGAGTAGCGGTTAGGTAATGGCTACAAATTTTGTAATGGATATTTGAATTAATTTTTGTGAAAATGGAATTTTCGCTATACATAATTGTGGTTCAAAAACCTCTACTAAAATTTAGAGATTTTTTTTAATAAAAAAGTACTTTTTTCAATTATTTTCAGTAAAGTAAAAAATATAAATTTTGGTAGTAAATTAAGTAAGTATATGAGGTTTTTACATACATATTCAAGAGAAGAAGCCTATTTGGTTAAAATATTAAATGATAATAATTTATTAAAGAATTAATATGTATAATTCATAATCATTGAAAAGGTAGAAATAAATTTATGAAATTATTATTTGTATAAAAAAGGTAATTTTTTCAATTATTTTTAGTAAAGTAAAAAATATAAATTTTGGTAGTAAATTAAGTAAGTATATGAGGTTTTTACATACATACTCAATAGAAGAAGCCTATTTGGTTAAAATATTAAATGATAATAATTTATTAAAGAATTAATATGTATAATTCATAATCATTGAAAAGGTAGAAAGAAATTTATGAAATTATTATTTGTATAAAAAATGTACTTTTTTCAATTATTTTTAGTAAAGTAAAAAATATAAATTTTGGTAGTAAATTAAGTAAGTATATGAGGTTTAAATACATATTCAAGAGAAGAAGCCTATTTGGTTAAAATATTAAATGATAATAATTTATTAAAGAATTAATATGTATAATTCATAATCATTGAAAAGGTAGAAATAAATTTATGAAATTATTATTTGTAGTGATTCTAGTATATAACCATTGTCCAAGCACCTTCAAGTAGGGCTGAGCAACGGGCGGGCGGGGCTGCCCCGTGCCCTAACCCGTGTCCCGCCCGTTTATTTTACACGGGTACGGGCTACCCCGGGTACGGGGTAAAACCCGTTTAACCCGTGATAAACGGGTAGAGGCAAACATGGGCGGGTTCCAACGGGTTCCGAGTTCCCCGTTTATACCTGTGAAAAAAAAACCCAAACCCACCAAAGAAATTCAGAACAAATAAAAGCAAACAAATCAGAGATGAGATAACGAGATGAAAGAGAAGCAACAATCTGTTATGCTTGACGGCGAGATGCCAACTGTTGCAGAGATCGATGCCAATAACCAATAATAACGAAAAAGTAGAAAAGATCGATGGCATCGTTGCTGCAGAACTGCCGAGTAAGGAGGGAAAAAATGAAGTTGATGGACGGTTGAGAGTGGCAACAAGAGATTGAAGATTGAAGGTGAATATTGAGAGGAGAGAGAAAAGAGAAGGGGGAGGGGGAGGCCGCGGCGAGATTGAAGGTGAATATTGAGAGGAAAGAGAAAAGAGAAGGGGGAGGGAGAGGCTGCCGCGAGATGAGACTGAAGAGGGAATTAGGTTTTTTACTTTTTGAGATTTATAATTTTAAAGATTATTACATTAAAAAAATGTGTCAGGCTTTTTACTTTTAAAAAAATGTGTCGTAAAAAGACGTGCCAACTTTTTGACTGCAGCCTCCAGGAATCGAACCACACTCTTTAAGGCCAAGAATCGCACTCCCCACCATTGAACCAACGCCTAATGTTGTAGAGCATGATGAAAACTTTATATATTGTAATGTAAATAATATATTTAAAAAATAAATATATACAGGCGGGGAATGGGAAGCCCGTGCCTTAACCCGTTCCCCGCCCCGTTTAACATATACAGGTACGGGCTGCCCCGTACCCGTTACGGGCCCAATCTGGGCGGGCTTAAATGGGCCAAAATGCTACGGGGCACGGGCGGATTCACGGGTTGCGGGTGTTTTGCTCACCCCTACCTTCAAGTTAAGAGAAGAAAAAAGATTAGTAAAAAAAATAAACAAAATGAAATAAATAAGTATAGAAAAGAGGAGAGAAAAGAATATAGAAAACTATCTAACCTTTGAAATAAATAATTAACATCGCACCATCTTGAAGAGCAAAGAACAAATAGTGTGCAGATGAAAAAACAAGGAGGAAAAAGAAGGACTCATAAATGAACGAGGAGTAAGAGTATTTATAATTTTCTAGTGACATTAGTAGTGGTTGAAGTTATGATCCATGTAGCGGTTTGTGGGTAGCAGTTGCATTATAGTAGTTGCAACTACTAGAAAGTTGTAGATGAATTTTTTTTTTTAAAAAAAATATATTAATTTGTTTCAAATTATACTTTGTTACTGAGTGTAAAATATTACATTTGTGATGTCGCGCGTGAATAATTTTACTCATCATTTTCACCTAGAATGGGAATTTAAGTATAGAGTTGTCATATTACGTTTTTTGGGAGACAGTCTGGTTGTTACAAAAATTTGGAAAGCAAAGCATGACCAACGACTTCTATATTTTCCATATTGATAGAAGACATCCCAAGATCTAATCTGATATATAATAAGTGCCATTTGGGTTTGTAGATTGTAAAATATGAATTTTTAAACTTTAGGTACTAAAAATGGAACAAATTCTAGAACACTATAGTTTATTTAAGATTTCTGGATACTTGTGCATATAAATAGCAGTAAGTGATATTTTTCCTTTATAGAGAATTTAAAGATCTTTCTATTGAACTTTGAACCACACATTTGGATATTTGTAGATTAAGTTATGATTTTTTAATGTTAGGTGAAATTCTGGCAGCATAGGCTTGATATGCGAAAATGAGAAATTAGAATGGATTGTTAATAAGAGTGACTTCCAAAAATAGAGGTATGTCCTATAGGCTAATGTAGCCCATTAGACATTAATTTTTCTTGGCTCTCTTTCATGACTCTAACAAGTCATGTAATTATGTGGCTAGGGCCATGATGTGACAATAAAGAGGCAATGGAAGCAACTTTGATGGCTGGAAAAAAACAAAGAATTAGAGGAGGGCCTAAAGACTCACAGCATACTGTAGCTTATAACAATTCATCACTTACGATGCTACAACGTTGTGGTCGTATTTGTTGGAAATTATGCCCTAGGGGCAAGTCATTGTACTTATCAACGATCCCCATATGAATTGGGTAGTCGCAATGTCTTGCTAGAGGCCGCTTGCGACTTGTGGGCTGGTACAGTATTGGCCCGCTGCCAATCTCATGTAGGCCTACAGGGTCGCACACAAGAATGGCCCAACACGAGCAAGAGTGTCCAGATTCATTGAATCTTAAATGTGTTTAAGATTTAATGAATACTTATTTAATCTAGGATGTGTGAGTGTATATATATATATATGCATATATAAATATTTTAAATTCGAAAATAATAATGATATTATTTATTGACAATAATATTATTATATATAGTATTTAATTTATTTGATAAATTAAATAACTATAATAAATTGAGATATTGTATCTCAGATTTAATTTTCGAATAAAGATATTGCATATCAAATTTAATTTGAACTGAGATATCGGATCTCATTTTAAATTAAATGTAATGATATCATATCTTGATTTAATATATATTAAATTCGAAAATAATAATGATATTATTTATTGATAATAATATTATTATATATAGTATTTAATTTATTTGATAAATTAAATAACTATAATAAATTGAGATATTGTATCTCAGATTTAATTTTCGAATAAAGATATTGCATATCAGATTTAATTTGAACTGAGATATCGGATCTCATTAAATGTAATGATATCATATCTTGATTTAATATATATTAAATTCGAAAATAATAATGATATTATTTATTGATAATAATATTATTATATATAGTATTTAATTTATTTGATAAATTAAATAACTATAATAAATTGAGATATTGTATCTCAGATTTATTTTTCGAATAAAGATATTGCATATCGATTTAATTTGAAGCGAGATATCGGATCTCATTTTAAATATAATGATATCATATCTTGATTTAATTTATAAATATAAATTAAATCTAAAGGATTTTAATTTTGGATTAAATAAATAGATTAGATTAGATCTATCAGATAGATTTAATTAATATATTTTTTAATCCAAATTCAAAAATTGGTTTTGAATAAAATACGCCTACTAGGTTTAGAAAAACCTACGGGACATTTTGTCGAGTGTATTAGAAAGCCGCGAGAAACCCTAGATAGAAAATATAGATGCACGGTTCGTAGGCGCTAGCACGCCTCCGTTCGTGTTTTCGAAGGCACATTCGTGTGGATACCGATAGAGGAAGGCGATTCTAAAGAGTCGGCCTGGCGATCGAGAAGGTAGCCCACCAGTTCAAATTGTTCTGCAAAGGTACGATTCAGAAACCCTAAACCTTGATTTAAACGCCGTTGAACGATCCGCCTAAGGGATTTGTAAAAGTTTTTACTCCGCTGCGTGTACGGATCCCAATAGTGGTATCAGAGCCAACTCAACCGTGCGTTTAAATTAGGTTTTACGCGTGTTTATATATAGGATATATATGCTAAAACCGATCTTTGTATGCGTTTGAATTACAAAACTCGCGTTAGGGTTTCTACGGATAGCTAGTCGGATATTGCGGCAGTTCTTTGAATTGTTCAGATCGGACTGTGTAGCTGATTCGCGTGGATCTGAAACTTCAGTACGTTCAGTAATTTTCGGATATTACAAGTGTTGTATTTTTTTTAAAATATGGCATGCTATGTTGAAACGAGGTTTCTCATGAAGTATTTTTCTTTAATTTTATCTAGAGAAGTCCTCTCATTGGCTTGAGAGGATTCTAGGTTAGGTGAGCCATGTTGTGTCGCATCCTTGATTATGTTTTGGATTTGATCATTGCATAATTAATTTAGAATTTTTAATTATGGTTTGATTTGATCACTCATAATTAATTTAGAATTTTAATTATGGTTTGATTAGATCACTCATAATTAATTTAGAATTTTAATTATGTTTTGATTAAATCACTCATAATTAATTTAGAATTTTTAATTATGGATTGATTAGATCACTCATAATTAATTTAGAATTTTAATTATGTTTTGATTAGATCACTCATAATTAATTTAGAATTTTAATTATGATTTGATTAGATCACTCATAATCAATTTAGAGTTTTAATTATGTTTTGATTAGATCACTCATAATTAATTTAGATATTATATGAGATACAATAGTGATTGCATTCATATAAGTATAATTAATAGGATTAATCTAATTATACCCTCTAAATAAAATCTTAAGTCATAATGCCACCAATAAATGAATACTTGTCAAAACCTAGATCGCCCATTTGTATGTTCCACCAAAGTGGATGCATCGAGTTATCTTGGTGAGACAAGAGTGAGTAATGGTGATACTCAATATTCATTATTGTCGACTTAATTGAGATTATCAAAACGGTTTTGGATCTCAAGGCATTAGATGGGATTAAACATGACACGTCATATGATGATTGAATCCCATAAAGATCTAAGAGTTACATATGATGTAATTGGCAAGGGGTTTGCCTACCTAAATAACTTAATTTAAGCGTCCAGCCAAAGCGGACTTAAATTTAAGCCAAATATGGATCTTAGCCCACTAATTATAATGAGGGTTCTTAATTCGGTGGGAGGTTACTACTTAAACTTTGCATATCTTTAGTTGTAGAATCATGTAGTCTAGTAATACTTCAACACCATCAATGCGATCAGTCCTTAAGAAGGACGAACTTGATGAGACAAACTTTCTTGACATGTTTGGGAACTTAAGTGTTGTCCTAAACACGAAAGAAAAAAGAATATCTCATCAATCAACCCATTCCTGACGAGCCTGCAGCTGCTGATCCAAGAGCTCTGACTAATGCTTATACGAAGCATAAAAATGACTCTGTGGATACAGGATGCCTGATGCTTGCCACTATGCTTTTAGACCTCAATAGAGATCTAGAACATGTGGAGGCCTCTGGGATGATTGTTCATCCTACGGAAATGTTCCGATGAATGAGCAAGGCAAGAGAGGTATGAGACCACAAAGGCCTTTTATTCCCAAAGTCGGGCCGAGGTGCATCAGTTAGTCCTCATGTTTTGAAGATAAGGGCTACATTGATCACCTTGAGAGGCTTGGATTCCCCATGTCCAAGGAGTTAGTTAAAGATGTGATCTTGAACTCACTCCTAGGAAGTTATGATAACTTTGTCATGGATTACAACATGGAGGAATCAATTTCTGAGCTGCATGAGATGCTCAAAATTGCCAAGCTGAGCCTTAAAGAGGCCTAGTTCTGTTTTGTCCATTCAGAAAGGAAGGGGTATGAAACCGAAAGCCAAGAAGGAAAAACCTCCGAATGATAGAGTCTGCTTCTTTTACAATGAACTTGGTCATTTGAAAAGAAATTGCAAACTCTACCTCGAAGATCTGGACAAGAACAAGAAGGATAGCGGGGCTATCGCTTCAAGTATCTATGTCATAGATATTCGCTTTCTACTTCCTCATCATGGGTATTGGATACTACATGTGGATCTCACATTTGAATAAATGTAGGATCTCAAGAACAGTAGAAAATTGAATGGACATATCTATGACATAACTAGTAAAAGGTTCAAGTCAAATGATTTGAATCCGACCTATCTATGGCATTGTCGTCTAGGCCATATAAATGAGAAACGCATTTTGAAACTCCATAAAGATGGATTTCTTAACTCATTTGATTTTGAATCAATTGATACACGCGAGTGTTGTTTATTGGGAAAGATGACAAATGCACCTTTTACTGGACACAGTGAGAGAGCCACCAATTTATTGGGCCTCATACATACTGATGTGTGTGGACCAATGAATACATCTGCTAGAGGAGGTCATTTGTACTTCATTACATTTATAGACGATTTCAATAGATATAGATATATCTATTCAATGAAACATAAGTCGGAATCTTTTGAAATGTTCAAAATATTCCAAAATGAAGTGCAAAATCAACTTGGCAAAACAATTAAGACACTTCGATCTGATCGGGGTGGTGAATATTTGAGCCAAGAGTTCATTGACCATCTTAGGAGTTGTGGGATCGTCTCGCAACTTACTCCTCCAGAACACCTCAATGGAATGGTGTCTCTGAGCGGAGGAATCGAACTCTATTAGATATGGTTCGATCTATGATGAGTCAAACAGATCTTCCACCTTCCTTTTGGGGCCATGCCCTAGAAAGCATTGCGGGGAAGAAACCCATTTTGTCATTTCTTAAAATTTGGGGATGTGAGGTTTATGTCAAACATCAAGCCTCTGATAAATTATCATCCAGATCCTCAAAATGCCTTTTTGTGGGGTATCCTAAGGAAACTAAAGGATACTATGTCTACAATCTCACCGCTCACAAAATGTTTGTTATTCGGAATGGTGTCTTTTTGGAAAAAGAGTTTATCTCTAAAAGAACTAGTGGGAGTAAGGTGAACCTCAAAGAATTTCAAGAGTCACAATACGACATAGAACCACAGATGGAAAACGGAGAAGACTCACAACAAGTTGTTAAGCCTACTCATGTAACACAAGACCCACGAAGGTCCGATAGAACACGACTACAACCTCAGAGATATGGATTTATGATTACTGGAAGCCGTGATGTTTTGCTCATTGAGCACAATGAGCCAACTACCTATCGCGAGGCCATGGTGGGACCCAACTCCGAAAGATGGCTTGGTGCCATGAAGTATGAAATGCAATCCATGTACGACAGTGAGGTATGGGCCTTAGTCGATCCACCTGAAGGTGTAAAAACCGTTGGGTGCAAGTGGGTTTTCAAAGAGAAAACTGACATGGATGGAAAAGTAAATATCTTCAAGGCACGACTGGTTGCAAAAGGATTCACCCAAACTCATGGTGTAGACTATGATGGAACCTTTCCCCCAGTTGCAATGGCCAAATCAATCAGAATCCTTCTTGTCATTGCATCATATTATGACTATGATATATGGCAGATGGACATCAAAACAGCCTTCCTTAATGGAAATCTCCTTGAGGATGTGTACATGACACAACCTGAGGGTTTTGTGTGTCCAAAGGACTCTGGTAAATTTTGTAAGCTTCAAAGGTCCATTTATGGATTGAAGCAAGCATCTCGGAGCTGGAATCATCGTTTTGATGAAGTAGTCAAAGAGTTTGGATTCATTCAAAACATAGATGAACCTTGTGTTTACAAGAAGGTTAGTGGGAGCACATTTGTATTTCTAGTGCTTTATGTTGATGACATCCTACTCATTGGGAATGACATTCCTACCTTGCGAGTGTCAAGTCTTGGTTAGGAAAGTCTTTCTCAATGAAAGATTTAGGCGAAGCCACTTACATCCTTGGGATTATGATCTATAGAGATAGATCTAAGAGGTGATAGGCCTAAGTCGAGCACATACATAGACAAGATACTGCATAGATTCGGTATGTAGAATTCAAAAGGGGTAATATGCCCATGTCTCATGGCATCCATCTCGGTGAGAATCTGTGTCCTAGTACACAGGATCAAAGAGACCGCATGAGTAAGATTCCATATGCCTCCGCCATTGGATCTATCATGTATGCCATGTTATGTACTCGACAAGATGTCTCATCTTCCTTAAGCATGACCAGCAGATATCAACAAGATCCCGGTGAGAATCACTGGACTGCTGTCAAGAATATCCTAAAGTACTTAAGAAGGACTAAGGACTTATTCTTGGTATATGGTGGCTTGGAAGATGAGCTCTGTGTGACTGGTTACACAGATGCGAGTTTTCAAACTGACCAATATGATTCAAGATCGCAATCAGGATATGTATTCCTATTGAATGGTGGTGCGGTAAGCTGGAAGAGCTCTAAACGAGCACTGTAGCTGATTCTGCAACAGAAGCTGAGTATATAGCAGCATCGGATGCAGCTAAGGAAGCCGTTTGGATCAGAAAGTTCATCACTGAATTGGGGGTGGTTCCTACCATCTCAGATCCAATAGACTTGCTCTGTGACAATAGCGGCGTTATTGCGCAGACCAAGGAGCCTAGGTCACATCAAAGGACCAACCATATACTCAAGTGATTTCATCTTATCAGAGAAATCAATGATAGAGGTGATACAAAAAAAAAATTATTATGCAAAGTACCAGGAGAAAGAAAGTCATTGTACTTTAGATGTTTGTATTTAAAGTATTCTCCTTTAGTTATCATTCCATTTGCATGTTTATAATGATAAGCGATCCTTGGATATATCTTATAGATTATCCTAAATATCCACAGTCGGTCATCTACGTGGGAGTGAAGATGAAATAAGACCAGTATGACTTTAATGAGTATGGAGATACGAGTCAAAGTCATGGGCACTTGTAAGATTACAAGGTCTTTGGACCGACCCACTATGAGAAAGCTGCATGGAAAAAGTCATAAGCTTTTCTCATGTATAACCGCGTCACAACGCCCTTTGACTGAGATCATCATGGATTCCTACATGATGAGTCAGCGGTCTTTGACCTAGTCAAAAGTCACCTTTGACCGGGTGATGATAAAGGCTAGGATCGGGATCAGTGGTTCTCATGCGGAGGAATGTGAGTGGTCAAGATGGGATTTGTCCCTCACATTTGTAGAGAGATATCTTGGGCCCCTCGATGAGTGAGTCTAAGAAATGTATGGCCATACTACGATGGAAAGGAGTTTCCATTTCAATTGTTAGACTACTCAAGAATCGAGAAAGTAATGGTCAAGAACAAGAAGTTGACATTTTACATGCCTCATCCTTGACCAAATTATCGCGTGACAAAAGGGACGTGACATGGTTGTACGATAGGTTATATCGCATAAACAATGACGTTGATCCTCTTACTAAGCCGCTTGCACAAGTAAAACATGAGCGTCATGTTAGGGCAATGAGAATTAAGGTAATTAATGATTGCACCTAGTGCAAGTGGGAGTCTGTTGGAAATTATGCCCTAGGGGCAAGTCATTGTACTTATCAACGATCCCCATATGAATTGGGTAGTCGCAATGTCTTGCTAGAGGCCGCTTGCGACTTGTGGGCTGGTACTGAAGTATTGGCCCATTGCCAATCTCATGTGGGCCTACAGGGTCGCACACTAGAATGGCCCAACACGAGCAAGAGTGTCCAGATTCATTGAATCTTAAATGTGTTTAAGATTTAATGAATACTTATTTAATCTAGGATGTGTGTGTATATATATATATATATGCATATATAAATATTTTAAATTCAAAAATAATAATGATATTATTTATTGACAATAATATTATTATATATAGTATTTAATTTATTTGATAAATTAAATAACTATAATAAATTGAGATATTGTATCTCAGATTTAATTTTTGAATAAAGATATTGCATATCGATTTAATTTGAAGCGAGATATCGGATCTCATTTTAAATTAAATGTAATGATATCATATCTTGATTTAATATATATTAAATTTGAAAATAATAATGATATTATTTATTGATAATAATATTATTATATATAGTATTTAATTTATTTGATAAATTAAATAACTATAATAAATTGAGATATTGTATCTCAGATTTAATTTTCGAATAAAGATATTGCATATCAGATTTAATTTGAATCGAGATATCGGATCTCATTTTAAATTAAATGTAATGATATCATATCTTGATTTAATATATATTAAATTCGAAAATAATAATGATATTATTTATTGATAATAATATTATTATATATAATATTTAATTTATTTGATAAATTAAATAACTATAATAAATTGAGATATTGTATCTCAGATTTATTTTCGAATAAAGATATTGCATATCGATTTAATTTGAGCTGAGATATCGGATCTCATTTTAAATATAATGATATCATATCTTGATTTAATTTATAAATATAAATTAAATCTAAAGGCTTTTAATTTTGGATTAAATAAATAGATTAGATTAGATCTATCAGATAAATTTAATTAATATATTTTTTAATCCAAATTCAAAAATTGGTTTTGAATAAAATACGCCTACTAGGTTTAGAAAAACCTACGGGACATTTTGTCGAGCGTATTAGAAAGCCGCGAGAAACCCTAGATAGAAAATAGAGAGATGCACAATTCAGAGGCGCTAGCACGCCTCTGCTGATCGAGAAGGTAGCCCACCAGTTCAAATTGTTCTGCAAAGGTACGATTCGGAAACCCTAAACCTTGATTTAAACGCCGTTGAGCGATCCGCCTAAGGGATTCATAAAAGTTTTTACTCCGCTGCGTGTACGGATCCCAACAGTATTATGGTGCTAGTTCAGAGAAAAGGCACTCAATGTTGTAGCATTGTATTAGTTTTTTTATGGGCTTTCATAATGTGATGAAATGCATCCTATTCTTCTACCTACAAGTGGGATAGTGGGATAATGTGATGAAAAGGGGTTAATGCACAAAGAGGTTTAGACAACTTTGAGAAATCCTTAATGAATCGTCTATAGAACCTAGATTCACAAGGAAACATCTAATACCTCTGACTGTCGTTGGTAGCGGCAATTTCTTGATAACTGCTACTTTTGCTCTGTCCACTTCAATTCCCTCCTTGGAGATTGTAACATCCCGAATTTTGGACCTGAGAATTAAGAATAAGCCTAAAATAGGCGGACGACTAAGCCTGGCTGGGGAGGAGTCTCAAGGATGTTGAGAGTTAGGAAACCCTTTGGGATTAAGCAACTCGACCATACGGGTCAGTGGACCATGTATCATAAGCCATGGAATTAAGGTGCCAGTGAAAATGGGACACAGAAGGTCTATACGGCATGAATCTGGTGGAAAGGATGCCACCCAACTATGTCCTGGGGTATAGGACAATAAGTTGAGTAAAAATATGCTGGTATAAGTGAGTACACGACATTTTCAGGGCAGTTGGGTATGCCCTGCGTTTTTTAGAAGACATCGGTATTTGTGAAGAAAACCCGAGTAAAATCTGGGTAGGACCCTGAGCAAGTACTGATAAAGCAACTTTAATAAAGTAATGTCATGATGACTAATGATGACATACTTTTGTGTTGGCCAAATGGAATGGTGACACGTGTCCCTTCATGATTATAAAAGGCAAGAGTAATTATACTAATAGGACATGTGGTGTGTTTGGGTTGGATGTTTGACTTTTTGGCACCACAAAGTACGAGGTAATTATGATACATTAAAATATATATACATTTCTTGCTCCCCAAGAGTATAGAAAAACATGTAGCCACATCAAGAGAAAAGGAACAGTTAATCCAGGCCGACACAAGTCCCATAGAGTGGCACGAGTTACGAGGAAAGTTGTAACCGACAAACAAGAGCTAAGCGGGGCTGGTTAGGGCTTCGGAGTCGGGCCCAGACCCTGGACACAGAGGGAGGACGAAATGGTAGGCCCAGAGGAGAGGAAAAGGTCGTGTCATGGAGAGAGAAAATATCATGACATGTAATTATGAAGAGAGAGAAGGGTCACATCATGTCATTATGATGAAAGAGAAAGATAAAATAATCAGAATTAATCTGGACCACACGATCTAAACCTGACATGACCAATTGAAAGACATGTAATTATGACATTAAAAGGTCATTAATGGCATATCTAAGGGAAGATTTGGTGGGCCCCACTGGCTTGGAAGAAGAGCAGTGCAAAATGACCGTTTTACCCCTGGACCTAAAACCTACATCTAATAGTACTAAAAACCACTATCAGGGGAAACTCTGGAAATTCACTTTTGGGGCAGATGGGAGGCGCCATTTTTGAGCCAAGAACCCTCTAGAATTCTTGAGAATAAAGTAATAAATTATATTTCAATCCGAAGCACTCTTTTGTCCAATGGATAATAACTAAACTTGGGTAAAAGACTTCACCCTTGGAGCCTATATAAAGGGAACTCCTCCCTTCATTTGGAACATTCCCAGAACGTTTTCAAGGAAAGGAAGAGGAGGTTCCAGCTGAAGGTTTCTCCAAGGGAAGAGGAAGGCACTCGTAACGGAAATTCCAAGGTAAGCTTCTCACCGACAACTTAGCAACTTTTGATTCTGCCCTGTGGTGATTTCATGTAGATGCAATGGTTTTCCATATTTTTGAGGCTTCCATTGAGTCCAAAATGTGTTTTATTTGGGGACAAGTGGGATCACCTTTTTCCAAACTCGAAAAGCTTAAGACTCTAATATACGAAAATCTGCTGACTCTTACGGTTTTTGGGCAGCGAATGGAAATTGATGGTTTTGAAGTAGTAAATGAAGTACGAATGCTTTGAAATTTTATTTTATGAAATTAGACATCCTAAGGATGATTTTGGTATAATATTTCATGTCATTTGGATTTCCCAACCGAGAGTTATCTTAAGTTGAAAATGACCTAAAAACCTGGACTTTTCTCTAGACCAGCGGCTCGGTTTTGAGAATAATAAAAGGATATGAACCCATAATACCTTGGGAATTATTTCTTATGCCGGGTTCATTATCCGCTTCATCTTCTTTGTTCATGTCTGGTAGACCCCTTGAAAAAGGAGTACTCTCAGGAAGACCATAACTTGAATGAATTTCATCATCAATATCAATGACCTTTTTTCCTTGTAGAGCTACAGACCACATTTTATTTTCCTGATCGGTGATATAGATGTTGGAAATTATACCCTAGGGGAAAGTCATTATACTTTAAGCGTTTATGTTATTTAAAGTATTTCTTTGTTTAGTTATCATATCATTTGCATGTTTATAGTGATAACTGTATCATTGGATGTATCCTAAATGTTCTTGGTCGATCATCTACGTGGGAACGAAGATGAAATAAGATTGGTGTAACTTTGATGACTATAGAGATACGAATCAAAGTCATAGGTACTTGTAAGAGTACAAGGTGCTGGACCGATCCACTATGGGAAAGCTGTGTGGATTATGTCATAAGCTTATCTCATGTATAACCGCGTCATAACGCCCTATGACCTGAGATCATCATGGATTCCTACATGAGAGTCTCTGATCTTTGACCTAGTCAAAAGTCACCTTTGACCGGGTGATGATAAAGGCTTTGATCGGGATCAGTGATTTTCATGCAGAGGAATGTGAATGGTTAAGATGGAATTTGTCCCTCAAATTTGTAGAGAGATAATACTGGGCCCCTTGATGAGTGAGTCTGAGAAATGTATGTCCATACTACGATGGAAAGGAGTTTCCATTTTAGTTATTAGACTACTCAAGAATTGAGAAAGTAATGGTCAACAACAGGAGGTTGAAATTATCCATGCCTTATGCTTGACCAAATTATCGCGTGACAAAAGGGGCGTGACATGATTGTATGATTGGTTGTGTCGTATCAACGATCCCCACATGAATTGGGTAGTCGCAATGTCTTGCTAGAGGCCACTTGCGACTTGTGGGATGGTACAGTATTGGCCCGCTGCAATTCTCATGTGGGCCTGCAAGGTCGCACACAAGAATAGCCCAACACGAGCCATAGTGTCTAGATTCATTGAATCTTAGATATGTCTAAGATTTAATGAATACATCATTTAATCTAGGATGTGTGTGTGTGTGTATTAAATTCGAAATTAATAATAATATTATTTAGGGTTAAGGTGCAAAAATAGACATGTGCTTTTGTCGGAGGAGCGTCCAGTAGCAAATACTTTTTTTAGGTGCAAAAGTAACTATGTGGTTACAAAATAGGAGCAAAAGTCACATTGATCGTTAAGGGGGTAGATGTTGACCGTTAAGTTGGAAGGTTTGACTTAAACATATGACGTGGACGCTGACTGGGTGTATGTTGCAGACAAGTGGCAAATGATTAATGGATGACTTGGAAAATAATTAATTATTTTATCTAAATTGATTAATTACTAAAATCTAAAATGACATAAAAAATCTGATTTGGCTAAAATGATGTGGCATGCCCCTACAAAACCTTTTTTCCTAAAATCTGATTTACAAGTCAGATTTATAAAAAAACCTCATCTTCTTCCCAAAACCCAGATTCTTCATATCCATATCTAAAACCCAGATTCTTCATTCTCGACAGATTCTTCATTCTCGACAAGAAGATGAAGAAGCACGAAGACGAAGAAGACGAAGAAGCACGAAGACGAAGAAGCACGCCTCCACAAAGAAAAGAAATCTCTCCTCCAGAGTCCATCTCCAGATTCTTCATTCTCGACACCAAAGTTTGAAATTTCAGATTCATGAAGCCATACCCATACCCATACCCATACCCATATCAAAGCACTTCGATTTGGAAGTTGATAAATAAAACAACCCAATACAGAAAACTACAGAACAAGCTGACAAAGCCTCACACGATTTGGAAAAGATCTGGAGAAAAAAAACCTATGGAAGATTGAAGAGAGCTTGGGAATCTTCGCGTGCTCACTCGCGACCCCACCCCGCAATCTTCGCGTCCTTTGTTCTGTTTTTTTCCATTATACTCTCTCTCTCTCTCTGGGTAAAGGCCCCAAGTTTCTTTCAATTCACATTCATGGCGGATCACCACCCCACGGCCGCCGCCAAGTCCAGGGCGTTTCGAAACTCATCGCAGCACTTCAAGATCAAGTGTAGCGGCGACAGAGAGCAGATCCACGAACTGGGCTTCGATTTCTCTGACGGGTTTCACGATTATGTGATCAAATAGGGCCGAGATTTGATCGAGTGGGTGATTGATGGGAAGGTAGTGAGAAGAGAGGAGAAGAAGGAAGGGGACGAAAATGGTGAATTAGGGTTGCGAACTGATAGCAATCCTCATCAGGAAGAAGGGAAGGATTGCGAACTGATAGCAATCCTCATCAGGAAGGGCAAGAGAAGGGCAAGGATTCAGAGGAGAGAAGGGCAAGAGATCGATTGGGAGAAGAAAACAAACAAAAGCTAAATTAAAATAAAATAAAATAAAATAAAAAAAAAATAATAATAATAACAACAACAACCACAGTCCTAGTTAGCGTCCACATCACATATTTAAGTCAAACCTTCCAACTTAACGGTCAACATCCACCCCCTTAACGGTCAATGTGACTTTTGCTCCTATTTTGTAACCACATAGTTACTTTTGCACCTAAAAAAAGTATTTGCTACTGGACGCTCCTTCGACAAAAGCACATGTCTATTTTTGCACCTTAACCCTATTATTTATATAGATAATAATATTACTATGTAGTATTTAATTTATTTGATAAATAAAATAACTAAAATAAATAGAGATATCATATATCTTATTTAATTTAAATTGAGATATAGTATATCAGATTTAATTAAATAGACAGATATCATATCTCATATTTAATTTTCGAATATAGATATCATATATATGATTTAATTCAAATTGAGATATAGTATCTCAGATTTAATTAAAGGGTTAAGGTGCAAAAATAGACATGTGCTTTTGTCGGAGGAGCGTCCAGTTGGAAATTCCTTTTTAGGTGCAAAAGTGACTATGTGGTTACAAAAGTGGAGCAAAAGTCACATTGACCGTTAGTTGACCGTTAGTTTGACCAAAAACATTAACATGGATGCTGACTCAGCAAATTTTAATCCTAGTTGGCAGTGAAAGAAGAAATAAGAAATTAAAAAAAAAAATCCACGAATTAAAATATTTTTTTTATCCTGGTCACCGTCCTTTCTCCTTCCTTCCAAATAAAAAACAAAACAAAACCATTCTCCTCCTTCAACCTCTCCACCAGAACACCTAGATGCGGAACAGAGTTTATAACCCTGATCGTGGGAAGAAGATGGAGGGTTCAGATGGAGGTCAGAAAAATAAATTATAAAAATCGTGGAGGAGCGGCAGTTAGAAGTTATCACTCATCGGCTTAGGTCTCACTGTCGTTGTTGTTGTGTTTTGCTGTCGATCTTATCGTCTCAGATTTTGCCATTGTTGCCGTTTTGTTTTGCCGTCGCAGATCTAAGGAGAAGATGAAGAAGCTTTTTGTTGCCGTCATGAAAACAATATCAAAGAGTGAGACACAGTCCTCCATCACCTTCGTCATCCTTGGCCAGAAGTTGGCCTACGACTGAGGAGGTGATATTGGGTAGATTAGCGGAGAATATCTCGGTAGAATATTTTCAAATCTCGTATGGTCCTGCGATTTGGGTTCAAGATCTGTTATTATATTTTGGGAAAAGAAAATGTTGGGTTCAAGATCTGTTATTATATTTGCTACGATTTAGGTTCATCCTCTTCCTTTTTTAATGTTTTGAATCCAAAAAATACACTGGAAAATATTCTCACCTTATCTCATTTGCACAATTTTTTGGTTTTGGAATCTGGGTTGCGTTTTTCTCCCTCTGAAAGTTGAAGAACATGAATCTGATGCAGTGGCTGTGAAAGCCCCAATTTTTATGGCTATAAAACCCTAAATTCTGTCCATTTATCAGCAGCCGCGATCTTTGGTAGCCAAAGGAGGAATTCTTGCTGCAGCTGAAGATAGGTCACTCCAACGTGTGGAATTCTCACCCTAAGAACTACGGTCCTGGTTCTCACACCTACCGGGTGTGCGGTAACCCTCATGGTTTGATTAGGAAGTATGGGCTTATGTGTTGCCGCCAGTGCTTCCGAAGCAATGCCAAGGAAATTGGCTTCATCAAGTATCGCTGAATACTATGTGGACAAATCTCTTTATTTTGGAGGAAGAGTAAATACCCTTTTTGGTCCCTGGAAAAACACATTTGACACTTTTTCGTCCCTGAGTAAAAGAAATGTCATTTTGGTCCTTTTTAGGGACTAAAAAGGACCTTTTTGGGAATTTCTGAGGGATTAAAATGTGCAAAAAAAATGATCAAAAGGACTAAAATGGACCTTATTTTTCCATTTTAGGGACTAAAAGTGACTTATTGTTTTTCAGGGACCAAAAAGGGCACCCGTGTTTTTTCCAGGGACCAAAAAGGGTATTTACTCTTTGGAGGAATTTAAAGTCGTTTTAATTTCTTTACTGTTTTGGCATTTAGTGATGTAGTTGGATTTAGAACTTTTGGTTTCAGTGTATCTTGAACTTTTGCACCTCCGAGGAAGAAGAAGGATCACCGGAATCTGGGTATACCCGAGGAAGAAGAAGGTGTTTTGACCAGGGACTTAAATGAAAATTTTAAAAGTTTATAGAGGGACTAAATTGAAAATTTTGAAATGTATTCGGGGCTGAACTGTAATTTATAAAGCATTAACATCCACGTCATCGTCCACGTCATCATTTTCAATTCAGAAAAAGTCAACTAACGGTCAAACGGTATTTTTGCTCCACTTTTGTAACCACGTGTCTACTTTTGCACCTAAAAAAAGTATTTGCTACTGGGCGCTCTTTTGACAAAAGTACATGTCTATTTTTGCACCTTAACCCTTAATTAAATAGACAGATATCATATCTCAAATTTTAGGCAGGCTTTTGATTTGGATTAATTGAATAGATTATGTTAGATCTGTTGGACAGATTTAATTAATATCTAAATTCGAATTTCAAGATTAATTTAGATTAATCTTGAATATTTTAATACGACCCATTAGGGTCTTAGAAACTCTATATTATATGAAGGTCTAGTCGTATTAAAAAAGGAGACAAGCCGCGAAAGAAATCCTAGAGAGAAAAACGTGAGACGCAAAGTAAAAAGGCGCTAGCACGCTGCCATACGTGTTGGAGAGCTGTTCGGTGTGGATATCGGTAGAGGGAGTGGATTCGTAGAGTCGGCTCCTAGAGATTGATCGAACAAGAAGGCGTTAGCCCATGAGTTCGCAAAGGACGCATACAAGTTCGTATAGGTACAGTTTTTCTAATGAACCCGATTTAAACGCTGTTGATAGATCCTTTTCGGGATTCATAAAATTTTAATGGATGAAATCCTTCTGCTGCGTGTACGGATCCCAACAATAGAATACTTGTTTTGCCTGGTCTGCCATAATAAAAGGTTCATATCCAAAACTTCTACTATTGATATCGACTAATGTAAATCCTAGCCGATCGATCGGTACACCATTATTGACATTAACCCACTTGCATTTGAAAATGGGAAATCTAATTTTAACATAGTCCACCTCCCAAATCTCTTCAATAACCCCATAATAAGGCATGACTACCAATTTAGGCCTCTTGTCTTTCGAACTAGAGAAGTGCATAGATTCAACCTCTAACATAACACCACTGTTCTAGACGGTGCTCCTATCATCTAGGGACTTCGTGTAAAATGTATAACCATTGATCACATACGAATTCCAACTTATGACATCAACCTCAGGACCACGTGCTAACCATTTGACGTCTATTCTATCTCCTCCCAGGTAACCATATTTTGATTATGGCGTTTGGATTTTCCAAAGTATTCCTTCTGGCCTACTCATCCTCGAATCCCCCTCACATGCCTCGAGTGATCCGATTTTCCAGTGGCAACGGTCAAAACATCATTCCTTCCATCCGACACAAAAGATCCTTCTGCTTCTTTCTTTTTAAGATCTTCCTGTAAGATACAGATAACGAGATGCTTAGTAATGAAACATGTTTAGTAACTAAAAATTAACAATAAGAGTAAATACCCTTTTGGGTCCCTGGAATAACACGCGCTACCCATTTTGGTCCCTGAGTAAAAAAAATGTCATTTTGGTCCTTTTTAGGGACTAAAAATGATTTTTGGGAATTTGTGAGGGATTAAAATGCCCACAAAAAATGACTAAAAGGACTAAAAGGGACCTTTTTTTTACTGTTTAAGGACGAAAAATGACATTTTTTTTACTCAGGGACCAAAATGGGTAGTGCGTGTTATTTCATGGACCAAAAAGGGTATTTACTCTAACAATAACAATACTTACAATTCTTTCAGCAACTAGAAGATTTTGTTCACTCGTGTAATCGCCGCTTGGCTTTTTGCGAATATACAGCCATAACTCCTCGTAACGTATTAGAGATGGCGCCTTATCACATATCGCAGAAGGATTGGATTCAGCTTCATCTTCCAATCTCTTCCGCTTGGCTGCCATCAATTCTTTTTCGGCCTTTTCATATCTGCTGCGAGAAGCCCTATGCGGGCAATCATTCTTTCTCCCAATCTCCTGTGCTTGTTCCCTTCTTTTCTGTGAATCAAGATTGAAAACAACTATTAATTATGAATTCCAGCCATCTGACTAACAGAAATTAGAGAATTTATGCTTAATATGAACCTCAAACACTAGTCAAATTCACTTCGTCAAGTTTCAACATTTTATTTAAGGAAGATGTGGAATTGTAGAAGAAATTGGGAGAAACAGAGGAAAGGGAGTTGCAGAACTACTGCCAACTTAGTTAATTCATTCATTCATCATAACTGGTTCCTACACATATTAGTCTAACCTCTAATATATAGTTAGAGGCTTGACTCTTAAGGCCCAATAACAACTTGCACCGAAACCTTTACATAGTTAACATACTAACTAACTAACAACAATGTCTAACCACTACCTACTATAACAGAACTAAGACTATAATAATGGTTTGACTCTTATGCCATTATCATTTCCCTAATTACCTACTTAGTATTTTACCTTTTCACGGTTTACATATCAGACTTGCATAGAACTAAGACATGCTCCTCTAATTTAGGAGTCGTCCGCAACTAAACAAATTGTTGCCAAGTTTGTTGATCAAGAAATGTGTACTTCTCCCAAGGAGGGGGCGAGGCTCACCAGCTGAAACCTCGGCAAAAATATAGTTGTTGGCTAGAGAGGTCTTAAACTTCCTCCATCGATCAACACAATAAGACAATGTCTTGTTTTTCAGTTTCTGACAATCAGGGACAGTGTATGTAAGCCGGATAGCGTCCCAAATAGGATCCTTTACTGTGCGTTCGTCCACATTTTTCCACTCATCTGTCAAGATGCTAACCTTCCTTCATGCTAGATAGCCAACAAAACTATTATATTTGTTCTTATTAGGACCGAAAGGAGCCAACTTTTCATCAAACTGAATCTCGAGCATTGACCCAGAGGTCAAACTTACGAATACGTCTTTCATTCGTGTGCCCCTTCTACCACGACGAGCAGGGCGGTTACGAGGCTCACTGTGAGATGAAGAGGGTTCGTTCTGACTCACACCAGTCACACCAGTAACTGGCGTTGAACGAACAGGACAAGAATCATTTTCTCTGTTCATTTTCGATAAAGGAAGAGAGGTTGAGAGAGGTGGTCCGAAAGAGGAATGCCTGAACAAGGGTTTGAGTTCATAGAGAGCAACGTAAGTCGTAAGGTAAGGTTTCGCACGAAGAAGATTATGTTTGGCGCTTTATTTTTAAGACCGGATGTACCAAATGAACAGTCTTAAAAGTTAACCTTTAAAACTGTCCGTTATAAAACTTCAGTCTTAAAAGTAATAAAATTTTCGTTTAATTTTTTTCAACATTTTGTACTGGCCACAATTATATCCGGTCTTAAAAGTATAACCTTTAAGACCATCTTTTTTATAGAACCGGTCTTAAAAGTTTTAGACCTTTTATATTTAAATTTTTTCTTTTTATTTTGGACCGCAGAAAAATTGTACGAGATTTCTCTATAAAGTAATTGATATTTCAATTTTTTTAATAACATTTTTAAGACCGGTTGTTTTGTTAACTGGTCTGAATAATATGTTTAAGACCTATGAATAAAGGATCCAGTCCAAGAAGTTCTTTATATTTACAAAACTGCCACCGATCATACGTTTAAGACCGGGCCGTCAATACTATGGTCTAAATGAGGCGGTCTTAAAACCATTTTTTGCACTAGTTATATTGGGAGTAAAAGAGGCATAAATAGAAATAAGAGACTCAAATTGTTTAAGCCAAGGAGAGAGGTCAAGAAAGCACTCTTCCTTAAGCTTAGTCAAATCGATTGACACAATAGGACATAAATCTTTCTTAATGAAAGATTCCCTGAATCTAGCAGCTTGCTCATTCTCTAATATAGTAGTAATATTGCAAAAATCCTTAAGGGCCTGAGAATGGTTGTAAATTTCATTAATGGCATCAAATACCTTAGAGCTATCTTACTCAGGTTGCTCAGAGGGTTGAGAAGCAGCAGAGGTAGCCTTCGAAAAACCTTGTCCCTTGTCCTTTCTCTTCTTCTTAGGTGACTTAGCAATCTCAGTTCTCTTCTGTTTGCCTTTACCCAATACATCCTCTGGGTCGACATTGTTCTCCTTTTGAACCTTAAAGGGTTCTTGAATTGTGACCCCTTTTGGTCTTGGAGAGGGAACAGGCTCATTTGCAGTGACTCCAGGGATGCTTTTGTCGACTCCATATCTAAACCTTCTGGGTGTGAGCTTCACACTCATGGGTCACTTGAAAGGAGGAGGCGAAGGTGAACAAGATGCCTTATAGTTTGAATCCGAACCCTGTGAGGTTTTGGAAGATCTTTTGGAAGCCATTTGGGGTTATGAAGAATCGAAATTGATCGAAGAAGATGAGAGGTTTGAGAGAAAGCTAGGGCAAAACTCCAGTTTAGAAGATAGTGAAGAGCAACAGTCAAGACTCACATGTAAATAGTATGCGACAAACTTGATTTTGCACTAATTAACTCGAGTTTATATGAACTATAAACTGACCTGGACTTCAAGAGTGTATATGACCCTTGAACTTCTCTGGGAAACTCGAGTTTGATACCTGCAAACTCGAGTTTGCATTTGCCTTCAGCTTAGTTTCTCTCTGTCTTATGGAAACTTGAGTTTTCCACTTAATGACTCGAGTTTTGGTTTTCTCCAAAACCAGAGTTTGCTCTCTGTCCTCGATAAACTCGAGTTTGGTCTCACAAACTCGAGTTTGCCTCATTTGACAGCAAACATCAGTATTTTGACAGATTGATCAAGCATCCTGCATAAACCATAACTAGACACTCCAATGCTTAAGTTAGTATTTAATAATCATCAAAAAAATATAACTAACATTAAGTAAGAGTTACTTACAGCTCATTGGGATTTACCATTCCCAATTCTCTTCTTATGAAATTGAATTGTTCCTTAGACAATGGCTTGGTGAAGATGTCAGCAAGTTGAAGATGAGTTGGGATGAACATGACCATGACATCTTTCTTTTGAACATGATCTTTGATAAAATGATATCTCACATCAATATGCTTGGTCCGAGTATGTTGAACTGGATTCTTTGCCAAGCTTATTATGTTGGTATTATCACAAAGAATTGTGATCTCCTTCAGGTTGATTCCCAAGTCAGAGAGTTGTTGCTTGAGCCATAGGACTTGAGCACAATAACTAGATGAAGCATTGTACTCAAATTCAATCGATGACACAGAGACAATTGTTTTCTTCTTGCTGAACCAGGAGATAAGTGAGCCACCAAGGAATTGACATTGCCCACTTGTACTCTTTCTATTTGTCTTCTATCCGGTATTATCTGAATCTGAATATGCCACCAGATGCTCAGGTTGACCTTTGGGAAACCAAAATCTAAGAGTCTTTGTGTTAGCAAGGGATCTAAAGATCCTCTTTACATTTTCAGCATGAGACTCCTTGGAAGCATATTGAAATCTTGCACACATTCCTATACTGAATTGGATGTCAGGGCGACTTGTAGTAAGATAGAGCAATGATCCAATCATTCCTCTATATCTTGTCATGTTGAAGTCCTTGCCCTTTTCATCAGCATCCAAAGAAGTGGTTGAGCTCATTGGAGTATCAACTCCATTGCATTGGTCCATCCCAAACTTCTTCACGAGATCATTGAGATACTTAGTCTAAGATATGAAGATTCCATTCTTCTTTTGCTTGATTTGCAGACCGAGAAAGTAGTTCAACTCTCCTATCATAGACATCTCAAATTCTCCCTGCATATTCTTAACAAACTCTTCACACAAAGCATCATTAGAAGCACCAAATATAATATCATCAACATAAATTTGAACAATTAATATTTCATTAAGCTTATTACTCTTTATGAAGAGAGTTGTGTCTGATTTTCCTCTAACAAATCCTTGATCAAGAAGGAATTTTCTTAATCGCTCATGCCAAGCTCTAGGAGCTTGCTTAAGACCATATAATGCTTTCTTAAGGCGATAAGCATGATCTGAAGGATGATCACTTTTAAAACCAGGAGGTTGTTCAACATAAGCTGCCTCCTGAATAAAACCATTTAGAAAAGAACTATTCACATCCATTCGATAAAGCTTGAATCCTTTGACACAAGTAAAGGCTAGAAGAACTCTTATAGCTTCCAATCTTGCCACTGGAGCATAAGTTTCTTCATCATATCCTCCAGTGAGGAACTACTACTACTAGTTTGTTGTTGTGCTACCTGGATGCCTGTGTGAAAGCGGAGCTGAATCACCAAGAGGGGGGTGAATTGGGGATTCTAAAACTTTTTCGGATTTCTCTGTTTTCGTGTAATAAAACAGAGATAGACAGAGTATAGAGAAGAGAAGCAAGACACACAAGATTTATACTGGTTCGGTCCAAACCTTGACCTACGTCCAGTCCCCAGACTCTCTGGGATTTCTCACTATCTCAATTGATTACACACTTTGCACTCAAGAGTAATTCTCTCACTAGAACTTACTCCCCCTTACAAGTTGTAATCAATAACCCAATCTCCAAGTCCCCTTGACTTGAGATACTTTACAATGAATGATTTTTCAATCAATAAACTCTCTCTAAGAGTAGATAAGATAATTACTGAAGTAAAAATGTATCAAAAGATACTTCTCACAAGAAAACTCAGAGTAGTTGAAACTTTAATGATTTTCGTTTTTGCATAGATTGGTTGTTGTGAAGAGTTGAATGCATCTCTATTTATAGCTAGAGATAATTAAATGACCGTTATAAATCCTAATGTGACCGTTGCCAACATTGGAGGATGATTAGTGAAGGTTTTAGTCTTCTTCTCTCTCTACTCTTTGGTTAATCCAGCTGCACACAAGTTTCTAAATTGGAAAACATGGAAAAACCTTGTTAAGGAAAAATTGGAGTTTCTAAATCCAAACTGGAGTTTTCACAAGTTCAGAATAGAGCATTGTTCTCTGTAAGGTGAAAACTCGAGTTTCAAAAGTAAACTCGAGTTTCCAACAACACTTGGAAACTTGGAGAACTCTCTGTGTAACCTAAACTCGAGTTTCTAAATGGAAACTGGAGTTTTGGTATCTTTGAAAAATTGATAGCTCTCTGTCTTGTCAAAACTCGAGTTTGCTTTGTCTGTGAAAAACTCAGAAGCTCTCTGTATGATCAAAACTCGAGTTTTCATATCAAAACTCGAGTTTTCCTTTCTTTGCAAAAACTAGAGCTCTTCTTTGTCAAGTCCAAACTCAAGTTTCCAAAATGAAACTCGAGTTTGCCTTTGACTAGTTTTTCAACTTACAAAGACAAACTTCCATCTGTGTTTACAATTGTCTGTTAGTATTAAAACCAATAGGGAACTAACACTGTGGAGGTACACATATGGCTAGTGAAGGAGGTGTAGAATTATGGAAATTCGGCCTATACTATCTTTGTTCGTAATTTCCAGAATTATGCTAAAATTGGTTAGTCTGGATGTAGTTATGGTTCGGGCTCCACTGATTTCTCCAATCACCATTGTTTTGTTGCCGGTATTGTGGTTTCCCTAGGAAAATGCCCACTCAGCCACTGACTGGTCTTGATAGGTCAAAGTAGGGCAAGAGTAGTAGGGTGATAAGGATCAGAACATATCCCACATGAATAACCAATCTGTGGAATAGAAGACTGTACCGTCTGTGTCACTGGAAGCTGCCTAACCAGAAAGGTCAGATCATCAAGTCTATTTTCTAATCTTTGTTGATCGTACTATACCAGAGGTGTTTGAATTTGGTAAATAGCATGAGTATTCTCTCTAGTTCCAAACTATTGAGAATTAAAAGCCATAATGGATATCAACTCTCGGGCATCTTCAGGTGTCTTGTGTTATACACCCCTACCGGCCTCGCACTTTCGGGTGGCGGGTTAGAGGGATCCTTTTTACTTGTTACATTTCCTTTGGTAATTAGTTCTTTTGATATACATTAGAGTATGCATAGCAGATCATATGATCGGTTTAGACAACTTACATTATACTGGTAAAGGTACATACAAAATCATAAAGTACTCCCCGTAGGGTTAAGGGTACAATTGTCCAACATAAATACTGAGCAGTAAGTACAAATTATACTGTCATTCCAGAAACAGATATACAAGAAGTGATAGGGCATCTCCTATTTTCTTCAGTCCCAGCATACCTTGCTCTTACCTTCTCAATAGTCCAACCGGCCTCCTCCTCTTACCTGTATCTTCCAGGTGAACTGGAGTTCAAAGTTGAACCCCAGAGTAACTGTTAACTCAAATACAATATGTATACAGTGCATGCAAGTAACCAAAATCAGGAAAACAAATCAAATATCATAAATGCATTCAGAATCACATCCAAATCAAAACTACAACGACGTACCATGGAGCTGCCTTACCAAGGCAAGCCCCGGACGCCTGCGTACCATCGAGCTACCTTACCAAGGTAAGCCCCAGACGCCCACGTACCGTCGAGTCACCCCACAAGGCCAACCCCGGACGCCTGCGTACCGTCGAGTCGTCACTCAAGACCAACCCCGGATGCATACATCCTCAACGCTAGGATCAAAACAGTAGCTAGGGAGTTTAACCCTGACTACCCCGAATGCATCTCAGGCTCGGTAGTGACCCAAGGACACACAGTCCACTAGGCCCTACTGCCTCACATCCGCAATCATGGAAAACAGACATACAACAGCAACATAGAATACGTGAGTTAACAGTTACTACCTAGCACTTCTTGTAATCCACAAACTCTTCTCTTGGTACTAAATATGTATGCCACACGCTCTATCACCATAAACATAGTCAAACATCATGCTTTCAATCATTCATTCAAACTTTACTTCAAGTTTCCTAAAATTCGCATAGTACTAGAATTTTTTACCCTACTTTGCTTATTTTTAAAAAATTCTAGAAAACTATTATTAACACAATATCAGTGGCCTTATAACCCTTAGGATGTATATTTTATAGTAAAAATAGTCTCCAAGGCCATCTATGTTCGATTCCTTCTCAGATTCCCAAAACTTAGCCACTGGTCCGAAACAGAATCTGTGTCTTTAGGTCATTTTCAATCTTAAATAACTCTCGGTTAGAAAATCCAATTGACACTAAATATTATACCAAAATCATCCTTAGTATGTATAATTTCATCATATTTAATTTCAAAGCAAACGGAATCCATTTATGATTTTAAAAGCACCAATTAACACACGCTGCCCAGAGAACTCCCGAATTGGCAGATTTACGTAGTTTAAAGACTTAAACTTTTCGGGTTTGGAAAAAGGTGATCCTACTTGTCCCCATAAAAAAATTTTTTGGAACCATTGAGAACCTCAAAAATATTTAAATCCCATTACACCAACACGAAATCACCATAAGGCAGAAATAAGGATTACTAAGTTGTCGGTGAGAGGCTTACCTTAGAATTTCGGTTGCGGGTGCCTTCCTCTTCTTGAACTAAGGCTTCAGTTGAGCACCATCGCTTCTCCTTCCTCTTAGCACGCCTTGTAAGATGGGAAAATGGGTGGGGGAGTGCTCTTTATATAGGCTCCAAGGTTAGGGCTTTTGCCCAAGTTTGGTTATTATCCATTGGTCAAAAGAGTGCTTCGGATT
This sequence comes from Acacia pycnantha, assembly GCA_025563575.1. Taxonomy (NCBI): domain Eukaryota; kingdom Viridiplantae; phylum Streptophyta; class Magnoliopsida; order Fabales; family Fabaceae; genus Acacia; species Acacia pycnantha. The sequence continues at coordinate 80,843 of JAMWYP010000142.1, forward strand.
TAAATATAATTTCTTACCTTAATTCTCAAGAATTATATAGAATTATTTGGCTGAAAAATGGCGCCCTTATCTGCCAAAAAATTAGGTTTCCAAAACTGCCCCTGATGGTGGTTTTTGATGTTACTAGGTGTAGGTTTTTGGTGCAGGGGTAAAACGGTCATTTTGCACTGCTCTTCTTCCAACCAGTGGGGCCCACAAAATCTGCCCTTGGATGCGCCATTAATGACCTTTTAGGGTCAGAAGAATTACATGTCTTTCAATCGGTCATGTCAGATTCAAATTGTGTGGTCCAGATTAATTCTGATTATTTTATCTATCTCTCTCTTCATAATTACATGATGTGACCTTTTCTTTCTCCTCAAGTCATTTTCTTTCTCCTATGGGCCCACCCAAATTCGCCCTTCATCTGAGTCCAAGGGTCTGGGCCTGACTCCGAAAAACCCTAACTGGTCCCGCTCAACTGCCTTTTTGCCAGTTACACTCCTCCTCGTAATTTGTGCCACTTAGTTGAACTTGTGTAAGGCCGGATCATCAATCCCTTCTCTTTCCTCCTCGTTTTCTTCAAAAACGTAGGGAACCCTTACCCATCCAGGAAATATCATCTACATATTTATTTTAGCACCTTTTTCCTCTACTAATTGTCCCATACGTTAGGGCATAGCTAAATGGTATTCTTACCAACCAATTAACACCGTATAAGTGTTTTTGTGCCCTTCTGCACTATCACTTTAATTTCTATGGTCCTTGAGCTCTTGATCCAAATACTCATGCAAACAGGAGTGCAAAATGTCTTAAAATATGTCAAGAGGGCACTTAAAAATCCCCCAAACCAAATGACCATAGTACCCTTGCAAAATATCCTCTTAACATGACTTATTTTGCAAGTTTTGTTGACTTTTCTCTCTCCTTGTTTTGCATGAATTTGAAGCAATTTCTCTCTCTTCATGATGACTTGATTTGACCTCTTGCTCTTGTAATTATGAAGGGACACGTGCCATGCTCTTACTGGTCCAACACAAAAGTATCTTTTTCCCTTATCATGATGACGAGACACGTGTCATGATTCTATTTGTCCAACAAAAAAGTATGTCATCATTTGTCATTATGACTTTACTTTATTAAAGTTACTTTATCGGTGTCTACTTGGGATCCTGCTTGGGTTTTACTCAGGTTTTCTTCACGAATAGCAATGTTTTCTAAAAAAACGCAGGACATACCCGACCGCCCTAAAAAGACTGTATACTAACTTATACCAGCATATTTTTACTCAACTAATTGTCCTATACCTTAGGACATAGTTGGGTGGCATCCTTTCCAACCGGAGTTACATCGTATAAGTCTTCTGTGCCCCTTTTTCCATTGGCACTTTAATTCCACGGCTTATACATACTTCGTCCACTGAATCGAATAGCCGTGTTACTTAGTCCCAGAGAGGTTTCCTAACTCTCGACATACATGGGACTCTTCTTGAACTGGGCTTAGTCGTCCGCCTACTTTAGGCTTATTCCCAGTTCTCGGGGTTCAGAATTCGGGGTGTTTCATCTTGATGTCTAAGGCTCTACCACTTGATGCATCCACAAAACTTCTGTCTAATGGTAGTAAACGCTCATAGAAGTATGTAATCAATAGTTGCTCAGTAATCTGGTGGTGTGGGAAACTAGCACACAATCACTTGAACCTCTCCCAATACTCATACATGTTCTACCCATTGATTTGTTTAACGCTACCGATCTGTTTCTGAATAGCAGTGGCTCTTGAGGAAGGGAAGAACCTCTCTAGGAATAACTTTTGCATATTAGCCCAATTCCTAACAGATGATGGTTGCAAATAGTATAGCCAATCTTTAGCCATACCATCTAGGGAAAATGGAAAAGCTCTTAGCTTAATGTGGTCCTCATCAATTGCTTGAGGTTTCATCGTGCTACAGACCACATGAAACTTCTTTAGATGCTTATGAGGACATTCACTTGCAACACCATGAATCTTAGGCAACAAATGGATAAGACTAGATTTCAGTTCAAAGTTAGCAGCAAGTTCAAGATATTGAATACACAAATTTTGATTGCCCACATCAGGGGTAGCTAATTCTTTCAAAGTAGGGTGATCTACTTCTTTTGCCATAATTTCTGAGTTAGCAAAATTGCTACTAGAATCAGTGAAAACAATAAGACTATTAGAAGTACTATAAAAAACACAATCAAAAAGATCAACAGAGTGGACACAATTAGACTCAAGTTTAGTATTAATCCTATGACTCAGCCTAACAACACTTCGAGCAGCAAGAATGGTTCTTTAAATTTCAAGATCAAATTCTAACAAGTCTTCTGGGTTATTAGTACTCCTAGTACTCATACAACATAAGCACACAGACTTGGCAGACACACAAAAAGGCTCAAAAACACAAAAAGACTCAACAACACAAAAACACTAGAAATTGACCAAAACAAGTCCAAAAACTCAATCAAATGATTTTTAAAATTTTTGGGACTTCCACAGGACAACTTCTCGACTATTTTGGAACCTAAAAATCAAATTAAAAAACTTGAGAATTTGAAAAAGTTGTGTAAATGATGGAATTTGGATAAAATACGAAGACGTGCTTTAATTAAATGCTATTTTCTTTCAGCTCACCAAAAATCAACCCAATCAGAGTAAGTCAAACAATTTCTGAAATACCCGATACATCCCACCAAGACTAAAAAAATAAATAAAATAAAACTACTCTACTATCAGTAATCAGACCGATGCAAATTCCCCTACAACGGAGTCAAATTTTGATGAGAGTTGCCGAGCCCTCACAAAATAACCATGTTCAATAAAGATTGCAGTATAAAGAACCTGGATCGTTTCTCTCAAGAATTCATAGTGGGTCTAACATCAACAGTAAATTAAGTAACACAGTAACTAGAATAGGGGAGTTTTCCAATGCAATTTAAACCAAACAAAGACTAAAACAGAATGCAAGAAAACTAGATTAATCAGATTAAAAACGATTAACCCAGAATTGGGATTCCATAACGTTAATCGAATAAAAACATAATAATCAAACTCGTGATTGATTTTGGACAAACCGAAATCTCTGTGTTTGTCCAGAAATTCCCTCGACTAGACGATTGCCTAGCATTTGATCGAACTTGTGGCGATCTCGCTGTGCGATCGCACAACGCTCTCTGTAACCCGGTCCGACCTATTTCCTTGGGATATCAATTTGGATATTAATCTAATACCCAATCTGCAATTATAATCGGATCCGATTAAAATAAACAGAAACGAATTATGTTATTGATTGAAGCGCATGTCCTCTGGATTTGCAGAATCCTCAATCCATGGGTCAACCACAAAAGCTTAGCCAAGCATGGCTAGGAAAAATTGCAGAAGAAAAGATGAACATGATGAACAATTCAGAGAAAATAATAAGCTTCTAATTTAATCCAAATATCTCATACAACGTAATTGAGAATATGTTTGTAGCCACCATCTAATTTTCCTTATATACGAAACCCCTAATAATAGGAAACCTCTAATAATAGGAAACTTCTAATAATAATTGGTATTTTATTACAAAATCGGGCTCAATAAAAATCCAGAAAAACGTATCTGTCTTTAGCCCCAATTTCGTCCATCTTCTTGTCTAAATCTGTATTGCTCCCTTATAGCTCCCAATCATTATCAGAGTTCATACACAGAGAGCGTGCGGATCTGGTTTGGACGAATGAGTAATTGATAAAAATGCAGAAAAATTTAAACTTAACTTGGTTTTGCAAAATAAATTTAATCCTCGACAGGATATTTAAGTACATACAGTCATCCCATATTTAAAACTCCAAAACTAAACTTCAAGTAGATAAATATATACAAAACAAAAAGGAACTCTTCCTCTAAGTTCACCTTCTTCTATCCCTGCTCACAGCACCGCCTTCCCCTTTCGACTTGGTCCACTACCTGCACTTTTGTTCAAATCTGAGATTCACCAATGAATCTCAGAGTAACATGTTAACTTATATGCATGGAGTATAAGTATATGTAATAAATAAACTACTATAATCAAGAATACCACAAATCATACACATAATATAAAATACAGTTCAAAATCCCAGTGCTAGAAAAACATGCGCAGAACCTACCCGATTCAAAATTCCGTAGTGCTTGGAAAGACAAGCAGGACCTACCCGGTCCTGTGCCTATCTCTCCGAGGCCCAACCCAGAACCTACCCAGTCCCGAGTCCCTCAGCACAAGGAAACCACAGTACGGAACCTACCGGATCCGAATTCCTCAGCACAAATGTGTATGGCCAACACTTAAATATACTGTATGAAATCAAACATGTTTATAAAATACATTCCACAAATCATGGAATTTAAAACGTACACAAGTACACTCACAAACATAGAAGGTTAGAGTTACTACCTAGTGCGTAGTAACCTTAATTTCGTCCAAGTAATCATATTACCAGACAATGTTTCATAAGGAAAACGATGGTGATCTCATATTTCCCAGATTCCAATTATTTCTTGGTGTTTAACACATTTTTGCAGATCTGGTTTTTAAAGAAAATTTCAGAAATTTGAGGAGAGTCTGAGTGTTCTTACCAATAAGCTTGTTATTGAGCTTGTGGTCTCTTTTACCACACTAATCCTTGCTCAATCCTCAGCCTATACTTAAAGGAATCACATGCATGTGAGTTTAAGTCCAACCACAATTACATGCATGAAAGAAAATCCAAATACTATAACTTGGTGTTCAAGCTCTTACCTTGAATTACTTGTGACTCTTCTTCCTTTCCTAACCCGTGGCTTCTTGTGTGTGATGATGATGATGGATGAGAGGATAGTTGATTATGAGAAGAGAGGGGAGGGGACGATTTGGAAGAGGGAAAGGAGAGTTGAATGTTGAACTTTGGAAGAAAGGAGGGAGCCGCCGTATGGTTTAGATGAGAGGAGGGGAGTGAATTGATTATAGATGGATGTGTGTGCAATTATGGTCACGGCATTAGAGAGAAAAAGAGGAAAAATATGATTTGAATTGAGTATGTGTATGTTTATATAATGCTACGGTACAATAAGAGCGAAGATATGCAAAAGTCTGATTCATGTGTTTTGTTGCCACGGCATAAAGAGAAAGAAAATTCAGATTTGTTTTTTTTTTCCATGTGTCATTTTGTTTGCATGTAATGATGTGTTGTCAAGTTGTAAGGTTACCAAGTGTTGTGGTTTTTGCAAGTGTGTGACAAGTGTCACACATGCAAGGTGACATGTGTGTGTTGTCTCGGTTTGCGTATTTGGTTTTTGGTGTTGTTGTCTCGGTCTGCATGTTTGGTTTTCGGTGTTGTTGTCTCGGTTTGCGTTTTTGGTTTTCGGCGTTGTTGTCTCGATTTGTATGTTTGGGTTCCGGTGTTGTTGTTTCGGTTTGCGTGTTTGGTTTTCAGTGTTGTTGTCTCGGTTTGCATGATTGGTTTTCCGGTGTTGTTGTCTTGGTTAGCGTGTTTGGTTTCCGGTGGTGTTGTATCAATTTGTGTGTTTGTGTTTTGATGTGGGTTGTCTCAGTTTGCGTGTGTTTGTGCCAAGTGTCACGTGACTGGGAAAAGAAGACAAGTGTCTTCTTGCATGAAATGCCATGTGTCAAGCCTTGAGAAAATTGTAACATGTGTCAATTGGCTCTCCCTTCTATGACATGTGTCCCAAAACGCTTTCTTAATTACCAATAACTCCTTATTGGGCCATAATGACTGAGCTTTCCCTAAGTGTCCCTATTACTTTCCTGTCCTCTTTGACTTGGACCTAAGGCTTTGGTCCAATATAAAGCCCGTTTGCCCCTTCTTCTCTTTACCCTTACTTTTGGGCCGAAAACCTTGGGCCTTCATGAAAGGTCCACTTGGTTGTTCTTCCTATTTTATTTTGGACTACCGTCCATATATTTAAACCAGACGCCCGACTTGACACGCTTTCCTGTGTAGGTGTTTTTATCAATATTTATGTTGAGATTTTTGTTATTGGGATTTGTGTTGTGATTTTTGTTGAGTTTGAGGTTTATGTTGCGGTTTTGTTGTTGTGATCTCGTTTTGCGTGTTTGGGTTTTGTTGCACATTTTTCGAGGAATTTTTGTTCAGGTTGTTTTTCAGCGTTTGTTGTCCAATTTCTCCTGAATACTCAATATTCAATAAGAATTCATATCACACAGGATATTCAACCTTGGCATATATTATTGAATATTCTCAATCTTACAGGGTCTTTGGTAAAGCAAAAGCCAGTACATTACAGAATCAGCCTTCTGAGTCTTCATAACAATTGTAGCTCTCTGAATCATTTAAAAAATGAAAGAAGAATGAGGCTAATCGGATATCTAGTTCAAAAGTTATGGCGAAAATAGTGAAGCACTGTAAATCTGGAATTTTATTACAAAAACGAATTAAATCTAATTAAAAGCTCAAAGCTGGATTAAGTAATAAAATCCATTATTTATTAACTAAAAAAATCCTAAATTTATTCACCAGGAAATACAAATAAGTGTAATAGTATTCAATTATCATTTGGTGTCTCTCTTTGGAGTATGAACACCTTTGCACCTTGACTCTTGTTTTTTAATTTCCAGCGTCGCACGTCCTAAATCCTTAGAGATCACCTTGCCATATTTCCTTCTCCCATCTTTTTACCAAACACATTTCTCTGGCCGTGACTTTCATTGTCAATAAAGAAAGATAAGAAAACTCCGGAGAAGGAAGAAGAGTTACATCGAACGGTTCCTCCTGGGGCTTGCTACTAGTTTTGGGGTATTTCCCCTACTGAAGAAGCGAAACAAGTGGCCTTGCTTCACGGAAGACATAGTAGGGGGAGCACAAAGAGGTCTCAACCTCCAGTAACTCGGAGCCAAGGTGAAACTAGAAATCGAGGTGAGGTATGACTAGTCCACAACCACAAACTTAGAGCTGGGGTAGGTCTGTATCTAGCCTGACATCATACACTGCTCAACAAGATGATATCCATCACACTAACCTGGGATCCCTCCCGAAGGAATACGTTGGTCTGTGTTACGATTGTATCTATTTAAGCTCACAATTTATTGCGGACATTCTTGATTCTTTAGCCGAGTCTATTCTAGCCTCCTATCGCCATAACTTAGTCTCTGGATCCATCCCAGCTTCTAGTAGCCAATATCATCTTGATCTATCAGCATTTTGTTTATCAAGTCATAGCTTTTTGGATTCAGATATGTCGTTCGTTTTCTGATTTTTATTTCTCTGCTACAGGTATAAATGGGTTCACCTTCTTCACACCATGCTGACAAATCTCACTCAGGGGAGTCAAGTTCTGCAATTCCCCAAAGGAATTTAACAAAAAATTCTTGTGGGTTACCCATGAAGTGCTAATCAAAGTATCCGGGATTACCGTGGGCGATGTCGCCAAGCTGTCCGTCGACGAATGCGAGAAATGTACCCTCAACCCCCCTAACAATGATGAGCGATTTTGCTTCGGAAGGGAAGGAGGGACCCTTCGTTCTTCTTCTTTTACTAGGATCTGATTACCCGGCTCGATATTCATTTCCCGTTTACTGAGTTTCAAATTGATTTATTGAACCATCTCCATCTAGCTCCTTCCCAACTTCACCCCAATGGCTGGGGTTTTGCCATAGCATTTGAGCTATTGTGCAAATCTTTAAACATACCTTGCACAGTTCCCTTTTTCTTTTACTTATTTACTCCCCATACAGGTCATTTCGGCAAAAAGCTCGCAAATAGGAAGGGTTGGACCACCTTACGGGGTGCCCCCAATAGGAAAATTTTTACTGTATATTCTGAGTCATTTAAAAACTTCAAAACTGGCTATTTCAAAGGTTGTTGTCGAGCCTGAAGAGCAACCTTGGTTCCTTCAAGGCCCTGAGTCCGAAGGTGTGGAAGGGAGATTTCCACTATATTGGACTCATGATCACCATGACTTTTCTCCTTCCACTTACCGTGTTGAACAATATGGCGTGCCAGATTCCGAGGTCGGCCCAATAGATATCATAGTTTCACATGTCACGGAGCACGGCTCCGTTAGCACGACTTCACTAATTTCCCAATCTCGGGCTGAGTTGGATTCGGCAGCGAGTACAGCTCTCTTTTTGTATTTGTATTGTGTGTTCTTATTTTCTACTACATGAACATCCATTCATAGTCTCTAACCTTTTGCTTTCCTGACCTGTAGGTCAAAGTATGAGGAGACAGCCTCGTTATCTTTCCATATTGTACAAGAAGTGATCTACCCCTAAGTCCGGGAAGGCTGAGGCTGGGACAAGCACCCCAGAGATCTTGGCCAAAAGGAAAAAAGCGAGTCGATCCATCCCGGTCTAGATGTCTCAGGACACCTTGACCTCTATTGCCCAAACCTCTGCTTAACAAGTCACTCAGAATTCTCCTCCTTCAGCTACTCAAACTCTTCCTCCTCCACCACCTTTCAGGCTCCCCCGTGGGATTACTTGGAACAACAAGGTAACGGATGAGCTTAGTGTCGCTCTTCGTCCCCCAAGTGTTATTACGAGCCGCTTCCTTTCTCTGAGCTGAGATGGGAGAGCTTCAGGACATTGAGCACAATGCGTTGAGGGCCGCTGAATTGACCAAGGTTTTTTCTTCTTTGAAACACGAATACGCTCAAAATTTTGTTTAGCTAAAGTGGGTCAAGGCAAAGAAAGACGAAGCTTGTGAGCAAAAAAAACAAAGCTCCTGAGGAGCTACAAGCAGCTAGGTTAAAGAAGGGAAAATGCATGAAGAACTTCTGATGACGAAGGATGCTCTTAAAAGGCAAACTCTGACATTCTTCAGCTTCAAGTGACTCATGTTAGTGATGTGCAAGCGTTGAAAACTATGCAAATAATGCATGATGAGCTTAAAACAGAGCTGGACGGGACCAAGCCCGCTCTCAAGGACACCAACACCGCCAACTCTGAATGTACCTCCACATTGAAATAGGCCATGGAGGATGCCTTCAAGAACACTTTGGCCCAAATCCGGCATTTGAACCCGGGCATTCTTCTAAACACCTCCAGGTTTCATTATAGAGCTTACCTTGAAGATGACCAGTTAATCCCGCCCCCTTCATCTCCCGGTGGTGATTTTGTATTCCGATTAGATGAGGGTCAGGTTGAGGAGGGAGGTAAGGAGGTCAACATTGTCGCTCAACCGGAGGCGCAAATGGAGGCTGAAGCCCCACATAGCTGAAAGGGTCGATTTTGCTTGTACTTTTTGGTTTGACTCGCTTAAGCCCGTTTTTGCTTTGTAAAGATTTCTACCGGATTAATATCCCGGTTTATTTTTCTTCATTCGGCTAACTTCTTTGTTCTTAGATGATTCAATCATCAATGAAAATGAATTCACTTCTTGATAAACCAGAACATACTTTCAAGTCTTTCATTCATCACATCAATGAGTTAATTGTATGAACTCAAACTTATTTTCAAAGCTCTATCCAATGACTGGACCAAAGTAAAAAATATTACACAGAATATGCTAAAATATTCATCTGGAATTAAAACCGGCTATCTTATTTGGTTAAGATGTTTAACTAAACCTCCACATTATATTCCAGCTCCCTTAAGTCGGAATTCGATCCGGAGTAAGGGTAATTTGTCACATGTTCAAACTCGGTTTTAACCTGATCAGGGTCAACATAAAATTCACCTCATTACCCCAGAATAAAACTTTGATGCATCACAACTACGAAGGGTTGTTATACCTTCACTTTATTTGAATCCAGGTTCAATGTGGCTTTATTCATTCAGTCATTAACATTCTATCTGAAACCAGGTTCAATAGCCCTGGCTTCATTCATTCATTCATTCGTAACTGGCACAATTTGAATGATTTGGATCATAATTCTCAACTGAGAATTCCTTCATTTATTTGAAAAATAACTTGCTGAAACAAACTGGCCGACATAGTCGACTTCAAATAATTCCAAAAAGGAAAATTGAAAACATAAATATAGAACTCGGATTTAACTAAAACAGACTCAGTTTATCCGCGAACAATAAATTAAGCATGGAACTTAGATTTAACTATAATAGGCTCTTAGTTTATCCGCGTTCCATGTTCTTTTGATTAACTTCTTCTCCAGAGTCTCCAACATGTAAGCTCCTTTGTCAAGCTTTTCTCTAACCCAATAAGGGCCTTCCCAGTTTGTAACGAGCTTTCCATCTCTAGCATTTTTGTTTCTCACGTCTGCTCTTCAAAGCAGCAAGTCACCTTTTTCAAATGACCGAGGTCTCACTTTTTTTATTATACTTGGCGGCGATGAGTTGTTTGGTGGCCATATCCTAGATGAGTTGTTTGGTGGCCATATCCTGGATGAGTTGTTTGGTGGCCATATCCTGGCAGTGTGCCATAACTCGGACTTCATCTATCAAGTCCAACTCTGTCGGCGAAAATTCACTATTCTTTTCCTCGCTCTCTTGAAGAATCTTCATTCTTTTCCACGAAGGCTAACCTATTTCCACCGGGATCATAGCCTCACATCCATAAGTTAACCTGAATGGAGTTTCCCCATTTGACGTTTGCGTACTGGTCCTGTAGCCCTACAAGATAAAGTACAGCTGCTCAACCCAACTGGAATTTGCATCCTCCATCTGCTTCCTCAATCCGTCGACAATTACTTTATTTGCTGCTTCCACTTGCCCGTTTGATTGAGGATGCTTGACAGAAGAGAAGCGATGCTTGATGTGGAAACCGCACATCATTTCTTGGAACCCTTTATCAATAAAATGGGTTCCATTATCTGTCACCACCTCATCCGGGATTTCGAATTTGGAAATTATATTTCTTTCAAAGAACCTTTGTACCCAGGTTGTGGTAATTGTTGTTACTGGTTCAACCTCGATCCATTTGGAAAAATAATCGACGACTACAATGAGCCATCGCAACTGTCCTGGAGCCGCTTTGAACGGTCTAAGTAAATCCATCCCCCACTTGAAAAAGGGCCATGAGAGTCGAGATAGATTGTAGTTCAACTGGGGGGACCAAATTATTCTTGCGTGCTTCTGACAACTGCCACATTTTTTGACATGATCCTTCGAATCTGCCTCCATCGTTGGCCAATAGTAACCTACTCATAGAGCTTTCCTGGCCAAAGCCTTAGCTCCTATGTGTTAGCCATTTATGCCTTCACGTATCTCGGCCAAGACATACTCGGCCTCTTCCAAGCTCAAACATTTCAACATTGGAGAGTGCTCGCCCTTGCGGTATAACTAATCTTCTACAACCGTGTGCACGGCCACATGTCGGACCAATTTTTTGGCCTCTACTGAATCATCAGGAAAGACTCCTTTTCCTAGGTATTCAATTATTGGCCTTCTCCAATTTGTCGCTGCCGAGATAGCCATAACACAACTCGGCTCTGATAAACTTTGCTGGATCACGGTCCGGTGGTTACCCGAGATCTTCATACTCGCCAACTTTGACAAAAATGTTAGCTTTGGTGTTCTCCCCTCTAGGGATGTGAGTAACGATCACCTTGTCGAACTTGGACATAACTTCTCTCACTGTACTTAAGTATTTCACCAGCAAAGGACCCATAGCTTGGTAAGTCCCTTCAATTTGTGCCGCAACGAGCTGAGAGTCAATTAAGACATGAACCTTTTTAGCTCCATTTTCCGTCGCTTGGAATAGTGCAACTAAGAGAACTTCATACTCTGCTTGATTATTCGATGTCAGAAATTTCAGTTGAAGGGAATGCTCGATTGACACTCCTTCCAAGCTTTCAACAATAATCCCGGCTTCGCTTCCTCTTACATTTGACAAGCCACCCACACGGACTTTCCAAGTATTCGCATCTCCACTTTCCCCCTTCTTTGACAGGGTGAACTCCATCACAAAGTTGGCCAATGCTTGCGACTTAATCTCATGTCTTGCTTCATACGTAACATTAAACTCGGACAACTCAATGGCCTAGCAAATCATCCTTCCAACCAGATCCGGCTTATGGAGTACTTGCTGAATTGGTTGACTGGTTCTAACAACAATCTGGTGTCCTTGAAAATAAGGGCAAAGTCTTCTTGCTATGGTGAGTAAGGCAAACACCACTTTTTCTAGCTTTTGATACTTTAAGTCAGAGCCTTGCTTATGAAATAAACTTGTACTTGACCATTTTTCATTTCCCTAACCAGCACCACGCTTACGGCCTCTTCTTCCACAAAAAATATAGGAAAAGAATTTCTCCGAGTTCTGGTTTAGACAAAATTGGCGAGGTAGCTAAACACTGCTTTATTTTCTCGAACGCGGCCTCACAATCTGGGTTCCAGCCTCCTTGTGACTCCTTCTTTAGCAATTTGAAGAAGGGAATAGCGTTTTCCACTGATTTTGGCAAAAATCTCGTTAATGCCGCTAGCCTCCCTATCAACTGCTAGACCTTTTTTTTGTTCTTGGGAGCCTTCATATCCAACACAGCTTTGCATTTATCCAGATTAGCTTTGATTCCTTGGTTCATTAACAGAAATCCCAAAAACTTCCCGGTCGGGACTCCGAATGCACACTTGGCTGGGTTCAATCGAATTTGATACGCTCTTAGCTTGTCAAATGTTTGCTCCAGATCTCGGTGTGAATTGCCAGGTCGGTCGATTTGGCAATCATATCGTCAATATAAATTTCTACATTCTTACCCAGCTAATCTTCAAATACTCGGTTCATCATCCACTAGTACGTGACCCCAACATTCTTCAATCCAAACGGCATCACATTATAGCAATAGTTAGCTTTCTCAGTAATAAAGGTCGTCTTCTCTGGGTCCCCAGAATACATGGCTATCTGATTATAACCGGAATATGCATCCATGAAGGATAGCAATTAAAATCCCAAAGAGTTGTCGATCATTTGATCGATGTTAGGCCTTGGATATGATTTCTTGGGACACACTTTATTTAGGTCAGTGTAGTCCGTACAAACTCTCCATTTTCCATTTGGTTTCTTGACCATAATCACGTTGGATATCCAAGTGGTATATTATACTTCTCATATGAATCTGGCGTCCAACAATTCTCTCACATGCTCTTCTAAAGCCTCTCGCCTTTCTGGGCCGAGCTTCCTTTTCTTCTGCGCCACTGGAGTTGACCTCGGATGGATTGCCAACTTATGGCAGCAAAATTTAGGATCGACCCCAGGAATTTCCGATGACTTCCATGCAAAAACATCCTGGTTCTTTTGGAGAAAGTCTTTCAACTCGGTTTTAACCTCCGGGCTCATTGCTTTGCCTGCTTTCGTGACTTGCCCTGGCTCATCACCCAACACAAAATCCTCTAATTCTCCTTTTGGCCCAGGTCTCAGAATCTCGGCTCCTTCTCGCATGTCTAACTCCACAATGTTTACTGGTTTACTTCGCTGGCTTTCTCTTCCCCTGCTCGCACTCCTATCTCCTTTTCGGATCCAAGGTGGGGAGGAAGGTCCGCCTTTACTTTCTTTGACTGCCTCAAAATAGCATTGTCGTGATTCCTTCTGATATCCATTCACAGTGACGATCTTATTCTTGTTGTTCACCATCTTCAACTTCTAATGCTTGGTGGAAAACAATATATCCCAGTTATAGATAGTCGGCCTCCCCAAGATTATATTATATGGGGACGGGAAGTCGGCCACTATGAACCTTACACGCTCCGACTTGATCGATAGTATGTTGAGGTCCATTATGAAATTCACAGAACCGGGATTGATTTACGACGGCTTTGTTGTAGAGTGGTCGAGGCCAATTCACTTTTTTCATCTCAGTTAACACTACCTCCCTCCAAACTTGGGATCGGGGAACATTTAAAAGAGTGTATTTCTCATACTTGCCACCCCAAAATCTATTGTTCGGGTTTCTTCGGCTAAAATCTTGTTTTTGGCTTCCTGGTTGTTCCCTTCCCTTCGGAGGTGGACTCTTCCTCCTTTCTCTTCCTAGAGTGTTAGCTATCTTCATTTGCTCCAACTCCAGGTATTTCTTTGACCGAGTTCTGAACTCCACCAAGGTCTTGATGGGATCCTTGTAGATAGATTTTGCTAATCGAGATGAACTATCCAAGCCAGCTACAGCCAGATGCATATGCACCTTCTCTTCCAACCCATGCACTTGCAAAGCAGCCTCTTTAAAGCAGTCCAAATACTTTTGGAGCGTTTCTCCTGATTGCTGCTTTATCTTGCCGAGAGCGAACTCAGACTTTAGTTGTTTCTTGCTAGTTGGAAAGTTCAATTCAAACTTTTCTCCCAAATCTTCAAAACTCTGGATGGAATTTGCTGGTAGAGTATGGAGCCATTTTTGTGTAGCTCCTATCAATATTGCGGCAAATATCTGGGAAATGATGGGCTCTTCAAGCCCTCTCACGAACATGACTATGTCAAAAGTATCAAGATGGGATTGCAGATCTTGATTGCAGGTCTACAAAATCTAAATCTTTCGGGTAGGGCGCGTTCGCGATCTCGTCAGAGAAATGACTGTTGTTGTGCTGCCCCTGCTATATTTCCTCAAATATTTTCCCAGAATGTTTGACACTCGGGGTACCACATCACGATTCTGATCTCCGCCAGCCGAGATCTTCTCGACATGCTGGCTCTACAATAAAGAACTAGGACCCTGAACTTCTAGGATCCGAGCTCATACCCGATTAGCTAGGTTTTTCTCGACGTCATTACCTTGAGTAGGACCTCCAGCATTATCTTGCACAGACCCCGGTTGCTGCATGCAAGGACGATTACTAGCATCTTGATTCGCCCTTTCTCTCCTCTCGTGTTGCTCATCCCAGTTTGCTTTCTGAGCTGGCATTTCAATTTGTCCCAAATGCTCTTCCAAAAACTGTATTATTCTGACGTCCTCCTGTCTTTGGAGGTGGTTGTGGTGCTCCATCTCTTCCATATGCCTTAACATCGAACCCAACATGTGTAACACCTCTACTTTTGTAATCTATGTACAAGCATGAGTTAGTGAAATAATGAGAAGTTTTTGTAAATGGAGCAAATCACCAAGAGGAAGGGTGAATTGGGGATTTTAAAAATTTCTTATTAAAACATCAAACATAGATAGTAAAGCAGGGGCGAACAAAGGAAGGGTGGAGAAGAAAGACACATAAGGATTTATACTGGTTCGGCCTTAACTCTTGACCTACATCTAGTCCCTAGACACTCTAGGATTTCCACTAACTCAAAAAATCAGTTACACACTCTACACTCAAAAGTTGTCCTCTCACTAGGACACACTCCCCCTTACAAGTTGTAAACTGATAATACCAATCTCCAAGTCCCATGACTTGAGATTCTTACAATAAATGATTTCAATAAATAAACTCTCTCAAAGAGCAGATATAATAAACACTGAGGTACTATGTATCAAAAGATACTTTACAAGAAGTAGAAAACTGTAAGAGTAAATGAAATTTGAATGCTTTTCGTTTTCTTGTATTCTGGTAGGTGAAGAGACTTGAATGCTTCAACTTATATATGAAGGAAGCATTAAATGACCGTTGAAATGATCAATTTAACCGTTGGAGACATTAATCTAGCTGTTAGATGCAATTTGGTCATTTCTCTCTCTAGTATTTAGTTAATCCAGGTGGACAGATGTTTTGGTTGACTTCCCTTGAGATAAATTTGTTGGAAGATGATGTTTCCATAGGGGGAAGGACGACATTTAATCCTTTGCAAAGTTCAGAGAATGATTTTCCAAAAGAGTGCAAGGTTTTCTGAGCTTTGCAATAAATGCACTGACATCATCTTTTGCTTTAAACTAAATCCTCATCCAAATACACTTTAAATCATCTGAAACTCACTAACAAACTGATTAAACATAGTTAAGAATAGTAATGAGTGATGATAAGAAGTATTAAGATCAAACATGAAGATTTCACAAATTCGAGCAATTTGATTTTCAAACAGAGTGACACAAACTTGAGTTTGTTTAAGCAAACTGGAGTTTGCAACTCTTCTTCAGGAACCAAAATCGAGTTAATAAACTCAAACTTGAGTTTTCTTCTTCTAGAGAAGAATGTCACGATTTGAGCTTTAAAGAGCATTTTGAGAATATGAGCAAACTCGAGTTAATAAGTAACAAACTCGAGTTTGAGACTTTTGAAGTGAAAACAAGTTTAAGTCCACAAAGCTCAAAACTGGAGTTTCTAAAAGCAAACTGGAGTTTTTAAAATCATAAAATATTTAGGAGCTCTCTGCTTGGCACAGACTCGAGTTTCCTTAAGAGATGAAAATATTTGAAAACTCTCTGCCAAGTACAAACTTGAATTTACTATGCTAAACTCGAGTTTTCTCAAAATATGGAAAACTTTGAAAAGTTCTTGGCCAAGTGCAAACTCAAGTTTGGCATATCAAACTTGAGTTTGCTTAAGATGAAAAAGCATTAAGACTCTCGGCCAAGTACAAACTCGAGTTTGGAAAAACTTAACTAGAGTTTGGTCAAGTTCTCAAATCCTTGAAAGCTCTCTGTGTAACACAAACTTGAGTTAACATATACAAACTCGAGTTTTCCTTAACTTGAAAAACTTTGAGTGCTCTCTGTAAGACACAAACTTGAGTTTGCAATTAATCAACTCGTGTTTGCCTAAGTTTAGAAAAACTTGAGTAACTCTCTGTCAAGTCCAAACTCGAGTTTGCAACTATAAACTCTAGTTTTCCATTGACAGTAAGTTTTTCAACTTACAAAGACAAACTTCAATTTGCATTTACAATTGCTAGTTATCATTAAAACACATAGAGAACTAACAGTTTTGATTCAAATTTGAGATATTTTCCTTCCCTGACTTATTACGTAAATTATCCTAAGGACTCTGAGGTGATAAACCACTACTTAAAATTAAGTTTAAAATTCACTAAGTTAAGTTAAGAGGGAAACCATGCTAGTCACATTATGACTTGAGAGTGAAGCAAGCTAAGTTAAGGATCTCGGAGAGAGGAAAGCCGGTGTAATGAAGAAGAGACAAAAGACAATTGTCAGACACAAACTCCAACCCAGTAGGGCCTGGTATGCATTGACCTACCAAGGGAGGAAAGAGACTGAGCATACAGATCATATGCAGAAGTAAAAATTAGTGGTAGTGATGATTCGGAGGACACGTGGCGTTTCGGGGTTAGAAGTTGGATTTTTGGTAGAACAAAGTATGAGGTAATTGGGAGATACTAAAATATGAATTTCTTGCTCCCCAAGGAACTAAGTTTCAGCCACTTATGTTCAAGGAGAAGAGACAGCTAATCCGACCCCATACAAGTCCAATCGAGTAGCCCGAGTAGTAAGAGAAAGTGTAACCGACAAAAGGCAGCTGAGCAGGACCGGTTAGGGGTTTCTTGAGACGGGCCCAGACCCCAGACACAAGGAAAATGGTGCTACATATAGAGATGGGAGAGATAAAGTGACTTGGAGAGTAAGAAAATAAACGTCAAATAAGTAATGATGAGGAGAGAGAAAAGAATAAAAAAATAGGAATTAATCTGCACCACATATTTGAATATGATATGACAAGGGGATGACATGTAATTATTAGGGTACATGTTGAAAAAATGTGCCATTTTAGGGCAGCCACGTGGGTCCCACTGACTTGGAGAAAAAGAAACCGAAAGTACAAGTTATTAACCACAATGCAGTGTATTAACCATGGACAAAAACCTGCATCCAATAAATTCAAAAACCATAATTATGGGCAGCCAAGAATCTTATTTTTGTGGACAATATGGCGCCACCCCATAGCCCTTGAACCCTCTAGAATTACTTGGAAAACAAGCCAAGGAATCATGTAAAAATCTGAAGCATCCTTCTGACCATTGGACAATAGGAAGACTTCGATAATTTCCTTAACCCTTGGAGTTTATTTAAGGACACCATCAGCCCAATTTTTTGCTTACTTAAGACATCTTCAAGAGGGAGAAGAGAGGGAGCAGCAAGGTCTTTGGTCCAGGAAGAAGAAGGAAGCACCCAAGTTCGAAGGTTCGAGGTAAGTACTCAACCGATGACTTAGTGATTCTTGTTTTGAGTTTCTACCCAATGATGATGAACATGGGGTTACAGTGGGATTTTGATATTTTTGAGGTTTTCATTGAGTTCAAAACGTGATTTTGAGAGGGTATACGTTAAGGTTACCTTTTGTGAACACAAAAAGCCCTAAGTCTTAAAGCTACATAAGTCTGCCAACTCTTGCATTTTCTGGGCAGTGAGTGTTGATTGGATGATTTAAAATAGTAAATGAAATCCATTTTCTCTAAAATTTTACATTATTTAAGTAAACATCTAGGGCTTCATTTTGGTATCGGATTTTGTGTCTTTTAGCTTTTCTTACTGGGAGATATTCATTTTTGAAAATAGCTCAAAAACCTGAACTTTATCTCAAACCAGCGGCTAGGGTTTGGGAATAAGGGAAGGATTAGAACCCTATATGACCTTTAAAATTATTTTTACTGTAAACTAGAAATGATAAGGGTTCAATGGCCACTTGAATCACAACGATCAGATTTTTCTTGAATTAGTTATAAAGTTTTGAAGTTGGATCACTGTTTCTGGAATTTTGGGGAAGGTGTGAATTTCATTATTTTGAAAGAGGAAATTTATATAAGTGTTTAAATGGGATGTTCTTGCTGTATCTAGGGTTGTAACATGTGGGAGGCATCTCTTAAACACCAGGGAAAGGTTTACTAAGTTCGAGGAAATACCAGGTAGTAACTGTTAACTCGCATACTCTATGTTACTTTCGCATGTGAGTTGTATCATGATTGATGATTCGAGCTGTAGTGCTTGAAGGACTGTGTGTCCTTAGGTCACTGCTGAAGTCCGAGGTATATGAGGTAGGTAGTATCTATTGGACTGTGTGTCCTTAGGTTGCTACTGAGGCCTGAGGCATGTAGGATAGGTAGTACCTATTGGACTGTTTGTCCTTAGGTCACTACTGAGGCCCAAGGTATATGGGGTAGGTAGTATCTATAAGACTGTGTGTTCTTAGGTGGCTACTGAGGCCTCTTGAGGTAGGTAGTTAGGGTTGGAAGCCCTGGCTACTGAGGCCCCTTAGCGCTATTGGTTCCGGGGGCTTGTCTTGACCAGGCGGTCCTGCGGGTTTGTGGTACATGCCATGTTTGGTTTTCCTGATTGTGATTTGCATGACATGCATTGCATATATATTGTATATGAGTTTAGCAATTACTCTAGGGGTTCAATTTTGAACTCCAGAACATTTTGGAGATACAAGTAGAAGGTGGTAGCTGCTGTGGGACTTGAAGAAGGTAGGGCATGATGTGGAGATTTGAAGAAATAGGGGATGCCCTATCTCTTTTTGTACTTTATAGTTTTTGGGATAACTGTATAATTTACTTCTGTTCAGTGCTTACTTTTGGATAACTGTACCCTTAACCCTTCGGGGACTTGTTTTTTGTTGGTTACTGTATGTTTACGAATACATAGTATATGTCCAAACTGATACCATGCTCTGTTGCGTTAACTCTAGTATATGTTGAAAATGAATAAGTAACTGAGGAAAGGTAAATTAATAAAAGGAATCTCTCTAACCTACCACCCGAAAGGGCGAATGTCCGGGTGGTTCTCGACTAGAATTTGCTGAGGAGGGTCCTGCTATTGGATTTGCTAGATTACCACATCCTGATGATTAGCCGCGAGCGCTGGAGAGGAAGTCATATCTGATACGTCTTCACTAAGATGCATCGCGTTGTAATATGGGACGTGTTGGGATCCGTACACGCAGCGGAATAAAAATTTTTTAACGAATCCCTTAGGCGGATCGCTCAATAGCGTTTAAATCAAGGTTTAGGGTTTCCGAATCGTACCTTTGCAGAACAATTTGAACTGGTGGGCTACCTTCTCGATCAACAGAAGCCGACTCTTTAGAATCGCCTTCCTCTACCGGTATCCACACGAACGGCCTCCAACACTGACGGCAGCGTGCTAGCGCCTCAGTATTCTTGCGTCTCTCTCTTTTTCTTTCTAGGGTTTTTCGCGGCTTTCTAATACGCTCGACAGAATGTCCCGTAGGTTTTTCTAAACCTAGCAGACGTATTATATTCAAAACCAATTTTGAATCTGGATTAAAAAATATATTAATTAAATCTATCTGATAGATCTAATCAAATCTATTTATTTAATCCGAATTAAAATATAAATTAAATCAAGATATGATATCGTTATATTTAATTTAAAATGAGATCCGATATCTCGGTTCAAATTAAATCGATATGCAATATCTTTATTCGAAAAATAAATCTGAGATACAATATCTCAATTTATTATAGTTATTTAATTTATCAAATAAATTAAATACTATATATAATAATATTATTGTCAATAAATAATATCATTATTATTTTCGAATTTAATATATATTAAATCAAGATATGATATCATTATATTTAATTTAAAATGAGATCCGACATCTCGTTCAAATTAAATCTGATATGCAATATATTTATTCGAAAATTAAATCTAAGATACAATATCTCAATTTATTATAGTTATTTAATTTATCAAATAAATTTAATACTATATATATAATAATATTATTGTCAATAAATAATATCATTATTATTTTCAAATTTAATATATTTATATATGCATATATATATATATATATATATATATACACACACACACACATCCTAGATTAAATAAGTATTCATTAAATCTTAAACACATTTAAGATTCAATGAATCTGTACACTCTTGCTCGTGTTGGGCTATTCTTGTGTGCGACCCTGTAGGCCCACATGAGATTGGCAGCGGGCCAATACTGTACCAGCCCACAAGTCGCAAGCGGCCTCTAGCAAGACATTGCAACTACCCAATTCATATGGGGATCGTTGATAAGTACAATGACTTGCCCCTAGGGCATAATTTCCAACAGACTCCCACTTGCACTAGGTGCAATCATTAATTACCTTAACTCCCATTGCCCTAACATGACACTCATGTTTTACTTGTACAAGCGGCTTAGTAAGAGGATCAACGTCATTGTTTATGCGATATAACCTATCGTACAACCATGTCACGTCCCTTTTGTCACGCGATAATTTGGTCAAGGATGAGGCATGGAAAATGTCAACTTCCTGTTCTTGACCATTACTTTCTCGATTCTTGAGTAGTCTAACACTTGAGATGGAAACTCATTTTCATCGTAGTATGGCCATACATTTCTTAGACTCACTCATCGAGGGGCCCAGTATTATCTCTCTACAAATGTGAGGGACAAATCCCATCTTGACCACTCACATTCCTCCGCATGAGAACCACTGATCCCGATCCTAGCCTTTATCATCACCCGGTCAAAGGTGACTTTTGACTAGGTCAAATACAGCGACTCATCATGTAGGAATCCATGATGATCTCAGTCAAAGGGCGTTGTGACGCGGTTATACATGAGAAAAGCTTATGACTTATTCCATGCAGCTTTCTCATAGTGGGTCGGTCCAAAGACCTTGTACTCTTACAAGTGCCTATGACTTTGACTCGTATCCCCATACTCATCAAAGTCACACTGGTCTTATTTCATCTTCGCTCCCGCGAGATGACCGACCAAGGACATTTAGGATAATCTATTAGATATATCCAGGATACGCTTATCACTATAAACATGCAAATGAAATGATAACTAAAGGAGAATACTTTAAATAACATTAACGTTTAAAGTATAATGACTTGCTTTCTCCTGGTACTTTGCATAATAATTTTTTTTTGTATCACCTCTATCATTGATTTCTCTGATAAGATGAAATCGCTTGAGTATATGGTTGGTCCTTTGATGTGACCTAGGCTCCTTGATCTGCGGAATAGCGCCGCTATTGTCACAGAACAAGTCTATTGGATTTGAGATGGTAGGAACCACCCCTAGTTCATTAATGAACTTACTAATCCAAAAGGCCTCCTCAGCTGCATCTGATGCTGCTATATACTCAGCTTCTATTGCAGAATCAGCTACAGTGCTCTGCTTAGAGCTCTTCCAGCTTACCGCACCATCATTCAAAGGAATACATATCCTGATTACGATATTGAATTATCTTGATCAGTTTGGAAACTCGCATATGTGTGATCAGTCACACAGAGCTCATCCTCCAAGCCACCATATACCAAGAATAAGTCCTTAGTCCTTCTTAAGTACTTAAGGATATTCTTGACAAGATCCAGTGACCCTCACCGGGATCTTGTTGATATGTGCTGGTCATACTCAAGGCACATGAGACATTCGGTCGAGTACATAACATAGCATACATGATAGATCCAATGGCGGAGGCATATGGAATCTTACTCATGCGGTCTCTTTGATCCTGTCTACTAGGACACAGATTCTCATCGAGATGGATGCCACGAGACATGGGCATATTACCCCCTTTTGAATTCAGCATACTGAATCTATGCAGTATCTTGTCTATGTATGTGCTCTGACTTAGGCCTATCAGCCTCTTAGATCTATCTCTATAGATCCTAATCCCAAGGATGTAAGTGGCTTCGCCTAAGTATTTCATTAAGAACGACTTTCCTAACCAAGACTTGACACTCTGCAAGGTAGGAATGTCATTCCCAATGAGTAGGATGTCATCAACATAAAGCACTAGAAATACAACTGTGCTCCCACTAACCTTTTTGTAAACACAAGGTTCATCTATGTTTTGAATGAATCCAAACTCTTTGACTATTTCATCAAAACGATGATTCCAGCTCCGAGATGCTTGCTTCAAACCATAAATGGATCTTTGAAGCTTGCAAACTTTACCCTTTCCGTTAAGGAAGGATGTTTTGACGTCCATCTGCCATATTTCATAGTCATAATATTATGCAATGGCAAGAAGGATTCTGATTTATTTGGCCATTGCAACTGGGGAAAAGGTTTCATCATAGTCCACACCATGAGTTTGAGTGAATCCTTTTGCAACCAGTCGTGCCTTGAAGATATTTACTTTGCCTTCCATGTTAGTTTTCTCTTTGAAAACCCACTTGCACCCAACGGTTTTTACACCTTCAGGTGGATCGACTAAGGCCCATACCTCACTGTCGTACATGGATTACATTTCAGACTTCATGGCACCAAGCCATCTTTCGGAGTTGGGTCCCACCATGGCCTCGCGATAGGTAGTTGGCTCATTGTGCTCAATGAGCAAAACATCACGGCTTCCAATAATCAGAAATCCATATCTCTGAGGCTGTAGCCGTGTTCTATCGGACCTCCGTGGGTCTTGTGTTACGTGAGTAGGCTCAACAACTTGTTGTGAGTCTTCTCCGGTTTCCATCTGTGGTTCTACATTGTCCTGTGACTCTCGAACTTCTTCGAGGTTCACCTTACTCCCACTGGTTCTTTTAGAGATAAACTCTTTTTCCAAAAGGACACCATTCCGAATAACAAACATTTTGTGATCGGTGGGATTGTAGACATAGTATCCTTTAGTTTCCTTAGGATACCCCACAAAAGGCAGTTTGAGGATCTGGATGATAATTTATCAGAGGCTTGATGTTTGACATAAACCTCACATCCCCAAATTTTAAGAAATGACAAACTGGATTTCTTCCCAGTCCATATCTCATATGGTGTCTTTTCAACTGCCTTTGACGGAACACGGTTTAGTGTGAACGCAGCTGTTTCTAGGGCATGGCCCCAAAAGGAAGGTGGAAGATCTGTTTGACCCATCATAGATCGAACCATATCTAATAGAGTTCGATTCCTCCGCTCAGAAACACCATTCCATTGAGGTGTTCTGGAGGAGTAAGTTGCGAGACGATCCCACAACTCCTAAGATGGTCAATGAACTCTTGGCTCAAATATTCACCACCCCGATCAGATCGAAGTGTCTTAATTGTTTTGCCAAGTTGATTTTGCACTTCATTTTGGAATATTTTGAACATTTCAAAAGATTCCGACTTATGTTTCATTAAATAGATATATCTATATCTACTGAAATCGTCTATAAATGTATTGAAGTACAAATGACCTCCTCTGGCAGATGTATTCATTGGTCCACACACATCAGTATGTATGAGGCCCAATAAATTGGTGGCTATCTCACTGTGTCCAGTAAAATGTGCCTTTGTCATCTTTCCCAATAAACAAGACTCGCATGCATCAATTGATTCAAAATCAAATGAGTTAAGAAATCCATCTTTATGGAGTTTCGAAATGCGTTTCTCATTTATATGGCCTAGACGACAATGCCATAGATAGGTCAGATTCAAATCATTTGACTTGAACCTTTTAGTAGTTATGTCATAGATTCGTCCATTCAATTTTCTACTATCCTTGAGACCCTACATTTATTCAAATGTAAGATCCACATGTAGTATCTAATACCCATGTTGAGGAAGTGGAAAAGCGAATATCTATGACATAGATACTTGAAGCGATAGCCCCGCTATCCTTCTTGTTCTTCTCTAGATCTTCGAGGTAGAGTTTGCAATTCCTTTTCAAATGACCAAGTTCATTGTAAAAGAAACAGACTCTATCCTTCGGAGGTTTTGCCTTCTTGGCTTTCGGTTTCATACCCCTTCCTTTTTGAACGGACAAAACAGAACTGGGCCTCTCCAAGGCTCAGCTTAGCAGTTTTGAGCATCCCATGCAGTTCAGAAATTGATTCCTCCATGTTGTAATTCATGACAAAGTTATCATAACTTCCTGGGAGTGAGCTTGCAGGAATGAAAGGCCTTTGTGGTCTCATACCTCTCTTGCCTTGCCTGTTACTGGAACATTTCCGTAGGATGAACAATCATGCCAGAGGCCTCCACATGTTCTAGATCTCTATCGAGGTCTAGAAGCATAGTAGCAAGCATCAGGCATCCTGTATCCACAGAGTCATCTTTATGCTTCGTATAAGCATTAGTCAGAGCTCTTGGATCAGCAACTTGCAGCTCGTCAGAATGGGTTGATTGATGAGATATTCTTTTCTTTCGTGTTTAGGATCAACGCTTAAGTTCCCAAACATGTCAAGAAAGTTTGTCTCATCGAGTTCGTCCTTCTTAAGGACTAATCGCATTGATGGTGTTGAAGTATTACTAGACTACATGATTCTACAACTAAAGATATGCAAAGTTTAATTAATAATCTCCCACCGAATTAAGAACCCTCATTATAATTAGTGGGCTAAGATCCATATTTGGCTTAAATTTAAGTCGCTTTGGTGACGCTTAAATTAAGTTATTTAGGTAGGCAAACCCCTTGCCAATTACATCATATGTAACTCTTAGATCTTTATGGGATTCAATCATCATATGACGTGTCATGTTTAATCCCATCTAATGCCTTGAGATCCAAAACCGTTTTGATAATCTCAATTAAGTCGGACAATAATGAATATTGAGTATCACCATTACTCACTCTTGTCTCACCAAGATAACTCGAGATGCATCCACTTTGGTGGAACATACAAATGGGCGATCTAGGTTTTGACAAGTATTCATTTATTGGTGGCATTATGACTTAAGATTTTATTTAGAGGGTATAATTAGATTAATCCTATTAATTATACTTATATGAATGCAATCACTATTGTATCTCATATAATATCTAAATTAATTATGAGTGATCTAATCAAAACATAATTAAAACTCTAAATTGATTATGAGTGATCTAATCAAATCATAATTAAAATTCTAAATTAATTATGAGTGATCTAATCAAAATATAATTAAAATTTTAAATTAATTATGAGTGATCTAATCAATCCATAATTAAAAATCTAAATTAATTATGAGTGATTTAATCAAAACATAATTAAAACTCTAAATTAATTATGAGTGATCTAATCAAACCATAATTAAAATTCTAAATTAATTATGCAATGATCAAATCCAAAACATAATCAAGGACTGTGACACAACATGGCTCACCTAACCTAGAATCCTCTCAAGCCAATGAGAGGACTTCTCTAGATAAAATTAAAGAAAAATACTTCATGAGAAACCTCGTTTCAACATAGCATGCCATATTTGAAAAAATACAACACTTGTAAATTCTAGAGCCACAAGTTAAATCACACCATATATTTAATTCATACAGTTATGCAATAAAATATTATGGTTAAAGTTATCATGATACAAATTCTCTAATTTATATTCATGATTTAAAATCTCGCGCTACTGACAATCAGCCGGGATCCCTACATGATCAAAATAACTTCATGTTTTCGAAAATAATTTCCCAAAAAACGTGATTTTTTCGAAAATAATTTCCAAAAAAAAACGTGATTTTTTTTTTTCAAAAATTTCAAACCCTAACGAACTGATCGACATCGGATCTGAACATTTCAGATCCACGCGAATCAGCTACACAGTCCGATCTGAACAATTCAGAGAACTGCCGCAATATCCGACTAGCTATCCGTAGAAATCCTAACGCGAGTTTTGTAATTCAAACGCATACAAAGATCGGTTTTAGCATATATATCATATATATAAACACGCGTAAAACCTAATTTAAACGCACGGTTGAGTTGGCTCTGATACCACTGTTGGGATCCGTACACGCAGCGAAATAAAAATTTTTTAACGAATCCCTTAGGCGGATCGCTCAATAGCGTTTAAATCAAGGTTTAGGGTTTCCGAATCGTACCTTTGCAGAACAATTTGAACTGGTGGGCTACCTTCTCGATCAACAGAAGCCGACTCTTTAGAATCGCCTTCCTCTACCGGTATCCACACGAACGGCCTCCAACACTGACGGCAGCGTGCTAGCGCCTCAGTATTCTTGCGTCTCTCTCTTTTTCTTTCTAGGTTTTTCGCGGCTTTCTAATACGCTCGACAAAATGTCCCGTAGGTTTTTCTAAACCTAGCGGACGTATTATATTCAAAACCAATTTTGAATCTGGATTAAAAATATATTAATTAAATCTATCCGATAGATCTAATCAAATCTATTTATTTAATCCGAATTAAAAAGCCCTCTGATTTAATTTATATTTATAAATTAAATCAAGATATGATATCGTTATATTTAATTTAAAATGAGATCGATATCTCGGTTCAAATTAAATCGATATGCAATATCTTTATTCGAAAAATAAATCGAGATACAATATCTCAATTTATTATAGTTATTTAATTTATCAAATAAATTAAATACTATATATAATAATATTATTGTCAATAAATAATATCATTATTATTTTCGAATTTAATATATATTAAATCAAGATATGATATCATTATATTTAATTTAAAATGAGATCCGACATCTCAGTTCAAATTAAATCTGATATGCAATATATTTATTCGAAAATTAAATCTAAGATACAATATCTCAATTTATTATAGTTATTTAATTTATCAAATAAATTTAATACTATATATATAATAATATTATTGTCAATAAATAATATCATTATTATTTTCAAATTTAATATATTTATATATGCATATATATATATATATATATACACACACACACATCCTAGATTAAATAAGTATTCATTAAATCTTAAACACATTTAAGATTCAATGAATCTGGACACTCTTGCTCGTGTTGGGCCATTCTTGTGTGCGACCCTGTAGGCCCACATGAGATTGGCAGCGGGCCAATACTGTACCAGCCCACAAGTCGCAAGCGGCCTCTAGCAAGACATTGCAACTACCCAATTCATATGGGGATCGTTGATAAGTACAATGACTTGCCCCTAGGGCATAATTTCCAACAGGACGTCCTTAGGTTATGGTGGTTCCTGATTCTACTACTTCATATTTTCAAGCAACTGCCCCTGCAAAGGGATCTAACCACTGCTTCTGGTGGCAACCATCTATGGTCACGGGAATCAAAATTTATGGTTCACCACGGATGGTGCCAATGTTTTATATAAGAACAACAGATGTCTAGCCCAATCAGACTAATATGTTGATATTGGATTAGATAACTCACTCCTGGATATCTATGAATCAGATACCCAAGAGAATAGTAGATCATTATGCACGAATAAGGCTTTCGCCAAAGGGGGTGGTATTTGTGCATAGTGACAACAGAATATTAACTTGATTGAGAATGTATGTATCTTTAGGATTTACCTCCTATTTATAAATTTTACCTGAAAGGTTTGGATTCATGGGCCCTGTGCACCTTATAGCCCAAGTATTGTGCCGCCATACCTAGGTTTAGATCCTTGATTAGGATATTTCTTGATTATAGCATTGATTATAGGTTGGTTAGGATTTCTTTCCATTATAAGGGGATTCTGATATCGATTACCCCTTTTTGGTCCATACCGCAAGTGGGCCTAATGTAGGTCCGTAACACCTAGTAAGCCAAGGAGGAAGGAAAAGTTGCAAGAACACAAGACAAAGCCAAGGTAAGAGATGTTCTTGACTCTATTGTGATTGTTCTTGCACTTGTTGATAGTTGTGGTTCCTTATCCTTGTTTTCTTGTGATTTTTGAAGCCTTAACCCTAAGGGGAGGTGTTGTCCAATTGGTCTGAAAGTGGTTAAAGTAAGATTAAAGGCCTAAGCAATAAGCTAGAAGTGATTTGGGACTAAATTATGGTGTTCTTTATGTGAGATATGGAAAATCCTTTTTGTTGTCTTCATGACTCATTTTTTGCCAAAGCAGGACATAGGAAATAAATGTGATTTTGATTATTTTGATGCTTCTAATGTGTTTAAGATGGAAAATTTTGTAAGATAAAGGTTAGGTAATGATTTTAGAAGCTTTGGGATTGAATCATACAAAACCTTAAAATTGCCAGTGTAAGTGTCCTACGAGGCAGTCACTTTGTGACATGTTTTTAGATGCGTAAATGGTGTCCAATGGCTATGAAAGTTTGAAGAGTTAAGGTAGAATTATCAATATTTAATTTGATAGGTCATATGCTTAATTTGGATCTATGTATGTTGAAATATGAATTTAAGAAGTTAACCCTTGAAACTGGAATGTCATTCTAGATAGTATGTATTGTTTGATTGAAACTGGAACAGTATGCATGTGTTTGACTATAGATGACATTTTTCATTGAAAATATACTCAACAAGGGTTAGATAGCTTTTAGAACCACCTTATTTGAATATTTGTACAATGAGTTATGAATTTTCAAAGTTTATTGAAAATTCTGGCAGCTTTGGCAGTTCCATTAGGTATTCATTTTCCATGGCTCTAATAATATAATGAGTAAATACCCTTTTTGGTCCCTGACAAAAAACACGGACCGCATTTTGGTCCCTGACAAAAAAAATGTCCTTTTTAGTCCATAAAAAGGACGAATAAGGGTTGATTAGTGGACATTTTGATCCCTCACAAATTTCCAAAAGGTCCTTTTTAGTCCCATAAAAAGGACGAATAAGGGTTGTTTTTTTGTCAGGGACCAAAATTGGTTCTGTGTTTTTTGTCAGGGACCAGAAAGGGTATTTACTCTAATAATAATTATGTATTTAGGGCTATGAGAAGTTTAGAAAGAAGAATAATGAAAGATAATTCAAGAAAATTCGATGGTTGGTAGAAAAGGAAACCAAAGAAGGACATTAGTCCACAAGGTAGCGAACTTACCCTACTTGCATGTATTTGATATGTTGCTTGTACCTTCCTCAATTCTCATTTCCAAATAAAGGATGTCAACCCGCTGAATTACTTTATGGGAATAGAGGTTATAAGAAGCAAGAAAGGTATCTTCTTGACCCAGAGGAAATAAGTTCTTGACCTGTTGACAAAAACAAGGAAATTTGGAGCATCGCGAATAGTTTCCCTATGATTCCTAATCCATTTCTAGATGTTTATGTCGTAGTGTCATTCAAAAACCTACTTAAAGATGTGAAGAGCAAGCTTGGCCTTGAGAAGTTCAAACCATTTGAGATTCCTGAGAAGTGCCACAGACTGATTGAAAAATTGAACTATCTTACTGTGACTTACCCCTAATATCACTTTTCTGTCAGTGTGCTTAGCCAACTTATGTCAATGCTGATTGTTGGTCAGTGGGAAGCCTTGGAGCATGTCTTACATAACATGAAGGGATCACCAATTCATGGTATACAATACAAGAATCATGGCCACACTAGATTGAATGTTTTTGTCATGCAAATCATAGTGGGTGGAAAGCTACTAAAACATCCACTACAGGATATTGTGTGTTTGTGGGTGAAATTTTGGTTTCTTGGAAAAGTAAGAAGCAAGATGTGGTATCTCAGTCTAGTATAGAAGATGAGTATAGAGCTATGGCACAATTGGTATAAGAGATTGTGTGGATCTATTAGTTGATGAAAGAGATTGGTTTCACCACGTCATTGGCTATAAAATTGTGGTGTGACAATAAATTTGCTATACACATAACCTCAAATTCTATATTTCATGAGCGAACAAAATACATTGAGATCAACTATAACTTTGTTTGAGATAATATCAATGAGAACTTTATCTCTAAGGGCATGTGCGATCTCGCGACCAATTGGGTTATCTTCTTACTAAGGCATTGAATGGTGTTGGCTCCTAGATTTGTTTTGATGATGACTCTCTTTTTGGAAAACCAAATATAAGTCAAATAACTTTAAAAAATGAATAAAAAGGTTCACTGAAAAATTACCTCGAGGCACAGTCACTACCTCGAGTTAATATGACAGTCATAATAAGAAT
This sequence comes from Acacia pycnantha, assembly GCA_025563575.1. Lineage (NCBI taxonomy): Eukaryota > Viridiplantae > Streptophyta > Magnoliopsida > Fabales > Fabaceae > Acacia > Acacia pycnantha. The sequence continues at coordinate 111,333 of JAMWYP010000142.1, forward strand.
CTATCGTTGAAATCAAGTTGCTGTCAAATTGCCTCGAGGCTCAGTTGCCGCCTCGAGTTAAACCGATAGCCTGAAATAGAAAAATCACATTTTACCTAGAGGTACAAAAAAAGTTGCCTCAAGTTTGATTCTAGACTCGAGGCAGTAAAAATTACCTCGAGTTAAACTCCTGACCGTTATTATTTAGGAAATGTTGTTTGCCTTGAGGCAACACATATTGCCTCGAGTCAGTTGATCGTTTATCAAATGTCACAAGAGCCTTTCATTCGCAAAAACCTCGAGTTGGAATACTTGCCTCGAGGTTGGAAGTTTCCTCGAGTCAAGGAGATTACCTCGAGTCAAATTGCCTTTATGTATTTTAATGATTATCCAATATTACCTCGAGTCAGCATATTAAGTGCCTCGAGGTAAGGGCAAAACTCGAGGCTGTGTGTAAGTTACCTCGAGGTAATAGGCAAATTCAAAATATCTCTCTGGCCTAGTCGTTTACTTAACTCGAGGCAGAGATGAAATTGCCTCGAGTCAAGCGTCTCTCTGTTTTTGAGAAATGTCAAGTTTCGATCGAAATGTTTTTTGAAATCTTTTGTGTTCTTCATTATTATCTATAATTCATTTCCTAAATGCATTTAACTAGTTTGTTATCAAGTTACAGAGATTAAATTGCAGATTAAATATGAACAATGAATAAAGAAGTCCTACGTGTCAGAGCATTTATTGTTCTTACATATTTCGAGACACTCTACAACGGATATACTCTGGGCAACAGAAAGACATTCAGATCATTCTTCTTGCTGTGCTTACCAACGGTCAAAAAGGCATGAATAAAAGAATAAAAGAATATTGAAAGCATTGATGATTCTGCTTCTCTACTCTCTAACAACTATGTTCGAGAATCACAATGGTTATTTGTTCAAACTTCACAACGGTCATAAATGTTAGTTCCCTATTCGTTTTGATGATAACAGACAGTTGTAAACACAAATGAAAGTTTGTCTTTGTAAGTTGAAAAACTTACTGTCAAAGGAAAACTCGAGTTTCAGTTTGGAAACTCGAGTTGGACTTGACAGAGAAGAGCTCAAGTTTTTGCAAAGAAAGGCAAACTCAAGTTTTGATATGAAAACTCGAGTTTAGTTTCACAAACTCGAGTTTTGACAAGACAGAGATCTATCAATTTTTCAAAGATACCAAAACTCCAGTTTCCATTTGGAAATTCGAGTTTAGGCTATACAGAGAGCTTTTTGAGTTTCCAAGCTCTGTTGGAAACTCGAGTTTTCACCTTACAGAGAACAATGCTCGATTCTGATCTTGTGAAAACTCCATTCTTTGATTTGACAAAGTTTTTCAAAGTTTTCTCATAAACGAGGAAACTCGAGTTTCATCCTTACAGAGAAGTTTCCATGGTTTTCAAAGAATTATGGAAACTCGAGTTTCAGTTTGAAAACTCGAGTTTAGACCAAGCAGAGAGTTTTGCTAAATTTGAACATTATGAAAACTCCAGTTTTGAGATTTTGGACTAAAACATGATTTCTCATCAAAAGTCCAAAACTCGAGTTAGTCACTTAATGACTCGAGTTTTGCAATGTTCACAAAACATGTCCAAATGCCAAATCGCGATATTCTTCTCTGGAATGAGAAAACTCAAGTTAAGTTTTGGAAACTCGAGTTTCGACCTTTTACTGAAATATGAAAACTCCAGTTTTGAAGAACAAACTCGAGTTTGCATAGCAGAATTTGAATTTCGAACTGAACAAATTTGTGAAACTTTCGTGTTTGATCTCAATACTTTATATCATCACTCATTGCTATTCCTAACTATGTTTAACCAGTTTATTAGTGAGTTTCAGATGATTTAGAAAGGATTAAATGGAGATTTAGCATAAAGCATAAACTAAAGTCAGAACATTAAATGCAAAGTGCAAAAAACTTGCATCCTTTTGGACAATCATTCTCCACAAGTTTTGAAGGAATTAATATTTCCTTTCCACATCCAGTAGCTGCACTTCCAACGGATTAAAAGTCAAGAAGTCAAGCCTGAACTTCTGCACAACTGGATTATCCAAAGCGTAGAGAGAGAAGAAGACCAAAACCTTCACTAATCATCCTCCAATGTTGGCAACGGTCACATTAGGATTTATAACGGTCATTTAATGATCTCTAGCTATAAATATAGATGCATTCAATTCTTCTCAACAACCAATCTGTGAGAAAACAAAAATCATTAAAGTTTCAACTACTCTTTGAGTTTTCTTGTATAAAGTATCTTTTGATACATTTACACTTCAGTGATTATCTTATCTACTCTTAGAGAGAGTTTCTTGATTGTAAATCATTTATTGTAAAGTATCTCAAGTCAAGGGGACTTGGAGATTGGGTTATTGATTACAACTTGTAAGGGGGAGTAAGCTCTAGTGAGAGAATTACTCTTGAGTGCAGAGTGTGTAATCAATTGAGATAGTGAGAAATCCCAGAGAGTCTGGGGACTGGACGTAGGTCAAGAGTTTGGACCGAACCAATATAAATCCTTTGTGTCTTTCTTTTCTTCTCTATACTATGTTTACCTGTGTTTTACCATACGAAAACAGAGCAATCCGAAAAGTTTTTGAGAATCCCCAATTCACCCCCTCTTGTTGATTCAGCTCCGCTTTCATTTGGTATCAGAGCAAGGTCTTCTCTTAAGAGCTTAACATCTCGAGAAGGATCACTATGGAAGGTATACTACCTGATGGAGCTTCGATCAATAGACCTCTTGGCTTCAGTGGTGAACATTATTCCTTCTGGAAGGCTAAATTCAGAGTCTTCGTTTTAGCTACTGAGTATGGTCTTTGGAGGGTGTTCGAAAGAGGAAATTATGAACCATCCACAATTGAAGACGATGTTAGAACTCTAAAGCTTGAAGAAGAGTATGATGAGAATGACAGAAGACAAGATACTCTCAATAGCAAGGCCATCCTGATGCTACAAAGCATTTTAAGTCAAAGTGAGTATTTTCGCATATGCACTTTGTCATCAGCAAAAGAAATGTAGGATGCCCTGGAAATTGCTCATGAAGGAACCTCTGGAATCAAGGAGAATCGTGTAAATACCCTCATGACTGAATATGATTTACTTCGTATGAAGTCTGGGGAATCCATTGGTGAGTTCTAACTCAGATTCACTCATCTGATAAATCAACTTGCTGCCTTGGGCAAAGAATATTATCAACCTATCCAAGTAAGGAAAATCATGAATGTCCTTAGCAAGGAATGGGAAGCCAAGGTCACTGCAATTGAAGAAGCGCGTGGAGAATCTATGGCTTCGGTTGCAGCCTTGTTTGGCAGTCTTTCCGAATATGAAGGGAAAATCAAGTTCAGAAAAGAACTTGATGAAATAAATAGCAAGAGCAAAAGCATTGCTCTCAAGACTGTCAAGGAAGCAAAGGAGTCAGATGATGAAGAGGAAGAGGACGAAGATGAGGAGCTGGGTATGATGGTCCGAAGATTCAAGAAATTTTACAAGAAGGACCAAGGCTATAAGAAATTCAACAAGGGCAGCTCCAACACGGAGACAAAGAAGCCGATTATCTGCTATGAATGTGATAAGCCCGGCCACATCAAGTCTGAATGCCCCCAGCTGAAGAACAATGACAAGGAAAAGAAGAAGTTTAATAGATTCAAGAAGAAAGCCTATGTCTCAGCTATATTTGGAGATAGCTCGTCTGATGAAGATGAAGCTGATGAGGAAGAAAGGGCAAACATATGTCTAGTTGCAGAAGAAGAGCGACGTGAGAATGATAATGAGGTATACGATTCTCAACCTACTTATGATGAACTGTTTGCTGAGTACAATCTTGTTCAAAATGAGTTTGAAAAACTTGCTGAGAAATATATTGCTTTGAAAAAGAAAAATATTACTCTTGAACAGCAAGTAGAAAATCTTTCTTCTCCTGAAAGCATCATTTGTTAAGAGTGTGTTGATTTAAAGAAAAAGAATTCATATCTTACAAAAACTCTTGAAAATTTTACTAAAGGTAGAGAAATGTTGAATGTGATTTTAAAAGCACAAAAATTTACGAATGATCGTTCAGGGATAGGCTATAATCCCATTTTTGATAGAAAGAAGGAAAGAAGAAGAGTGGTGGAAAATCTTAATTGAACTACTTTCGAAAAATTGTTCACTCTTCAAATCCATTTGCTCACTGCAACTATTGTAACCGAAAGGGTCATACAACTTCATCGTGTTTTCACAAGAAAGATAGGAGAGATAAACCCGTTGGTAATTATCAGTGGTGCCTAAAGGAACTTATGTTCCTCAGGCTCGAACTAACCTCAAAGGACCCAAGAAAAGATGGGTACCTAAGACTTGATCACTTTTGATTTGCAGGCATGTCTAAGAGCATCAAAGTCCAACAAATGGTACATTGATAGTGGATGCTCGAGGCATATGACGGGAGACCAGTCCAAATTTACTTCAATCAAGCACAAGGATGGTGGCAAGGTAACCTTTAGTGGAAATCAATCTGGAAAGATTGCTGGAATTGATGAAGTTGGAAACAATGATAGACCACAAATCAAAGACGTCTACCTTGTGGAAGGACTTTGCCACAATCTCCTCAGTGTAAGCCAAAGAACTGATAAAGGTAACCTAGTTATCTTTGATTCTGGGGAATGCTTGATAGTAAGTAAGGATATTCTCTCTTTAGATAATGTAAAGTCAAAAGCAATTTTTAGAGCTCCTAGAGAAGAAAATTGTTACACTCTTAACCTTTCTAGAGATGGCTCTACTTTTGAAAAATGTTTTGTTAGTAATTTGGATGATAGTTGGCTATTACACAAGCGTTTAGCTCATGTCAATATGATCCAACTTGACAAACTACTCAAAAAGGACTTAGTAATTGGTGTTCCAAAGATTCGTTTAAAAATGATAGGATTTGTGATGCTTGTTAAAAAGGAAAACAAACTAAATCCTCCTTTAAATCTAAAAATGAGATTTGAACTTCTTGACCTCTTCAATTACTTCATATGGATCTAGTTGGACCAGTTAGAGTAAGAAGCCTTGGTGGCAATCTTTATACCTTGGTCATAGTTGATGATTTCTCTAGATTTGCATGGACTATATTTTTGTCATCTAAAGATGAAACCTTTGATCAGTTTGTTGTTTTTGCCAAGAAGGTCCAAAACGAGAAAGGTTTTGTTATTTCAGGTATTCAGACTGATCATGGAGGTGAGTTCGAAAATCATGCCTTTACTGAGTTTTGTGACAATATGGGGATTGATCACAACTTCTCAGCCCCGAGGACTCCTCAACAAAATGGTGTTGTGGAAAGAAAGAATCGAGTCCTCACCGAAATGGCAAGAGCTATGCTGAATGAAAACAACACTTCACAAGTGTTCTGAGCTGATGCAATGAGTACGGCTTGCTACATCTCAAATCGGGCGTACCTCCGAAAGAATCTGAATAATACTCCCTATGAGCTGTACAAAGGAAGAAAGCCAAATCTGAGTCATCTACATGTGTTTGGATGTAAGTGCTTCATCCACAACAATGGTAAGGATAACTTGGGAAAGTTTGATCCCAAGGCGGATAAAGGTATATTTTTGGGGTATTCCAATAGAAGTAAAGCTTATAGAGTCTTTAAGATTCGTACTCGCATTGTAGAAGAGTCTATGCATGTTGCATTCTGTGAATCTAAGTCTGACAAATCCAAGGATGATGATGAGGAAAATATTTTGAAAAATCAGTTCTTTTCAAAAACTACTCCTGCTTCTATTGAAAATCCTGAAAATGTTTTCGAAGTTGATCCTCAAAATAATTTAGAAAATCCTGATCAACCTCAACCTAGAGCTTGGAGATTCATAAGGAATCATTCTTTAGACCAAGTCATAGGTGATGTTAATCAAGGTGTGAGGACAAGAAGCAATACTTTAATGAAGTTACCTTTTCTGCCTTCATTTCAAAAATAGAACCCTCTAAAATTGATTAAGCCCTTTCAGATAATGATTGGGTGATAGCAATGCAAGAGGAGTTACATCAATTTGATAGAAATCAAGTTTGGGATTTGGTACCTAGGCCTAAGGACCATCCGGTCATTGGCACCAAATAGGTATTCAAGAACAAATGAGATGAATCAGCAATCATTGTCCGTAATAAGGCAAGATTGGTTGCTAGAGGCTATAATCAAGAAGAAGGAATTGATTATGAAGAAACTTATGCTCCAATGGTAAGATTGGAAGCTATAAGAGTTCTTCTAGCCTTTGCTTGTGTCAAAGGATTCAGTTTTATCAAATGGATATGAAAAGTGCTTTTCTAAATGGATTTATTCAGGAGGAAGTTTATGTGGAACAACCTCCTAGTTTTCAAAATGAACATCATCCTGATCATGTTTATCGCCTTAAGAAAGCTCTTTATGATCTTAAGCAAGCTCCTAGAGCTTGGTATGAGCGATTAAGCAAATTCCTTCTTGATCAAGGGTTTGTTAGAAGAAAAGCATATACAACTCCGTTTATTAAAAGTAATAAGATTGGTGAAATTTTAATTGTCCAAATCTATGTTGATGACATTATATTTGGAGCTTCTAATGATGCTTTGTGTGAAGATTTTGCAAAGAATATGCAGGGAGAATTTGAGATGTCCATGATGGGAGAACTCAACTATTTCCTTGGTCTTCAAATCAAGTAAAGATCGAATGAGATCTTCATTTCTCAGACCAAGTATCTCAATGACCTGCTGAAGAAGTTTGGAATGGACCAATGCAATGGAGCTGACACTCCAATGAGCTCAACCACTTCTTTGGATGCTGATGAGAAGGGGACTGATTTCAACGTCACAAGATATAGAGGAATGATCGGATCATTGCTCTATCTCACTGCAAGTCGCCCGGACATCCAATTCAGTGTTGGAATGTGTGCAAGGTTCCAATCCGCTCCCAAGGAGTCGCATGCTGAAAATGTGAAGAGAATCTTCAGATTCCTTGCTGACACAAAGACTCTTGGATTGTGGTTTCCCAATGGTCAACCTGAACATTTGGTGTCCTACTTAGACTCAGACCATGCTAGCTACAAGACGGATAAAGAGCACAAGTGGCTAATGTCAATTTCTTGGTGGTTCACTTGTGTCTTGGTTCAGTAAAAAGCAAACAACCGTCTCTGTATCATCAACTGAAGCTGAGTACTGCATCAAGTTGATGTGCTCAAGTCCTTTGGCTCAAGCAACAACTTTCAGACTTGGGAATCAATTTGAAGGAGATCCCAATTTTGTGTGACAACACAAGCACAATAAGCTTGGCCAAGAATCCAGTTCAACATACATTAACAAAGCATATTTATGTGAGACATCATTTCATAAGGGATCACGTTCAAAACAAAGATGTCAAGGTGATGTTCATTCCACCTTATCTTCAACTTGCTGACATCTTCACCAAACCATTAGCTAAGGAACAATTCAATTTCATTAGAAGAGAATTGGGAATGGTAAATCCCAATGAGCTGTAAGTATTTATTTTCTCAATGTTAGTTATGGTTTTGATGAATATTAGTTGCTAACTTAAGCTTCAGAGTACATAGAAATGTTTTATGCAGGATGTTAAAATCCTGAGGTTTGCTGTCAAAATAAGCAAACTCGAGTTTTGATTTCAAAACTCGAGTTTATCAGGGCCAGAAAAGAAATCGAGAGGTTGGGCAAATTGGAAACTCGAGTCGTTAAGTGAGTAACTCGAGTTTCGGAGAGACAGAAAGCCAACCTTGAGTTTTGCAAATTGGAAAATCAAGTCATTAAGTATGAAACTCGAGTTTTGGGCAGACAGAGAGACACACACCTGTTCAAGCAACATCAAAACTCGAGTCAGTAAGTGGAAACTCGAGTTTTGGTCACGAAAGTTCAAGGGTTCACAATACATCCTTGAAATCCAGGTCAGTATTTTCGCGCCCTATTTAAACTTGACTGTTCATTGTACGGCCAAACCCTTCGTCTCTCAAGCTCTGCTTTCGAAGTTCTCTCTTCTCTTTTCCATTTCCAATTCTTCCCCTGAAATTCTTTTCCAAAACCCTAATGGCTTCCAATTCAAATTCTCAAGACATTGTCAATATTGATTCTGTCCAAGAAGAATCTGAATCCTCAATCCCAACCCTAACACCTTTACCTACACCACAGTATCGACAGGATCACTTACCTAGGGTAAGGACATTCCCTCAGCGTTTCACATATGGAATCTCAAGGGCTGTGTCTAGATTCACTGAAGAACATTCATCAGGCCAAGCTAGTTCTCAAGCCCCTCTTTCTTTTTCATCACAAGAACTGTCTAGCTTCATGGAATCTGCGAACTCTCCTGCCTTGGTTGAAATTTACAATCATCTCCCAGCACCTGAAGATTTTCTAAATGTTTCCATTCAACTGACTAGGGAAGATGCTACTCGTTACAGAGAACGGTTTGAACATAAAGACTTCTGCCCTGTAGTCTATGTTGATCTAGCTAAACTACGGGAGGAAAGCCATTTAGATATTTCTCCCTCGCTCAAACAGTTTGATCCTCTGATCTCCATCCGAGCTTCCTATAGTCCCACTCTTGTTAGATTATTCTATCACCACATGCAATTTGAAGAGTTCGTAGATGGTGGCTTTCTATCTGTAAGACTCACTACATCTATCGGTGGTCACAAAATTGTTTTATCCCCTCCTATATCAACCATCTTCTGCAAATTTCTAATCCTCCACCCATAGAATCAGTAAGCTTTACCAATAGGCAGATTTATGAATTGTTAAGACCCAATGAACCTCTTCCTGAAAATCTATACACTCTAACCTTTCCACCTGTGTCCATGCCTCCTAAGCATCGGGCTATCTGGTATATTCATGCCAGAAATCTCAAACAGAAAAATGGTATCTTTTCCCGTTTCTCGAAGGAAGATTACTCCTTCTTTGCTTCAATCATTGCACAAGTTCCTCAAAATATTGGGAACTGGATATATCAAGAAATGACCAAGTTTTGTTTTCCCCTTAAAGAGTATTCTCAGATTCCTTTTCTATGTCTTATCTCAGTAATTCTGTTTCATGAGAAGATCTGGCATCTACCTATGAGTGATCAGCCTCAGCACATTCCCTGGTTTGGCAGACAACTCTTCACTCTCTTGGACCTCAATTTTGATGAAGACCCAAGTTCTTCACATGTTCACCATGAAGATCCAAGTTCATCAAGTGGTCCATCTTCATCCTCACATTCCTCTGCTCCTCTACTCATCTCCCATTCGCAATTTCTTGCCTACTACAAAAATCACTTCAACTGCCCCACTTGCCTCTCCAATCCCAATTCCATACCCTGCATCAATTGTCAAGCTCGCCCTTTAGATGAACCTTCAATCTCAACTCCATCCTCTTTTGTTGATGACAAAGGGGGAGAAGAACCAGAGAAACCAGAGCAGCATTGAGTTTGAAGAGTTTAGTTTTTTTTAGTTTAGTTGTTGTGTTTTCAGTTTTAATTTGTATTTCTGTTATGTGTTTCATGTTCTGTATTTTGACTAACCCTCAATGTAGAAATCTTTAAGTTGAAATACAATGGTTTATTATGTTTAAATTGCTTCTGCTATGCATAACTCTGTGATATTGAATCAATGTGCTAAAATTATCAAATTGTATATATGTCATTAAGCATTTCAAACCATGTTTATGAAAATTTTCGTTCAATTCCAAATCTTTCAAAACAAGTAGCAACTCTGGTTTACAAGTGTTGTCATCATCAAAAAGGGGGAGAATGTTAGTTCCCTATTCATTTTGATGATAACGGACAATTTTAAACACAGATGAAAATTTGTCTTTGTAAGGTGAAAAACTTACTGTCAAAGGAAAACTCGAGTTTCAGTTTGGAAACTCGAGTTTGGACTTGACAGAGAAGAGCTCAAGTTTTTGCAAAGAAAGGCAAACTCGAGTTTTGATATCAAAACTCGAGTTTTGATCATACAGAGAGCTTCTAAGTTTTTCACAGACAAAGCAAACTCGAGTTTGATTTCACAAACTCGAGTTTTGACAAGACAGAGAGCTATCAATTTTTCAAAGATACCAAAACTCCAGTTTCCATTTGGAAACTCGAGTTTAGGCTATACAGAGAGCTTTCTAAGTTTCCAAGCTCTGTTGGAAACTCGAGTTTACTTTTGGAAACTCGAGTTTTCACCTTACAGAGAACAATGCTCGATTCTGATCTTGTGAAAACTCCATTCTTTGATTTGACAAAGTTTTTCAAAGTTTTCTCATAAACGAGGAAACTCGAGTTTAGTTTTGGAAACTCAAGTTTCGGCCTTACAGAGAAGTTTCCATGGTTTTCAAAGAATTATGGAAACTCGAGTTTCAATTTGAAAACTCGAGTTTAGACGAAGCAGAGAGTTCTGCTAAATTTGAACATTATGAAAACTTCAGTTTTGAAATGGAAACTCCAGTTTTGAGATTTTGGACTAAAATATGATTTCTCATCAAAAGTCCAAAACTCGAGTTAGTCACTTAATGACTTGAGTTTTGCACTGTTCACAAAACATGTCCAAATGCCAAATCGCGATATTCTTCTCTGGAATGAGAAAACTCGAGTTAAGTTTTGGAAACTTGAGTTTCGACCTTTTACTGAAATATGAAAACTCCAGTTTTGAAGAACAAACTCGAGTTTGCATCGCAGAATTTGAATTTCGAACTGAACGAATTTGTGAAACTTTCGTGTTTGATCTCAATACTTTATATCATCACTCATTACTATTCCTAACTATGTTTAACCAGTTTATTATTGAGTTTCAGATGATTTAGAAAAGATTAAATGGATATTTAGCATAAAGCATAAACTAAAGTCAGAACATTAAATGCAAAGTGCAGAAAACTTGCATCCTTTTGGACAATCATTATCCACACGTTTTGAAGGAATTAATGTTTCATTTCCACATCCAGTAGTTGCTCTTCCAACGGATTAAAAGTCAAAAAGTCAAGCCTGAACTTCTGCACAACTGGATTAACCAAAGGGTAGAGAGAGAAGAAGACCAAAACCTTCACTAATCGTCCTCCAATGTTGGCAACGGTCACATTAGGATTTATAACAGTCATTTAATGATCTCTAGCTATAAATATAGATGCATTCAATTCTTCTCAACAACCAATCTGTGAGAAAATGAAAATCATTAAAGTTTCAAGGGTTAATGTGTAATTTTACACATGAAGTTTATCCCCGGGAGCGCCCAGCACCACGAAGTTTTTTCAGGAGCAAAAGTACACACGACGTTACGTTTTGGGAGCAAAAATACCACGGGCCGTTAGTTGACCGTTAACTTGGATGTTAGTCAACTAACGGCCCGTGGTATTTTTGCTCCCAAAACGTAACGTCGTGTGTACTTTTGCTCCTGAAAAAACTTCGTGGTGCTGGGCGCTCCCGGGGGTAAACTTCATGTGTAAAATTGCACCTTAACCCAAGTTTTCAACTACTCTTTGAGTTTTCTTGTGTAAAGTATCTTTTGATACATTTGTACTTTAGTGATTATCTTATCTACTCTTAGAGAGAGTTTCTCGATTGTAAATCATTTATTGTAAAGTATCTCAAGTCAAAGGGACTTGGAGATTGGGTTATTTATTAAAACTTGTAAGGGGGAGTAAGTTATAGTGAGAGAATTCCTCTTGAGTGCAAAGTGTGTAATCAATTGAGATAGTGAGAAATCCCAGAGAGTCTGGGGACTGGACGTAGGTCAAGAGTTTGGACCGAACCAGTATAAATCCTTTGTGTCTTGCTTTTCTTCTCTATACTATGTTTACCTGTGTTTTACCATACGAAAACAGAGCAATTCGAAAAGTTTTTGAGAATCCCCAATTCACCCCCCTCTTGGTGATTCAGCTCTGCTTTCAATAATACAACCATCTATAAATTGAAAAAGACTTGAATACTCAAACTACCGAAACGCTGTGCATTCACTTAGTTCAAGTACTACCTACTGTTTCATTAATTACTCTTAATATCTTTGGATATTTTGTACTTCAGTGATTCATATATCTACTCAGTGAGTGAGGAGTCAAACACTATTTTAATTTGTCTTAGTGAAAATCTTAAGGTTGTGGAACCTTAAGTGGGTGTACAAATTACAACTTGTAAGGGAGAGCGAGTCCGAGAGTGAAAGGATCGTCCTTATACAATGTGTGTAATTGTGTTTATTTGATAGGATAGTGGAAATCCCAAGGTGTGCTTGGGGACTGGACGTAGGTCAAAGAATTAGATCGAACCAGTATAAATTGCCTTGTGTCTCGTTCTTATTTATTTTCATTTACTTATCTTGCCAAAAAGATTTTTAAGATCACCTATTCACCCCCCTCTAGGTGATATTCCATCTTCAAATGGGACCCAGATCGACTTTCTTTGTAACAAGTTATGCTTGGTTAACATCTATCTCCAACTTGAGGGAGAGTGTTAGAATATGTAATTACTAAAAATATAATAAAATATAATCAAGCATATGATTAGGGGTAGTTAGTGTAGGTAATTATCATTATGAGCCATTAATTATTATTAATGCCTAGGCTCTTCACTCTTACACACACACACACCCTCTTCTAATCATGAATAAATATACAATTCAGAATATATCTCCCCCTAATCTTACAATGTTAATCATAGAATTCAAGATAGGTGGTATAAATGGAGAAAAAGCCACTAGACTTATTTGTGATCAAAAAGTACCTAATAAGGTAAAAGGGACGTTTTATCGCACTACTATAAGACCAACAATAATATATGGTATGGAATGATGGGCTTTAAGGGGATAACATAAACTTAAAATGAGGATAGCCAAGATAAGGATGTTAAGATGGATATGTGTTTATACAAGAAATGATTAAGATTCATAATGATCATATACACGAACGAGTTAGAGTGGCATCTATTAAGGAAAAAATGGTATAAAATTGTTTGAGATGATTTGGACAGGTTCAAAGAAGTCCATTTGGTACACTGGTGAAGAGCATCGGTTAAGCAGTATAGAGTTCATCAAAAGCGGTAGAGAAACACCAAAGTAAACATTCAATGAGGTTATAGAGTGAGACCTTTTGGTTAATAATCTATCTAAAGATATTGTTTTCAATAGAGTACAGTGACATTGTGAAATTCATGTAGTCAATCCCACCTAGTGGGATAAGGTTTTGTTGTTGTTTGTTGTTTACACACACACACATGGAGAATTTGAAGCCTTGGCCTATGCCCCACCCAACCCCATCCTTACCACCTAATCCAACCTTAAGTGGCAAATTTCTCTATAATTTTCTTAAAAATTTTATTCATTTCCCATTAAAGAATGTTGGTGTCTAAATGAACTTATATTTGTTTTCCATCAAAGAATGATGGTGTCTAAACAAACTTAGCAAGATAACATATAGAAAGAAAGTCACCACATGCATGAAGAATAATCTTATCCATATTACCACTACAATAAGGAAAGTAAGGATGATTTAAACTTCCGAGTGTGTATGTGTGTGTGCGCGCACGCTCGCTTGTGTATTTACCTGTCCAATTGACAAAACCCATCTCCTTTTGCAACTTTTCCTTGAGTGGCATGAGCCTCTCAACCAAGACCTTGTAACTTAGCCTAACTGCTTTACAACTTTACTCTGATGTAGTACTACCAATAGTGAGCCCTCCTTAAATCATGCTCAATGTATTAGCTTGTATCACATATTTTATCCAAGAGGTCATGAGATCTATCATATTGGATCAAACTAAGGGCCTTAACCATTTGCTTCACCTTAGTCTAAAGACCTGGACCTATTTCAATACCTCCAACTTCAATAACAACAGACCCATCCTTTAAAATACTTGTTCTTCCCAGTACTTGTCTCAATCCCACTTCAAACAAAGCAGGTACAAGAGATATGCCTTTTTTTCCAAATGTTCTTCTTGTGAAACTCTTTTATAGTTTCACTTCTCTCTTTATACCTTGCAGAAACAACTAATTTATTCCATATCGATGCCAAGGTATAGTCAATAGGCTCACTTGCAACATGCTTGTAAAAAGTACAAAGACTTTTGTACGTGTAAACCCAGAGAGAGAGAGAGAGGAAAAATGTAATATCAAATGTGTGTTTATTCATGTATACAAGAGGAGTATTTATACACAAGAGAGGAGCCTCAAAATTAATAGCTCATTATAATGATTGATTTCCTAATCGTAATCATAATCCCTGATTATGTGCAATACTAATTAATTCTAATATATTTACATTAATATACTTCTTAACAATATATTTCCTACCACTCCCCCTTAAGTTGGAGCATTGATGTTAATCATGCCCAACTTGCTATAAAGATAGTCAATTTGAGTCTCCTTTAAGGCCTTAGTCAGAAGATTACCCAATTGGTCACTAGATCGCACATGCCCTGTAGAGATAAAGTCTCTTTGATCTTATCGCATGCTAAATGATAGACAATCTTAATGTGTTTCGTATGTTCATGAAACACAAAGTTGGAGGCTATGCGAAGAGCAGCTTTATTATTACACCATAGTTTCACAGGAAATGATGTGACAAGACTAACCTCCTTCATTAACTGGTGAAATCCACACAATTCCTTGTAGTTACTAAACCATGACTCTATACTTGGCTTTTGCACTAGACCGAGAAACCATGTCCTGCTTGTTGCTCCTCCAGGACAATAAATTTCCACCCACAACTAGCAATATCATGTGATGGATCTCTTAATAGCCTTTGACCTTGCATGATCTATATCACAAAAGTATTCAATCTTAGTGCGGCCATATTCGTATAGAGCATACCGCGATTAGGTGAGCCTTTCAAGTAATGTAAGACATGCTCCAATGCTTCCCATTGAGCAACAATTGGTCCTATCATGAATTGGCTAGCACACTTACTTGAAATATCATATTAGGGCAATTTACCGTGAGATAGTTCAATTTCCCAATCAGCTTATGATATCTCTCCGGATACGCAAACGATTTGATCTTCTCAGGATCAACACTTTTTCTTACATCCTCAGGTACGCTGTTATCAATATCCGAAAAAGGATTATGAATCATGAGAAAGCTACTTGGTGTTGCTATAAGATTTCCTATTTCTTTTAGTATATCAAGAACATATTTTCTCTATATTAAGAGGATAAAAATATCATCAACATATACCACTAAGAGAATGATGCTAGCATCCCTCAGCTGATAAAACATAGAATGGTCACACGTACTCTGATTCAGACCAAACTTCTTAACCAATTTGATTTTCCAGCTGCCACTGCTATTGTAGCATGAACAATGCGTTCATGAGTAATGAGTTCGTGAGCAGTGAGTTCATGAACTATGTAATAGCCCTCCTAGATATCAACATGCATCAAAGTATTTACACACAGTTTAGTAGGCAAAACAGAAATAGTACCATAAATTGATTCAAAACTCTTGAGTACATTACATGAATATCCACAGGATCTATACCTAATGTTACATTATTCTAAAAAAATATCCTATTACAAAAGCCAACAAGGTTCTTGGCTCATTATGAAATCTGCACATGCCGGTATCCATAACCTTTCTCTGGGAACCGTGACCACCACATTATTCATGCCACAAATAATGACAAGGTATGAGATTCAAATGAATCTTAGAGTAAACATTAATCTCACATAATATGCATACACAGTACATGATAGGTAACCATCAAACAAACCAATCAGCATTTGGAGATCACATATCAAAAGCAATATTGAATGCAAATAGAGAACACATACATCATCGACCTCAATTTCACATAATCCATACGACAACACTGGGCATTCAACTGGGCATCAACTCATGTCCACTGAATGTTAAACATGTTTCGCAACCCAAGGACCACTGGTCCACTAAGCCCTACTGCCTATCACATGTTCACAACATAAAACTCAACAAGGTTCACACATGCATATAGTGTCACACATAATATATGAGAGAAAATTTACTATCTGGTTGTCTTCCAACTCTTGAACTGGCTCCCCAGCTTTGTTATTGCAATGCTGCAGTAAAGCTATGCTACAGCAAGGCTCTTCAGCTCACCCATGATCGATATGTACTAAAGCTTCCACAATGCTACAACATTCCAAAAATCTTCGATTAACCAATTATTCCAAAATTCATCCCAATTTCAGTGCTAGAACTTAAACAAATCATATATTACAATCTATTGACCCAAATGACACATATTATGTATCAAATTAAAGTTTAAGATGTCTACTACTATTTTTGAAATTCTCAGACCATTGGACATCATTTGGTAGTTAAAAACATGACACACATAGACTAGCTTCAGAAAATGAAATATGGCAGTACTGTTTCTTTATCATCAATCTTTGGATTTTCATCCCAACCCTTCTAAATTCATTATCATAACCTAGTCCTACACAATTTCATGTGCAAAATCCATTTCTAGCCTCAAAATTACCAAAATCCAGATGCTTCTACATGCCTTGTTCTGACCGAACCTATAGAGTTCATGGGCCAATATTCAATTTTCACTACCGATGCTTCTGGGATCGGTTCCACACCGTTATCCCACACAACTTCTCATTCTAACTTATTTGAAGCATCAAAACTATCAAGATCACAGCCCTTCATGTACAAACAGGACTAACAAAAAAAGGCATATGAACAACTCATGAAAACCCTAATATATTCAACTCAAATTAGAGCTTATATATACCTCTACTCGATTCCATAGTCGGTTCTTGATTTTGGCAGAACTTCCACCTTGTAGGCAACACCAAACATCTTTGAACAAGAATCCAAAACTGTAGAAATGTTGCTCTCATCGAGAGGAACAATATTATAGAAAGCCTTAGGAGCTATAAACGCCAAATCAAGATGAAATCAGCTCCAAACTATTTCTCTTTCCTCCCTCTCTTCTCCACTGCCCCCCCCCCCCAATTTTGGTCTCAAAATTCAATTCCAATTCTGGGTTCTACAAGGATCCCTCCCAAGAGACAACATATTACAGAAGTGACCACTACAAACTTGTCTTAACTTTTGTTGAAAAACATTTTATTCAAGAGTAAATACCCTTTTTGGTCCCTGGAAAAACACATTTGACCCTTTTTCGTCCCTGAGTAAAAGAAATGTCATTTTGGTCATTTTTAGGGACTAAAAAGAACCTTTTTGGGAATTTCTGAGGGATTAAAATGTGCAAAAAAAATGATCAAAATGACTAAAAGGGACGTTATTTTTCCATTTTAGGGACTAAAAGTGACTTATTTTTTTTCAGGACCAAAAAGGGCATCCGTGTTTTTTCCAGGGACTAAAAAGGGTATTTACTCTTTATTCAAAAATTCAAATTTGAAAATTCACAAATACAGTATGTGCATGTGTCTAGAGCATCCACTATCAATGTAACATTTGTTGGATTTTGATGCTCTTAGACAGACCTGCAAAACATAATCAATCAGGTCTTAGGTACCCATCTTTTCTTGGGTCCTTTGGGGTTAGTTTGTGTCTTAGGAACCTCGTAAGATCCCTTAGGCACCCATTGATAATTTCCAATTGGTTTATTCTTTCTTTCTTTTTTATGAAAACAAGAAGTAGTATGACCTTTTCGATTGCAATAATTGCAATGAGCAAAAGGATTTGAAGAATGAACGGATTTTCTAAAATAGTTCATATAATACTTTTCTCCAAATTTCTTTTTGCCTTTCCTTTTATCAAAATCAGGTTTGTAACCAATTCCTGATATGTCGTTTGTAAATCTTTGCTGTTTCAAAATGACATTGAGCATGTCACTACCTCTAGTGAATTTCTCAAGTGCCTTTGTAAGATGTAAATTCTTTTTCTCTAAATCAGGACACTTTTCACAAACTATATCTTCACAAGAAAGATTTTTAACTTGTAATTCAAGAGTCACATTCTTCTTTTTCAAAGATATGCATTTTTCAGCAAGCTTTTCAAATTCAGATTGCACAAAAATGTATTAAGCAAATAACTCATCATAGGATGGTATCGAATCATATACCTCAACATTTTTGTCATGTTGCTTTTCTTCTTCAGCAACTAAACAGATGTTAGCTTTTTCTTCCTCATCAGCTTCATCTTCATCAGATGAGCTATCTCCCCATATGGTTGAGACATAGGCTTTCTTTTTGTATTTGTTGAACTTCTTCTTTTCTTTGTCCTTGTTCTTCAGCTGGGGGCATTCTGACTTGATGTGGCCAGGCTTTTCACATTCGTAGTAGATGATTGGCTTCTTTGCCTCAGTGCTGGAGCTACCCTTGTGAAATTTCTTGTATCCTTGGTCCTTCTTGTAGAATTTCTTGAATCTCCGGACCATCATGCCTAGCTCTTCATCTTCGTCTTCATCATCATCATCATCTGAATATTTAGCCTCTTTAACAGTCTTGAGAGCAACTCCTTTGCTCTTGCCACTAATCTCATCAAGTCCTTTTCTGAACTTGATCTTTCCTTCATATTCAAATAGACTGCCAAATAAGGCTGCTACAGAGCTCATTGATTCCCCACTGGCTTCTTCAATGGCTGTAACTTTAGCTTCCCATTCTTTGCTGAGGATATTAAGGATCTTCCTCACTTGAACAGGTTGTTCATAGGTTTTGCCCAAAGCAGCAAGCTGGTTGATCAGATGAGTGAATCTTAACTGGAAATCGATGATGGATTCCCCAGACTTCATGTGAAGAAGATCATATTCAGTCATGAGAGTATTGACCCTATTCTCCTTGACTCTGGTTGTTCCTTCATGAGCTATTTCCAGAGCATCCCACATGGCTTTAGCAGATGGCAATGTGCAAATGTGAAAGTACTCTAGTTGACTTAGAGCACTTTGCAGCATGAGGATAGCTTTGCTGTTGAGAGTGACATTTCTCCTATCATTCTCATCATAGTTCTCTTCAGGCTTTGGAACTCTGAGTCCATTTTCAAGAACAGTTGGAGAATAGTTTCCAACCTCGAACACCCTCCACAGGCCATATTTGAAAACGAAAGGAAATCACCAAGAGGGGGGTGAATTGGGGATTTTAAAACTTTTATAATAACTTTGCACCCAAGCTGAAGCTAAACGTAAAGAGATAGGGAAGAAGAGCTTGACACAGAAAGTTTATCCTGGTTCGGTCTAAATTCTTGACCTACGTCCGGTCCCCGGACTCTCTCGGGTTTTTCTACTATCACTTAACTCGATACACACTCGTACTCAAGGATTATCCTCTCTAGGATACACTCCCCCTTACAAGTTGTAATCTGAAATCCCAATCTCCAAGTCCCCTTGACTTGAGATCTTTTACAATGAATGAATAATTTGTATAAAATCTCTCTCACAGAGAAGATAATGATAAACACTGAGGCTCTTTGTATATCAAAATACAATACTGAATGTATAAGAATTCTTGAGCTTGCTTTTCGTTTTCGCTTAATCTTTCGTATCTTTCAAGTTTGTAATCAGCTCCTTATATAGTGGTGAGTTGCTATGTGACCGTTACTTCTCAACTTAGCATGTTCTTCATTTGAAATTCAGTTTGATGAGGATTATAGCCGTTGGGTCCTGAATTTCGCCGATTCAATTCTCGGACGCGTGAAATCATTCTCGCCTTCGATTCTTTCGTTTATTCAATGATTCGTTTGATCCAATTTAATACCTGAAACATTCTCAATATAGAGTGGTTAAATATATTTGAATATACTAAATGAATGCAATCAATTCGTATAAACATGGTAAGTTTTGTAGTTTAAAAGAATCGGATGAAACCAAGAACGATCATTTCGCTTTCGTCTTAAACTCGAGTTCTCCAAGTCGGCTCGAGTTCGTAAGGCATTTTAGAGTATCTGGTTTATCTTCGTGAGAGCAAACTCTGGAGTTTGATGTAAACTCTGGAGTTTGTATTTTGTTTTACCATGTGAACTCGATTTCACGAAGGTAGGCTCGAGTTCGAATGCTCTCTAAGCTTTTTGTCGAATGAACACCTGGAGTAATATCTCACAAGATAAGCAGGCTCAAGTCCATTAGTGATTAGGCTCGAGTTTAACACTATTCATGCCTAAGAATTTTGGTTGCACGATTAGAGTGGACTGGAGCATGAGTACAAACTCTGGAGTTTGTACACTTTGCTTTTCTTTCTTCAGATGAAGGGCTCGAGTTCATATTCTTAGGCTCGAGTTCAGCTTAATTTATTCCATGGCTTATTGAAGTGAACTGGAGGTTTGAACTTAAACTCTGGAGTTTGTAAAGAAGGAAAACTTGGGAGCTCTCTTTGTAAACTCTTCTTCGTTTGTCAAACCATAGAGTAAACTCTACACAAAAGTATTAGGCTTGAGTCCATTTACTTGGGCTCGAGTGTTCATTAAATTATAGCCATAGAAACAAGTGAACTCTACTTAAAAAGAATAAACTCTGGAGTTTAAAGAGATACATTTTAATTAGAAAATCTTCCCGCCATGGGAGAACTCGAGCTTGTCTATACTGTGCTCGAGTTTACTCGCTTGTAAACTCTTTATTATTATATCATCGGGGTTTAGGCTCGAGTCTAATTACTCGAGCTCGAGTTCGTTATGCTGTAAATATCCCGATGAGCTCTGCTTGCGTAAAACTCGAGTTTGCTTAGTTAGGCTCGAGTTTTGAGGTGACAGAATGATTTTGACTCTTTTGTCATTTTAAAAACATTCGTACTTGTTTACAATTGTTATTAATCATCAAAACACATAGAGAACTAACAATATTCACTAGCCATGACAAAGACCTTGAATTTTGCTTTCCAGAAGGAGTAGTGCTCTCCACTGAAGCCAGGTGCTCTGTTGATCGAAGCTCCATCAGTTAGAATACCTTCCATGCTGATCCTTCTCAAGATGTTAAGCTCTTTAGAGAAGACCGATCTCTGATACCAAATGAAAGTGGAACTTAATCACCAAGAGGGGGGTGAATTGGGGATTATAAAATTCTTTGTGAATTGCTCTGTTTTCAAGCACTAAAAACAGAGCTAGACAGAGGATAGAGAAGAGAAGCAAGACACAAGGAATTTATACTGGTTCAGTCCAACTTCTTGACCTACGTACAGTCCCCAGACTCTCTGGGATTTTTCACTATCTCAATTGATTACACACTCTGTAACTCAAGAGTAATTCTCTCACTAAAACTTACTCCCCTTTACAAGTTGCAATCAATATCCCAATCTCCAAGTCCCCTGACTTGATATTCTTATAATGAATGATTTACAATAAATGAACTCTCTCTAAGAGTGGATAAAGATAATCACTGAAGTACACTGTATCGAAAGATACTCTACACAAGAAAACTCAAAGAGTAGTTGGAAACTTGAATGATTTTCATTTTCTAAAGATTGGTTGTTGAGAAAAAATGAATGCAACTCTATTTATACAAAGAGAGCATTAAATGACCGTTGTAATCTTCAATGTGACCGTTGCCAACATTAAGAATGGATTAGATGAAGCTTTGGTCTTCTTCTCTCTCTATTCTTTGGTTAATCCAGCTGCACAGAAGTTTATGGTTGACTACTTGACTTTTAATCCATTGGAAGAGTAGCTACTGGATGTGGAAAGGAAACATTAATCCCTTTGCAACGTGTGTAGAATGATTGTCCAAAAGAATGCAAGTTTTCTGGACTTTGCATTTAATGAACTGATATCACTTTTTGCTTTATGCTAATGCTTCATTTAATTGTCTTTAAATCATCTGAAACTCACTAACAAACTGAATAAACATAGTTATGTTAGTTCTCTATTGGTTTTGATGATAACGGACAATTGTAAACACAGTTGGAGGTTTGTCTTTGTAAGTTGAAAAACTTACTGTCAAAGGCAAACTCGAGTTTCAGTTTGGAAACTCGAGTTTGGACTTGACAGAGAAGAGCTCAAGTTTTTGCAAAGAAAGGCAAACTCGAGTTTGGATATGGAAACTCGAGTTTTGACCATACAGAGAGCTTCTGAGTTTTTCACAAACAAAGCAAACTCGAGTTTGATTTTACAAACTCGAGTTTTGACAAGACAGAGAGCTATCAATTTTTCAAAGATACCAAAACTCCAGTTTCCATTTA
The DNA here is from genome assembly GCA_025563575.1 of Acacia pycnantha. Classification (NCBI taxonomy): domain Eukaryota; kingdom Viridiplantae; phylum Streptophyta; class Magnoliopsida; order Fabales; family Fabaceae; genus Acacia; species Acacia pycnantha. The sequence continues at coordinate 133,315 of JAMWYP010000142.1, forward strand.
GAAACTCGAGTTTAGGTTACACAGAGAGTTCTCCAGGTTTCCAAGTGTTGTTGGAAACTCGAGTTTACTTTTGGAAACTCAAGTTTTCACCTTACAAAGAACAATGCTCTATTCTGAACTTGTGAAAACTCCTGTTTGGATTTAGAAACTCCAGTTTTGATTTAACAAGGTTTTTCAATGTTTTATCATAAATGAGGAAACTCTAGTTTGGTTTTGGAAACTCGAGTTTCGGTCTTACAAAGAAGATTTCAAAGTTTCTAAAAGTTCTTGAGAACTTTAGCCTTAAACGAATAGAGAAGTTTCCATTTTCAAAGATTCATGGAAACTCGAGTTTCAGTTTGGAAACTCAAGTTTAGGTCAGGCAGAGAGCTCTGCTAAAATTGATAATTTGAAAAATCCAGTTTTGAAATGGAAACTCCAGTTTTGAGAGTTTGGACTAAAACATGATTTCTCATCAAAAGTCCAAAACTCGAGTTAGTCACTTAATGACTCAAGTTTTGCACTGTTCACAAAATATGTCCAAATGCCAAATCGCGATATTCTTCTCTGTAATGAGAAAACTCGAGTTTAGACCTTTTACTGAAATATGAAAACTCGAGTTTGGAAGAACGAACTCGAGTTTGCATCGCAGAATTTGAATTTCAAACTAAACGAATTTGTGAAACTTTCGTGTTTGGTCTCAATACTTTATATCATCACTCACTGCTATTCCTAACTATGTTTAATCAGTTTGTTAGTGAGTTTCAGATGATTTGGACAAGATTAAATGGAGAATTAGCATAAAGCATAAAGTAAAGTCAGAACATTAAATGCAAAGTGCAGAAAACTTGCATGCTTTTGGACAATCATTCTCCACACGTTTTGAAGGAATTAATGTTTCCTTTCCACATCCAGAAACTGCTCTTCCAACGGATTAAAAGTCAGGAAGTCAACCCTGAACCTCTGCAAAGCTGGATTAACCAAAGAGTAGAGAGAGAAGAAGACCAAAACCTTCACTAATCATCTTCCAATGTTGGCAACGGTTACATTAGGATTTATAACGGTCATTTAATGATCTCTAGCTATAAATAGAGATGCATTCAATTCTTCTCAACAACCAATCTGTGCAAGAACGAAAATCATTAAAGTTTAAATTACTCTGAGTTTTCTTGTGTAAAGTATCTTTTGATACATTCATACTTCAGTGTTTATCTTATCTGCTCTTTGAGAGAGTTTCTTGATTGTAAATCATTTATTGTAAAATATCTCAAGTCAAGGGGACTTGGAGATTGGGTTATTGATTACAACTTGTAAGGGGGAGTAAGTTCTAGTGAGAGAATTACTCTTGAGTGCAGAGTGTGTAATCAATCTTGATAGTGAGAAATCCCAGAGAGTCTGGGGACTGGACGTAGGTCAAAAGATTGGACCGAACCAGTATAAATCCTTGTGTCATGCTTCTCTTCTCTCCACTCTGTTTTATATCCGAAAAACAGAGTATCCGAAAAAGTTTTTAGAATCCCCAATTCACCCCCTCTTGGTATTCAGCTCCGCTTTCATTTGGTATCAGAGCTCGGTCTTCTCCTAAGAGCTTAACATCTCGAGAAGGATCACTATGGAAGGTATTCTACCTGATGGAGCTTCAATCAACAGACCACCTGGCTTCAGTGGAGAACATTACTCCTTCTGGAAAGTCAAGTTCAAAGTCTTTGTCATGGCTAGTGAATATGGTCTATGGAGGGTGTTCGAAGTTGGGAACTATAATCCAACAATCATGGAGAATGGTCTTCGAGTTCCGAAGCCAGAGGAAGCTTATGATGATAATGATAGAAGAAATGTCACTCTCAACAGCAAGGCTATCCTCATGTTGCAAAGTGCTCTAAGCCAACAAGAGTACTTTCGCATCTGCACATTACCATCAGCAAAAGTTATGTGGGATGCTCTGGAAATAGCTCATGTAGGAACTACCGGAGTAAAAGAGAATAGGGTCAATACTCTAATGACTGAGTATGATCTTCTTCACATGAAGACTAGAGAATCCATCATCGACTTCCAGCTAAGATTCACCCACCTCATCAATCAGCTTGCTGCATTGGGAAAAACGTACGAGCTGTTGGAAATTATGCCCTAGGGGCAGATCATTGTACTTTGACGTTATTATTAATTAAAGTATTTCTCCTTTTGTTATCATATTATTTGCATGTTTGTTATGATAACTGTATCCTTGGACATATCATATAGATTGTCCTAAATGTCCCTGGTCGGTCATCTATGCGGGAGCAAAGATGAAATAAGACTGGTATGACTTTGATGAGTATGGAGATACGAATCAAAGTCATAGGCACTTCTAAGAGTACAAGGTGCTGGATTGACCCACTATGAGAAAGCTGCATGGATTTAGTCATAAGCTTATCTCATGTATAACCGCGTCACAACGCCCTTTGACCTAAGATCATTATGGATTCCTACATGAGAGTCGCTGATCTTTGACCTAGTCAAAAGTCACCTTTGACCGGGTGATGATAAAGGCTTGGATTGGGATCAGTGGTTTTCATGCAGAGGAATGTGAATGGTCAAGATGGAATTTGTCCCTCACATTTGTAGAGAGATAATACCGGGCCCCTCGATGAGTGAGTCTGAGAAATGTATGGCCATACTACGATGGAAATGAGTTTCCATTTCAATTGTTAGACTACTCAAGAATCGAGAAAGTAATGGTCAAGAACAGGAAGTTGACATTATCCATGCCTCATCCTTGACCAAGTTATCGCGTGACAAAAGGGACGTGACATGGTTATATGATAGGTTGTATTGTATCATCGATCCCCATATGAACTGGGTAGTCGCAATGTCTTGCTAGAGGCCGCTTGCGACTTGTGGGCTGGTACAATATTGGTCCACTGCCAATCTCATGTGGGCCTACAGGGTCACACACAAGAATAGCCCAACACGAGAAATAGTGTCCAGATTCATTGAATCTTAGATATGTCTAAGATTTAATGAATACAACATTTAATCTAGGATGGATATATGTGTGTGTGTGTGTGTGTGTGTATACATAATTTCGAAATTAAATAATAATAATATTATTTAATAATGATATTATTATATAATATTTGTTTTACATTTAATTTATTTGATAAATTAAATATTTAAAACAAATAGAGATATTGTATCTCAGATTTGATTTTCGAATAAAGATGTGGTATCTCATATTTAATTGAGTTGAGATATAGTATCTCAGATTTAATTAAATAGATATATATCATATCGCAGATTTGATTTTCGAATAAAGATGTGGTATCTCATATTTAATTGAGTTGAGATATAGTATCTCAGATTAAATTAAATAGATATATATCATATCCCAGATTTGATTTTCGAATAAAGATGTGGTATCTCATATTTAATTGAGTTGAGATATAGTATCTCAGATTTAATTAAATAGATATATATATCATATCTCAGATTTGATTTATAGAAATAAATTAAATCAACAGGCTTTTAATATGGATTAATTAAATAGATTAGATTAGATCTGTTGGACAGATTTAATTAAATTATTTAATCAAAATTCGAAATTCAAGGACTAATTGATATTAGTCTTGAATATTTTAATACGGCCCAATAAGGGTTTTAGAAACTCTATAAATAGATATTGATCTAAGTCGTATTATAAGGATGAACTAACAAGCCTCAAAAGAAGTCCTAGAGAGAAAAATGAGAGACACAAAGTAAGAAGGCGCTAGCACGCTGCCATACGTGTTGGAGAGCTGTTCGGTGTGGATACCGGTAGAGGGAGTGGATTCGTAGAGTCGGCTCCTAGAGATTGATCGAACAAGAAGGTGTTAGCCCACATGTTTGCAAAGGTCGAACAAGAAGGTGTTAGCCCACGTGTTTGCAAAGGTCGAACAAGAAGGTGTTAGCCCACGTGTTTGCAAAGGTTGAATAAGAAGGTGTTAGCCCACGTGTTCGAGAAAGGACGCATACCAGCTCGTATAGGTACGGTTTCTCTAACGAACCTTGATTTAAACGCCGTTGATAGATCCTCTCTTTGGGATTCGTAAAATTTTAAATGGATGAGATTCCTTCCGCTGCGTGTACGGATCCCAACACGAGCAACCTGTTCAAGTGAGGAAAATTCTAAATATTCTCAGTAAAGAATGGGAAGCCAAGGTAACAGCCATTGAGGAAGCCCGTGGTGAGTCAATGAGCTCGGTAGCAGCTCTATTTGGCAGCTTGTCTGAATATGAAGGGAAGATCAAGTTCAGAAAAGGACTTGATGAGATGAATGTCAAAAGTAAAGGCATTGCTCTCAAGACTGTCAAAGAAGCAAAGGAATCAGATGATGAAGAAGAGGAAGACGAAGATGAAGAGCTGGGCATGATGGTCCGAAGATTAAAGAAATTTTACAAGAAGGACCAAGGCTATAAGAGATTCAACAAGGGCAGCTCCAGCACGGAGACAAAGAAACTGGTCATCTGCTATGAATGTGATAAGCCCGGCCACATCAACTCTGAGTGCCCCCAGCTGAAGAACAAGGACAAGGAAAAGAAGAAGTTTAATAGATTCAAGAACAAAGCCCAGTCTCAGCTATATGGGGAGATAGCTCATCTGATGAAGATGAAGCTGATGAGGAAGAAAAGGCAAACATATGTCTAGTTGCAGAAGAAGAGCAACATAAGGATGATAATGAGGTATATGATTCTCAACCTACTTATGATGAATTGTTTGCTGAGTATAATCTTGTTCAAAATGAGTTTGAAAAACTTGCTGAGAAATATATTGCTTTGAAAAATAAAAATATTACTCTTGAGCAGCAAGTAGAAAATCTCTCTTCTCCTCAAAACATTATTTGTGATGATTGTGTTGATTTAAAGAAAAAGAATTCACATCTTACAAAAACCCTTGAAAATGTGTTGGGATGAACATGACTTTGACATCCTTCTTTTGAACATGATCTCTGATGAAGTGATGTCTCACATCAATATGCTTGGTTCTTGTATGTTGCACTGGATTCTTTGCCAAGCTTATTGTGCTTGTGTTGTCACAAAGAATTGGAATTTCCTTGAGATGGACTCCCAAGTCTGATAATTGCTGTTTTAGCCAAAGGATTTGTGCATAGCAACTTGAGGCAGCAACATACTCAGCTTCTGTGGAGGATACAGCTACTGTAGTCTGCTTCTTACTAAACCATGACACGAGTGAACCTCCAAAGAACTCACATTGCCCACTTGTGCTTTTTCTGTCAGTTTTGTAGCCGGCATGATCAGAATCTGAATAGGCTACCAAGAATTCTTGTTGTCCTTTAGGGAACCACAATCCAAGCTCCTTTGTATCTGATAGATAACGAAAGATCCTTTTAACATGTTCTGCATGAGACTCTTTGGGAGCGGATTGAAATCTTGCACACATTCCCACACTAAACTGAATGTCAGGGCGGCTTGCTGTAAGGTAGAGCAATGATCCGATCATTCCTCTATATTTAGTAATATTGAAATCCTTGCCCTTTTCTTCATCAGCATCTAGTGACGCAGTTGAACTCATTGGAGTATCAACACCATTACAATGTTCCAATCCAAACTTTTTGAGTAGATCACGAAGGTACTTGGTTTGTGATATGAAGATTCCATCCTTTCTTTGTTTGATTTGTAGACCAAGGAAGTAGTTCAACTCACCCATCATTGACATCTCAAATTCATTTTGCATTATCTTTGAAAACTCTTCACACAAAGCATCATTAGTAGAACCCTACCGGCCTCGCCCTTTCGGGTGGCGGGTTAGATGGACTCCTTTTACTTATTACCTTTCCTCCATTAAATAGTCTTTTTAATATATATCAGAGTGCACACAGCAGAGCATATGATCGGTTTGGACAACTTACAATGTACTGGTAAAGGTACAATAATCTAAGTAAAGTCCTTGTAGGGTTAAGGGTACAATCGTCCAAAATAAATACTGAACAGTAAAATACAATCATCCCAAAATAAAAACTATACAAAACATGATAGGGCATTCCCTATCTCTTCACTCTTCCACACCATGCCCTTACTTCCTGCTCCTGAACTACTCAGCCACTAATACCTGTATTCTTTGAAACCAGTCTGGAGTTCAAAGTTGAACCCCAGAGTAACTGTTAGACTCATATACAATATGTATACAATGCATGCAATGCAAATCACAATCAGGAAGTAACAATAAACCTGCCTCTAGCACAACAAACTGACATGTAGCAACTCCGTAGGACCTCCTGGTCAAGACAAGCCCCTCGGAACAGCGTGCTCAGGGGCCTCAGCGGTAAGGGTGGCCAAACCCTAACCACCTACCCCTCCTGAGGCCACAGTAGTAACCTATGAACACACAGTCACATAGGCCCTACCTACCTCACATATCTCGGTACTGCAGCAACACCCTAAGGACACACAATCCAATAGGCACTGCAGCCCGATCCTACATGCCCTCGCATCAGAAAGTAAAACCCTAAGGACACACAGTCCAATAGGTACTACAGCCCGATCTCGTTATCAGAAAGCAGAGGCACTACAACCCGATGTCCTACATCATGATAAAACACACATGCAAAAGCAACATAGAGTATGCAAGTCAACAGTTACTACCTGGCACGCCTTGCAAAATAATGAACTCTTCCCCTTGATATTGGAGATACGTCCCACACACGTGCTACCATCCTTGGAATTTCGGTTGCGTATGACTTCCTCCACTCCTTGAACCAAGAGCTTCAGCTGGGAACCCTCCTTCTTCACCTTGAGAACGTCCTTGGGCAGGTGGAAATGAGGGGAGGAGGTGCCCTTATGTAGACTCCAAGGTTAGAGAAGTTGTCCAATGGTTAAATGACACCTTAAGGGGTAAAATGGTCATTTTCGCTGGCTTTTTCTCCAAGACATTCCAGACTCTTCTTATCCAGGGCATTCTAGAGTCTTCTGGTCCAAGACATGTGGCGCCATCTTAGCCCTTAAAATTCAGATTCCAAGATTGCCCTTGATGGTGACTTTAGGGATAGGTTTTAGGTCCAGGGTAAAACGGTCATTTTGCACTGCACTTCTTCCAACTAGTGGGACCCACAAAATCTGCCCTTGGATTGTGCCATTAATGCCCATGTGAAGTCATAATTACATGTCCTTCACCTTGTCACATCAGATTCAAATATGTGGTCCAGATTAGTCCAGATTATTTTATTTTCTCTCTCTTCATTATTACATGATGTGACCTTTCTCTTTTTCATAATTACATGATATGACACTTTTCTTTCTCTTCAAGTCACTTTCTCTCTCCATTGGGCCCACCCTAATTTCGTCCTCTCTCATGTCCAGGGGTCTGGGCCCGTCTCCGAAACACCCTAACAGTCCCGCTTAGCTACCTTTTGCCGGTTACACCTTTCCTCGTAACTTGTGCCACTCTATGGGACTTGTGTGGGGCCGGATCAACTGTTCCTTTTCCCCTGATGTGGATGCACGTTTTTCTTCATTCTTGGGGAGCGAGAAATGCATATTTTAATGTCTCATAATTACCTCGTACTTTGTGCTTATCGAAAATCCAACTTCTGACCTCGAAACGCCACGTGTCCTACTAGCATCATTACTCTTTGTCTTTTGTGATCATGAAGGGACATGTGTCACCATTCTATTTGGCCAACACAAAAGTATGTCATTATTAGTCGTCATGACAGTACCTTATTAAAATTACTTTATCGGTACTTGCTTGGGATCCTGCCCGGGTTTTACTCGGGTTTTCTTCACGAATATCGATGTCTTCTCAAAAAACGCAGGGCATACCCAACTGCCCTGAAAATGCCGTGTACTCACTTATATCGGCATATTTTTACTCAACTAATTGCCCTATACCACAGGACATAGTTGGGTGGCTCCTTTCCACCGAATTTACGCCGTATAGATCTTCTGTGCCCCCTTTTCCATCATCACTTTACTTCCACGGCTTGAACATACTGGGTCTACTGACCCGTATAGCCAAGTTACTTAGCCCCAGAGAGGCTTCCTAACTCTCGACATACTTGGGACTTTTCCTGAACTGGGCATAGTCGTCCGCCTACTTCAGGCTTATTCCCAGTTCTCGGGGTTCAGAATTCGGGGTGTTACATAAGGTTCCAATGATCTTGCTTATCCTATCTTTAACCTAATCCTAAGAAACCACCATCTTCTTGAAAAGAGAAAAACCCAAGGAAATCAAACCTCAAATTTGTCTTCGCCTAGCAAGCATCCAAGGAGCGGGAGGTTTCAAGAGAAGGAGTTCTCGTTGCAGTCGGGCGATCCGTGTGGATCAACGTTAAAGGACATCTACAACATTGAGGTCTTCAGGTGATCTAAGGTAATCTTAATCTCCAGTAGTCGTTTTATTAAGTTATCCTAATCCCCAATAGTTGTTTTAACGAGTAATCCTGAAGCTCATGAATATTATAAAATGTTATGAATTCTCATGAGCACTCTAAAGAGTTACGGATTAATAATTAATAACTAATTAACGTAACGAGTTAAGATTAATAATTCATGAGGACCGTAAGGAGTTACAAATTTCCACAACAATTAAACAATTTTTTTAACCTCGTGAAACTTTGCATGAAAGTCATTTAATAAGCAAAATTAACCAACACTTTGATGACATTGAGACGTCTTTCAACCAACCGCCTGTGTAGACGATTGTCCTAAGCCTGAGCCTGAGCCATCATCAACATAGTTGTTAATCCCTCATGTTGGTAAACCAGTTGGCGGAAGTGAAAACTTCAAACTGACGACAACTGAGAAGTTTCAAGCACATAGACGTGTCTTGATTAATTGCACTAAAGTTGAACCCTTCCTTTAGTAAGGATTACACACAAATATATGTTATCTTATATATTTCCTTACATTTTATACTTATATTTCATGACCTTCATCGCATGTTTAATTGCTTGGAATTCAAAAGTCATGTGAAGCGTCAACTGAAGATCCGTTCATAGACATCCTCCGAAGTTGATAGAAAGGTCCACAGAGAATTCCTGGGTTGGTTTACGCGGAGAATACTAAATGACCATAACCCGCACTCACTAGAATTCAAAGATCTCGCACTTGGCCCACTTGACCACACCCAAAGTTTTACAGCATACAATATCAATGGTTTCAAGTTTTGCATGGTTTCACGAGATCAATGATTGCTAACCCAAAACTCAAGTGTTTATGGTACTTTTAGGACAAGGAATCATGCAAGTAGCAATGACGAGAACATGTAATTCGGTGACGTCCCGTATTATGATGCAATTTGGTGACGTCCCGTATTATGGAAAGCTGCTCGATGTGGTCAAAATAAATTACCAAGGCTGTTTCACTGTATGCGCATCATCTCTTTCTACACACATTTTCTCTCGGTTTCTCTCATCTTCTACTTTTCTAAAGAGGTTAAGTATTGGTCAAGCGAATCAAATATGAGGATCATCTGTTTACAAATATCTCTTTTTTTTATTCTCACTTTGTGATACTAGTTTTTTTTAGATTCACAATTTTTGGGACTTTCTTCAACATGCTTTCTACTTTTACATACATTATTTTCAGAATTAAATATTATGTAAATGAAATCATAATTAGTTCTTACTATATCTGCAAATTCTCATTTTTATACACCTATATAATAACCATATATAATCAAATATCATATATTAATATCAATTATTTTTAACATTAATAAAAATTATTTATATTTCAATAATTACTTAATTATTAAAATAATCTAAAACAACTCTTTCAATTTTTTTAATCAAATATTCATTTGTAGCAGTTCCCTAACCGTTACAAATTCTGACATAAAAATTTATCCATCCGTTTGTAGCGGTTCTACAACCGCTACAAAGTTGGATAAAATTTAAAAAAAGGCGGCAATTTTTTTTTTCCAAAATTATGGCTAGAAACTTTTGTAGCGATTACCTAATCGCTACTATAATTTAAAATTTTTTGTGCTTTTTCTGAAATTTCATTCAATTTTGTAGCGGTCAATGAACCGTTACAAATTGTTGCCGTCATTTTAAAATTTTTGGTAATGTCTTTAGTAGCGGTTACATAACTATTAACCAATGTGGTTAATTTCATATTGTAGTGGTTACTGAACCGGTACAAATTCTTCATACACGTCATCCTTGCCTCATATAGTAGCAGTGGTGAGAAGCCGCTACAGTTACAGTAGTGGTTATTTTATATGTAGTAGCGAGTTTATATAACCGCAACAAAACAGCTTGCAACTGTGTGTTTTGTAGCGGTTTTACTAACAGCTACTAATATCATTTGTAGCTGTTAAAACCGCTACAAATACATCATTTTAACCACTACAAACAATATTTTTTTTGTAGTGTGGGGTTGGTTTGTTGACTGTCTTGAAAAAGAAGGCATGTTTACATAATTTAGTCTTTCATCTTTTGACAAATATCAATCCGGTCCTAAAGATAGCGGACTCTAAGACCGGAGGAATAATTACCCGGCCTTAAAAGACTCGACTTTCAAGACCGGATTGTTTCAATGGACCGGTCTTAAAAGACCAACTTTTAAGACCGGCTTAACACCTTTAAGAGCGGTGTTATATATACATCCGGTCTTAATATTTGAACATTTAAGACCGTATTTTTATTTGCGGTCTAAATTTTCCGTATTTTTTCCCTGTTTTGTTCTTCCTGATCAATATATATACACAAATCCACCATACAAAACAGCACATAAAAGTCGATATACTTTAAGCTACAAGCTATGAACATGAATAAATTGAATTGGGAAAAAGAATACAAATATTATCCACCATGAGTTATGTGTTATGTGGCCTCTTAATTAAGTCTAAAACAACTAAAGTAATTTATAAAATAAGCTAACATATAACTAATTACAAAGGCAATGAGTTACAATACATGCAGCACGTAATTCAACATACAAATGTAGTCCAATATATTATTCACCATGCCTTCATTTGATTCCCACCCAACAACGTAACATGCATCCTCTTTATAACATGCCCCTTTGAAACGGATCCTGCCACAAAAACAAAACAAGAACAAATTCATATTCAATGATGACATTGTTTAATTAAGAACATAGACAACATATAATAATTGTTAAAACCTTAAAGTTTTCTAAGAATACTGCATATGAATATTAATTACCTTATGAATTGACACTTTTATAAAGTGATATCCTCCCATATCCCTTCTTGATGATCATTTCTTATGCCGGGTTCATTATCCGCTTCATCTTCTTCGCTCATGTCCGGTAGACCCCTTGTAAAAGGAGTACTCTCAGAAGATCACCATAATTTGAATGACTTTCCTCATCAATATCAATGACCCTCTTTTCTGGAGAGCTACAGACCACATTTTATTTTCTTGATCGGTGATATAGAACACTTGTTTTGCATGATCTGCCATAATAAAAGGTTCATCTCCAAAACTTCTACTATTGACATCGACTAAAGTGAATCCTAGTCGATCGATCTGAACACCATTATTGACATTAACCCACTTGCATTTGAAGATGGGAAATCTAACTTTGACATAGTCCACCTCCCAAATCTCTTCAATAACCCCATTTAGGCCTCTTGTCTTTCGAACTGGAGAAGTGCATAGATTCAGCCTCTAACATAACACCACTGTTCTGGACTGTGCTCCTATCATCTAGGGACTTCGTGTAAAATGTATAACCATTGATCACATACGAATTCCAACTTATGACATCAAACTCAGGACCACGTGCTAACCATTTCATTGTCTCGAAACACATTCAGATCCCTCGACCTTTTGTTTGAACCAGTTTGCAAAAGTTCTCAGTTATGCTCCCTAATCAACCTTTGTTCTGGTCATTCGATGGTTCTCTTTCCTTACGGCCTCTTTATGTGCGAGATATGCTGGCTTGAACTTCATCAACATTATTCAAGATGTTGGCCGGTACGCGTTCTTCACATACCCTTTTAGGAATTTCATAGATCTTTCAATAGGGTACATCCACCGTAAATGGATAGGGCCGCACAACTTTATCTCCCTCACTAGATGAACAATGAGATGAACCATGATGTCAAAAAATGAAGGAACAAAAAGCTTTTCAAGGTGGCACAAGATAAGATATCCTTCATTCTCCAATTCATCCAACTTTTCAATCTTGAAAACTTTACTACAAACCGCATTGAAGAAGAAACAAAGTCTAGTCAAAACGACCCGAAGATCATATTCGCGATCCTCGAATAGCTCACCGGAGTAGTTGTTGCATCAAGACATGACAGTCATGAGACTTTTGGCCTACTAATTTCAAGTCCTTCATCGAGACAAGCCTCTTAAAATTTGAAGAATACCCCGAGGGAACTTTTGTGCCATGTAAACACTCACAAAGCTTCGTTTCTCATCCTTAGACAAAGTATGAGAAGCCGGGGACAATAAGTTCTCTTCCCATATGGCCTTGGATGCAAGTCTTCGCGTATTCCCATTGCTTGCAAATCCAATCTTGCCTTCACACCATCCTTCGAACTACCTTGTATGTTGAGAAGCGTGCCCACAATACTATCACATACGTTCTTCTCCACATGCATGACATCAATACGGTGTCTCACATCAAGATTGCGCCAATAGGAAGATCAAAGAATACAGATCTCTTCTTCCATATATTTGTTTCTTTTCTACTCTTTCCATGCTTACCGAAGATGACACCGATATTTTTAACCTTTTCATACACTTGCTCCCTACCAATGCCACCGGAGCTTCTTCATACTCTTGGCCACCAAAAAGGCCTTCTTTAATCGACGATATGGGTGGCCCCGTCTAAGAAATCTCCTATGTCCAAGATACACCGTCTTTCTTCCATGTTGAAGTTGATGGTAGCATGTGCCTTCTTCACAAACCGACATGCTTTATGGCCTTTTACACTATACTCGACAAGTTCCCATATCTTTGCGGGAAGTCGTTTATAGTACAAAATATCATGGCTCTCATTCTAAAGACCTCCTTCTTGAAAGAGTCAAAAACATCGACACCTTCTTCCCACAACTCCTTCAAGTCTTCGATCAAGGGCTCTAGGTAAACATCTATGTCATTTCCCGGTTGTTTTGGTCCCGAAATCAACATAGACAGCATGATGTACTTTCGTTTCATGCATAACATAGGAGATAAGTTGTAAACAATCAGGACTACGGGCCATGAGCTATGTATGCTGCTAAGGCTTCCATAGGGATTCATTCCATTCGTGCTAAGGGCAAGCCTGAGGTTCCTAGGTTCTTCGCCAGTTCGAAATAATTGATCGATCTTCTTCCATTGAGAAGAATCGGCCGATGTCGAATTTGTCCATCCGAAATCCTCTCATCCGCATGCCACCTCAGATTTTTTGCATCATTTTCATTCGCAAACAACCGCTTGAACCTTGGTATGATTGGAAGATACCACAACACTTTTGCCGAGCCCCTTATCCGGCTTGTCTGGTAGGGTTTCACACATCTGACAACTCTGCTTCTCTTGAAACTCTTTTCTATATAATACACAATCATTCGAGCATGCATGGATCTTTTGTACTCCGTCCCCAAAGGGACAAAGTATCTTCTTAGCATCATAGTAGCGATGCGGCAACACGTTATCATCCGGAAGCATGTCCTTCAAAGCCTCAAGCAATTCTGAAAAACTCTTGTCGCTCCATCCATGACGTGCCTTCAAACTTACCAATTTCAATACAATGCTCAACAATTTGGTATTTTTACACCCACTGTATAGCGGTGTCTCGCATCAGCACACGTATTACCATATGCATGTGATCGCTCAAAAGCCTCTTCTCCTACATCACAGATAATGTCCTTTATCACGATCATCCATATCCGTGTCATTATTATCAAAGGCCACTTCCCCATGTTGTTTCCCACTTGATGGCACTTGTTCACCATGCCATACCCATCTTGTATAAGTCTTACAAAATCCGTGACAAATTAAATGTGTGCGTATAACTTGAGGACATAGTCGACACTCATTCAAACATTTTACACAAGGGCAATAATACTTCCCCCATCATCATGGGCATTTTTTTAGCAAATTCTATAAATTCCCTAACCCCGTTCGATATTCAATACTCGTTCGTAAAGCATCTATCCAATTGTGATCCATAGTAGAATTCCTATATATTATTTAGACGCATTACAAATTACTTTTGGTCATAAATGCATCACAAGAATCGAAGAACCAAAATAAATGCAAGACGAGGAAATTAAATGCGAGGATGAAGGTCTTGTGGACTAACACAGTAGCATATGTGTTTGCCGAGTCGTCTTACTTCTCCGCTCACGAACGTTGATGTTGCGCAACCGACTGACAAGAGTAACCTAAAAACACTTGTTGGGTTGAGTTGGGTAGGTCTAAAGTGCAAATATAATCTTCAAAAAACAATATTCGTTAACAACGAGAGAATACCCATAACAACATTACACCGATTTCGTTAAACCCGTGAAAAACCAAGAACGATAAATTTGGAAAGTAATAAAGTTTTAACCGAAACATCTCTTGACAGCTTCGTCTATAGGCGTTTAGCTAAGGAACCAGAGAGTGATTGTCGAGAAAGGTACGCGGCGCGGACGAAGGCGAGAGGGAAATTTAGAGTCGGAACACGAGTATTCACTTCGGGCGCGACAAGAGTTCGTAGAGAGGAAATTTAATTTTTAGCGCGACAAAGATACCTTATTTAGCTTTTTGGATTTTATTAATACAGGTTATTAATTAAATGTCCTATCCTAAAGATACAACTAACATTTTAAGACCGGAGTTTTAAAATTATCCTGTCCCTAAAATTTTATTAGATTTTTAAGTTTTAAGGCAGGAGGTTTATAAAACATCCGGTCCTAAAATTCAAATTATCTTTAGATCCGTTACTTATAAAATAAAATGTCCCGGTCTTAATGGCCTTCGTGATTGGTATATTAAATCAATAAAATAAATGATATTTTTTGGACAAAAATAAAGCAAAATTGGAGAATAAGTTTCTTTAATGAATTACTTTGAGAAGAGCCAAAATTCATACAAAGGTTCTTAATGTTTCTTACATTACTTCGGAATATATACACAACAACAAAAACACAAATGAAAAACAAGCTGAATATTATCATCCACAAGAATCGGAATTCAACAACCTCAGCGATTTCTGCGTGAAGAGCATTAATTTCGCACGGAGATCGGCAAGTTGTTGTCTTATTCTCTCCACCCGCAATATGAATGGATCATTACGGGAGAGCGGAGAGGGGTCGGAGGTAGAAATGTGGCCCCAGGGCCTTGAGGTTGGAGAGGGGATTACGAACATCCGCATGGCCACCAAGATGACGGTTGAACTCAAGAAAAGGATCGGCGAAGGATCGAGGGGGTGCGGCATGAGCAATCTCTTCATCATCCGAAGAAATAACAATGGGTCCAACGACCAGAGAGTCTTCTAAACAATGCGGCCTTGCTTGTATGCATTTGGAGGCGCACCATATAATGAATAGATCTAGCCATGGTACGAGCGAGGCGTGTATGCACCCCTACGAGCGGCTTGCTTGTATCTAACCATGGTTTGAGGATTTTGAGAAGTCAGCGTAGAGCTAGGAAGCGAGGAGTTAACAAGGACAAAGAGGAGGTAGTGTGTGGAGTATATAAAGACAGATGGCGGGAGAGATAAACGTCGATGATGAATTCGTCAATTTACTTTTATACAAACTTTTAAGGCCAGGACTTTTATCTTATATCCTATTCCTAATTTTAATTCAATTACTTTTAAGACCGTCCTTTTATCAAATATCCGGTCCTAAAACTCATTTAAGACCTGATATATTACTTGGTATCCAGGTCCTAAAACTAATTTTTAATTCAATTACTTTTAAAATAGTCCTTTTTATCAAATATCCGGTCCTAAAACTCATTGTTGGAAATGAAAGTTCATTCTTTTCAAGAGTCACTTCCCCATTGTTGAAATGAATTCGTAGTCTCTTCCAGCTTCCACATAAACTTCCCAACTAGGCGTCTCCTCGTATTCCGAGCAAATATACGTCTCCTCGTTAATGTTTAGGCGTTTCACATTCTTCGTGATGGGTTCTCTATTTAAACCCGTTGTTACTTTCTTAACATTCATCTCCATCTCCTCCTAGAACCTCCACCGTAATGGCTTCTCCACCACGACGAGTCCTCCTTCTCGGGCGAAATCTCGAGGCACCTCCATATCCTCCTCCGTTGCCTCCGAAACCGAACTTGGCGGATGCCGGAGCACTGATAGCCCGCGTCGATCATATAGACCGAAGCTTGGGCAAACCGTTTGTGGTCTATCACGCCGTCAACAACAAGCTGAAAGCAGACTCGACGCCAATGACGTTGAGTACCATACTCGATGACGACGCCTCCTACCATTCCCTCCTCCGCCAACGATGGGGAGGATTAGAATTTTTAAGTTTTTTTGTACCGTCGCCTTACGAGGCAGTAAAATATTATTAAATAAAATTTTTATTTCCCAACCGCCTTCCTTGTTTGTCTTTAACTTTATGTTCTTTTTTCTCTCCGACAACAAGAACAAACAAAACATTGTCCTATTCGTGGTGATCAATCTTAAAAATTTGCGTAATAAAGTTACAGTTGCGACTCATACAAAACAAAACAAAAAAACATTATTTACCTTTTTTCGAATAAAAACAAACAGAGTGACGACTATTCTCAAGTTTGGACCATCGTTGTCTTCCCCTCAACTTTTCCAGATGTGATGAAAATTTTCAGTGTCGCTTTCGTTATCTTCTTTCTTTTTCCAACAAAAAGAAAAGGGACACCGATGACGCTTCTTCACATCCGTAAAAGTAGAAACGAGAACAACGTACAATAAAACTTGAGAAGAACGCTAAACATGGTTGCCTTGAACCCTAACGATATGTCTAAAAATCGAGTCACCAACTCTATTAAAATGAAGAATATTAGGACCGGACGTTTAATAAACTTCTCATTCTAAAAAATTAAGCCTTATTTTAAAATTTAAAGTTAGGAGCTGACAACTAACAAATATACGGCCCTAAAGGTTTCAATCTATTAAATAAAATGAAGACTTTTAAGACTCACTACTAACAAATAAACGGTCCTAATAATTTAGCCGTATATTTTCTATACTTTTAGGACCGCATA
This sequence comes from Acacia pycnantha, assembly GCA_025563575.1. Lineage (NCBI taxonomy): Eukaryota > Viridiplantae > Streptophyta > Magnoliopsida > Fabales > Fabaceae > Acacia > Acacia pycnantha. Next base: position 150,416 of record JAMWYP010000142.1, read on the forward strand.
TTTAACAAATATAAGGTCCTAAAAGTCTCTACCCAAATTTTTTAGAATTAGACGAAGACTTTTAGGACCGGATATTTGTTAAATATACTGCCTTAAAATGGACGAAGATTTTTAGGGATCGTGATTTAACAAATATACGGTCCTAAAAGTCTCTACCCAAATTTTTTAGAATTAGACGAAGACTTTTAGGACCGGATATTTGTTAAATATACGGTCTTAAAATGGACGAAGACCTTTAGACCGCACTTTTAAAAAATATACTGGCCCTAAAAGTCGCTAATACTTTTCGTAGCCTCATCTCGCTCATTTTCAACATCCGCCTGTACCTCAAATTTCAAGCACTAAATAGCTTTATCCACCATCCCATTCATTCGTAAACCCAAAATGGACACACACAAATTGTTCGAAAATAAACAAATTTATTATTGAATTACATTGCTATATTTACAAATGAATGAATTAGCTAGTCGAAAAATAAACAAATGTACAGAAGGCTATTGTTGCTACAAGATCATATATTATTTACAAATGAATTAATTTAGGACATTAATTATTGTCTTGACTTGGATTTTCTAAGACTAGTTTATACAGATATTCACAAAAACCTCGCGTATGTGCTCGATTTCATCATCATCAAATGGCTCTTCACAGTGCAAAACTCTCGTAACATCAAAGACAAAAACATGATTAACATATTATGTGCATATTTCATATGTAACATTAAGCCATCGTGCATCGAATTAATTTCCATAACATCTTACCCTTAAAGTGACTTTAGTGTTTCCTCCGTCACAATATCATATAAGTGTTTCATGACGTACGGGCCACATAAGTTCGATCGCTCCTGCTGCCGACGGTCTAAAAATAATAAATATATATAAGAGCATATATAGCTTACGACCAACTTCGAAGGCAATTATGTCATGTCCAATTATGTACTAACCTTAATTTTGTGCCATTTAGATCTCGTGAGCCGAGCACCACGCTTTTTTTTACATCAACACTAAGGTCTTCATGGCACTATCATCAAAATCGAAATTTATCGCAATGTTCACCGAAAATTCACAAATGAGATTTCGACAAGACAATCAAAATGACATTCTTACTTGGTGATCATCACTTCAACGTAGTCGATGGATCGCCGTGAGCGAGCATAAGAAGATAACATAATGCAACTCCATGTTCATGACGACCAACCGCTGGTTGCTGAAAATTCACAAAGAAGAAAGTACTAAGATATATATATATGTAGCATAATTATATTAAGTGAATTGCGATAAGTATATATGTATACCCGAGCCGCATGGAAACAAGTACACCTTTCTTTGCACTTTACACAACCTATTTGATATGTACTCCTGTCTCAATTCCAGAGGTAGTGTTGTGCTTGCATACACTGGGCACAAGAATCCAAAATCCGAAATTCTGCCCTCTTGAACCAGTTTCTCGTGCATGCACCTACAAGAATGACATCGATGAGGGAATTAGTATATATGTATATATGTGTGTCTAAACGGTGCATTTCAATTATGTAATCAAGGAAGAAGATACTTACTTCATAAATAGTTGAACACATGCACTAGTAACCTCTTGTGAAGTGAAGCAGCATGGACTCTACATCTTCATTATCAACTAAAAGCTATTGAGGATTTAGGAGGCCTACTACTTCATTGACAAAGCCACGATTTATCTTTAAACCATTTTTTGGCTACCAAATCTTTTATTTTTTCCTTGGCCGTCAAGTTAGCAAGTAGGGATGGAACTTGAGGAGGAGGTGGAGCTTGAGGAGGGGGTGGAGCTGAGGAGGTGTGAGCTGAGGAGGGGGTGGAGCTTGAGGAGGAGTAGAGACATCTACAAGCTTCACCGGCCAAGAGATGAAGGTTCCCTTGACATCACTCACAACCTTCACCATCAATTGGGAGAGGGACAGGTGCATCAAAGATCACCTCTTCAACTGACACTCTGACTTCATCATCAGCCATTTGTTCGTGGTGTACAGTTGATCCCAAGTTGTGGACAGTCCCTTTAGCAACCAATTGTCTATGACCATCACGATCCTCCACATACAGATGACAAGGTTGCTCTGACTCTGACTGTCCAACAATGCAGCTCCTCTAGTGCTCTGCTGCTGCATAGGTTCACTGAAGGTGTCAAGGGATCCACACCGGTCTTCTGGCCGAGAGCTCAGGAGGAACTTCATTTTCTCCATCTCCTCCTTCATCTTGCTCATCTCGCATTGAAACATCCTCAATGTAGCATCTTTCGCCGCCGATTCCTCACTTAATTTGGCCGCCGTCTGATCCATCTCCTCCCTGTAACCATACTTTGTCTGTGGCGTTTGGATTTACCAAAGTATTGCTTTAGGCCTACCCGTCCTCCAATCCCCCCGCAAGCGGTCGAACATCATTCCTCCCGTCCGACGCAAAAGATCCCTCTCGCTCTTTCTTTTTAAGATCTTCCCGTAAGATATGTATAACGAGAAGCTTAGTGATGAAACATGTTTAGTAAGTAAAAATAACAATATCGATACTTACAATTGCTCAAAGAACTACACGAGTTTTTTCACTCTGTAGGCGCCGCTTGGCTTTTGCCGAATATACAAACCAGAGCTCCTCGCGACGTATTGGAGATGGCGGCCGGTCAACTACCGTAGAAGGATTGGATTCAGCTTCATCTTCTAATCTCTTCCGTTTGGCCGCCATCAAATCTTTTTCGGCCTTTTCATATCCGCCGCGAGAAGCCCCTGTGCGGGCAATCATTCTTTCTCCCAATCTCCCGATATTTTTCCCTTATTTTCTCGTGGAATCAGATTGAAAACAACTATATATCAATTATGAATTTTAGCCATGCCACTACCGTAAATTAGAGAACTTCGCTTGATATGAACGCCAAACATTAGTCAAATTCACTTCATCAAGTTTCAACATTTTACTTAAGGAAGATGTAGCATTGTAGAAGAAATTGGGAAAACCAAAGGAAGCGGAGTTGCGTAAATGCCGCCAACTCACTAATTCATTCATTCATCATAAATGGTTCCTACACATATTAGAATAACTAACTAACTAACAAAGAACGCTCAACCATGGCCATTACACAGCTTTACATATCAAACTTGCATGGAACTAGGACATGCTCCTCTCTACGCAGACAAAGGCAAGAAATGTATACTTCTATTCACACACCAAACCATTTAACTAACAGATTAGATGTACACAATAACATTCACATATCCTCACAAAAGTTAATAAGCAAACAAAAGTGCAAACAAAACTAAATATAACTCACTCGTAGATTGTGAGTTGGTCCGCTTCGAACAAATTGTTGCCAAGTTTGTTCATCAATAAATTTGTACTTGTCCTGTGGTTGATGGTCGCTTCTCTCGCAAAAATATAAGTGTTAGCCGTAAAGGTCTTAAACTTCCCGAACCAACAAAGACAATAAGACAATGTTGAGTCTTTGAACTTCGCAGATCTGTGTGGCGATGAATGTGTTTCGGATGTTGTCCCACATAGATCCTTTATTGTTTTTCGTCCACATTTTTCCACTCATCACCAAAATGCTAACCTTGCCGCGTACTAGAGCACTGACAAAACTAGTATATGTGCTTTATTAGGACCGAAAGGTTGCAAATTTTCATCAAAATGAATCTCGAGCTTCGTCCCAAAGATTCACTAAGGGATACCATCATTCGTGGTGCCGCCTCTACCACGGAGGGCACTAAGGCCGAGGAGGCTCAATGTGAGATGAAGAGGGTTCGCTTGTCCGACCCTCCCCAAATAAACCAAAGATCTGGAGTTTCAAGAACACGTGGAAGCCACCGTTCATTTTCAAGACGTAAGAGAGGAATGCCCGAGAAAATGAGGGAGTAACAAGAGGCACCTGACGCGGCGAGGAAGAGAGGTAATGGAACAGAAGGGTTTCGCAACGTGAATGGGGGTTCTTCTGGCCAGACGCCAGAGCGTGACAAAAGCGTCCCGCGCGCTGTTAACGCCAGCGCTTCATTTTTAAGACCTAGACAAATACACATATACGGCCTTAAAAGATAACCTTTTAAGACCGATCTCTATATATGTCCGGCCTTAAAATTAATTAATTTTTTATTCAAACTTTAGTACGGGCCAATTTTTTGTCCGGTCTTAAAAGTCTTACTTTAAGACCTGGCCATTCTCAGAATAATGGTCTTAACATTTATTACTTTTTTATTTAAACTTTAGTACGTGACAAATTTTAAGTTTTTTCGATTCAAAGATGGAGTTGTTGGGTGAGCCTTTTTAGTTTAGCTAAATAGAAAAAATCAGAAATACATTTGGATACTTTAGAATGTCAATATGAGACAAGCCTGACTTAAAACTTGCTTAATATTTTACTTTACGGTCTCTCAGTTTGTTACAGATTAATTACGAATATTTAAGAACTAGATATTGTGCCAATGCACATGGAGGATAAGAAATGAACCGCATTGGGTCTTATAAATGATGTTTTGCAGCCTGCTATAAATTTAAATTATTTATTTTATGTTGATTTTTATCAGAACATTTTATGTTGACTAATTAAATTTAGGAGAATTACACTCAGGTTCCAAGGAAGGAAAAAAATTACAAAAAAGTCCCTTGAAATCATAAAATTACAAAAAAGTCCCAAGAGAATTTTTGTTGTAAATACATACATTTCGTGTTGTAAATACATACAAATATTTACAACAGAAAAGTATATATTTACAACAGAAAAGTATATATTTACAACAACACGAAAAGTAATTTTCATTCCGTACAAATAATATCAAAAAGTCTCAAACCATTTACAACAGAAAAGTATATATTTACAACAACATTTAAACACCTGACCATTTACAACAGAAAAAGTATGTATTTACAACAGAAAAAGTATGTATTTACAACAACATTTAAAAATTTTTGTACAAATGATATAAAAAAAGTCTCAAACCATTTACAACAGAAAATATATGTATTTACAACAGGAAATGTATGTATTTACAACAAAAATTTTCTTGGGACTTCTGGGTAATTTTGTGATTTCAAGGGACTTTTCTGTAATTTTTTTCCTTCCTTGGGACCTGAATGTAATTCTCCCATTAAATTTTGGGCACACACCACATATCTTCTTTTAAGACGATATATTGTGAGCAACTAATAATTCATAGATATATTGGAAATGATATTCAAAGAAAGATAAAAAAAATTATTTTTAAAGAAAAAAGTAATAATCATGATGGAAGATATCTTTAAAATAAATGATACATACATACATACATACATACATACATACATACATACATACATACATACATACATACATACATACATACATACATACATACATACATACATACATACATACATACATACATACATACATACATACATACATACATACATACATACATACATACATACATACATACATACATACATACATACATACATACATACATACATACATACATACATACATACATACATACATACATACATACATACATACATACATACATACATACATACATACATACATACATACATACATACATACATACATACATACATACATACATACATACATACATACATACATACATACATACATACATACATACATACATACATACATACATACATACATACATACATACATACATACATACATACATACATACATACATACATACATACATACATACATACATACATACATACATACATACATACATACATACATACATACATACATACATACATACAAAACAAAATATAAATAATAGTGTTGCTAATAACATGTACTAAAAAGTAGTCAAAACAACAGCATTATAATCATCATCATCACCACTATCATCAGCATTGTCATCACCACCACTAACGTTGTCACCATCCCTTGTTTTTCATTAGGGACATGAGTTGAAGTTGCATCTGCCTTACCATCTCGCGTGTCTCATGCAGATCCTCTGCTTGCGACTGGACCAACGCCTTCATCTTCTTCATCTCATTTGCAAAAAAATTAGGAACTACGTTAATTTTTTGTACTTTATTCAAATAGACTAGGGAATGAAAATGTAACAATCAATATCAAATGTATTACGTTTACCTGCAGAAACACCTTCATGGTCGGATGAGGAGCGCTTCGTTTTCTTAAATTGGCTGGCAGAGGCACCGTACCCGAAGATTCTACCTTTGTTGTTCATTCCGCCTGCAGCCTGAATGAATAGACTCTAGTTATCAGACTGAGAGGATGTGGGGTCGCTCGCACTCTGCGAGTCTCTCTCCTCCGTCAGCCTCTTATAGGTGTCCTAGAAGCAAAAAAATACATCACAGATAAGCCATGTGAAATGAAATGAATATATGTTGATGTCTGAAACAAAGAATGCAATATAAATATCTCACCGCTACTTGCTGCGCCTTGGCGTTAATCCAGCGTGGCTCACTCCCTTCAAACTGCTGGGAATGGGTACGCTCAAAGGCAATCCAGTCAACATCTTCTAGAGCAACATCCTCAGACAGTGCCTACAAACACAAATGATGACCGTTAATTAATTGTTTCAAAGAACAAAATATTGAATACTTAAATACAAAATAACGTGTACTCACAATTTTTCGTTTATGCTCACTCATTGGAATGGAGCTGCCAGCATAGGAAGGTCCTTCCATTTTGGCCCTATTTTGCTTATTTTTCTGACTTTTATTATGAAATTTCTCATCGGACGCCCAATTTTGAACTAATTGGTCAACAGTCTCAGGTTTAATCCAATCTTGCCTGCCTCTACCTCTTCTCAATTTATAAAAATTCTCAGACAACCACCGGCCAACCCTATAGTTATAATCTTTTTTAATGTCTTGCCGATGTTGAGGCAACGTCTTAAACTTATCTTGAATATCAATGACAAACAATCAGTGGTCCAAATTTTAAAAGTACTTAATCATTTTGCATTTGGATAAGAAATTAATAACCATAAAACACATAACTTACCAAGAACTCATTGAACCAAGCATCCCGATGATCCTTAGGAATCTCTGTCCAAGTGTCGTAAGGCAGATTGAAGTTACGAAATATTTGGTTTGAGATGATATTAGACACCTCAGTATTTGGTAGAAATCTGAACACAGAGGATATGATGGAAATATTAGCATAGAAACTAAAGGTAGAAAATCGTAACATTATCATTGCTAACTTTACGTGACTTACTCGGTGGTGCCAACAGGACACATCGAAATCTTTCCTGTTACAGGATCTACCGATCCCCAGATTGGTTCCTCGGAAGAACTACCTCCTTCCCCGACCAGGCTCTGAGGCGACACAGTGTGTTGAAGGAAGGAATGTCAACTATTGAAGATGCTTGTACATAGATGGTTTTAGAAAACTAAACATATGTATATCAATTAGAAATGGTAAAGTGAACTTGCTTTGCTCCTTACTTTGGACTATGGGAAGGTCCTGGCCCACCTCTACCACCCATAAAAGAGTCGGTAGTAGACGACGACGATGACATATAAAGCGACGGTGACGATGACATATAAAGTGACGATGAAGATGACATCTCAAATAGCGGAACCTCTGGGGAAGCGCTGAGCCCTCTACCTATAGAGGGACCAGATGGCATCACCCTACCCCCTCTGATAGGACGGGGGTGGGCTCGACCACTACTATGTCCACTACCGGAACGTCCTCCTAGATGCTCCATCTCTGAACACTTATAAACATTAAGTCAAAATACATATATAAAAAAGATATTTACTAAATATGACAGTAGCGAAGTATATAACGGAGTATGTAGTATAATAGATCGTCATAAAAAAAGAACTAACACACATCAACCAGACGATTCTTGTTCTTCGTCATCTGCTTGCACGCCTTCCTCTGGAGTCTCATAATTGTCAAACTCAGATTCACTATCAGAGTAAATCACTTCTGCCTCATCGTCTGATTCTTCATCGTCAATTTGGATAGGAATCAATCTAACTCCGTAGCCGAATTAAAAAGATTGCTTGGTACATCGTCATCGGTACTGTTTAGGGGCAGTACATGTTCCACATCAGCCTGGAACGGTTCAGGCATACCGTCATTTGTTTCCGACTCTTTCGAGTTGGGTATAATATTCCATGCTTTGGTTTTGATAACTCCCCTCCACCCTTGACGGGATGTGGGGTATAAGGTATAGTAAACTTGTTTCGCCTGTTGAGCAAGGATGAATGGGTCATAACCAACCGTATATCTCCTTGTCCAGTGGATCTCAACATTGCCATATTTGTCCACTTTTGTCCCACGCGGACTGTTATCAAACCACTCACACTTAAACAGAGTCACCACCTTGTCCCACTGGTAATGCAACTGAATTATCTCGATTAAGTTCCCGTAGTAGGCTCCCTCGACCCCGTCAACTTGGTCACCTCGACAACATACACCGTAATTGCAACATACTGTATTTGTGTTCGCTTCAACAGTTGAAAACTGATACCCATTGATTACGTATTTGTTGCACCGGGTAACAACTATTGCAGCTCCGTAAGATAAACTCCACGCAACTTCATTGCGATCTGATGGATTTTCCACAAAGTAGGATCGAAACCATTGAGGAAACTTAGAGTTCGTGATTTGCTCAACTTCAGAATCCGACATCGAAGGATTTGTCGATCGGACCCAGTTAGAGAAGTAACTGTAACAAAAGATGAAGTTAATACTTTAATACTTGCCGTAACAGTAAAAAGAAAAGAAATCTTACTTTAAGTACTGGGCGGCCTCTTCACAATTGTTTAGAATGTATCACTCCGCTACTTGCTTATCTCTTTCTTCCAGAGTTGACCTCCAATGTTTTCCCACTACTCGGCCTGGAAAATTAAATATTGAATTTTGATTGCAAGTATCTCCGCCATCATCGTTGCGAGGTACCCCTCTCCATCTTGATATCATTTCAGGGGGATAATAGTATGACGCAAACTTAGTGGCCTCTTCGACTAGAAACGCTTCAGCGATAGATCCTTCGACGTACCTTGGATTTTTGATATTGTTCTTAAGTGTGCGTAAAAACCTACAATGGACAATGAGAGGGAATTTATAAACTAAAGCACCATGTCTCCTTTCAAACGGATACATCCACCTATATTGTTGCAGACTACCTACCTTTGCTTCGTAGGCCAAGTGAACAGGCAAATGTTCTATTGAGTCAAACATGCTAGGAGGAAACACCATCTTTAACTTGCATAGCGTTATTGGTATGCTCGCCTCTAGGTGGCGTAACTTTTCAACATTAAGTTCAGAAGCACAAATTTCTCTAAAGAACATGGAAAATTCCGTCAGAATAGACCATATATGCTTCAGAAGTGCTTTAAAGGCCCACGGCAACAATCTCTGGAAAAAAACATGGCAATTGTGACTCTTCATCCCGAATAACTTTGCCTCGTGCAAATCAACACATCTTCTCAAGTTTGACGGATAACCATCTGGGAGTTTCAGATCTTTATCCCATTGCAACAATTCTAAATTCTGTTGTTTGTTGAATGTGTATGGCGCTCTAGGTTTGGAAGTCCGTCCCGTGGCATTCTCCACCAAATGCAAATCAGGCCTTCTTCAAATCGCTTCTATGTCTCGTCTTGCATTGAGTGTGTCCTTCGTCTTCCGTTGGTGTCCATCACGGTGTACAGAATATTGCAAAACACATTCCTCTCAATATGCATGACATTGAGTTTGTGTCTTAACAATTGATCTTTCCAATATGGTAGTTCCCAAAAGATGCTGAGTTTGTTCCAATGATGATTAACACCGTATCCCTCAGGTTCGCTTGAACCAGCCCCTTCTTCGATACTTTGAATGTACTTGACCCTGTCCCATATTTCTTGGCCACTTAAATGACGAGGTTGATCTGCTCATTTGACCACATTCTACATGAAGTCTTTTTTATTTCTCCTAAACTGATGCTCTGGGGGAAGGAATCGCCGGTGCTTGTCAAACCAACACACCTTGCGACTGTAATCCAAGCTAAAACCCATGTTTTGTTCAAGACATACCGAGCATGCAAGCTTCCCCGATGTTTGCCAGCCACTCAACATCCCATATGCAGGGAAATCATTTATCGTCCACATTAAGGCAGCCCGCATGGTGAAATTTTGGCTCAATGATACATCATACGTAAGAATGCCTTCACTCCACAACATCTTCAACTCGTCTATCAAAGGCCTGAGGTACACTTCTATCTTCTTTTTTGGGTTGGATGGCCCTGGGATTAACGCGTTCAGAAAAAAAAAACTCTCTTCTCATGCACATAGAAGGTGGGAGGTTGTACGGAGTCACAATGACAGGCCAACAGGAATAATTCTTGCCCGTATTGCTGAAAGGAGTGAACCCATCCAAGCATAGAACAAGATAGACATTACGGGGATCCATAGCAAAGAACGGATTTGCCTCGTCAAATTTACGCCAAGCTTCGGCATCGGATGGACGCGTCACAAAGTTTTCATCCCTGAGATGCTCCCGGTGCCACCTCATATGCGCAGCTGTTTGTTCTGATGCATACAATCTCTTAAGTCTGGGCACGAGAGGAAAGTACCACATCTTGCTAATGCTTGACACGTCATTTTCCTTCCATTCCTCATAACTTTGTATCTGTCATGTCCAAAGAATTTGCAATTGGTCATCTCAGCATCATCCTTGTAATACAACATACATCCTCTAGGACATCAATGGATTTTTTCACATCCAAGACCAAGCTCTTTCACCTTTTTCTTTGCTTGGTAAAAATCCTTCGGCAAATTACTGTCTTTGGGAACAATCTTACTCATGATCTGCATCATTTCGTTGTAATTCTTCTCACTCATATGGTGATCGGTCTTCAAGCTTAGTGTTGCTGTGGTAGCCGATAGCGATGAATATTCACTATTTTCAAAGTGTTCGCAACCTTCCCATAACGAACGTTGCGCTTCTTGAAGCATTTTATAGAACCTATCGGCTTCCGGATGAGGATCCTCTCCCATGTATTGTGGTTGAGTATGTGTATCAGTCTCTTCTCCCATGTATGACGGTTCAACATGAGTAATAGGATCAAAATATTGGCCGATCGACGATCCCGTGGCATCCATAACCAATTGCTCATATTGATTAAGGTTGTCTCGATGACTATTGTCCCCGTAATAACCACTCAGTGTCTGTCGGACTTCGCCATGACATTCCCAACATTCATGATCCTTCATGAATCCCTTTTTACACAAATGGATTTTCACCGTGCCAGGATCTTTAAATCTTAAACACCTACATTTGACACACGAACAACTGATCGCCCTGCTTGAATTAGTTGAATGTGCCAAAGCAAATTGGATGAACTCTTTCAAACCCGCCAATAATTCTTGAGTTAGTTTTCTTTTATCAGTTAGACAATTGTACATCCAACTTCTATCATGATTGCCTTCCATATTTCCTAGCTAGTTCAGTTACCAACATAATTAACATGTAATTCGATGCCAGAAATCTATATAATTATTTTGGAGTTTATAGGATATATGGGCTAAATTAAAGAGATTATTTAACATCCATAATATATATAAGACTTAATCAAGATTATATAATATGCAAAATCAACTTAATCTTTTTGTATTTATAATAACCTATTTATCTAAACAATATTTATAGTTTACTTTTTTCAATTATCCATCTTACCGGGTTAAAAATAGATTCAAGTCGCCACTTAAATATAGATATTTTTAAAAAAAATTAACAGAAAATTATATAAGAAATTAACTCAACTAGCTAATTTAACTAATTTTTATAATACATACAAATTTCATTATTCTCTAAACTCACATATTTTTTCTACGTTAGGTTAAAGATAGATTCAAATAAAACATGTAAATGAGATTTTTTTTCTCAAAAAACTTAATAGTAATTTTTATAAGACATTAACTCAACATGCATGTGATTCACACACATGAGTAAAACCCAAACATGCAAATCCAGACAACAAACCATAAAACCCAAACACGAAGACCGAGACCACAAACACCGAAAATCTACATATACAATACTTTCTTGAAAACCGTGCCCTCTCCCTCTCACACACACCAACACGCACACACATCAATATGCACACACAACAACATGCACACACAAGACACATGGCATTCACACACAATGACACACACACATGCAAAGCAACACTTGGCTCACTTGCAAAGAGACATGTGTACACACATGCACAAGGACACTTGTCATAACACACACACCTTACCTAAATCATATTATACTCCCTTCTCTCCCTAATTTTTGAAAATCACTCCCCCTTCCCCAACAAATTTGATTCTCCTCTCTCCTCTCAACCTCCTCTCTTCTCCTCCTTTCAATCTCCAAATGTGCCCCTCCCTTCTTTTCTAACAGCTCAACCGTCCTCCTCCCCTTTTCAAACACCAACATGCATGTGATTTCTCATGGTTAGGAAGAGATATTGAAGAAGGAAAAGAGAAGAGGAAGTAACCATGAGAGCTAATGGTAAGGATCTCTTGACTTTCCTCTTGTTATTTTGGATTTTCTTGGAACTCAAAGATTTGGCCTAAACCAAAACTAAAGAAATAAAAGGATTTTTGTGATTTTTAGGTTACCTAATTGTTCACCATGAAAAATAGAGTGGGAGTAAGGTTGGGAATAATTTTTGAAAGGCACTTTGGTACAAAAAATCACAAGCTTTGCAAAAACGTGAAAACTGCCAGTTTTGCAATTTTGGAGGCAGTCAGCTTGCATGTGAGTTTTGACTGAGTTAATGACTTCCAAAAATTCTGAGACTTTCCAGATTTAAAGCTCACATGAAGAGATTTAATTTTATAGGTAATTTGTAATGTTTGAAGTTATATACAAGGAGTTATGGATTTTACTAACTGAATTAATATTCTAGAAAGTTAAATCTGGGAAGTCGTGTTGTGTAAAATGTTTGAATATGTAAATGAAGTCTAAAAATTGTGAAATTTTTCAAAATTATAGAGGATGTGCAGAGCTTTAATTTCATGGGTAATGGGTAATTTTTAGAGCTTTGTACAATGAGTTATTGATTTTTGAAGTTAAGTTAAAATTCTGAAAATTCATACTGGACAGTCAGGAAAAATTAAAAACTGGGAATGATATGACAAGTCCAGACCATTAGTATTATTTTTTTGTGAAAGTGGACTTGTCTAGGAACACATGAGAGTTGAAAGAACATTATATCTATTTTTGTGAATTTACTTATGAATTTTCAAAGTTTAATGAAAATTCTGGGAATTTAAGGTTAAGTGTAAAAGTAAGGAAATTAAGGGGTAAAAGTTGTAAGGTTAATACAACTTTGGTAAACATTCATTTTCTCTGGTTCTAAAGTTATGGTTATGTTCTTATAGCCATAAGGAGAAGGAATGAACTTCAAGCAACTCCGAATGTTGGTGAAAGAGGTCCGAGTAAGAACAATAGTCCTTAAAGGTAGTGGGCTTACCTTACTTACATGTATTTGATATTATTTCTTATATGTGTATGTATAATTACTGTGCTTGCTTGTTATGTTTAACATACTTGAATGATTGAAGCTCTATTTATGGTTATGCTATGGACATGAGTATAATGCATGAAGCATTGAGCATGCAGAAATGTCATTATGTTAACATAAGCTTGTACAAGGCAAGTATATCATACATTAGCATTTATCTTGCATGCACTTTTGATATAGTCTACTACTGGGATCCCTCATAATCTCACCCTCCACTACCAACCAATAGGCAGGTGAGCATAGGAGAAAAGTGATGCATAAGGCTCAAGGAGGGAGCGTTACTTGAAGATAGCACAGCAAAAGGATAGTTGAAGAATCGAGGGATGACAATGTTTAATGTTGTTTTTAATTTGCACTGTTTGTAATGAATGTAAACGTATGTAAAGGGGTATAAACCCTAGGAATGTCACTGTTATGTAATCAAAAGTTTAAGTTTGTATCAATATATTGAATTCTTTATGATTTTCCACCACAACTGCATATGATTATGGTTAAGAATGTCGGTACCCTAGACGGGTGTGACAGTTGTGGTATCAGATCAGGTCGTTCTGGTGGCAACATAATAGTATACTGATATTTGATTACATAGTCACAGGGAACAAATCAATAGTGGCATGAGCTCTAAGGAAGAGGGTTCAAGCTCCGGTAAGATAAGACCTTTGAGATAGAGGAGGTAACATAGAATATAGGTTCTGTTGCTAACCTTGGGACTCCTAATATGAAAATAAGGGTTTGAATTAAATTCTCGCAACGCTTTTTTTTTTTTAAAAAAAGTAAATCTCCTATGTTTGTGGTGCCTGTAGATGATTGATTGACCCATGATTGTGGATTCGTGTCTAAGACACGCAATTGTTGGTATTCAGTGGCTATGTTTAATAACAAATAATTTTTTTCCCTAAGTGCTGAGGAATTTGTACTTGGAGACTCCTGTGGTTGTTGGTTTTGATTAGTTTTGATGATGTCTTATATAGATGCCATTCTTAAGAGCAAAAAGGTTGCATACTACATTTATCTTCTACTTTGACTAATTCTTATATTTAATGTAGATGCAAAGTTTAATAATGGAGAATGATCAAGAAATGAGACTAAAGAAAGAAGAAGCTGCACTATATGTTGATATATGTGATGTTGGAAGTCTCTATGGAGAATAATCAAGATCGAAGAAAGAAGCTCTTGCACAATATAATGGGAATATCATAAAGCAAGAAGTTATCAAATGATTTTGGGGGATAATCTAGAAGGAGAGAAGAAATTGAAGAAGGAAGAACTTGCAATGCAATGGAACATCTTTATTCAAGTTCTTATATTGATGCTAGAAGTCTCCAAGATCATATGGAAGTTGGAACGGATCAATTCAGAGTTAAAACCATCAAAAATCAGTTCCAGGATAAGCAAAGTCAAGTTCATAACTTGCAAACTCGAGCCTATAATGTCTTCAGCAACTCTGGTGCCTCTGGACAAGACAAACTCGAGCCTGTATACTCAAACCTCAGGTTTGGAACTCCAAACTCGAGCCTATCATTAGCAAACTCGAGCCTGTAATGTTTTCAGCATTTCTGACATCTCTGGACAAGGCAAACTCGAGCCTATAAGTTGACAAACTCGAGCCTACAGCGGTCTTCAACATTTCAGCCTCTGTTCAGTGTTTCACTTGGACGACGTATGGTAATTCGATGATATCTCCTAAACCAGAGATCGGATTGAGGTGAAACCAGTGGCATATGAAACTAGACTCCCAAGGAGCCATTTTGATATATAATTCAAGCCAAAAAGAGTTAATATGAAGGAGCTATGAATTTATGAAGTTGACAGTGAAATCCACGTCACACAAATGACCAACCTTCAATGTTTTGAGTGTATCTCACAAACGGAGAATCCAATTGAGCTGAAATCAGTGGCATTGGAAAGTAGACTCAAAGGGATTTCCAATCGATAGTTGAACCAACCAAAAAGGAGTTCAGACCAGGGAGATATGGCCCTCGAAAGTAGACTGTATTTTCAGGATGTTGGAAGTTTGCTATCAAGTGAAGCAAACTCGAGCCTATTAGTTGGCAGACTCGAGTTCGCGGGTTACAGAGAGCTACCAGGTCGCGAAAATCATCCAAACTCGAGCCTATAAGTGACTCGAGTTTAGACAAGACAGAGAGCAAAATATGGTTTTGGAGAGAACCAAACTCGAGCCTAAAAGTTACAAGCTCGAGTTTAGCTCAGTCAGAGAGGAATCTAGCCTCCAATAACAAAGGGAAACTCGAGCCTACTTAACCAAACTCGAGTTCACGTCCCAGATGCAGAAAATCATCATTCCGAAAGTCTCATTTCTCAATCACATGATTACCCAAATGACTTATACTTCTTCTTAACATTATTTATATCATTTGTGTACATGTTTCAGATTATTAAAGCTTGACAGAACATCAATCTTGACAGAAATCAAGATCTATCAAAAGTGTGAAGATGATTTTTGCTGCACATTTTCAGAAATGGGAAAGATGACAGATTTCAACGAGGAACTTGAACAAATGCTCGTCTGTGATGTTCTCCAATACATTCAAACATTCAGACGATGAAATAGAAGCCTCAACGGAATCATCATTCAAAGTTTCTATTATGACAGATTTGAATTTGCTTTAAAGTCAATTAAAGCAAGTCGATGACAGCCTTGGAAAGAATCAAAAGCATTAATCTCACGCGTCAAACAGAGGATCAGTCAAAATGATGAATTCCCTCATTTGGAAACAATTGCTACAACTTTTACTCAGAATGATTTGTTGCACAAATCAAATAAAAAGCACTAAATGATCATCAATGCAGAGCAATCATCCAAATATCTGGAAACATAATGACCCAACGGCTATATTCCACAACAGCTAGAATTTCGAATGGAGAGAATTCAGAATTGAGAAGCAACGGTCATATGAAGATTTGCCGCTATATATAGAGCTGCATACAAACCTTCAAAGACAACGACAACAAGCAGAGAAACAAGCCTACCTCTTCAACATGCTATTACTCTGATCTGCTTATCATTTACTCTCTGATTTTCAATGTCTATATATCATAGAGAGTGAAATGTTTTGTATTGTACTTCAGTGTTTATCCATACACTTCTGAGAGAGAAGAATCATTGTAAACATCCTATCATTCTACCTTAGAGTTACTCAAGATTGGGTGATCTTGAGTGGGAAACACATTGTGTTGATTACGGCTTGTAAGGGAGTGAATCCTAGTGAGAGGATTACTCGAGTGCAGAGTGTGTAATCAAACAAGTGTATTGATTACAGTTTGTAAGGGGAGTCAATCCTAGTGAGGGTTTACTTCAAGTACAGAATGTGTAATCAAGTTGAAAGAAGATAGTGGATTGAAATTCTCAAGTGGAGCTTGGGACCTGGACGTTGGTCAAGGATTGGGCCGAACCAGTATAAATCACCGTTTGCATATTCTCTTCCCTTATCTCTTACATTCCCAGCATATATGTTTGAATGATTGTTTATCACTTTATAAATTATTATTGACATTCAAACTATTTCCAGCAAGTTAAGAAAAGTTCTTAAAGTTCTAAGTTTTTAATCAAACACCCAATTCACCCCCTCTTGGGTGATAGCCAAGTCTTTCATTTGGTATCAGAGCTAGGCTCTTGTTTAAAGGACTTAACAGTCTCAAGAGTTATCAAATGGCTAATTTTGGGTGCTGCTCGTTTTTGAAAGGTTTTGACTTTACCATTCCACCACTTTTCAAAGATATTGATTTTTGGTTTTGGAAAGCTAGAATGACTAGTTTTATCAAAGCAACTGATTTTGATATGTGGAAAGTCTTTACAAACGTTTTTGACTTTACTCCAAGAAAGGATTGGACAGAAACATATATGAAAATGTTTTCATTGAACATTAGAGCAATGAACATATTATACAGGTCTTTAACAGAAAAAGATTTTGAGAAAATCAAATGTTGCTCTAGTGCTAAAGAAATTTGGGATACTCTTGATTCTATTTATACTTCTAACAATTGTGTTGAAGTTGAAAGTGTTGACAGTTCATCTAAGACTATATGCTGTACATCTATGACTGATGAACAACTGGAGAATGAAGAAGGAGAAATCATTGAATCCAGCAAACACTTCCATGGTCCAGACAACACAAAAGAACAAGAGGAAGAGGATTCCCAGGAAGAACTCATGGAAGATTATGATCAATCATTATCTAGAGTTCAAGATGCACATGTGGTAAACAATTCCAATTCTTCTTGTGTAGTTAAGAAAAATGATTTTGAACATTTGCATAAAATTGTTTTTCAACCATTTACTAATTCTACTTTGAAAAACAAACATGTTTTCGAAAATCATGCTGGAAAATCATGTGGGAAGAAAGAATATACAGATATGGGCCATTTGACATTGCATCCTCTAGACCAGCACAATTCTTGCAAAACTGTTTATAATAAGCATCATTCTATTGTTTGCAATTATTGTGGTAAATCTGGACATATTTCTCATACATGCTATATTAGGAGAAATTATAATGTGAGAAATAAATTTGTTTGGGTTCCTAAAGGACAAGTAAGGTCCACTACTAACAATCAAGGACCCAAGTATAAATGGGTACCAAAATGTCCATCTAGTACTTTATGTATGCAGGACCATTTGAAAATCAATGGACATAAGGGTACTGAGAAGATGAAGAAGAATCCAATAGTTTCTCATGAACTTACAAGGAAACTCATATCAGTTAAGAGAACTTGTGGAAAAGCCATTGCTGGAACTACAAGGTCAAATAATAAGAAGCAATGGATACAAGCAAGAAGAGTATCTTCCACCTCAAGAACAAACTACCATAGAGTACCATTCAACTATCTTGAGGAGAACAAGAAAAGGAGAACCTCTCAAGTATCAAATAGAAGACTCTTGAAGTCTACATTTTTTGAGAGAACTTTGCAGATACCCATGGAAAGTCATATGAAGAACAAATGGGTAAGCAAAGCCAACACTCCAAGTACCTAAGGTAAAGGTATACAATTGTAAGACCTCCTTTCCTATCATTTGAAATATTCATTGAGGTTTTACATTCTGTAACCTTAGGAATTAACATTGCAAACTATCTTTCAAATTGGGCTTTAACATCCTGATTTATTCTTCAAAGGGATTGCAATGTTAATAACTTAATTCTGTATGCATACATGATGATTTGAAAAGAAAGTATCTCTTTTATGCATAAAGTCATGATTAATTCATTGTGCTCAACTATGCTGAATTGATTATATTCATAAGAGCATGTGAATTTTTGATTTCTACAAGCTAACAAAGATTGGATCCAAGGAAGGTTGGATACCAAGAAAGAAAAGGATTTATACAACTTTGTAGGATCAAGGAAAGCTTCTCAAAGATGCAACATAGAGAAATGATCCA
The DNA here is from genome assembly GCA_025563575.1 of Acacia pycnantha. Classification (NCBI taxonomy): domain Eukaryota; kingdom Viridiplantae; phylum Streptophyta; class Magnoliopsida; order Fabales; family Fabaceae; genus Acacia; species Acacia pycnantha. Next base: position 169,309 of record JAMWYP010000142.1, read on the forward strand.
AGTCTTGAGAAAGCTAAACAAGCTATGTTGGATGTTGATGGTGAACATTGGAAAAGGAGTTATCTACATCAATCCATCCCAACCAAGCAAGCTTCTATGAGGACAAGAGGAATTACGGTGATATCTAATTCTTGCCTCTTACTATGATTATATTTAAATTCATTTTTGGTTTGTCTTTGGTTAAGTTAAAAGGATTTGGAATTTATTCAATTTCAATCAGATTTTTTCTGTCAAAGCCAAACTTTAGTTTAGAAATGCAAAATCCAGTTTGAATCCTCCAAGAAAATGAGTTTAAAGAGTTTACAAGTATGTAAACTCGAGCCTGCAGATGCAAGCTCAAGTTTGCCTCTCAGTGGGAAAGTTTCCCAATTGAAAACCATTTCTTTAAACTCCGAGTTTTGTGTAGAGTTTGTTTAAACTCCAGAGTTTTGTGTAGAGTTTGTTTAAACTCCAGAGTTTTGTGTAGAGTTTGCCCTTGGAAGAGAGCTTCCAAGTTTTTATATTTTCGCAAACTCTAGAGTTTTCTTTTAAACCTCCGGTTTGCCACTGTTCCAAAACTCAAACTCGAGCCTAAGATTCTGAACTCGAGCCTGACCTTCAAAATTGAGTAAAGTTATTTTACAAACTCCAGAGTTCATTTTTAAACCTCCGGTTCTCTCGAGAATAATTAATTTGGTTTGACATGAATAGTGTCAAACTCGAGCCTATTTTTATGAACTCGAGCCCGGTACTTTAAAATGAGTAAAATTGATTTTCAAACTCCAGAGTTTATATCTAAGCTCCAGTTCACGTTTTGAAGAACTAATTTATTTTGGCATGAACAGTGTCAAACTCGAGCCTGCTCACTAATGGACTCGAGTTTGCCTCTTTTTCAAAATGTGATTTCAGATAGCTTCCTCGACAATTTCCTTCCATTACTCTGAACTCGAGCCTGCTTTCATGAACTCGAGTTCACCTCTTTAGAAAATTAACAAACTCCGAGTTTACATTAAACTCCGAGTTTGCTCTTCGCAGAAGCTATTCCTGAAAATTTTACAAACTCCAGCTTATTTCTTTCTAAACTCCAGTTTGCCTTTCCAAACTCCAGTTTGAATCAACCATGTTTGTGAAATGATCTTGCTCGAAATTTGTGAAATCTTATTGTTTGATCTATATATTCCATATCATCAATCACTAATATTCCAACTCTATTTAATCAAATTATTAGTGAGTTTCTATTGATCAAACAAGTGAATTTGTGCATAACTTTCTAAGTTTATGTTTTTGAAAATGCACAAGTCTAAAATTTTCTTGGATTTCAATTCACAATGTTTTGTGAAAATATAAACAAATGTTTTGAAAACATATTCATACTTTGATTGCATTCAAATAATGTTTCAAAATTGGAAGTTAATATTGTATTCTGAATGTTGGATATGCTTCAAACTTGTCTAGTTGAGTTTTCCTATCATTCACATATTGATCTTTAATGTGTTGCTTGAACTCCTTTGTTTTATCTTCTAACTAGTTGGACTTCATGTCTAATAAGTTATCCATATATGAGCTTCAAGCCTATCTTCTACAAAAGATTTCAATCTGTGAAACTATTATGCCTTATGCATAAATTCTTATTGGCCAAGTTATTCCAAGTTTTTTTTTAATGTTCATTAATGTATTGAATCTTAATGCATTAACCATTAAAGGAATAACTTACTAGGATAATATTCTGGAACTCTAGTCATTTGAACTAATGAGTTTGTGCTTCATCATTCATGAATCCTAGCATTCACTTAGTTGCTCAAATACATCAGCATTTGTCTTCAATCCTTATTTTGAGTAACTGTATTCATAGTCTTGCCTTGAGCATTCATACTCTTCTAATCCTAAGATGCAAGATTATCTTTTGGTCAATAGCAAAGTCATTGTGCTCATACATTCCTATTGTGCTAAGCATGTTTCGATAATGCTTTATCTTCATGACTTTTGCTCTTGAAAAATTCTTCTACATGTAAACTTCAATGTTTCACATGTTCTCTTAATCTTGAAGCATTCTGATTTATTCATTAAACATGTTGACTTCCACCATGTTTTAAAGTGAGCATTGTTTTCAAGCATGTTTCAAAAATGACTCTTTCATTCATCAAACTTTTGATTCATTATCATGATTTGAAAGAACATTCGAGATTTGAAACTATTTGCATATTTTATTATCATTCTTGAAAATTTTGATCTCATTCATGAAATGTGAGTTGATAAATGCTTATCATTATGGATAAGATTTTATATGCTTATTGATCAAACTTACATGCATTCTATCAATGACATCTTTTCTACATAAAGTATATTTCCAAATTGTCATTGAGAAATAACCTTATTGATATCTACTGCAATTCTGTAATATTTTGAATACTCTAAGTTATGCAGTATGGCAGTGTGATTTATGCTTCATATCTAAGTTATGCAGTGTGCTTATTGCTTCATTCTATTTTTGCTGCAAACTCTGATTCAAATTCTGCTTCTGATATTAATTCTAATTCTGATCTCAATTCTGATTCTAATTGCAATTTCAAAGCTTGATCATTGAATCATATGTTGAATCACTATTTTACCATTCATTTTGTAACATTGGTTCAAATCTGAAATTTCTTAAAAATTTAAATTCTGACTTCTGGCTATTTTTTTTGATAATTGATCATCATGACTATTTCTGTATCAAAATGAAGTTATCAAGTAAATTGTCATGAAGCATTTGTTCGTTTCTATGCCTAAACAGAATTAACTCAGGAGATTCAAGAATTTCAGTGTTTTGCAAAATGGTTTTGATCAAACTAATTTTCATTTGGTATAATGATCAAATCTTGCTTTCTGAAAATGGCTAAATGCTTACAAGTGTTGTATGCTCTTTGCTCAAGTTTCATATGATTTAAGTGCATAAGAGCATAAGAGTTGTTACCCTTAGACATGTATTCATTAAGGGGGAGCTTCACATTTACATGTTTTATATCTTAAAAGCTCATCTCCTTTATTTGATGAAAACCCTTCTAAGCATTATCATCTACATCTACTATGTTGTATTAGTTTTGATGATGAATTAATATCCTATTTTCCTTTCATTATCTTAAATTGAAAATATCATATAGAAAGGGATATTTTGATATCATGTTGCACTAACAGATCTCTTTGGCAAAGAAAGTGTTCAATTTGTAGCAAGAATTCTGTTTTGTGCTAGGACATTCCTTAACATACTACAAGGAGAAACCATTACATTGAGAAAAGATGTTTTGATGCTCAATCACACTTGAGCTGTGATATGAAGTACAAGAAAACTTCTTGAAGCCAGCTGAGCCATGTTCTGCAGAAGAGCTGTATGAAGGAAAAGAGAAGGATGGAAATGATCTCATACAAGAAGAAAGCAAGCAAATGGACTTCATTGATCATTCATCAATTTGCAAAATCAACATGAGCATTTCTAATCTCTATCTTTTATATTCATTAGAAACTTTGCACATGTTTGGTATTTATATGCTTTAATTGTGAAAGATGTTTTCAAAACCTCTCCAAACTCTTTCAAACTTGTTTTCATAAAAACATTATTGCATCATATTAAGAATGAAAACCATTTCAAATTGGGAGAGAAAATCAATTCTTTGATTCATTCTAATTTAGTTACATACTCTCTACAAGCATCTCTTCTTTAAACTCAACTTTTGCTAATGACAAATAAGGGGAGAGAATGGCAAGAAAAATATGTTGGGTTTATTAGCTTTTCATATTCATACATATTTTTCTTAAAGTATTTGCCATCATCAAAAAGGGGGAGAATGTTGGTTTTGATTAGTTTTGATGATGTCTTATATAGATGCCATTCTAAAGAGCAAAAAGGTTGCATACTACATTTATCTTCAACTTTGACTAATTCTTATATTTAATGTAGATGCAAATTTTAATAATGGAGAATGATCAAGAAAGGAGACTAAAGAAAGAAGAAGTTGCACTATATGTGATGTTGGAAGTCTCTATGGAGAATAATCAAGATTGAAGAAAGAAGCTCTTGCACAATATAAAGGGAATATCATAAAGCAAGAAGTTATCAAATGATTTTGGGGGATAATCTAGAAGGAGAGAAGAAATTGAAGAAGGAAGAACTTGCAATGCAATGGAACATCTTTATTCAAGTTCTTATATTGATGCTAGAAGTCTCCAAGATCATATGGAAGTTGGAACGGATCAATTCAGAGTTAAAACCATCAAAAATCAGTTCCAGGATGAGCAAACTCGAGTTCATAACTTGCAAACTCGAGCCTATAATGTCTTCAGCAACTCTGGTGCCTCTGGACAAGACAAACTCGAGCCTGTATACTCAAACCTCAGGTTTGGAACTCCAAACTCGAGCCTATCATTAGCAAACTCGAGCCTGTAATGTTTTCAGCATTTCTGGCGTCTCTGGACAAGGCAAACTCGAGCCTATAAGTTGACAAACTCGAGCCTACAGCGGTCTTCAGCATTTCAGCTACTCTGTTCAGTGTTTCACTTGGGCGACGTCTGGTAATTCGATGATATCTCCTAAACCAGAGATCGGATTGAGGTGAAACCAGTGGCATATGAAACTAGACTCCCAAGGCGTCATTTTGATATATAATTCAAGCCAAACCGAATCACGATGAAGGAGCTATGAATTTATGAAGTTGACAGTGAAATCCACGTCACACAAATGACCAACCTTCAATGTTTTGAGTGTATCTCACAAACGGAGAATCCAATTGAGCTGAAATTGGTGGCATTGGAAAGTAGACTCAAAGGGCTTTCCAATCGATAGTTGAACCGACCAAAACGAAGTTCAGACCAGGGAGATATGGCCCTCGAAAGTAGACTGTATTTTCAGGATGTTGGAAGTTTGCTATCAAGTGAAGCAAACTCGAGCCTATTAGTTGACAAGCTCGAGTTCGCGGGTTACAGAGAGCTACCAGGTCGCGAAAATCATCCAAACTCGAGCCTATAAGTTACACCCTCGAGTTTAGCTCAGTCGAGAGGAATCTAGCCTCCAATAACAAAGGGAAACTCGAGCCCACTTAACCAACAGAACATCAATCTTGACAGAAATCAAGATCTATCAAAAGTGTGAAGATGATTTTTGCTGCACATTTTCAGAAATGGGAAAGATGACAGATTTCAACGAGGAACTTGAACAAATGCTCGTCTGTGATGTTCTCCAATACATTCAAACATTCAGACGATGAAATAGAAGCCTCAACGGAATCATCATTCAAAGTTTCTATTATGACAGATTTGAATTTGCTTTAAAGTCAATTAAAGCAAGTCGATGACAGCCTTGGAAAGAATCAAAAGCATTAATCTCACGCGTCAAACAGAGGATCAGTCAAAATGATGAATTCCCTCATTTGGAAACAATTGCTACAACTTTTACTCAGAATGATTTGTTGCACAAATCAAATAAAAAGCACTAAATGATCATCAATGCAGAGCAATCATCCAAATATCTGGAAACATAATGACCCAACGGCTATATTCCACAACAGCTAGAATTTCGAATGGAGAGAATTTAGAATTGAGAAGCAACGGTCATATGAAGATTTGCCGCTATATATAGAGCTGCATACAAACCTTCAAAGACAACGACAACAAGCAGAGAAACAAGCCTACCTCTTCAACATGCTATTACTCTGATCTGCTTATCATTTACTCTCTGATTTTCAATGTCTATATATCATAGAGAGTGAAATGTTTTGTATTGTACTTCAGTGTTTATCCATACACTTCTGAGAGAGAAGAATCATTGTAAACATCCTATCATTCTACCTTAGAGTTACTCAAGATTGGGTGATCTTGAGTGGGAAACACATTGTGTTGATTACAGCTTGTAAGGGGAGTGAATCCTAGTGAGAGGATTACTTCGAGTGCAGAGTGTGTAATCAAACAGGTGTATTGATTACAGTTTGTAAGGGGGAGTCAATCCTAGTGAGGGGTTTACTTCAAGTACAGAACGTGTAATCAAGTTGAAAGAAGATAGTGGATTGAAATTCTCAAGTGGAGCTTGGGGACTGGACGTAGGTCAAGGATTGGGCCGAACCAGTATAAATCACCGTTTGCATATTCTCTTCCCTTATCTCTTACATTCCCAGCATATATGTTTGAATGATTGTTTATCACTTTATAAATTATTATTGACATTCAAACTATTTCCAGTTAAGACAAGTTCTTAAAGTTCTAATTTTTAATCAAACACCCAATTCAGTTAAGAAAAGTTCTTAAAGTTCTAAGTTTTTAATCAAACACCCAATTCACCCCCTCTTGGGTGATAGCCAAGTCTTTCTCAGGATAGGTGACCTCCTAGGAAGTATCATAGGAATTTGGGATTCCTTTGATTTGAGGCCTAAGTACCCTGAGCCAAGTGTATACCTGTATATGTTGATTGGACGACGACGATGACGACAACAACCACAACAAAAACAACAACAAAAACACCTAAGTACTTTGAGAAAGGGTATATGGTGATCCTTAGGGATGCCATAAGAATGATAGAATGAATATGGGTAGGCTTGAATCCGATCTAAGCTGAAATAGTGCTTAGATCAAGTCGTGATTGAGGATGCCTTAGGTTTCAATACCAAAGAGTAAGAATCCAGTGAATATTGATTGATGTTGTGTCGACAGCATGTTATTTGATGTATGTTTGAGGATAGTACCTGTATGATATGAAGTATCTTTGAGTATAGTAATTATATGATATGAGGTATTTTGAGGCTTCTAGTTGCTGTATCAGCTTAGGCAAATATCTTGAGTATAGAATATTCCCTTAGTAGCCATAGGTTATGGTCTTATGATTGGAACAGATAACCGTAGTGATGTTAGTGGCTGATAGATTCCCTCAGAAGTGGGTAACTACCTAATAAGGAAACATGGATATGTAATTATTCCTGGAGCTGGACTAATAGGGCAAGTCCATAAGGAATGGCCCTCAATAAGATGGCAGAATTAAAGAAAATGGATTACATAACCACTAAAGAGTAAACCTTGGAAAATTTGGGTTTTACGTTACAATGATACTATGACTTAGCAACGGCCAACCGGAGAGTGAGTTGCTTACAAAGGGTTTTGATCGGAAAAGGCTACCACAAAATGTTCTAACCGAAGGGGCTGACCAATCAGTGCGGACTAAGTAAAGCACCGAGTGAAGTACCGTAGTGTGGAGCCACTATGACGCCAAACTGTAGAATGAAGAAGTTGTGACATCAATCTGTAAGGTAAAGCTACAGGAGCATTGACTCTCAATGATAGTACATTGTAATCAAGATGGGTTTCCTTCAAGAAGGTTCATATGATCCAGTATATTGCCATGGGGTGCTCCAGCGCAACATATGTTTACCATTGAGAATGGTGGCGACATGAATAGCAAGGGCTAGAGCCTGAGAGGCGTTAGACAGAATGACCTTCTAAGAACAGTTGTCTGATTCCTGGTTAAGTTTGAAAACTAAAGTTTTGAACTTGCCAATGCACCAAACTGAGTTTGTGAAAAAAATTTCAAAATTGAGTTTTCGAAAGAAATGATTTCAACAGAATTAGAGACCAAGGTAGCAGTCACTTTTGAAATGATGTTGTCTCATAGAGGGGTTTGGTAGAACCCATAGTTTGAAATTGTGTTTTGAATTATGCGGTGGTAAGGCAATACAAAAATTGGAAGAGGTCAGAAACTGTTGTAAACGTACTCAGTTTGCTGTATTTTGCCAGATGTTTTAGAACGTTTTGAATCGCTGGCCATTGATAAAATCTCTTTTTGAGGGGATTAGTTTTTGAGAAGCTGAAACTCGCACCAATAGTAAATACACCCAATCTGAGTAGCTTTGCCTTATAGGGGCGCGTATTTCGCCTTGTATGGCTGACACCTACCAAGCATTCGGAGTAGGGCTTTGTAGGACAATGGTCCTTTTCCCAGTATGGGATTCTGATGGGTGGCCCATTATTGTATGTGCTAGTCTGGAAACTGGGTCCCTTATGGGATGAATGGAACTCTCCCATATTGGCCGACAAGTACGTTATCACTTCGGTGGTTTGTGTATGAAAGGATTGTGAAATGAATAATCTGCTAATAAGTATTTACTAGTAGAAAATGTTTTCTGAAACTAGTCTGGCAATGAATTGTTTTCAAGAAAATTTGAGTTGGCAGCGATTAAAGTTTGAAAATGTGATAGCACTAATACTTTTGTATAGTACAAGTTGTGAAATGTACTACGACTATAAAAATTTTCAATGTGTGAAAATTTGACATTGAGACAACATATATGAATGAAAAACAGTGATGAAATTGACATCGCTTAAGTGAGCATGCATAGGAAAGTGATAGGCGGAGTGCCTAAGTTGATTCCCCAAGGTATGGATGTAACAACCTGAATTCTGAACCCCAAGAACTGGGAATAAGCCTAAAATAAGGGGATGATTAAGCCCAGTTCGGGAAGAGTCCCAAGAATGTCTAGAGTTAGAATGCCCCTCTGGGATTAAGTAACTCGACCATACGGGTTAGTGGACCCTGTATGCATAAGCTGTGGAATTAAGGTGCCAGTGAAAATGGTACACAGAAGGCTTATACGGCGTAAATCCAGTGGAAAGGATGCCACCCAACTATGTCCTGAGGTATAGGACAATTAGTTGAGTGAAAATATGCCGGTATAAGTAAGTACACGGCATTTTCAGGGCGGTCCGATATGCCCTGCGTTTTTTAGGTAACACCGGTACTCGTGAAGAAAGCTCGAGTAAAACCCGGACAGAATCCCGAGCAAGTACCAATAAAGTAATTTTAATAAAGTACTGTCATGATGACTAATAATGACATACTTTTGTGTTGGTCCAATAAAATCATGACACGTGTCCCGTCATCATGACAAGGGAAAAAGCTACTTTTGTGTTGAACCAATAAGAGCATGACACGTGTCCTTCATAATTACATATGTAAGAGGTCAAATCAAGTCATCATGAAGAAATAGAAATTGCTTAAAATTCGTGCAAGACAAGGAGGAGAGAGAAAAGTCAACAAAACTTGCAAAATAAGCCAAGTTAAGATGATATTTTGCAAGGGTACTTTGGTCATTTGGTTTGGGGGATTTTTAAGTACCCTCTTGACATATTTTAAGACATTATTGCACTCCTGTTTGCATGAGTATTCGGATCAAGAGTTCAAGGACCATAGGAATTAAAGTGACAGTGCAGAAGGGCACGAAAACACTCATACGATGTTAATTGGTTGGTAAGAACACCATTTAGCTATGCCCTAAGGTTTGGGACTAATAGCTGAGCGCAAAAGTGCTAAAATAAATATGCAGATGATATTTCCTGGATGGGCAAGAGTTCCCTGCGTTTTTGAAGAAAACGAGGGGGAAAGAGAAGGTGTTGATGATCCGACCCACACAAGTCCAACTAAGTAGCACGAGTTACTAGGAAAAGTGTGACAGGCAAAAGGTAGCCGAGCGGGACCGGTTAGGACTTCCCGAGTCGGGCCTGCACCCCGGATACTGTGGAGAGGACGAAATTCTGGTGGGCCAGGAGAGAGAGAAAGTGTCTTGGAGAAAAAGAAAAAGGGTCACATCATGTCATTATGATGAAAGAGAAATATAAAATATTCAGGAATAATCTGGACCACACAAATTTAAATCCGACGTGACAATGGAATGACATGTAATTATGACTCTAAAAGGGAAATTATGGCACATCCTAGGGAAGATCACGTGGGTCCCACTGGCTTGGAAGAAGTGCAGTGCAAAATGACCGTTTTACCCCTGCATCAAAAACCTACACCTAATAGCATCAAAAACCACCATCAGGGGCAGTTTTGGAAACCTAATTTTTGGGCAGATTAGGGAGCCATTTTCAGCCAAAGAATCCTCTAGAATCCTTGAGAAGCAAGTAAAGGAATTATATTTAAATCCAAAGCACCCTTTTAACCAAGGGACAATAACCAAAGTTGGATAATGACCTTCACCCTTAAGGCCTATATAAAGGGCACTCCTCCCTTCACTTGGAACCTGCCCAGCACTTTTTCTAGGAGAGGAAGAGGAGGTTTCAGCTGAAGGTTTGCTCCAAGGGAAGAGGAAGGCACCCGCAACCGAAATTCTAAGGTAAGCATCTCACCGACAAACTTGAAGTTCTTGCTTCTGCCCTATAGTGTTTTTCGTGGAGATACAGTAGGATTTTGGTACTTTTGAGGTCTCCATTGAGTCCAAAACGTGATTTTGTGTGGGGATAAGTCTAGGTTACTTTTCCGAACCCGAAAAGCCCTAAACCTTAAGCGATGTAAATCTACCGATTCTGGTGTTTTCTGGGCAGCAAAGACAAATCGGTGTATTTAAAATAGTAAATGAACTCTGATGGATTTTAAATTTTACATGGTGAAATTAGACATCCGGGGAATAGTTTTGGTATAATATTTTGTGTCATTTGGATTTTCCAACCGAGATATATTTAGGACTGAAAATGACCTAAAAACATGAGTTATGTTTCGGACCAGTGGCTAAGTTTTTAGAATCTGAGAAGAACTAGAACCCAGAAGTCTTTTATAGTTATTTTTCATATAAACTAGACATCATAAGGGTTCTAAGTCCACTGATTTCATATCAATATGAGTTTTCTAGAATTTATTTAAAATCGGCAAAGATGGATCAAAGTTTCTGGAATTTTGGGTGTTAGGCGAAATTCATGAACTTGAAGAAAAAATTTGTTCATGTAATTAACGAGCATGGTGTTGGCTGAATCTAGGGTATTAATGTGTGAGGGACGTATCTCCGTCTTGAAGAGAAGAGTTTACCATTTTCGAGGAGTGCCAGGTAGTAACTGTTGACTTGCATACTCTATGTTGCTTTTGCATGTGTGTTTTATCATGATGTAGGACATCGGGCTGTAGTGCCTCTGCTACAGTATCGAGATCGGGCTGTAGTACCTATTGGACTGTGTGACCTTAGGGTTTCTGCTTGAAAGAGATTTTCCGTGCCTCTCAAAATAACCAGATTCAATAAAAGATTTTCAGTAATAGGGAACCTGGATCGTTTCCCAACGAACTTGCAGCGGGCTTGATTAACAACAACGACGAAACCCTAACAAAGGAAAAAAGGGGGATTTTTTTGTGATTCAATGGACTAAAACGAAATAGACAGAGATAAACGAAATATTGAGAAACAGATAGAAAACGTTAATAAACTGAAATAGATTAAAAACGACCAACCCAACGCTTAGATTCCCAGAAACGTCCATCCTTGAGCGAAATATTAACGAACTCGCGTTTGGTTCTAGACGAACCGAGATCTCGCATCCGTCCAGAAATTCCCTCGACTAGACGATCGCCTAGCATTTATTCGAACAGTGGCGTCTCATTGTACGATCGCACAACAACACTTTAAACCTAGTCCGAACTCAGTCCTTGGGACGAACCAAACCGAATATTAAATATAATATTCAAACTATTTTCAGAAATCAGATCTGATAAGATGAAAACAGAATCGAGAAACCCTAATCCGATTAAGCCTAGGCTCTCTGGATGAATCATGGAATCCTCACGTTGGATTAATCATAGAAGTTTAGCCGAGCATGATTGGAATAGAAGAAGAAAAGACGAAGAACATGAAGAACATTTGAGAGAAAACTAAAACTTCTGTCTTTAATCCAAAACTGTGTAAAACGTGAATGAATTAATGCGTAGAATGAATGTGTAATGGCTGCCTCACTTAAAGATAACCTAAAAACGATTTAGGTCTAATGGTTCAGCCCAAAACGAAAATAAAATAAAGATGGGCTTTAATTACAAAATTCGAGCCCAATTAAAATCCAGAATTGTTCATCTGACTTTGGCTCCAAAATTGACCGCCTTCTTGTCCGAATTGGCTCTTTATGTCTTCATAACAATTGTAGCTCTCTGAATCATCTGAAATATGAGACAAAAATGAGGCAAATCCGATGTCGGGTTCAAGAGTTATGGTAAAAATAGTGAAGCAATACAAAACTGGAATTTTATCGATAAAAATGGCTAAAATTACAATCTAAGGCCCAAAGCCTAAATGCACATAAAAGCCGTTATTTACTAACTAAAGAGTCCTAAATATTGATCAAGAGATAAAAATAAGTGTATTAAATATTCAATTATCACTGCTACAGTACCGAGGGCATGTAGGATCGGGCTGCGGTGCCTATTGGACTGTGTGTCCTTAGGGTGTTGCTGCAGTACCGAGATATGTGAGGTAGGTAGGGCCTATGTGACTGTGTGTTCATAGGTTGCTACTGAGGCCTCAGGAGGGGTAGGTGGTTAGGGTTTGGCCACCCTGACTACTGAGGCCCCTGAGCGCGCTGTTCCGAGGGGCTTGTCTTGACCAGGCGGTCCTACGGAGATGCTACATGTCAGTTTGTTGTGCCAGAGGCAGGTTTATTGTTACTTCCTGATTGTGATTTGCATTGCATGCATTGTATACATATTGTATATGAGTCTAACAGTTACTCTGGGGTTCATCTTTGAACTCCAGACTGGTTTCAAAGAAAACAGGTATTAGTTGCTGGGCTGTTCAGGAACAAGGAAGAAAGGGCATGGTGTGGAAGACTGAAGAGATAGGGAATGCCCTATCAAGTTTTGTATATCTATTTTGTTGGAATAACTGTATGATCTATACTAACTGTTCAGTATTATTTTGGACAATTGTACCCTTAACCCTATGGGGACTTTACCTTGATTATTGTACCTTTACCAGTACATTGTAAGTTGTCCAAACTGATCGTATGCTCTACTGTGTGCGCTCTGATGTAAGTTCAAAAGAGACTAATTACCAAAGGAAAGGTAATAAGTAAAAGGAATCCCTCTAACCCGCCACCCGAAAGGGCGAGGCCGGTAGGGGTGTAACAATGGACGTTCAAATTTTGAGGACGAAATTTATTGAAGGTGGGAGAAACATTTTCCTTCAAATTTTCTTCAAGTCTTAGATAATCAATGGGTAGAACAAAAATTCCAAATGTTGAGAAAGGTGATTCGCCTCCGCCACCACTAGCAAAGAGGCCAGAACTTCAAAGGATCCACCGTATAGGCCTAAGGTGAAACCATTGGACCCAAACCCTAAAGCTAAGGGCATTGTGATTCATGAACCCTCTCAGCACCAACATCAGACTCACTCTAAATCCTCTGTGCCTACTGGGAAAGGCAAAGGAAAGGGGACGAAAACTAACATATGAGCTTATCAAGAAGAGGCCATAACGGAAGCCCTTTTGCAGAGGCTCAAAGGTCAATCTAGATTGCGAACTCCTTCAAGGAAATCTGGTAGCTAGGCAACTGCAGTCACCTCTAGTACTTCGAGTCATACTCTATCTCAGTTACTCGAGGAGCTTTAACCCTTGGTCACTCATCCTGGTATTATCACTACTCCACTTGTTATATCTAATGAATGTGAGTTTCAATTTCATTATGGTGAACGTTTCTTTTTCCCTACCGTGTATGTGGATTTGGCAAAATTACGATCTGAGTGCAATGTGGATCTTTCACCATGGTTGAAACAATATGAATCTATATTGAGTATAAGGACTATCTATTTCCTACTATGGTCAAACTTTTTTATTTCAACATGAGGATAGCCAATCTCACATATGCAGAGGATAATATTATCAAAGAGGTACTCGAGATTGAAGTCAAAGGCCAGAAGATCAAACTCACTACTGCGTCCATCAACGCCATTTTAGGGATTACAGATGTCCCTATTGCGTCCGAGAAAACCCTATTTGATTTTGAGATTTTTCAAATATTGAAACCAGATGAAGCTCTAGGGCCTCTCACTTTCAATTCTGCCTCTATGTGTGGTACTTTCAGGGTTATTTGGTACATTTACTTGATGAATTTGGTCCAAAATAGTAATAAAAAAAATATATATACATATATATCCCATTTTACTTCTCGAGATTTTCCTTTGTTTGCATCAATCATATCTAAGGAGCCTAGGAATATTGGAGAATGGATTTTAGATGAGATGAGTCATTTCAAATTCAACTTTAAGATCACATACACAATTCCATTTCCAATCTAGTTTCTTATATCTTGTTCTAGAGTAATATCTGGTACCTGACTCCTGAAGAAAAACCAGTGAAGCCATAGAGATTTGGACAAAACCATTTGAAGAGAATGAAGATCTCTTTTTCTAAGGCCTCGGGGCAATCAAAAACCAAACATGAGAAGAAGAAGATGGCATCCTCTCCACGGGCAGATCAGGCCTACTCATCTCAAGTAGGCTGCTTGATTGCTTCTGCTCCATCTCCATCCTTGTTTGGGGCTTCTATCCAGAACTATCTCAAGGACATACACTAATACCTTGAAGGCTTCCAATGTTGCAATGCAAATCTCTAATGAGTCCCTAGTATACACCTTGGAAGCAAAGATGCAAGTTCTGCATAAGCAGATGAATGTGAATTTCTAGAAGCTATTTGATCTTCAGGATGTGCATACTACAAATGTAAACCAGATGGAAGTGTTTTTGCACACTCTGGGGTTCTTACTATCTAAACCATCCTCCTGGTTTATTGGTATACAGGGCAAAAGGACCATATCTGGAATCTTCAACAAGAACGGATCCAATTCTGATTGAGAGGTGATTTCTAATTGTAGATCCAGAATCTTCCATGGATGAATGAGAGGTGAAATAGATAGATAAAGATTGTGGTGGTGGATGAGGCACCGATTAGAAGAGAGTGAAGCTGTGGAATGAGAGTTATTGCTACGAAAAGAGAGGTTCGCGTGAAAAGAGGAGATTCATCTTTTAGACCGGATTTTTAAAATATGAGGTCTAAAAAGTCTACTTTTTGACTTTTTAGACCAAACTTTTTAAACATCCGGTTTTAAAAGTAGACTTTTTAGACCTGACTTCTTAAACATCTGGTCTTAAAAGTAGACTTTTTAGATCGGACTTCTTAAACATCTGGTCTTAAAAATTTTTTATATTTACGAAACTACCACCGGTCATACTTTTTAGACCGGTTGTTTGGGAAACCAGTCTAAATAATATTTTTAGACCTCATATTAAATAAACCGGTCTAAATTTTTTATATTTACGAAACTGTCATTGGTCACACTTTTTAGGCATATTCCTCTATATCTAGTTTAAATATGGCGGTCTAAAAGCCTCTTTTTTTAGTAGTGTGTAAACTTTATAGACATTAAAATTTAACAATTTAACCATTTTTAATATTATTTAGTTATTTCCAAACATAGTTTATTGGCAAAAGTTTAATTGTACTCCTTTAACTTGATACAAGATTTCAATTTGACCCCTTAATTTTAAAAATTAAGAATGTCTTTTCCATTAATAAAAAAAATTCTAATATATTAAAAATTTTAATTTGACCCCTTAACTTGCATTAATAAAAGCAATTCTAATATATTAAAATTTCAGATGTTGACAGAATATTTTCAAATTCTAACATACGAAATTTAAATTTCAAAATAATAATGATTGTTACAAAACATTATCATTTGAGACCAATAAGGTTAAATGATTAAAAAAGCTTGTACCTTTTAAAAATTAAGGGACCAAATTGAAACCTTCTAAAAAGTTAGAGGACCATATATATACTTTTGTCTTCTTTACTAGTGCACTACGCACCAGAAATGCATTCATTACAATAGGGAGATTGAATAGTTTTTTCTGGAAACATCAATTTTAATATATTACCTCCAGTACTTAATATAATATTCACTCTAATTTAAATTTCACTTTGTAATTCAATTTGAACTAGAAAGCGGACCTTGTATCAAGGGGTAAGAGGAAGTATATCATCTTACCAATAATGATTAGACATGAGAGGACAAGACGGTGCTACAATTTGATGTATTGAAACCAAGATGTTCAACAAAGGTTGCTTGAGGAATTGAATGATAATTATATCACTTGTATTTCTAAAAAGCTTTGTTGTATATGCATGCACTCTGTTGTGAAACAGCTCATTCACATGTTGTGCACCATTGATCCCGTCTCTCTTCGTAAATGTCAAAGCAGTGAAGCAAGGGATCTTATGGTCACTTGAAACTACAGAATGTAACATCCCATTTTCAAAAGTAGTATATATATTTTTTCATCAGAACATCGTTTCAAATCATCATAGTAGAGCATCGGAGCGAGTGAGTAACTGATATTTATATTCAAAATGCCGTAAGTCTGGCTGATTACAGTAACGGTACATTTTTTTCCTGAACGACTAACAGAAACGTATCTACATTAACAATAGAGATCTTCAGCTGGGTCTCTACTCGAGCTGCTTGCCTTTCACCTGAGTCCTCGGTCCTCCTGACCCTGAAGCTAAGTTAAGAGTTGAGGTCCAATGCACCGGACCCCAGGTAACGGTTAATATCATATTTACATATACAGTACATGGATCACAGATAATCATAACATAAACAGTGCATAACAAACGTACCACACGGAGTGAATGCAGAAGTACCACACGGAGTGAATGCAAACGCACCGCACGGAGTGAATGTAGATATACCACACGGAGTGCATGTATCCAAAAGCACAGAACAACACTCATAACATATCAACAGACCATCAACCACATATACGCATACCATAAATATCAGAGTTAGAGTTACTAGTACGCGAACGTACTTCGTTGACGATATACGGTACGACAGTTGGTCAGAACGAAATCAGGGATATCCTATAAGGACAATAGCGCATTTATTAATGATCAAGCATTATGACGGACATTTTAGTCATAAATAAGCATTTTACCCCTGACCCCACTAATCGGCGGAATTTCGCCAGAGCTTCGCTACTTTGACTCTAATCTTCCAAAACTTCAACATATCTCTAACTCCAACATGATTTTCGAAATAAATACCTTAATTAACCCTAAAACATGATATCTATATCATACTTGGAAGCTTAAAGATCAAACTAGCATTTCTACTATAACTACCGAACGAAAGACTAAAGCTTAAGACTCGGTACCGAAGAACTTACCCAGAACTTCGCTACACTTTCTCCAGACTCCTCCTTCTCTCTAAAATCTCTCTCTATTTCAAAATTTCTAAGAGGATTTGGTGTGAGGAATTGAAGAGTGAAGGTGCCTATTTATAGAAAAAGTGTGAGGGTATTTTGGTAACTTTCCAACTTCTTCAACAAGTTGATGATGTCATTGATGACATCATCCTATACAACTTCTTCAACAAGTTGATGATGTCATTGATGACATCATCCTATCCCTTACTTTATGGATTTACCCGATAAAATCCCATGTTCGGTGTTCTAATCGCGTAATCTTAGCAAATCTCAAAAATCCAACAACATAGTCCTGAAGATCTCTTCTTCCTCTTTCAAAATATCTGGGTTAACCAAATTTTTGATCTCATTCAGGGTATTTCCTAATCTGCTGAAGATTTTCGGATAACCGTCGTCGGTTACAGAAATCACTTCGGGTAATGTCATCTTCGGGACAAAAATCCATTGATTCATAATATACCCAGATGTTTACTACTTAGTTCAAGGATTTCAAGGTATGATTTATTTTCCATTGGTTTTCATTTATATTATCTGCCCTTTTTCACAAAATATCTTTTTCGTCTTATCTCTTAATCAGTCCGCCAGTTACAGAAATGACTTCGGAGATAGCCCACTCCGGGATAAAATTACACTTGTTTATAATAAGTCCTTATGTTGAATACTTAGTTCACCTATTTTGAGATAGGATTTATTTTCTATCGGTTCTCATTTATCCCATTAGCTTTTTATCAAAATATCTCTTATCCTTCTTTCTCTTTCCTTCCACTTGATTTTGTGTTCACACCTATACACAATTTCAACATCTTTCTCTTTCCTTTTCTATTCCAAATTTTCGAACCAAGCTCCTTCTTGGCTAAGGAAGATGTTGCTTTCCTACTTTGTTGACTTTTCAACACTTCTTCACTAAGTTTTCTATTTTCAATTCCACACAATTTTCTTGTTCTTTTCCCTTCATAATTTTTCCCCCTTATTTTCGAAATTCATGGAGCATCTCTGACAAAAGATGTTGCTTTTTAATTATCTTATATTATTCCATAAAATTCCCTCATTGGTCCATACATAATTATTAGGGTTTAACTTCAAATATCTCCTTTATCCATACTTAAACAATTAGCAATTAATTACTTAATTAATCATTTCCTAATTGTTGATAATTTTATTAATTAGAACTAATCATTATCTCACAACTATTGGACTGACATTGGTATTTTATGCTCCATGTAAAATATTAAAAATCATTGGACAACTTATGTCCTCCAAAATAATATTAAATTTTGCCTCTTTATTTTCCAAGGAAAATAGTCTCAAAAATTATCTAAATTAGAGACAACATACTCTCTAATTTTTAATAAATATTTTGTTGCCTTTTAGGATTTATCACAATATTTTTAGGGCATTTTATGGCCCGTAAACTCACTTAGGGATTTTTAGTTCTTCATTCCTTCTAATTTTCATGAGAATTTTCCCTAGAAAATGGAATAAATACTCTATTATATTTTGAGACCACATATTCACCTATTTCCAATAGGCATTATTTACTAAATTATGACATTTATTATAAATACGATTTTTAGGGTATTACACAGAAGAACAATGTTGCATCCACAATAGACTTTGGCTTGAAATGGAACTCGAAGCAATGTCCAACTTTGATAGCGTGCTCTCCAATATGATCTTTGGATTTGCAATGAACAGTCACATCCTCATTTGGATAACAAATATTGATGATTCTTACTGTTACCTTTGGAGAAATGAAAACCCATGCCTTCCCACCAGGGCGGATCCAGGAAATTACAGAAGGTGGCACAATTGAAGGGGGGATTCGGGGGCAGCACTCTCGATTTTTTTTTTTAAGAAAGTTTTAAATACATTAAAAATAAAAGAATATAAACAAGACAAAAATATAACAAAAAAATATTTATGAAATCAAGTGAATATTGATGATGTAATAAGAGAGGTAATTATTTTAAAAACATATTATTTAGAAAAGCAAGGCTAAGTACTGTTAGAAATAAATGCAGCTACATAAATTACAATGAAGGGTGAGTACTCAATAAGTTCAAGTACATATATTTTAATAAAAAAAAGTATATTACAATAAAAATAATTATAATGTCATCCTTCTAGGCCTTATTTTTTAGAATTCCATCATAATTGTCTTATTATCAATGCTATCAAATATATCTTTTTTCAATATAAGGGAGTAAACAATCATTCAACCATTCATCCTCCATCCGATTACGAAGTGCGGTCTTGATGTATTAAGGGTGGGACCTAATTTAAGGGTGGGCAATCATTCCAACATGTATTAATTTATTTTTTTTGACAAAAAAATCAAAATCAAAATCCTAAATTCAAGGGGGCACTTGCCCCCCAATCTACTATGTAGGTCCGCCAATGCTTCCCACCCTTCAAAGTAGAAATAAGCAATAGAAGTATAGGTTCCATTTATTTGGAGCCATAGATATATATGACATGCTTATCTCCCCCACCCTTCTTATTTATAAATGCTCATGCTTGTCTTATTCCAAGTACATTAATTATGCTATTGCATCAATTTATTGTCAATAATGATATGTGTTCAGTCATAAAAACATAGATCCCTAACCCTAGGAAGCCTAGGATGTGGATATAGGATCAAATAGCTCTCCCCCAAGCATCTATGGATGAGATACCTAAGAGGATCGGAGATCACAAAGCACCGGGACTTGACCTAGGTGCGATACCTAGGGCCTACGTACCCTGAGGAGGGATCAAAGTCCACGTAGTTCGAGGATTACCGGAGGCGTTTAGCCAATGGGGTGGTGTGTGTGCTCTGTGTGCAGTATATGCAATTGAGAGAGAGCTTAGAAGATCTGTACCTCTTTAGGTTAACCAACTATATATAGAGGCTACCTTAGGGTTAGGGTTTGGACTTGTTGGGCCATTGTGCCTCCAAGCCCAAGTGTATGAGATGTATCCTGTTGGGCCACACCTTGGATGGGCCTAGTATTTTATTCCATAACAGTTGCCCCCAAGCTTGGTAGTTCAGGTCTCTGAGCTGCCGAGATTAATTGACTGCTTTCCGAGATCCCCTGAATCCGACTTTGCTTTCGTAGCAATTTTCCCGGGCTAATTGTCTGGTTTATATTCATGTATTTGATAACATGTAAGCAAATCACAATAAATGGAAAATACTTACTGTTTATGCAAACCGTTCAACGTGCTCATCTCGGATACTTGTCCGAGCTTGCATTAAACTTTCTGGTTTGCATCAATGGCGGTTATTGATAACACGCTTTTCCACTTAAAGAATCGTTGTCCCCTCTGTTGCCCCCCAGCCTGGTAGTTCAGGTCTTTGAGCTGCCAGGATGTGTTGCTTTCCAAATCCGGACGAGGTGCTCGCGACTGTTGGGATTCCGTGTGTGCCGACCCGAGATTCCGGGTTTATATACTTTGAACCCCGATATTCCGGGTTAGCTACTTTAACACCGAGATTCCGGGTTATATACTTGAACACCGAGATTCCGGGTCATTTACTTTGACACCGAGATTCCGGGTTTATAAACTGTAACACCGAGATTCTGGATGTTGTTTATTCTAACACCGAGATTCCGGTTTAGATACTTGAACTCCGAGATTTCGGGCTATAAACTTTAACACCGAGATTCCGGATGTTATTTATTCTAACACCGAGATTCCGGATGTTATTTATTCTAACACCGAGATTCCGGATGTTATTTGTTCTAACACCGAGATTCTGGTTTAGATACTTTAACTCCGAGATTCCGGG
This sequence comes from Acacia pycnantha, assembly GCA_025563575.1. Classification (NCBI taxonomy): domain Eukaryota; kingdom Viridiplantae; phylum Streptophyta; class Magnoliopsida; order Fabales; family Fabaceae; genus Acacia; species Acacia pycnantha. Next base: position 190,078 of record JAMWYP010000142.1, read on the forward strand.
TTATTTACTTGAACTCCGAGATTTCGGGTTTATATTTCTGAAAACAAGTTTGTTTACCCAAACTCAATCAAATAAAATTGGCGGCATTGCCATCGCAAAATGATTCCAATAAGGGAACCTAAAATAGACTTGCCGCCTCAATGCGGGCCCCAGATTTCAACTAGATTAGCAAAAAGCGGGTCCGCCTTCTTAACTTTACACGGATCCCTGGATTTAAACTAGATTCAGTTTACATCGGGGATCGTCTTCTTAACTTTACAGGGACATCCGATTTTAAACTAGATTCAATTTAAATCGAGTCCTCCTCCGAAATTTTACACGGATCCCGGATTTTAACCAGATTCGGTATAACCGGGATCCGCCTTCTGTCTTTGTTTCCTGCAAAACTCTAAACAGAACTTATCTCGGCTTTACCGTGTCCTAAAACGGCACGTTTTAACCGTAATTCTTACGAAGCCCGGATTTTAACCAGATTTAGTCAAGTCGGGGTCCGCCTTCACCCCTTTCGTAGGGACGGATGCCACAATTTATCCGGGATCCAATTAAGGAGCGCGGATTTAATTGTATAAAATAGACTTGACATGATTCATGAAAGCGGGTTTGTGCACCCCCGATTCACGCATGTATATAAATTAGACATGATTTTCGAAGACGGGTTTCTTTACCCTGAATTCATACATGCTTAAATTGGACATGATTTTGGAAGGCGGGTTTCATTACCCTGCCCTCTACATGTTTAAACTGGACATGATTTTCGAAGACGGGTTTCTTTACCCTGAATTCTACATGTTTAGCTTTGACATGATTTTTGGAGACGGGTTTATGTACCTCATACTCCTACATGTTTTATTTGTACATGTTTTTCGAAGACGGGTTTGTTTACCCTGAATTAATACATGTTTTCCTTCAACATGATTTTCGGAAACGGGTTTATGTACCTCAGATTCCTACATGTTTTATTTGTACATGATTTTCGAAAACGAGTTTGTTTACTCAGAATTCATACATGTTTATAGATACACGGATCCCGGATTTTAACTAGATTCAGTTAACCGGACCCGCCTTCAAATTTACACGGATCCCAGATTTTAACCAGATTTGGTTTTACCGGGTCCGCCTTCAAAAACTTTACAAGGATTCCTGATTTAAACTAGATTCAATTCAAATCAGGTCCACCTTCAAAAACTTTACCGGGATCCCTGATTTAAACTAGATTCAGCTTAAACCGGGTCCTCTTTCGAAACTTTTATGGGCCTCACTAAGAAAGCTTTACTTTAAAAAGTTAGCTGAAGCAGCTAAGAATTATCAAGGCAAGCTTCAATTGTGTCTCAGGCCCAACACCACTATATATTTGTACCAAAACTTTTTATTTGGGGAGACTCCCCCCGAAATTGGAAATATTAGTAGGTTTAGAATTACTTGCTTTGGCATAATAGAATTGTATACTGTTTGAATGACTATACATTCTGGAGTAGCCATCATTGTTTTCTTTTTTGGCGCGACAGAAGAAAGTATATAAAAGAAACTGCAATATTCACGAGGTCAATGAGCAACATACCCATTCAGAAGTGCCTGCCATTTGCGCGCCAATATCTTCTTGACTATTTTGGAATTTGATGCACATAGATCATTGGGATATGCTGCCGACCATAGATCCTTGGAAGACCTTAGTTTCTTCATCTTGGAAACATGCAACCTCCTTGTTGAAATGCTCCCTTACCATTACAGGCACTTGGGGAATATTGGTTTAAATCAGCAAGCTTCCAAAAGGGGTAGCAAAGTGATATTGTAGCTTCTCGCTCCTTGCTTGAGACTTGCTAGACACAACTTTTAAAGAATTGCATTCCACATACATTGATGATTGTGAACCGACCAATTTTTTCTCACCAGCAAGTGACTGAGAAGCACAGATGTAACCAATCCATGATGGATCTCCTCGTTGCATTATTTTCAATAGATAATTCGGCAAATTTGGCCCATAACTTGACATGAAGAAATCTGTACTTTCTCAGGGTGAGGTTATTATCCAAAATCAATAACCAAGGGAAACTGCAAAATAATTTCAATAAAGAACATGTGGGTGATTTTCCCAAAAATCTCCCTGGATCAAATCTCGTCCCTGCATCTTCTGATGCTCTTGAAATCGGGTTCAATGCTGAAGCTTGCAGTTGAGAGGTTGGAAATACACATTGTAATAGATAGCAATATCTGCAAGTAATTCAGTACAGGGACCTCGGGTTAAATTCCTCAGGCTCCACCCGATTCATTTTCATGCCAAGTTAGAGCTGCCACTAATTTTTCAGCAACTCCTCCAAATGTGTGATATTCTATTGGAGTTATTGCATCTTTTTCTTAATTTAAAGGAAACCACGTTCCACCATTTGCCTGAGTTTGGACCTCACGAAAGTTTGGTGAGCAAACCTGATCATTCAATTATGGTGCGCTAACACAACCATTTGATCGGAAATCCCACAACATTGCAGCATCACAGAAATCCTTCCCTGCAGCTTATAATGGTTCCGAATCCGACATTGTAGTTTTTCAGGGTGAACGATATCCCTCACCCAATTCCAGTTTGCATGCTCCTCCTTCATCTTTGCTTTGAGATTGAACTCACGTATCAAAATTGCTGTTTGTGTCGATCCACCAGCTCTCGCCAAAATTCAAGAGGCATCCCTTCATCTCGGCTTTCTCATGACCATGGCACCTCAGCGTCAAAGATGCTGGGCATATCGGCCCTCAGTTTTGACCCAATCTCGGGTACTTTGTACAAATATCACTCATCTGGATGCTGGCTGGATGCCAAGGAAACTGCCAACGAATAACACCAGCAGGTAATGCGCCAAAGACTACACCAGATTCGAAACCCAATTTGAGCGTGACATATTGCTCGGACGTCTGCATCTCGGCGTCAACATATGCCAACGTGTGCATGTCGGCATCAACCTATTTTGACGTCTGCATCACGGCTCTACCATCTCGGCACAGTTCGAATCTCAATCCCAGACTTCAAATTGCCGCTCCTTCATGGCGGCAACTCAAGGCAATAATTCTGGACTAAACCCTTCTCCGAAATCTACATCTCGGCATCTCTTCTAAATAAATGGACCATGGCGGTTCTGGGGGAAAAACAATCACGGATAAGTATATAAATCAAAAGCAGCATATATACACGAACTATGAAACTCGGTTTTGCTCCATCCCGGACTACCAATCCAAGGTAACTATGAACCTCGGTTCTGCTCCATCCCGGACTACAACATCCATCACGGTTGCTGCCATCCGCACTTCGGTTTTGTTTGATCCGGATTACAACGTCCGTCAAGCCTGCTGCCATCAACACCAATGCTGCTGCTTCTCAGCAGCAGATGCAACGAAGCTAGCAATAGCAGTCGTAAATAAGACATCTTCGATTCCCTGAAATAAGACAGCTTCAGGACCGCCGTGGTCCTCGCAAACACCGATGTGGGCGGCGGAAGGAGACATAAGGACTTGATTCTGATCTTCGAGGCTGGAATTGGCTTGAACGACGGCGATAGAGAAATCACCAGAAGCGCGTGTGGCTTCAAGTCTGAGTGCCAGAAAAGACCATCAGTTTCACCATTAAGGCCGCCAAACAACGCTCTAGAACGCACCATCATCAACATTCGCTAACCAGGGGCTACAAGAAAAACCCTCCATCGGATGTAGATCTCCAATTGGGTATATCAGAAGTTCAAAACCAAATCAGCGATCAAAACAGCCTAGCCATAAAACTCCACGATTGTTCATATGGCGGCAGTTGGAAAATGAAATTTTGACTATCTTTGGTCATGGGAATCAGAAATTTGCCGATTCCCCACAGACGGCGCCAATGTTCAGTCATAAGAACATAGATCCCTAACCCTAGGAAGCCTAGGATGTGGATATAGGATCAAATAGCTCTCCCCCAAGCATCTATGGATGAGATACCTAAGAGGATCGGAGATCACAAAGCACCGGGACTTGACCTAGGTGCGATACCTAGGGCCTACGTACCCTGAGGAGGGATCAAAGTCCACGTAGTTCGAGGATTACCGGAGGCGTTTAGCCAATGGGGTGGTGTGTGTGCTCTGTGCGTATATGCAATTGAGAGAGAGCTTAGAAGATCTGTACCTCTTTAGGTTAACCAACTATATATAGAGGCTACCTTAGGGTTAGGGTTTGGACTTGTTGGGCCATTGTGCCTCCAAGCCCAAGTGTATGAGATGTATCCTGTTGGGCCACACCTTGGATGGGCCTAGTATTTTATTCCATAACAATATGCGATTTTTCAACTCAATGTTTTCAATTTCTGGATTCTCAGCTCTACTTGTGAATATATGAGGAAAATGCATATTTGTTCCGTTAATTTTATATGATGTTTCATTTTGATCTATAAATTTTATAGTGTCTTTTCAATAATATAATCTAACATTAACATTGTTAATTTCATTCACTAAAAAATTCTGACATTTAAATTTTAAATGTTGACATTAGAAATAATCATTTTAGTTAAGACTAACAGTGTTATATATAGTTGCAAAAGATCGAAAAATACTTTAATTTAATTTATAAAATTATGTTTTCAACTGAAATTTAGTATAAAATTAGAGAACCAAAAATTTACATTTTCCTAAATATATTTAAGAAATAAAGTTCAATATGCAATAATAAATATCTATATTTAGTAGTTATTCACACACATATATTCTATAGCTCCGCCATATGGCACAAAAAATCACTATATCTGTAATGGTTCTTCCTTTTTGTTTTTTGTTTTTTATACAAGACAAAATGATATTAAGCAAGAAATGTATTACATCTACATAGAGTAAATATCCTTTTTGGTCCCTGAAATAACACGCGCTACCCATTTTGGTCCCTGAGTAAAAAAAATGTCATTTTTAGTCATTAAACAGTAAAAAAAGGTCCCTTTTAGTCCTTTTAGTCATTTTTTGTGGGAAGTTTAATCCCTCACAAATTCCCAAAAAATCATTTTTAGTCCCTAAAAAGGACCGAAATGACATTTTTTTTTACTCAGTGACCAAAATGGGTAGAGCGTGTTTTTTCAGGGACCTAAAAGGGTATTTACTCTACATATTACATATACAATCAAAAGATTCTACTGAAGAAGTAAAAGAAAGACGAAAACATTTATAAGAAATAGTATGAAAACCAATTATTTTCTGCCATGTAATGGGTTTTCCCTTTTGGTTAGTACTCGCTGTTTAAAGCATAATTTAAGGCATTGATATAGACTGGATTTAAGAAAATAATGCACCTACTAGGGTAATTCCCTTTAAAAGAATGACAAATTACCCAAATTCCATTTTGAGTCTGTAAACTTAAGAAATTAGAAAAAAAAAAAATCCCACAAAAATAACTTAAAAAATAGGAAATGATAAAATAGTATTTTGAATAATTATAATACTATAAAGATGTACGTTAATATCCAATTTTCCTTTTTAGAATTTAAAGGAAATAACACAAATGCTCTTATATTATATTTTTTAAAAACAAAATACCTCACTGTCCACCGCCACTGGAGCTTCGATTGCCAATCGGCCGGCAACCAACCCCTATCGGCGGCCAGAGCTCCAGTGGCTAGCCAAAATTCTGGTAGAAAGGAATATTCCGTCGGGAATAAATATTCTCAAAGTGGTTGTGGTTGTGGTTGGGTTTGAACCCCCACTACTTGGTTTGCCAAAAAGATTAGTGGCCATTGAGCTACCAATGACTTTCAAGATGTGATATGCACAGAAAAAGAAATATTAGCATTTTATCTTTAACCCTAGCGCATACACAAATTTTTTTTAACAATTCATGACATGTCATTAGGTTTTCAACAACTTTCGTTTATCAAGTGAAAAATTCACAGTACCCAGTTATTCACAAGTTTTGTCAAGAAATTTGATCACGACATTTTATTGGATGAATGAAAGTTGTGAAACCTAATGAAATATTGTAAATTTCTTAATAAAATTTGTGAATAAGATGATAGTGTAAATTTTTTTAGTGGGTAAACAAAACTTATTAAAACCTAATGAAATTTTATGAATTTCTTAACAAAACTTGTGAATTAGTTTGAATCAAAGTTAAAAGGTTAGCTTATATATATTTGTTTGCATATATAACTATATTTTGTGGCAAAACAAGGTTTGTGTGGTTCAAATCCCCCTACTTTGTGAATATTTATTCCCAGCAGAGCTCTAGGGAAGGGCATTCAATGGTGGGGGGTTTTTCTTTTTTAATATATGTATATATGAGGGTATTTTTGTCATTTCCTTTTAATTTAAAAAATGATAAATTGGGCCTAACACTTATTTTAAATTATTAATATTTGAAACACTTTTTTGTCTTTTAGTATTTTTAAAGTTCTTTTATTGGACTTTTCCCAAGATATTATTGTTTTGCTCATAACTCAATTTGAGATTTAGAAATTTTGAAAATTTACTTCAATGCCCCTGGTTTATTAAAAAAGGAAAGTTGAGTCCAGGCGCGCTGCGTAGAAGCTTAAAAGGTGGGAAATGTGCACAGTAGGAAATGGGCAAGATCTGCTTAGTGTAACATCCCATTTTCGTAAACATTTTCATAGTGTTTTGATCAGAGTTGAGCGTCGGATTTTTTTCAATAGAAAGAGTAACTGAATAACATAACTTGTGGTGTATCTGGCTGTTCATATGGCAGTACATACATCCGAGTGTCTAACGTGTCTATCGTAAAAGTAAATACATAACAAAAGAAAATCTCCAGCCGGGTCTCTAAGCGTGCTGCTTGCCTTTATCCTCGGTCCTCGGTCCTCCTGACCCTGAAGCTATGTTAAGAGCTGAGGTCCAATGCCCACCGGACCTCAGGTAACAGTTAACCTTATGCTTATATACACAATATATGGATTACAGATATTCACAACATTAACACTATATGAGCACACAACAAATGTATCGCACACAGCAAATGCATCACACACAATGCATGTATTGCACACAACAAATGTATCGCACACAGCAAATGTAAAGCTACCTTCTAACACATATATGCATACAATAAATATGACACATGTACGCATACAATACACATAACACATATACGCATACAATAAACATCAGAGTTAGTGTTACTAGTACGCGAACGTACAGTATCCCAACAGTATATAAACGCACAATAAATGTATCATCTATCACATATAGGCATACAATAAACATCAAAGTTAGTGTTATTAGTACGTGAACATACCTGCGTTGACGAATATGGTACGTCTGTCGGTCAGAATGTGATCACAGATATCCTATAAGGATAGTATCGCATTTATTAATTCATAATCCATATCCTAACTGATATTTTAGTCATAAATGACTATTTTACCCTTGACCTTAGAAAAATCGCTAACCGATAAAATTTCGCCAGATACTTTAACTCTAATCTTCCAAAATTTTGCTATATAACTTTCTTCATCCATATTTTCGAAATAAATACCCTTTTAACCATAAAAACATGATAACACAATATCTTGGAAGATCAAAGATCAAAATAATAAGATAGCTAAGAACTCTAGCTAGAACTTCAAGAACTACAACACTACAAAAGCTAAAGACTAGAACACTTACCCTTGAAGAACTTCCTCTTCCTTCTTGCTTCCCACTTCTCTCTAGCTTCTCTCTACCCTTTCTTAGAATGATTTTGGAGTGAAATTTATGAAGAGAGGTGCCTCCTATTTATAGGAAAATGGTGTGGCACTTTGGTAGTTCCATTGAACTTTCTCTTCTCAATCCTCAACCATTGGATCTAGGTCAAAATCTCAACTCTCATCCTCACCATTCACTCCTCAAAAACTTCCTCTCTCTCTCCCTTACCTCTTTCACATTTTTAAAACACCTTGTTGGCCACTTCATGTCCACTTCTTTTTGCTTTTTGCTTTGTTGGCCAAAACTTCTACCAAGTAATTCCCCTACCTGATATTCTAATTGCACAAATATTTTTAGAGATAAAGTTTGAAGTTTATGTAGTCTCTTGAGAAGCATTTGAAATAACCAGAATTATGGTTCAATTTGGGGGTTTTACTAGCCTTTTAATCATTTTAGGATAAATCTAAAAGTTACGGAAATAACTTTGGAGATAACCTACTTCGGGCTAAAAATACACTTATTTATAATAAGTCCTTATATTTAATCTTTAGTTCACATATTTCAGTGTACCATTTATTTTCTATCGGTTCTCATTTGAATCAATCCTAATACCTTTTGGAACTCAAAATATCTTTTCCGAATGCCTGGCTCACAATGTGCCACATCTCCTCTCTTTCTCACACACACACACTCACCTTTCCTCTTTCCTCCACTACACTCACAACATGCACAACAATTACACACACACCACACAATTTTGCTTTATGCTTTATCTCCTCATTGGTCCATGGTTATTTACTTGGATTAAGGCTTAATTAATTAGGACCATTAGATTAACTTTATTAGATTAAATCTTAGCCATTGATTTTAGTTTGACTTGTCAAAGTTAATTAATAAGTTTGAGCAGTGTCTTAATATTATGCTTAGTAATCTTTAACATATCCTCTGTTGGTCAATTAGGCTTTAGGGATTTTATGTATTTAATCTTATACATTGATTAATCATGCCTAATTATTTAGTAATTATCTTTATGCTAGTCTTGACCATTGGTCTCTAATTAGGGTCATACTTCCCTAATTGTGCATTTAAAACATGTTATTTAATTAATTATGAAGATTTAATTAATTATCTAATAATTGTTGATAATTTTCTTTAATTGGATTAATTATTTTCTCACAACTTTTGGGTTTACTTTGGTCATTTATGCATCATGCATTATTCTAAAAATCATAGGGCAACTTATGTTCCCTAAAATAAAATTGGGTCTTTGCCTCTTTAAATTCCAAGGGAAATAAGCTAATAAATTCCTAAAATTAGAGACAACATGCTTTCCTATTTTAAATAGGTATTTAATTTCCTCCTAAGACATAATTAAGATTATACTTGATTATGATAAATCTTAGAGTATTTTATGATCCATAAAAGTCTTTAGGAATTTAGCCTTTGATTCTTCTTATTCTAGGGAAAATTACCTAGAAATAAAATAAATACAATACATAAATTTTGAGACCACATATTCACCTATTTAGAATAGGTATTATTTATCACAATATAATATTTAAGATGAATAATTATCAGGGTTATCAAAATTATCAGGGTTATCAGAATTATCAGGGTTATCAGAATTATCAGGGTTATCCGGGTTACCAGGATTTATCAGGTACTGGTATCGGCATAGGTACAGGCGGTGGATACACCGGCTTTGGGTTCAGCTTAACCCTACTAACTCGGGAACCACGGACATACGCGCAGTACGTCTTCTTTGGCCGTAATAGTCAATGTAGGGAACATCTTCCTGTACATGTCTAGAACATGCACCAGAGTTATATCAGTACTCATTTTCAAAATATGCTCTTTAAAGAAAAGGCGTAGAGCCTAACTCCGTTACTCAAACCTATTGGCCAGGTAGGCTGTCTATCATGGGAGTCTCACAGAGTTCACGGCGACTGATTGACTTACCCACATAGACTAGCCCTGCCTTCGGCACCAATGGTTTGTTTATAACTTAGTCAGAGTCATGCCAGGTAAAACGTTTTGATACCAAAAGTGTAACACCCCAAATTCCATAGCATAAATGGTGTCGGTTGATACGTAGTTTTAGAAAATTCAATAGAGTTTGAGGTGCTACATCAGAGTACTGCGGAAACAGAGAGCAATGTGCTAAAAATTGGACAATGAGTATCTGATATAAAATACCCCGACATATGATGATGCCAGGCATATGCTGGTTAAATTGAAAATCCCGAAGGAATATTCGTGTGATACAATATACAGAGCTTTGTACAACTACATTTCTCAAAAAGCAACTATACAACCTAGACCAAGCCTTGACTAGACTTGGGGCAATGAACCTAACTCTGTTAACCGAACAGAATGGCCAGGTAAGTGTCTATCATGGGGGCGTCACTGAGTTCACGGCGACTTATTGGCTGACCCACATAAACTAGCCTTGCCTTCGGCACCAAACTGTTCGAAGTAACTTTATTAGATCCATGCCTGATAATAGGCTCTGATAACTTCTTCCGGCTCCTGCCTCGACCGGTGCATTGTTACGACTTTTCCCCTTGGTTCCTCTTTATGACTCCATCTACCGGTACCCTCTCTGATATTTCTGATATTCACATGTAAATTTTCGAAATGCATGGCCCCTTCTTGGCCAAGGAAATGCTCTCCCGCTTGCACAAATATCCCATAATCCAAGCTCCCTATTGGTTAGTTGATTTTGTTGACTTTTCAACACAATTTTACAAAGTTTTTCATCTTTTCTTCTCCCATAGTGAGCTGCACGATTTTGGATATATTTTGGGGATGATTAAGAAGCTAAATTAACTCTTTAATCAAGTATTTAAATGCCCACTAATTACATGTGTTAACATAGGATTTTGTTGGCTAGCTAATCATGGTCATTTGTGCTATTTAGACAAGCTTAATTCTTCATCTTTGTCCCTTAATTTTCCTTCAATAATTATCCCTCTTTTAATTCAAAAATGATTAATTTAATTTTCCCATAATCAAATTGAAGAGTTATGCCACTAATCTCAATTAGTGCAAAGCTTATTTGTCTATTATTTGCTAATCGATACTTAATTTAATTAAGTGTTTTATAATTCTTCCATGGATATTTTATACTTAAAATAACCATTACTTTATGTGATTTTATGTCACATATATTAGCCAATTTAATATGGTAACATATTCCTAAAATACAGGATTTTCGGTAAGTCGAAAATCGGGTATTACACTTAGCTTCCCAAGGCTAGTAAAGATAAAAGAGTATTGAGGGCGGCCAAGAGAAGATTAAGTGCACACAAGAGGGCTCAAAAAAAAGTAAGGAGAGGTCCTATATTCTCTAGAAGATGATGTTATTTCACAACCTTTTAATTTTTAGGTAGTTGTGTCCATATCTTTCATAGGTTCACAAATTTGTTCGTTTGTGTTCTGTATAAGAACAACATATGTCTAGCCCTATTGGACTAGTATGTTGATATTGGATCGCTTACTCTCTCCTAGGTATCTATGGAACAGATACCTATGAGTATAGTGGATCACTATACACAAATAGGCGTTAGCCAAAGGAGGTGGTGTGTGTACACTGAGACGACAGAATAGTAAATGAGAGATAGTGTCCATACCTTTAGGGTTTACCTCTTATTTATAGAGTGTACCTTAGGGTTAGGGTTTGGACTTATAGGCCTTTGTGCCTCTAAGCCCAAGTATTATGCCGCCATATCTAAGTCACGTAGATTGCCCCTTGTTGGGCCACACCTTGAATGGGCCTCATATATGAATTCGTAACAGTTTGTTTTTCAAATTGACTTGTCTAAAATAATTAATTTGCTTATTTTCTTTATCATTGTAACAGTGCTGGTGGAGGACGAGAGAAGAAGGCCCATGTTACACCCCTACTGGCCTTGCCCTTTCGGGAGGCGGATTAGAGGGATTCTTTTTAAACTACTACCTTTCCTTGGTTATTAGTCTATTTTGATTATCTATCAAAGTACACGCAACAGAGCACATGACCGGTTTGGACAACGAATGTACTGGTAAAAGTAAAATAAACAGAAAGTAAAAGTCCCCGAAGGATTAAGGGTATAGTTATCCAAAATAAATAACAAGAAATATACAATCATCCTCAAATATAAGTACAAAATATAATAGGGCATTCCCTATTCTTCAACTACACTGTACTGCCTTACCTTTCCAAAAAGGCTCTTCAAGCTTCAGGCATGACTCCCTGTAACTACAGAAGCTCCTGGAGTCCAGTAATGGCCCCCAGAGTAACTGTCAATACTCAAGTACCAAATGTGCAAAGTGTATGCATGCAACCATGTTATATATGAAAAATACAAGTAATATGTCAAATATACCACATATGCATTCAAAAACATACCACAATAACCAACTACCACGTGCCGTCAGGCTGCCTTACCAAGGCAAGCCCCGAACTTACCGGAGTCACGACCCATAGAGCCGTCCATACTAGGCCAACCCCAGACCTATCAACCCGTACAGCCACAAATCAAAGCCGGCCTTGGACTGATCGTCCTCAGCGCTAAGAACACAATAGTTAGGGGCTCGAACCCCAACATGCTTTGTATGCATATTTGGTAAAAATACACACAAACATACATGGCAAAACAAACAAACATCAAACACATAAAAGTACTTGAGTAAAACAGTTACTACCTTTAGGGTTTACTCTGCCTTAATATTTTATCATGCTTGGTAGCTTCCCAAGTATGTGTTAACCCTAAATAACATCAAAATACCTTATTTTTAGTCTTTCCAAAAATACCCTTACATTTTTCACAAAAACCGAGCCTTTACTAATTTTCCAGAAAATCCAGTGATTTGGCCCAAATTCACTGATTTTTAATAAATTCCAAACAAATAATATTTGTACAAAATCAAAGCCATGTTAACCTTAAAGATGTCTATTTCCAGTAAAAATATTTTCAGAATCCAAAAGTACTCATATTTTGGAGTATAGCTCAATTGTTACTCTCTGGTCAGATTCACCTTGCTGTTTTCTGGACCAACTTTACTAATTTATTTATCCTAGTAGAAAGATCCAAAAGACATAAAAATATACATCAAGGTGAATCCCTGGATGTCTATTTTCTTCCTGTAAATTTTCAGTTTAAACCAACACCATTTACTATTTTTAAAACTTGTTTGAAGCTTTGCTGCCCAGATTTTGCAGAATCTGGCTGCGAGCTTGCTCTTTAATCTTTCGGTGTTTTTGAGTTTGGAAACTTAAACCGTGACCTAACCCCATAAAAAATGATGTTATGAAAAATTTGAGACCCTAAAAAACACCAAAATATAATCAAAACACCAATCCCTAACACCTTGGACGAAAACCACAAGTTTAAACTTCAAAGGTTCGGGTTTTTGATGTTTATCTGATTCGGAGCTTTGGCTTGGTGATCTGAGTGATTGAGTTCTTGACCTTGGATATGAAAGCTTGCTGAACCTTTATTTTATCTTCAGCTGGAGAACGTAACTTCTGAAGGGAAAATGAAGAGTTATTTCCTTTTTAAAATAATTAAAAGGTAGCCAAGCAGTCCTGAATAACTGGAGTAAATTCTTGTCCAGTAATTGGTTATTATCTTCAAGAAATTTCAGAGGGTTCTAGGTCTTCCATTTGGCTCCTCCCCCTTCAAAATATCTAGATTTTTACTTTTCATTTTGTGAGAATTACCTGTTTTGGCCCGGAATTTATGTAACTTACCAATTTTGGCCCGGAATTCCTTTGACTTTTCTTACTCTTTCCCCAATTCGTTTTTAATGATTAGCAGGGGTATGTGGCACCATCTTGGGCCCAAAAATATGATCCCATGAATTTTCCTTTGCCATTTCCACTTTATTCAGTCCAATCTCCTTCTACCGGTCCACGCTGGGCCCCGCTAGTTAACAAAGTGCTTTCTTTCGTATTTTTCTTCAACTTTTCAGATATTTTCCCCTTAATGGACATACATATGTGGCGCCATATTATTTCTATATATGGCCCCACATTTGTCTCATTTAATCCAAAATAAAGCCCCTAACTGGTCCTTATCGGTCCCCTTTCTACCAGTAAACATCCTGTGGGACCCGTATTTTGTGTTTGGGCCTGAGTATGGATAAAATCATTTGATTTTCTCTCTCCTCATTCATGTAGATAAAATTGAATACTTAAGGGATAAGGATTTGACTTTTCTACCCCTATAATCATTACTTACTTTTTGCTCTTTAATCCCGCAGTGACACGTGTCCTCCAGTAGTGATTACACTGACTTTTCCTCTTCAAAAACGCAAGGCATACCTGACTGCCCTAAAAATGTTGTATGCTTACTTATACTAGCATATTTTCTCTCAACTACTTGTCCTATACCTTAGGACTTAGTTAGATGGCATCTTTTCCAACCGAATGCATACCGTATAAGTCTTTCGTGCCCCTTTTCCATTGACATTTTAATTCCACGATTTACGCATACTAAGTCCACTGACCTGTATAGCCCAGTTTCTTAATCCCTGGGAGGCTTCCTATTTCTTGTCATTCTTGGGACTCTTCCCAAACCGAGCTTAGTCATCTACCTACTTTAGGCTTATTCTCAAGTCTCTATGCCCAAAATTCAGGATGTTACGGTCCAATTTTATAATATTGTACCAGGTTTGTTGTGAATGAAGACTCATGAACTGTAAATTGGAACTTGTGAATTATGAATTACAAATTGTTGATTTCAAAATGTTGTATTGTGCTTGACTTGCAAAAGATTTATTGAAAAAGTTTATGAGCCGCTCGTGGCTTTGCTAAAAGAAAAGGGAGAGTTGGCTTTGGAAAAGAATGAGGGTATAAAATACCCCATATTTACAAATTCTAAGTTGGGTATATGACCCAATTAAGAATTTATTGAATTTGTTAACCTGATCTAGGATTTTCACATTTTAGGCAACTTTAAATGGGATTTTCCCTTCCTCCTATTCTCATAATGGACTTTTCAAACTTCTCTTATTTAAGTTCTCTCTCCATATATGTGAATGTACATACCTCCCATTATTTCCTAGTCTCCTAGTTGCCTATTCTAACCCACTAATTATTATGATTATGAAATCACATTAATTGTAGATTCTCTCATCGTCTCTTTAACAATTCATTTACCTTATTTAATCATACGTTTATTTTATCTATCTGGGATAATCTGAGCCACTAATACTATATAGAATTAAAGAAATACTTTTATCCATTGTTTTAAACATTGGATTCCATGGCTATGATTGAAGATTATTATTGTTCTTTTTATTTTGATTTTCTTTATGAGTTCTTTAATATTATTGATATTATTATTTTAGTTTGGCCGGATATCATACACCTCTGATTTCTTATTCTAAAAAATATATGACCAGAAGTTATATCACTTTGATTTCTTATTTTTGATATAGAGTAAATACCCTTTTTGGTCCCTGAAATAACACACGCTACCCATTTTGGTCACTGAGTAAAAAAAAATGTCATTTTTCGTCCTTAAACAGTAAAAAAAAGGTCCCTTTTAGTCCTTTTAGTCATTTTTTGTGGGCATTTTAATCCCTCACAAATTCCCAAAAAATCATTTTTAGTCCCTAAAAAGGACCAAGAATGACATTTTTTTTACTCAGTGACCAAAATGGGTAGCGCGTGTTATTCCAGGGACCCAAAAGGGTATTTACTCTTTGATATAATATAGTTAGAAGTAATATCTCTTTGATTTACTTTTATATGGCCAGAAGCCATACTATCTTAATTTCCCATTATAAATTATAATGTTGGATGTGTGTTTACATCTCCTCACGAGATTCCACAGCTCTTCCAGCTATCTACATATTTTTATTTTAATATCCCCTCCCCTTTATGTTTCATGATCGGCCGACACTATATATTTATATTATTTCATATTTCTTTGAATCTTATTTTGAAATTATATAATCAGAAGTCATATAATTTTGGGAGAATTATAATAAAGGACCAAATAAAAATAATATTTATTAAGAAGGACCATAAAAATTGTTTTTGAAGGACCAAAAATTAAAATATTAAAATAGAAAGACTAAATTGTCCTTAACCAGATTTTCTATATTCTCTCTAATTAAATCAAAATCTTAAGTGATTGATAGATAATAACAAATAGAGATCAATTCAAATAACCTAGTTTTTTTTACTTTTCATATTCGATATCAGATTAAATTAAAAAATATTGAGTAAATACCCTTTTTGGTCCCTGGAAAAAACACGGATGCCTTTTTTGGTCCCTGGAAAAAAATAAGTCACTTTTAGTCCCTAAAATGGAAAAATAAGGTCCCTTTTAGTCCTTTTGATTATCTTTTTTGCACATTTTAATCCCTCAGAAATTCCCAAAAAGGACCTTTTAGTCCCTAAAAAGGACCAAAATGACATTTCTTTTACTCAGGGACGAAAAAGGGTCAAATGTGTTTTTCCAGGGACTAAAAAGGGTATTTACTCAAAAATATTAGTGATGAAGAAGAACATCACTTTTTGATCGTCTACTTCCAACCCCAAGTTGCATTAGGTAAAGGATTTTGAGTGAATTAATTAGTTGTTTAAGATGGATATATATTTTTTGAAAACAATTAATCTAGTACTCTTTTTTTTTTTGCATTTTGGGTTTTAGGTCAGTGAAATATGGGAGCGACAAATGGGAATGGTAATTGCAACTTAATCTGATATAGAATATGAAAAGTCAGGTTAGTTTCAAGTTTATGCAATCGAAAAAGAATGAGGTTATTTGAATTGATTGGTCTTTATTTGTCTTTATCCATCAATCACTCCAGATTCTGATTCAGGTAGAGGTAGAGAGAATATAGGAAATCTTGTGAAGGGAAATTTAATCTTTCTATTTTAATATTTTAATTTTTGGTGCTTCAAAATAATTACCATTTTTATGGTCCTTCTTAATGAATATTATTTTTATTAGGTCCTTTATTATAATTCTCCCAATAATTTTCATCTTCTATCTCATTGTATGGTTATAAGTCATATTCAATTTTTATCTTGAAGATAAATGGCCAGAAGCCATATAGATTTAATTTCTTTTTATAATATTAATTGGCTTGAAGCCATGAGAATAAAATGGCCTAAAGCCATAAAGTTTTAATTTTTGTTATAACATCGTACTTTATAAATTATTTATTGTCTTTATGAATTTTCTATTATTATCGTTTGTGTTATTGTATTGCGTTTTTTTATTTCTTCTTTTATTT
Source organism: Acacia pycnantha (assembly GCA_025563575.1). Lineage (NCBI taxonomy): Eukaryota > Viridiplantae > Streptophyta > Magnoliopsida > Fabales > Fabaceae > Acacia > Acacia pycnantha. The sequence goes on from JAMWYP010000142.1 coordinate 206,937, forward strand.
CATGATTTTGAATTATGTTAAATATTATGAAATTTAAATTTGTGGTTGTCATTATCAAAGAGAACTACTTATCTTGAATGTCTGATCCATGATTTTTATATCCCACCACATGAAGGCCTCAAAATTAAATATTTGGCATTAATAGACCCCTTGTTCTTTAGAACAAATAAAAGGAATTGTATGACCACCAGAAGATGGTTGTTCTTGTAAAAGCTCGTTATAAATTGATGTATCTAATTTGCTTCTGCAGTAGCAATATTGTGAAAGAGGTCTTAAGAAATATGTTGAATTAATTTCTTGACCCATGTGGCTAAACAAAACGATAAGTTTTTGTTGCAAGAATCATGAATCTCATCTAACAGGCTCAACTCTATTCCCATAAGTAAATGAAGTAACAAATGAATCTAATTGTGGTTGTGGATATGGGTGTAAATGTGGTTATAGCCTTGGGCATCGTCATGGTTGTAATCAATGTGGTTTAAATTCCCACCTAAAGTGGAGAAAGATGTTAGTTCTCTATTGGTTTTGATGATAACGGACAATTGTAAACACAGATAAAGTTTGTCTTTGTAAGTTGAAAAACTTACTGTCAAAGGCAAACTCGAGTTTCAGTTTGGAAACTCGAGTTTTGGCCTGATAGTGAAGTGCTTAAGTTTTTTTTTTTTTTTTTGCAAAGAAAGGCAAACTCGAGTTAAGATTTGAAAACTCGAGTTTTGGCCATACAGAGAGCCTTCTGAGTTTTTCACAGACAAAGCAAACTCGAGTTTGATTTAGAAAACTCAAGTTTTGACAAGACAGAGAGCAACCAAGTTTTGCAAAGATACCAAAACTCCAGTTTCCATTTGGAAACTCGAGTTTAGGCTATACAGAGAGTTCTCTAAGTTTCCAACGTTTTATGAAAACTCGAGTTAACTTTGAAAACTCGAGTTTGCATCATAAGAGAACAATGCTCGTTTCTGACCTTGTGAAAACTCCCTTCTTCCATTCGACAAAATCTTTCAATGTTTTCTCATAAACGAGAAAACTCGAGTTTTGTTTTAAAAACTCGAGTTTCGGTCTTACAGAGAAGATTACATAGTTTTTAAAGAATGATAAAACTTGAGTTAAGTTTTGAAAACTCGAGTTTTGGCCAGGCAGAGAGCTCTGCTGATTTTAAACATTTGAAAACTTCAGTTTTGAGATTTTGGACTAAAACATGATTTCTCATAAAAATTCCAAAACTCGAGTTAGTCACTTAATGACTCGAGTTTTGCACTATTCACAAAACATGTCCAAATGCAAAATCGCGATGTTTGTCTCTAGAATGAGAAAAATCGAGTTAAGATTTATAACTCGAGTTTCAGCCTTTTACTGAAAGCTTACTGAAACATGAAAACTCGAGTTTGGAAGAACTAACTCGAGTTTCCATCGAAGAATTTGAATTTCAAACAAAATGAATTTGTGAAACTTTTTTGTTTGATCTCTATACTCTATATCATCACTCATAACTATTCCTAACTATATTTAATCAGTTTGTTAGTGAGTTTCAGATGATTTAGACAGGATTAAATGGAGATTGAGCAAAAAACATAAAGCATGTCAGCACATTAAATGAAAAGTGTAGAAACCTTGCATACTTTTGGACAAACATTCTCCACATGTTTTGTAGAAGTTAATGCTTGTCTTCCACATCCAACAACTTCTCTTCCAACGGATTAAAAGTCAGGAAGTCAACTCTGAACTTCTGCAAAGCTGGATTAACCAAGGAGTAGAGAGAGAAGAAGACCAAAACCTTCACTAATCATCCTCCAATGCTGGCAACGGTCACATTAGGATTTATAACGGTCATTTAATGATCTTTACCTATAAATAAATATGCATTCAATTCTTCTCAACAACCAATATGTGAGAAAACGAAAATCATTAAAGTTTCAACTACTCTTTGAGTTTTCTATTGTAAAGTATCTTTTGATACATTCATACTTCAGTGTTTATCTTATCTACTCTTAGAGAGAGTTTCTTGATTGTAAATCATTTATTGTAAAGTATCTCAAGTCAAGGGGACTTGGAGATTGGGTTATTGATTACAACTTGTAAGGGGGAGTAAGTTCTAGTGAGAGAATTACTCTTGATTTGCAGAGTATGTAATCAATTGATGTAGTGATAAATCCCAGAGAGTCTGGGGACTGGACGTAGGTCAAGTGGTTGGATCGAACCAGTATAAATCTTTGTGTCTTGCTTCTTTTCTCTATACTCTGTTTTACTTCTGTTTCTTACACAAAAACAGAGTAGTCCGAAAAAGATTTTGAGAATCCCCAATTCACCCCCCTCTTGGTGATTCAAGCTCCACTTTCAAAAGATTATTGATAAGAATCACAAAAGGGAAACTAGTGGGTATAATAAATATGCTAAAAATCCATGTTATCATTGTGGTGGCAAGAGTCATTGATCTCATACTTGTCGTACGCCAAACGCATTGGTAAATAGTCAAATATTGAAATAAATTATGTTGATAATATATATATATATATATATATCTGTGTGTGTGTATGTGCGCGCGCGCGCGCGCAAAACAGCCTTAATATAAGATTTTACAGAGGAACAAACACATTGATTTTCAGAATTATGGACTTATTTGGCATTTAAAATTTTGTTGCACTAAAATGTCATTTCTAAACTTTGGGGGTCCTGTTCTTTCACTTTTCTAAAGTGACGTTAATATTATAGAAGACACCCTCCCTCTTGTCAAAATTCCGATACATACACTAGCAGAAGTTGTTTTCGGTACATCTTGTAATATCTTCATTCAAATTTCAAATTTTAAAGAGCAATAATAAGGTTATAATAAATATATCGTTTTAATCTTAATAGAACTTAATTTCTAGTGTTTGTGAATATTTATTTAATATTTCTCATGTATTGGTTTTCTCTCTCCCATTATCCTTACTTGATATTATATTTATATTTTTTATTTAATCATTTAAAGTTTAAGTTTTATTCTTACATATGTTTATATGACTCACACTTGAGGGGGCGATTGCTAGAATAAAGTATGAGCTAATTTTTGAAAAGTTATATCCATATACTTCTCACAAAAAGCCTAATAGATCTCCCAAAATGGATGTCAGATTATGATTTTATGGAAATTGAAAAGTTTACGATTGTTTGAGACATATGTTACAGTGAACCAGAAGTTTACTGATACAAACAAATTTATTGTTGGCATGACTTATTTAATCATCCAAGTAGTATATATAATGAACAAATTATAAATAAGATTACGTATTGGCATCCGTTGAAGAACTAGAAGATTCTTTATGAATAGCCAACATATTATTCAAAAAGAATTATGTGCTGCTTGTTCTCAAATAAAATTGATTGTGAGAATATGATTAGCAAAGGATTTTTGCATCTTTGGAAATATATCAAACAAAATTATATGGGTCCATTAAAATAACATGTACACCATACAATTATTTGACAAATTTGAAAGATGCATCTATAAGATGGTTACATGAGAGACTATTATTAACTTGCAACTTGAAGTTCGCAATAATGTCAGAATAAATTAAACGCGCAATTTCTATATCATACAATCCAAAAATCATATATTAAAGCCTCCATAGATAGTTATATCAATTTTCAAGAGAACAAAATTTTGTGTTTCAATGTTGGTATATTTGATCCTATATATAGCAGCATTTATACAATCTAACAAAATTCTCCCAGTAAAATTGGCTTTTGGTCAGGAGCCAAATAAATTCCATCTTAAAAGGTTTGAATGTGCAATGTTTATTATGTTGGGATCCGTACACGTAGCAGAGTTAAAAAATTTTACGAATCTCATCTAAGGATCGCTCAATAGAGTTTAAATCAAGGTTAAAAGAATTTGAATCGTACCTATGCCGAACTATTTGCACTAGTGGGCTACCTTCTCGATCAATAGCAGTCGACTCTTCGAATCGCCTTCCTCTACTGGTATCCACACGAATAACCTCGAACAAAGACGGCAGCGTGCTAGCGCCTTCAGTATTCTCGCGTCTCTCTATTCTCTCTAGGGTTTCTCGCGGCTTTCTAATACGCTTGACCAAAAGTCCCGTAGGTTTTCTAAACCTTATATGCGTATTAAATTCAAAATTAATCCTTGTTAATTTTGAAATTTGAATTTGGACTAAAATAATATATTAATTAAATCTATCTCATAGATCTAATCTAATCTATTTATTTAATCCGAATTAAAAGCCTTCTGATTTAATTTGTCTCTATAAATTAAATCTAAGATATGATATCTATCTATTTAATTAAATCTGAGATACTATATCTCAATTTAAATTAAATCAGATATATGATATCATTTATTCAAAAATTAAATCTGAGATACAATATCTCAATTTATTATAGTTATTTAATTTATCAAATAAATTAAATGCTATATATAATAATATCATTATCTATAAATATTATTATTATTATTTCGAACTTAAGAATATATATATATATATATATATCCATCCTAGATTAAATACAGTATTCACTAAATCTTAGACATATATAAGATTCAATGAATCTGGACACTTTTGCTCATATTGGGCTATTCTTGTGTGCAACCCTGCAGGCCCACATGAGATTGGAAGTGGGCCAATACTGTACGAGCCCACAAGTCGCAAGCGGCCTCTAGCAAGACATTGCGACTACCCAATTCATATGGGGATCGATGATACGATACAACCTATCGTACAACCATGTCACGTCCCTTTTGTCACGCGATAATTTGGTCAAGGATGAGGCATGGAGAATGTCAACTTCCTGTTCTTGACCATTACTTTCTCGATTCTTGAGTAGTCTAATTGAAATGGAAACTCCTTTCCATCGTAGTATGGCCATACATTTCTCAGACTGACTCATCGAGGGGCCCAGTATTATCTCTCTACAAATGTGAGGGATAAATTCCATCTTGACCATTCACATTCCTCTGCATGAAAACCATTGATCCCGATCGAAGCCTTTATCATCACCCGGTCAAAGGTGACTTTTGACTATGTCAAAGACCAGCGACTCATCATGTAGGAATCCATGATGATCTCAGGTCAAAGGGCGTTGTGACGCTATTATACATGAGAAAAGCTTATGACTTATTCCATGCAGCTTTCTCATAGTAGGTCGGTCCAGCACCTTGTACTCTTACAAGTGTCCATGACCTTGGCTCGTATCTCCATACTCATCAAAGTCATACTGGTCTTATTTCATCTTCGCTCTCGTAGATGACCGACCAGGGACATTTAGGATAATCTATAAGATATATCCAAGGATACGTTATCACTATTAAACATGCAAATGAAATGATAACTAAAGGAGAATACTTAAATAACATAAATGTATAAAGTACAATGACTTGCCCCTAGGGCATAATTTCCAACATATTAATCCACCACAATGCACATGGATGGATATAGAAAGAATCGAGCAAGGCGCTGGAGCAAACTAGAGACTGGTTGGGTATTAAAACTGAGTATAAACCCAAAGGAAAAACAACAAACCCCTCTCTTATTGGGCCAATTAAGTCTACACTGGGCCAAGCAATTTTGGGTTCTTCACAAGCCCAAATTTTAGGTAGCGAAACCTCTATTGTCATCATTCCTACAGATGAGCTCCATATGGGTTTCATAAAAAAAACTCTCCAAAGATTAATAAAGGGCAAAGAACCCATAGTATGGTTCAAGGAGGTATTATTTCATTGAAACTTAAAGCTGACAAGAATCAATCTGTGAACCAAGTAGACTCACCTACAAAGTCAAACCAAACTATCTCGCCTAACAATCAAAATCAAGGGGGATCACAATTTCAAAATCCAAAACCTCTAGAACAATTGATTGAGCACATTGATGATGTTGCGATTATATAGAGGGACATCAATCTCTGGTTGCCAAAACCTAATTTGAGCTGCAATAGGAACGAGATGCCGAGCACAACAGGTAAGTATGTGTCTCCTCGTCTTGTACATATCCTTTTAATGATTATAGCTTCATGGAATTGTAGGGGGATGGTAGCCGGACTTTCCCTTTAATTCTTAAAGATATTGTCAAAATATATAACATTGATATTCTATGTTTGCTGGAACCTCAGATTAGCGACTTTAGAGCTAATAATGTATGTCGTAAGCTTGGTTTTAGTCATTGGATTCGTGTTGAATGTAGCGGTTTTTCTGGAGGTATCTAGCTTTTGTGGAATAAGGATAATTTTGATATTACCTTCCTTACTTCTACCACCCAAATTCTCCACTGCCCAATCTAGGATTAGGTAAATAATGCTTTAAGCCTTATAACTATGGTTTATGGTGAAACTAACTCTATTGGCGGGAACATGTTATGGAATTCACTCTGTCGGTTAGCTGATAGCTCCACCCTTCCTTGGTTAGTCTTAGGGGACTTCAATGCCTATCTTTCCCTATCTGACAAAATAGGAGGAGCTGATCCTTCATGGTCTTCAATGCATCATTTTAGAGACTGTTGGAAGATATAGGGCTTATTGAAGCAAGGGTCCAAGGGGAGATTTTTACTTAGGAAAGATAGAGCCTGAAGGAGAGATTGGACTGGGTTTTCACCAACTTCAATTGGGTTGAATGCTTCCCAATTTCACTGTCTAACATGAGCTTAAATTTTAAATCTAATCATAGGATTGTGGTTGTGAATTCAAATCCTTCTTCCCAATGTACTAGATTTCAGAAAACCTTACCAGAGTGTTTGGTCCCTTGAGAACAACTTCAAGGATATCAGCAAGGAAGCCTGCCTTGGAATGGAATGAGAATTGGGTGGGAAACTTCATCGAGAAGAAAAAGGGTTGATTAAGCACCTGGAGAGAATTGACCGATGCAGGAAAATGAATCTTCAGTCAGGTTTGTTTCATCTAGAAACAAAACCTCTGGGAGGAATACCATAAAGTTGCAACTCAAGAAGAAATTGTCTGGTTCCAAAAATCCAGAAGTAAATGGCTTTAGGGAGGAGATAGAAATACAAGGTTTTTTCACATCTCAACCATGGTTAAGAGGAAAAAACAAAGAATTGTCGGTATTAAAAATGATGAGGGGGAGTGGGTAGAGGATCATGATACCTTGAAATTCCCATAATTTCTTCAAAAATCTCTAGACAAGGGATGCAATTGTGAAATACCCTAAGGGGTGGTGCTCAAACTTCCCTAATATTGATGATAACAAGATTCGTCTTCTATCAAGAAAAGTCTGCAAGATTGAGATAAAAAAATGCAATCTTTGCCATGGGAGCTCTTATAGCTCCGGTTCTGATGGCCTTCAAGCTGACCTTTTCAGTCCTAGTGGAACATAGTGGGTGATTCAATTTGTGACTTTATTGATGAATGCATCAACAACCCCTCAAAATTATCCAGTATCAATCAGTCAAAAGTTGTTCTTATTCCTAAAGTGTCTAATCCAGCAACTTTAAAGGAATTTCGACCTATTCCCTTATGCAATATAAACTTCAAAATCAATACTAAGCTCCTATCAGCCAAGAGGTCATGCCCCATCTTATCAGCCAAGAGCAGTATAGCTTTATTTCTAACAAATCTAATTGTGATAATATCCTTATCGCCTAAGAAATTATTCATTCCATGAGAATGAATGGTAGAAAAAAGGGTTTTGTAGCTATCAAAATTGATATGGAGAACGCATTTGACAGGTTAGACTAGGGGTTTATCAAAAATACCCTCAAATGTCTAAACTTGGATAAGAATCTCTTTGATCTCATTATGGCTTGTATTTCTATTACCTCTATGTCCATTCTTTGGAAAGGGGATGAAAGCCTGAGTTTCACCCCTACTAAAGGAGTTAGACAAGGAGGCCCCCTGAGCCTTTATATCTTTGTCCTGTGTATGGAGTGCTTGCAACTGATTAAAGCTAAATGTGAAACCCATTGTTGGAAACCTTTCAATTTCAAGCGAGGTAGCCCTTGTTTCTCCCACCTATTCTTTGCCAACGACCTCATCCTCTTCACAGAATGATTGAAGTTCATAAAGTTATGCAAATTCCTGTGGAATTTCAAGGCATCGTATTAACCTTGATTTCCAAATGTTTTGCTCTAAAAGAGTTAACTTTAATAGAGCTATCAAGTGAGCCAACTTCTTGAGATTGGGATAACTGCTGAACTCGAGAAATACTTGGGGTACCGATTATCCATAAAAGAGTTACTCAAGCTACATACTACCCCCTTGTGCAAAGAGCCAGGAAAAAATTTGTCCACATGGAAAAGAGATTTTTTGACTTTTGCAAGACCCTCGATGCTTATTAAGTCTGTATTATCTTCCTTACCAAGCCACTGTATGCAGTCAACCCTGCTTCCTATTTGCACTCTAAACGAAATTGAGAAAATTTCTAGGAAGTTCCTATGGTGCCAAGAAGAAAACATGAAAAAAATGCATCTCATTACTTGGGATAGAATTACTCAAGCTAAGAAGCAAGGGGACTGGGCTTCAAAAACCTTCGTCTCCAAAACAAAGCCTTCATAATGAAACTTTGTTGGAGTCTCTTAACAAAGAAAGATGCTCTTTAGGTTCAATGCTTTTGGTGAAAATAAAACTGTGGTGACTTGCACCTGCCGAATGTCTCTAGAAAGAGAAACTCCTCTACTTGGAAATAAATTGTTGAAGTTTGGGATAAATTCCTCAGTGGTGTTAGTTAAAAGTTTAATAACAGGGCGGGAACCAAATTCTGGTTCAACCTTTGGCTCCCCTTTGATCAACCTATCATATCCTTTGTTTGGAATCCTTCCTTAATTAACGAAGACGAGACGGTAAGGGACCAATTAATGACAAATGGACGATGGGATCTTAACAAATGGATTGGAGTTCTTGGAAAGAGATTTGCCGTGTCTCCCAAAATAAACCAAGTTCGAAAACGATTTACAGAATTAAGGAACCTGGGTCGTTTCCCAACGAATTTGCAGCGGGCTCGATTAATAGCAATAGTGAAACATAATGGTAAAATTGGGGGTTTTAGGGTTTTATGATTCAGCAGATTAAAACGAAATAAATTGAAATAAACAGAACTATGTAGAAACAGATAGAAAAACGTTGATAGACTTAAACAGATTAAAAACGACCAACCCAACGATCAGATTCCAGAATCATGCATCATTGAACGAAATATAACTAATCACGTTTGGTTTCGGATGAATCGAAATCTCTGCATTCATCCGGAGAATCCCTCACCTAGACGATCGCCTAGAATTTATCCGAACAGTGGCGTCTCACTGTGCAATCGCACAGCAACACTAAAACCTAGTCCGAATTTAGTCCTTGGGATGAACCAAACCGAATATTAAATCTAATATTCGAACTATTTCCAGAATTCGAATCCGATAAGATGAAAACAGAATTGATTAAGTTACCGATTAGGCACAAGTTCTCTAGACGAATCATGGAATCCTCATCGTTGGGTCAATCACAGGGGGTTTAGCCGAGCATGGCTGGAAAAACTAAAGAAAAGATGAAGAACGCGAAAACCCTAAGAACATGCGAAAATCGGTAGAGAGAATTTGCATAAAATCGTGAAACCCTAATGTCAAAATCGTGAATTCGTGAATGCCTCATGTTTTTGGCGGCTGCCTTACTTAAAAATAACCTAAAACGAAAATGGGCCCTAATAGTTTTAGCCCAAAACAGAAATAAAATAAAACTGGACTTAAATTACAAAATTCGGGTCCAAATAATATCCAGAATTGTGCATCCGACTTCGGCTCCAAAATCGACCGCCCTCTTGACCGAATTGGCTCTTGATGTCTTCATAACAATTGTAGCTCTCTAAATCATCTGAAATATGAGACAAAAGTGAGGCAAATCTGATGTCTGGTTCAAGAGTTATGGTAGAAATAGTGAAGTAATGCAAAACTGGAATTTTATTATTAAAAATGGCTAAAATGCAATAAAAGGCCCAAGCCCCAAATAAACATAAAAGCCATTATTTATTAGATAAAGGGTCCTAAGTTATTACTCAAGAGACAAAAGTAAGTGTATAAAATATTCAATTATCAAATTCCCCCACACTTATCTTTTTGCACTCCTGGGCAAAATCTAAAGAAAAAAAAAGACTAAAAGGAAAAACTCTTATTTACTAATAATTGCTACAATGCAAAAATGAATCAAGGGACAAAAAGTTCCAAAAGACCAATCAATCAAGACCTAAATCCCTTCATCTCAAATTACAATTCATGGCGGTCTCAATCAATGATGCTGATCACAAAAGATGGTCTCACAAATGATGCGCTCAATCAATCAGTCTCTCAAGTGTTTAAGGTAAATAAGTGTATCGCTCAAATTCTACTCAAGAAAATTGTTCTACCATAAGCTTGCTCAACTTCTATGTCTCCACTACTCACAACACATACATGCACAAATCAAGAGAGCTTGTAATTAAAGGTTGTAATGGGGCTAGGGTGAAGGTAGGTAATAGTATGGAATGAGAGGCTAAGCACCAAAGAAACCAAAAGGAAGAGCACTGATTAATACAATCATTCTCTATGTATGAAACTTTTATTCTACTAATGTATCCATTTCTTTCTATGTATTTTCTTTTCTTTTCTTTTCTCTCTCTTTTCTTTTCTTTTTTTTTTTCTTCTTTTTTTTTTTTTTTTTTTTTTACTTTTCTTTCTTTCCTTTCATTGTATACGTAATTACAATGTCAAAATCAAATATCTCCCCCCATACTTAAACTGTTGCACTCCTGAGCAACCTCCACACTTAAACACAAAACAAGTTGAAACCAATGCTCAATAAATCTTCAAGGTGCGGAATAAAATGGTTTTACGCTTAGGCTTGTAATGTGGCTTAGAAAAGAATGGGTCAAAAGGCACAAAGGGGCTAGCAAGGGAATCATAATGCAAGGGAAAGCTATTTGGCCAAAGTGAGGAAAATAAAAGAAAGAAAACAAGCTTCCATCATACTTATGCACGTAAGTGAAAAATGTAGTTTCAAAAAGAAAATGAGCAAGTTCTAGAGAACAAAAATCATGAGAGATGCACACATGAAAGAAAGAATGGCAAAATATGAGTTCCATTCATGCAGGCCCAAAACCTCACAAGGTCAATACCAACTTAGGCAATCAACAACATCAAATCAACTATCAAGACTTGTAATCGAAGAGTCAAGAATTGTAGACCAACCAGAAGGATCCATTAAAACCAAAATGTCCACGTTCATAATATGTAGCAATCATAGAAATAGAGACTTTTTTTTTTTTTTCAAAAAGCAAGGTAGAAAAAAAAAACAAATAAGAGAGAAAGAGGGAGGAGAAAGAAGAATACTCCCCAAGGGTTTTTGGAGGAAGAAAGAAGAATCCTCTCCAAGGGTTTATGGAGGATAGATGGGGTCAATGAGGAGAGTATCGCTTCCTCAGCCGCCGTGGGGATCCCTCATGAAATGGCTTGAGGCGATGCCCATTAACCTTAAACGTCTTCCTGTGGGTGAATCACATAGCTCAACAGCACCAAAAGGAAATATGTTAGTGATCACAAAAGGGCCATCCCATCTAGATCGAAGCTTACCTGGCATAAACTTCAAACGGGAGTTAAATAGAAGAACTTTCTGGCCCACAGAGAACTCCTTCCTCGGGATATGCTTATCATGGAATGCCTTAGTCTTCTCCTTGTACAACCGTGAACTCTCATAGGCATCCAATCTAAGCTCATCTAACTCTTGCAACTGCAGCTTCCTCTCCATCCTGCATCGAGCCAAATCCATGTTACACCGCTTAATGGCCCAATAGGCTCGATGCTCCAACTCAACCGAAGATGACATGCCTTACCAAAGACAAGCCGATAAGGAGACATCCCAATCGGAGTCTTGTAGGCGGTGCGATATGCCCACAAAGCATCATCTAGTCGCTTACTCCAATCTTTCCGGGTAGAGTTAACAGTCTTCTGAAGGATTTGCTTAATCTCTCGATTTGAGACTTCAGCTTGGCCATTGGTCTGAGGATGGTAGGCTGTGGAAACCTTGTGTAGCACTCCATACTTGCGTAACAAGGCACCCATGCTTCGATTGCAAAAATGGGAACCCTGGTCACTAATAATGGCTCTAGGAATGCCAAAGTTATCACATGACTTACAAAACATATGGGAATCATGAAACAAGGAAGGCCAAAATAATCCACTGTCTAACACTTTCCTAGCAGTTCGTTGGGGTCCAAAGTGACCACCACAGGCAGAAGCATGAGCAAAATGCAATATAGATTGAAACTCACAATCAGGCACACATCTCCTAACTACTTTGTCACTACAAAATTTCCATAGTAAAGGGTCATCCCAAACATAATATTTAGACTCACTTTTCAATTTAAGGGTTTGGGCCCTAGTGGAATCTACAGGAAAAACACCAGCGACCAAATAGTTAACCAGATCAGCATACCATGGGAGCTTATCTTGCAGCTGTAGAAGCTGCTCATCAGGGAAGTCATCCCGAATAGAAGAGGGTGAGAGGGAGAATGGGTGATGCGACTCAAGTGGTCAGCTACCCAGTTTTGTGCTCCACTTCTGTCTCGAATCTCAACATCAAACTCTTGGAGCAACAACATCCACCGAATGAGCCGTGGCTTAGCATCTACCTTTTTCAACAAGAACTTTAAAGCAGCATGGTCAGAGAAAACAATGACTCTACTAGCTAGCAGATATGACCTAAACTTATCAAAGGCAAATACAATAGCTAACAGCTCCTTTTCAGTGGTGGTGTAATTAGACTGAGCAGAATCTAAAGTCTTGGAAGCATATGCAATGACATGGGAGGCTCTATCAACCCGCTGTGCTAAGATAGCACCAACCGCATAGTTGGAAGCATCGCACATCAACTCAAAAGGGAGGAGCCAATCAGGGGGCTGAATCACTGGGGCTGTGGTCAGGCAACGCTTCAAGTGATCAAAGGCCGCCTTGCATGCATCATCAAAGACAAAGTCAGTGTCCTTATGCAGAAGGTTGGACAAGGGTTGAGCAGTCTTGCTGAAATCTCGAATGAAACGTCGATAGAAACCTGCATGACCAAGAAAAGAGCGAACTTCCCGCACAGAAGCGGGGTAAGGCAAAGCAGTAATAACATCAATCTTAGCAGGGTCTACCTCAATCCCTTTCCTAGACACTATGTGTCCCAAGACTATACCGGACTCAACCATGAAGTGACACTTCTCATAATTCAGCACAAGATTAGACTCAATGCATCTACGCAAAACTCTAGATAGATTAGCTAAGCATGCATCAAAATCAGACCCATATACAGTGAAATCATCCATAAACACCTCCATGCAGTCCTCTAGGAACTCAGAGAAAATACTCACCATACAACGCTGAAAAGTGCCAGGTGCATTGCAAAGACCAAAAGGCATCCTCCGATAAGCATATGTCCCAAAGGGGCATGTGAAGGTCGTCTTCTCCTGATCCTCAGGAGCAATATGGATTTGAAAGTATCCAGAGTAGCCATCCAAGAAGCAGTAATGAGACTTACCAGCCAATCGCTCTAACATCTGATCAATGAAGGATAGAGGGTAATGATCTTTGCGAGTGGCTTGGTTGAGTCTTCTATAGTCAATGCAAACTCTCCAACTATTCTGAACTCGAGTAGGAATGAGCTCATTCTTTTGATTGGCTACCACAGTGACTCCAGATTTCTTAGGAACCACCTGGACTGGACTAACCCACTGGCTATCAGAAATGGGATAGATGATGCCAGCTTGCAGAAGTTTAGTGACTTCTTTCTTCACCACATCAAGGATAAGAGGATTAAGGCGTCTCTGGGGTTGCCTCACTGGCTTAGAGTCCTCTTCCAATAGAATCCGATGCATGCACATAGAAGGACTAATGCCAACTATGTCAGCCAATGTCCACCCAATGGCTTTCTTGTTCGCCCTCAATAAGCTTAGCAGCTTCTCTTCTTGATCGGCATAAGATTATTTGCCACAATGATCGGCAACTGCTCATTCACCTCCAGAAATGCATACTTCAGATGGTTTGGAAGGGATTTCAACTCTAGTTTGGGCGGTTGCTCGGTGGAGGGAGAAGCTTGGGTGGTTGTTGCAACAACTCGATGTCATCACACCGGGAATACCAAACCATATTCAAAGAAGCACAAGCGTAAGGACCGTGTCTATACAGCTCAAGGTTAACATCGAATTCAGTTCATCAAAATCAGAATTAAGCTCATCAAAATCAGAATCGGGATGCACGTCGGGATCGGGATGAAGCTCAAACTCGAATCAATATCAGAGTCTACAAGTAATGTAGAATCATCAAGCAAATCAGAATCACCAAACAATGCAGTCTTAACCAAATTAGTGCAAACAGAGCACCATTCATTATCATCGCATGCACAAATGGGGTATCACTCTCAGATGAAAAATAATAAGGATAATCAGCACACCAACCATTGAGAACATCATCCACAGCATCATCAATCACATCAATACAGAAAACAGAATGCTCTTCCCTAGGATATTTCATGGCATCAAAGATATTGAAATTCACAGATATATCACCAAACTCCATGGAAAGAGTACCAGAATGCATATCTATCTTAGTCCTAGCTGTTTTCATGAAAGGTCTCCCTAGAATGATTGGTGACCTACTACTAGGAGACTCACCCTCCATATCCAAGATGTAAAAATCAGCAGGGAATATCAATTCATTAACTTTGACTAATACATGTAAAAGTGGAAAGATTTACATCGGTTGAGAAATTTTTTATTTTTGGACGAGTTTCACTTCGGTTTTCATCAATTTTGTTGTTGTTGATTGTGTTTTGTGTATATTTGATTGATTTGAGTATTTCATTCGTAGTTATGGATGAAAATGAAAGTTTGTTGTTGATTTGAGGATTTCATTTTGATTTGTTTGTTGTTGATTTGAGTATAGTTAATTATGGAAAGATTTATATCGGTTGAAAATGAATGTAAATGTATAAGATTGTGTTTGTTGTTGATTTTAAGTTATTGATTTGAGTATTTCACTTCGGTTTTTGCCAAATCCTTGAATGTTTGTTGTTTATGTTGATTGTGTTTGTTGTTGATTTTAAGTTATTGGTTTGTGAAAATGATGAATGTATATGGGAAAGTGAAAATGATGAATGTTTCTTGTTTGTTGATGGTTTATATTGTCCCTTTGTAGGTTGTTGTTGTCATCGTGCGTCGTAGACAAGCTCCTTCTAACACCGACAACGAGCGTGGGAGGCAGATTAAACAACGGGCAAACCGCGGGGCATCTTCCTCTGTGTCATACTGTTAGTTATGCTTAGTTTTGATGATGAAAAATATGCTTATCAATATTAAGAGGAGAAAGTTTACATACTACATTTATCTTATACTTTGACTGATTCTTATATTTAATGTAGATGTAATATTGATTTGAAGTTCAAATGATGAAGAATGATCAAGATGGAAGTTGGAATGGCTAAATTGGAGTTAAAATAAGGAAATTCAAGCTTCCCGATGAATAGAAGTTGCTACAATTTAATTGCTATAGTCCTGTGCATGAATAGCTCTTCCTTGCGTTTGAATCTCGTCAATACTCAAGTATCAAACATGTACTCGCGAGTATCAATCTTCAATTCTTCAGTATGACACTTCAATACTCGAGTATGGTACTTGGCTACTTGAGTATGGTGCATAAACAGCTGCTTCTGTGCTTAAATCCCGACAATACCCGAGTATGGATCATCAATACTCGACTATGACACCACTCTGATCAGCTCTGTTCTACGTTCAGCTTCGGACAACCTCTGGTAATTCGATTATATTTTCCTAACCAGAGATCGGATTAAGGTGAAACAAACTTTGTTGGAAACTAGACTTCCAAACGGTCCTATTAGCACAAGATTCAAGTCCAAAGAAGGTCATATGAGAGAGCTATGAATTGTTGAAGATGACAGTGACATCACCGTCACACTGCTGACCAAGCCTCAATGTTTTGGGTATATCGCACAAACTACAAATCCAATGAAGCTGAAATCGGTGCCATTTGAAAGTAGACTCAAAGGGCTTTCCAAAAAGACTTAAAACAATCAAAACGGAGTACATACCAGGACGTTATGATCTTTGAAAGTGGACACTCGAAATACTGGAAGCAACAGAGTTCAAATCAAAGATCAACGCGCACAGTACATGTAATACTCGAGTATGAGCATGGAATACTCGAGTATGTTCGAAATCAAAGCATCTGGTATATCTGAATCACATTGATACTCGAGTATATAAGTAAGGGTACTCGAGTATTGTTCATCAGGAAGATCAGAACGTCTGCAACTCATTCGAATACTTTAGTTAATTGATTATATCCTTCTACACATCACTCAATATTATTTGTGATATCATTAATCATCCTCTTGAGTGATTTTCAGATGTTTAGACAAGTATTTGAATTATGCCGAGGAGTCACCGAAACTAACAGAGCCATGAATCACCAAAATTGACGAGAAGCAGAGCTGACAGCGATACTCAAGTATGAGTAGTAAATACTCGAGTATCTTCGCGGATCAAAGCTTCCGGTGTATCCCAACCACATAGATACCCGAGTATTAGAATTTAATACTCAAGTATGTTCGGTAAACATGCTTCTGCTATGTCGAGACTTCAGATCTTGATTCTGGCATTCAATACAATTAATGATGATCTTTAATGACTTGTTTTACTAACCGTTTTGCTCAGAGTTTTTCAAATATTTGAATTATAGTACAGGATCATTTAAAATCACCATGGGTCACGCAATATCCTAATATACATTTGAAAACGAAGCAAATTGGGCAACTCACTGAAAAAGTGGAAAATCATCTTCAAACGGTCAGAAAGCATGAGTCATGACTTGTTAAAGTTATTTTCAGAAACACCGCGTCATGGGCAAAGATTTTGGACATGTCTGAAGCTCCATCGCTCCAACGGGAGGATCTCCAATTAATAGGAATGATGAAGCAACGAACAGCTATTGATCCCATTTGAATTCAAATTCTGGAGCTGCAACGGTCACCATCAAGCAGTATAAATATGTGAAGCCTTGGCTGCTCAAAAGCACTAAACGCAACAGAGCGAACGCACAAACAGAAAGATACATTCGAAAGTTTAGTTCCGCTATACTTTCGTATGATACTTTGCAATACTTTCATTTGATACTTTGTAATACTCTGTACTTCAGTGTTTATCATATATCTACTCAGTGAGGAGTTTAGTTATTTTTTGTTTATCTGTAAATCTTAAGGTTGTGGAACCTTAAGTGTGGGTGTACAATTACAACTTGTAAGGGGGAGTGAGTCCGAGTGAAGGATCATCTTACAGAGTGTGTAATTGTGATTGTAAAGTCCCGGAGTGGTTCTGGGCAAGTGTAAAGTCCTGGAGTGTTTCTAGGCAATAGTGAAATCCCGGAGTGTTTCTGGGTAAGTTAGTGAAATTCCGGAGTGTTTCTGGGGACTAGACGTAGGTCAAGAGTTGGGCCGAACCAGTATAAATTCTCTGTGTCCATCTCCTCTACTCTATCTCTACTTTGCCTTGATATATATATGTTGTGTGGGTGATCGAGTAACTAGCAAAAAGAATTTTTGTAATCACCTATTCACCCCCCCTCTAGGTGATATTCCACCCTTCACATACCACCCACAGCAGCCTGAGCCCGTTGTGGATCTCCCTTACGGTTATCTGTTTGATAACAATGTAGAAGAGCATGAACAATTCGTGGCTAATTTTGCCACCAGACCCATCTGCAAGCCCAAGTCATTAGATATCGTATTCTTTGCTGGTGAGGGATTTGAGATAGTACCGACGTTGTATCATGCCCATCTAAAAGGCTTGGCAGAGAGGAGTTGTCCCTATTCTGAGGTTATGGTGAGAGCTTTCTACCATAACATGAGCTACATTAATGGTGATCTGCAATCTCGCGTCTGTGGGGTTGACATATTGGTGACGGCTCCCTGCTGGAGGACGTTACTAGGATATGATTTTGATGCAGTGCAGACAGTTTGGTATGATGGGGATGATAGCACTGTACCCTTCACGGGATATCATCAGGAGGAGGTTGTGCGTGAGGCCAGGAGGCCAAGACCTCATAGAGCTATAATTTCTGTGGGTCAGCTGACTATTGATGCCCGTATCCTCTTCTACGTCATGACCCACATATTGTTCCCTCGGGCTTACAATCATTCAAGGGTGTTGGAGGGTGACATTCCTGTTATGTGGGCTATTTGTCGTGGCATTAATGTCAATTGGAGGCACTACATTTGCTGGATGATGTTTAAGGCCAAACAGAAGGCTAACGCTGCACTCCCATATGTCTATCTGGTTCAGGGGATATTGAGTATTTTGGTGTTCCTATGGACAATGAGCAAATGGTGAGTCAGAGAATGTGGAATGCTAGATTTGGTCAGCGTCTATTGGAGTAGTGCAAGATGTCCAGGGGGCCAAATGGTGTGTGGCATTACACTAATGTCGAGGAGGAGGTACCTGATGTTGGCCCGGTTCCACCCATTGTTCCTCCTAAGGTCCATGATGAGGATGTTGATATGGAGGACATAGTTGAGCCGGAAGGTGGATTCTCCCTTGGTGATGTCATGAAAACCATCAATGCTAGCAGGAAACAGATTTCCAAGATGGAGCTGAAACACAAAAAGAGGTGGAAGAGCCACATCGAGAAGGAGAATGAAAGGTGGAGGTGGATACAGGGTCGGATGAAGGGCATAGAGGATAGGCTTGGGCAGTTGCAGCTTGGACGAGAACAGGAGGCACCCAGTGATGATGACCAGGGAGCTCCATCTGATGAGGAGGATGTTGACACATCTGAGGAGGAAGTTTAAATTTATTTGTACTGCCATTGTTGTTTTTAGATTTGAAATTTCATTTGACTTGATGTTGCTTTTGGCTTGATGTTGCTTTTTTATTTGTGTGGTTAGACTTTGTGTAGTTGTAATGACATTGATGTTAAATTGTTAGTGAATGTTGTTGCTTTTGGTTTATGTGGTATGAATTTATCCATTTTGATAAAAACGTGTTATAGACCTAAAGAATAAATTTTGAGACATTAGCGGACCAAACCTACGCGACACCAACGAATGATGCTCAAATAAACTTCCCCAAGTCACATTGATATGTAAAATTGTGTTGGAAATGTTTTTTTGCATGCTGGAAATCAAAATGGACAGGGGAGGGGGCCTCTGGACTGCTTTAGTCGACTAAACCATAAAGGTTTAGTCGACCAAGACCATCCAGAGACAGGTAATGGCACCTCTGGACTGATTTAGTTGACTATGACCATCCAGAGACGCCATCACCTTTCTCTGGACTGGTTTAGTCGACTAAACCGTTATGGTTTAGTCGACTACGACCATCCAGAGATGCCATCCCCTGTCTCTGGATGGTCTTAGTCAACTAAACCATAATGGTTTAGTCGACTAAACCAGTCCAGAGGCCCCCCTCCCCTGTCCATTTTGATTTCCAGCATGCACAATAACATTTGTATATCCCTTTTACATATCAGTGTGATGTGGAGAAGGTATTTTGAGCATCAATTAATGGTCTTGCATAGGATTGAACCGATAATGTTACAACAAAACAAAGTTGAAAGTTTGAAGCCATTACCAAAACAAATCATCATAAACTCAACACAAAACACGTTACATAGAATTCAAGCTTGTCTATTCCTCGTTGGACATGTACGTGCATTATGACCGACTTGGTTACAACTCCTACATCTTTGCTGACTGCTTGAGGGTTAAGACTCCACCCAATCCATCTCATTGTGTATCCTTGTAGACTTTGGTCTTCCCTTTCTGCATGACAAAGTTGCGTCCGGGATAACAATTGGGTCTGCTCCTTGTTGAATCAACAATTCATTGCCTATCGGATACCAGGGTGCAGCATACACCTGACTAATCCTTGTGGCGTTCTTCGGCTTATCAATTCTTTGGAATTGTGGCGCCTACCTATAATCCAGTTTTCGTTCTATATTTCTTTGTTTCGTATCTCAATATTCCTGTGTCCGTTTTCGGTGTTTCTTGAGCCAAAGTTGCGTTTCGGAAAGCCATCTTTCTCCTCGTTTTGGAATCAGTCGAATCGGACGTCTGTAGCGTGAGATACACTGGGTTCTTATCCGGACGCGTTGCAGGTTGAATTTTCGGTGCGAATTACATTCCTTGTCGATCCAATCGTCCCTTTCCTCCGAGAATCATATCATCCGGAGGAAAGGGACGATTGGATCGACAAGGAATGGAATTTCGCACCGAAAGTTCAGCCTCCAACGCGTCCTGAAAGAACAGAATGTATCTCACGCTACAGACCTCGGATTTGAGTGTTTCCACAACGAGGTGAAAGATGGCTTTCCGAAACACGATTTTGACTCAAGAAACACCGAAAACGGACATGGGAATATGGAGATACGAAACCGAGAAATATAGAACGAAAACTGGATTATAGGTAGGCGCCACAATTCCAAAGAATTGATAAGCCCAAGAACGCCACAAGGATTGTTGCCCTTGATAAGTTCAGAGATTCTCGAAAGAACCCTAGAGAAGCTTGTCTCTCACCAAAAAGGTTAACTTTCAAATTCTCTGTCCCTCAAAGAGGCTATGGTGTTCCCTTATATAGTGGACAACATCCATATTGAGTTTAACCTAATTATGCTTACACACAAAGCCCAATAAGCGAGCCCAATAAGCCTTATTACAAAAATATAACTAAAAGTAAGAAGAATAAAACAAAGCCAATATGCATGAAGCCTTCATGCATATCCCTTGAGGTTTATTCCTCCAAGTTTGTTGCCTTGGTCATGCTGCCTCTTCTGTCCTCATCATTCCCTCCTTCTTCAGAAGAATTTGTCCTCAAATTTTAATCCTCTCCTCCTGGCTCAAACACTACCCTTTTCCTTCCTTTGTTCGCTTGCTTGACGTAACTCTCTACGTTTTTTTCAATGTTTGCCTTTACCTTCTCATGTAGTTTCCGCACATATTCAGCCTTACTCTTACCATCTTTATGCTGAAAAACAGAGTTGCCTTTTTGCATCAAGTATCCAACTTGTCTTTGAATATCCTTGGTATCTTGGGGGTTACTCCTATTGGCTGGCCTGTTAGGCAATGAAGCTCCTGGAATGAGATCAATTTGATGTTCTATGCCTCTTAGAGTTGGTAGTCCATGAGGTACCTCTTTAGGAAAAACATCTTTAAATTCCTGCAACATATTAGAAACCTCATTTGGAAGAGAGTTAGTAGGACATGCATATGTAAAATTATTCTCTTTACTCAAAAGCAAAAGCATTGGCTTTTTCAAATGCATTAGCTTTTTCACCTCTTTTTCTTTTATAAACAAGTTTGGTGCTTTTCTCTCTTTTTCTCCTTTTTTTTCTTGCTCTCTTCCACTCTCTTTTCTCTCTTGCTTTCTTTTTCTCTCATTTTAAAATTATCCTCACTAACTTCTCTTGGTGTCAAAGGTGCAAGAATAGTCTTGCGTCCTTTATGTACAAAAGAGAACTTGTTGGTGCAACCATCATGCATAACTTTCTTATCATATTGCCAAGGTCTCCCAAGAAGCAAATGACAAGCCTCCATTGGTACCACATCACATTAAAATGTATCATCATACTTCCCTACGGAGAAGTTCACCTCCACTTGTTTGTTTACTGTCACTTCACCATCCTCACTAAGCCATTGAAGCTTGTATGGCAGCGGGTGAGGTTTGGTTTCCATGCCCAATTTAGACACCATTTGAGCACTTGCAACATTGGTACAACTCCCTCCATCAATAATTAGAGAACATACCTTTCCTTTGAAGGGTGGAATATCACCTAGAGGGGGGGTGAATAGGTGATTATAAATTTCTTTCGCTGATTGCTCAAGAACCTTTCGCTGAATGTTCAAGAACTCAGTCACCCACACAACAGATGTAAGTTAAGGCAAAGTAGAGATAAAGAGGAGAGGATTCACACAGAGAAGTTATACTGGTTCGGTCCAAATCTTGACCTACGTCCAGTCCCCGGAAACACTCCGAGATTTCACTAACTCACCTAGAAACTCTAGGATTTTACAATTGCCCAGAAACACTCTAGGACTTTTCACTGCCTAGACACACTCTAGGACTTTTCACTTTTGACTACACACTCTGTAACTCTTGAGTAATCCTCTCTCTAGGACTTACTCCTCTTTACAAGCTGTAATCAAAGATACAAACAATTACACACTCTGTACTAGAGATGATCATTTCCCTAGGACTCACTCCCCCTTACAAGTTGTAATTGTATACCCTTACTTAAGGTTCCACAACATTAAGATTTACAGATAATCAAATAGTGTATAGACTCCTCACTGAGTAGATATATGATAAACACTGAAGCTCTAAGTATCAAAGATACTGTACAGACAGAACACTAAGGAATAATGAACTACTGAAGTGTATTTCGTTTCTGTGTTTTTTTCTCTTGAAGACTTGATTGCAGCTCTATATATAGCTAGAAGTCATTAAATGACCGTTGTAAATCATAATGTGACCGTTGGAAACATTGGAGGATGTTTGGTGAAGGTTTTGGTCTTCTTCTCTCTCTACTCTTTGGTTGATTCAGCTTTGCAGAAGTTCAGAGTTGACTCTCTAATTATTAATCCATTGGAAGAGCAGGTTGCTGAATGTAGGAGGCAAACATTTACTTCTCCAAACGTGTGCAGATGGATTACCCAAAAGTATGTAACTTTCTGGGTTTAGCATTTAATGTGCTGACACCACTTTTTGCTTTTGCTTTAAACCTTCAATAATCATTCTTTAATTCATCTGAAACTCACTAACAAAGTGGTTAAACATAGCTAGGAATATGTATGAATGATAATAGAAAGTATTGAGATCAAACACAAAAGTTTCGCAAAATCATTATGTTCGAAATTCAAATTTTGCGATGGAAACTCGAGTCAGTTCATCGTAACTAAAGTTTTCATGTTTTAGTGTTGTTTTAGCAAAAGACAGAAACTCGAGTTATCAATCGAAACTCGAGTTTTCTCATTCCAGAGACAAACATCACGATTTGGCATTTTGGACAAGTCTGGTGAATAGTGCAAAACTCGAGTCATTAAGTGACTAACTCGGGTTTTGGACTCTTAATGAAAAATCAAGTTTTAGTCCAAAATCTCAAAACTGGAGTTTCCAAAACAAAATTGGAGTTTTCAAATGTTCGAAATTAGCATATCTCTCTGCCTGGCCAAAACTCGAGTTTCCAAAACTTAACTCGAGTTTTCTCATTCTTTGTTACTTTGGAAACTTCTCTGTAAGACCAAAACTCGAGTTTTAAAAATAAAACTCGAGTTTTCTCTTTTATTGAGAAAACTTCGAAAACTTTGTTGAATTGAGAAATCGTGTTTTCGCAAGGTTGGATTTGAGCAACATTCGCTTATGATGCAAAACTCGAGTTTTCAACCTTAACTCGAGTTTTTATGAACTTTAAAAACTTTTAAGAAATACTTTGAAAAGTCTAAACTCGAGTTTCCCATGGAAACTGGAGTTATGGAATCTTTGAAAATCTTGGTTGCTCTCTGTCTTGTCAAAACTCGAGTTTTCAATATGTAACTCGAGTTTGCTTTGTTCAGCGAAAAACTAGAATGCTTTCTGTATGATCAAAACTCGAGTTTTCAAATCCTGACTCGAGTTTTCTTAACTTAGTAAAAATTCGAGCATTTCACTGTCAGGTCAAAACTCGATTTTTCAAACCAAAACTCGAGTTTGCCTTTGACAGTAAGTTTTCAACTTACAAAGACAAACTTCTCTTGTGTTTACAATTGTCCGTTAAGTTTTCAATATGTAACTCGAGTTTGCTTTGTTCAGCGAAAAACTAGAATGCTCTCTGTATGATCAAAACTCGAGTTTTCAAATCCTGACTCGAGTTTTCTTAACTTAGTAAAAATTCGAGCATTTCACTGTCAGGTCAAAACTCGAGTTTTCAAACCAAAACTCGAGTTTGCCTTTGACAGTAAGTTTTCAACTTACAAAGACAAACTTCTCTTGTGTTTACAATTGTCCGTTATCATCAAAACCAATTTGAGAACTAACATCCTTGGATAAGGCATCTAGAATGAAAGATGTTCTCTCTTTGACTATCATCCATGTCTTTTGCTTGGCTACCCAACATCCTTCTTACCATAAACAAATCTCCTTCTGGAATTATTTCTTCATCTTCATCATCATGTGAGGCAGAATTCGAAGAAGAATCACTAGTAAGCTCTCCATCCTCTTTAAGTAACATAGTCTTCTTAGTTGGACATTCTGAAGCTATGTAACCTCTCCCCAAACACTTGAAGCATTTTATTTCACTACTCCTTGTCTTTTTAGGGATCTTATTGGATTTAGGTGTAGCAATGGGATTGCTTGATGAAGTACCTCTCTCCTTATTTTTATCCTTCCAGCTTGAAGAATTAAAATTTGAAGAGTTTTTCCTCATGACACCCTTTCTCTTGAGTTGTTGTTCTACCTTACTAGCTTGTTGCACTAAATCCTCTAACTCCACATAATTTTGCAACTCCACAACATCCCTTATATCACTATTCAGCCCATGCAAGAAACGTGCCATAGTAGCCTCCCGTTCTTCACTAATATTTGCTCTAATCAAGGACACCTCCATCTCTTTATAATACTCATCTACATTCATGTTACCTTGTGTGAGCCTTTGAAGTTTATTGTGAAGGTCTCGATGATAATGGGAAGGAACAAATCTTCTTCTCATTAGCCTTTTCATCTCCACCCAACTATCCACCAATGGTTCTTCATATCTCACCCTCTCCCTTTGCAATTGGTCCCACCAAATGAGAGCATAATCACTAAACTCCATGGCTGCCACCTTCATTTTCTTCTCTTCAGTATAATTGTGACATGCAAATAAGTGCTCAATCTTCATTTCCCACTCTAAATAGGCCTCCGGATCATTTCTTCCTTTAAAAGATGGTATCTTAAGCTTCACTCCTTTAATTCTATCCTCTCTAGCATCATTCTCATTACCTCTTCTTCTCCTTCTTTCATTCCCTTGATTTTCTATTCTCTCAATTCTCTCATATAACTCCTCTGTGTGTTCCCTCATCATCCTTTGCATTTGAGTTGTAATGGCTTCAATTAGCAATCTATTATCTCCTATAGGAGGAGTAATATCTTCACCACCTGCTCCTGCCATAATTCAAGGAAAAAACAAGAATAAAAGTAATAGGACCTCACCACTCGCTCACGTGTTTACACTCTTAAAAATGTATCACTCGTGTTTGTTGCTCTCTATAAGGCTTTTGTGTAGTGTTCTCTCTTGCCTTTTACCGCTCAATAGCTCTCTTTAAGTTCTTAACATAATCTCCAAGAACACTCAAGAGTACAATCCCAAACTCAAGAATTGGCGGTGACTCACAATAGAAATTGGAAAAGATGTCAAAGAAGACAAGACAAAGAAAACCAAAAGAATTTGGAGGAACTATTCAAGGAAGACACTTTGGACCTGATTCACAAGTAGTAGTGTGTTTAATTGAATAGCAAGGTGCTGTCCTTTTTTTTCCTTATTGTTTTTTTTAACACCTGATTCTTCAACAAAAGGAATTTGTGATTTTGGAATCAAACTTTGAAATTGTACTAATTCAGAACTAAATTAGGTAGAATTCCCCACAAATTGAGCTATTACTTAACACACTAACAACATACTACTCAAGAAACATGAATTGAAAAGATTAAAATTCAAGAACAATGATGAACAAGGAATGAACACCAAGAACCAAGTGCAGAAATATGTGAACTGAACAAGAAATTGAAAGAAACAACAACAAGAAGATTGCAAGAACAAATTACCCAAGATAACCCAATTCCAATCCTAGAACCGAGAGCGCTGATACCACATGATATGATTCTCAGAGGAAAGGGACGATTGGATCGACAAGGAATGGAATTTCGCACCAAAAGTTCAACCTCCAATGCGTCCTGAAAGAACAGAATGTATTTCACGCTACAGACCTCGGATTTGAGTGTTTCCAAAACGAGGTGAAAGATGGCTTTCCGAAACACGATTTTGACTTAAGAAACACCGAAAACGGACACGGGAATATGGAGATACGAAACCAAGAAATATAGAACGAAAACTGGATTATAGGTAGGCGCCACAATTCCAAAGAATTGATAAGCCCAAGAACGCCACAAGGATTGTTGCCCTTGATAAGTTCAGAGATTCTCGAAAGAACCCTAGAGAAGCTTGTCTCTCACCAAAAAGGTTAACTTTAAAATTTCTGTCCCTCAAAGAGGCTATGGTGTTCCCTTATATAGTGGACAACATCCATATTGAGTTTAACCTAATTATGCTTACACACAAAGCCCAATAAGCGAGCCCAATAAGCCTTATTACAAAAATATAACTAAAAGTAAGAAGAATAAAACAAAGCCCAATATGCATGAAGCCTTCATGCATATCCCTTGAGGTTTATTCCTCCAAGTTTGTTGCCTTGGTCATGCCGCCTCTTCTGTCCTCATCATGTAGTATACACTATCCTTACCCACTATAGTCTCCACTTTGGCCATTATCCGATAAATGCATTGGCTTCTATGTAGCCCCAATTTTTGGGAAATTCTTTCTTTGAGCTCGTTGTACGTAGTGCCCCGTTTGATTTTCATCAATTTCGTTTTTCCTTCAAATTGAACACCATTGGGACTTCAAAATGCCTCCCACTATAGTAGATTACAGTAACGAGCGTGTTTGAACTTGAACTCATCCTTCACACCAGAATTTCGGAGCTGCAGAAGGGAAAACAGAGAGGTATAAAACCTTGATGGTATTAAACCTTCAACAATTATACCTCCAACAAGGTGGGATGGTATTAAACCTTGATGGGCCGCACTAAAACTGAGAAAACTGAGAGTATTGGAATGCTTGACAACTATCCTGTGAACCCCCGGGTTTGGTTCCTTGGGCATCGGCCTCGATCCCCCCTCTTTCCGGGGTAGGTAGTAATGTCTGGGGAGTCCAGGTGCCGAGGTGGTATCCCGTGGCCTGAGGATTCGGACTGCTTGCCGTGGACCTCAGGTCGGTCTGTATGAAGGAAAGTGCCGGGGTGGATACCGCGACTTATGGATCCGAGATGGTCTGATGTGGCCCCCGAGTAATTTCGGGTGGACCAAGGTGCGGGGGTTGTATCCCGGTGTTTGAAGACCCGTGGTGGTTGGTGTGGCCACCGCGTGACTCTTGGGGAATACCCCTCTGATTCTACCATGATTGCATGTGACACCTGTCTTTCATGGATTGGGGACGGGTTTCGTCCATCATGCCTCGCCGCCCCCAGGTTTCGTGCGCATTTAATGCTCCAGAGGCACGTCGTACGTCAGTTCTACTTTTGGGGTGAAAAGACGTGCCTGCCCCGGACGGTTGGGTTGCTTTGTTTTATACTTCCCTCCTCTTTTATGCGTTTGGGATTCTATGTTCCATTTCCAAACTCCACTCTACACACTCAACCTTCTTTGTGCGAAGAGATCTCTGTGCTAGCTTTCAAGGTTCCTGCTCCCATTGAAGGTTTCAGTTCCCATTTCGCCCAGAAAACGCCTACGATTTTCCTCCTCCTACACTTTACGGTCTTCGAATCAAGAGGTATATTTCCCGTCCTTCTCTTTGAGCATTTTTATTTCCATGTTAGTTCTTTTGCTTTCTGCTTCTTCCCTCTTCTCCGTTAGTGTTTTCGAGGTTTCTGGGTTTTCTGGGTTGGTTAAGTTGGTGTTTCTGAGAGAAGCGTTTGTGAATAGCGTTACCAAACCCGTAGGAGTTGCTGCAACACTTAAGTTTGCTTCCACTGGTTCCCCCTTTCTTCTTACCAATCCTTCTATGACTATATAGGTCTGAGCCTTCAACCTTGATGGGTGGGGTAAACGTCCATCGTCTTCGAATGAACCCTTAGACCCGGAGGAAGAGGCCGCCTTGCGGGATCGCTATCCCCGTCTTAGTTTCTTGGTGCTTGGCACCCCATCAACTGAGGAGGAGAGATTAGCCGCCGTTCTCTCAGGAAGATCCGGTAGTAGGAGTGCAAGAGGGTCTCAACTGTCCGCTGTTAGGTCCAGGCAGTCAGATTTCGACCCCATTAGGCTTGATTCTGAGAGTTCGCCAGAGGCTGAGGCCATTTTGGCCGAGCCCATCAATTTTTCTGAAGCGCATCGTCCAACTAGGTCGGAGTCCCTCCCGGATGGGTACCTCGGTCCCTGCTGGGAGTGTATTGCCCAGAGCTCTTCATTCATTGCAAGTGGGCAGGACTCTATGGCCGACAAGGTCTTAGGCTCGTGCCGCCATAGGTCGTCGTCCAAGCCTGTATCAGCCGCCGGGGGTCCACGTTTTCCTGAGGCCTTTCGCATTCCTTCCTCCCATATTAGCTTGTCACAATCAGGTATCCTTTCTGGCTCTGATTATAGCTTTTTCTTTTTGGTTTGTTATAGGTGAATGGCATCCTCGTCTCCTCCCCGTGCTTCTACGTCCGACGCGGAAGCGGAATCCAATAGTCCTTCTCCGACTCTTAGGGCTAAGTATCTGTGGGTGACGCACGAAGTGCTGTCGACACGCTCTTTGATGACGGAGGCGGATATAGCTCGACTAAGTGTGTTGCAGTTGCCTGGATGTGAGATGGCTCCTCCAGATGAGGACGAGCCGATCTGTTCTACCCGGGAAGCCGGGTACACCAACTACTTTTTCTTCTGTAGGGAATATCTTTCTCGGCTTTGTATTCGTTTCCCGTTTACCGAGTTCCAAAGATCCACCCTCAACCACCTTCGTATAGCCCCTTCTCAGCTTCATCCAAATGGGTGGGGTTACCTGGCGGCATTCGAGCGTCTTTGCAGCTCGTTTGACCCCGTCCTTCCTTGCACCACCAGCCTTTTCTTCTACTTCTTTGGCCCCTTCACCCCTCGCTCGGGTAGGGAGCCGCCTACCTTGAAGGGGTTGACTTCTCTCATGAGTGACTCCAACAAGAAAATCTTTACCCTTTTTCCGATTCTTTTAAACATTTTAAAGCCTCTTTCTTCAAGGTGGCCGCCAAATTTGGTGAGCAGCCTTGGTTCCTGAACGGCCCTGAGGACCCCGACGTGGAGTGGCGGTTTTCGTTGTAATGGTCCGTAAATCATCACAAGGTCAGCTCCTCATCATACCAAGTAAACGCCAAAGAACTTCGGGTGGAAGAAGAGGTTGCGGCAGCTAAGATAGCCTCCTTCGTTGCTAAGAATGAAGTGAAGAGCGCGGCCTTTTATATTAAGCAAGCCGGCGCTGGTGCCGGGTCGGGATCGGGATCCAGTATAACCCTTTTCGTTTAGTCTGGCACTTTCTTATTTGCCATTTTCTTTATTCATTAATATGAGCTCTGACACTTCTGTCTTTTTTGCAGATCGACAAATGGAGGAGAACCCGGACTATCTCGCCTACGTGAGGCCGGCTGGTGGGGCACAAACGAAGAAGGTGCCCCGAAAACGGAGTGCTCCAGAGCCTCAGAAGAAGAAGGCCTCCGAAGCTATAGTGGTGGCCACTAAGGTGACTGCATCGAAAAGGACCAAGGTCGGGGAGAAGCAAGTGGCTCCCTCAACCGTTCCTTCATCTGACCTGACCGGTCCAACTGCAGCTAATCCTCCCGTGGCCGACAAAGGGAAAGAGGTTCTCACCTTTGATTCACCGCGTGCCCCGTCTCCGCCTCAGATTCTGACTACCGCTCCTGTTACTGGCGGCCTGAAATGGTTCGCTCTAAGGAGCTGACAACTTGAAACGAAAGCTTGCACAAATGAAATAATTGAAACCAAATTAAGATGGAAATAATTAAAGCGAAAACTAACTCAGACCAGATGCATTCGTTGTGGGAGGCCGGTCGTGACTAAGTCTAGCTGTAGTAGACCCTCAGCTTGTCGGCGTTCCACGTCCTTTTAATAGGCTTTCTAGCCAGGGTCTCGAGAACATATGCTCCTCTGTCGAGCTTCTCCTTAACCCGGTACGATCCGTCCCAGTTCGTGGCCAGCTTACCATCCTTGGCATTTTTGTTGCCGATATCGGCCCTCCGGAGGACTAGGTCGCCCCGGTCGAATGTCTGGGGCCTAACCTTTCGATTGTACTTAGTGGCAATGAGTTGTTTGGCCGCCGTGTCTCAGCAGTGTGCCGTGGTCCTGACCTCATCCACCAACTCTAGCTCAGTTGCTAGAGCTTTGGAATTTGACCCCTCCCCTTCCTCCAGGATTCTAAGTCTTCTCCATGATGGTTGGCCTATCTCGACTGGAATCATGGCCTCGCATCTGTAGGTCATGCGGAAAGGAGTTTCTTGGGTAGCCGACTGCATTGTGGTTCGGCAACTCCACAATACGTTATGGAGCTGTATGACCCAATTGGTGTCGGCGTCCTCCATCTTTTTCCTTAGGCCGTCTAGGATTACCTTATTCTCCGCCTCGTCTTGGCCGTTTGATTGAGGGTGTTCGACAGAGGCGAAGTGGTGTGTGACTCCGAAGTCGACCATCATGTCCTGGAAGTTCTTGTCAGTGAACTGGGTGCCATTGTCGGTCACGACCTCGGCCGAGACTCCGAAGTGGGAAAAGATGCTTTGTTGGACAAAGCGCCGGACGCTTGCCGACATAATGGTGGCGAGGGGCTCGGCTTCAATCCACTTAGAGAAATAGTTGACCGCCACAATTAGTCATCGTAGTTGTCCGGCGGTAGGTTTAAATGGTCCCAATAGGTCCATTCCCCACTTGTAGAATGGCCATGGGGCCGAGATGTATTCCATGTCCGACGAAGGGGACCAAATGATTTTGGCGTGCTTTTGGCAGCTGTCGCATGCTTTGATGAACTCCTTGGAGTCCGCCTCCATAGTTGGCCATTAGTAACCGGCCCGCAGCACCTTTCTTGCATAGCTTTCGCCCCCATGTATTGTCCATTGATTCCTCCATGGATTTCGGAAATTACATATCTACTTTCATTAGTGCCCAAACACCTTAGCATCGGGGTATGCAGGCCTTTCCGGTAGAGTTGATCATCCACCATCGTGTATACTGCGGCCTCCCGAATGAGTTTTCTGGCATCGGTCGTCTCGAGTGGGAGAATTCCTCGCTCGAGGTAATCTTCAAGTGGTTTCCTCACGGGTGGAAAAAAGGCTTTTAAGACCGGACAAAACAGGTATATTAGGACCGGACTCTCGACCAGTCTTGTTCCAGGCGGTATTAAAAGTCTCCCTTTAAGACCGGACTTGTAAACGGTCTTAAAGAGTTTCTTTTAGACCGGACATTTTAAACCTTCAGTCTTGAAAGTCGTACTAAATATATCTGAAATATTTTTGGTTCGGTCCTAAAACTCAAACTTTAAGACCGGACATAAACTCGATCGCTCTTAAAAGATCCAAATATTAAGACCGGACAAATATCAATCCGGTCCAAAAGATAGCGGACTCTAAGACCAGAGGACTAATTACCCGGTCTTAAAAGACTGACTTTCAAGACCGAATGTTGTCAATGGACCGGTCTTAAAAGACCAACTTTTAAGACTGGCTTAATATCTTTAAGAGCGGTCATAGAAGTACATCCGGTCTTAACATTTGAACATTTAAGACCGTCTTTTTTATTTGCGGTCTAAATTTTCTCGAATTTTTTCCCTGTTCTGTTCTTCCTGATCATATATATACACAAATCCACCATCCAAAACAACACATAAAAGTCGATATACTTTAAGCTACAAGCTATGAACATGAATAAATTGAATTGGGAAAAAGAATACAAATATTATCCACCATGAGTTATGTGGCCTCTTAAGTCTACAACAACTAAAGTAATTTATACAATAAGCTAAGATATAACTAATTACAATCACAATGAGTTACAATACATGAAGCACGTAAATCAACATACATGTAGTCGAATATAATATATTCACCATGCGTTCATCTGATTCCCACCCAACAACGTAACATGCATCCTCTTTTATAACATGCCCCTTTGAATCGGATCCTGCCACAAAAACAAAACAAGAACAAATTCATAGTCAATGATGACATTGTTTAATTAAGAACATAGAAGGAATATAATATAGTTAAAACCTTAAAGTTTTCTAAGAATTCTGCATATGAATATTACCTTATGAATTGACTCTTTTATAAAGTGATATCCTCCCATATCCCTTCTTGATGATCATTTCTTATGCCGGGTTCATTATCCGCTTCATCTTCTTCGTTCATGTCCTAGACCCCTTGAAAAAGGAGTACTCTCAGGAAGACCATAATTTGAATGATTTTCCTCATCAATATCAATGACCCTCTTTCCTTGGAGAGCTACAGACCACATTTTATTTTCTTGATTGGTGATATAGAACACTTGTTTTGCATGGTCTACCATAATAAAAGGTTCATCTCCAAAACTTCTACTATTGACATCGACTAAAGTGAATCCTAGCCGATCGATCTGAACACCATTATTGACATTAACCCACTTGCATTTGAAGATGGGAAATCTAACTTTGACATAGTCCACCTCCCAAATCTCTTCAATAACCCCATAATATGGCATGACCGCCAATTTAGGCCTCTTGTCTTTCGAACGGAGAAGTGCATAGATTCAGCCTCTAACATAACACCATTGTTACGACTGTGCTCATATCATCTAGGGACTTCGTGTAAAATGTATAACCATTGATCACATACGAATTCCAACTTATGACATCAACCTCAGGACCACGTGCTAACCATTTCATTGTATCAGAAACACATTCAGATCCCTTGACCTTTTGTTTGAACCAGTTTGCAAAAGTTCATTTATGTTCCCTAATCAACCTTTGTTCGGTCATTCGATGGTTCTCTTTCCTTCTGGCTTCTTTATGTGCAGATATGCTGGCTTGAACTTCATCAACATTATTCAAGATGTATAAGTGGACTTGTGACAATTCATCACGATCCACACTCTTTACCGAAGCCCCTCGTCTACCCCCTTGACCGGTGACGTTTTGGAAGCCCAATATGTCTTACTTTGGCCAAATAATTTTGACAAAATTCCATGGCCTCTTCAGAAACATATTTCTGAACAATTGATGCTTCTGGCCGGTACGTGTTCTTCACGTACCCTTTTAGGAATTTCATAGATCTTTCAATAGGGTACATCCACCGTAAATGGATAGGGCAGCACAAATTTATCTCCCTCACTAGATGAACAATGAGATGAACCATGATGTCAAAAAATATAGGAACAAAAAGCTTCTCAAGGTGGCACAAGATAAGATATCCTTCATTCTCCAAGGAATCCAACTTTTCAATCTCGAACACTTTACTACACACCGCATTGAAGAAGAAACAAAGTCTAGTCAAAACGACCCGAAGATCATATTCGGCGATGCCTCGAATAGCTACTGGGAGTAGCTGTTGCATCAAGACATGATAGTCATGAGACTTTTGGCCTACTAATTTCAAGTCCTTCATCGAGACAAGCCTCTTAAAATTTGAAGAATACCCCGGGGGAACTTTTGTGCCATGAGCTATGTATGCTGCTAAGGCTTCCATAGGGATTCATGCCATCCCTAAGGGCAAGCCTGAGGTTCCTAGGTTCTTCACCGAAGTTTGGAAATAATTGATCGATCTTCTTCCATTGAGAAGAATCGGCCGGATGACGAAGCTGTCCATCCGAAATCCTCTCATCTGCATGCCACCTCAGATTCTTTGCATCATTTTCATTCGCAAACAACCGCTTGAACCTTGGTATGATTGGAAGATACCACAACACTTTTGCAGGCCCCTTATCTGACTTGTACCGTGGGGTTTCACATATCGGACAACTCTGCTTCTCTTCAAACTCTTTTCTATACAATACGCAATCATTCGGGCATGCATTGATCTTTTTGTACTCCATCCCCAGTGGACAAAGTATTTTCTTAGCATCATAGTAGCGACGCGGCAACACATTATCATCCGGAAGCATGTCCTTCAAAGCCTCAAGCAATTCTGAAAAACTCTTGTCGCTCCATCCATGACGTGCCTTCAAGCTTACCAATTTCAATACAGCGTTCAACAATTGGTATTTTTTACACCTACGGTATAGCGGTGTCTCTACATCACTGCACATATTACCATATGCTTGTGATTGCTCAAAAGCCTCTTCTCCTACATCACGGATAATGTCCTCTATGCGATCATCCATATCCGTGTCATTATCATCAAAGGCCACTTCCCATTGTTTTTTCCCACTTGGCACTTTTTCACCATGCCATACCCATATTGTATAAGTCTTACAAAATCCGTGACAAATTAAATGTGTGCGTATAACTTCAGGACTTAGTCGACTCTCATTCAAACATTTTACACAAGGGCAATAAAACTTCCCCCCATCATCATGGGCATTTTGTTTAGAAAATTCTATAAATTCCCTCACCTCATTCTGATATTCAACACTCGTTCGTAAAGCATTTATCCAACTGTGGTCCATAGTAGAATTCCTATATATAGACGGAAAATCATTGATCATACATAATCCAAAAAAATCGAAACTTGCATAAAAAAATAAGCCAACATCCAAATACAAATATATGCTCAAAGAATCACTTTTACGGAGGAACGAACTTGCCCATTAAATGCATAACAAATAATCACTTTTGGTCATAAATGCATCAAAGTGAATCCAAGAACCCAAATAAATGCAAGACGAGAAAATTAAATGCATGGGATGAAGGTCTTGTGGACTCACCTGTAGCATATAAATTCAAATGCGTTTGCTGATGAGTCTTACTTCTCCGGCCACGAACGTTGATGTTGCAGACAAGACAGCAAGAGTAACCTAAAAACACTTGTTGGTCAGTTCGGTAGGTCTAAGTGCAAATATAATCTACGAAAAACAATATTCATTAACAACATATAATACCCACAATAACATTTCATCGATTTCGTTAAACCCATGAAAAACCCAGAACGATAAGCTGGAAAATAATAAAGTTATATAACCGAAACACCTCTTACAGCTTCGTCTATACACGTTTAGCTAAGGAACCAAAGAGTGATTGTAGAGAGAGGTACGCGAAGCAGCGACGAAGCAACCCACAAACACCGGAGTCGGAACCTGAGTAATCACTTTCGGCGCGACAAGAGATATTTAGAGTAGGAAATTTAATTTTTCGCGAGACATCGACACCTTATTTAGCTTTTTGGATTTTATTAAAACCGCTTAATTATTAAATGTCTGGTCCTAAATTTATAACTAACTTTTTAAGACCGGAGTTATAAGAGTATCCGGTCCTAAAGTTTTATTAGTCATTTAAGTTTAAGACCGGAGTTTTATAAAACATCCGGTCCTAAAATTCAAATTCTTTTTAAACTCGTTACTTATAAAATGTCCGGTCTTAACAGCCTTGGTGAATGGATAAAATAAAGGAATTTTTTTTTGGACAAAAAATAAAGGAAAATTATCATCCACAAGATACAGCCAAAAAGAAAAATACTGAAGAACAACAAAAAAAAAATATCAAAGGGTTATGTTCTTAATATGGTCTTACATTACTGGAGAATGCACGTACACAAGAAAAAAAACAAAACAAAAAAAAAGCTGAAAATTATCATCCACAAGAATCTGACTGAACATGCTTGGCGATATCGGCGTGAATAGCATTAATTTCCCACCGAATATCAGCAAGTTCCTGTCTTAGATGCTCCAGCCTCAATATGAATCTCTCATTAGAGGAAAGCGGAGAGGGGTCAGAGGTAGGCGCGCTGGGGCCAACAGGTTGGAGTGGGGGAGCACGAACCTCTGCATGGTCCAAGGCTGGAGGGTTGGAGGGCCGGCAATCTCGGGACGGGTCGGCGAAGGATCGAGGGGGTGCGGAAATCTCTTCATCATCGGAAATAACAATGGGTCCAACGACCCGAGACCCTTCGGCCACAATAGGACGCTCTCGCTGGAGGAGGCGCACCGTATAACGATCTAACCATGTCACGAGCTTGAGGTGTAAGAGTACCCCTACGAGCAGTTTGCTTGTATCTAACCATTGTTTGAGGCTTTGAGCAGTTGGGGCAGAGAGCTAGGTAGTGAGGAGTTACGAGGTAGTGAGGAGTTAATAAGGACAGAGAGTAGGAGAGATACGCATCTAGTGATGATAAAGTTAATTGGTACAAATAAATTTAGTGTTTCTACTTTAAGAGCGTATTTATATAAATATCCGGTCCTAAAAGTCATTTATTTTTTTCAAATCAATTCAATTACTTTTAAGACCGACCTTTTATCTTGTATCCGGTCCTAAAACTCATTTTTTTTTTAATTCAATTACTTTTAAGACCGATTTTTTATACTATATCTGGTCCTAAAACTCATTTCTTTCAATTCAATTACTTTTAAGACCAAGTTTTTATCTTTTATCCGATCCTAAAACTCATTTCTTTTTTAATTCAATTTCTTTTCAATGAATGATTCAGAGAGTCTCTTCGGCTTCCACACAAACTTCCCAACTAGACGTCTCCTCGTATTCTGAGGAACTATGCGACTCTATCTTGTATCCGGTCCTAAAACTCATTTTTTTTAATTCAATTACTTTTAAGACCGAGTTTTTATATTTTATTCGGTCCTAAAACTCATTTCTTTCAATTCAATTACTTTTAAGACCGAGTTTTTATCTTTTATCCGGTCCTAAAACTCATTTCTTTTTTAATTCAATTTTGTTTCAATGAATGATTCAGAGAGTCTCTTCGGCTTCCACACAAACTTTCCAACTAGGCGTCTCCTCGTATTCTGAGGATCTATGCGTCTCCTCCTTAATGTTTCCGGCGTATCACATTGTTCAGTATGGGTTCTCTATTTAAACCCGTTGTTACTTTACTTTCTTCACATTCATCTCCATCTCCTCCTACAACCTCCACTGTAATGGCTCCTCCACCACCACGAGGTCCTCCTTCTCAACGAAATCCTCAGCCACCTCCGTACCCTCCTCCGTTGCCTCACAACCCATCATTCTACCAGATAATGGAGCACATGAAGCTCGCGTCGATCATATAGACCGACGCTTGGGCCAACTGTTTCAGGTCTATCACGCCGTCAACAAGAAGTTGAACGTGGTACTCGACGCCTATGACGTTGAGTACCATACCTCTGATGAAGACGTCTCCGACCCTTCCCTCCCCTCCGACAACGATGGGGAGGATTAGAAATATTTATGTTTTTTTTTTACTACGCTGCCTCTCAAGGCAGAAATAAAATAAAATGTTTAGATCCCAATCGCTTTCCTTATACTTGTCTTTATGATGTTCTTTTCTTTTTTCCAACAAAAAGGAAACAAACAAAACATTGTCCTCTTCGTGGTGATCAACATTAAAAATTTGCAGAATAAAGTTAACAGTTACGACCATACAAAACAAAACAAAAAACATTGTTTACCTTATTCGAACAAAAACAAACAGAGTGACGATTCTCCTCAAGTTTGGACAATCGTTGTCATCCTCTTTACTTACCCTGGTGTGAAAAATTTTCAGTGTCCTTTTTGTTATCTTATTTCTTTTTCCGACAAAAAGAAAAGGGACACCGATGATGATTTTCACATCCAGGTTAAGTAAAAACGAGGAAAACGAAGCACAAAGCTTGAGAAGAACGCCAGAAACTCGATTGTCTTGAACCCTAATGATTTGTCTGAAAACCAAGTCACCAACTCTATTTAAAGGAAGACTATTAGGACCGAACATATAACAAATCCGCGGTCCTAAAAGTTAAGCCATATTTTAAAAATAAAGAAAATTTGAAGTTAGGAGCTAAAAAATAATAAATATACGGTCCTAAAAGTTTCGGCAATATTAAAATAAACGAAGACTTTTAAGACCTGGCTCCTAACAAATACACGGTCCTAAATGTCTAGCCACATTCTTTGGAATTTTACGAAGACTTTTAGGACCTGATATTAATTAAATATACGGTCCTAAAATTCTAGCCGTATATTTTAGAGACATTTAGGACCGGATATGTGACATATATACGGTCCTAAAAGTCTACCCATATTTTTTTAGAAGACGAAGACTTTTAGGACCAGATATTTGACATATATACGGTCCTAAAAGTCTACCCATATTTTTTTAGAAGACGAAGTAGGACCGGATATTTGACAAATAGACGGTCTTAAAAGTCTACCCATATTTTTTTAGAAGACTTTTAGGACCAAATATTTGACAAATAGACGGTCTTAAAATGGACGAAGACATTTAGGACCGGACTTTTAACAAATATACGGTCCTAAAAGTTGCGAATACTTTTCAGAGTCTCTAATGGCTCATTTACAACATCCGCCTGTATCTCAAATTTCAAGCACTAATTAAATAGCCTTATCCACCAATCCATTCATTCAGAAACCCAAAATAGACACACACAAATTGTTCGAAAAAATAAATAAATTTATTATTGAATTGCATTGCGTTATATTTACAAATGAATGAATTAGCTAGTCGAAAAAATAAACAAATGTATGTAAGAAGGCTATTGTTGCTACAACATATATTATTTACAAATGAATTAATTTAGGACATTAATTATTGTCCTGACTTAGATTTTCTAAGACCAGTTTATACAGATATTCACAAAACACATGGCGTATGTGCTCCACTTCATCATCATCAAATGGCTTTTCACAGGAAAACCTCTGTAACATCAAAGACAGAAACAGAAATAACATATTACGTGCATATTTCATATGTAACATTAAGCCATCGTGATGAATTCAGCCATAACATTTTACCTTTGCAACGAATTTAGTCTTTCCTCCGTCACAATATCATATATGTGTTTCATGACGTAAGGGCCACATAAGCTCGATTACGCGGTTGCCGACGGTCTAAAAAGAACAAGAAATATATAAGAGCATATATAGCTTACTGACCAAGTTCACAAGACAGTTATGCCATGTCCAAATATGTACTAACCTTTGGTTGGTACCATTTAGGGTCTTTGAGATCAAACCCACGCCTTTTTTTACCGTTCTTTGGAAGGTCGTCATGCCACTATCATCAAAATCACAAATTTATCAGTAATGTTCACTGAAAATTCACAATGACATTTCAAACAAGACAATCGAAATGACATTCTTACTTGTTGATGATCTGCTTCAACGTAGGCGATGGATCGCGTGAGTGGAGCATAAGAAGATAACATAATGCGACTCCATGTTCATGATGACCAAGCGATAGTGGTTGCTGAAATTTCAATACAAAGCGGTAAAGTACTCGATGATATATATATATATATATATATATATATATATATATATATATATATATATATATATATATATATATATATATATATATATATATATATATATATATATATATATATGTAGCAGAATTAAGTGAATTGCAGACAAGAATTGTGATATATATGTACAGAGCCGCTTTGGAAACAAGTACACCTTTCTTGGCACTTCACACACCCTCTTTGATATGTACTCCTATCTCGGTTCCTTGGATGTTGTACTTGCATACACCGGGCACAAGAATCCAAAATCCTCGATTCTGCCCTGTTGAACAAGTTTCTCATGCATGTGCCTACAAGAATGACATCGATCAGGGAATTAGTATATATGTATGTGTGTCTAAACGGTGCATTTAAATTATCTAATCAAGGAAGAAGATACTTACTTGATAAATACTTGAACACATGCACTAGTAACCTGTTGTCCAGGAAGCAGCATGGACTCTACATCTTCATTATCAACTAAAAGTGGTTGAGGATGATCGAGGCCTACTACTTCATTGACAGGCCACGATTTATCTTTAAACCATCTGTTGGCTAACAAATCAGATATTTTTTTCCTTGGCCGTCAAGTTAGCAGTAGGGGATGGAACTTGAGGAGGGGGTGAAGCTTGATGAAGGGGTGGATCTTGAGGAGGGGATGAAGCTTGATGAGGGGGTGGATCTTGAGGAGGGGATGAAGCTTGATGAGGGGGTGGAGCTTGAGGAGGGGATGGAGCTTGACGAGGAGTAGAGACATCTACAAGCTTTACTGGCCAAGAGATGAAGGTTCCCTTAACATCACTCACAATCTTCAGCTCATCAGTTGGGAGAGGGACAGGTGCATCAAAGATCACCTCTTCAACTGACACTCTGACTTCATCATCATCCATTTGTTGGTGGTGTACAGTTGATCCCAAGTTGTGGACAGTCCCTTTAGTAACCAATTGTCTATGACTATCACTATCCTCCACATACAGATGACAAGGTTGCTCTGACTATCCAACAATGCAGCTCCCTCTAGTGCTCTGCTGCTGCATAGGTGCAGCTGAAGGTGTCAAGGGATCCACACTGCTCTCTGGCCGAGAGCTCAGGAGAAACTTCATTTTCTCCATCTCCTCCTTCATCTTGCTCATCTCAGATTGAAACATTGCCCTCAATGTAGATTCTTTGGCCGCTGATTCCTCATTTAATTTGGCAACCGTCTGATCCATCTCCTCCAGGGTAACCACACTTTGTCTATGGCATTTGGATTTACCAAAGTATTGCTTTAGGCCTACCCGTCCTCCTATCCCCCTTACACGCCCCGAGTGATCTGCTTTTCCGGTCTCAACGGTCAGAACATCATTCCTCCCGTCCGACGCAAAAGATCCCTCTGCCTCTTTATTTTTAAGATCTTCCTGTAAGATACAAATAACGAGAAGCTTAGTAATGAAACATGTTTAGTAAGTAAAAAATAACAATATTGATACTTACAATTCGTTCAGCAACTACACGAGTTTGTTCACTTGTGTAGGCGCTGCTTGGCTTTTGCCGAATATACAACCACAACTCCTCGCGACGTATTGGAGATGGCGGCTGGTCAACTACCGTAGAAGGATTGGATTCAGCTTCATCTTCCAATCTCTTCCGCTTGGCTACCATCAAATCTTTTTCGGCCTTTTCATATCCGCTGCGAGAAGCCCTGTGTGGGCAATCATTCTTTCTCCCGATCTCTTGGTATTTTTCCCTTCTTTTCTGTGAATCAGGATTGAAAACAACTATCAATTATGAATTCCAGCCATGTCACTAACAGAAATTAGAGGACTTCTGCTTGATATGAACGTCAAACATTAGTCAAATTCACTTCATCAAGATTCAACATTTTACTTAAGGAAGATGTAGCATTGTAGAAGAAATTGGGAGAACCAAAGGAAAGAGAGTTGCAGAATTGCTGCCAATTCAGTCAATTCATTCATTCATCATAATTGGTTCCTACACACATATTAGAATAACTAACTAACTACTTGCACCGAAACCATTACACAGTTAACATACTAACTAACTAACAAAGAACGTCTAACCATATTACACAGTTTACATATCGACTTGCATGGAATTAGGACATGCTCCTCTGATGCAGGACAAAGGCAGGAAATGTATACTTCTATTCACACACCAAACCATTTAACTAACAGGATTAGATGTACACAATAACATTCACA
Source organism: Acacia pycnantha (assembly GCA_025563575.1). Taxonomy (NCBI): domain Eukaryota; kingdom Viridiplantae; phylum Streptophyta; class Magnoliopsida; order Fabales; family Fabaceae; genus Acacia; species Acacia pycnantha. Next base: position 248,268 of record JAMWYP010000142.1, read on the forward strand.
TATACGCACAAGTTAATAAGCAAACAAAAGTGCAAACAAAACTAAATACAAACTCACCAGAGCTTCAGGAGAGGTCCGCAGCTGAACAAATTGTTGCCAAATGTGTTCATCAATAAATTTGTACTTGTGCCAGGGTTTATAGTCAGGCTTCACCTCGGCAAAAATATACGTGTTAGCCAGAAAGGTCTTAAACTTCCTGAACCGCTCAGCACAATAAGACAATGTTGAGTCTTTCAACTTCTCAGAGTCAGGGACGGTGTATGTAAGCCGGATAGTGTCCCAAATAGGATCCTTTATTGTGCTTTGGTCCACATTTTTCCACTCATCAATCAAGATGCTAACCTTGATGCGTACTAGAGCACCGACAAAACTAGTATATGTGGTTTTATTAGGACCGAAAGGTTGCAAATTTTCATCAAACTGAAGCTCGAGCTTCGTCCCAGAATTCCGACTGAGGGAAACCTCCCTCATTCGTGTGCCGCTTCTACCACGGCGTGCACGGCGCTGAGGAGGCTCATTGTGAGATGAAGAGGGTTCGTTCGTCTGACCCACACCAGTCAAAGCAGTATCTGGAGTTCCAGACACACGAGTGGAATCGTTTTCACCGTTCATTTTCAAGAAAGTGAGAGGAATGCCTGAGCAAATGAGGGAGTAACAGAGGCTAACGGTACGTGGGGCGAGGAAGAGAGGTAATGCAACAGGAAGGGTTTCGCAACATGAACAAGGGTTCTTCAGTGAGTGTGACAAAAGCTTCCGCGTGAAGAAACGTATATTTGGCGCCTCATTTTTAAGACCGGACAAATGAGTATATACGGTCTTAAAATATAACCTTTAAGACCGGTCTTTATATAACTCCAGTCTTAAAATTAATTAATTTTTTATTTAAACTTTAGTACCGGCCTGATTTTAAGTCCGGTCTTAAAAGTCTAACTTTTAAGACCGGTCATTCTGTAACTCTGGTCTTAACATTAATTAATTTTTCATTTAAACTTTAGTACCGGCCTGATTTTAAGTCCGGTCTTAAAAGTCTTACTTTTAAGATCGGTCATTCTGTAACTCTGGTCTTAACATTAATTAATTTTTTATTTAAACTTTAGTACCAGCCGTGATTTATGTCCGGTCTTAAAGATCTAACTTTTAAGACCGTCTATATGTCCGATCTTAAAACTTTAATACCTTTATATTTTAATTTTTCCGTATTAATTCAAGAGTGTAGAAAATATAAGTCTGGCTGTATGAGATTTCTCCAAAAGTAATTGATATTTAAATTTTTTTAATAACATTTTGAGTAAATACCCTTTTTGGTCCCTGGAAAAACACGCTCTACCCATTTTGGTCCCTGAGTAAAAAAAATGTCATTTTGGTCCTTTTTAGGGAGTAAAAAGGATTTTTTGGGAATTTGTGAGGGATTAAAATGCCCACAAAAAATGACTAAAAGGACTAAAAGGGACATTTTTTTTACTGTTTAAGGACTAAAAATGACTTTTTTTTTTTACTCAGGGACCAAAATGGGTAGCGCGTGTTATTTCAGGGACCAAAAAGGGTATTTACTCTAACATTTTTAAGACCGGTTGTTATTTTAACAGGTCTGGATAAGACCTATGAAAAATGATACAGTAGAAGAAGTTCTTTATATTTACAAATCTGCCACCGGTCATAGTTTTAGGAGAGGACCTTCGTTAGTCCGGTCTAAATGAGGCGGTCTTAAAGCACTTTAGCGTATAAGAAGTTCTTTTTATTTACAAAACTGCCACTGGTCACACCTTTAAGAGCGGGGCGTCGATGATCCACTCTAAATGAGGCGGTCTTAAATCCCTTTTTTGCACTAGTGCCTCCAGTCTGTGGAGGTGGATATGGCCATGACGCAGGTTGGTTCTTCCAGCTTTTGTTGAACTACGGTCCTATGGTTGGTCGTGCCTTTAGTGCTGGTGAGCTTAGAGAGGATGTCGGCCCTGATGTTTTCTCCTCTCGGGATGTGCGTGACCGTTACATCCTCAAAGTCGGATTGCACTTCCTTGACTTTGTTCAGGTATTTCGCCATGGGAGGGCCCTTAGCCTGGTATGCCCCGTCTACCTGGGCAGCGACGAGCTGGGAGTCGGTGAAAACCGTAACTCTTTGGGCCCTGAGATCCTTGGCCTGTTGGAGCCCGGGCAGGAGTGCCTTGTACTCGGCCTAATTGTTTGATGTCAGAAAGTTTAGCTGTAGGGAATGTTCAATTGCAATTCCTTCTGGACTTTCTATGATTATTCCGGCCCCACTTCCCTTAGAGTTCGAGGATCCGTCGACATATACTTTCCAGATGTCTAAGTCGCCGACATCCTTATTGGTCGGGGTCAGCTCCCGAAGGAAGTCGGCCAAGGCTCGTGACTTAATGGCGTGTCAGGCTTCGTAGGTGATGTCGAACTCAGATAGTTCTATGGCCCAATTGATCATCCTGCCAGCCAGGTCGGATTTATGTAGCACCTGCCGAATCGGTTGACTGGTCCAAACCACGATTTTGTGAGCTTGGAAATACGGGTGAAGCCTTCTCGCCGTTGTCAGTATGGCAAAAGCCAATTTTTCCAGCTTCTAGTATCTCAGCTCAGAACTCTGTAGGGCTTTGCTTACAAAGTATATGGGTTCCTGACCATTCTCATCTTCTCGAACTAGGACCGAGCTTACTGCTTCTTCTCCGACCGAGAGGTAGAGGAACAGAATCTCTCCGGGCTGAGGTTTTGATAGAACCGGCGGAGTTGCCAAGCATTGTTTGATTTTTTCAATGCGGCGTCACACTCCGAGCTCCAGTCCCCTGTTGTCTCCTTTTTCAACAACTTGAAGAAGGGTAAGGTGTTCTCTGCCGACCTGGGCAAGAACCTGGTTAATGCGGCCAATCGACCTGTTAACTGTTAGACTTCCTTCTTGTTTCGGGGCGCCTGCATTTCTAACACGGCCTTACATTTATCCGGGTTGGCCTCGATTCCCTGACTAATGAGCAAGAATCCGAGGAATTTTCCAGCCGGGACCCCAAAAGCACATTTTGCTGGGTTGAGCCGAATTCGGTGCTTCCTCAATTTGTCAAAGGTTTGCTCTAGGTCTCGGATGTGGGTATCAGGGTCATATGATTTGACGATCATGTCGTCGATGTCGGCGTTCTTGAGACCGAATGGCATAACATTATAGCAGTAGTTCCCTTTCTCGGTGATAAAGGCCATGGCCTCTTGGTCGCCAGGGTGCATGGTGATCTGGTTGTACCCCGAGTAGGCATCCATGAAAGACAGCAGTTGAAATCCGGATGAGTTATCTACAAGTTGGTCGATGTTGGGCATAGGATAGGCGTCTTTTGGGCATGCCTTATTCAGATTTGTGTAATCCGTGCATACCCTCCACTTGCCATTTGGTTTCAAAACCATTACAACGTTGGAAAGCCATGTGGTGTATCGTATTTCTCTGATGAAACCGGCCTCCAACAATTCGTCCACGTGCTTGTCAAGTGCCACTTGCCTATCTGGTGCCCTTTTTCTTTTCTTTTGGGCCACTAGAGTTGACTCTGGCCGAATGGCCAATCTGTGACAACAAAAATCGGGGTCGATCCCAGGTATTTCGGCCGGGCTCCATGCAAAAACGTCTCTGTTTATTGCTAGGAATTCCTCGAGCCTTAATCTCAGGTCCGGGCTCAAAGTTCTGCCTATCTTCGTGATTTGGTCCGGCCTGTCTTAGACGATGAGATCTTCCAACTCTCCTTCTGGCTCGGGACGGGGGACCTTCGGCTCGTCTTGCAAGTCCAACTCTACCATATTAACCGGATGGCTGTGCTTGTGCCCACCTCGGTCTTCAGGTTGGGAGTTTCGAGGCTGGGAAAGGGGTGGCCCAGCCTTTTCGCCTTCCTTGACTCTCTCAAAGTAGCATTGCCAGGACTCCTTCTGGTCGCCCTTGATGGTGAGGACTCGGTTGGTGTTACTCACCATTTTTATCTTCTGATGCTTGGTAGACACCAGCATATCCCATTTGTGGATGGTCGGCCTTCCCAATATTATATTATAAGGGGAAGGGAATTCAGCCACAATAAACCTTACCCGGTCTGTCTTGAAGCCTTCCTTCGTTCCCAGAGTCAGTCGGAGGTCGATGTACCCCTTAGGAGGGGAGAGCTCTCCATTAAACCAGACAAGGGTTGTCTTGCACGGCTTCAGATCTTCCTTATCGAGATTCATCCTTTTAAAGGCGCCCCAAATAATGATATCTGTCGAGCTCCCAGTATCTATGAACATTCTTTTGACCCGGAAGTTGACTAGGGTTCCGGTAATCACCAAGCCGTCCTGAGGTCGTTCCGCTTTATTCGTTGTATCCGGATCTTCCTTAAATTTAAGACTATCCCTTAATGAGAGGACCTCCTTCAAGTATTTTCTTCGCTGGCTTGCGATGTCTCCGCCTCCACTGAAGGCTCCACTGATCACATTGCAATCGAACTCGGCCTCGGGAAACTCGTCTTCCTCGGACCCCGGCTTCTGCCGTTTTTCATCTTTTTTCCTCTCGGGGGCCGGGTTGTCCTATCGGTCGCCCTGTTTTCGCTTATCTCTTTTCCGCCCTTGAGTTTTGATCACGTACTGGCGTAATTTTCCCTCTCTGACGAATTTTTCGATGGCGTCACGGAGTTCATAGCACTGGTCCGTGGTATGCCCCGGACTGTCGTGAAAGGCGCAGAAGCGGGTCTGGTCCATACTGGCTCGCTTTCTGAGAGGCCGAGGTCTTTCAATCTTCTGCATCTCGGTCGATGCCACCTCCCTCCATAGTTGGGAATGGGAGACGTTTAGAGGGGTGTATTTGTCGTACTTACCCTTCAACTCCGGATTTATACTAGGAGGTTTACTGTCCGAGGTCTTTCCCCGGTGATCTTGCTTGCAACCATCAGACTGGCTTTTGTCCCGTGGCGGCGTCCCTCTATCCGGATCTCTCCGAGGAGCGTTTGCTAGGCGCATTTGCTCCATATCTAGGTATTTCTTCGATCGCGTTATGAACTCGTTCAAGGACTTGGCCGGTTGTTTGAAGAATGACTCGGCGAGCCGAGACTCACTGTCGAGATGGAGGCCAGTAAGTGCATGTGTACCTCTTCTGTTAGTCCGCGCACTTGTAAGGCTGCGTCTCTGAATCGATCCAAATAACTTTGAAGCGTCTCCCTAGGCCGTTGCTTAATTCGATCCATAATATATTGGGACTTCAGTTGTTTCTTGCTGGTAGCAAAATGCAACTCAAAGGCCTCTGACAACTGGGCGAAAGTATGTATGGACTTAAGCGGCAAGGTATGGAGCCATCTCATGGCTGCTGTAACGCCCGTCCTTTTGACGCCCTTATTTATCAGAGTTATAGCGCACAGGCATCGAAATGATTCGGACGACTTAATTGCGGAATAAAACTTTAACAAAATAACCTAATTCGAAAACATGAGGATGAATTTTTCACGAATGATATCTATCCCATAGGGGAATATTGATACAATAATCCAAAACTAGACGAATGATAAACGATAAAGTACATATCTTCTCATAATTTTCCAAAAACTCTTTTGTTGTAATCCTTACAGCTGCATATTGCCTCTTGATCCCGAACCACTACCTGTCTCTTTCATGCGGTCTGGAGTTCAAATGAATGAACCCCAGGGGTAACAGTTAATCTCATATGCAGGTATGAAATATACATCACAGTATAACACATGTATAATCATAGAGTAATTCACAGTAAACAAGTCACACTGTTAACCTCATCTAACAGCCAATGACCGTAGCCCTTTGGAACACGCAGCTCCAATCCATAGCTCGGATACATTTATCTAGATAAAACAAGTCGCACCGTTAACCGCAGCTAACGGCCAAGGACACGCAGCCCTATGAGACACGCAGCCTCAATCCATAGCTAGGATACATACATGCAAATTATCTAGCAACCATGATCAGTCATACATGAATACATACATACAAGCTAACGAGATAACAGTTACCCACCTCAAACTTGAATCCTTAACTTTGTCCGGAATTGTTGGGATCGATAGAGGTGTCAAGGTATGCCTATAAACATTTATCATTGTCGTTAGTCACTTCTTTCGTCGTAAAGTAACTAGCTACGTGAATTATTTTTAGGGGATTAAAAATAGATTAATCCCTAAAAATTCTCTGACTAAAAATACCCTTCTTAATAAATAATAATATTATTTATTTATCTATTTTATTAAAAGTCATGTCCTTTAAAAATGTTAAGAAGGTTTGTCTTTGTCACTTTAGAGTCTTTATAACTCTTAATAGACAAGTTATCCAGAAAAAAAAAAAAAAAAAAAAAAAAAAAAACCTTTACTTTCAACTATGGAGTTGCTTGAAACATCTTCCATATTTCTTCTTTCTTTTTCTTGACTTCTCATGGCCCTAAACACATATTCATAATATTAGAGCCATGGTCATTGAATACCTAATGGGCTATTTTAACCTCATAGGTTTACTTACACCCTTGGAGTTTATTCTTATTACTTTTGGCCATTTCTTTCTTAATTTCGCATGGTAGCTAAAAGCTGCCAGCATTTTGGCCGAACTTCAAAAAAACGTTATTAATAGTACTCCGATTGGGGGTGGTTCAAAATTCTATGTGTCACTAATTAAGTCTAGTTTCATAGAAAAATAATCACTAGGCTTATTAGTTGCTGTATCATTCCCAGATTTTCGTTCATCCTTCTCTGTCCAGAAAATAGTTCCAGGATAATAGGTCAATTTCAAAAATTCATATCTCTTTGGATACAGCTCCAAATGAGGCTTGTGACCTATCAAATTAAAGCTATCTGTGTCTACTATTTATCTGGAAAGTTTCATGGCAAAAATCAATCGCTTACCATTTCAAAATAGAGCCCGAAAAACACTGTTCATTCTTGGAAAACACCATTTTCCAGTTTTTAACTTCTAACTTTGGAAATTCACATCTCCCTTTCTACAAATCCGTTTTAGGTGTTATTTGGCTCGTTGAAAAGTTTGAGATGTCTACTATTTACTGTAAAAATTTCATATAAAAACTCAAATTTTTACTGCATCCGAAATGCAACGTCATTCTGCTGCTCCTGAACTATACCGAAAATTTTACAGATTTTTAGCTCAACTTTAAAAAAATCATATCTCGGGCTATAGACCTCCGTTTAAAGTGATCCAAAGCTCATTTTAAAGATTATGATGTGTACTAAATCTCCACAAAATTTCAGGGTAAAAGGAGTTTGTTTGCCATAGTTTTACCTTGCTCAAAGATCACTGTTTCAGCAGCAAGTTCAGTTTTCCAGCCACGTATCAGCAGCTATCATTTGCTACAGTGGCACATGCACTATTCATATACGATTTTACTGTAGCTAACGCACTTCGACTCTGTTTCTGCTCCATAAATACAGAGTTTCAACGTGCAGAAACTTATAAGGGAGGAACCTCAAAGAACTCACCTTGTTTTACACTCAAGCTTGCATGCACGTTCAGTCCTTGGTCTCTCGTCTCTGCTGCTGTTTTCTGCGTTCTCATTCCTTCCTCTTCTTCTTCCTTCAACTTCCTTGCTCTCAGCGTTTTCCTCTCAGTCTCACACTCTGTTTCCTTCTTTTTCCCGACGACCTTCACACTCAAAAATACTCTCATTTCTGTTCTCTTTGTGTTCTCGTCGTCTCCCATTCTCGGCTTCGTCTCTTTCTTCCTTCATCTCATTCTCTTTTCTGTGCTCTCACACTCTGTTTTCTGTCTCAATCTCTCAGCCCTCTCTCTTCACTTTGCGCAGCACCAAAACGAAAGAGAATGAGCACTGAAATGATTTGGTGCAGAAACGAAAATGGAAAGTGGAACATAGTGTGTCTGTCCGAAAATGCAGAAGACAGTGGAGTATGGGACTGAACGTAGAGATGTAGTGGAGCATGGTCACATACATATAATATAGGGACCCTTGGACCATTCTGAGGAAAAGAATGACGGACCAGAGGTGTATTACACAGCGCTGGGCTCGAGGGGTATGGGAAGGATCTGGAGAAGCATGGAGTTACTGTTGCGTGTGGTCTCTGCCTCTGATTACGTGATTGGTGTCATGACCGAATGAGATAAGCAAATCCAGGGAGTTATGGAAATCTGATTTGCTGATTGTGTTATCAGCGGTTTTTACGTGTAGCAGGAGATTGGGGGAGTATCCAATCTGGAGGAGTGAATGAAGAGGAGATAAATGAGAAATGGGAGCTGTAGTCGTATGGGCCGAAATGGATATTAAATGGGTATATGGACGCAGAATAGGTTCAATTATATGGGCCAAATTTAATGAATAGTGAAGGAATTGGTATTCTGGACATACATGAGCACGTGGCTTTGAAGAAAATAAGGTGCTGCATCTTTCCTTGTCCAACTACTAACTGAATATCAAGTTGAAACATTATGCATAAGGGCCCACACTTAATACCACTATTTCTTATACGGAGTATTTCCTTTTCCTCCCAATATTGACCCATTAAAATTCAAATAATTCTTTCTTCAAAAATTAAAGGAAAATATTCCTTGACCTTATTCAAAATAACCCATATGACATATGGACTTAAATGTCACTCCTCATAAACAGGGCCTAGTAGTCTCTCAAAAATAGGCTAATTCTCAAGTCTTTAGACTCAAAATTTGGGATGTTACAGCTGCCCCTTTGAGGGTCGCCGCAAATATACGGGTGATGACGGGCTCTCTGAGTCTTCGTACGCACATAGTGATCTCGAAGTCCTCGACATGGATTGTCGGGTCTTGGGTCCCGTCGTACTTGGTGAGATCGGTCAGGTCGAAATCGTCTGGGTAAGGAGCGTTAAAAACGTCATCTAAGAAGCAGGTGGTATTCTGCTCCCCGACGTAACTTCTCTGAGGAACGTTAGCTGGGGGATGTTGTGGTGGCTTGTCGCCTCGGTTCTCCTCCCCTTGGTCCGGTTTTCGGCCATGGTATACCGGGCTTCTGTCTCGAGCGTTTTTTGACCTGGTCTTGCCCTGCCAATAGTAATTAGCTCCCCATTCTCGGGCCCTTTCTCGGTGCTTGTCACCCCGGTCATGCAGACTCCCTTGTGTCGGTCTCGTCAGTCAAGGAGTCCTTTCTCGTAGAACCCCTCGACGCAGATTCCCTCCACCTGAATAATTCCTCCAGTCGCTGGAAGTGCAGGGAGGATCGATGTTCCGTGGTCTCTATGCGTCTCAGCAGAGACCCGAGAGTGGCCTGCATACGTCGGATCTCAGGGTGTTCGATACCGAAAGTTTCCGGGATAGCATCCTGGTATCTTTGTCGGTCGTCTACCCGTCTGGAACCTCGCGTTGCCGAGGACTCCGTTTCTGACGGTTCGTCGACTCGGTATCCGTTGCGAAGGGGGGAGTTAACTGGTTCTTCATGCCGCGGCGGTGACGGTTGGTCTTCCTCAGCGTCTCCGTTATCGTGGGCGGGGTTGATTGCTTCCTCGGCATGTTGATCATGCTGCGACAGCAGGTCGAGCAGAGGTCCAGTCTTCGCCTGCCTGTGACTCGTACTTCTAGTATTAATCCTCATTGGTCGTGGGAATCGAAATTTACAGTCCCCACGGTCGACGCCACTGTTCTGGTGTAGAACTCAGATGTCCAGCCGAGTGAGTGGGCTGGTGCTTTGATGTGGGATCAAAGGTCTCTTCTTGGGTGCTTATGAGGGAAGCACACAGTCGGAGGTGGGATCACTGTACACAGCCAGGCTCTTCGCCAAAGGAGTGGGGTGTGTGCACAGTGTGACTGTAGGTAAATAGTTCAAGGTTAGAACGTGTGTACCTTAGGCGCCTGTATTTATAGAGCATACCTAGAGCAGCCTGGCGTGATATCCGGCCCATGATCCGCACTGCATAACCATATGCGGAGATCCTCCTATATTACCGGGGTAGTTATGACATTCCTAGTTAGTGGGTAAGACTGGGTACACGACACCTATTCGTTGTTGGACTCTGCTGCTATTGGGCCTTATATAGGTCCGTAACAGATTAATTTCTCAACTAATAAGTTTGTAAAAGCCCAGGAAATAAATTTATGGCTTCATTTTTCCCAGAAATTCCCTTCTTTTAAAAATTACAATTAATGAAGACTTTTATTTATTGCAATTCATATATTTAAAAATATATTTTTGGCAAGTCAATTTATAAATATGTTCTATTTAGAAAAATACTTATGTCAAGTTCTTTATATTCATTATATCAAGTTCCCCCATCGCAAATAGTCATGTGTCTTATTTTTGAAATGTTATCATTTAATCATAAACTCATGAAAAAAAAAAAGGACACCTAGTCATGTGTGATTGGAAAACTTAAGTCACATATGATAATATCACAGACTAAGTTGCAAATAAGACGAAAGTTGAGGATTTAAGTTATGAGTAAGTCAAGCCTATAAGAGGCCAAAAGATTAATTTTTCTCATTGTAATAAATGAAAATTAATTGGATTTAACAGTTTTACCCCAACTTTAAAAGTTTATGGTTACTTTTCACTATTAAAGGATAGTTTCTGCTCATTGTTGCACTCTTGATAAAAATTGAAGATTATTTTAACACTAACCCATAACAAAATTTGACCAAAGAAGTGACATGTAAACCAAGAAATATAAAATGCTCGGAACTTCTCACGTATGACAGGCACAAATCAAATGAAAGCACCATCGAAGTCAATAAAACGTAGCAGCCCATTTATCATTCATTCAAGCTTCAGACTCCGGAAAAAATTACCCTTTGCAGTGCTTCTGAAACTGAGGGAGAAATTTAAACGGACACAAGTAAAAAGAAGTCGTTCATCCGGCACACATAACAAAGTCACGACTGATGAGCACCAAGTGCCTGTCCTGAATTAGGATAAGCACCAAAACCGAACTCTCAAAAGCATACCAGAAAAATTTTCCCCCTTACATTAGTGGGGCCAAAAAGTATCAGGATACATGCATTTAATAAGCCTGAGCGTTATACTACAACATATTCATTTGTCTGTATGACTCAAAATCTAAATAGCCTGGGGGTCCATTGTACCCATACATGTCAAAAACTTTATTATCATCTGAAGGCACTAAAGAAGAGCCTTCTCTTCCTTTAAACCCATCAAGAGGTGAAGCCCAAGGAGTTCCTTCTTGGTTCACTCCCACTGCAGTTGGATTCTGGGGTGAGTTCCCTGCAGCCCTTCTGTTTGAGGAATTAGATGTCAAGGAAATGGTGACTGATTGCTGCTGCTGCTGCTGCTGGTTCTTCATTGGTGACTTTGGGCGCAAAGCCTCGATTTCAGGTGTGGTCACAACCAAATGAGGTGCCTCAGGAGGCGGATTTCTTCCCCCACCTCCCAGCCATACTTTACCATCTTTGTCCCCGAAATTCTTGGTATATGCCTGAATTTATCCAAAAATCCAAAGGGTGTGGTAAATTAATCAAAGAGAACAATAAAAAATAAAAACAAGTATGCAATTAATGCTGAAAGCATTAAAGTGAAGAACAATGAAATATTACTATTAAAGGGAAAAGAGATTAAAGACTCAATCTTATATCATTCCACCAAAGGTATTTCCTGTGAAGTCTAAGGAAAAGTATGCAATTAGCCAAATTTATGTAAAGACTGGAGTTCCCATATCCCTCTTTCCCAGAAAACAATGGTTACAAATCATTAACGAAAGACATCTGTTTAACCATCTAGTTGCCCTCAGGCCAGATGTATTTTGCATGAAGTTTCCATTACATCCGTTTTCAACAACTTAATTCCTGATGGAACAAGAGATGTCACACCAAGTGGCTCTCCACCACCCACCCTAGTAAGCCATGGCCCAAATCTCTGTGGACAAGTGTCCATCAAGACAACATATCTTAATGGAACATCAAGCAAATTTAAGTGCATGTATCAACCAGACATCAAAACAGATTATATGGCACAAAAATGACTACTTAAAAAATTAAAACTTAAAATATATTGGGAAAAAAAAGAATGAGGAAGAGACAGAAGAACCAACTACTCTAAACACAAGCATCTCTGCTAGGTCAATCATTTCAAATTTCTCACCTCTGCATTGAAATTTGAAGATGACAGTCCTTTACCAACAGTGACCCAACCAGCTCGAATATTGTGGTCTTCACCAAAGAGTTCAAGCCTCCTCCTTCCAAGGGAAAAGTGCTCAATAATCCTATACATATCTTCAGGCTTTTGAGTTGAACCTGCAATAGAAGAGAAAGAAATTGATGAGATATCTATTTCATTATTGAATACGAAGATTGGAATCATGAAGGAACGGACACAAAATGAATAAATGTTACTATCTCCGATCCTAATTATAAGACCTAGTGGACTTTTTTTGGAGAGATTAAGGAAGCTAAATAAGTTACTTAATCATTTCATAGGTTGTGTTTTCTTATATTATATATTAGTTTATTAGTCAAACTATTTAGTTTGAAGGAAAAAAATAAAAATACTCTAAATTAATTTAATTAGCTTCCTCAATCTCTCTAAAAAAGTCAACTAAGTCTTATAATTAGGACTGGATGGAGTATAATATCTTTATAAATTGTTGAAACACCTTAGAAAATGATTTTGTAATGGATCTATATTTCTATACAAATCAATACCAGCGACTATAATTATTGACAATTGAATCTAATCTCATAGTCAGAAAATTTATTCCATTAAAAGCTTTCTCATTTTAGTCTACACACAACACTTATGCCAAGTAATATTTTTCAACCATAATCACAGTAATTTAAGGCTTTGTATTATTATCCCCTATTAATTATCTCTTTAAAACCATTCAACTGCATCTCATATAAGCATTCCTTTCTGCCTCTATCTCCTCTTGTCTCTCCTCACTCAATATTTTCCTAGTTCATTTAATATACTACAGCAGACAGCCACCCATATTGTATCGGCCCATGGTCAACAAAACTTCCATTTGATTTTTGTTTCTACTCGATGGACTGGGTTATATTTCCCATTTTTAAGGGCATGATATTAAAGAGGGTCAAGCCATGTTAAAAAGCTTAATGGTGAAAAACATCAAACTTTGTTCAACTCAAAATAAGAAATAAAGAATAAACTGAAGGAGTTGCCTAGAACTGGCTAGGCAAAGAAACAGTTGCCAAGATAATAATATAATAGCCTATGTGCAAATTTAAGCGACAGACATACTCCTCAAACATTTTTTTTTAACAAGTGAAAACTAAGCTTAGAGTGCTACAAAACGAGATAAAAAGTAGGACAAGATATAAGCTTCTAAAGGCAGTCTAACAAATACTTTAAAACATAAATAAACAAAAAAGATGAAGACAACAAAGAAAGTTGAAAATTGCATAGAACTAATTAAAAATCTGAAAAATATCACTTTCTATGCATATGGATTAAGAGAGAAAACAAATTACTATGGTGCATGACTCTTTCTCCTTCATAACTAAAGTCTGACATAAAGATTTGGTGCATATCATCCATCAGACAATAGCAAAATAAATCGTCCTCGTGAGTATAAAATTATTATAACATATGTACGTTTATATTCTCATTCTTACTTTCTCCCTTTATCTCTCTCTCACTCCCTATTCTCTACTGTTGGCTTTACTAAATGAGCTAACATCAGCAACATTTGACCCAATTATTTTCTTGTTGCAATGAGCTAGTGCAAATTTTTCCACCTTTGGCACACTCCCTTGCATCCTTGTGGTAAAAAGCCAAATCCTCGATCACTTGAACTTTTTCAACTCCAACCATCCCTCAGTCGATGAAATCAGCTGACACAAAATGTGGAGTTGATAGAATTGGTGTTTTAGTCCTGAAACCACCCTTATGTGTGGTTTGCCTCCACAGTGATGCCCATACCAAACTAAAAGGAGAATCTCAATGCATAAACATTTTTTCCTTAGTTCAAAGCTGCTTCCAAAGTGCCTATTCAGCCCACTTTGAGAGATGGTTTCTATCCACTTGAGTATTGGGCTATGGGTCAATAAACTCCACCAGGAAACTTTAAGATTCTCTACTTCGATAGCTTTTGATAGTGCATCAGCTAGTATTTGTGGTGCAATTTATGACTTAATACTTTATCTTTCTTCCCTCATCAACTTAGTTATTTGATACTCCCTCCGGTCTTAATTATAGGAACACTTTTGTAGTGTAATTTGCACTATAAAAGTGTTCCTATAATTAGGACCGGAGGTAGTAATTTTATTACTTAGCTTCAGTTTTGCCAAGTCTTCCCCAAAAAATGATGGAAGCTTTGGTTAATGATCTTTGGTAGATTACTTCTTAACTTTTTCCACATTTTTTCCTCTTCCTTCCATCATCCTTTAAATCTTCAAGATGCCTCACACAGTTTCTATCATTTCTTTCATATTTTTATTCATGCCTCGCTTCGAGTCCCTCAAATTGTCCTCTCATGAGTACATTCTTCTTTTCATGATTTTATTCAACATATCCCAAAACGTAATTGTTTAAGCACCAAATGACACTTGACTTTTCCTACAAGCACAAGACAGAATGTGTACTAGACATAGCTAAAATAACTCAGGCAACAAGGCCCCGAGTCACGTAAACACATCAATCAAAAACAGTATTTATTAAACATTTGCCTAACTTAGAGAAACACCCTGTATTCTAATGAAAGTAATCATCCATCACAATAGCCTTCTAAAACCTATAAGGCCATAAAGACCGATACTGCGATACATACAACATTTGAATTTTTATTCGATAACCAAGATTTCATCCTGTATTATGATAATTAACACACCAGCATGCCAAACCACATCCAAAAACCTGCAGAACATCAATTTAGTTCAATTCAGAAGTTTGGCTCGTTTCAAAACTACATACATACATATGTGTGTGTGTGTGTGATATGTAAGTTGTAAAGAATATATGGGTTAGTTGTTAGTTAAGGGGTTAGTTTTAGTTAGTTAGAGAGGTTAGTTACTTAGTTAGTTGTTAGTAACCATTTTGGATTAATGGGTTTTGAGAGATTGCCTATATAAAGCATATGACTCTTCATTATATGACTCTTCATTATATGACTCTTCATCACTGGTTGCATCGAATAATTCTGGGAGTATTCTGCTCATCGGATTCTGGATTCTGCTTGCGTCGGAAATCATTCGGGTTCCTCATATCCGATTTTATCAACTGGTTCGTGGCGAAATCGTGTTTGCTGAAGAAAGGTTTGTGATCTGATTGCCCCAAAAAAAAAAAAAAAAAAAAGAAGTTTGAAAAAAAAAAAAGAGGAAATTCTCTTAGTGTTGGTATGGGACAACAGCTTAAGAGACCAAGAAAAAAAAAAGATTCCTCTTCTTGTTGGTATTGGACAATGGTTGAAGGAAACCAAGAAAATCAATGGTGTGTTCTTTGAGAAACGGCTAACCGGAGAGGGCTACCTACGAAGGGTTCTGACCGGAGGGGCTGACCGGCAAGAGGTTGAGTAAAGCGTCGCGTAAAGTATCGTGGAGTGAAGTTGTCGGAAAGTGGGCTTTCAAAGGAGATGTTTTTGATTGATTCAAATTTTTATTTTTGAGTTTTGTAATTTTTGTTCTTTAGGTTTGTGTTTTGTTGTTTCACATCCTTGAGAGCAAGGATGTTTTTGGGAATGGGGTATTGATATGTAAGTTGTAAAGAATATATTAGTTAGTTTAGTTAAGGGATTAGTTGTATTAGTTAGTTAGTTAGAGAGGTTAGTTACTTAATTAGTTGTTAGTAACCATTTTGGATTAATGGGTTTTGAGAGATTGCCTATATAAAGCATATGACTCTTCATTGTATGCTATGCTTTTATGTTGAATGATGATTCATGATGAATGAAGATGCAAAGTGATGTGATTCTGTGTATTCTCCCCCTCCTCCTCTCTTCTCAAATCCTCTAATTTCTACAACTATCCTATCAGTGTGTGTGTGTGTGAGAGAGAGAGAGAGAAATGATGTTTCCACACTTCTGTCCAAGAACACCCTTCAAAAATGCTTTTGTTATGCATCTGCCTTCCAATTTACAAAGAAAAAAGTTTGAGAACATGGCCACATTAGCAAGCATCCTTAGATTGTTCTAAGACAGTCATGTAATTAGTATCACTTGAAACAATATTTTGCACCAACATATGAAAGTTCAATAAGAAAATGCAAAACACTGTCAACGCTTAAGTAGGGATGGGTAATTTTGGGGAATTGCAGGGATTGCCAAAGTCCTTTTGATTTTCATAGACTACAGTTTTATTTGATACCACAAAAAAGAAAAACTATCAAAATTTATACTCAAATCAAATTATACAATTCTATCAGCTATTGCTCAATCATAAACCTGGTATTCATTTTAAACAGTAAAGTTCCTTAAAAACTCAAGTGAGTATGATGCTAAATTGCGAATCTCATTTTAATATAGAAGATATGGTTTATTGTTGCCACCAGTGTTGTAAAAACGTAGTTTCAAAACGTAGAAACGGACGTTTCTACGTTTTTTGGCTGAAAAACGAGTCAAAACGGAGGTAGAAACGGAATTGGAGTAGAAACGGTTGAAACACCGTGTCAACTCGGTAAACTCGTAAAAACGTAGTGTCAAAACGTATAATTTTATTAGATATGTTCTTTGACTCCAATGACTTAAATTAGAGATGTTGATCTCTTTTATAATTTTATTGCCTTGATGTTTTGATTTTAATATGTATTATGATGACTGAGTTTGAATTTAATTATTTTCTTGAGTGTTTGGACTTAAATTTGTGATGACTTTAATGTATTGGTGTGTATTGGTTTTATATATGTTGGATTTCATTTTTTTGTAGTACGTAGTAAACTCTTACGTACGTTTTTGCTCACCCTTACCGTTTCTACGTAGACTCTACGTCTTAACAACACTGGTTGCCACTTCCAAAAGATTCTGAACTCCAATTCTCAACTGCTTATGTTCAGTTTCTCAGTGATTTAATATCTTGAAAGTTGCAAAAGTGAGTTGGATCACACGGAAACCAGAAATAATGATGATAATTACAACACAATAACTATTTAAGGCTTAGCTGGTACCCCATGCTGTATCAGAGACCATCTGGAAGATCATGAAATTATCAAGGGAAAAGAACTAATTCTTCTGTTCTAATTTTTTCCAAATATAAACAGATGCAAAGGCTGATTTTAAAAGCTTTAACAAGTTATCCCCCAAAAGCATTTATCAGAATTTATAACTGGAAGGAAAATAACTTCCGTATTGAGTAAAATATCATAATTTAGCTAGGAAAAAAATTGATTATTTATTCCATAACCACAAAAGATGATACTAACCATAAGGAGGCTCTTCTGCAATAATTACATCAGTGTCAATGTTGGCATGAATTATATGGCCATCAGTACTTCGACGAACAGTTCCTTTTATGCCCATCAAGCAGTGCTCCTTCACCACAACAAAATCAAACAGTTCAGGGTATACAGCATTGAAAAAATCATGTTCAACTAGTTAGATGCAGTTGCAGTAGTACAAGATGTAAATTTAAACAGACCTTTGAGTGCTGAAACAAAGTATGTGAATCATGACGCAGTCCTGGAGTTGCATTATTTTTATTTGTCTTCACCCAACATATATCTTCACACCTACGGAATCCCCACTGATGGAAAAAGAAACAAATGAAAGAAATTAATCAGCAGAGCATAAGAATAGGATAAGATTAGAGCGACAACCAACAATTAAAATTCAGTTAAAATATGATTCTGATTTCCAGATCATGTACCTTCTTCAGACATTGACGGCCTTGTTCAAGGCCTACACCATCTCCCACCCAAAGGAAGATGAAGGAAGGTGTATCAGCTATAGCCTTGATGAAGGAAAAGAAGTGGAAGAAATTAGATTTCTCAGCTAAAGATTAAAGTACAATGCACTTAATAAAGGAAAACAAAATGAAAGATGGCTTTAAATAATAATAAATCATACCAACTAGTATATACAATCAAATACATGGTGCATGAGCCATTCTAAGATGAGGGCACTCCAACAGGACAAGAAATGATGTTAAAGAAACAGCCCTAACAAGGAATGTGCTACAAGGGTGGGGGACCTTACCTCAATTTTGAGATTCATTATTTCTTCAAATGTCCAGTACTCCATATGGTCAGCGACTCCAGGGGCACGGTGAACATACTCTTCCCAGGGGGGATCCACAAGAATGACATCAAACTTTGTTCCAAAGAACTCAGGAGACAATTCAAGCTCTTTCAGATCACATTTAAAATACATGGGAGCAGAAGCAGATTTTGCAACAATCTCATCCTTTTTCTGTATAAGCTCCCTAAGCTTGGGATAATCTTCTACAACATTTGTTAGTTCAAGTTCCCGAATAAAATTCTGTGGCCTCATACCAGTGTCAACAAAGTTTTGAGAATAATCATTCTGTTCACCTCTTGAAGGAGCTTTACCAGGAGCTCCACCACTTTTTGGAGGAGCCCATCCCCCAGGAGATTTATCAGATGATGTTCCTCGAGCCATTTGACCTGTAGGATTAAAGCCAGGACTAGCAATTCCAGGGGAAACTCCTCTACCAGGGCCTGATTGGTTATAATACATTGCAGGGTTTGGCGGGTTCACTAAGTTAGTAGGAAACCTTTGGCCTCCAGGTGGCATGGGAGAAAGACCAGGTGGAACAGCTAATATATTCATATCAACACCTCGAGCACCAGGCCAAACTGGTGGACTAAATGGTGGAAGGAAGACTCCAGGGGAAATTGGTGGACCAGGAGCAGGTGACATCCCAGGGTTAAGAGACTGCATTGGTCCAGGTGGAGGCATTCCAAGAGGGCCAAATGGTGAACCCATCATTGGTAGCGGCATTCCAACTTGTGGGTTATCTCTTCCAGTTGGCCTAACCCTTCCTCCTCGACCAACTCTACTCCCTTTTACACCATGTGGACCAGCTCTATTATATGATCCGGACTCTTGGTTTCCATGCTGAGATTGTGAACCACCACTACTAGAACTTTGACCACCAGAACTACGACCAACCACAGTACCTTTCTGACTTCTCCCTCTTCCTCCTTGAATATCATAGTCATCATCGGTATATTTCTCCTTCAATTCTTCATTAGGAGTTCCAGCCCCATATAAATCGCTCTTCCTTGCTTTGTCTTCATGTAGATTTGACCATTGTTCATCACTCGCACCAGATTTGGTATCATATTGTTGATTTATTTCAGTTTTCCTAAAGAAATTGGACATTGATTCTGCTTTCCCATAGTCAATAGGCTTGGTTTGGATCTCTATCACATCATAATTGTCATTTGAAATTCCAAAATTTGATGAAGTTTTAACTGCTTCACCTCTACTCCCATCTTTTCTACCACCAGACCGACCATGAGGCCTTTCATTGTCAATTCTCTCCCGACCATGTCTTGGCAATTCCCATTCTCTATTGTGATCAAAAACAATATCACTATTTTTTGACTCTTTATCAATATTACTTGATTGCCTCCTTCTCCAACTCTCTTTAGAACTTTCCCGATCCTTATTCTTGTCATCCCTATAACCATCTTTCTCAAAGTCCTTCCTTTTAAAGCTACTGCTCCTTTCATAATCAACATCTGAGTTTTCTGAATCCTGGTGACGTCTTCCACTTCTCTCAGGCGTTCTGGATCTATTTGTTTGCCCCACTTCTCTTGATGTTTTATCCTTACCACGCATATTTCCATCTTCATCTACATTTAATGGCTTATCCCAGCTTTCATCATAACTGGTGGCTGATCTCTGGTGCCTCGATTTATCATTTCTGTCCCTTTCCAATCTGTCTTCTTGACTAACCTCTTGAGATTCTAACTTGCCTTTGGTCTTAGCTCTCTCAAAATCAGCTCTTCTCTCTTCTTTATTGTTAGATTTGACAACCTTATCACTAGAATCTGGACCCCTGGATTTACCCTCTCCAAGTTCATTTCTAGCAGATGCACTCCTCTCTCTAGAATTCTCATACTTGGGATCAGAAACCATACCACCTCCGACATCGCCCTTCTCTGAATAATCATCCTCTATCTTCCTAATTGTGTCTGCTTCATCCCATTTTCTTCTAGAACTTCTTACTTGCTCGGAAGACCCATGACCTCTCTCTCTACCGCTTTCCCTCTTTTCTGAGACTTTGTGATCTTTCTCCATGCTTCCAAGTTCATCATGTAATTTGTCTTCATTACTTCTACTTCTATTCTGAGAACTATCATACTCTAAATGCTTTGATGACATTTTTCTCCTCTCACTTTCATCAGCACGACTATGCACTCTACTCCCCATCTTATTATCCCCACCATCTTGCTTGTCTGATTCTCCATCCTGGTACAAACTGCTTAACCTTTCCAATGTGCTTTCCTCTTGTTTTTTCTTCAATTGCTTAGATCGCAAATCTTTCCTAGAATCATAATCATTGTCATCACTGTCAGCTCTACTTGAGCCACTAGACCTCTTCCTAGTCTCACCTTTATCACCAGAACTCTTTCTTCTTCCACTGCCATCTAAACCATCAACCTCTTCCACATTCCCAGATTTTCTTGACCTACTTGACTTGTGCTTCTTCCTATCACTGCCCTCCCACTCATCATCAACAACCCTGTCACTCTTAAGATCTGAGCTACCTACCTCCCGCTTCAAAAAACCACGAACACTTTCAGGTGAATCCATTTTGACTGAGAAATGGTGAAATAAAACCAACCCAACGTAATATTTCTCTTCAAAATTCAGCTACCTTCCATCAAACAAGAGTGAGTGAAAAAAAAATACTTTGCCCTAAAAAAAATGAAACAATTGCACGAATGAATCCCCAAAATTTCTCACTTAGCAATTGCGTCTGTATGTACCTATGTATACTGAAGAAAAGTAAGCTTCACCAAAATTTCACTATTTGCAACTTTCACAATTAGAGCAGCCTTTGATGCTTGTGCTAATTAAAAATTAAAAGGCCAAAACTCAGAGAAGCGCAGCCCACGAGAAATGAAGCAACATAGAGACTTGAGTTTGGTGCAGATGATCTTCTCCTAAAAACATTAAAGAAAAAGTTAGAAAGATATAAAAGAAAAATAAAGAGGAATGGAACATGCGTACCAGAAATCTAGAAAATTTATATTGAGCATCAATTCAAAATACAACAAGCGTCCAAAAATATGGGCACGTCCAAATGACTAACAGGGCTTTTGAAACAAGAAAATCAAACGACAGCCGTAAAATTTTCAGAATGTGGATAATGGCTGAACAGAAACTGTTAATTATGAAGAAATCTAGAAAAAGAACTTATTAGCCGCCGAAACATCATAGCTTTGAGTAATAAACAAGAGCAATTCAATGTTATAAGTTAAACCAGGAAATGAAATTCAAGTTTGTGCAGCTAAAAGTAACTATTATTGCTTTTGGTAGAAACTATGAAAAAATAAGTTGAAAATCTGCGTAATTGTTTATCCAACGCAATCACTAAGTCTTACAAAATTATCCAAGCTAATCCAGAATCTGCGCCTTCCCAACATCATCTCTAAGTTCTCACCAAAACAGCCCCATAAACTACCTTCGTCACACATCTCTACCCCTCTTTGGCCAAGATATACTTCATGAATGTCAATTTCCCGAGCAAGAAAGAGAGAAAACAGTGGTGGCATCTTAACAAAACGCTGCCAGAAAATTTGCTTCCACGGAACTATCACAGGGGGACATAAATACCCAATAACCCAGTCAAAAATTGAAGGACTTACTTTGCTCAGACGATTCCCATACATGCGAAGATAGCGAGGCCGAGGATGCCAACGAGGTCCAATTGCGGCGTGTCCACCAAAAGCTCTTCCTCTAAAAGTGCCCAAAATCCTCAGTGGTCCAATTATTGTCCGCTTCCATTCCACTTCAGATCTCCATTGATTCTTCTACTCAGTTTCAAACTTTCTTCTCACTACCTGTCGATTTCGTGACTTCCCCTCGCTCTCTCTAGCGGCTTCACTCTGTCCCTGGTCCGTCGTCGGGTACTCTTGAAAGGGCATCGAGCAAAAGGAAGGGGAAGCGAGTTAGGGTTCCAATAATTCACGGATAAGAAAACAAGACACAACGAAAATAGGAATAGTAAATTTCTTCTCCGACCCGAATTGCAGCTACTGGCAATTGTTCAATAAGGTACTAAAATCAACCGAATAAGCAAATGAATTTTGAAATATAACTTAATGATTAAAATTTCGACCAAAAAAAACTTAATGATTAAAATAACAGAAGTATATCGATAGGAACAAAATAATCATAATCACTGGTCGGTTTTTTAATATTTAAAAGAGTGAATCGAAAAAATGCAAATTCAAATTATTAATCACATAAAATAATTAAAATTATGTCAATAAAAAATGAAAATACTGGCAGTATTATGCAAATTCAATCTATTATGCAAATTCAATCTATAGATCCTCTGATTTAGTTTCTTTTCACCCATAAAATTTTTAATGGGGGATTTTTCTCCAATAATACCATTGCTTTCACTGACCGTTATTATTATTCTGCTTCACTATATATGTAATATTATTAACTAATCATTCTATTTTATAAAATTCTAGACTTGTTCTTTTTGTTTCTAATTGGTTTAACACCATTATATCAGTGTTTGATCACATTACAAGTACTTAATCAAGGATTAACGCAAAATTAGTAAAAAATACTCTGTGTCTGAAGCATTAAATGCACCGAACTTCAAACGCTTCAAATCCTGTTTGTCTCCAACATCTAACTCAAAAAACAAAAGGAACAATCTGACATACTCAACGTATAGAAGCAATGAACTCACACTCACAATGACTACATTCAAGAGCAATGGTCATCAACCATTCTCACATTATAAATAGAAGATTAACGCAAAATTAGTAATAAACACTTTGTGTCTGAAGCATTAAATGCACCGAACTTCAAACGCTTCAAATCCTCTCATCAAAAAACAAAAGGAAAAGTCTGACATACATACTCAACGTATAGAAGCAGTGAACTATCACACTCACATTGGCTACATTCAAGAGCGATGGTCAATAACCATTCTCACACTATAAATAGAAGAGCATTGAAGATGAAGCAACAACCACACTGTGCACATTTACTGTTATATTCATTGCTAAGTCTTAAGCTCTATCTTTGTGTGATTCTATACTTCAGTGATCATTTATTTACTCTTGAGAGAGATTTTACTAAATCAGTTATTACATAAGTTACTTAAGATAGTGGGATCTTGAGAGGGAATTGCGATTGCAAAGTGTGAAGGGGAGTGAGTGTTCTTTGACAAAGAACTTGCTTGTATTGAGGCGCCAAAAGCCCTATGAATCTTGGTATGATAATGGAACTCTCAAAAAGGCTTTCTAAGGACTGAACATATGTCAAGTGGATTGCCGAACCAATATAAATATTTTGTGTCCACCTTCAACGATATCTCTAACTCTACTCTCTTCACTAAGTTTGTGTTTAAGTTTAAAATTTTAATATTACTCAATTTATCCTCCCCTTCTTGAGTGAAAGGCTTGAACTAACGGGAACAAGATTATATGATCACTAGTGCAAAAAAGGGCTTTAAGACTGCCTCATTTGGAGCGGATAATCGACGCACCGGTCTTAAAGGTGTGACCGGTGGCAGTTTTGTAAATAAAAAGAACTTCTTAAACAATGAAGGGCTATAAGACCGCCTCATTTAGAGCGGATAAGCGAAGCACCGGTCTTAATGGTGTGGCCAGGTGGCAGGTTTGTAAATAAAAAGAACTTCTTACACAATGAAGGACTCATTAAGATAGGACTAATTATCGACCAGGTCCTAAATATGTGACCAGTGGCATATTTGTAAATATAAAGAACTTCTTATTCGATCAATTTTTCATAGATCTTATCCAGAGACTGTTAAAATAACAACCAGGCCTTAAAAATGTTAATAAAAAAATTGAAATATCAAATACTTTTATGTAGAAATCTCATCAAAGCGAGACTTATATTTTCTACACTCCAAAATAATACGGAAAAATATAAATATAAAGGTATTAAAGTTTTAAGACCGAACTTATATAAAAGCCGGTCTTAAAACTTTGATTTTTAAGACCGAACTTAAAATTTGTCCGGTACTAAAGTTTAAATAAAAAAGTAATAAATGTTAAGACCATATTCTGAGAATGGCCAGGTCTTAAAAGTTAGACTTTTAAGAACGGACAAAAAATTTGGCCAGTACTAAAGTTTGAATAAAAAATTAATTAATTTTAAGACCGGACATATATAGAGATCGGTCTTAAAGGTTATCTTTTAAGACCGTATATGTGTATTTGTCCGGTCTTAAAAATGAAGCGCCAAACGTTAACTTCACGCGGAAGCTTTGTCACTCTCACATTGTCACTCTCATACTCTCACCGAAGAACCCTGTTCACGTTTGAGAAGTTCAAAGACTCAACATTGTCTTATTGTGCTGAGCGGTTCAGGAAGTTTAAGACCTTTCGGCTAACACTTATATTTTTGCCGAGGAGAAGCGACCATCAACCACAGGACAAGTACAAATTTATTGATGAACAAACTTGGCAACAATTTGTTCGAAGCGGACCACTCTGAAGCTCGGTGAGTTATATTTAGTTTTGTTTGCACTTTTGTTTGCTTATTAACTTTGTGAGGATATGTGAATGTTATTGTGTACATCTAATCCTGTTAGTTAAATGGTTTGGTGTGTGAATAGAAGTATACATTTGCTGCCTTTGTCTGCATGAGAGGAGCATGTCCTAGTTCCATGCAAGTTTGATATGTAAAGCGTGTAATGGCCATGGTTAGACGTTCTTTGTTAGTTAGTTAGTTATTCTAATATGTGTAGGAACCATTTATGATGAATGAATGAATTGGTGAGTTGGCAGCATTTCGCAACTCCCTTTCCTTTGGTTTTCCCAATTTCTTCTACAATGCTACATCTTCCTTAAGTAAAATGTTGAAACTTGATGAAGTGAATTTGACTAATGTTTGACGTTCATATCAAGCGAAGTTCTCTAATTTACGTTAGTGACATGGTTGGAATTCATAATTGATATATAGTTGTTTTCAATCTGATTCACGAGAAAATAAGGGAAAAATATCGGGAGATTGGGAGAAAGAATGATTGCCCACACGGGGCTTCTCGCGGCGGATATGAAAAGGCCGAAAAGATTTGATGGCGACCAAACGGAAGAGATTGGAAGATGAAGTTGAATCCAATCCTTCTACGGTAGTTGACCGGCCGCCATCTCCAATACGTCGTGAGGAGCTCACGGTTGTATATTCGGCAAAAGCCAAGCGGCGCCTACGAGTGAAAAAACTCGTGTAGTTCTTGAACAATTGTAAGTATCGATATTGTTATTTTTACTTACTAAACATGTTTCATCACTAAGCTTCTCGTTATCACGTATCTTACGGGAAGATCTTAAAAAGAAAGAGGCGAGAGGATCTTTGCGTCGGACGGGAGGAATGATGTTCGGCCGCTGCGGCCGGAAAACCAGATCACGCGGGCGTGTAAGGGGATTGGAGGACGGGTAGGCCTAAAGCAATACTTTGGTAAATCCAAACGCCACGAGACAAAGTATGGTTACAGGGAGGAGATGGATCGAGACGGCCAAATTAAGTGAGGAATCGGCGGCGAAAGATGCTACATTGAGGATGTTTCAATCGAGATGAGCAAGATGAAGGAGGAGATGGAGAAAATGAAGTTCCTCCCGAGCTCTCGGCCGAGAGACCAGTGTGGATCCCTTGACACCTTGATTTGAACCTATGCGGCGGCGAGCACTAGGGAGAGCTGCATTGTTGGACGATCAGTCGAGCAACCTTGTCATCGTATGTGGAGGATCGTGATGGTCATAGACAATTGGTTGCTAAAGGGACTGTCCACAATTTGGGATCAACTGTACACCACGAACAAATGGCGATGATGAAGTCGAGTGTCGATTGAAGAGGTGATCTTTGATGCACTGTCCTCTCCCAATGATGAGTGAAGGTTGTGAGTGATGTCAAGGGAACCTTCATCTCTTGGCCGGTGAAGCTTGTAGATGTCTCTACTCCTCCTCAAGCTCCACCCCTCCTCAAGCTCCACCCCCTCCTCAAGCTCCACCCCCTCCTCAAGTTCCACCTCCTCAAGTTCCATCCCTACTTGCTAACTTGACGGCCAAGGAAAAAATAAAAGATTTGGTAGCCAAAAATTGGTTTAAAGATAAATCGTGGCTGTCAATGAAGTAGTAGGCCTCCTCATCCTCAACCGCTTTTAGTTGATAATGAAGATGTAGAGTCCATCTTTGCTTCTGGAGTGAGGTTACTAGTGCATGTGTTCAACTATTTATGAAGTAAGTATCTTCTTCCTTGATTACATAATTGAAATGCACCGTTTAGACACACATATATACATATATACTAATTCCCTCATCGATGTCATTCTTGTAGGTGCATGCACGCCCGGTTCAAGAGGCGGCATTTCGGATTTTGGATTCTTGTGCCCGGTGTATGCAAGCACAACACTACCTCTGGAATTGAGACAGAGTACATATCAAATAGGTTGTGTAAAGTGCAAAGAAAGGTGTACTTGTTTCCACACGGCTCGGGTATACATATATACTTGTGCAATTCACTTAATATAATTATGCTACATATATATATATCAATGAGTACTTTCTTTGCGTGAATTTTCAGCAACCACTGGCGGTTGGTCATCATGAACATGGAGTTGCATTATGTTATCTTCTTATGCTCCACTCACGGCGATCCATCGACTACGTTGCGGTGATGATCAACAAGTAAGAATGTCATTTTGATCGTCTTGTGCGAAATCTCTGTTGTGAATTTTCGGTGAACATTGCGATAAATTTCGATTTTGATGATAGTGCCATGAAGACCTTAGTGTTGATGTAAAAAAAAGCGTGGTGCTCGGCTCACGAGATCCTAAATGGCACAAAATTAAGGTTAGTACATAATTGGACATGACATAATTGCCTTAAAGTTGGTCGATAAGCTATATATGCTCTTATATATATTTATTGTTATTTTTAGACCAGTCGACAAGAACGATCGAACTTATGTGGCCGTACGTCATGAAACACTTATATGATATTGTGACGAAGGGAAACACTAAAGTCACTTTAAGGGTAAGATGTTATGGCTGAATTCGATCATTGATGGCTTAATGTTACATATGAAATATGCACATAATATGTTAATTCATTTCGTCTTTGATGTTACGAGAGGTTTGCTGTGAAGAGCCATTTGATGATGATGAAATCGAGCACATACGCGAGGTTTTTGTGAATATCTGTATAAACTAGTCTTAGAAAATCCAAGTCAAGACAATAATTAATGTCCTAAATTAATTCATTTGTAAATAATATATGATCTTTGTAGCAACAATAGCCTACAGTACATATGTTTATTTTTTCGACTAGCTAATTAATTCATTTGTAAATATAGCATAAAAGTACGGTCCTAAAGATCTTCGTCCATTTTAAGACCGTATATTTAACAAATATCCGGTCCTAAAAGTCTTCGTCTAATTCTAAAAAATTTGGGTAGAGACTTTTAGGACCTTATATTTGTTAAAAGTACGGTCCTAAAAGTATAGAAAATATACGGCTAAATTATTAGGACCGTTTATTTGTTAGTAGTCAGGTCTTAAAAGTCTTCATTTTATTTAATAGATTGCGAAACCTTTAGGACCGTATATTTGTTAGTTGTCCGCTCCTAACTTTAAATTTTAAAATAAGGCTTAATTTTAGGACCGAGGAATTTTATACGTCCGGTCCTAATATTCTTCATTTAAATAGAGTTGGTGACTCGATTTTCAGACATATCGTTAGGGTTCAAGGCAACCATGTTTCCGGCGTTCTTCTCAAGTTTTGTGCTTCGTTGTTCTCGTTTCTACTTTTCTGGATGTGAAGAACGTCATCGGTGTCCCTTTTCTTTTTGTAGAGGGGAAGTAGAGGGGAAGACAACGATGGTCCAAACTTGAGAATAGTCGTCACTCTTTTTGTTTTTATTCGAAAAAAGGTAAATAATGTTTTTTTTTGTTTTGTATGGTCATATTGTTAACTTTATTCGCAAATTTTTAAGATTGATCACCACGAATAGGACAATGTTTTGTTTGTTCTTGTTGTCGGAGAAAAAGAACATAAAGTTAAAGACAAACAAGGAAGGCGATTGGGAAATAAAAATTTTATTTAATAATTTTTTTTTCTGTGCCTCGTCAAAGGCGACTGATACAAAAAAAAACTTAAAAATTCTAATCCTCCCCATCGTTGTCGGAGGAGGGAATGGTCGGAGACGTCGTCATCGAGGTATGGTACTCAACGTCATTGGCGTCGAGTACCGCTTTCGGCTTGTTGTTGACGGCGTGATAGACTGAAGCAGTTTGCCCAAGCTTCGGTCTATATGATCGCGCGGGCTATCAGTGCTCCAAAGCATCGCCGAAGTTCGGTTTCGGAGGCAACGGAGGAGGATCGCCGAAGGAGGACCTCGTCGTGGTGGAGAAGCCATTACGGTGGAGGTTCTAGGAGGAGATGGAGATGAATGTTAAGAAAGTAACAACGGGTTTAAATAGAGAACCCATCCTGAAGAATGTGAAACGCCGGAAACATTAACGAGGAGACGCCTAGTTGGGAAGTTTATGTGGAAGCCGAAGAGACTCTGAATTCATTTCAACAATGGGGAAGGGACTCTTGAAAAGAATGAACTTTCATTTCAACAATGAGTTTTAGGATCGGATATTTGATAAAAGGACGGTCTTAAAAGTAATTGAATTAAAAATTAGTTTTAGGACCGGATACCAAGTAATATATCGGTCTTAAATGAGTTTTAGGACCGGATATTTGATAAAAGGACGGTCTTAAAAGTAATTGAATTAAAATTAGGACCGGATATAAGATAAAAGTCCGGTCTTAAAAGTTTGTATAAAAGTAAATTGACGAATTCATCATCGACGTTTATCTCTCACATATCTTGTCTTTATATACTCCACACACTACCTCCTCTTTGTCCTTGTTAACTCCTCACTTCCTAGCTCTACGCTGACTTCTCAAAATCCTCAAACCATGGTTAGATACAAGCAAGCTGCTCGTAGGGGTGCATACACGCCTGGCTCTCGTGCCATGGCTAGATCATTATATGGTGCGCCTCCTCCGGCGACGGTGCGTCGTATTGTTTAGAAGACTCTCGGGTCGTTGGACCCATTGTTATTTCTTCGGATGATGAAGAGATTGCTCATGCCGCACCCCCTCGATCCTTCGCCGATCCTTTTCTTCTTGAGTTCAACCGTCATCTTGAAGCCGGCCATGCGGATGTTCGTAATCCCCTCTCCAACTGTTGGCCCCGGCGCGCCTACCTCGACCCCTCTCCGCTCTCTGTAATGATCCATTCATATTGCGGGTGGAGAGAATAAGACAACAACTTGCTGATCTCGGGAAATTAATGCTCTTCTTGCCGAAATCGCCGAGGTTGTTGATCAGATTCTTGTGGATGATAATATTCAGCTTGTTTTTCATTTGTGTTTTTGTTGTTGTGTATATATTCTCGAAGTAATGTAAGAAACATTAAGAACAACGTATGAATTTTTGGCTCTTCTCCGGTAATTCATTAAAGAAACTTATTCTCCAATTTTGCTTTATTTTTTGTCCAAAAAATATCATTTATTTTATTGATTTAATATACCAATCACGAAGGCCATTAAGACATAGGACATTTTATTTTATAAGTAACGGATCTAAAGATAATTTGAATTTTAGGACCGGATGTTTTATAAACCTCAGGTCTTAAAAATTAAAAATCTAATAAAATTTTAGGGCCAGGATAATTTTAAAACTCCGGTCTTAAAATGTTAGTTGTATCTTTAGGACCTAGGACATTTAATTAATAACCGGTATTAATAAAATCAAAAAGCTAAATAAGGTATCTTTGTCGCGCGGAAAAATTAAATTTCCCTCTCCGAACTCTTGTCGCGCCGAAAGTGAATACTCGGGTTCCGCTCGAAATTTCCTCTCGGCTTCGTCGTTGCTTCGCGTACCTTTCTCGACAATCACTCTCGGTTCCTTAGCTAAACGTCTATAGACGAAAGCTGTAAGAGATGTTTCGGTTAAAACTTTATTACTTTCGACTTATCGTTATTGGTTTTCATGGGTTTAACGAAATCGGTGTAATGTTGTTATGGGTATTCTCATCCTTGTTAACGAATATTGTTTTTGAAGATTATATTTGCACTTTAGACCTACCCAACTGACCAACAAGTGTTTTAGGTTACTCTTGCGGTCTTGTCGCAACATCAACGTTCGTGAGCGGAGAAGTAAGACGACTCGGCAAACGCATATGCTACTGAGTTAGTCCACAAGACCTTCATCCCTGCATTTAATTTCCTCGTCTTGCATTTATTTTGGTTCTTCGATTCAACGTGATGCATTTATGACCAAATGTAATTCTTAATTCGTCTAAATAATATATAGGAATTCTACTATGGATCACGAGTTGGATAGATGCTTTACGACGAGTATTGAATATCGGAATGGGGTTAGGGAATTTATAGAATTTGCTAAAAAAATGCCCATGATGATGGGGAAGTATTATTGCCCTTGTGTAAAATGTTTGAATGAGTGTCGACTATGTCACGAAGTTATACGCACACATTTAATTTGTCACGGATTTTGTAAGACTTATACGGTATGGGTATGGCATGGTGAACAAGTGCCATCAAGTGGGAAACAACATGGGAAGTGGCCTTTGATGATAATGACACGGATATGGATGATCGCATAGAGGACATTATCCGTGATGTAGGAGAAGAGGCTTTTGAGCGATCACATGCATATGGTAATATGTGCGGTGATGCGAGACACCGCTATACTGAGTGGGTGTAAAAATACCAATTGTTGAGCGCTGTATTGAAATTGGTAAGCTTGAAGGCACGTCATGGATGGAGCGACAAGAGTTTTGAGAATTGCTTGAGGCTTTGAAGGACATGCTTCGGATGATAACGTGTTGCCGCATCGCTACTATGATGCTAAGAAGATACTTTGTCCTTTGGGATGGAGTACAAAAAGATCCATGCATGCCCGAATGATTGTGTATTATATAGAAAAGAGTTTGAAGAGAAGCGAGTTGTCCGATGTGTGAAACCCACGGTACAAGTCGGATAAGGGGCTGCAAAAGTGTTGTGGTATCTTCCAATCATACCAAGGTTCAAGCGGTTGTTTGCGAATGAAAATGATGCAAAAAATCGAGGTGGCATGCGAGATGAGAGGATTTCGGATGGACGGCTTCGACATCCGGCCGATTCTTCTCAATGGAAGAAGATCGATCAATTATTTCCGAACTTCGGCGAAGAACCTAGGAACCTCGAGGCTTGCCCTTAGCACGGATGGAATGAATCCCTATGGAAGCCTTAGCGACATACATAGCTCATGGCCCGTAGTCACGATTGTTTACAACTTATCTCCTATGTTATGCATGAAACGAAAGTACA
Organism: Acacia pycnantha; assembly: GCA_025563575.1. Classification (NCBI taxonomy): domain Eukaryota; kingdom Viridiplantae; phylum Streptophyta; class Magnoliopsida; order Fabales; family Fabaceae; genus Acacia; species Acacia pycnantha. Next base: position 279,669 of record JAMWYP010000142.1, read on the forward strand.
TCATGCTTTGTCTATGTTGATTTCGGGACCAAAACAACCCGGAAATGACATAGATGTTTACCTAGAGCCCTTGATCGAAGACTTGAAGGAGTTGTGGGAAGAAGGTGTCGATGTTTTTGACTCTTTCAAGAAGGAGGTCTTTAGAATGAGAGCCATGATATTTTGTACTATAAACGACTTCCGGCATATGGGAACTTGTCGAGTATAGTGTAAAAGGCCATAAAGCATGTCCGGTTTGTGAAGAAGGCACATGCTACCATCAACTTCAACATGGAAGAAAGACGGTGTATCTTGGACATAGGAGATTTCTTAGACGGGGCCACCCATATCGTCGATTAAAGAAGGCCTTTTTGGTGGCCAAGAGTATGAAGAAGCTCCGGTGGCATTGGTCGGGAGCAAGTGTATGAAAAGGTTAAAAATATCGGTGTCATCTTCGGTAAGCATGGAAAGAGTAGAAAAGAAACAAATATATGGAAGAAGAGATCTGTATTCTTTGATCTTCCCTATTGGCGCAATCTTGATGTGAGACATTGTATTGATGTCATGCATGTGGAGAAGAACGTATGTGATAGTATTGTGGGCACGCTTCTCAACATACAAGGTAGTTCGAAGGATGGTGTGAAGGCAAGATTGGATTTGCAAGCAATGGGAATACGCGAAGACTTGCATCCAAGGCCATATGGGAAGAGAACTTATTGTCCCCGGCTTCTCATACTTTGTCTAAGGATGAGAAACGAAGCTTTTGTGAGTGTTTACATGGCACAAAAGTTCCCTCGGGGTATTCTTCAAATTTTAAGAGGCTTGTCTCGATGAAGGACTTGAGATTAGTAGGCCAAAAGTCTCATGACTGTCATGTCTTGATGCAACGGCTACTCCCGGTAGCTATTCGAGGATCGCCGAATATGATCTTCGGGTCGTTTTGACTAGACTTTGTTTCTTCTTCAATGCGGTTTGTAGTAAAGTTTTCAAGATTGAAAAGTTGGATGAATTGGAGAATGAAGGATATCTTATCTTGTGCCACCTTGAAAAGCTTTTTGTTCCTTCATTTTTTGACATCATGGTTCATCTCATTGTTCATCTAGTGAGGGAGATAAAGTTGTGCGGCCCTATCCATTTACGGTGGATGTACCCTATTGAAAGATCTATGAAATTCCTAAAAGGGTATGTGAAGAACGCGTACCGGCCGAAGCATCAATTGTTCGAAATATGTTTCTGAAGAGGCCATGGAATTTTGTCAAAATTATTTGTCCAAAGTAAGACATATTGGGCTTCCACAACGTCAGCATGCTGAAGGGGGTAGACGTGGGGCTTCGGTAAAGAGTGTGGATCGTGATGAATTGTCACAAGTCCACTTATACATCTTGAATAATGTTGATGAAGTTCAAGCCGGCATATCACGCACATAAAGAGGCCGTAAGGAAAGAGAACCATCGAATGACCGAACAAAGGTTGATTAGGGAGCATAACGAACTTTTGCAGACTGGTTCAAACAAAAGGTCGAGGGATCTCGAATGTGTTTCTGAGACAATGAAATGGTTAGCACGTGGTCCTGAGTTTGATGTCATAAGTTGGAATTCGTATGTGATCAATGGTTATACATTTTACACGAAGTCCCTAGATGATAGGAGCACGAGTCCGAGCAGTGGTGTTATGTTAGAGGCTGAATCTATGCACTTCTCCAGTTCGAAAGACAAGAGGCCTAAATTGGCGGTCATGCCATATTATGGGGTTATTGAAGAGATTTGGGAGGTGGACTATGTCAAAGTTAGATTTCCCATCTTCAAATGCAAGTGGGTTAATGTCAATAATGGTGTTCGGATCGATCGACTAGGATTCACTTTAGTCGATGTCAATAGTAGAAGTTTTGGAGATGAACCTTTTATTATGGCAGATCATGCAAAACAAGTGTTCTATATCACCGATCAAGAAAATAAAATGTGGGCTGCAGCTCTCCAAGGAAAGCGGGTCATTGATATTGATGAGGAAAGTCATTCAAATTATGGTGATCTTCTGAGAGTACTCCTTTTACAAGGGGTCTAGGACATGAACGAAGAAGATGAAGCGGATAATGAACCCGGCATAAGAAATGATCATCAAGAAGGGATATGGGAGGATATCACTTTATAAAAGTGTCAATTCATAAGGTAATTAATATTCATATGCAGTATTCTTAGAAAACTTTAAGGTTTTAACAATTATTATATGCTGTCTATGTTCTTAATTAAACAATGTCATCATTGAATATGAATTTGTTCTTGTTTTGTTTTTGTGGCAGGATCCGTTTCAAAGGGGCATGTTATAAAGAGGATGCATGTTACGTTGTTGGGTGGGAATCAAATGAAGGCATGGTGAATAATATATTGGACTACATTTGTATGTTGAATTACGTCTTTGCATGTATTGTAACTCATTGCCTTTGTAATTAGTTATATGTTAGCTTATTTTATAAATTACTTTAGTTGTTTTAGACTTAATTAAGAGGCCATATAACTCATGGTGGATAATATTTGTATTCTTTTTCCCAATTCAATTTATTCATGTTCATAGCTTGTAGCTTAAAGTATATCGACTTTTATGTGCTGTTTTGTATGGTGGATTTGAAAAAATACGGTCTTAAATGTTCAAATATTAAGACCGGATGTATATATAACACCGCTCTTAAAGGTGTTAAGCCGGTCTTAAAAGTTGGTCTTTTAAGACCGGTCCATTGAAACAATCCGGTCTTGAAAGTCAATCTTTTAAGACCGGGTAATTATTCCTCCGGTCTTAGAGTCCGCTATCTTTAGGACCGGATTGATATTTGTCCGGTCTTAATATTTGGATCTTTTAAGAGCGGTCGACTTTCAGTCCGGTCTTAAAGTTTGAGTTTTAGGACCGAACCAAAAATATTTCAGATTATGATGAGCTTTTTAAATAATGAAAATGTTTTTCACATTCTCTTAGAAAATGTTTGAAAGCCAAGTTTTTTAAAGCTCCATGAGTCATCAACTACTATGATATATTAATCCTCTATTGAGTAATTAGTAGATGTTTGCTGGAAAATTGTTGTTTAATAAACATCTTTTACTGAATTTGAATATCTTCTAGACATATCTTATTTGCTTACCAAGCTAGTATTCGTTTACATCTTTTTCTTCACAAAATGGTTTTGTTCTTGGTCGAATTATTATTCATTTATCTCACTTAATTTGTATTCATTTGCAAGTGTTCTTATTTTAAAAAGTTTGCTTAGCTTCAATTTCTAATGCAATATGGTCATTTTTCCATTTCTAACTAATGCAAGACTATTGTAGGTGTATAGATACGTTTTTCTAACTAATGCAATATGGTCATTTTGCCATTTCAAAATGTAAAATTAGGCCTACAATACCCTCAATACTTTTATAGTTCCAAAAAAAATCTCCAAAATGCGTCTTATTCAAATTAACAAAATTCCAATTGTATCAAAATAAAATTTTATGTTTGAGAGAGAAAGAGAGGAGAATTTATTGAAGTAATTAAATTGATTTTTCTAAGGGTGATTGAGTAAAGAAAAAAAAATTGATTTATCAGTCCTTATGGTTTTACATACATGATTTTCAATTAGGTCCTATAGTTTTTCTAATTGGGCTCTTACAATTTTCTTAATAATAGGCATTACCTCTTATAATCGTAGATGTTAATTAGGGTTAATGTGGATATTAACTGACATATTGTAAGTTGTCACAAAAATAAAGTAAAAAAGAAGCTTTTTAAAAAGATAATGATTGAACAAATAAAATGTATTTACCTTCAATGCAAAATAAAACATTATTATGCTTTGATCTTTATCCACTCCTTCCTTGCTTCTACATATAATATGTAATCTAGCTAGTTGATCTTGGTTTTAATTTGATTCATGTGATAAAACTGATCTAGAGCTATGGTGAGAGTCACACAATCAGCTGCTATAAGGCCATTTCTCTTACAAATTAACAAATTATGCGTATAGAGACTGTTCTGGTGTAGAACACAGATTGTCTAGCCCTGAGGGGCTAGGATGTTGGTGTAGATTGGGACTTGACCTAGGAGTGATTCCTAGGGCCTACGTACCCTGAAGAGGGATCAAAGTCCACGTAGTTCGAGTATTTATGGAGGTGTTTCGCCTAAAGGGGTCTGTATGCTCTGAGACGGCTGTATGTCAATAGCCGGAGCGTAGACCGTTGTAGAAGATAGATGGGGATCTCTTAGGTTCACGCTCTATATGTAGATGGCTCCCACGTTGTGCGTGTCCAAGGATCGTGCAAACCGCACTGGTCATGGCTGGGTCCCATAGTTAGTGGGTTGTGATAGTGAGATAGTGGGCCTTGACTAGGTCCATAACAGATTGCCCCAAGCTCGGTAGTTCGGGTCTCGAACCGCCGAGATTAGTTGTTTAATTGATCGCGCCATACGGACTTGGCCGAGCTATATCCAGTGTGCGCAAACCGTGGAGTTTGCTCATTTCAAATGCTTGTTCGAGTTTGCTTTAATCCAGGTTATTGACAATCGTATAGTAATTGCCCCCACCTGGTAGTCCGTGTCTCTGGTGCCGGGTGGATTTGTTGAATCCAGATATCGTATCGGAGTTGCTGCCACTCGTTTGATTTTAATTTTGATAAAGTGTCTATCCGAGTTTCAAAGAACTTCGGAGTTACTTGTCTTCGATTGAATTGCCCCTGGACATGTAGTCCGGGTTAATTTTGCTTTGAAACTTGTCTCTTTCTTTTATGATCGCCAAGATCTCTTCTTCTTTGATCATCCGGGTCTCGGGTTTATTTGCAAGGGCCGATAACAAATGCCTCGCGTAATTTGGAAACCGGGCTAAGTCTTGAAGCGCCCGACTTGCGAAAGCTTACGGTGGCGGCTTCGCTTGAAAAGCCGGGTTCGATGACCCTTGCACGGAGCCTGATCAGAATCGTATTAATCGTAATCGGGTCCGCTTCTTTTCATTAATGTAATGTTTCATCCGTGTCCACGATGAACTTATATAGTGAACTCATTTGTTTTTGGAGTACTATTAAGTGGCTAGGGCCAAGGTCATAGATGTGATATGCGAATCTGCGAAAGCGCGTTTGGTATTGAAACCGTAAAGTGGTGAGGGATCGTATTCAAACCGCCTCGTATAATTCCGGGTTCGTTGTTGGGTCATCCTAGGATAAAGGGAAGTTGTCACCGCCGGGTTTGGTTTTTCACCAAAACGTCCGAACATTTTGACTCGATCGTGGTCGGCATGACAGCCCACTTGATATCCCGGAGTAAGTTAGGAAGCGTCCGGCCGCGATAGCTCTACGGAGACAACTCCTCTCGACTCTGAAAAGCCGGGTTTTATTATTCAGTTCGTATTTGAATTACGATCGGGTTCAGTGACCCTGTATTTGCTCTTTCGTTTCTGTCTTTGTCGTTAGAGCAATTTGAGGAGATTGAATCAATGCTCTCGACTGAGAGTTTCTTTAGACGGAGCCCAGATTTTAACCGTATTAAATGTAACCGGGATTCGCCTTCAAATCTACACGGAGCCGGGATTTTAACCAGGTTTGGTGTAACCGGGGTCCGCCTTCAAATTTACACGGAGCCGCGATTTTAACCAGATTCGGTGTAACCGGGGTCCGCCTTCAAAACTTTTCACGGAGTCGGGGTCTTAACCAGATTCGGTTTAACTGGGGTCCGCCTTCAAATTCATACGGGGCCGGGATTTTAACCAGATTCGGTGTAACCGGGTCCGCCTTCGAAACTTTGGAATTGGACTCCATTCATCTCTAGTCAATTGATTGTTTTTGTAAATTGGCATCAAGAACATTAAGGGTGGCAATTGTAGAAAGCTCCTCCCCAACCTTCCTCAAAAAATTATTTGGAATCCTCACTTATACAATCAAAATTGACTACAGAATTCACTAGAGCATCAAGTTGGTCATGCCATCAGGAATAGGGTTTTCCTCATCAGTGAGTATAGCACAACAAGACAAAATTAGTGAATTTTCCATCCACTGATTGCAAGTTTCTGCAGAAAATGTGGGTCTGTGGCTTGCAAAAATCCACTTAATTTTTCCACAGCTTCAAAGATGCTCCATAACCCAACATAGGTACTGAGTTGAGCTTCCAATTAAGACTTAGCTTGCATCTTTATGAATAATAAAAATGCATCTTCATTTATTTCCACACCAGCAAGACCATCTGATTTGGACGAAGCTGACCTCTACCTGATTTGGACGAAGCTCCTCCAGGAAAGATTGATATCCTCAATGTAATGAGGAATTATAACACTGAATGACAACATGTTACGTACTTTACGAGTATTAGGCATGTCTGCAAACAGAGAAGTAGCCAAGAATGATATGCGTTCACGAGCCTCCAAGCTTGCTGGTACATCCATTGCTGTATCTTTTTTGATGCAACTGAAGGATCAAAGACATTGCATCTAGATGTCTTCCACTAGGTTTCGAGCCCCAGCCTAGCTTATAAGAATCAGTCTGATCCACCTTGAGTTTTATCCAAGAGCGTGGTCCTATTTATTGAGGAATCTGAGAACCAGAAAACTCATTGATATCACGTTTTTTCCTTGCCAAAAATCCTTTGGTCCTCAACACGTCAGAAAATTCCAAAGCTTCCTCAGAATGAATCAGCATAACAATAGACAACATCATAATCATTTATTAGGATATCACAGCACCATATAGATCAATGAAGAGAGACAAAAAATGCCTATCAGTTTCTTTTCGAGACTCAAAGACTAAATAAGGTCTCTATATCCAGTAATTATTGAAAGCCAGATATTGTCTTAGGTGTCATAACACATGCTAAATTTTGCAGTTAAACAGGAAAATAGATTGAAGAGAACTACATGACCTGTCATGCTCAAATGCTTGTTGCCATTAATTTCACCATCTGCGTCATTTTGGCACCTCGGCTACGTTACCGTGGTGTCTTCAATGATATCGGCAATGATGCTATAACCAGATAGGTCAAGAAGTCTGAGATTCCTGATCCCCGTCAAGTCTCTGTATTGGCCATTCGGCAAGCTGGGATAGTAATCTCGGCGTGGTGTTAACTCGGCATAACGAAGCCTCTGGGATCCAATCGCAGCATCCATACCCTGCAAACGGACTTCAGGCTTCGAAGCATCTCGGATTCAATTTCAGGATATCGATCTCGGCATTTCATGCCCTTTCTAAATGGCTTCTTTTGCAAAGCCTTTAATCATCTCAAACTTGAGCAGCACTCTCTTTTCCCACGACAGCTCTTGAAGATGAAGAATAGTAGTGGTGACCCTACTCTTCAAGCCCTTGTGCACTTGCTGACATGTTTTCAACTGCAGAAGCCGTGCACATGGATACACAGAACAACGATAACCTTTGGTTCTGAACGGTGGGGGAATCACAGGCTGCTGATTGATAAAGGTTCATTATCGGAACAGAATCCTGCAAGAGTATTTGAAGATTTCCCAGTATTGATAACAACTGATACGAGTAAAGGCTTCTCGGCATTCCGACGTTGTACCTCGACATCTTAGGACCTCGATTCAGATTAAAATCTCGGATGGAGTTAACCACTCAACCCGGTTCTAACAGTCAAAGCATCCCAGGCCGGCATCAAGTGCACTCCTGCCTTCTCTGAATACAGGGTCCCTTCACGTTATCTCGGCCTCTAAGAATCTTGGCACAGTTATCTTGAAATACCGGCATTGGATCCTAAGGCGGAAAGCGATGTAAATCTAGGAAGTTTCGATGGTCTGGAAATCAGCCCCGAGGATTGACCGGAGATCACGTTCCAGAGATAAACTAACCTGGAAACTCACGGTTCAGTACATCCAACTTTCGATGGTCTTGGAGATCCGAGAGTGGTTGAGTACTGGATCTTCAAGATCCGTTTTTCCTGTGGGTCCGATGAACAGTTCCAGATCTCGGAATCCCAGCTGCGCTATTAGGTTGATTTGTGCTTTCGTTGTATCAAGCCCAAAATTGATCTCGGATGGATTAAGAGTCGTGGAATTAGGGTTTCAAGTTTTTTGTTCGGATGATCACAAACCCTAACTAAAAAAAACTCCATGATTATTTTTCAGTTGGGAATTGGAATCATTGACCCTCTTTGGTCGTAGGAATCAAAAGTTTACCGAATCCCCACGGACGGCGCCACTGTTCTGGTGTAGAACACAGATTGTCTAGCCCTGAGGGGCTAGGATGTTGGTGTAGATTGGGACTTGACATAGGAGTGATTCCTAGGGCCTACGTACCCTGAAGAGGGATCAAAGTCCACGTAGTTCGAGTATTTATGGAGGTGTTTCGCCTAAAGGGGTCTGTATGCTCTCGAGACGGCCGTATGTCAATAGCCGGAGCGTAGACCGTTGTAGAAGATAGATGGGGATCTCTTAGGTTCACGCTCTATATGTAGATGGCTCCCACGTTGTGCGTGTCCAAGGATCGTGCAAACCGCCCTGGTCATGGCTGGGTCCCACAGTTAGTGGGTTGTGATAGTGAGATAGTGGGCCTTGACTAGGTCCATAACAGAAACTAATACATATAATTAACGAAACTATACAACTCAATAAAAAAGTGTTACAAGGACTAATAAAAAATGAAGTAAAATTATAGATAACCGAATATCATTTTTTTTTCTTAACTATAAATTCTTGAATAAACTTGAATGTGATATATGTTTCATAACAAGATGTCTTGCCCTGTTAATATTCATGAAACATAGATACAAATGTTCTTCCAATTCATCAAATTGATCACTAAAACTGCACTGACTTTTCTTCATTAATTGAGCCACTTCACCATTGGCTTGGAATTGATCTTCTTTTCTCTCAAGCCAAAACCTAATATTCGTCTTCACGTGCTCCAACTCATCATTTGCTCGAGCCACAAGTCCACTTATTGTCTCAAAGTCCTTGCTCAATATGTAAATCCCTTTAGCAGCTGCATCAAGTTGAGCTGATACTTGAGCCAGCTTATTTTCTGAAGCCACGTCCATCATTGAAGCTATAATAAATCCAGGGGTAGCCACAAGCAACACAAAGCCATGAGCCAAAATAACCACAATTAGTGAACTTGTTATTGTGACCAGCAAGAAAGCCGAGCCACGTTTTAACCTCGTTATTAATTTTAGTTTGGTCCTCACTTTATCACGCTTTGACTCAAGTTGTTTTAGCAGGTCTGAACATTCAGATCGGGTTGCTTGAATTCGGTTGAATGATGACCCAGATGAAGCAAATGGGTTTAAAGAGTTGGAGAATTCAGTTAAATGGTTGATCAGTGCAGAAAAACTGATGGGAGAAGAGTGAAGAATGGTGTTGAGGGATTGATACTTGAGACGCATGTGATCGATGTCTTTTAAAATAAGGCTACAGAGTAGGGAAGCATTGGCAGTTTGGGTAAAATATTGTGAAAGAAGGGAATGGACTTTGGGCGAGTGACGGGTCATGGATAAAACCCGATTTATGGTGGGTTGATCTGGATCCAAGAGATGCTCCGCAAACAAACGGTAAGAAGGTAGTCTGGCTGATGTGGTGGATTCACCATTGGAATAGGCAACGACACGTGTCCAGAAGTCAAGGTATGATTCAGTGCGAAAGGCACTGACATATTCCTCACGTATGTCCACTCTAGTTTGGTTGTTCGGAGAATTGAGACTGGATGCTGTTAAAAGCAATAGGAATGTAAAATACTTAGTTAAGATTAGTTAAAGATAATAAATACATAAAAAGTAGCACTTCTTTTTTAAAAGGGTTAAGGTGCAAAAATAGACAAATGCTTTTCTCAAAAGAGCGTCCAGTGGCAAATACTTTTTTTAGGTGCAAAAGTAACTACGTGGTTACAAAATAGGTGTAAAAGTCACTTTGACCGTTAAGGGGGTGGATGTTGACCGTTAAGTTGGATGGTTTGACTGATATTGGTGAGGTGGACGCTGACTGGTCTGTGTAGAAGGCTGACTTTGAAAAAAATGATTTATTTATATGGAGAAAATTTCATATATTTATAAAATTAACATGAACATTCAACCCGTAACATTCAACCATGAACATTCAACCCAGAAAAACAAACGCAGCATCAGCATCAACATCAACAAGAACACCAAGAACACCTCTGCTTTTTCAAAAAAACCAAAATACCATAACAACATCGATTAAAACCTGGAATAACATCAGAATGAAACCCAAAGGATTCTGACCTGGAATAACATCGATTAAACCCAAAGGATTCTGACCTGTCTCCTCTGTTCCACAATTTTCCTGACTCAGAGGCATCGAACGCCCAGCCCCCCCACCACCCAGATCTTCGAACCAATCAAAGCAATCAAAGCAAAATCAGAAAGAGGGCAATCAAAGCAAAATGAAAGCCCAGCTCCCTATTATGTGCAGCGACGATTGATTTCCCAATCAAAGCAATCACGAACGAAAGAGGGCCGGATTCGCAAGGGAAAATCAGAAATAAAATCAGAAATAAAATCAGAAAGAGGGAAAATCAGAAAGAGGGCCGGATTCGCAAGGGAAAATCAGAAATAAAATCAGAAAATCAACAACTCTAGGGGGGTTTCTGTGCATCGAAGATCTGGGTTTCTGTGTTCGATTTGGGGGACTTTATACTTCTGAAATCGTCTTTGGGTTAGGGGGGGTTCGAAGATCTGGGTTCATGCTTCTGTGTTTTTTCGGGTGGGGGGACTCTCGATTTGGGGAACGAACGAAGATTTGGGAACATAGGCATAAGCATCTGGGTTCGAAGATCTGGGTTCATAAGCATCATTCTCGAACTCCTAGGGGTGGTGGGGGTGTTCAGCGATTATAGGGTTCATCGATCTTGGTGGGTTGGGGTGGGTGGGTGGGTTTGAAACATCATCTTCGCTGGGGGGTTTCCGAAGATCATCTTCGCTGGGGTGGGGTGGGTGGGTTTGAAACATCATCTTCGCTGGGGGGTTTCCGAAGATCTGGGGGGTGTTCAGCGATTTTTTTTTTTTTTTTTGATAATAGGATCCTAGTCATCAATTAGTTAGTCATTTAGGGTCCAAGTCAGCGTCCACCTCACCAATATCACCAAACCATCCAACTTAACGGTCAACATCCACCCCCTTAACGGTCAAAGTGACTTTTGCACCTATTTTGTAACCACGTAGTTACTTTTGCACCTAAAAAAAGTATTTGCCACTGGACGCTCTTTTGAGAAAAGCATTTGTCTATTTTTGCACCTTAACCCTTTTTAAAAAATACTTTTTATATCATTGAAAATACTTTAACTTATAACAGAGAGCGAATAAGTGGATAATTGATATAGTAAGATTAACCAAAAATTAATTGAAAAAAAAAACTAAGAAATCTAGACAAACTATTATAACCAGTTTGGTTTGATTCCATGAGAGAGGATTACATGTAATCCTAATGCAATAGACCAGTTACAACGTTTGGTTGGACTTACGTAATATAAAGAGGATTACATTTTGTAATCCTGATTACATCATTTGATGCAACCAATATTCACTACTAGAAAATATCCAATTTGCGACGGATTTTGCGACGGAAAAAAATCCATCGCTAAAATCCGTCGCAAAAAAAATTATTTGCGACGGAATTTGGTGTCCGTCGCAAAATTTGCAGTTTGCGACGGACGGACCCGTCCGTCGCAACCGCCGACAGTTTGCGACGGACGGGCTCCGTCCGTCGCAAACTTTGCGACGGACGGCCCTGTCCGTCGCAAAATGGGTGATTTGCGACGGACCGGCCCGTCCGTCGCAAATCGGCCTTTAACAGCCCCCCCGCGAATTTTCATTGCTTCTCCATTTCATCTTCTTGCATCCGTTTCTCTCTTCTACTCCGGTGGAACCTTGGTGCTCCGGCCAACGATTTTCCGCGTCATCCCTCTCCTCCGGCCGAGCATTTTCCGGCGACATTCCCTCTTGTTTCAACCGATCAGTTTCAAGAGTTTTTTCCTTCTCCTCTTCCAATCTGCACTTCTATTCCAAGTAACCTCTTCTCCATTTTTTGTTCACTATAGTATATATGAATAGATTTGATAATTGTTTTTGTATTTTCTTGAGTATTATGTTGATTTCTGATAAAATGATAATGTATGATAATTTTTTTTTCTTTAATGTTGATTAAATTATTTATTATTAGTTGTTGATTTGTGTTTAGTATTTATTAATGTTGTATTATTTGTTTATAGTCTGTTTTGTATAGAAGTGAAAAATTATATGTTAAAATTTTGATTTTTTATTAATAGGTAATGATACATAAGTTTATAAGATGTTGTTGAAATGAGAAAAATGAAATGTTAAGAAATGATGTATAAACGTAGTTCCTTTTTTTTTTTTGCAGATGAGATGAGGAAGATGAAGGTGTTGGTCCAGCGCAGTGCAGAGGAGCCGCATGAGACACGCGAGATCGTCGGGAGGATGCAAGGGCAGACAGAGGAGCCGCATGAGACACGCGAGATGGTAAGGCAGATGCAGATTCAACTTATGTCCCTAATGAAAACAAGGGGCCGGCTACAGTGATGGTGACAACGTTGATGGTGGTGATGATGATCTCGCTCTTTAGACTACTTTCTAGTACATGTTATTCAAGACAATATTATTTATATTTTATTTTCACTCTATGGAAAACTCATTATGCTTGATACTTCGGGACAATATATATATATATATATATATATATATATATATATATATATATATATATATATTGTTTTTTTATGGAACACATTTAGTTCTAATTAAAAAAAATTAATTCGAATTTTTTTTTTTGAAAATATTTTGCGACGGATGAACAAAATTCCGTCGCAAGTTGCGACGGATACAACATTCCATCGCAACTTGCGACGGAATTTTGTCGCAAAAAAAAAATCCGTCGCAATTGCGACAAGGTTTTTTGCGACGGACACAATCCGTCGCAAAATGCGTTTTGCGACGGAAAAACCCATTTCCGTCGCAAAATCCGTTTTTTTTTTGTAGTGATTACACTGCTAGGGCTTATGAATGAGGTTCCAGACATCCTGTAATCAAGTGAAAAGGTATTATTGCCATTATAATTTGTTAAATTGATCAAAGTGCCTACCCATAAACGTGTTTAAATATTAATTAATTACCACCATTAAATATTAAAAAATAATTAATAATATAGAAATTTAAAAAATATGCTACCATTAAAAATTAAAAAAATTATGGTTAAAGTATACTTTTAGTCATTTAAGTTTACATGAAGTATACTTTTGGTCATATATTTCTAACACCATTAATGTTGTTAACGGAAAATGTTGACACAACAAATTCAAATAATGACTGTAGAAATAGCAAAGCATATTTAAGTCTTAATTTTTTAATATAATATATTTAGATTATCAAATTAAAATAAATCGACAAATTGCTGCATATAAAATTGAGGTTTTGCTATTTAGATTATTAAACTAATTTTTTTAATACAATCAAGGTTTTTATATTGACTGTTTTATTTTTTTTAAGATATTTTTCAATTTACACATATTTTGAATTTAAGATTGATAATATTTAATTATACAATCATCACTTAAACTTACATAGTCTTCATTTAAGTTTGATGCGTCATCATTTTCCATAAGCAACATTAATGGTGTTAGAAATATAAGACCAAAAGTATACTTTATAAAATTAAGGAATCAAAAGTATACTTCAGGTAAAAGTTAAAGGACTAAAAATATACTTTAGCCAAAAATTATATTCCACAATTAAAAAATATTAAAAAAATCCCATTAAATAATATTCCTACCATTAAATACTAAAATAGTACTATGAGTCAACCGCGTGCATGGCACAAAATTAAAAAATTATCATGAACCCAACATGTACTTATACATATATGTGTGAACGGGGGCAATTTTATCTCTAGCTATTTATTCTCATATACATTCTTATGTTCGATGTAATCCAACCACACATTTTTTATGTATATACATCATCTTTCCTTAATGAGGAATCAAATAAATTCATGCAATTATCATTTCTTTCATATAAGAGTGGGGGAGTAATCATTCACTCTGCTTGAAAGAAATATGTAGAAAAATGGTTTTAATAAATTCCGTTCACGTTTTAAGGATTATTTTACCTTTCAGCATTTAATTTCTTTATACATCAAGTTGGACGTGGTATTTCTTTTAAATTAAAGCATACATTTAGTCATCTAAATTTTCATCGAGTTTCACTCTAGCAACTTAAGTTTATAAAGTGTATTTCAGTCTCTCAATATATATATATATTTTTTTTGCTTAGAGCATCCGATATCCCAGGGCAGGCCATCTTTCAGGCACATCAACGGCCCCAGACTAATCCGGACCGAGACCGGGTGGCCCCTTTCGGGGGGAAGCCTCTACCACCCACGCATGCTGCATTCCTACGTCTCGAACTCAAGACCCGTGGTTAAGCTAGGACAACCCCTTACCAGTTGACCTAAGCGTTTGGTGGTAGTCTCTCAATATATATTAACACCACTAGTTTCATTAATAGAAAAGGTTGACTCATCAAAGAATTAAAATGGTGACTCTAAAATTAAATGTGTTGACAAAACATATGTAAAACTTTCATAATCATATATATATATATATATAGAAAGATGTGTTTTTTATATTGAAAGTGCAAATTATGTGACATGACGACATGTTTATTAGATTTTATTTTAAATATATTTTAATTTACAAATTTTAAAGTAAAGAGCTTTTAATTGCAAAATCACCATTTAAATCACTCATACAACATTTTTTGTTTATGAGATTAATATTTTTAATATTTAATTATTAAAAATATATTTTATAAACTTAAGGGACTAAACTAAAAATTATTGTAAACTTTGCAAATAAAACATATAGTATATTGTAGCCTATGTTTTATGAGTAATAAATATGGTTATATACCGGATAACAAGAACCTTATTCTCATATCGCCGTGTGTGTGCACGCACATCAGCTATGCCTATATATTAAATTAAAAATAATACATAATTTGATTAAAAAACCAATACACGTACCAGAACATGAAAGCAACTTCTTTATCTTCCCAAGAAGTTTCTTCGTCATTCTTCCTTGCATATCCTGGCCGCAATAGAACCTGCAAATTCAAGGGGACAACAGTAGTCTTTTTTTTTTGCTCGAACAACAATAGTCTTCAAGACCTTTGTTTAGAACAACTAGAAAATCTTCCAGTGTAATATATGGAATAAATAAAATCTCACGGGAAACTTTTAGAATAAAAAACATATTCATCACAAAACATGATTAGAAAACCAAAATTTAAATAAATAAAAGAAATAAAAAAGGATAGTCTGGAAAACAATAAAGAATATAACCTAATCCAGAAGCTACACTAAACTAAATTATTAATAATAAAGTATGATAGATGTAAAAATAAAAAATAAAAACATTGTTCATCATCTCTATATATCCTTTGTAACTTGTTAGTGATTTCAATACATATATAGATAGATACGTTATTGAAGGGAATTCATAAGAAGATGCTGCTAACCTTGTTAAGAAGTTGAACAAATCTTTCTTGTTTAAAATCTTGCTGCCTGCAAATATATCAAAAATATCATGAGAGGGTCTCTTTTGACTATTTATAGGTCGACCACCTTTCTCCTTTAAGTAAAATTCATGTGCTCTAATTTTACGACGCAAAGCTTCTTTGGGCCTGGCTTCTAAGAAAGATATTGAATATAAAAATCAAATATTCCCTTTATTTTTAAATGTAGGAGCTAGATAGTTAATTTATAGATATATATGAGAAAATTTTTGGTTAAGTTAGTTATTTGTAAAAAAAAAAAAAAATTGTGTTAATTTTCTTGAAGTACTTCATTTAATCATTTACATTGAACATTATTCTTATTTTCATATGTGCAATGAATAAAATGGTGTAGAAAAATATTATAAATTTAGGATACAAAAATATAAAGTCGTCCTCGACTAGTTGCTACATTTAAAACTCTAGCGTGTAATTAGTTGAGCTTGCAGTGTACGTGAAGAGTGATGTGTTGGAATTTAATATTGTAACCGTCCATATTAATGTTCCAATTAATTCTATTTATGTCCCACATTATTACCGGTTTTGTAACCGTCCATTAATACCGTAACGGCCTAATTAATACGCAATAAGTGCGTATTGAATTCGTTTCCTTTTTTAGCTCTGCGATGGTCAGAGGGAAACGAACGTGTGTGAAATTTGTCTGGTCCCCGAACTGCTCGATTTTGAGGAAGCACACCATCTGCGGTTTCGAGAGAAGGATCGAAGAGTGAGACTCGGAGTCCATTCTGTTTCTTGGCTTGGATTTGTTCCCTGTTTGGAGACTCGAGTTCGTCCTATTTATGCGGAGACAAATCAATGGTGGAGGTATTTGTGATCTCTTATTCAGGTTTTCCGCATTGATCTATATGTTAATCCATGAATAACATGTTTAGATCGTTAAAGTATTCTAACATTTGGTATCAGAGCCATGATTCCTCTGCCTTGATTTTTGTTCGATGAAATTGTATGCATATATTAAAATCTGGGTTTTTGCTTTTCTGGATTTTTGATTTGAATATGTGCATGCTTATTTCATCAAGAAATCAGAAATATGGCTTTTCGAATAAACATATGGGTTTTCAGATATATGTATGTTTGTTTCACATATGCTCATAATGTTTATTCATGGATGATTTTCTGAGTTTGCACATATGTGTTTTCAGTCTAAATGATGGGTGCAATTTATTTTAATAATTATTATGAATTGCTCATGTGTGGCTCGAGTTCTTAATTTTCTCGTGGCTTCTGCCTGTGCGAAATTGCTGATTGATTTTCGAATCCCTGGATTTTTCAAGCTTTAAGTTTTTCGATCTGGGTTTCGAATCCGAGTTTTGCAAATCTGGATGATGCAATCTGGGTTTTTTCGGTTTCAAGCTTTAAGGCCTTTATTTTCGATCTGGGTTTCGTAAATCGCTGCCTTTACGTTTTCAACGGTGTTCATCATCGATTTTCATCGGAAAAAACGAACAGAAAAACGCGTTCAGATTTCGTTTCAAAACCAAAATTTTTTATCTTGATTTTCAAGGAAATCTTTGTTAGATTGTTCGAAATCATGTTTGAATCGTTTTTCCTTGATTTCCGCCGTTGAAAACGTCCGATTTCGAGCCGGAAAAGTCGCCTGAAAACGCTGGATGGTATCGCGGGTCCCACAGGAATTTTTATTATATGTTTTATATGATTAATTAGGGTGGAATATCAAATTAAATTCTTAACTTACCCACAGGAATTAAGAATAAGGAAATAATTTGGTAGTTCTATCATAGAGTTGTGAATCCAATTGAATTAGAACTTTAGCCCACAGGGCAAGTTTTATGTCGATAGATTCACTATTTTCAACATGATTTACATTGGTAAAACGTGATATGGTTTATTAGTCTCAAATCTTAATTTTTAAAGCATGTATTTTTCCTTAATTATGCGGCACAACAACTGCGATTTTCTACGATATGAAAAACGAAATTCCCGAACTAAGGGGTGATAACTATAAGGTATGGAGAGAGAGTTCTTCTCCAATTAGGGTGGATGGATATAGATTATGCTATTAGGAAAGGCGAACCACCTCCCATTCGCAACCAGCTCTCCAGATCAGGTTGATCTTTATGAGAAATGGGAGCGATCTAATCGTCTCTCAGTAATGTTCATAAAGACTCATATCTCTCTTTGGTATTCGTGGTTACGTCGAACGGCATGACAAAACAAGGCCACTTCGAAGGCGATTGATGATCAATTTCGGACTTCGGGTAAGGCACTTGCTAGCACCCTAATTATGAAGTTTTCATCCCAAAGAATTACTACGGTGAAAGGTGTGCGTGAGCACATCATGCAAATGAGGGACATTGCGGCTCAACTAAAGCAACTTGAGGTTGACATGTCGACTCTTTTCTCGTACACTACATTACGAACACCCTTCCACAAAGCAATATGGACCTTTCAAGATATCCTACAACACACATAAGGATAAATGGTCAATTAATGACACATTGACCATGTGTGTTCGGGAGGAGGGTAGGCTGAAAATGGAAATGGGAGAGAGTTCATTTATGACCACCGAGAAAAAGGGTCGAGGCGAGAAAAAGGGTCGGACTCAAGCCAAAAGAAGGGGAAAGGAAAAACACCACCCCAAGGTGGAATTAAGAAGGAATCCAAGTGTTTCTTCTGTAAAAAGAAGGGACACATGAAGAAGGACTGCTCTAAATTCCAGCAATGGCTTGAAAAGAAAGGTATGTCAGTCTCACTTGTATGTTATGAATCTAATATGGTTGATGACAATGATGGCACTTGGTGGGTTGACTCTGGTTCTACAATCCATATTTCGAATACCTTGCAGGGTATGCAAAACCTAAGGAAGCCATTGGGAAGTGAACAATTCATCTACTCGGGTGGAAGGATTCGTTCGCATGTGGAGGCTGTAGGGACTTGTGGTTTAATCTTAAGTAGTGGCTTTGTTTTAAATTTGGAAAAGACCTTTTATGTTCCAAGTTTCTCTAGGAACTTGATTTCTGTTTCAAGACTTGTACGTTTGGATTATTCCTTTATGTTTTATAAGACATCTTTGGATTTGTTTTATAAATCAAATTTGATTGGGAATGGTACATTGTCTAATGGTCTTTATCCTATTTGCTTGAAAAATGATACTACTTATGATGCCATGCATGTTTCTGTTGGTTCGAAACGTAGTGTTATGAATGAGGATTCCTCTATGTTGTGGCACCGGAGATTGGGACATATCTCCATTCGAGAATGATTTTGAGACTTGTGTAGACTGCATAAAGGGAAAGCAGACTAACAAGTCAAAGAAAGGTGCTAAGAGGAGTACTGAATTGTTAGAAATCATACATACAGACATTTGTAGTCCTGAAATGGACGCATATGGTCAGAAATATTTCATCTCTTTTATTGATGATTACTCACGATACATGTATCTCTACATGCTTCATAACAAGCACGAAGCATTGGATGCCTTTAAGGTATTCAAATCTGAGGTAGAGAAACAATGTGGCAAACAAATTAAGATCGTGAGATCAGATAGAGGTGGTGAATATTATGGTAGATACACTGAAGATGGACAAGCACTGGTCCATTTGCGAAGTTTCTTCAAGAACATGGGATTGTTGCCCAATACACCATGCCCGGTTCTCCGGACGAATGGCGTAGCGAAAGAAGAAACCGAACATTACCTTGGACATGGTGAGAAGTATGCTTAGTAGCTCTAAGCTACCTAAGTCCTTGTGGATTGATGCACTTAAGGCAGTGTGTACATATTAAACCGAGTTCCAACCAAGGTGTCTCCAAGACGCCATTTGAGTCATTCAAGGGTTGGAAACCGAGTTTGCAACATGTACGCGTTTGGGGATGCCCGTCGAAGTCGAATATATAACCCACAAGAAAAGAAGCTGGACCCAAGGACCATTAGCGGATATTTCGTTGGATATGCCGAAAGGTCTAAGGGGTACAAATTTTCTTGTCCATCTCATACCACTAGGTTTGTGGAATCAAGGAATGCCAAATTTCTTGAGAATGACTTGATTAGTGGGAGCGATCGATTCGAGACCTAGTTTCGAAAAGATCATTTAGATAGCCAACCTTCTACTTCAGGTCTTAGATTGGATGTCATACAACCAGTCATACAAGATCCACAACCGGCTGATGTTGATCCAGTAGATCAAGTTGTTAATGAGGAACAACCTGAAATTGAGGAACAACCAGAAATTGTTGAACAACAAGTTCCTCAAGAAGATGTTGAAACAACATTGAGAAGATCTACTAGACCAAGAAGATCAGCGATACCTAGTGAATATGTAGTGTATCTGCAAGAATCGACTATAATGTAGGAGCTGAAAATGATCTGGAGCGTTTTCACAAGCCATGAACAGTAGAATCTTTGTATCATGGCATGATGCTATGGAAGATGAGATGAATTCTATGGCATCCAATAGAGTCTGGGATCTTGTTGAGTTGCCTAATGGGGCGAAGGCCATTGGTTGTAAATGGGTCTTCAAAACCAAAAGAGATTCATTAGGCAACCTTGACGGACATAAAGCAAGACTCGTAGCCAAAGGATTCACTCAGAGAGAAGGAATCGATTACAAGGAGACATTTTCTCTGTATCTAAGAAAGATTCTCTTCGCATCGTTCTAGCATTGGTTGCACATTTTGATTTCGAGTTGCAACAAATGGATGTGAAAACGGCCTTTCTCAATGGAGAACTAGAGGAAGAGGTTTACATGAAACAACCAGAAGGATTTTCCTCTAGTGATGGTGAGCATTTGGTATGCAAGCTTAGAAAATCCATATATGGATTGAAACAAGCTTCCGGCAATGGTATTTAAAATTTCATGATGTTATCTCTTCTTTCGGTTTTGTGGAGAACGCCATGGATGAATGTATATACCGGAAGGTTAGTGGGAGCAAGATTTGTTTTCGATTACGTATGTGGATGATATTTTGCTTGCAACCAATGATAAAGGCTTATTGCATGAAGTGAAACAATTCCTCTCCAAAAGCTTTGAAATGAAGGATATGGGAGTTGCATCTTATGTCATTGGCATTAAGATACAAAGAGACAGACATAGAGGTGTTCTGGGTCTGTCTCAAGAGACCTATATCAATAAAGTTTTGGAAAGATTTCGGATGAGGCATTGTGCACAAAGCGTAACTCCCATTGTGAAAGGTGACAGGTTCAATTTGAACCAGTGCCCAAAGAATGATTTGGAAAGGGAACAAATGAAAAACATCCCTTATGCTTGTTTGTAGGAAGCCTTATGTATGCTCAGTCCGCACTGCACTGATATTGCATTCTTTGTTGGAATGTTAGGAAGATATCAGAATAATCCAGGTATGGACCACTGGAAAGCTGTGAAGAAGGTGTTGAGATACCTTCAAGGAACTAAGGATTACGTGCTTAAATACGAACGGACGAGACAATCTAGGAGTGACTGGTTACTCGAGTCAGACTTTCTTTGTTGCATTGACTCAAGAAAATCCACTTACGGATACATTTTTATGCTAGTGGTGGAGTTGTGTCTTGGAGTAGCAAGAAGCAATCTTTGATTGCTACTTCTACGATGGAAGCCGAGTTCGTGTCTTGTTTTGAGGCTACTTCACATGGTGTATGGATGAAGGGGTTCATCCGTGGGCTTAGAATCATGGATTCAATTGCTAGGCCAATGAAGATATATTGCGACAATTCAGCTGCTGTGTTTATGGCTAAGAACAACAAAAGTGGTAGTCGAAGCAAACATATCGACATTAAGTATTTAGCCATAAGAGAACGTGTTAAACATCAAGTAGTGGTTGTTGAACACATTAGCACTGAGTTGATGATAGCAGATCCTTTAACAAAAGGCATGCCACCTATGAGGTTTATGGATCATGTAGAAAGAATGGGAATTAGTGCCCATCTTTGAATTTCATTTTGTATGATTTTCTTTCGTTGTAAGAACGTTGTTATTTTATGGAACCCCATTTGTGATGTTTTTCTCATTTCAGTTACGCGTACATTTATTTGTTTAAATTTGAGGAACATCATTAAGTTTGGACCTAGAGTAAACGTAGGGTTTATTCATTAAGTTACTTGGGCATGGGAAACATAATGCACTGTGATACATGGAAGATATTACTCGCTTTAAGAGGACCTATCGCTATGATCCATGCATTTTGTTTCTCGAGGTATATCTTGAAGTATGTGGACCAAGTGGGAGAATGTTGGAATTTAATATTGTAACCGTCCATATTAATGTTCCAATTAATTCTATTTATGTCCCACATTATTACCGGTTTTGTAACCGTCCATTAATACCGTAACGGCCTAATTAATACGCAATAAGTGCGTATTGAATTCGTTTCCTTTTTTAGCTCTGCGATGGTCAGAGGAAACGAACGTGTGTGAAATTTGTCTGGTCCCCTGAACCTGCTCTGATTTTGAGGAAGCACACCATCTGCAGTTTCAGAGAGAAGGATCAGAAGGGCTGAGACTCGGAGTGCATTCTGTTTCTTGGCTTGGATTTGTTCTGTTTGGAGACTCAGAGTTCGTCCTATTTGCTTCTGGAGACAAATCAATGGCTGGAGGTATTTGTGATCTCTTATTCAGTTTTCCGCATTGATCTATATGTTAATCCATGAATAACATGTTTAGATCGTTAAAGTATTCTAACATGATGCCCGTAGGAAATTCTGGAAGGGAAATGCCGAATTTTGTTTGAATCGTAAGCTCATAGCAATTTGTAGCTTCCAAGGCAGAAACAAACTATTGAAATTTTGCCCTTGCATGGTCCAGTCTTTGAGTGAAGCGATCTCACAAGATTTCAAAAAGCTTCCTTGTTTTCTTTTGTTTTTGTTTTTTGCCTTTTTAAATGCATGCATTTTAGTTCAAATTTTTTTTATAGGTATATGTATCTGGCTTCTCCCAAAAAAACTGGACAGGGTTGGCCATTTTGTGGATTCCTTTTCCCCTCTCTCTCTCTCTCATCTTCTGAGCTCCTAACATTGTTTAGAAGAAGAATTTTCATTGTTATATTCTCATCAATTTTTATTTTTATTCATAGTCATGTTCTGTATATCTGAAATTGGAACCAGATGCTCTTCAACGGTGTTGTTGATATAAAGAAAAAGTCACGAAGAATGTAGTCTGCAGGTTGTTTTTTCTAGGATGAAGTTCAAGGCTTTTATCATGGATAATGGAGTGACTCTTTTGGAGAAGAGGTTCCTACCAGCACTCTTCTCATGATACACAAGCTACTGAACTACGCTGTTGATCATTGGGATTTGTCTGGGGAAGGAAGAAGATGACATAGAGAGAGAAAGTTGGGTTTTGACTGGAAAGGGAAGGCCGATTGGGTTCAGAAGAGAGAGAAAATGAAGGGTGAGACGGAAAGAGGGATGAGGTGGCATTGTTTAGTACTATCTCCGGTCCTAATTATAGGAACACTTTTGTAGTAGAAATTACACTATAAAATTGTTCCTATAATTAGGACAGGAAGGAGTATCAACATGTTGTTCATGATAGAATAAGAGAATAACTTATTAGAGATATATGATCTAATTAGTAATGTCTTATTATTTAGTGTTACCATGTTCATATATATTTGTATGCATTATAATTTATATGCAATTTTAGCCATTAAATATATTTAGTTAAGAACTTTAATGTTTTTTTAAAAAATTCAATCATAAATTCACTTTTTTCCAATTTAAATTTAAATTTTTAATTATCACAATATATACAAATAATACCATTTTCAGTCATTTTTGAACCATTTTTCATCTTTACTCTCTTCACTAAGTTTGTGTTTATGTTTAAAATTTTAATATTACTCAATTTATCCTTCTCTTTTTGGATGAAAGGCTTGAACTAATGAGAGCAAGATGTGATGAGCTTTTTGAATAATGAAAATTTGAGACCAATCTTTCTTTTCTTTTCTTTTCTTTCCACTTTTTTGAGATAAGAAAATCAGCAGAGACCATTGACTATTGTCAATAGAAAAGGTTGCAAATAGAATTTCAATTCTCTCAACAAATTTCTTGCATCTTTTCGTTTTCAATTTCAACCTTAAGATTAAATGTGATGATTGATTTAGTTTAATTACTAGTGCAAAAAAGAGCTTTAAGACTGCCTCATTTAGACCGGATTATAGAGAATCAGGTCTTAAAAGTATGACCGGTGGCAGTTTCGTAAATATAAAAAACTTTTTGGACCAGATTATAAAGGATCCGGTGTTAAAAATATGACCGGTGGCACTTTCGTAAATATATAGAACACTTTTAAGACCGGATTATAAAAGATCTGGTCTTAAAAGCATGACCGGTGGCAATTTCGTAAATATATAAAACACTCTAAAGACCGGACTATAAAATATCCGGTCTTAAAAGTATGAACGGTGGCAATTTCGTAAATATTGTGAGAAGACGCTAATCAGAGATGAATCCGAGAATGCGATGATTTATTCATTCGCTTAATTGGAATTATATACAGATGCTAATAAGTAAATAATATTCTGACCTAGGTAGGTATAATCTAAGGATTACAATCAGTAATATAATTACGAAATTCAAAAAATCATGATCTGCTAACTTAATTCCTAAAATCTCTCTAACAACTTAATTAAGATGATTACAATCAGGAATTTAATTACGAAATTCAAAAAACCATGATCTGCTAACTTAATTCCTAAAATCTCTCTAACAACTTAATTAAGACAATTGCACAATATAATCGTATACGCTAACTAATTAGATCTTAACTTCCAATAAATATATAGAACACTTTTAAGACCGGATTATAAAAGATTCGGTCTTAAAAGTATGACTGGTGACAATTTCGTAAATATATAGAAGACTTTTAAGACCGGATTATAAATGATCCAGTCTTAAAAGTATGACCGGTGGCAATTTCGTAAATAAATAGAACAATTTTAAGACCGGTTGTTTCAAACAACCGGTCTTAAAAGTGTAAAAAAAAAATGACCGGTGGCAATTTCGTAAATATATAGAACACTTTTAAGACCGGCCTTTTGAAACAACCGGTCTTAAAAGTGTTCTATATATTTACGAAATTGTCACCGGTCAATTTTTTTATTTTTTTTACACTTTTAAAACTGGTTGTTTAAAACAACCGGTCTTAAAAGTATACTTTTAAGACCGGTTGTTTCAAAAAATCGGTCTTAAAAGTGTAAAAAAAAAAAAACTAAATTCGCTAAACCTGTTAAGTTCGTAAGTCTGCTTTGTCTTCTTGGTGATATGACATTTGCTTAGTTATAGATTCAACGAGTGTCACAAGAGCCTCACGGGTCAAATCCTCAGCAAGAATGTCATCCTCTTCCTCTAACGTACTCGCAATCTTTGTAAGTCATCCCAAGAGCCACACAATCAAATCCTTAGCAACGTTGGCGGTGAGATGCTTCAAGGGTTTTGCGATGGCGTCGACTCCAATCCTCAGCAACAGCGAAAGCATACTACTTTGAGGATTCTGGACGACGACGACTCCTTCCTCTTCGATTTATGGCTCATTCCACACCGCCTTCGCATAGATCCGGCCTGAAATCAAACCCAGATCTCTTCTTACTTAAGTCTGTTTATTTCCTACCTTGACCGCTTCTGCTCAGATCTGGACTTTGATTTTGGTTGCTTGAAGCTTTGCTAGCACCGACAAGAGGATCCTGCTCAGATTTGGTTGCTTTAAGCTTGTGATTTTTTTTGTAGATCTAGATTTCAAATTCGATTTCCATGGTAAATGATTTCTGTTTCTTGTTATTTTTTCTTATTTCTGGACTTTGTAATAATCTTTTTTGTTTTTCTTGTTGTTGTTGCTTCCAATCTTCTCTTGGTTCTCCGTCGTTGATGACGGAGGGACATTCAAAATGTTTCCAGATCTGGTAATTTGGGACCGGTTGTTTCATTTGAGTTTTTTCTTTTTTTATTATTATTTTGAAACACTTTTAAGACCAGATGTTTAAAATGTCCGGTCTAAAAGAAACTCTTTAAGACCGGTTCGAGTCCGGTCTTAAAAGTGAGATTTTTAATACCGTTTGGAACAAAACCTGACGCGGGTCCGGTCTTACGATGCCTATTTTGTCGATCTTAAAAGCCTTTTTTCCACCCGTGAATATTTCTTACTGAGAAGGTTTTTTTTTTTTTGGCTAATCATGTGGATTTATTTTCATTACATGATAAAAGCACTGCCATAAACGTTAGCTTCTGTCACGTTCAAACCCAAAAAAAGAAACATTATCAACCAGAAATAAAAACAAGAAACATTAAAGAAAATCGAAAAGCAGAAAACGAAAACCAAAATGAATGAACCAGAGGACTTGGCTTCCCTCAGGTCATCTATCAGTTCTGAAGTTAGAGGCGAGGAGTTAGTAACGCCTCATCTTTCAAGCCATAATATATATCCAACGTTTTTTAATCAAGAGCATGACTCAACATTGTCAACAAACTCTATATCTAGACAAAATAATTAAATTTTAGAAACCCGTTGTAATATTTCACTGTACCATAATTTCAGATTTGTGATAAGAAATACATCTTAAATTAAGATTTTGAAAATGAAAATAAATGCTAACTCATTTGTTTGGGATGGCCTAAATGTGTATCTCGACAACCAAAAGTCACTTTTTAGCTTTTTCATGATGTTTGCTCCAACTATTTTGCAATTTGACTTCTGAAGAAAAAACTAATTTAAATAAGCCAAAATTTCATGTTTTTGACTTTTACACCGTGGAGAGAAAAGACGTTTATATCATGGAGAGAAAAGAAATTAAATACCTCATGAAAAAAGATGATCAGTTCCACTTTCTTTTATTAAAATAACATTACGGTCAAAGTATGGTTGTGGTAATGACCTTCTCCCTAGGATTAATCCTTTGAAGGCAGGTTCTAATGCTTGGAGTGGTATTAAACACAATTGGACCAAGGTTGAAGAAGGAATAGAGAGGGTTTGTGACAAAAATGGAAATGAAAGAGTGAAGTAGAAAATGGGAAAAGAGTGGTATGTTCACAGTTCACTAGCTTATCATATCCTTTCTCAGCCAGTTGATAATCCTAGTAAGTGTTGGAATCATATATGGAGACTCAAGATACCACAAAGATGCAAGACTTCTGCATGGTTATTGATGCATGGAAGACTTATCACCAATGAAAGGAAGTGTCAGATGAACCTCCACGCTACCGATTTGTGTGAGCGTTGCAACTACAGCATAGAAAATGATCTTCATGCAATTTGGGATTGTGGAGCTGTCAGAAATTTTTGGTTATCGATCATTCATTCAAATTAAAGCACCATAGTAGGTTCATCATTAGGACTAATGGTGATTGGATGCAATTAAATTTGTGACAACAAATTGGACCTGAAAAGGGACGCTGGAAAAATTTGTTTTTTATTCTTTGTTGGCTACTTTGGCAAGATAGAAATGAATGGGTGCACTCGAGGATTAGCATCAAAATTGACCAAGTATATCCAAGAGCGTTGGCAGTTTTGGAAAGCACAACTAATGCCCTTACAAAACTCTTTACTGTTAATCTAGATGCTGAGAGCCTAGAACGGTTGATTGAGATTGAAGTTGATGGTGCATTTTCTCACATTCATTGAAAAGCTGCTTGTGGAGGAATTATTAAGAACACACAAGGACTGATTATAGAGGGATTCTGTTTACATCTAGAAAATGGCGTCTCTTTAACAACAGAATTATGGGGTTGTCTTATGGGTTTGAAACGAGCTTGGGATGGTGGTCATCGGAACGTTAAATTAAGTAGTGATTCCCAAGAGGCTTTAAACTTAATTCAGAGGGACATTCTTGAATTTCATGAGAACAAGTTGGTTATTTTAGAAGTTCAAAGTATGTTGAGTCGGAGCTGGAACATCAACATGTAGTATATAGCAAGAGAGTGTAACAAAATGGCTGATTTCCTAGCTAAATGGACTCTCAATGATTGCCCAGGTCTGTTCGTAATGGGACTGGATGAGATATCTAACTTGCTTCATGCGGATAACACTTAATGTATTCGTTTAGTTTCCTTTTGTATAAAAAAACATTATGGTCAATATTATAAGTCCACTTGTAGATGGAAATTTTGATCCTAATTATATAAGTTTAGTTAAAGGTTAATAATGATTGTTTTCCAATTTTATCCTTATTTATGAAATATATAAAAATAAAAAATAAAAGTTAAGGGAAATCGGGAAATAGTCCCCAATTAGAAATTTAATTAGCATAAATAATCTGATAAGTTTATATATACGAGGAATGATAGTGCTCTGATTGAGATCATTCTTACCAATCAAATTTTTAAAGGGGACTTTTTTCCAATTTTTCCTAAAATTTAAGTAATTTAATATTTTAATTTTCTACCAATAATACATTAATTATTTTTATTAAATTCATATCATTCTCAATCATTATATATAGAAACTTACTTGAGTAAATACCCTTTTTGGTCCCTGAAATAACACGCGCTACCCATTTTGGTCCCTGAGTAAAAAAAATGTCATTTTTAGTCCTTAAACAGTAAAAAAAAAGGTCTATTTTAGTCATTTTAGTCATTTTTTGTGGGCATTTTAATCCCTCACAAATTCCCAAAAAATCATTTTTAGTCCCTAAAAAGGACCGAAATGACATTTTTTTTACTCAGGGACCAAAATGGGTAGAGCGTGTTTTTCCAGGGACCTAAAAGGGTATTTACTCAACTTACTTTTACCCCGTCCAACCCATTTATTAGTTTTTTTTATAAGGCATTGTCAAAAAAAAAGTTAAGGCTAAGATACTAAAATTTCTTTTTCTACAAACCTAAACCATAAAAAAATTAAGGCTAAGATATATATTTGATCCTTTATATTTGCATTAAGGTCCATTTTAATCTCTTAAGTTTAAAAAGTGTATTTTTAATCCTTCAATCCTAACACCATTAATCTAATATAATAGAAAATGCGGAGTCATCAAGTTATATTATTTTAGCCCTTATTGGCTTCCACATCAACTCATTTTTTTTTTAACAAATTCATATTTTGATTAAAATAACAATATGAATGGGTGACTAGGGTCTGAACTGTGAGGGATAACACAACACGACATTTAATAATTTTTTATTTTAAAAAAACAAAAACAAGCAAACCCGCTATCCATTGGGCTAGCTCATAGCAGGTTGAACCTATATGGATTCAGGCCCAAAAAGACCCATATCAAAACAGTCTTTATTTTTCACAACTCAACCTACCAAGTTTTCGGATTGGGCGTTAAACCCTCATTATCGGCTCTAGTCCGAATATCTAATGGTGGCACGTTTAAAGGATAATAGGATTAGGCACTTTTCTATCCCTTGTTGAAAGCAACGCACGTTTAAATTGACTTGGAATAGACATCTCATTTATGTGTGTGTCACACACAGTGGTGGAGCCATGTTTCAAAATTTGTAGGTGCACAATTAGTGGGGGGTTTGCCCCCGAATTTTTTTTTTTAAAAGGAAAGTTTTAAATGAATTAAGATTGTATCTTTGACATTTTCTAGAAGAAAAAAAGTTTGACAAGATTAGGGAACATGTTGCAACCTATAAGCTAGCTCATCTCAATGCTTCGTCTATCGAAACTTATAAGATTGTATCTTTTTTCATACAGGGACGCTAAGCAACTACTGAAGCTATGATTTCCAATTCCAAAGCAACTAAACAATCCACACTCTAAAGCAACTAAAGATAAGTAAATGAACGCTCTATTGCCATGTTAACAAGTAAATGCAAATAGTTTTCCTATATAATGATCAGCATCCAATCAAAAGAAATGCAAATATGAACGCTTTCCTGTCATGTTAACAACAAGTTTCATTTTTGCACCATTTCCAACCTCACCTAGGAAGAAAGACTTCTTTCCCAATACATCAAATGCTGGAAGTACTTCATCATACAATGCCTACATACGGAGTGAGAATAGCAATAATGAATCCGGAAGAAAGGATTTACTAATACCATATACAGCAAAGATAGAAAGTCCTATTTTTATATGTTTAAATAGTATCTCAGTGTGCTTGAGATATGATTACTGAAAAAGTTAAAAGGTGAAGACAAGACTTTGTATAAAGAGTTAAAACATAAACATTTGCTTTTCCAATTCTGAGCTGCAAACACTTAAACTTTGTTTTGCATGAAGAGAGAGAGACTTTCCTTTAGTGCTCCTAAAATATTTCAAATTCATCACCCAAGGACACCAGCATTATATAAACTTAGTACTCCACCCCGAAAGTTATCTGGTAAATAACTAAGAATTTCAACAAATCCTTAACTTGTTAAATATGTTCTGCCTCCTTTTCTTCCTCCCTTCCAACTAAGTTATTACTATCTACATGAGTTACTTATCTGTCTATGACATAAAAATATGGCTGTTGGTTATGTTTAGAATAGAAAGATTATAACTGCATTTGCAATTTTTCATGATTATTCAGGGTCACCAGAGCTGTGAAATCTTTAGTAGCTCATCCTGGTAACAAGGAATATACATGCATGGCTTATTGTCATTTGACTACAATATCTCCTACTAAATGTATTGCTCAAATATATGTATTTTATCCAGGCATATCAGCATGACAAATGAGAAAGTGTCAACGGCAAACAAAAGAATTATTAGAAGGATGTAATATAATTAAGGACCACCACTGTATCAGATAATTTCTAATAAGACACCATGATTTAAAGTAACAGGGAAGAAAGAACTACTAACAATTCATATGCCTCAAATATTTAAAAGGACAGCAGAATAGCAAGCAAGAGTTAAACATATATAGTATAAATTTGGTGAGCAGAAGGCCTTTTCACCAAGAACAGACAAGTTGAAAAACTACAACTTACAATAAAAGTATCTTCTCCAATCAAAACTGATTCTGAAATTTGCCTCATCAGCACCCCATAATCAACTTGCATATAAGGTGGGGTGACGCTAATGTAATCAAAAGGACCGCGGTTACCTGTATGCAACACATTCAAATTTGCAAGAAAAGAAACGATAACTAAGTGAGTCACTAAGATTCACAGGCTAAAGAGAACACTAAGGATGCAAACTACAATTTTTTTATAAACCAGCTTTTGAAAGTCAGAAAGACCACAGAACTCAAATCTAAACCAAGGTTCTGAAAACTGGACCAGTCAGTGAACTGATGAAGGTACTGGGTCAAGGGTCAGTGGGTTAGACCAGAGTCAGACCGGTATTAATTAAAAATATAATATAATTAAAATAGATAAAAACTATATTTTATAATAAAAAATATTTATGATCAAAATGTGTAAAGATATGATGTGATGCCATAAGAATAAATATTATATTATATTGATTTTTTTTTAAAAGAAAAAAGGGAGATCACAAAGAAAAGAGATAAGAGTTGCGTACTTGTGCTTGTGCGTCAGTGGCTCAGTGCTCACATCTTTAAATGTGATGGGAACTTAGCAGGTATAGGCCAGAGGTTAGGTAATAAGCTTTTTGACTTTTTAAGTTTTTTTTTTTTTTTTTTATCTTTGTTTAGTTAAGTTTGTAAATAGCAATACTTGTTTGGTTTCTTCACCGCCATCGTCTGATGTTCCGTGTTCGTGTGTTGGTCTCACTCTCTCTCCCCTTCAACTCTTCAGATTCAGATTCAGATCTCTCCCTCTCAGTCCCTCCTTCTTCTCGTTTTTGTGTTCGTTTTTTGTTACAGATATCTCTATTTCTCCTTCAACTCTTTAGATTCAGATCCCTCTCTCAGTCCCTCCTCTCTCTCATTCTGTCTCAACATTGAGAAGCATGGAGGCGCCACGGTGCTTCTGGTTGTGAACTAAGAAATTCTACCAGTCCAAAATTTGTTTCCATTATTTCGACCAAAGAAGCTCCGACTTTCGACCTGCAGATCGCGATCTCCACCAATCACCGCCGCACTCTCCCCTCCTTCTCATTCTCCTTCAATCATTTTTTTTAAAAAAACAATTTTTTGACTCGGACTCGGCCGGTTCAGGCCGAGATGACCGAGTTGACTCTGAGTCAACTTGGAACCCCGGTTTAACCCCTAACTCGAACCGGTTTTCCGGCCGGTTCGACGGTTTCCGGTCTGAACCGGCCGGTCCGGGTTTCAAAACCTTGATCTAAACGAACCCAAGCCCTAGAAGAACAATTACCGGTCTCTAAGCGAACTTCAGGACCAGGACTGCGAGAAGCAGAAGTAGGAAAGGAAATATGTTCAAACATCATGAATCTAGACTGCCAAGAACGGATGTCCTGATGGACGATGGTGGACGAGAGCGGAGAGCAATTTATGGCAGGATCTTGAACAGAGAGGGGGGATCTGGAAGTACTAATGGTGGACGAGAGTGGAGAGCGACGACGGACGATCTGGAGCCAAGAAAGGAAGCATGACGGCAGACGATTTGGAGCCGATCGAAGAGAATGGAGAGATCGATCGATTTTTTTTTTTTGGGGGGAGGAGAGATCGATCGAAATTTGGGGGGTGGAAATGGGGAAAAAAAAGATAAGTGGAAGATGGAGGCTCGAACTGGTGACCTATAATTAAATGTGCAGAGTCTTAACCCACTACACTACCAATACATGTTGTCACTAACTTCTTTTAACTTATATTTTTTTATGGGTGCACTTGCCCACATTGGCACAAGTGTGGCTCCACCACTGGTCACACACATGTATGAATTAAAATGAGGTTCAATGTTAATTAAAATAACAAAAAACAACCGTGATATATTCCAATTTTATTATAGTATCCTGTATCTTTAAGAAATTTTATCATAGGTCTTAAATTAAACCAGTGGGATTATGGTAAAACAAAACAAAAAAAACTTAGGATTTTATCATAATTCAATCATTTTTTTGGATCAAATGTTTGGAAATCAATTTTTTTTGATTTTCCCCTCAAAATTAATTTTGTTAGTTAAAATCAATTTTTTTGTTGCATTTAAATTGCCTTTTTTATTTATATTTTTAATGAGTTTTGATTTTGATTCCTATATTTTTAATGAGATTTGGCGTTATACTCAACTTTGTTAATGCCATTAAACTCACATTAAGTCTTTATAAAAACTATATGAACTAATTTTTTAAGTGGAAGAAATTTTAGGGATGACAAAAACACGATTTGTAATTATATGGACCAAAATTAAAATTTGATTAAATTATAAAGACCAACAATAATATTCACTCTAAAATAAAATCTCTTAAATCAAACCAAGTTATTTGATCGCTTGATTTAATACTCGATGAAGCCGACCAATTAGTCTAATATGGTATGATCTGATTTCCTTCTCAAACCGATTTTTCCTCCAGCTCGTACAGAAGTGAATGGACTTGAAATTATTAAATAAATAATCATAACTTTATATAACCATTTATTACTCATGTTGTTTTTATAAGGGCTGGAAAATAAAATTGACTTGGTTCTTTTTATAAGATCATACATAAAGTTGTGAATTGTCTAAGAATTTAGTATTTAATGTGTTTTTATCATTTTTATCCATAATTCTATTCGTTCTCTCCATCTTTTTCTCATATTGCATTCTTTTATTACTACTTGTTACGGACCTATATCAGGCCCAATAGTGGTGAAGCCCAACAACAAATAGATAAGGCATACCGATCCTATCTACTAGCAAGGAGCATCCTAACTCCCCCAATAATCTAGGAATATCTCCAGATATGGTTGAACAGTTAGGATCCTTGGGCCGGAGATTACGCCAGGCCCGAAATATCCTACCTAAGGTACACTCTATAAATACTGAGGTCAAATCCTAAGGTACACACGTTTTAATCCCTGAACTATTTACATACAGTCACACTGTGCACACACCCCCTAGGCGAAGAGCCTGGTTGTGTACAGTTATCCTATCTCCTTCTGAGTGCTTCCCTCATAAGCATTCAGGAAGAGACCTTTGATCCAATATCAAAGCACCAGCCCATCCGGCTGGACATCTGTGTTCTATATCAGAACAGTGGCGCTAACCGTGGGGATCGTAAATTTTGATCCCCGTGACCAATGAGGGTTAATAACAGAAGTACGAGTCAAAGGCAGACGGAGACAGGACCTCCGCCCAATCAGCCGTCGCAACAGCAACAACATGCAGAGGAAACGATCAACCCTGTCCACGATAATGGATACGCAGGGGAAGACCAGCCCTCACCGCCGCGGCACGAAGAACCAGTCAACTCCACCCCTAATAATGGATACCTAGCCGAGGACCAGTCAGATACCGAGTCCTCGGCTGCACGAAACCCTAAGCAAACAGACATCCATCAAAGACAGCATGATGTAATCCCGAAAACTTTTCTAATCGAACACCCTGAGATCCGACGCCTGCAGGTCACTCTGGGTTCACTGCTGAGACGCATGGAGACCATGGAACACCAAACCTCCCTACATATGTAGCGACTCGAGGAACGATTAAGGTGGAGGGATTCCGCGTTGAGGGAGTCTGCGACAAAGGAGTCCGTCACAAGGGAGTCCATGTCAAGGGAATCTGCGTCTTCCAAAGGGGCCCGGGGTGACAGGAACCGAGAAAGGGTTCGAGATGGAGAAGCTTCCTACGATGGGCAGGGCAAGACCAGGTCGGAAAATGGCCGAGGTCGTGACCCGGGTACCCTGGCAGAAAGCTGGACCGAGAGGATGAGAACCGAGGAGGTAGACCACATGGTTATCCAACGTGGTAATGGTCCTGAAACCAAACGGCAAGTGGAGGGTATGCACGAACTACACGAATTTGAATAAGGCATGCCCAAAAGACGCCTATCCAATGCCCAACATCGACCAACTTGTGGATAACTCATCCAAGTTCCAGTTGCTATCATTCATGGATGCCTACTCAGGGTACAACCAAATCGCTATGCACCCCGACGATCAAGAGGCCACGACCTTCATCGCCGAAAAAGGAAATTATTGTTATAACATTATGCCATTTGGTTTGAAGAACGCCGGGGCAACGTATCAGAGGATGATGAACAAGGTGTTCGAGGACCAGCTCGGCCAGAACATCGAGGTCTACATCGACGACATGATCGTCAAGTCATACGACCCCGACGACCACATCCGAGATCTAGAACAAACCTTCAACAAACTGAGGAAGTACAGAATCTGGATGAATCTGGCTAAATGTGCTTTCGGGGTCCCGGCGAGAAAGTTCCTCGGGTTCCTGTTAACCAGTCGAGGAATTGAGGCCAACCCGGACAAATGCAAGGCCGTACTAGACATGCAAGCGCCTAGGGACAAGAAAGAAGTCCAACAGCTAACGGGTAGACTGGCGGCATTAACCAGGTTCTTGCCGAGATCGGCAGAGAACGCCCTTCCCTTTCAGATTATTGAAAAAGGAGACAACCGAGGCCGGAACCGGAGTGTGACGCCGCATTCGAAAAAAATCAAACAATGCTTGGCAACTCCGCCGGTTCTATCGAAACCACAGCCCGGTGAGACTCTGCTCCTCTACCTATCGGTCGGGGAAGAGGCAGTGAGCTCGGTATTAGTCCGAGAAACCGAGAACGGTCAGGAACCGATATACTTTGTAAGCAAAGCCCTGCAGAGTTCGGAGCTAAGGTACCAGAAGCTGGAAAAATTGGCTTTCGCCATACTCACAACGGCAAGGAGACTTCGCCCATATTTCCAAGCACATAAAATGGTGGTTCGGACCAGCCAACCGATCCGTCAGGTACTGCACAAGCCCGACCTGGCCGGTAAGATGATCAGTTGGGTCATAGAATTATCCGAGTTCGATATCACCTACGAAGCACGACACGCCATTAAGTCCCAAGCGTTGGTGGACTTCCTCCGGGAACTGACCCCAACTAGGAAGGATGTCGGCGACCTCGACCTCTGGAAAGTGTATGTGGACGGTTCCTCGAATTCCAAGGGGAATGGGGCTGGAATTATCATAGAAAGCCCTAAAGGAATCGTAAATGAGCATTCCCTACAGCTAAACTTTATGACGTCAAACAATCAGGCCGAGTACGAGGCACTCCTAGCCGGGCTCCAACAGACTAAGGAACTCGGAGCCCAGAGAGTTACGGTTTTCACTGACTCACAGCTCGTCGCCGCCCATGTGGACGGAATGTACCAAGCTAAGGGCCCACTGATGGCGAAATACTTAAATAAGGTAGAGGAGGCACAATCAGATTTTGAGGAAGTAACCAGAGGAGAAAACGTCAGGGCCAACATCCTCTCCAAGCTCGCCAGCACTAAAGGCACGGCCAACCACCGGACCGTGGTCTAGCAAAAGCTAGAAGAACCAACCTGTGTCATGGCCATATCTATTGGGATCCGTACACGCAGCGGAAGGAATCTCATCCATTAAAATTTTACCAATCCCAAAGAGGATTTATCAACGGCGTTTAAATCAAGGTTCGTTAGGAAAAACCGGACCTATGCGAACTCGTGAGCGACCTTTGCAAACACATGGGCTAACACCTTCTTGTTTGACCTTTGCAAACACGTAGGCTAACACCTTCTTGTTCGATCAATCTCGCCTTCTTACTTTGTGTCTCTCGTTTTTCTCTCTAGGACTTCTTTTGAGGCTAGTTAGTTTTCTCCTTATAATACGACTTAGATCAATATCTATTTATAGAGTTTCTAAAACCCTAATTGGGCCGTATTAAAATATTCAAGACTAATATCAATTAGTCCTTGAATTTCGAATTTGGATTAAATAATTTAATTAAATCTGTCCAACAGATCTAATCTAATCTATTTAATTAACCCATATTAAAAGCCTGCTGATTTAATTTATTTCTATAAATCAAATCTGAGATATGATATATATCTATTTAATTAAATTTGAGATACTATATCT
This sequence comes from Acacia pycnantha, assembly GCA_025563575.1. NCBI lineage: Eukaryota > Viridiplantae > Streptophyta > Magnoliopsida > Fabales > Fabaceae > Acacia > Acacia pycnantha. Next base: position 315,954 of record JAMWYP010000142.1, read on the forward strand.
CAACTCAATTAAATATGAGATACCACATCTTTATTCGAAAATTAAATCTGAGATACAATATCTCTATTTGTTTTAAATATTTAATTTATCAAATAAATTAAATGTAAAACAAATATTATATAATAATATCATTATTAAATAATAATATTATTATTCAATTTCGAAGTTATGTATATATATATATCCATCCTAGATTAAATGTTGTATTCATTAGATCTTAGACATATCTAAGATTCAATGAATCTGGACACTATTGCTCCTATTGGGCTATTCTTGTGTGTGACCCTGTAGGCCCACATGAGATTGGCAGTGGGCCAATATTGTACCAGCCCACAAGTCGCAAGCGGCCTCTAGCAAGACATTGCAACTACCCAATTCATATGGGGATCGATGATACGATACAACCTATTATACAACCATGTCACGTCCCTTTTGTCACGCGATACCTTGGTCAAGGATGAGGCATGGATAATGTCAACTTCCTGTTCTTGACCATTACTTTCTCGATTCTTGAGTAGTCTAACAATTGAAATGGAAACTCCTTTCCATCGTAGTATGGCCATACATTTCTCGACTCACTCATCGAGGGCCCAGATATCTCTCTACAAATGTAAGGGACAAATTCCATCTTGACCATTCACATTCCTCTGCATGAAAACCATTGATCCCAATCCAAGCCTTTATCATCACCCGATCAAAGGTGACTTTTGACTAGGTCAAATATCAGTGACTCTCATGTAGGAATCCATGATGATCTCAGGTCAAAGGGCGTTGTGACGCGGTTATACATGAGATAAGCTTATGACTAAATCCATGCAGCTTTCTCATAGTGGGTCAATCCAACACCTTGTACTCTTACAAGTGCCTATGACTTTGATTCGTATCTCCATGCTCATCAAAGTCATACTGTTCTTATTTCATCTTCGCTCCCGCGAAGATGGTGACTGAAGATATTTAGGATAATCTATAAGATAGATCCAAGGATACAGTTATCACTATAAACATGCAAATGATATGATAACTAAACGGAGAAATACTTTAATTAATAATAACGTCAAAGTACAATGATCTGCCCCTAGGGCATAATTTCCAACAATATCCACTTCCATCGATTGGAGGAAGCCGCTCGAAGATTACCTCGAGCAAGGAATTTTCCCCCTCGAGACTACCGAAGCTAAGAAGCTCATTTGGGAGGCCGCGATATACACAATGGTAGAAGATCACCTCTACCGGAAAGGCCTACATACCCCCATGCTAAGATGTTTGAGCACGAGCGAGAGCAAATACGTTCTTGCAGAAATCCATGGAGGAATTAACGGGCAGCACATGGGGGCCAAAGCATTGGCAAGAAAGACGCTACGGGCCGGATACTATTGGCCGACTATGGAGGCGGATTCCAAGGAGTTCGTCAGAACGTGTGATAGCTGCCAAAAGCATGCCAAAATCATGTGGCCCCCTTCGTTGGACATGGAATACATCTCGGCCCCATGGCCATTTTACAAATGGGGGATGGACTTGTTGGGGCCATTTAAAGCCGCCCCCGGGCAACTACGATGGTTAATAGTGGTGATCGATTACTTTACGAAGTGGACCAAAGCCGAGCCCCTAACCACGATCACCTCGGCCAGGGTGTGGCGTTTTGTCCAACAAAACATCTTTTCCCGCTTCGGAGTCCCAGCTGAGGTCGTGACCGACAACGACACTCAATTCACTGACAGGAACTTCCAAGGCATGATGGTCGACCTCAGCATCACACACCACTTCGCCTCTGTTGAATATCCTCAGTCGAATGGCCAAATAGAGTGGGCGAATAAGGTAATCTTAGACGATTTAAGAAAAAAGATGGAGGACGCCAACTCCAGTTGGGCCGAACAGCTCTATAACATATTGTGGGGCTACCGAACCACCATTCAGTCGGCTACCCAAGAAACCCCCTTCCGGATGACCTACGGATGTGAGGTGATAGCGACTTCGGCAAGTGCACCGGTCGTTATAAGTAATAAAGTGATAAGAAAAGTATCGTTCCCACGAGGAATAGTACTCCAGCCAGTAATTAGTTATTTCAGCTTTAGTTGGATCAATGAGAAATAGGGAGTGATTTGTAACCAAACATAATTTAAAGAATTAAATAAAGAAAAAGCATTCAAGATTAAGAATTTCAAGAACAACGTTTTTAGAAAAGATGAGTAATCAAGAAAAACGCAGCTAGGGCATAGAATTCCCCCATGTTCCTTCGAGTATTTGAATTAAATCCTTAATTGACTATTATTCCAATGATTGACGATCAATTCTCTAAAATTAGACTAAGTCCCAATGTCTTGACGCTACCTTAGCCCGTTATCTTTAAAAACAACCTAATGTCTTAGTATTGTTTGGAAAGATCAATGTATTTAAACCGAATTATGAGATCGCATAAACTCGTAAGCCTATGTCTAGGTCATGCAACTCTATGACGAATTAACGGTTCGATTAAATGCACCAACATCTCTATTGTCATACACCAACCTATGAACAGTCTAAAAGGTGATCAGTCTTTAAGAAAGCTTTAAGCAAAGATAATTCATTCAATCATGGTAAATAACGTTCAATCAAGAATCCAAACAAATACTCAAATTCACATAGGGTTCATCCTCGCCCTAACTACAGAAGAATAGCCAAGCGTGGCTAGGTTAACAAAATAAAAGAAAAGAGATGAAAATTAGAATTGTTCTTGATCCTTCTTTCTTTCTTCAGCCGTCTTCCTCCATTTCTTCGTCCTTTCTCTCTAAACCTTTGGTAAATACCGAGATTTAGAGAGCATAAGGATGTTTCTTTCTTTCTTTTGTGCTTTTGTGCTTCTGCGTCTTGTCTCTCTGGTCCTAGTGTGTATCTCCCTCCTTCTTTATATAGAAATTCCCTAGGGTGACTTGGCCGTGATCTCGATCCTTCCTTAAATAAAAGATATGCAATATCCTTTTGAAATCTCCAAATCACCTTCAAATATTTTGTAATCCACTCTCTCATATCAATCAATTAATTCAAATTGATTTCCTTTTTCTGCTCCTTTCTCAATCAGCTAATAACTCCTGCAAAATATATAAAATAGTAATAAATTTAATCCAATATATCTCAGAATTGATACTCATTTAATTATAAAATCTGCACTTATCATGAGGCCATGATTCCCATCGAGATAAGCCAACCATCGTGGAGAAAGCTTAGAACCTTGGAGGAAGGGGAAGGGACAAACAACAAGGCGCTGGCGACTGAGTTAGATTTGGTGTATGAGGTTAGGGTCACGGCGCACTGTCGAGATATGGCGGCCAAACAACTTGTAGCAGCCAAGTACAATCGAAAGGTGAGACCCCAGTCCTTTGACAGGGGCAACCTAGTGCTCAGAAGAGCCGACGTCGGAAACAAAAACGTCAGGGATGGCAAATTAGCTGCGAATTGGGACGGCCCGTACCGGGTCAAGGAAAAGCTCGATAGAGGAGCCTATGTTCTAGAAACTCTGGCAAGGAAACCAATCAAAAGGACATGGAACGCTGACAAGCTGAGGGTCTACTACAGCTAGTTCTAGTCACGACATGACTCCCACGTCGGACACATCATGTTTGAGTTAGTTTCTGTCTTTATTATTTCCATGTTAGTTTTGGTTTTATTCATTTATGCAAGTTTTCGTCTTAAGTTGTTAGCTCTTTGGAGCGAATCATTTCTTGAATTAATGAACGGTTCTTTAATTGAAATTGAAATTCAAGAGTACTTGACGATATCCTAACTACCTATAAGGAATCGGACCAAGACTAGGGTTGCCCGATCCAGTCATAACTCCATCCATAGGTACCAATCCGACATCGGGGCCAACAAGCCCGGGTACTTTGAAACTATGTAAGGCCGCTGTAATAAGCCCTTGCATTCATTTTGATGCATCAAATTTAACACCTAGATAAGAAGGCGAATAGTCATAACGGACCCTGATCAGTTCGAAATGTTTAAATGTGTGTCCATACGACCACGGCTGAGCATGTGACGGTTTGCCCTTACTATGGTTAAGATACTGGAAAACGACTCCAGAACCTCGTAGCGTGGGTAATTCAAAAACCCCTACCCATACACCTGGTCTCTTACACCAGAAGAGTACTAGCGGACTCTATTTATTTAAGACCCTGAACCGATCAAGACCATACCGACACGCAATTGACGCGTAAACTAAAGGAAACACACGATGAACTACTCAAGTAGATTTCATTAATAAAGTGAAGATTACAAAAGATAAGTTTAAATAATTACAAAGGCCAAAAACCAGTATCAGACACCGGCCAAAATTCAAAAAAAGAAATGCCTAGCTTGGAGGGGCCGCTTCCTCCTCAGGTGCTCCATCCCCCTCCAGCGGGACCGCAGAGGAAGTCTCTTCGCCGACCTGGCCTTCGTGACACTGACTCCTCTTCAGGGGAATGAGGCGGGATCAGAACGCCACCTTTGAAATAAGCCTGACAGTCATAACCGGTGACCTCCAACTGCACCCCCGGATTCAGATGACGAATCTGCGCCAGGGCCATTTTGAAGCAGTCTGCCACAGCCGCCCTCACAGTTTCCGCCGCCACTAGGTGGGTTTTCTTCTCATCTGCGAGGGCATCCCGGGTCACTGCGAACTCCTTGGCAAGATCGCAGCGCTGTTAGGTGAGGGTCTTTAGAGCCGCCATGCTGCTGGATTGAGTAGACCGCATCTCGGCCAACTCGGAGTTAGCCTGGCCCAGAGCGGCCTTGGTGAGCAGAAGCTCCTCGGTCGCCTTCCCAGTTGCGACCTTGGAGCTATTAAGCTCTTCCTCCAAGCGGCCCTTCTCCTCCTCAGCGCGGTCCTCGGCCCGGCCCTTAGCACCCTCAGCCTACTGCTTTTCCTCCGCGAGCCTCTTGGCCTTTACCTCGGCCATCTCCAGGTCCAATTTCAGGCGCCGGACATCACCCGCAGCCCTGACGTAATGACCTCGGAGGTGAAATTAGGCCTGGGACAATCCGATCTCCTTACAGAGGTAGTCCTACACCTTGTGCACCTCTCGTTCATCTAAGGGAAATATAGGCTGGGAGGTCATGAACTGATGAGGCGGGAAAAAGAGCTCTTCCGTGATCCCATGCTCCCAGGCCAGACCACGTTTGACCCCAACAGGACGGGGAGCAGCAGTGGGAACTTTATGCGGAGACGGGGGACGCGGCGAATCGGGGGTGAAGACCTCCTTTCCCTTATCGGTCACAGGGGGGTCGGCCGCTGGAGAAGCTTGGCCAGGGGGAGAAGATGAAGGAGTCACTTGTTTTTCCCCGACCTTGGACTTTTTAGCCGCAATCGCCTTAGAGGCCACGGCTGCAGCTGCAGCGACCTTCTTTCTCTGGGGCTCTGGAGTGGTCCACTTTGGAGGTGCCTTCTTCGTTGGCACCCCGGCCTCTGGCCTCACGTACGTTAGATATGGCGGCAACTCCTCCATACGTGGATCTGCAAAGAATTAACAATAAGGTCAGAATCCACAATCACTTAGAGAGTAAAGAAAGTGGCATATGAGAAAACGCCAGACTAAAACAAAAGAGGTCATACTGGATGCCGACCCCGACCTAGCGCCAGCCTTCTTAATATAAAAGGCTGCGCTCTTCACTCCATGCTCGGCAACGTAGGAGGCCAGCCGAGCTACCGCAACTCTCTCCTCAACCAGGAGGTCGTTGGCACTAATCTGATGAGGAGGAGCCGAGTTTAAAATGCTTGAAGGAATCGAAGAAGGTGGAGAATAGTTTCTTGTCGGAATCACTCCGGAGAGAAGTCAGCCCCTTCAATGTGGCCGGCTCCTTACCTGAGCGAGGGGTGAAAGGACAGAAAAATAAAATAAAAGGGTGGCGGTGCAAGGAATGGCGGGTTCCAACGAGCTGCACAGGTACTCGAACGCCGCAAGGTAAGCCCACCCGTTAGGGTGAAGCTGAGAAGGGGCTAGATGAAGTAATTTAAAGCGGATATTTGAAACTCGGTAAACGAGAAGCGAATACCGAGCCGAGACAAGTATTCCCTATAGAATAAAAAGAAATTTGTGCACGCGGGCTCCCGGGTAGAGCATATCGGCTTGTCCTCTTCAGGAGGACTCAACAAGCATCCAGGCAAGCCCGACGACCCCAGACGGTCCACGTCCGCACCAGTCGTCAAGGAACATGTTGTCAGCACTTCATGCGTTACCCACAGATACTTAGCCTTAAGAGCCTGGGAAGGACTGCGGGAATCTGTCTCCCTGATGCCGGACCTAGAATGGCGGGGAGAAGATGAGGACTCCATTTACCTATAACAAAAATAAAAGAAAAAGCTATAGTTGGAGCTAAGAGGGATACCTGACTGAGATAAGCTATTGCTTGAAGAAGGAAGACGAATGGCATTCGGCAAACATTGACCCCCAGTAGCCGAGATAGGTTCAGACGACGATCTATGGCAGCACGAGCCTAAAACACTGTTGGCCATAGAATCTTGCCCACTCGCAATGTACGAGGAGCTCTGGGCGATGCACTCCCAGCAGGGACCGAGGTACCCATCTGAAAGGGATTTTGACCCTGTGTGGCGAGGCGCCTTATAAAAATTGATAGGCTCGGCCGAAATGGTCTCGACCTCGCTCTGACTCTCAGGACCAGGCCTAACGAGGTCGGACTCCGGCTGGCTGGACCTAGGAACGGACGGCTGAGATCCTCTAGCACTCCTACTACCGGACCCACCCCGGAGAACGGAGGCTAGTTTCTCCTCCTCGGACAGCGAAGTGCCTAACAGCCAGAAACTAAGGCGAGGGAAACGCTCTCGCAAGGCCCCCTCCTCAGTTGGGTCTAAAGGCTGATTCGAAGACGATGGACATTTACCCTTATCCATCAAGGCTGGAGACTCAGACCTATACAGTCATCAAAGGGCTGATAAGAAAAGGGGAGGGACCAGAAAGAGTAAAACTAAGAAAAGAAATGCTCCCCCAAGCAAGGACTTATGGGAACGAGAATGCTATTTGCACACTCACCCAGCAGTTACCCAGAAACACCAACTCCCGACTCTCCCCAGAAACCCAGAAATCCCCAAACACTAACGAAGAAGAGAGAAGAAGAGAAAAGCCAATACCGCAGAAGTACAACATTAAAATCAAAACGTTTAAAGGTAAAAAAAAAGTAATATGCCTGTCGATTCGAAGATCGGAAGAAGGCAAAGTGAAAGAATGGGGAATTTAGAGAATTTTCTGGGCGAAAGGGGAGCAGGGATCTTCAGAAATGAAGAGAAAATGCGTCGCAGAGAGAGTTGGTATGGAGAGCAAAGTGTGTAGAAAGCAAAGTTTTGGAAGTGAAATGAAGAGTCCCAACCGCATATAACGTAAAGGAAAGAGGAGGGAAGTTCAAAAAACCACTCAACCATCAGGGGCACAAGGGACTTTTCACCCCAAAAGTAGGGGTGACGTACGACCTGCCACTGGCGCATTAAATGCGCACGGAAACCGAGGGCGGCTAGGCGTGGCGGTTGAAACACATCCCCAATCTGTGAAAGCCAGATGTCAGGAGGCAATCATGGCAAATCCAGAAGGGTTACTCCCCAGGAATCACGCGGGGCCCACGACAGCCATCCCGGATCCTCAAGCCGCGGGTTACCACCCTGGCGCCTTGACTCCCCCGGAACCACGCGGGGCCCACGGCAGCCACCCCGGATCCTCAAGCCGCGGGTTACCACCCCGGCGCCTTGACTCCCTCGACATCACCTCGCACCCCGGGAAGATGGGGGCCGAGGCTGATGCCTATGAAACCTAACCCGGCGGACCACGGTATAATTGCCAAGGCGCGAGGACTCCTCAATCTACCTCAGATGACCCATCCAGGACATAATACACCCTGGCAACTCAAAGGCTTGAACTACCGGGTTGGGGGGCAACTGTTACGGACCTATATTAGGCCCAATAGCAGTGAAGCCCAACAACAAATCGATAAGGCATAACCGATCCTATCTACTAGCAAGGAGCATCCTAACTCCCCCAATAATCTAGGAATATCTCCAGATATGGTTGAGCAGTTAGGATCCTTGGGCCGGAGATTACGCCAGGCCCAGAATATCCTACCTAAGGTACACTCTATAAATACTGAGGTCAAACCCTAAGGTACACACGTTCTAATCCCTGAACTATTTACATACAGTCACACTGTGCACACACCCCACCCCATTGGCGAAGAGCTTGGTTGTGTACAGTGATCCTATCTCCTTCTGAGTGCTTCCCTCATAAGCATTCAGGAAGAGACCTTTGATCCAATATCAAAGCATCAACCCATCCGGCTGGACATCTGTGTTCTATACCAGAACACTACCCTACTCCCTCCGCTTCATAACATAGAGCACTTCTAGAAGAAATACATAATCAGAATATAAGTCACATGTAGTTTAATTAATGTTTTTTTTTCCTGTTTTGTCCTTATCATTAATACTCTCTTTTCAACTTTACCCGATAAGTATATCCACTCTCTTTAAAATAATATTTTCAGTGCAATTATAATGATAAATGGTGGGTCTTTCACCTCTTCCCATGAAAATGGTTTTATGAAATGAGTTTCTCTCTCATTTGATTAAAAAAAAGTGACACTCTCTTTCCCTGTAAAAGGATTTTTGTTCTTTCATTATAGATCGTCTTAGAGATTGAACAAGCACATGAATGTGAGAGAATATAAATTGGATTTTTTTTTCACTTTTTTAAATACATTTCTCAATTGAACAAGCATATGTAAACGTTCTTTGATCTTGATGAGCCTGAAGATCTAGCTCACCTAAACTTCATCATATAAAAAAAATGAGGAATTATATAATATGATTGGATAATATTCTTACCCATTTGAAATTAATTTTCTTCCAAGGCATTAATCTTATCATTCCGAATATGACCTTATGATAGGATCATTTTTTGTACTACAAAAATGTTCCTATAATTATGATCAGAGGTAGTAGTTTGTTTTCTTTGATGAATAATACTCCCTCTGATCCTAAATACTCCGTATAAGATATAGTTGACTTTTTTTTAGAAAGATTAATGAAGCTAAATAAGTTATTTAATCAAATCATATGTTGTATATCTTTAGATTATATATATGTTTATTAGTCAAATTAATTAATTTGGAGGAAAAATAAAAATACTCTAGAATAATGTAATTATCTTTCTTAATCTCTCCGAAAAAAGTTAACTTTTTTTATAGTTAGAACCGGGGAGTAATATCTATAATCATATGTAAAAGTATGCTTAAATATCATATTGAACATTTAAAATAACACAATTAGAAACACTGTTTTTTGTTTTAATTTAAAGGCCAAATGATCGAAAACAAAATTTTTCTTTGAAAATGACAAAATGAAAAGGGTAAAGGAGCAAAAATACACATGTGCTTTACCCCCAGGAGCGCCCAACATCATATGCTTTTTGTGGGAGCAAAAATACACATGTAGTTACTATTTTGGAGCAAAACTCACATCCCACAGTTATGTTACTGTTCACTTCAGCTCTTTCTCTTTCATCATGGTGAACAGTATCATAACGGTGAGATGCGACTTTTGCTCTAAAATGCTAAACACATGTGTATTTTTACTCCCAAAAAAAGCATATGGTGCTGGGCGCTGTTATGGATTCAAATAATGGGCCTGCCAGAGGAAGGCCCAATTGGAGAGCTTCTGGCGGGAAACCTCCCACGAAACAGGTACCCTCGCCAGTTACCTTGCCGTGCGAGAATCCGGCAATCATGCGGGAGATGGAAGGCGCACGATCAGGACTGGAGAAGAGGCACGATCACAGGGAAATGGACTCAGGGTAAGGAGAACGAAACCCTAGGTAATCTCTATATATAGGATGTTGCCTCCCAGGTACGCTCTCCACGTTGACTATTACATTCTTATAGTTCAGTTCCACTGTGCACACACATCACCCTCAGGCGAAAGGCCAACCCCGTGTAGCACAGTGATCCACTAGCGACCGCTGGTACCTGGAGATATCAGCGGACGCTATATCAGATCCAATATTAATCATAGCTAGCCCCCCAGAGGCTAGACATTTGTGTTCTACTACAGAACATGCGCTTTCGGGGGTAAAACACATGTGTATTTTTGCTCTTTTACCCAAATGGAAATATATATAAAGCTGGCCAAAACCTTCGGTTTTTATTTCTTTTTAAAAAAAAAAAAATTCTTCTTATTATTTGTACCTATCTTTTTCAATTTTCTTCTTGAATTTTTTCTTCTTTTCTTCCATATCTGATCTTCTACGGTTTTATATTCTTCATTTTTCCCCGTCTCCTTTTTCAGTGTTTTCTCTTGAGATCGGGTTGACTGTGTAGACATCTAGGCTCGGGTTTTTCTGATTTTAGCTCAGTTGATCAATTTTACTGGTTTGTTTACGGGTTATTTATTTTGATTTTGATAATAAAAAGGACAAGCTCTTCTTTTGTTTTACCAGTTCCGTGGACAAGCTCTTCTTTTGTTTTAGTTAAAACCAATGACCATGATTTAAAATTGAAAGAAACAAAAATTAAAGTTGGAACAACGAATCAAGTCTTTGGTCAGATCGATGAATCGGTCCGTTGCTCAATCTGATAGAGTTTTGACTTTTTTAAAGGGAGAAAATAATGGGAAAATGACAGCTAGGTCCTAAGGATCATAAAAAAAACTCACTCCGATTCTAATTATAAGACATATTTAACCGATTTTGGGGAAATTAAGGAAAGAAGTTAAATTAGTTAATTTTACTCATTTTCCGAAAATATCCTTATATAAATTTAAAATGACATAAGTAAAAGTGAATTAATAACCTCTGTCACATACCTCTCTGCCTTAGAATTTTCCTTTCCACATACTTTCTAATTGAAATAATGGTATTACTATATATACATATATATGTATACATATAGATCTATACACACACACACATATCTATATATATATATCTACACACAGTGGCGGACTCAGGATTTTAGGTTTGTGGGTGCATAATTAGTGGTGGAATTCGGGGGTTCGGGGGCAGCGCCGCCGAAATTTTTTTTTAAAGAAAGTTTTAAACGCATTAAAAAACAAAAGAATATAAAAAATAAAAGAAAATAAACTTTAACTTAACATAGAAAAATAATAATTAAGAGTCAACTAAATTAACATCAAAAGGATGAAAAGACAGTATTTGTAATCAATAAATTATAGATAAGTAAACTAAATGAATTGTGTCTTCTTATATTTTTGCGTATTCTTCTATCGGTGAAAGGTTGTCTTGCTCAAGCGGTAGAGTGCTTCCTCTTAGGGTGCAACACACCCAGACGTCGGTGGTTCGAAACTCTTGGGTGCTGATTTTGTTCAACTTGTTTTAAAATATGTATTTCACTGTTTTAACAAAAATAATTATGAAAGCAACACACCAAGGAATCGAACACGGGTATGCCCATAAGACTCTTTACCTTCTAGGCTAGCTAGGTAAGTTGATATAGAATCCCTTCAATATATATATATTATTAAACATTTAGTGTGTGCACTTGCCCACACTGGCACCAGTGTGGGTCCGCCCCTGTCTACACATATATATTGACAGACACACACATAGATATACATATATGTATACACACATATATATACAAATATACATATATGTATACACACATACATATATATTGTGTGTGTCTACATACACATATATAGACACACACACACACACATATGTGTGTGTGTCTATATTTATTTGTGTGCAGACACACACATACACACACATATATAGATTATACACACACACACACCCATATATATATATATATATAGATACATACACATATATGTGTGTTTGTGTGTGTTTATATATATATATTTGCAAATTAAATCGATAAATAAATTAAAATCCAACAATTTAAAAGTTTCACGGACTGGAAGAGTCTACACACCCATATATATATACTCACCAAAAACCAAACACACTTGATAAAATAAAATAGGGGTATTTTAGGAAGAAATTGATAAAAATTAAAATGTTGTCCTATAATTAGGACCAAAACAAACTTCTAAATGTTGTCCTATAATTAAGACTGTAGGGAGTAGTAAAAAAGTCTCAACAGAAATCCATATAACAAAAAAGTCTCTTGGGACTTTTTTGATATTATATGTATTGAAATAAAATCCAGGTTTTAAAATTTTGTTTTAAATATAACACTTCTTGTTGTAAATATAGTTTTTTCTGATGTAAATGACCAGACTTTTAAATTTTGTTGTAAATAGCATTTCGTGTTGTAAATATAGTTCTTTTTGTTGTGAATGACAGGTTTTAAATTTTGTTGTAAATATAACACTTCCTGTTGTGAATATAGCTTTTTCTGTTATAAATGGCCTGATTTTTAAATTTTATTGTAAATATAGCACTTCCTGTTGCAAATATAGCACTTCTCGTTGTTAATACAAATAATAGGGACTTTTTATATATATGAATTTCTATTAAGACTTTTTTAATATTTTTTAGGGAAAATCCGTACCAGGGCCCTTTTAAACTCAGAAATCCCAGTTAAGGCCCTAAGACTCTGACATTTCCAGAAGAGGCCCTAGGGCCCTGATGGGGATTAAGTTCAAACAACAAATGACTATTTTACCCCCTTTAATTAACTCAACATCACATTATTAAAAAAAGCAAAAGCAGAAGTTTCCCAAAAAGTAAACACAATCAGATTTGGTTTTGGCGCCACACGAAGAAGAAGAAGAGAGGAATGGCACGGACGACCAGAACGCGAGGGAGAGAACGCAAGTCACAATCCTGAACCTTTATATTTGCTCAACTCAGCGAGGGATAGAACGTGTATATTCCCAATCATCCACTGCTTGCTGAACTCAGGGGATTTAAATTTGTTGTTCTAAAGGTTTTTTTCAGTTAGAAGGTTGGGTGGGTGAAAGCTTTGAGCTTGGGAAAATTTATGTTATTATGAGATAGGAAATAGGCAAGAAATACTAAGATTTTGCTCAAGATATCATTATCACCATTCTAGTTGCTCTTTAATCATTGGCGGGTGGGGTGGAAAAATATGTTGCTTTGTTTTTTGGCATGAAAACAGAGGGAAAGGTGTAATGAGTTAATGAGATGAAGCTACATTTGGTTAAAAAACGCTGAAATGGGATAGTTGTTAATACACACTGTTTTAGTTGTTAATATGACTGATATAGTTGTTAAAATGGTGATATAGTTGTTAATACGAGCTGAATGTTAAAACGCTGTAGGTTGCTCTTTTTTTGGGCATGGAAACAAAGGGAGGTCTGTTTGTTACGGGGAATGAATGAATTTGAAAACGTTGAAATGATATTGTTGTTAATACCTATAGTTTTAGTTGTTATTATGGCTGATCAAGTTGTTAATACGAACTTTATATTGCAGATCATAATTAAAGATGGCTAGTACTTCCGGGAAGAACCTATTATGTTTCATCCATGTGGGAGGTAACGTTGTATATGGGGGAGGACAAGAAAGTGAGTATATTGGTGGAATGGTAAGAACAAGAAACATCAAGGAAGGAACAACATACAAGGAGTTGCTAACTTTCATAGCGTCTGTAATTTGGGAAGAAAATACTGAAATTTGCGTGAAGTGCAAACTTAGCTTGGATACTTCTTCATTTATGTACACATTTTCATATTGTAAGACAATTGTAAATGACGTTGAAAAATATATGTTAAGGGTCTATGATTTGGTTGTTAAAGGGCTGATCATGTTGTTACTGGGGGCTGATGTTGTTGTTAATGGTTGCTGATCACGTTGTTAGTGGGGGCTGATCATGTTGTTAGTGGGGTCTGATCATGTTGTTAGTGGGTGCTGATGATGTTGTCAGTGGGGGCTGATCATGTTGTCAGTGGGTGCTGATCATGTTGTCAATGGGGGCTGATGATGTTGTCAGTGGGGTCTGATGTGGTTATCAGTTTTTTCTGATATGGTTGTTAATTGGGGTTGATATAGTTGTGCATTTTTTCTGATATGGTTGTTCTTTTTTTTCTAATGTTGATATTAAAGGGGGCTGGTCATGTTGTTAGTTTGGGCTGATTATGTTGTCAGTGGGTGCTGATGACGTTGTTAGTGGGGGCTGATCATGTTGTTAGTGGGTGCTGATGATGTTGTTAGTGGGGTCTGATCATGTTGTCAGTGGGGGCTGATGATGTTGTTAGTGGGTGCTGATGATGTTGTTAGTGGGGGTTGATCATGTTGTCAGTCCATGATGTTGTTAGTTGATGTTGATATAGTTATGCATTTTTTCTGATATGGTCATTCTTTTGTCTGATGTTTATGTTAAAGGGGTCTGATTTGGTTGTCAAAGGGGGCTGATGTTGTTTTTAAAGGGGCCTGATCATGTTGTTAATGGGGGCTGATCATGTTGTTAGTGGGGGCTGATCACATTGTTAGTTTTTCCTGATCATATTGTTAAATGGGTACCTTATTATATCCCATTTTGTAGCATCTGCACGCACAAACTAACAATGACAGAGATGAAGGAAACAATTGTCTATCATTCATATTAAAATTTCATGTCACATACATCATAAAAGTTACTAAACTTTGTTATGAATATCAACTCAAGTGTTTTTCACAATTGCTGTAATAAAATCTGTCATACAACCGATGAGATGTATACACACTTAAAACCAAGTCAGCCTAACTAAATTAAATGATTGCTTCCTAACTTCTCATCTTCCGCTTGTGGGAGTCCTCGATCATTGACAACACTTTGTCTCGATGCCGGTTGTTTCGATGACTGACCAACCACCACAACATCCCAATCTTCAGTTCCCGGATGTCATCCATGGAGTAGGAAGGCATCGTGTATCCATCCTCTTGCTCAGTGACATCCCACATTTGCAACCACGAAACGACATGAACACCACATGAATCCCTGAAAACAAGAAATTTACAGAGGTGTTAACAACCTGATTCATTTTACATGGACATTATATACAGGCATGAGTGGCAGTGCTTATACGTGGTGATTAAAAGAATAAAAGAAGACAGTTATTTCATTACTACAGAGGCGCTTGATACACTGTTATCCAAAATTATGACTGAAATAATATGCATCTTCAAAGTTACAAGCCAACAGTATGATGATTGGCTAGAAGAGAAACCTTTCTAAAATAAGTCTCAATTTTTCACTATTTCACAAAGACAGCTTCAAATGTCTTGTGTCTGCAATGTTTCCATTATTGAAACTCAACTGTCCCTAGTAGTTTGCAACGTCAAAGAGAAGCAGAAAATAGACTAATCCTAGATAAGAATACAGACAATTTGAAGAAGAGACCTGCTATGTCTCATAAGCATACTTTCAAGATGGTCACAGGGTAAAAAGGCATATGAAGAATCGACAACTTCCTGCTGATGGAAGAAAAAATTCTTCAGATGAACCACAGGAAATACCCGATTCAGCATCGAGCAAGGAGAATTGAGACGGATGAATATAGGCCAGTTCATCACTAGATCCAGAAGCCAAAGGTAAAACTCATTAAATAGAGGCAACATTTACCAACAGTCTATCATCAATAGACTTTGTATGACAAGAGTTCAGTATGTCTAAAAATGGTTCCCATTACCTATTCATGAGGCAAATGTAAAACAAAAGAAGACAGCAGATCAAGTAACAAAGACTCAGTTACAAGACACATAAACATCGACGTACCAGCATGTCCACAAATTTGTGCAAAAACTCATACCAACAGTATTTAAAAATGGGGAAAAAGTCCTTAAAGTTAATACCAACAAGATTTAAAAATAAAAACATTTAAAAAAAAGTCCCTTGCAAAAATTGAGGCATTATTTTGAATTCAATATACCAACATAGCAGGTGCAACAAGGTATCCTCAATGCAATAGCAGGTGAAATAAAGCCCAAAATGATTGCCAACATTTAATATAGGACAAAGCAAACTTGCAGAAAGAAATAACTGCCCTCTATTTTCCAAATCTCATTTAAAACATAAAGAAGACATATTCCAAACTAGCTGATTTAGCATTCAAGTATTCATTCTCTATGAAATGTCATAAGTTTCTCATGTTTATGTGTCAACCACCAAGGCAACCGTTATGTCAATCACATTATGCACATATAATCATTAAACTTACATTAAAGGATCATTTTCAAGTATATCTTCCAGCTGATGCAAGAGATTCAAGCCTTTTTCTTCAGACCATGATTCTTTTCTCATGTTCGTTGTACTAGTTGCCGTAGACACCAACTTAAAACAATGAATAAAACAAAAAAGGGATAAAATACCAAACCAATTTCATTAATTCATACATGAAAACTTAAGTCAATGAACATAAAATCTCTTCTCAAATAAGAAAGAAATAGAGAAAATCAAACTATCAATAGCCATAAATGCTCGCTAAATTTAATATGAATCAAAATGACCACCACAAGGCTCTATGAGTATGCTTTAAAGTCCTCTCCTATCTGACAACTCTTTTCTGTTGAAAAGGCAACATTTATCCCTCTTTTCAATGATTCTCTAAACTTCCATCCCTCCTTCAAAAGATGAGATATTGAACCACATAATGCCCCAAGATGCTATATAAATATGGCTGATGACCAACACTCACACATACAAATGTACACATTGAGAAAGGTCTATATAGTATTCACCACCCAAAACAAATTAGAGAGTACATTCTTAGAAGACAATCACAAAGTTTTGTGGTTTCGTTTAACATACGTACTCCCATGCCTCACCTAGATGGTACAATTGCAAGCTTTTCCTGCTTATATTCACCCTTCCTAGGTCCCTTCTGACTTTTTTACCACAATAATAAGTTAATAACCACAATCAACTTTCTTCAAGTGAAAAGAAGATGAAAGTGATAATTGTGAATATGCAAACCCCCAAAACCTATTTAATTTACACCTAACTTCAAAATAATGAAGCACGAGAATAGGTAACGATTGTGCTATAAAGTCACAAGGGCTTACCTTTCAAATCCGGTAGCAGGATCTCTACAATGAAACACCAAGTAAAAACCTGCGAACAAGTTAATAATAAGTTAATAACCACATTCAACTTTCTTCTAGTGAAAAGAAAATGAAGATAGTGATTGTGAATTTGTGAATATGCAAAACCCCCGAATGCTACATAATTTACACCTAATAACCTTCAAAGAAATGAATCATGAGTATAGTTAATGATTATACAATAAAGTCAGAAGAGCTTACCTTTCAAATGCAGCAGCGAATCTCTACAATGAAACACCTAGTAAAAACCTACGAACAAGACGGAGAATTTTCATTTACACGAAAAGATATTAGTCTGTAGCATGATAAAACTTTTTTCCGTAAAGCACCAGTGGAAAATCTCATGCAAATACCAGCTTCAAGAAAGATTCTCCTTCAAAATACAGAAAGTTCCCGTTCTTGCTCACAACGATCTAGCCCGCTACAACATAATCAGGAATCACATTCAGCCAATCGCCGATCATTGCTCCGCCCGTCTCCTGTATGTCGTCTCTGTTCGATGCGTCACCGTTCGCTTGTCAAGACCTTGTTCTGGGAGCCTAATCCCCTGCAATTTCCACTTCGATCTCTCCAGACCCTTCTTCGTGACTGATGGGTAAAATGGTCATTTGCTGTTTGAACTTAATCCCCATCAGGGCCCTAGGGCCTCTTCTGGAAATGTCAGAGTCTTAGGGCCTTAACTGGGATTTCTGAGTTTAAAAGGGCCCTGGTACGGATTTTCCCTATTTTTTATGGTTCTTGGGACCTAGCTGTCATTTTCCCAAAAAAAAAATATCTTTTTGGTTTTATTTATAAGGTACTTTCAACATTTTTAATAATGATGTCAAAAAAACCTGGTAGTCCAAGTGGTCTGGTCCGACCCGACCCGGTCTCTGAGAAAACTTTTTGGTTTGGGACCATATGAGGCAGACCGGATCGAACTTCGGTCTAGGGTCTAAGACCCCTGGACTGGTCCGATCCGGCCCGATATATATATAGATATATATTTTTTTAAAAAAATCACAACTTAACCTAACCCTTTGTCCTTCTTTATTGTCTTCTTTACGATTCTTCATCACTTATTAGTGAAGTCTTCTTCTTCAGCCAAAAAAATATCCGGAGTCTTTTTCCCTTTTCAGTCTTCTTCTTCTTCCCTTCTTCTTCGGTCTGGCCCAATAGAATGTTGTTATTTTGTATTTTTGTTCAATGTTGTTGGAGATTCTTATATGTGTAATTGTGTATGATTGGATTTAAGATGTTTGCATGTTTGTATGTTTAATTATTGGTCCAAAGAAGTGGAAACAAAACTAAAAAAAAATGAAATAGGTCCTGGACTGGTCCAGGCAGTCCACTGGACCGGTCTGGTCCAGCCCGAGCTCGGGCTGGTGCCAGACTGGACCAGACCTCGGGTTGACCCCCAACTTGGTCTAGTCTGGTCCATGGACATCCTTAATTTTTAACATAGACTAATTTTTTTTCTTCAAATTTCATTAATTTTACCATAAAATTTAATCACCTTCAAACTTTACCTCTATTTAATATATATTATAACTCACAAGAAAAGTGAACACGATAATAAATGAAAGAAAAAATTGTACATTCCCATCAAAAGTTTTTCTTTGCTTGTAAATAGGACAAACGATTTTATTTTCTCTCTAGCTTATATATAACTATATAAGACTAGAGGAGTCACTTGTATTTTGATAATTATGTGGTGTTGGATCACTTTATAAATCAATGGTTTATTCACTCGTGAATTAATATTTTTTTATTTAAATTAAATATAAATATTTCTATATATTGCGAAATTTATTTTAACAAATTTAAAATCAGAAGAAAAGTTATTGGAATTTACCAATTATGGTACCATTATGCCGAATAGTGTGTATAAAATATTGTAATACACATGCCGTAACAAACTATATACTCCTTCCATTTTTTATATAAGATATATTTAAAGAGTTGATCTAAATCCTAAATATATGATTTTTTTTTTTCAATGTATCAACAATTTCTAATTTTTCCCTATTAATTCTTCCTAAATAATAATCAGTGAGAAGAAGAAATAAAGAGTTAAGAATGATGCTTACTGATTTAGAATGTAAAGGGCAATAAGATAATATCACTGACAAATTAAAATTCCATATTGATACTTACTGATTTAGAATTATTAAATTTTTTTATGTTTATTTTTTTTGGTTGCCCACCCGGTTCACCAGAGCTCCGCCTAACTAATCCGAATCCGACTCGCGTCGCGGACCTGTCTATGGTGGGAGAGTCTCCCAGCGAGGTTTTTTTGCATTCACAAGTTCGAACTCAAGACCTTGTTTAAGCGATACAAGCCGCTTACCACTTGTGCCAACGCCGTAGATGTTTTTTTATATTATTTTGAGTATGATTGAATTTTTCGATTTAAACATGGTTAATCTACCAACCTTGAATCTCGGCCAGTTCAGCAATGGATTTGATTTTGAACAGCTCCTTCCAAAGTCCAATACGCCAAAAAAGATCATCACAACAAAAACACAGAAACTATTCCTTTTGTTTTCAACGATATTTATCTAGTAAATTCTTGAGGAATCCAAACACCGTTTTTTTGGGGGGAAAAAAAAACAAGAAGACAAACCTTTGTTTTTTTTTGTTTTATATAGAATACATATGACGAAAAGAAAAAGCGAAAAGAAAACATTTCAGAATGCGCGGGAGAATGTGCTGTGACAATCAACCTGGCCGATGCCTTCTTAAAAAAACCTTCTTAGTCGTCTCCTTCGTCTTCAGCATCCTCCTCCACTTTCTCGGCGGCTTCATCTGCAACATGATCCGTCAAAGCATCAAACCCTTCTGCAAGTGCGACTCCGCCCAACACTCCAGCCACTGCACCCACAGCCAATCCCGTCCCCATCCCACCAAATTTGCTCTTCTTCTCCTCCCCTACATACGCCGGCTGACTCCCCTGACCGTAACCGTAACCCGGCTGTCCGTATCCCGTCGGCGGCGGCGGCGCATTGTACCCACTGTAGGGGTACCCAGACGGCGGTGCCGCCGAATAGTACTGATCGTGCGGCGGCGGTGCGCCGTACTGAGAACCATATGCCGGCGGGGCGCCGGAGTAATCACGCGACCCCGTTGACGGTGGTACTCCGTAAGGGGGAGCGTAATACGAACCAGGCGCACGATAGCCAATTTCTCTGATGGAAACACCGACCTCCACCTTACCTTGTGGTCTGCCCGACGGTCGCTTCAGAGTCAAATTGCGGGTGGCGCGATCGCCTATTCTGACTTCTTGAAGAACCTCGTTGAGCCTAAGCTTAGCCGAGCCGATTAGCGGCTTGGTGTCCTCCTCGGATCCAGCGTGGACGATGTCGATGTAGAGTGTGAAGTCCTCAATTTGACCGGGAGGCAAAGGTAGCCGGAGCGTTTCATCCCAAAAGGCTTCCGTGTCGCCGCCGGATTCGTCGACCCTGGTGGAGCACTTGTTCTTGGGGTCAACCCAAACGACGGCGTATGCGCGATGGGGGCCGTGACGCCAGTTCACGTTCTTGAGGTTATTGGCAGATTCGATCTTCACTTCTACCTCGTAGCGAGAACCCATGGATGTGGTTGAAGAGGAGGAAGACTATTTTCTCAGTATGAAGGTAGGAGTGTAGGACGCGAGAAACGAATGGGGTGATTTGGGATTTTATAGGTCAGTGATGAAGATGAGGGGTGGCATTGTTTTGCCCCGGGTTTATGGAGATAATTACAGGAATATGCTTTGGAAATGGATCTGAGCTGTTTGTTTGTATTTCTCATTCCATCTTCCCTTTTAATTTTTTTATTTCCTTTTTTGCCCCATCTTTCAAAACTGCCCATGTTATCACCGTGTGTTTTTGCCCCATCCTTAATATAAGATTTAATTTGAGAGTTGGTTTTGATAATAAATTTAAGACATCTTATTATATTTATCTCTTTTTTCTTAATTTACTTTTAATCATGTTGTTTCAACAATAACTAAATAAAAAAGAGAGGGAGGTAATTAAGGATGATAGAAATCAGAAATGATGTTTTGGAAAAAGGTTTTGCATAAATTTATCTAAATAACTTTTTTGATCTCATTAAATTAATTAAATATGTTTTATATTAAATATAAGTATAAGTATATAAAAATGTAATTTACTTTCAAACACACTATTCTTTAGAGGATGAGGAGAGTAAGGAAATAATTAATATAGTGAAACTAATAAATAATTAATATAATTAAAAATATATTAAATAAATTTTGTTTAAGTAATTTCCATTCACCATACTAAATATTTAATTTATTTTTTAATAGTTTGTGAATTTTTTTTAAAAAGATGATATAGACAAGGCATAAATTATTTATATAATTCTCAAGTGCAGTGATGATGCATGGACAAAGCATAAATATATAAATTATTTATAAAATCTCTCAAACTTACATAAATTAAATTAGATGATGAATAAAAAATATGTTTTTAAATTTTAAAATATATTTATTTAGTCCATTTAAAAGAAACATAATTAAATAGATTTCAGTAAATGTGAAGAAAAAATAAAATTACAAATTTGATAATATAATATATCAAAATGAATAAATATCATAATATATTAAAAATTTTGAATATACATTTATTATAATTATGTTTTAGTTATAAAAATTATTTTTGGTAGGTAGAACTGTTTAAATCATCCCGGTAATAAATATGGTTATGTTGACAACAATAAAATTTTAAGAGTTAAAGTTAACGGTTAATTAATATAATGGTTAGAGATATAAACTAAATTTTATGTTTAATATACACACATACACATATATATATACACATATATTAATTTTGAAAAATATATATTCATAAAAGGGTTAAGGTGTGCCCAGCATTTTGTAGTATTTTGCTAGGTGCAATCGATTATCCTAAAGTATTATTTGGTTCATCAAGCACCTTAAAATATTTTTTCAGGGCATCCAATATCTTATAAATGCTAGAGAAAGAAATACTTTAGGATATTTAATGCACCTTTATTTAGAGGACTTTTGGGAAGTTTATGATGAGGTTTAAAGTACTCCTAAGAAAATATTTTTAGGGTAAAAATTCTCCTAAAAATTAATATCTTAAGAGTTAAACTATGCCAAAGAATTGAACACTTTAAGGTACTGGATGTATGTAAAAAGAATATGTGATGGACATAGCATAAATTATGTTAGGAGTACAAGGAAAAATGATTTAGGGTGTTGAGGGTAGTTTTAGTCCTTTTAAAATAGATGAGTTATTATATTTTACCCTAAAGTATCCTGCACGGAGGCTCTATGCTATTCCTCAAAAGATTCTTATGTTTGAATTTAGCTGAGAGGGGAAAGATCATCCAAGGAGGGGAATAACGAGGAAGGCTGTTGCTTAGCAATTAAGTTTCCTTCTTTTTTCTTTTTCTTGTGACGGAACAAACTAAACTATGTAATTGGTTACCTCCCTACAGGCTACAGTCTGTTTTATTTGTATTTTTTCAAAGGGGTGTTTATTTGTTATTCATTTATCATAATAAAATTTGGAGATACATTACTCCCCATTCCTCTCATTCATGAAAATCTTAACTTAATTCTTTATTGTAGAAATAATTAATACAATAATTTATTTTTTTTAAGTATTATTTCATTGTCAAAATTTGTAATAAACCTATTGTAAATCTTATTAAAATTATATTATAATTTAGCCATTCTACAACAGCTTAGTAGCATATTAGTAGACCTCTTTTTTCTTTGGGAGAATCCTTACCAAGGCCCAATTAAGGCCCAAAATTATAAAAAAGGCCCCAACAACTTTCCTCTACCACAAATGGCCCTAGGGCCCTTTCTGACATTTAGTTTCAAAGCAAAATGACCAAAACACCCAAATGGCTTTTAAGAAAAACACTGCAGCTCTCAAAATCACTCCCTCTCCTTGCTCGATCGCTCGCTCGCTCAGCTCTCTCTCTCAAAATCTCGCTTGCTCGCTCGCTCGATCGCTCGGTGGCCTCTCGTATCTGTGCTCGCCACCTTGTCGCCGTCTTCGCTGTGCTCCGTCCACCGTCTGAAGCTCGTGTGTGTCGCCGTCGACGTACTGTTTCGCCTTTAGGTAAGATTTTGGGGATTAGGTTTTTTTGTCCCATTCTTTTAAGAGAAGTATGATGCTGGCATATTTCTTATTGGTTAAACTTTCTGCTTGACTTGTTTCTCATTTAAACTTTCGTTGCTTGATTCATCTGTATATAACGATTTGTTGCTCTGTTAACTGATTGCGTCTTTTCTCTCTTTTTTTTTTATTTGAGGGAATGCAGTCATTAGGGAAAGAGTGGCGCCAGATTCTTGAGGTCGGTTCAGTTTTATTTTCATACTTTTGCTCACTTTGAGATTTGTGGCTTAGCCCTTGTATTGGTGGCGACCAAGTAGGGCAGAATTTTGAATAAACGTGATTTTTGTAATTTTGTGTATCAGGATAGTGATGATTAGTAGGATTTTTAAGTATTAGATTTCAGGGCCTTCTTTTATTGGGGTGTCATTATGCACATGTCATCCCTTTGATTTATGTCTCATGGCCTTATGGGAGGTGTTTCTAAATTTGAATATTGGATTTTGCTGCTAAGATGGTCTTGAGTTTAATTAGATATCTCTCTCAGCGATAAGATTAATCCATATAATAAATGTATGTATTGGTTCTTTTGCCTGTGGCTATATATTATAGTGGATCCAATATATATATATATATGAATTTTTGGAGTTTTGTTTTCTCTCGCAGAATATCAGAATTTGTGACAGATGAAGATTTAAAGTTTCGATGGACAACTTCGATGGGAAGTTCCATGAAAGTGACAAGTGGGAAAGCTGTCACGGATAAAAGTAACAAGAACTGTCCTACTATGCAAAATGCTGCAAGCCAAAGGTAATGATAATGTCATTTTGATTTTATGAATTTTCTATGTTTGTTGGTCTGAAAATTTTGGCTTTTCTTGTAATTGTGAGATATATAAAATGCCCAAGGTGCATTAGTTTGAGCAAGCAATGTAGCAAGAGGTTAAATCTCTATGATATTTGGTCTTTGGCACACAAAACTGCAAAGAAACCAAACTGGGATTTACGTAGAGATGTGCAGAAGAAGCTTGATAAGCTTGAAAGAAGAACTCAGAAGGCTCTTTTCAAACTTATGGATTCTACACAAAGGGACACAAGGTTCTTCGGTTCACTAAAGAATTCTTCAAGCAACACGTGCAAAGCCAAAAGTGTTGTCCATCATTGAGGAGTCTCAGAAGTAGAAGATGAGACATTAGGCAACATAGTTGTTAGGACACATTGTAGTTGATCACTTGTTGTGTGCACGTGCATATGTATTTATGACAAATTTGTATTCATGAGAATGACCTTCAACATTTGTATTTCTGTAAATTGTCTACTGATGCTAACTTGACCATTTGAATTCAATGACAAGAGGAAATTTTTCCTTCTTTTATGATATTTGTTCATGATATGAGAAAAAAATGCAACTGGAAACGCCCCCTGATATTGTTGTTAATACCCCATGTTATTATTGTTAATACCCCCTGTTATTGTTGTAAATGACCCATGTTATTGTTGTAAATGACCCATGTTATTGTTGTAAATGACCCCTGATATTGTTGTAAATGACCCCTTATATTGTTGTAAATGACCCCTGTCATTGTTGTTAATGACCCCTGTTATTGTTGTAAATGACCCATGTTATTGTGGTAAATGACCCATGTTATTGTTGTAAATGACCCCTGATATTGTTGTTAATGACCCCTTTTTATTGTCGTAAATGACCCCTGTTATTGTTGTAAATGACCCCTGATATTGTTGTTAATGACCCCTGTTATTGTTGTAAATGACCCCTGTTATTGTTGTAAATGACCCATGTTATTGTTGTAAATGAGGGGTCATTTACAACAATATCAGGTAACAGGGGTCATTTACAACAATATCAGGGTCATTAACAACAATAACAGGGGTCATTAACAACAATAACAGGGGTCATTTACAACAATATCAGGGGTCATTAACAACAATAACAGGGGTCATTTACAACAATATCATGGGTCATTTACAACAATAACATGGGTCATTTACAACAATATCAGGGGCGTTTCCAGCTGCATTTTTTTTCCTCATATCATGAACAAATATCATAAAAGAAGGAAAAATTTCCTCTTGTCAGTGAATTCAAATGGTCAAGTTAGCATCAGTAGAGAATTTACAGAAATACAAATGTTGAAGGTCATTCTCATGAATACAAATTTGTCATAAATACATATGCACGTGCACACAACAAGTGATCAACTACAATGTGTCCTAACAACTATGCTGCCTAATGTCTCATCTTCTACTTCTGAGACTCCTCAATGATGGACAACACTTTTTGGCTTTGCACGTGTTGCTTGAAGATTTCTTTAGTGAACCGAAGAACCTTGTGTGCCTTTGTGTAGAACCCATAAGTTTGAAAAGAGCCTTCTGAGTTCTTCTTTCAAGCTTATCAAGCTTCTTCTGCACATCTCTACGTAAATCCCAGTTTGGTTTTTTTTTTTGCAGTTTTGTGTGCCAAAGACCAAATATCATAGAGATTTAACCTCTTGCTACATTGCTTGCTCAAACTAATGCACCTTGGTGATGAAGTTCAACTGGTGCAATCTTCTTCATGAGCCCAAGCCTTTCATCTAGTCAATGAAGAAAAATTATGCCTGCAAATGAACCATATTCACATCCAAGAATAATCAAACTTCAATTTTAAAATGCTTCATCCAGCCAAATCTTCATGCGTGCATAAATATATTTATTTTCACATACATTCAACAATTTGATCCCCTCCCATAGCGCATGACATCAGCCTCAAGAATCAACTTGCACCAATTATATATAACAGGGAACTTTACTTCTTTGACTAACCAGCAACACAACAACAACAACAAAACTGAAAATTTCTTAAATCCCCAATTTTCAGACATCACAACAATGCATTGAACCAAAATATTGTACTGCACATCTAAATCTTCTTAAATACCATAGCTTAAAACACTAATGAAGACTTACACAACCCCCAGATTTGGTGAGCAATGAGAAAGTAAAAACAAACTCAACCCCTTTCCAACCCACCTAGAACCCGATCATAGATGAAGAGAAAGGAGGAATCAATAATCTTGGTACCCAAAGCCTAATAAATTCAGTTTAGGCTAGAGAATGAAGATAACACGTGAATCAAGAGCAAATCGAAAAAAAAATCATGAAGGGAAAAACAAATATGCCATTTGGAGCATCAAACGGAGGCATCGACAAATAGACGATGGTGGACAGTGGTGGATGGATGGTGGTGGACGGACGGCAACGGACGGACGGCGATGGATGAC
Source organism: Acacia pycnantha (assembly GCA_025563575.1). Classification (NCBI taxonomy): domain Eukaryota; kingdom Viridiplantae; phylum Streptophyta; class Magnoliopsida; order Fabales; family Fabaceae; genus Acacia; species Acacia pycnantha. The sequence continues at coordinate 342,290 of JAMWYP010000142.1, forward strand.
GGAAAGGACAAAGGGATGAGGTGTTTGGACGGCGAGGTTTTGGGGTTTCTTATAACGGAGGAGGAAAGAGGGAAGCGTGTCTTTGCGAAAAGTTCGTCGGGATCTGGAGGTTTTTCCAAGAAGGATATGAAGGATGGTAGTGAGGGAGATGATGGAAACCGAGAGAGCGATCGAGCAAGGGAGATGATTTTGAGGGTGCTTTTTTTAAAAAAAGCCATTTGGGTGTTTTGGTCATTTTGCTTTGAAACTAAATGTCAGAAAGGGCCCTAGGGCCATTTGTGGTAGAGGAAAATTGTTGGGGCCCTTTTTGCAATTTTGGGCCTTAATTGGGCCTTGGTAAGGATTCTCCCTTTTTCTTTTGGGGGTTGGATTTAAGTTTTTTACCAACAAAATAGGATTCAATCAAAAGTCAAAATCATATCTTATCTACAGATTTGGTGAAAAAAGCAAAAGAATATGTTATTTCTTAAATATGAAACACAGCTGTATAATTTTCTTAAATATTTATTTCGAAATTAACAATGTTATAACTCAATAATTAACTTTGAGTGAAATAATATTAATTGTATACAATAAAGTTGGAACGTTTTATTACTTATGAGAACAATACTATATTAAATCAAATAGAACATATTTTGTTGGCAAGAATTAATAAATAGGGTAGAATAAATCGAAACATTATGAAAATTTGAATTGAATAGCCTTTTAATTATTTAAACCTGACTCATATATTCTCTGCATAATGATCTGTTTGGTATTGAGAAAAGGCCTAGAGGAGAGTGGAGGAAGAAATTTTAACGAGTTCAACTTAAAAAATTCGAGAAGTTTAGTTAAAATAATTTAATTAATTTTTCTTTATTTTTAAATCTTACATATTTTTTTAAATTAAATTTTTTCTTCTTCTCTTTTCTCTTCGCTTCCACCCTTTTTTTTTAAAAAAAAAAATTCTAATAATTTCCCTTCTCCTTTTCGTTCGTGCCAAACAGACCTAAAGGAAACATAAGACAGGACAGGAAATAACTATACGTCACGCCAAAGGAAAGGATCGGGTAGGTTTTAAGATACTTGTAAGTTGTATCACAGCACTACGTCTACGCGGAGTGGACACGGTCGTCTTTCTCTTCATCTCGGAAAACGCCATAAGGAGACCGGCCAATAAGACATTCGGACACTATTGAAGTTGCAATATTCCAAATAACACTACTGCATGACCCATAATTACACTTTCTTCTCTTTTTTTCGCTCAAAATTACACTTTCTTCTCGGACACTATTGAAATGCAATATTCCAAATACCACTACTTAATGACCCCTAGTTATACTTTCTTCCTTGCATTGATGACTTCGAAACTTGAGAGAGTCTCCTTCCTATTCTAAATAATTTGTCAGAAGAATAAATTGATATAGAAATTAATGATACATATGAGTACATAACTATATAAGTATATCCAAGGGAACATGTAATGTATGATATAATTAACTAATTTATTTAGCTTCTTCAATCTCTTTAAGTTAGTCTAGGTGTTATATTAAGAAATGATGAGAGTAGTTCATAATCTTTTTTTTTTTTTTCAAATTAAGCTAATTATGTAGGGAAAATCCCCCTCAGGGCCTAAATATCAAGATAAAGTAAAAAAAGACCCAAAGAAAAGTCACATGCCGGAAAAGGCCCTAGTCATTAACGTGTACTGATTTAGTTGTTAATATTGTACTGATATAGTTGTTAACATGTACTGATTTAGTTGTTAAGATATAGTTGTTAATGTGTACTGATATAGTTATTACCGTTTTTGAAATAATACCCAAAAAGGTTTTGGGACATTTTCTAACATTTGACTTTTATTTGGGACTTTTTTGACAATATCTTGGTGATTTGGGTCTTGAGAGGGATTTTCCCAATTATTTATAATTAATACTCATATTATCTTATTTAAGTCACTTTAAACATGTTTCATTGGAATTAAGAAAAACCTTAGATCTTAATAACAACTTAACTTTTCCCTTATTTAATATATATAAACTATATCCTAAAAGTACAAAGTCTACATAATAATACTAAATGAAGAGTAAATTTATACATTCATATAAAAATTTAATGATGTAACTGTTGTTGATTGTGGGCCTCCTCACCAATCAATTGGATTTGGATATTATATTTTATTTAATAAAGGAACTTTTTAAAATGTTTATTTATTACTCTATGTGGTCTTTTTTTTATAAAGAACAACTACCAAAGTTATATTACTTTTAACAAGTTCCACATTTGAGGAAACTCAACTAATTTGGTGAAGGGGTGAGAAATTGACTACACCATTACTAAAAAAAGACTTATAAGTTCACCACATCTAGACCTTCTTGGTAGAGATGGTCTAAAAGCTTTAATCGGTGACATTTTTGTAACTTAAGACAGATCACACTATTGCACAATCTAAATAATATTTTCTAGACGGTTATAATTTAACATAGTATTGATAAGTATTAAATATTATAAAAATTTCAAAATTTAAATACATTTTAGATCAATTGATAAAACAAACGGTTTAAACATCCTTTTAGAGAGCGTCGTTTCTTTACAACTAGTCTTAAATGTTTTAGAGTTTCTTTAGTTTCCAAGGTAAACTTCCTAACGCTTCAAACTCTGAAGCCACTTCAATAAATGTAATCTTCACCCATCTTGTCTATTTAAACTCCTCATTACTTTCGTTTCTTCAAATTAAAATTATTGTTGAGGCTCCTTCTTCTCCTCATTACTTTTGTTTCTCGATCAATATGTAACTGTTGTTGATTCGGCCCTATCGGGTAAAGGGCCTAGTATGTGTAGGCAGTATGATTAAAGTATCGTGCAGAAGGGGCACATGACACATATACTGTGCCATTGGGTTGGTAGAAAGATGCCTCCTAGCTATGTCATGAGGTATGGGACGATTGGTTGAGCAAACTGTGTACCCGACATGTTTTTAGAATTTCCAGGGCAGACATGTGTACCTTGTGAAACGTCCTCGAAATTTACTTAACATAATCACTGATTTAAGGATTGATCAACAACTAAGTAATGCGTCAACACTTGCCAAAATATACAAAATAAATCAGAGTATGCAAAAATGAGCCATAACGTGTCAATATACAATCATTCAACATCAACAAAAAAGACAGAAGCACTACTTTTAGTAGAGTAGTCTAAGCTTCCGAGGTCTTCCCTGATGGACCTGCACGGGAACTATCACCTGAAAAATGTGGTAACCATCAATCCAACTTATTACGAATACTAATATATACTAGTGAGGTGCCAAGTAGAACAATTTATATAACATGATTAAAATATATTTCACAAATATACACATTACCAATTTCATATTATGAATTATGTGTCATAAATTCTGTATCACAGTTTTCATTAACACAATTCCCAAGATGCCTCCCACCAATCCAACCGAACCGCCTTATTTCCTCCTAAATTATTTATTCCATTTTTACTAATAATAATAATTGTTATTATTATTTATTTCATCAATTATTATTATTTGTCTATAATTATTTTAAACTCTAAGGGCCTATCCTAACCCCTTAAATTAGGAATTTAAATAATATTAACAACATAAAAATACATTTTATTATAATATATATATCTGTGTGTGTGTGTGTGTTTATAAATAATATCATAAGTGAAATGAAATAGTATAAAAATGAGCTAGATTAGATCCTATTATATAGGAGTAAGTTGGATCAGATTCTATCCTTTTGATTTCACGATATTATATTAGTAAAATAACTTCCATTATATATATATAGTTTATCGTTTGTTATGTCACTTGACATAAGGTTATGTCAAGTCACTCTAAAACTACGTCGTTTTAGGAGTTCATTAATTCCTCTAACCCCAAAACGACGTCGTTTTAAGAGTTAGGAGAATTAATGAAGGGTGTTTTAGTATTTTTGTTTTTTTTTTATTTATTACATGAATTTTACCAAAACACCCTTCATTAATTCTCTTAATTCCTAAAACGATGTCGTTTTAGGGTTAGGAGAATTAATGAACTCCCAAAACGACGTAGTTTTGTGGTGACTTGACATAACCTTATGTCAAGTGACATGACAAACGATAAACCCATATATATATATATATATATATATATATATATATACTACTACAAAAAATAGCTTTTACTTCCCAAATTGACGTCCTAATTTAAAAAAAGGAAGTAAAAAAGGAAGGCGGTAGCATTTTTGTAATTATATATAAAAAAAGTTTACTTTTGGCGTCTAACTTTTTTACTTAGACGTCAAAAGCAACAGTTTTGGCGTCTAAGTTAAAAAAGTTAGACGCCAAAAGTAGTCTCTAACACTAATATATAAAAAATTAGCCCTAACGACACTTTTACCATCTAAGTTTAAAAATTAGACGCAAACAAAGCGCGGCACTTTCTATTCTCAATTCTTTTCATTCCCGCGCCGTGACCCTCTCTCATTTTCAGAGCCTTTCTCATTTTCGCCTCTGCCTTCGATTCCTTTGCCGTCGCCACCGAGTCGCAAATCAGACGCGTGCTCCAGAAAGCTCCGAAACTCGTCCGCGTCCGCGACCCACTAGCCCACCAGCAATGGCGACGGTCGCGGCCTCCCTCTTCATCCCTTACAATGACGGCGTCTTTGGGTTGCAGATCTACAGATCTGGCAAAAGATGCTCGAAACCATGAGGAAGCTGAAGGATATTAACAATAAACTCAGAAGACAGATAAGGTAAATAGATCTCAGGAATGTATTTATGTGCGTTTTGTACTCCAAAGCTGATTCATGAAGTTGTGATTTTTCAAGGCAGAGGATAGGTGAGGGTTTAAATGATCTGGACTTCCAGCAACTACACAATCTTGAGGAGGATATGGTTTATGCCTCAGCGATCATACGCGAACGAAAGGTTCAAACTTTTCTTACTAATGTACTAGTTTCGTTTTTGTTGTGTATCTGATCATGGTAACTGATTATTATGTTTGATGATATCTGATCTTACTGCTTGCGCTCGTGATATGTCTGCTCTGTTTGTGCGTTACATGAAATTTACTAATGCTCTGTTTGATGAAGGAAGCCATGAATTGTTGTAAATTTGTCAACACCTAATTAATTTAGGTAGCTTCTTATTCTGAGATGTAAAATTCTTCTAATGTTTTGCTTGCTTTCTCTTTAGTTTATTGACTTTGCATAGAAGTAAAACAGTTCCCTCATCGTTTTAGGAAAATAAATTTCTAGCAAAGTTGTTGAACAACTCTGGCGACACCAGCCATTAACAAGCTTTTCACCTTAAGCTTTTCATGTGTGAACAGAAAAAAAATTAAGAGGAGTTGGAAAGGGAAAGAAATTTTTAAATTCCATCATGCTATTGAGACTGATTAGAAGCTTAACAGCAGATGCTCCCCTTCAAATAATGGCTTTCATTTTGCCTATGTTTTTAATGCCAGGATTATTTTTTTTAAAAAAAAGATTCTTCTAAATTGCAGAACAATTGATTTTTTTGGGGCTTATTTGCAGGATGATGATGTTGTTAATGCTGAAGCTTTTATTAATAAAGCATCATTCTTGGTTAGCAATAGTCAGCAAGAAGTACTGAATTTACAGTACAAGGTCTGAAAATTTGTAGCCACTGAATGGTAAATGAGCTAAGTAAGCTAATGACTTTATGCTTTAGCTTTTACTGATCTGTTTTTCCTTCTGTTTCCCCATTTTTTTCCAGGTTTGTTATGCAAGGATTTTAGATTTAAAGAGGAAGTTCTTGGAAGCAGCTTTACGATATTATGACATATCTCAAATTGAAAAACGGAAAATAGGAGATGATCAGTATATATCTTGCATATTATTTGTTTATTGATCCTTCCTTTAGCTCTTGGTAGTCATCAATACATATAAATATATAATCAAATCTTTTGCAAGCCTTAATATTCATCAACTATGAATGTTGCAACTCATTTCTTTGATTCTGGGTAATATATGGGGAAAATGTGTTTGAACAATTATATTGCGGGGATATTCCTTGAATTAATTTTTTTAAGAATATTTCTCTACTTATCCTTTGTTAGCATATCTTCTCCAATCGGTAATATATCCAGTAGCACTATTTTTTTTCTTTTCTTTATCTTGGTAATGCTTGCAGATCCTTAATCATTTTATTAATTTAAGTCAATAAAGTATCGTGAAACAAGTTCTGAAGTTGCAGACTGTTTTGTGATGCTTAATAAAATGCTTATTACTTGTATCTATCTTATTTCTTTAAAGAGTTCAGGAACCTTGTATGTTGTCAAAAGCATTGCTGAAAATGTCTTACTGCTGTTTTGAATAGCTTTTTTTTGGGGGGTTCATGCTGCAACTTTGTGAGTAACAAGTTTTGTTTCTGCGTGGTCCAACTCCAAGCTGTATACTCAGTCATTGGAAGCAATATCTGCATCTTAACCATCATTGGTAGCCAAAAGGGAGGGAGGGAACATTATAGAATCTATAGCACTAAGAGCCTAATTACTGAAAGGTTATGGATGCCTTGAATATGTGAATGGTCTAGTGTCATCTGGTATAGGCACCTGGAGACAGGAACAAAACAATAAGCTTAATATCATTTGCACTTTCAGTGCTTCCTAACCCTCTTTGATATGCTATAGTTGTTTGTCTTTTTGATAAAAATGTGCTAACTTTCTGTTACAGAGTGATAGATGAAGATGCACTTGAACAAGCTTTATCTGCTGCTGTTACATGTACAATATTGGCAGCCGCGGGACCCCAACGTTCTTGTGTTCTTGCTACATTATATAAGGTAAAAGCTTCAATTGTGAAACAAAAGACTTTATGCTTATAATTCTGTTATCATACCAATATTGTGTAGTGATGTAGATCTTGTTATTTTTTTCTACTTTCTTGCACATTTATGATAATTTCTTGTTATTGGTGGCTGTAGATTCATATTTACTCTGATGATCATAAATGCAATGAAGTGAGGTATAAAATGTGAAACTAAACAAGTTTATGGGTTTAGTTGTTAATGTGGAATTTAAAATAAAGAACCGTCATAGTTTGAGATAAGGAACTAATACTCATACTGCTCTCTGGTTGTTAATTTTCCTTTGCTCTGTATTCAACTCTTTACTTGTTGTCTTAGTAATTCTCATCTAATGGAAAGCATTCTGCAAAGGGCTACCATAGATTAAATAAAGTTCATAGTTATATTTGCTTGGGTAATTTCATTCTGTCATAATAAACCTTCAATCTCATATAAATTGTATGCTTTTTTATATAATATAGGAGAGGTACAGAACCTTATAGCTGCATATAACAGAGGAGAGTCAAAAAGACTTACACAATGAACATGCTAAATGACTATGAAATTAAACTTCATGTCTGTTTTTATACCTATTGGTTCCCTATGGCAGTCCTATGCAATAGTTGTCCATATAAAAATTAAACATTTTTATACCTATGCAATAGTTGTATAAAAAGTAATGTGAGTTCACTGTCACAAGGAGTATTTTTATCTTCTCTAATAGATTCTTTCAAATCTTGGTTGTGGTAAAGTTTGATAACTACATTGTCTCAAATTTGTCCATATCTTTCTTTGTAGCTTTTTATACAATTATTTCAGATTGTATTATAGCCTACTATTTATTTTCTGTTATGTTCTTTTTATATTCTGCCATGTGTAGCCATCAAGTCAATCAGAGGGGTACGGTTTTATGTTAGATTGTTTACTTAAAGTGAAATTGTTAATGTTAGATTGTTTACTGTTAGCTTCCTTGTATCTATTTAAATCATCATCCAATAAAACTTGATTGATTTTATCTTATACCTTTTTTCCATTTTACAGATTCTAGGTACTAATGATGCCTACTCGAAGGAAGAAATCGATTTGGTTCGAAACCTGTTGGCTGGACATCTTCTTCACCACATAGATAATTGAAGTTAGTCTTTATATTGCATAATTAGTAGGAGGTAGCTAGACAACTTTTTGAAGCTTTGTAGTGATTGTTGTACATAGAAGTAGTAGTAGTTACCACTTGAATTAGTTGAAGCAAATTGATTAAGATGAATTGAAGTTAGCCACTTCGACTTTGTTGTTACTACTTTGCTACCTTTATATCCAATTCATCATCAACTATATGTCTTGAGATTTTGTTCTATATACATGCATGTATTCTGTTTCTGTCTTATGAAATATAAGGTTGGCTGAGCTAATCTTTTTAGCACATAGGTGTGTTGCTTTATTTTAATCACATTGTGGTGATTGCCTGCTAATATGTATGAGAAGGTTTTTGTAAAGGGTGGGCAATCATATTAAGCAAAATATTAAAAAAAAAACACTTACGGCGTCTAATTCCTAGAATTAGAAGCCGTAAGGCCATACTTACGACGTCTAATTCTAGGAATTAGAAGTCGTAAGGCCATACTTAATACGTCTAATTCTAGGAATTAGAAGTCGTAAGTATGGACTTACGGCGTCTAACTCCAAGAATTAGACGCCGTAAGTGGCCTAATTAAAGACATTCTTGGTCTAATTGAACTTACGGCGTCTAATAAAAAATTAGACGCCGTAAGTCTGAACTTACGGCGTCTAATTAAAAATTAGACGCCGTAAGTTCCGACTTACTGCGCCCCCCGAATAGACGTCCCGCGTAAAAAGGACGTTAAATGTCCAAAAAATAGGACGCCGTAGCCCTATTTTATAGTAGTGATATATATATATATATATATATATGAGATAGTACAGAGTAAAACCTTTATTTTTCTCACATGTTGCGTTATACACACATATCAGCAAATAACTTTTAGCTATAGAGATATATAGATATAAAACCAGAGTGCAACGTTCTATAATATATATATATATATATATATATATATATATATATTGTGTGTGTGTGTGTATGTTATCTTATTATCCTCTTTCTCTTCCCTTTTTGATTCTAAAGTTATACACGCACACATTTATACTTACAGCAAATCTCCTCTCTTATTGCTTTTGATATGTGTTGCGCTAATATATGTGAGTTGTTAATATGTACATACATTGCAACCATATGTTTCTCAATCTTTTCCAATCGTGCAGCAAAGTGTATATATAATGATAAAAAAAAAGCAAAGTGTATATATATATATATATAATATAAATAACCATGGGTTCTCCTCTTTCTTTCTTATGCAATATATATATAACCAACGATTTAGCTTTATATAAAGCTTTGGTTCAATGATAACTATCCTAGAGAAGTAGAGATGCTAACTCAGTGACACCAACTGCTTCTGTTGCAATATTCATTTAGCAGGGAAAAATCCACTTGACTTGATTCTATGATTTAAGGCTTAAAAACTCACGCTAGGATTTATGAAAACAAGAAGGAAGGTACTCAACGGCTTACCTTCAGGATCAGGCTTGTTTCGCTCAGACTTTCACCGACACTCAACGCCTCTGTTCTGGGTGCGTTTTGCAGAGGAAGATTTGAGCAAAACAATTCATGGTTTCTGTTATGGACCCAAATAATGGGCATGGTATGTGCGAGGCCCAATTGAAAGGCGCTAGGCGGGAAACCTTCCATGAAATAGGCAAACTGCCAATCACCCATGACTGTGCCGATAATGCAGGGATCATGCAGGATATACAAAGCACACGATCAAGAGGTGGGAGGCGCACGACGACAGAATGTTGACAAGAAGGACGAAACCCTAGGTAATCTCTATAAATAGGGATTACCTACTAGGTACACATTCAGACTCACTAGTCCATTCTTTACTATTCAGTCTCACTGTGCACACACATCACTCCAAGGCGAATAGCCACCCCTGTGTAGCATAGTGATCCATTAGCAACCGCTGTTATCTCCTCCATAGATATCAGTGGGCGCTACATCCGATCCAATATCAATCATACCTAGCCTGTCGAGGCTAGACATCTGTGTTCTATTACAGAACATTGGCGCCGACCGTGGGGAAGACGAAAATAACGATTCCCAGAATCATAAAAGCTACTCGTAATCACTGAGTATGGCCGCTATTACCAGGAGTCGCAATCAGATTCCTCGATCGTTGCAACCGCCAGGGGGACAGCCTGGATCACAAATTCCAGAGCAGGCGTCCCGACGCTCAGATTCAATAGGCCCTGAAGTAGACCCTCAAAGAGACGGACCAGAGGCCGAAATGGAGGACACAGCTCGGTCTCCTAATCCCGATCTAGGACGACGTAGGGCGCGGACTGCGGATTAGGGCCAGGGCATCCCTCAGCCCCAGCACGAATTCCAGATTAACCATCCGGACATACGCCTGCTGCACAACACTTTTGGAGCGGTGGTTCGGCGGATGGACAACATGGAAAACTGGCATAAGCTCTAACAGGATGACAACACCCGTGTTATTCGGGAAGAATTGGAACGAAAAAATGCCACATGGCGGTTGGAGATGCAACAAATGCTAAAGGAGCAATATGATGCTAAAGTAAACCAAGCTCGAGATGAAGGGCATAACGACGAAGGTTCTAATCGAACGGCCAACTCGGCTTCCATACCTGACGACCAAGAGGAATCCCGAAGAAAGACCTCGGACATCCATGGCCGAGATAAGGACCAGGAGAAGGAAGCCAGTCAGAGAGTCGTAAAGAGCAGTGACGTGCGGGCCAAGCAGTCAAGGGGCCAGCAAGCCGCTCAAGCCGACTTGAAGGGGCTGGAGAAAGCGATCCGCGAGACCATGCTACCAAAGAGGAGCCCCCACCGCTCAGCAAGTCACCAGCTCAGACAGATGAAGATACATTTTTGGGACAGTTCACTGACAAAGTCATGGCGGCCGTGTACCCGAAGGGCCTAGATTCAAGGGAATTGCAAAAATATGACGGAACCAAGGACCCTTTGACGCATTTGAACAACTTTAAAATGGAGATTATGGTGAAGGGAATAAGGGGAAATGTGATACCCCTGTTATTTGCCGGAACGTTCAGAGGAGCCGCGCAGTTGTTGTTGGGATCCGTACACGCAGCGGAGTAAAAAAAAATACGGATCCCTTAGGCGGATCGCTCAACGGCGTTTAAATCAAGTTTTAGGGTTTCCGAATCGTACCTTTGCAGAACAATTTGAACTGGTGGGCTACCTTCTCGATCAGTAGAAGCCGACTCTTTAGAATCGCCTTCCTCTACCGGTATCCACACTAACGGCCTCCAACACCGACGACAGCGTGCTAGCGCCTCAGTATTCTTGCGTCTCTCTCTTTTTCTTTCTAGGGTTTCTCGCGGCTTTCTAATACGCTCGACAAAATGTCCCGTAGGTTTTTCTAAACCTAGCAGACGTATTAAATTCAAAACCAATTTTGAATATGGATTAAAAAATATATTAATTAAATCTATCTGATAGATCTAATCAAATTTATTTATTTAATCCGAATTAAAAGCCCTCTGATTTAATTTATATCTATAAATTAAATCAAGATATGATATCGTTATATTTAATTTAAAATGAGATCTGATATCTCAGTTCAAATTAAATCTGATATGCAATATCTTTATTCGAAAAATAAATCTGAGATACAATATCTCAATTTATTATAGTTATTTAATTTATCAAATAAATTAAATACTATATATAATAATATTATTGTCAATAAATAATATCATTATTATTTTCAAATTTAATATATTTATATATATATATATACACACACACATCCTAGATTAAATAAGTATTCATTAAATCTTAAACACATTTAAGATTCAATGAATCTGGACACTCTTGCTCGTGTTGGGCCATTCTTGTGTGCTACCCGTAGGCCCACATGAGATTGGCAACGGGCCAATACTGATACCCGCCCACAAGTCGCAAGCGGCCTCTAGCAAGACATTGCGACTACCCAATTCATATGGGATCGTTGATAAGTACAATGACTTGCCCCTAGGGCATAATTTCCAACAGACTCCCACTTGCACTAGGTGCAATCATTAATTACCTTAATTCCCATTGCCCTAACATGACACTCATGTTTTACTTGTACAAGCGGCTTAGTAAGAGGATCAACGTCATTGTTTATGCGATATAACCTATCGTACAACCATGTCACGTCCCTTTTGTCACGCGATAATTTGGTCAAGGATGAGGCATGGAAAATGTCAACTTCTGTTCTTGACCATTACTCTCGATTCTTGAGTAGTCTAACAATTGAGATGGAAACTCATTTCCATCGTAGTATGGCCATACATTTCTTAGACTTACTCATCGAGGGGCCCAGTATTATCTCTCTACAAATGTGAGGGACAAATCCCATCTTGACCACTCACATTCCTCCGCATGAGAACCACTGATCCCGATCCTAGCCTTTATCATCACCCGGTCAAAGGTGACTTTTGACTAGGTCAAAGACCAGCGACTCATCATGTAGGAATCCATGATGATCTCAGGTTAAAGGGCGTTGTGACGCGGTTATAAATGAGAAAAGCTTATGACTTATTCCATGCAGCTTTCTCATAGTGGGTCGGTCCAGCACCTTGTACTCTTACAAGTGCCTATGACTTTGACTCGTATCTCCATACTCATCAAAGTCATGCTGGTCTTATTTCATCTTCGCTCCCGCGGAGATGACCGACCAGGGACATTTAGGATAATCTATAAGATATATCCAAGGATTAGTTATCACTACAAACATGCAAATGAAATGATAACTAAAGCTGCTATATACTCAGCTTCTATTGCAGAATCAGCTACAGTGCTCTGCTTAGAGCTCTTCCAGCTTACCGCACCACCATTCAAAGGAATACATATCCTGATTACGATCTTGAATTATCTTGATCAGTTTGGAAACTCGCATATGTGTGATCAGTCACACAGAGCTCATCCTCCAAGCCACCATATACCAAGAATAAGTCCTTAGTCCTTCTTAAGTACTTAAGGATATTCTTGACAAAGAGTCAGTGACCCTCACCGGATCTTGTTGATATTTGCTTGGTCATATTCAAGGCACATGAGACATTCGGTCGAGTACATAACATGGCATACATGATAGATCCAATGGCGGAGGCATATGGAATCTTACTCATGCGGTCTCTTTGATCCCGTCTACTAGGACACAGATTCTCACCGAGATGGATGCCATGAGACATGGGCATATTACCCCCTTTTGAATTCGCATACCGAATCTATGCAGATCTTGTCTATGTATGTGCTCTGACTTAGGCCTATCAGCCTCTTAGATCTATCTCTATAGATCCTAATCCCAAGGATGTAAGTGGCTTCGCCTAAGTATTTCATTAAGAACGACTTTCCTAACCAAGACTTGACACTCGCAAGGTAGGAATCTCATTCCCAATGAGTAGGATGTCATCAACATAAAGCACTAGAAATACAACCGTGCTCCCACTAACCTTTTGTAAACACAAGGTTCATCTATGTTTTGAATGAATCCAAACTCTTTGACTACTTCATCAAAACGATGATTCCAAACTCCGAGATGCTTGCTTCAAACCATAAATGGATCTTTGAAGCTTGCAAACTTGTCCTCTGGACGCACAAAACCCTCAGGTTGTGTCATGTACACATCCTCAAGGAGCTTTCCGTTAAGGAAGGCTGTTTTGACGTCCATCTGCCATATTTCATAGTCATAATATGATGCAATGGCAAGAAGAATTCTGATTGATTTGGCCATTGCAACTGGGAAAAGGTTTCATCATAGTCAACACCATGAGTTTGAGTGAATCCTTTTGCAACCAGTCGTGCCTTGAAGATATTTACTTTGCCTTCCATGTTAGTTTTCTCTTTGAAAACCCACTTGCACCCAACGGTTTTTACACCCTCAGGTGGATCGACTAAGGCCCATACCTCACTGTCGTACATGGATTGCATTTCAGACTTCATAGCACCAAGCCATCTTTCGGAGTTGGGTCCCACCATGGCCTCGCGATAGGTAGTTGGCTCATTGTGCTCAATGAGCAAAACATCACGGCTTCCAGTAATCAGAAATCCATATCTCTGAGGCTGTAGCCGTGTTCTATCCGACTTCTGTGGGTCTTGTGTTACGTGAGTAGGCTCAATAACTTGTTGTGAGTCTTCTCTGGTTTCCATATGTGGTTCTACATTGTCTTGTGACTCTCGAACTTCTTCGAGGTTCACCTTACTCCCACTTGTTCTTTTAGAGATAAACTCTTTTCCAAGAAGACACTATTCCGAATAACAAACACTTTGTGATCGGTGGGATTGTAGACATAGTATCCTTTAGTTTCCTTAGGATACCCCACAAAAAGGCATTTTGAGGATCTGGATGATAATTTATCAGAGGCTTGTTGTTTGACATAAACCTCACATCCCCAAATTTTAAGAAATGACAAACTGGGTTTCTTCCCAGTCCATATCTCATATGGTGTCTTTTCAACTGCCTTTGACGGAACACGATTTAGTGTGAACGTAGCTGTTTCTAGGGCATGGCCCCAAAAGGAAGGTGGAAGATCTGTTTTACCCATCATAGATCGAACCATATCTAATAGAGTTCGATTCCTCCGCTTAGAAACACCATTCCATTGAGGTGTTCCTGGAGGAGTAAGTTGCGAGACGATCCTACAACTCCTAAGATGGTCAATGAACTTTGGCTCAAATATTCACCACCCCGATCAGATCGAAGTGTCTTAATTGTTTTGCCAAGTTGATTTTGCACTTCATTTTGGAATATTTTGAACATTTCAAAAGATTCCGACTTATGTTTCATTAAATAGATATATCTATATCTACCGAAATCGTCTATAAATGTAATGAAGTACAAATGACCTCCTCTCGCAGATGTATTCATTGGTCCACACATCAGTATGTGTGAGGCCCAATAATTGGTGGCTCTCTCACTGTGTCCAGTAAAATGTGCCTTTGTCATCTTTCCCAATAAACAAGACTCGCATGTATCAATTGATTCAAAATCAAATGAGTTAAGAAATCCATCTTTATGGAGTTTCGAAATGTGTTTCTCATTTATATGGCCTAGACGACAATGCCATAGATAGGTCGGATTCAAATCATTTGACTTGAACCTTTTAGTAGTTATGTCGTAGATTCGTCCATTCAATTTTCTACTGTCCTTGAGACCCTACATTTATTCAAATGTGAGATCCACATGTAGTATCTAATACCCATGTTGAGGAAGTGGAAAAGCGAATATCTATGACATAGATACTTGAAGCGATAGCCCCGCTATCCTTCTTGTTCTTTTCGAGATCTTCGAGGTAGAGTTTGCAATTCCTTTTCAAATGACCAAGTTCATTGTAAAAGAAACAGACTCTATCCTTTGGAGGTTTTGCCTTCTTGGCTTTCCGTTTCATTCCCCTTCCTTTACGAACGGTCAAAACAGTATTGGGCCTCTTCGTAAGGCTTAGCTCAGCAGTTTTGAGCATTTCATGCAGTTCAGAAATTGATTCCTCCATGTTGTAATCCATGACAAAGTTACCATAACTTCCTGGGAGTGAGTTGAAGATCACATCTGTAGCTAACTCCTGGGACATGGGGAATTCAAGCCTCTCAAGGTGATCAATGTAGCCCTTATCTTCAAAACATGAGGACTAACCGATGCACCCTCAGCCAGCTTGCAGGAATGAAAGGCCTTTGCGGTCTCATACCTCTCTTGCCTTGCCTGTTACTGGAACATTTCCGTAGGATGAACAATCATCCCAGAGGCCTCCACATGTTCTAGATCTCTATCGAGGTCTAGAAGCATAGTAGCAAGCATCAGGCATCCTGTATCCACAGAGTCATCTTTATGCTTCGTATAAGCATTAGTCAGAGCTCTTGGATTAGCAATGCAGCTCGTCAGAATGGGTTGATTGATGAGATATTCTTTTTTCTTTCGTGTTTAGGATCAACACTTAAGTTCCCAAACATGTCAAGAAAGTTTGTCTCATCAAGTTCGTCCTTCTTAAGGACTGATCGCATTGATGGTGTTGAAGTATTACTAGACTACATGATTCTACAACTAAAGATATGCAACGTTTAATTAATAATCTCCCACTGAATTAAGAACCCTCATTATAATTAGTGGGCTAAGATCCATATTTGGCTTAAATTTAAGTCCGCTTTGGCAGGACGCTTAAATTAAGTTATTTAGGTAGGCAAACCCCTTGCCAATTACATCATATGTAACTCTTAGATCTTTATGGGATTCAATCATCATATGACGTGTCATGTTTAATCCCATCTAATGCCTTGAGATCCAAAACCGTTTTGATAATCTCAATTAAGTCGGACAATAATGAATATTGAGTATCACCATTACTCACTCTTGTCTCACGAAGATAACTCGATGCATCCACTTTGGTGGAACATACAAATGGGCGATCTAGGTTTTGACAAGTATTCATTTATTGGTGGCATTATGACTTAAGATTTTATTTAGAGGGTATAATTAGATTAATCCTATTAATTATACTTATATGAATGCAATCACTATTGTATCTCATATAATATCTAAATTAATTATGAGTGATCTAATCAAATCATAATTAAAATTCTAAATTAATTATGAGTGATCTAATCAAAATATAATTAAAATTCTAAATTAATTATGAGTGATCTAATCAAAACATAATTAAAACTCTAAATTAATTATGAGTGATTTAATCAAAACATAATTAAAACTCTAAATTAATTATGAGTGATCTAATCAAACCATAATTAAAATTCTAAATTAATTATGAGTGATCTAATCAAACCATAATTAAAAATTCTAAATTAATTATGCAATGATCAAATCCAAAACATAATCAAGGACTGCGACACAACATGACTCACCTAACCTAGAATCCTCTCAAGCCAATGAGAAGACTTCTCTAGATAAAATTAAAGAAAAATACTTCATGAGAAACCTCGTTTCAACATAGCATGCCATATTTAAAAAAATACAACACTTGTAAAATCTAGAGCCATATTGTTCACCATACCCAAACAAGTTAAATCACACCATATATTTAATTCATACAGTTATGCAATAAAATATTATGGTTAAAGTTATCATGATATAAATTCTCTAATTTATATTCATGATTTAAAATCTCGCGCTACTGACAATCAGCCGGGGTCCCTACGGTTTAGAATGTGCAATTTTTAATATCCCTCTTTATTTATAAGATTCTCTCATTAAATTGTTCATCATACCCCTTTCTCCAATGCGATCAATCGCACTTCCTGCTATTCTAAGACTGAAGAGTAGCTTTTGGATTAAGGTAACAACCCACCAACGAGTTTTGACTCAAATAGCTGGGTAGACCAACTGCCCTATGTCCTGTGGGGTTATCGAACAAGTGTCCAATCATCAACCGGAGAAATGCCATTCAAGCTGACTTACGGATGTGAAGCCATGATCCCGATCGAGATTGGAGAGTCATCTTGGCGGAGGGTCACAACCCTTCAACATGAAGAAGAGAACAATGATGCAATTGCGGTTGAATTAGATTTGATAGATGAAGTTCGGATCGCGGCACACTGTCGGGATCTGGCAGCCAAGCAACTTCTTTCAACCCGGTGCAACAAAAAGGTGCGCCCCCGGTCTTTCGACAAGGGGAGCCTCGTCCTCAGGAGGGCGGACATTGGCAACAAAAATGCTGCAGAAGGGAAGCTGGCTCCCAACTGGGAAGGCCCATACCGAGTTATTGAAAATCTCGGTAAAGGAGCCTATAAGTTGGAGACGCTGCAAAAGAAAGCTGTAAAGCGGACTTGGAATGCTGACAAGTTGAAAGCTTATTATAGCTGAAGTTTACAGCCCTAAGGAGGGCGATCTCATTAGAAGGACCCGACATGATCTTACTTGTGGGAGGTCGGTATGTTATCTCTTTATGTTTACATTTCTTGTAAGATGTTTTACCAACGTTCAGAATCTATTAATAAAAGAATGGCTTAGCCATGTTTCCGCAAATAAGATCAATGTCTGCCTTCTGATAATAAAACATGTAGAAGTCAGGGTATTAAAAATCCGGTTTCAAAAATCATGTATGATTTAAATGTGGTGAAACCAGGGTAGAAGAACCCGGTCTCAAAAAACCACATCACAGACATGTAGAGGGCAGGGTAATGAAACCCGCCCCACCAAGATCATGTCACAACTAAACATGATGAATTCAGGACAACAAGCCCGTTTTCAGAAATCGTGTAAAGTATAAACATGTAGAAGCCAGGGTATTAAAAATCCGGTTTCCAAAATCATGTATGATTTGAATGTGGTGAAGCCAGGGTAGTAGAACTCGGTCTCAAAAAATCACATCAGGTCCAGACAAACAGAGGGCAGGGTAATGAAACTCGCCCCACCACGATAATGTCACAACTAAACATGATGAATTCAGGGCAACAAGCCCGTTTTCACAAATCATGTAAAGTATTATCATGTGGAGGACAGGGTAATCAAATCTGTCTTCCAAAATCATGTATAATATAAATATGCAATAGTCAGGGTATTTAAATCCGACGTGCGAAAGCATACATAACTCAACCATGATAATGGGTAATGATCCCTAGTTTGTGAGAATCGAATCTCGTTCGGGCATGTAAGGGATAGAGGAATAAAACCCATCCTCCGGTGCTACGAATAAATCTAAGCGAGTTCAAATGCTGAGCAATGAAGCTCGCTTTTCAGCATCACGATCAAGATATTTGGTAGTTTTATGATGAGGACTTCGGTTGCTAGAAATCATATAACAAACTAGCAGGCTCAAATGCGCGAGGACAAAGCTAATGCTTTAATCAAGAATACTGGTCTACAAATTATAATTCATATAAGCACTAGCTTACATGACCAAAGTTACGACAAAAGTTATGGCCTACGGCCAGAAATTTACAAACTTAGAAAGTCCCCCTACAAGCACCACGCCAATATAAATGTTCAGAGTTGCAACGGCGGCCCACTGGCTAACGAAGAAGGCTGCTCATCTTCGCTGTCGTCAGCCCCAGGTGGAACCAGCTTCCCCTAGTCGTTGACGTAGGCTTCGATGTGTAGCCCAATCATGTTTAAAGTGATGTCAGGATTCAGGACCCGAATATGCTCCACCGCATTCTGGAAGGACAATTTGGCAGCCTGACCATGCTGCACAAGCTTGGAGTTGGCAGCCGCAAGCTCCGCATCCTTTTCCCTGAGCACGCCTTTCAGATTATCACTATCAAGGGTCATTTTCTGGATCACGACGGCATCTTCCAGGCGGAGGAGCTCGAGATGACGCAACCCGTCCCACGCAGCAACTAACTCGGTTTCCTTTGCATCCAGTTTAGAGAGTGCCGCGGCAGCCTCGTCAATAGCGGTTTCCAGTTTATCATTGGTGGTAACCAGTTGCCGGCGTAGTTCCTCAAGCTCGGCCCAGAGGTCGGTCTTCTCCTTCTGTACCCTTTTAAGGAGGTCATTCATTTCGGAGAGTTTTTTGACACATCGTTCAGCGCTTTCGACCGAAGGGCATACTGGATTCGTAGGGCAGCATAGGGTTGTACCAAAGAAGCCGCCTGATGGGTATACAGCTCAATCTCGGCAAGATGAAGCTCCTCTTTTTTGGTGGGCCTTGTGGGGGAATAAAGCTGAGCAGACGGTCGTACCAGGTCTCTGATATCTTCCGTCACCCCGTCAGACCAAAGAACCCCTCCAGACATGGTTTTATGGGAGTGAGGCATAGCAAAGGTAGACGGGCAGGAAGTAGTCGGAGAAACCGGTGTTGCAGTCGCCTCAGGCGGGGTAGATGGAGTTGGAGAGGCAGGCGCAGCAGTCGTAGCAGCCACCTGCTTATCCTTGGACTTCCTCTCCTTTTCCTTTCCCACTTGGATCCATCCTTGGCGGCAGATCGCTTGTGGGGAGCCTTGGTGGTAGCAGCTGCCTCAGGAACAGCAGGTTAACTGCCCACGGTGGGTTCATCAGCGGGAGGAGGAGGCGCAAATCCAGTAGGGTTGGCATGAAGACGGAGCTCTTTAAAGATCTCAGGATGCGCTGGCCTCCTCATTTGTTGCCCTGCATAGAAAAGAGAAGGTTAGCTTACGACAGATTTCACAAATGGATCATCCATGACCATAGAGCAAGTGAGCGTATAATCTCATACCCTTGGGGGCTCGTCGTTTAAAGGAAGAAGTGGAAATATAATCATGTGGATCCATCAGCGATTCAAGGGAGCTGGAAAGGGTGGTAAGCTTTTCCACGGCCGCTTCCTCAGCTTCAGTAAGGCTGGCCGGGCTGGGAGTGTAAGCCCCGGACTTAAGCTTATAATGGACGTTTGTCCAATAGAGAGGGAATCTCCCTTCCAGCACCCCAGAAGCAGATTTCGTAAGGAACCAGGGACACTGGAATGGAGTGGCCCTGACTTTGACAAAAGCCGACTTGAAATGTTTCCATGACTCAATAAAAGCTTTAAAAAGCTTATGCTCGCTCCTCCCCCGGAATGTGGTCCACCCAAACCAGAACGTCCCCCTACCCAGGAAGGTATTCATTTCTAAGGGGGCGTAAAAGGTCATGAAAACCGAGACGGTACAACAGATACTCAGTTTACTGTAGAGGCTCTCAAAAGCAATAGCGAATGCCCAACCATTGGGATGAAGCTGTGAAGGAGCCAGGTGCAGATGGTTGAGAGATCAATTTGGAAGTCGGTAAAAGGGAACCTGACACCAAGGAGAGTAATAACATCCCGGTAAAAGTAAAAGAAGTGAGGCTCATGAGGCTCTTCCTCGGCCGAGCAACGGCAACTGACTCATCGGCCAAGGGAAGTCTTACGGAATACCCGGGCCCGTCTGCACTTATACAGAGTTGAGGGAATTCCTCCGGGGTCAAGGTGCTCTTAAAGTCGATAACTCTCGTGCTAACGACCTTCTTGGGGGAGTTGGGATTTCTGACTGATCCAGACGAACTGGCCTCGTCCGCTTGGGACGGCACCAGAGATTGAGATGACGATGCCATCTATGCCTAGAAAAAGAAAAAAGGGGAGAGTTAGCGAGTCAGCAAAAGCACTTACCCGAATCTACTAGGGTAAAGACGTGAAAGATCAATAAAATGTTCAAAAGCGTTTTGGTCATACAGGCCTAAAGGTCCACGAGAGCGATGAATAAATTCAAGATGGAAGAAGAGAAGAAATATTGCGCTCAAGATGGAGGAACTGGGTGCGAGCAGTTTGTTCAAACCTAGAAAAACGTGAGGGTCATTCTATAACCTTTCTACTCAAAGACCATTTCCCAAACCTAGAAACTCGAAGAAACAACTCTCACAAACGGTGATGAAGAATCCAGAAAAGTTTCTCAACACTGAATACTAAAGGAATCGCAAATACAAAAATTGATGAAGGTTGTAAAGAGTCATTGGAATACCTGATAAGGATTTTGGACGAGAAACGAGCAACAAGATTGGCAGTCGTTGAGGCAATGCAGAAAAGGCTGGCAAAGCGTCGGGCGAGCAAAGTATCTAAAATGACGAAGGAAGTTGAGATATATAGGTTTGGGGAAATTCAAAACGTTGGTGAAAAGTTTTGAATTTAAAACGACAAGGGCAGTTGCGTAGAAACGGCGGAAAGTCAAGACAACCCTAAAAGCGCAATGATGTGGTTTCTAAAACAATGTGGGCATTAAATGCTCACGCCTTTCAAACACCTATGACGTAGCACCTACGTTTGAGCAGGCGGTGATACGCAGAGACGTGACAGTCTGCAGAGGAAAGATGCATCTTTTCAAATCCATGTGAACCGATGGGTTGCGGAAGAGTCATGATAAGAAAAACGACGGTTCATATAGCTGAGGATTATAACCGGATTCACACGATACTGAAAATACGGTATGACAGACAACCTGGACAACCGAGTTAAGGTGGCGCGGAATGCCGGGGTCCTTATTAAAAAGAAATTACAATGGTGACAACCAAGTTAAGATGGCGCGGAATGCCGGGGTCCTTATTAAAATAAATTAGCCGTGTGGGGACAAAATTGAGTAAATGGCAGCCCATAGAATGCGCTCAGTTGACCTCAGGTATTGGAATAAAATTCAATACCAGTGATCGCGTACACTCAAACTTATATCAGGCAAATGAAGAAAGAAGAAATCATCTTTATATTGATACTTGGTCAGGTTACACAGTTCTTTTACAAGGAAATAAACTGAACCACTCGTCAACAGCGAAGATTACAAGGTCAATGTAAAGAAAGAAACTACATTTATGCATCCCCTAATTACAACAGGTGATGATGGCCAGAAACCTCCCACAAAGTTGGAGAGACCTGGCAGCGAAGGTCGAGCGACTACGCAACAAATCACTTCATGTTGCTGAAGGTGCTTGTTGGATATGCTGGAGCCCTTAGAGAAGTTTAGACAAGTCCAGGAGGACTGCTAAACAGGTCTCGGGTCTCCCCTGGTGGATGAAGAAGCTCCGACTAGAAGATGCTCAGATAAAAACCCGAACATCTTCCCAAAATCCCATACGAAGTTGAACCAGACGTGAAGACTGGCAACTACATCTGGAATCCCAGGCACCCACCAAGCGACATGCTGGAAGACTAGCAACTATATCTGAAGGTAAGGCCACAGGGCCGAACGAGCGTTTTCTTTCTTCGAAATCTCTTTCTCCCTCCCCACATGGTTGAAAAAATGGAAGCGGGCCAGCGGATGATAGAGTTTGAAAATCTCACAAGAAGGCTCATCGTTTTTTATGGAGTGTTTACCCAGTATAGATAAGGCAAAGAAGACCAGTGGTGTAGGAGAACGAGAAGTGATGAAGAGAATTTATAGGCCCAGCAGAGTGCAAGGGCCACGTAGTAATAAATGGTGCTTTAACGGAGATGGCGTTACAGATTCCCATAAAAACGATCATGACTGTTGTTAGGAAAGTGTGAGGGATAACTGCGCGCAAAAACCAAGAACGACCAAAAATGGCCAATGGACGCCAGGGTGTGATAGTATGATGTCAGATGGATAAGCCGAAAGGTCGTCCAATCAGAGAATGCCACGTGTCTCTATTTCTCCCAAGATTGGGGGCAATATGCGGATGGAGAATTCAAAGCGACAAAACTTTACACAATCCGGTAAAGATAAATCTTAGATGCCATAAAGACACCGTCGTGGTTTTAACTCGGCTGGCCGGGTTAAGAAAAATGGCGAAGCGTCACGATAAAGGAGCCCGGTACGGAGACAAGTCGGTAACTAGTTCTTAGAGCTTAATCAATACTGAGGTAAATAGGGAAGGAACATCCCGAGATAAAGAGCAGTTAATCTCGGCAGCCCAGAAACTCGAACTTCCGAGCTTGGGGGCAACTGTTATGGACCCAAATAATGGGCATGGTATGTGTGAGGCCCAATTGAAAGGCGCTAGGCGGGAAACCTTCCATGAAATAGGCAAACTGCCAATCACCCATGATTGTGCCGATAATGCAGGGATCATGCAGGATATGCAAAGCACACGATCAAGAGGTGGGAGGCGCACGACGACAGAATGTCGACAAGAAGGATGAAACCCTAGGTAATCTCTATAAATAGGGATTACCTACCAGGTACACATTCAGACTCACTAGTCCATTCTTTACCATTCAGTCTCACTGTGCACACACATTACTCCAAGGTAAATAGCCACCCCTGTGTAGCACAGTGATCCATTAGCGACCGCTGTTATCTCCTCCATAGAATCAGTGGGCACTACATCCAATCCAATATCAATCATTCCTAGCCCGTCGAGGCTAGACATCTGTGTTCTATTACAGAACAATTTTACTCTCTATCTCTCTCTACAAGTTGCAGCTCTCAAACTCTCTCTCTCATTTTCTCGTTCTCCTTCTCAGTTTCACTCTGCGCTTCTGTTTATTATTATTTTTTCTCTCTCTCGCACATTGTTCTGTCCAAACAGTTGCAATGAGGGAGTTTATAGCCGCTGATACGTTGAGAGGTGCTGGGATCGATGAGGTCTCTGCTACGCCAAAAAAGTGAGGTTCAAACGTTGTGGAAGCATGGTCATTTGCGTGAACGGCGTTTTGTCTCTTTTCCTTTCCTCTTCCGTTGCGTTTCGAGCTTTGGCGCATAAATCAGAGAAAGTTGTTTCACAGATATATTCATGCGGTTGCGTGTGTACAGTAGGTTGGAGAATAGATGAATTGACTTTTATGTTTTGGGTTGAGTACTGTGTTTCCTGGTCATGTGTTGGAGCTGGAGGGATTTAGTGAATAATAGAGGATGGTTTGGTTTGGGCCAAGAGTTGGAAATAATGGGTTTGTGTATATATATATTAAAACTAATGGGTTGAGTTGGAGAGAAGCCCGTTAAAGTTATCCCACTTGACCCTACAAGTCTCTTATTTGTAATTTAGGGTCATTACTCATTTAATTGTAATTAAGAGAAATAAATTATAACTTTAATCCTTACTTCCATTTAAGGTTTTTTTCTTTCTTTCTCAATTAATTCCTCTAGGCCATAAAATATTAATTCCATAATTTTTAGGCCTAAATTACTCCTTACTTGAATTTACTATTTTTCCCAAAATAAACTAATTAAGGAAAAATAACCCTAAATTTCCAATAATTAACCTCATAATTATTTTAAACCAAAATTACATAATTAATTCCCATAAAATATCTAAATTTCAAATCCCAAAATTTGGGATGTTACACCTTGTGTGTTTTTAGAAAAGATACCAGTATGTGGGGGCCCACGCACACACGCTCTCTAACCTGGCATTGGATGGTGGGCCTCGAAATACGTGCCACAAAGCCGAGTAGAATCCTGAGTAAGCACCAATACAATAGATTTAATAAAGTTGGTTATGATGACTAATGATGACGCAACTTTTGTGTTGGCATCTCTAGAACACGCCACCTAGCATTTGAGTCCAGGGAATCCACGGTCTTCGATTTGGTCTGGTACTTCACTTTTCCGAATACCAAACTCAGGAGTTAGGGGAATTCTTCAAGCCTCCCTTTCCCTGACATAAAGTGGCGCCTAATAAGAGAGAGAAAAGGGAAAGAAGATGCTTCAATGACACTTGACATCATGAGATTTATTCACTTGGACACATGTTAACACAAGAGTCTAATTACATGAGATTAAGGATCATTTAATCCTCCCAAGACCCTTAAATTTTGACAAGCTGAAGAAAAAGAGAGAAAATTTGAGAAAAATTAAGGAAAAAAGGAAAAGGAAAGAGAAAGGAGGAAGAAGGAAGAACTAGAAGCAAGGAGATAAGTCATATTTCTGCCATATATTTCCTATGTGTTATGACTATTTTGCATGGTAAAATTGAGCTAAGGAATGCGTTTGATTTGATGAAATATGTTAGAAATCATGCACTTATGGAAATAGGGGATAAATGAAGTAAGTTGTTGCATTTTAAACACTATCCCACATATAGGTAGAAGAAAAGGTTGCATTTTCACACATTCTGAAATCACATAATAAAGCTAATATAATGCTACAACATTTTATATCTTTGCTATGAACTAACACCATAATGCTACCACAATGCTATAGCATCATAAGTGATGAATTGTTATGTGTTGTGTTACGCTGATATTTTCTTAAGAATATTTCAGGAAAAAATACAGGTAATTGAGTCAGATGTTAAGACGATGGTTGACTTGACAGAAACTGTCACACCCCTTATTTCTACGTCATGCATTAGAGTAAATGGCGTAACAGAGCATGTATAATGGTTTGGATGATGAGTACTAATAATATATGCACATACATATGTTGGGATCCGTACAACGCAGCGGAATAAAACTCTTATGAATCCCTTAGGCGGATCGCTCAATAGCGTTTAAATCTGGATTTAGGATTTCTGAATCGTACCTTTTTCGGAACAATTTGAACTGGTGGGCTACCTTCTCGTGCTTCTTGATCAAGTGGGCTAACGCCTTCTTGTTCGATCAGACAAGAGCAGACTACGCGTGTCCTCTCCCTCTACCGGTATCCACACGAACGACCTTCAACACTGACGGCAGCGTGCTAGCGCCTTCTTGTTCTTGCATCTCTCCTTTTTCTATCTAGGGTTTCTCGCGGCTTTTCTAATACGCTCGACAAAAGTCCCGTAGGGTTTTCTAAACCTAGCAGGCGTATTATATTCAAAACAAATTTTGAATCTAGATTAAAAAAAAATTAATTAAATCTATCGATAGATCTAATCAAATCTATTTATTTAATCCGAATTAAAAGCCCTCTGATTTAATTTATATTTATAAATTAAATCAAGATATGATATCGTTATATTTAATTTAAAATGAGATCCGATATCTTAGTTCAAATTAAATCTGATATGCAATATCTTTATTCGAAAATTAAATCTGAGATACAATATCTCAATTTATTATAGTTATTAAATACTATATATAATAATATTATTGTCAATAAATAATATCATTATTATTTTCGAATTTAATATATATTAAATCAAGATATGATATCGTTATATTTAATTTAAAATAATCCGATATCAAATTAAATCTAATATGCAATATCTTTATTCGAAAATTAAATCTGAGATACAATATCTCAATTTATTATAGTTATTCAATTTGTCAAATAAATTAAATACTATATATAATATATTATGTCAATAAATAATATCATTATTACGAATTTAATATATTTATATATGCATATACACACACACACACACACACACACACACATCCTAGATTAAATGAGTATTCATTAAATCTTAAACACATTTAAGATTCAACGAATCTGGACACTCTTGCTCGTGTTGGGCCATTCTTGTGTGCGACCCTGTAGGCCCACATGAGATTGGCAGCGGGCCAATACTGTACCAGCCCACAAGTCGCAAGCGGCCTCTAGCAAGACATTGCGACTACCCAATTTATATGGGGATCGTTGATAAGTACAATGACTTGCCCCTAGGGCATAATTTCCAACAACATATACTAGTTAAGTGTAAATACTAATCACCACGAGGATATTAGAGATACAGTTATCCGGGATAAGTTAGCAAAAGTATCAACATTATACAACTGTTTTATAACTTCCAAAAATAAATATAAAATATTACAAAACTCCTCTTGAATCCACCCTTCCTCCAGCAACCCTCACAACACCACCTTGCCCCTTAGCTTGCTCCTGAACCACTACCTAAATCTTTCGTTATATCTGAGATTCAAAATCAAATCTTAGAGTAACAGTTAATCTCTTATACATAGTGTAAACAGTATATGATAGCCACCCACGAAGACACGAATCCATAGTCATGGTAAAATCAAGCATATACATAAACACATGACATAGGTGATTAGAGTTACTACCTGTTTGTTTAGTAGCACAATAATATCCGGGTTCTTTGGCTAGTCTTGGGAACTTGTAAATTCCTATAATTATAAAAATAGCGAATATTACTCAATACTCATACCCAAACATTACAAAAGGTCTTGGTTATCATATAGCACTTATTACCACCTTTAAATGACTAGTGGTAGAGCATTGACTATCCTTTATGTCATTTTCAGACTTAGTCAACTTTTCTAGAGTTTTCACTGAACTTTGAAAACTCATAATTAATTGTACAAAAATACAATTAAGTTGTTTCCAAAGGATATGGGTCCCTTGACATGTAAAATTTTAATGACAAATATCACCAACAATCATAATAACACATAAAATTTGACTCATTCGCTTCTAAAAATCATTTCCAATCTTTATCCAACTCCATTTTTTTGTGTTGAACATTTTGGAATCATCAAAATCAACAAAATACAATTGTTTCATCATGGTTTGGTTTAGGCCGAAATGAGTCTTTGGAAAAGAACTTAATAAATTTCCAAATTAGCTTTATGAACTCTATGATTTTATGTGCCAAATTGCTTTTTAACTCATTATTTGGAATTTCAACATACTCTAACCTATTTTAGAAATTTGGGCAGCATCTCCCATAGGAGTTTACTGTTTCCCAAAACCAAAGAAAACATGGAGAAATCATCTACCAAAGTCAATCACAACAAGAACAAGTATAAGGTAAATTGGAACTCTACTTACTTGCCTTGTTCTTGGACTTTGACAAACTTCTTCCTTCTTAGCCACTTAACTCTGTCGGACTTCCCCCACAAATCACCATAGAAAAGTTGCTTGTTAGTGTTGGATATGATTAGTTTTGATGATGTCTTATATAGATGCCATTATTAAGAGCAAAAAGATTGTATGATATATTTATCTCCTACGTTGACTAACTACTATGTATTTAATTTAGATTAGTCCAAGTTGAATTATAGAGATTAATCAAGAAGGAGATAAGAGATTACAGGAAGAAGAAATTGCAGAAAGTGTCAAGGAAGCTAGAAGTTATCAAAGTATTTTGGGAATAATCAAGAAGAAGAGGAAATATTGAAAAAGGAAGAACTCACATAGAATGATTAGTCCAAATTAAATTATGAAGAATGATGAAGAGAAGAGAATAAGAAGAGAAAAGAGGAAAGAAAGAGTTAAATTATGGAGAATGATCAAGAGAAGAAGAAAGAAAGAAAGAAGAACTTGTTGAATGGAATGAGAAGAGTAAATACCCTTTTAGGTCCCTGGAAAAACACGCTCTACCCATTTTGGTCCCTGAGTAAAAAAAATGTCATTTCGGTCCTTTTTAGGGACTAAAAATGAGAATTTATGAGGATTAAAATGCCCACAAAAATGACTAAAAGGACTAAAAGTGACATTTTTTTTACTGTTTAAGGACTAAAAATGACATTTTTTTACTCAGGGACCAAAATGGGTAGCGCGTGTTATTTCAGGGACCAAAAAGGGTATTTACTCGAATGAGAAAATCATTATACAAGTTTTTAGATTGATTCTAGAAGTCTCCACGATCAAATGGAAGTTGGAATGGCTCAAATCGGAGTTAAAATAAGCAAAATCAAGTTTTGGGATGATTTAACTCGAGCCAGGAAGCTTAACTCGAGCCAGAATGGTTTCTACAATGTTTTGGGCATTT
This sequence comes from Acacia pycnantha, assembly GCA_025563575.1. Lineage (NCBI taxonomy): Eukaryota > Viridiplantae > Streptophyta > Magnoliopsida > Fabales > Fabaceae > Acacia > Acacia pycnantha. The sequence goes on from JAMWYP010000142.1 coordinate 371,146, forward strand.
AGTAGGAGTTGACTCGAGCCAAGCAATGCATTGACTCAAGCTAGGGCCTTAACTCGAGTCAGCCATATTGTTGACTCGAGCCAATAGTGATTTTCAAGCCATTTTCGCGCTCAGGTACGAGTTGACTCGAGTCAGCCAAAAATTACCTCGAGTTAATAGTGTTTTTCAGCACTTTGGTCACTTCTGTTTCACGTTCAGCTTTGGGCGAGGTCTGGTAATTCAATGATATCTATCAAACCAGAAATTGGATTGAGGTGAAACTAGTGGCATATGAAACTAGACTCCCAATGCGTCATTTAGATATAAAATTAAAACCCAAAGGAGTTCATATGAGAGAGATATGAATTTCACAAGTTGGTACATCAATTAACATCACACTGCTAACCAACCTTTGATGTTTTGAGTGTATCTCACAATATACAAATCCAATTGAGCTGAAACTGGTGCCATTTGAAAGTAGACTCAAAATTATTTTCATCAAGATTTGAACCAACCAAAACTAAGGTCAGACCAGGGAGTTATGGACTTCGAAAGTCGACACTTGAAATTCTGGAAGCATTTCAAAATAGGTTCGGATTTCTGGAAGTAGCTCACACTATACTCAACCAAATGAAGTGAAACCAATTCCATATGAATCTAGACTCAACAAGTGTTTCATAGAATATGGAAGCAACCAATTTTGATGAGCGCCTCCTCAAGTCAAGTTCAAGTCAAAGAACAAAGAATTGAGGATTTTGCCTTAAGCCAGAAGTTCCACCTCGAGTCTAAGTGAAGGTAGAGAGTTAGACATTTTGAGAGAGGTTTTTACCTCGAGTCAACAAGCGCACCTCAAGTCAGAAGGATCGTTTCTCAGAAATCCCAAAGTGCTTTGTTGAAACTGGCTCGAGTCAGGATTTTGGCTGCCTCGAGTTTGGGCACAGACTCTGTTAGTTCTCTATGTGTTTTGATGATTAATAACAATTGTAAACAAATATGAATGTTTTAATAAGACAAATAAGTCAAAAACATTCTGTCATCGCCAAACTTGAGCCTAGATAGGCAAGCTCGAGTTTCTTTGCTAACGAGAGAGCATATCAGGCTATTTCGGCATGCGAACTCGAGCACGAATATTTAAACTCCAGCCTAACCCTCCATGGTATATTGTTAAAGAGTTTACAAATGAGTAAACTCGAGCCTGTATAGACAAGCTCGAGTTTTCCTCTGGCGGGAAACATTTTCCAATTGAAAATCATCTCTTTAAACTTTAGATTTTATATTTTGTGTAGAGTTTGCTTATTTCCTATGGCTGTAAATTGATGAAAACTCGAGCCTAAGTATATGGACTCGAGCCTAATACTTTTGTGTTAAGTTTACTCTATGGTTTGACAAAAGAAAGAATAGTTTACCAAATGGGTAAACTCGAGCACATTATTGCAAGCTCGAGTTTTCCTTGTGAGAGCTTCAAGTTCTTCTTCATTCACAAACTCCAGAGTTTAAGTTCAAACCTCCAGTTCACTCCGATAAGCCCTGAAATAAATAAAGTCGAACTCAAGCCTGTCATTATGAACTCAAGCCCTTCATTGAAAAAGAGTAAAGCAAATGCACAAACTCCAGAGTTCATATTTGTGCTCCAGCCCACACTTTCGAATGATCAAATTTCTTAGGCATGAATAGTGTTAAACTCGAGCCTAATCACTAATGGACTCGAGCTTCACTGGTTTGAGAAATATTATTTCAGTGCTCGCCCGACAAAATGCTCGGCGATAATTCGAACTCGAGCCTACCTTTCGAACTCGAGTTTACATGATGAGACAACTTACAAACTCCGAGTTTACATCAAACTCCGAGTTTTCTCCTCACGAAGATGAACTCGATACTCAAAAGTGCCTTACGAACTCGAGCGACTTGGCGAACTCGAGTTTTGATCGGCAACACAAATGATCGTTCTTGGTTTAATCTGATTAGTTTGAACTACAAAATTACCATTTCTATGCGAATTGATTACATTCATTTAGAGGATTCATATCTATATTTAACCACTCTAAATCCAGAAAGTTTCAGGTATTAGCTGGATCAATCAACATTGATTTCACGCGACAATCAGAACCTCTACAATGAAGAAAATTTCACGCGTCTGGAAATCAATGAGCTGAAATTCAGAACCCAACGGCTATAATCCTCATCAACTTGAATTTCAAGTGAAGAACATGCAGAATTGAGAAGTAACGGTCACATAGCAATTGACCACTATATATGGAACATATTACAAACTTCGAAAAGAAGCGAAAAACTAAGCAGAAACGAAAAGTAAGCTCAAGAGTTACTTATACATTCGGTTTTCTTTACGTATTGTATTTGAGATACAAAGAGCCTCGGTGTTTATCAATATCTACTCGTGAGAGAGCTGTTATACATCTTATTCAATCATTGTAATAATCTCACGTCAAGGGGACTTGGAGATTGGGATTTGATTACAACTTGTAAGGGAGTGTATCCTAGAGAGAGGATAGTCCTTGAGTACGAGTGTGTATACGAATTGAGTGATAGTAGAAAAACCCGGAGAGTGCGGGACCGGACGTAGGTCAAGAGTTTGGACCGAACCAGGATAAACTTTCTGTGTCAAGCCTTTCTTCCCTATCTCTTTACGTTTAGCTTCAGCTTGGGTGAAAAGTTCTTTTTGTGTTAAGAGTTTTAAAATCCCCAATTCACCCCCTCTTGGTGATTTCCTTTCGTTTTCAGACTCGAGTCAAAGTTTCTGTTGCCTCGAGTCAAGACGAGACAAAGAGCAATCTGGAGTATAGGCTAACTCGAGTCAGAGATGTTTCAAGCGTACAGTTCAAACTCACCATGTTTGAAATCTTAGCTTCTCATCAAGAACATCCAGATGGATTTCAAAAGAACTTTTACTACTTCTTAACATGACTTATATCATTTTTGTATAAGTTTCAAATGATTATCTGAAGGACTCAAATCAGTCAAACAGCAAAGCTCTGTAGCAGCAATGTCTGAGATTTCAGAAATGATTGCTATATGATTTCTACTTGCTATTCTTCTCAAAGCTATTAATCATGTTTGTTAGCAAGTTTCAAACGATCAAACAAAGGATTAACATCAGATTATCAAAAAGCAGATGATGACGTCAGAAGCTTCAACGACTATATTTATTCTAACGATCATATGCTAAATGGGAAGAATTGTTCAAACGGTCGAATACTCTTCATCAACTATAAAAGCAGAAGCATTCAAGATAGAAGAGGTTAGAGACAAGAGCTTACAATGTCGAAATGCCAACATTATGAATCCAACGCTTAACTCATATGCTCTCTGTTTCACAATGTTTATATAGTTTTCAATAGAGAGTGTGATGATCAATTATGCACTTCAGTGATTATTATTCATCTTCTCTGTGAGAGAGTCTAAACACTTATTTGATTATCCATTTAGTGATTAAATCTCAAGGTTGTGGAACCTTTGAGTGTGGTTGTATAGTTACAACTTGTAAGGGGAGTGAGTCTGAGTGAGAAAGGATCATTCTGAGTACAGAGTGTGTAATTGTATCCTTACGGTGTGTAAGGGGGAGTATCTCAGTAAGAGATTGTAAAGGCTGCACAAGTGCCTGACTAAACTTGTGAGGTTATAAAGGCTTTTCTCTTGTGCCCGGTTAAACAAAAAGATAGTGGATTGAAAATCTCAAGTGGAGCTTGGGGACTGGACGTAGGTCAAGGATTGGACCGAACCAGTATAAATCTCAGTTTGCATATTCTCTTCCCTAAACTCTTACATTTCCAGCATATATGTTTGAATGACTGACTGTTGCTTTATAAACTATTTGTGTCATTTGAACTACTTTCAGTAAATTGTGAAAATATTTTCAAAGTTATCTAAAGTTTTATCAGACACCCAATTCACCCCCCTCTTGGGTGACAACCAGGTCTAACAGTTAGGACCAAAGGCTTATACAAGATTATGGGAAGAAGAACTACAAGATTTCTCATGAAACCTTACCTTGGTTCCTTGGCTTTTATCCTTCCTTCCTTCTTCCTTAGATATTAGTTTGCTTTTTCTCTCTTGCTTTCTTACTCCTTGCCAAAATATGCATGCCAAAATGGAGGGTTTGAAGTGTCGTATGTCTTATATGGCTTGGAGAACAAGCCCTTGGTCCCACTTGAGAGTTGACCAAAATGCCCTACTTTTGTCTTCACATGTGACTCATGCTTCTTGATTATTCTTCTTACCTTGCTTAGGCCAAATTAATACTCTATCTTAGGCTTCTCAAATGATCTTGGTACTTACTGGTACTAAAAAGATACTTCAAGGTACTTACTAGTACTAAAAAATACTTTAAGATATTGACCGGTACTAAAAAGATACTTCAGGGTACTTACTGGTACAAAAAAATACTTCAGAATACTGAGTGGTGCTAAAAAGATACTTCAGAATACTGACTGGTACTAAAAAATACTTTCTAATTTTGAAAAAATATTTCAGGATAGTTAATGGTACTAAAAAAAATACTTGAGGGTACTGACTGATATTGAAAAATATTTCATGATTTTGAAAAATTATTTTATGATCTTGAAAAAGTATTTCATGGTACTGACTAGTACTAAAAAATACTTCAAGATATAGACCGGTACTAAAAAGATAAAAAAAAAAGTCAAACTAACGGTCAAATGATATTTTTGCACATAAAAAAAAAGTACTTGGTTTTGTGCACTTTTTTTGGTCAAACCACATGTGTATTTTTGCATCTTAAAAGCCACGTCATCGTCTATTTTTGCACCTTGAAAGCCACCTCATCGTTCAATCAGCAAAAAAAGTCTAACTTAATGGTTAAACGGTCTTTTTGCATATAATTTGTAACCACGTAGTCACTTTTACATCTAAAAAGGCATTTGATGTTGGACGCTCCTCCAAAAAAAGCACATATATATTTTTGACTCTTAACCCATTAATAAAAAAGAAACCTTTTGAAATGTTTTAACTTATTATTGTTATATTTTGAAAAAAAAAACTTATTATTGTTATTTATGGAGGGGATAAATAAATAAAAATATATTAATTGAAGTTATATCTGATCCATTAATAAAGTATCCCCAACAGACACTACAGAAATCAAATATATAGTAATCAAACAATTATATATAGGGAAAATCTCCCTCGAGGCCCAAGTGACTAAAATATTTTCAAAAAAGGCCTAAAGAAAAGTTACTTGTTAAAAAAGGCCTTCAAGTCTTTTTAGGTATTATGTCAGAAAACGAATTTACAATGTTATACTAATATAATTGTTAACGTGTACGGATTTAGTTGTTAACTTTATATTGATTTAGTTGTTAATATTTTTTATGACATAATATCCAAAAAGGTCCTAGGACCTTTTTTAAAAATATCTTGGTTATTTATTGTCTTAGGGGAATTTTTCCTTATATAAATGGTGAGAGAGAGTAAAATCTCCTTATATTTTATCTTCTTTACGTGGATCTTTCCTCTATTTGAGAGATATACTCTTTAAGTTGAAACCACTACCACTATTAAGAATATTATAAGAAGATTTCTCACCGTATGGTCAGGGGTTCGACATTAAGAGGTGAAGTAGAGTGAAGAATATTATAAGAAGATGCCTTTCTATAAAAAGTATATCACGGTATAATTTACTTATTAATTTATCCTTTACCATATTTTTTGAATAGGATATCCTTTATCGCACAAAATCCTTGATTCAATTCTGATTAAAATTGTTTTGGTGAATTTAAGAATTTATTTATTTATTTTCATTTATATAATATTTTTATTTCTGGGAATATTTATTATTTTATATTTGTATCATATTTGGACAAAATAATAATTTATTTATTTATTTAACGTATAAAAAATCTACTTAAATCTTTAATAAATAGGGAAAATCCCATATAAAGATGGTTGAATTACCCAAATTCTAATTTGGGTTACTAAACTTAACAAATTATTAATTATGTTATATGATATAACTAGGGATTTAAAATTTGGGCTAAATTACCTTTATATCCCTTTTATACGCTAAGTTAGAACCTAACTGATAAAAAATTTATTGGAAGGCTTGACACCATTAGAAAATTGACAAATAATGCTAATATTATCCCAAATGCTTGAATGTTTTTTTTTTTTTGATACAATTCTGTAGCCAAACATAACCTAAGACTTATCTAGAACCATAATCCTTCCTAACTCCAAATCAGCAAGCGGCACAGTCTGGAAACCAGGAGCAGCGGAAATGCTCATCTTGGCAAGTCTGTCAGCTGCTTTATTCTTCCATCGACTGATAAGCTGAAACTCCATATCCCAAATGCTTGAATGTTAAATCTGATGGAGAGTAACAGGAGAGTGATGAGAGAGACAGAAAGAGTAAAGTAGAACCAGAAAGAGAATGGATTTATTCCAGAAGATTGTTGTTCAGTTGTTCTTCAGCTAGCGGATGATTTGGTTTTGTTGGGGTTGGCAGGTCGCTTCTGTCATTGTTGGGATTTAGATTCTTGTTGATCGTGTTCTTCCGTTATGATCGCCATTACTCGACCCCAAAGCGAAGCCTAAACTAAACCTAAGCTAAAGTCTTTCTCTTTGAGCTTTCAAGGCTAGATCCACAAGGATACCAGGATCCAGACCCCACGGCACAGCAATGAACGGCAACTTGAACAGGCATACTCATGGCGTCGTTCATGCTGGGCACACGAGAGTGGAAGCGCTTTTCCTTTCCTCTTTTCATGGTTAGGGTTTGTGGTATTATTGGAAAATACCAACATTTAAATATTTTATATTGGGTTATTTACCTAATTTAAGATTTGTTGAATTTATCAACCTTATATAAGATTTATTTATTTCAATCGTCTTTATAAGCTTTGACTAAATATGTGTTTATAAATGATTGAAACAATTTTTTTTTTTAAAAAAAATATTTAGGTTATCAATTTAAGCGATTAATATAATCTCCCAATATTACGTTATTTATACTATATAATAGACAAAAATATGTGTTTAAATTTTTGAGATATTAAAAGAAACTTAAATAAACGTGTAAAAAAATTAAAATTTATTATTGTATAATATAATTAAAATTAGTAAATTTTATAACATATTAGAAAGTTTGGAAATTGATGTATTAAAATTATTTTTTGGTTGTCTAACAAATCATTATTTTGGTAAATATAAATGCTTAAATAATTCTTAGGCTTAAGAGTGGTATTTCAGTCAAAACAAAAATTGAAGATTCAAATTAAACTTAATGGTTAACTAATAGTTGGGTAAATGGAAATAGAAGGTATGTTAATATATGTATTTTTTGTTTGTACGCCCAAGGTATTTACCGCTGGTAAAATAACTAATCCCTTTGCACCAAAGACTTTTTAAAGGGGTTTTAATGCTGGCTATGAAACCCTTTCTATATACACTGTCAAAGATTGAATCTCTGACTATATACATAAGAAACCCAGCTAATATATGTACAATTTTAATTTCAAGAAAGTTCATTTATTTTTTCAAGAGAGAGAGAGAGGGTATGTTTATGTAATTTAACTTAACAGATGGATAGAGTCGTCTATCATGCAAGTCTTCCTCCCAAAACACACTCTCAGATTCTAATCTTCCTGTTCTCTTTTTTCTTGGGTGAAAGAGCTGTCCCCAATTTTGTCAAACTTCAACTGTACGTAATTGCATTGGCCAATGTTGATAAGCCAATAGCGTAGGCCAACGTTGCAGGATATATTGTTTCTAGTCTCTAACTTCTTCTTGAAGGCACTTGGTTAAGTAAACCCAACAACTTTCCAAGTTAATTTCAACCATATTGAAATCCGAAAAAGACTTTTTGTGTCACTTCCAATCATAGTCAGATTAAAACCCCTTTATTAGGAAGCTTATGGTTGGTAAATACCTTAGGCCTATAAAAAAATACATATATTTTAGATTGCTAGTGTTTTATGAGGTCATTAAATAAATTGGGTCCGTTAAAGAAATTTTAATTGGTTCAAGTTTATTTATGTCAGTGACTAATTGGGCTTAATGGAAAATGTTATTTCCTATTGCTTAAAATTAGTAAACTTGGGCTAATAATTGTTATTAGGCTTTATCAAGAGTAAATGTGTAATTAAGTTGGAGTAAGACTCTAAGCTCAATAAGAAGTAAAATGGCGTAACATATATGGTCCTGAGTGGGAAATCTGTTTCTCCATAAAAGGGCCCAAATGTGTTGGAAGACCGAACAGGGTCTTAGGCCAAGTTGAATTTCGAATTGGAATTTTGAATTTAAGTTTGAAATTTAAATTTGAATTTTAATTCAAAAGGTTAGGTTATAAAAGATAATTATGAATTATCTAATAAATACACATAGAGGGAATAATAAATGAGGATTGAATTAAAAATGATTTGAATTTTATTTTAAGAGATGAATATGATCCATCATCTTAAATTATTATTTAATGAATCAATTAAGATATAAATGTGATCCATAATCTTAAATGGTTAATTCAATCAATCAATCAAGAAATAAATGTGATTCATCATCTTAAATGATTGATTCAATCAATCAAGATATAAATGTGATTCATCATCTTAAATTCAATCAATCAATCAAGATATGAATTTAATTCATTATGATTTGGATTTTTCAATTCAAGCTTGAATTGAGCCTTTCTTGTAAGCACTTAAATTAGTGTTAAACTCTTATAAAGTGCTAATTTTTGGTATGCCCCTTTCTTGCACGTTTTTCTTAAAGAAAAACAAGATGTCTTATGCTCTCTAAATTTCGGTCATTACCAAAGGTTTAGAGGAAAAGTGCGCCATCCAAGAAAGGAAAAGTTCTAATGATCTTGCTCCTCCTATCATTAACCTAATTTCAAGAAACTATCATCTTCTTAAAAATATAAAAACCCATGGAAACCAAACTTCAACCTTGTCTTCACCTAGCAAGCATCCAAGGAATAAGAAGTTTCAAGAGAAGGAGTTCTCGTTGCAATCAGGGATTGCCACGTGGATCAACGTTAGAGGGCATCAAAAGTCTCCCTATTAAGACTGGACATGAAACCGGTCTTAAAGAGTTTCTTTTAGACCAGACATTTTAAACCTTTGGTCTTAAAAGTCGTACTAAATAGATTTGAAATATTTTTTGTTCGGTCCTAAAACTCAACCTTTAAGACCGGCTTAATACCTTTAAAACGGTCATAGATATACATCCGGTCTTAACAATTGAACATTTAAGACCGGCTTATTTATTTCCGGTCTAAATTATCCTGATCTTTTCCCTGTTCTGTTCTTCCTGATCATATATATATATATATATACACAAATCCAACACCCAAAACAACACATAAAAGTCGATACTCTAAGCTACAGCTATGAACAATTATGAATAAATTGAATTGGGAAAAAGAATACAAATATTATCCACCATGAGTTATGTGGCCTCTTAAAACTACAACAGCTAAAGTAATTTGTACAATAAGCTAAGATAACTTACAATCACAATGAGTTACAAATACAACACGTAAATCAACATACATGTCCAATATATTATTCACCATGCCTTCATCTGATTCACACCCAACAACATAACATCCTCTTTTATAACATGCCCCTTTGGATCGGATCCTGCCACAAAAACAAAACAAGAACAAATTCATAGTCAGCATGACATTGTTTAAGAACATAGAAGGAATATAATATAGTTAAAACCTTAAAGTTTTCAAAGAATTCTGCATATGAATATTACCTTATGAATTGACTCTTTTATAAAGTGATATCCTCCCATATCCCTTCTTGATGATCATTTCTTATGCCGGGTTCATTATCCGCTTCATCTTCTTCGTTCATGTTCGGTAGACCCCTTGAAAAAGGAGTACTCTCAGGAAGACCATAATTTGAATGACTTTGCTCATCAATATCAATGACCCTTTTCCTTGGAGAGCTACAGACCACATTTTATTTTCTGATCGGTGATATAGAACACTTGTTTCGCATGGTCTGCCATAATAAAAGGTTCATCTCCAAAACTTCTACTATTGACATCGACTAAAGTAAATCCTAGCCGATCGATCTGAACACCATTATTGACATTAACCCACTTGCATTTGAAGATGGGAAATCTAATTTTGACATAGTCCACCTCCCAGATCTCTTCAATAACCCCATAATATGGCATGACTGCCAATTTAGGCCTCTTGTCTTTCGAACTGGAGAAGTGCATAGATTCAGCCTCTAACATAACACACTGTTCTGGACTGTGCTACTATCATCTAGGGACATCGTGTAAAATGTATAACCATTGATCACATACGAATTCCAACTTATGACATCAACCTCAGGACCACGTGCTAACCATTTCATTGTATCAGAAACACATTCAGATCCCTCAACCTTTTGTTTGAACCAATTTGCAAAAGTTCTGTTATGCTCCCTAATCAACCTTTGTTCGGTCATTCGATGGTTTTCTTTCCTTATAGCTTCTTTATGTGTAGATATGTTGGCTTGAACTTCATCAACATTATTCAAGATGTATAAGTGGACTTGTGACAATTCATCAGAATCCAAACTCTTTACCGAAGCCCCTCGTCTACCCCCTTTAGCATGTTGACGTTTTGGAAGCCCAATATGTCTTACTTTGGCCAAATAATTTTGACAGAATTCCATGGCCTCTTCAAAAACATATTTCTGAACATTTGATGCTTCTGACCGGTATGCGTTCTTCACATACCCTTTTAGGAATTTCATAGATCTTTCAATAGGGTACATCCACCGTAAATGGATAAGGCCGCACAACCTTATCTCCCTCACTAGATGAACAATTAGATGAACCATGATGTCAAAAAATGAAGGAACAAAAAGCTTCTCAAGGTGGCACAAGATAAGATATCCTTCATTCTCCAATTCATCCAACTTTTCAATCTCGAAAAATTTACTACAAACCGCATTGAAGAAGAAACAAAGTCTAGTCAAAACGACCCGAAGATCATATTCGGCGATGTCTCGAATAGCTACTGGGAGTAGTTGTTGCATCAAGACATGACAATCATGAGACTTTTGGCCTACTAATTTCAAGTCCTTAATCGATACAAGCCTCTTAAAATTTGAAGAATACCCCAAGGGAACTTTTGTGCCATGTAAACACTCACAAAAGCTTCGTTTCTCATCCTTAGACAAAGTATGAGAAGCCGGGGGACAATAAGTTCTCTTCCCATATGGCCTTGGATGTAAGTCTTCGCGTATTCCCATTGCTTGCAAATCCAATCTTGCCTTCACACCATCCTTCCCAACAATACTGTCACATACGTTTTTCTCCACATGCATGACATCAATACAGTGTCTCACATCAAGATAGCACCAATATGGAAGATCGAAGAATACAGATCTCTTCTTCCACATATTTGTTTCTTTTCTACTCTTTCCAGTCTTACCGAAGATGACAATGCTATTTTTAACCTTTTCATACACTTGCTCCCAGTCAATGCCACCAGAGCTTCGTCATACTCTTGGCCACCAAAAAAGGCCTTCTTTAATCGACGATCTGGGAAGTCGTTTATAGTACAAAATATCATGGCTCTCATTTTAAAGACCTCCTTCTTGAAAGAGTCAAAAACATCGACACCTTCTTCCCACAACTCCTTCAAGTCTTTGATCAAGGGCTCAAGGTAAACATCTATGTCATTTCCGGGTTGTTTTGGTCCCGAAATCAACATAGACAACATGATGTACTTTCATTTCATGCATAACATAGGAGATAAGTTGTAAATAATCAGGAGTACAGGCCATGAACTATGTATGCTGCTAAGGCTTCCATAGGGATTCATGCCATCCGTGCTAAGGGCAAGCTTGAGGTTCCTAGGTTCTTCGCCGAAGTTCGGGAATAATTGATCGATTTTCTTCCATTGAGAAGAATCGGCCAGATGTCGAAGCTGTCCATCCGAAATCCTCTCATCTGCATGCCACCTCATATTTTTTTCATCATTTTCATTCGCAAACAACCGCTTGAACCTTGGTATGATTGGAAGATAACACAACACTTTTGCAGGCCCCTTATCTGACTTGTACCGTGGGGTTTCACATATCGGACAACTCTGCTTCTCTTCAAACTCTTTTCTATACAGTGCGCAATCATTCGGGCATGCATGGATCTTTTTGTACTCCATCCCCAATGGACAAAGTATTTTCTTAGCATCATAGTAGCGATGCGGCAACACGTTATCATCCAGAAGCATGTCCTTAAAAGCCTCAAGCAATTCTGAAAAACTCTTGTCGCTCCATCCATGACGTGCCTTCAAGCTTACCAATTTCAATACAGCGTTCAACAATTGGTATTTTTTATACCCAGGGTATAGCGGCGTCTTTGCATCACTGCACATATTACCATATGCATGTGATCGCTCAAAAGCCTCTTCTCCTACATCGCGGATAATGTCCTCTATGTGATCATCCATATCCGTGTCATTATCATCAAAGGCCACTTCCCCATGTTGAGACCCACTTGGCACTTTTTCACCATGCCATACCCATACTGTATAAGTCTTACAAAATTTGTGACAAATTAAATGTGTGTGTATAACTTCAAGACTTAGTCGACTATCATTCAAACATTTTACACAAGGGCAATAAAACTTCCCATATCATCATGGGCATTTTGTTTAGCAAATTCTATAAATTCCCTCACCCCATTCTGATATTCAACACTCGTTCGTAAAGCATTTATCCAACTGTGATCCGTAGTAGAATTCCTATATATAGACGGAAATCATTGATCATACATAATCCGAAAAAATTGAAACTTACATATAAAATAAGCTAACTCCAAATGTATATGCTCAAATAATCACTTTTACGGAGGAACTTGCCCATTAAATGCATAACAAAGAATCACTTTTGGTCATAAATACATCATAGTGAATCCAAGAACCAAAATAAATGCATGACGAGGAAATTAAATGCATGGGACGGATGAAGGTCTTGTGGACTCACCTGTAGCATATAAATTCAAATGCGTTTGCTGAGTCTTACTTCTCCGGCCACGAACGTTGATGTTGCAGATAAGACAACAATAGTAACCTAAAAACACTTGTTGGTCAGTTGAGTAGGTCTAAAGTGCAAATATAATCTTCAAAAAACAATATTCATTAACAACAGAGAATACCCACAAGAACATTTCATCGATTTCATTAAACCCATGAAAAACCCAGAACGATAAGCTGGAAAATAATAAAGTTATATAACCGAAACACCTCTTACAGCTTCATTTATAGACGTTTAGCTAAGGAACCGAGAGTGATTGTCGAGAGAGGTACGCGAAGCAGCGATGAAGCAACACACAAACACCAGAGTCGGAACCTGAGTAATCACTTTCGGCGCGACAAGAGATATTCAGAGAGGGAAATTTAATTTTTCGCGCGACATCGACACCTTATTTAGCTTTTTGGATTTTATTAATACCGGTTAATTATTAAATGTCCAATCCTAAAGATATAACTAACTTTTTAAGACCGGAGTTCTAAGAGTATCCGGTCCACAAGTTTTATTAGTCATTTAAGTTTAAGACTGGAGTTTTATAAAACATCCGGTCCTAAAATTCAAATACTTTTTAGATCCGTTACTTATAAAATGTCCGGTCTTAAGGACCTTGGTGAATGAATAAAATAAAGGAAATTTTGAGTCTTTGGACAAAAAATAAAGGAAAATTGGAGAATAAGCTTCTTTAATTAATTACTGGAGAACAAAAAAAAAATACAGAAGCTTATGTTCTTAATGTGGTCTTACATTACCGGAGAATGTACGTACACAAGAAAAAAAGCAAAAGAAAAAAAGATGAAAATTATCATCCACAAGAATTTGACTGAACATGCTTGGCGATATCGGCGTGAAGAGCATTAATTTCCCACCGGATATCAGCAAGTTCCTGTCTTAGTTGCTCCAGCCTCAAAATAAATGCATCATTAGAGGAAAGCGGAGAGGGGTCAGAGGTAGGCGCGCTGGGGCCAACAGGTTGGAGTGGGGGAGCACGAACCTCTGCATGGTCTGAAGGCTCCGGGGGTTGGCAATCTCTTCATCATCCGAAATAATAATGGGTCCAACGACCCAAGACCCTTCGGCGACAATAGGACGCACTCTCGCTAGAGGAGGCGCACCGTATAACGATCTAACCATGGCACGAGCTTCAGGTGTAAGAGTACCCCTACGCGCAGTTCTCTTGTATCTATCCATGGTTTCAGACTTTGAGCAGTTGGGGCAGAGAGCTAGGTAGTGAGGAGTTACGAGGTAGTGAGGAGTTAATAAGGACATAGAGTTTGTGTGAGGAGTTAATAAGGACAGAGAGCAGGAGAGATACGCATCTGGTGATGATAAAGTCAATTGGTACAAAATGAATTTAGTGTTTCTACTTTAAGAGCATATTTATATAAATATCCAGTCCTAAAAGTCATTTATTTTTTTCAAATCAATTCAATTACTTTTAAAACCGACATTTTATATTGTATCCGGTCCTAAAAGTCATTTATTTTTTTCAAATCAATTCAATTACTTTTAAGACCTACCTTTTATATTATATCCGGTGCTAAGACTAATTTTATTTTTCAATTCAATTACTTTTAAGACCAAGCTTTTATCTTTTATCCGGTCCTAAAACTCATTTCTTTTTCAATTCAATTTTTCATTCAAGTAAGAATTTTTGGTTTAAAAATATTACTTTTAAGAACGGATCTTTTACAGTATCCGGTATTAAAAGTTCATTCTTTTCAAAATACTCAGATAGCAGAGTCTATCCTTACCCTATGTTGAAATGAATGATTCAGAGAGTCTCTTCGGCTTCCACACAAACTTCCCAACTAGGCGTCTCCTCGTATTCTGAGGAACTATGCGTCTCCTCGTTAATGTTTAGGCGTTTCACATTGTTCAGGATGGGTTCTCTATTTAAACCCGTTGTTACTTTACTTTCTTCACATTCATCTCCATCTCCTCCTACAACCTCCACCGTAATGGCTCCTCCACTACCACGAGGTCCTCCTTCTCGGCGAAATCCTCAGCCACCTCCATATCCTCCTTCGTTACCTCCGAACCTGAACTTCTACCAGATGATGAAGCACATGATAGCCTGCGTCGATCATATAGACCGACGCTTGGGCCAATTGTTTTAGGTCTATCACGCCGTCAACAACAAGCTGAACGCGGTACTCGAAGCCAATGACGTTGAATACCATACCTCTGATAACGACGTCTCCGACACTTCCCTCCCCTCCGACAACGATGGGGAGGATTAGATATTTTTATTTAATTTTTTGGTACTACTGCTGCCTCATAAGGCAGCAGAAAAAAAAATAATAAAATAAAATTTTTAGTTCTCAATCGCCTTGTACTTGTCTTTATGTTCTTTTTTTTTCGACAAAAAGGAAACAAACAAAACATTGTCCTCTTCTTGGTGATCAACATTAAAAATTTACAGAATATAGTTAACAGTTAAGACCATATAAAACAAAAAAAACATTGTTTACCTTATTCGAATAAAAACAAACAGAGTGACGATTCTTCTCAAGGTTGGACCATCGTTATCGTCGATTTGACCTCCCCTTCTTTGAAAATTTTCAGTGTCCTTTTCATTATCACCTTCTTTTTCCAACAAAAAGAAGAAGGACAAAGAAAAGGGACACCAATGATGATCTTCAAAAAAAGGAGAGGTAAAAACGAGGACAACGAAGCACAAAGCTTGAGAAGAACGCCAGAAACTCGGTTGTCTTGAACCCTAATGATTTTTCTGAAAACCGAGTCACCAATTCTATTTAAAGGAAGACTATTAGGACCGAACATATATCAAATGAACGGTCCTAAAAGTTAAGCCATATTTTTAAAAATAAACGAAAATTTAAATTTAGGAGCGGACAATTAACAAATATACGGTCCTAAAAGTCTCGGCAAACTTTTAAAATAAACGAAGACTTTTAAGACCTGACTCCAAACAAATATACGGTCCTAAAAGTCTAGCAATATTCTTTAGAATTAGACGAAGACTTTTAGGACCGGTTATTTAATTAATACACGGTCCTAAATTTCTAGCCGCTTTTTTTAGAGACTTTTAGGACCGGATATTTAACAAATATACAGTCCTAAAGGTCTAGCCATATTTTTTAGAATAGATGAAGACATTTAGGACCGTACTTTTAACAAATATACGTTCCTAAAAGTCGCGAATACTTTTCAGAGTCTCTTATGGCTCATTTACAACATCCGCCTGTACCTCAAATTTGAAGCACTAAATTGATTTATCCTCCATCCCATTCATTCAGAAACCCAAAATGGACACACAAAAATTGTTCGAAAAAATAAACAAATTTATTATTAAATTACATATCGTTATATTTACAAATGAATAATTGGTCGAAAAAATAAACAAATGTACAGAAGGCTATTTTTGCTACAGCATATATTTACAAATGAATTAATTTAGGACATTAATTATTGTCCTGACTTTTTTAACTCATTATACAGATATTCACAAAACACATCGCGTATGTGCTCTACTTCATCATCAGAAAATGACTTAGGACAGGAAAACCTCTGTAACATCAAAGACAGAAATAGAAGTAACTTACGTGCATATTTCGTATGTAACATTAAACCAGAGCTTGAATTCAGCCATAACATTTACCTTTGCAGGGAATTTATTAGTCTTTCCTTCTGTCACAATATCATATATGTGTTTCATGACGTACAGGCCACATAAGTTCGATTGTTTTGGTTGTCGACGGGTCTAAAAATAACAATAAATATATATAAGAGCATATATAGCTTACTGACCAAGTTCACAAGGCAGTTATGCCAGTGTCCAAATATGTACTAACCTTTGGTTGGAACCATTTTGGATCTTTGAGCTCATACCCATGCTTTGTTTTTTACCTCAATTTGGAAGGTCCTCATGGCACTATCATCAAAATCACAAAATTATCAATAACGTTCACTGAAAATTCACAGCAGAGATTTCAGACAAGACAATCAAAATGACATGCATGCTTACTTGTTGACGGTCTCCTTCAACATAGGCCCTGGATCGCCGTGAATGGAGCATAAGAAGATAACTATATGCAACTCCATGCACATGACGACCAACTGCCAGTGGTGGCTGTAAATTCACAGCAGTAAAGTACTCAGTGATATATATATGTAGCAGAATTAAGTGAATTGTAGACAAGAATTGTGATATGTACCCTTGGTAGTATGGAAACAAGTACACCTTTCTTCTCACTTCACACATCCTCTTTGATATGTACTGCTGTCTCAATTCCAAAGGTGTTGAATTTGCATAGACTGGGCACAAGAATCCAAAATCATCGATTCTGCCCTCTTGAACAAGTTTATCATGCATGCACCTACAAGAATGACATCGATAAGGGAATTAGTATATATGTATGTATGGCTAAGCGATGCATTTAAACCGATTCAGGATGAGGGAGGCCTACTACTTCATTGACAGGCCATGATTTATCTTTAAAATATCCGTTGGCTACCATACCAGATATTTTTTCCTTGGCCATCAAGTTAGTAGTAGGGGATGGAAATTGAGGAGGGGATTGAGCTTGAGAAGGGGATGGAGCTTGAGAAGGGGATTCCGCTTGAGGAGGGGGCGGAGCTTGAGGAGGGGATGGAGCTTGAGGAGGGGTGGAGCTTGAGAAGGAGTAGAGACATCTACAAGCTTCACTGGCCAAGAGATGAAGGTTCCCTTGACATCACTCACAAGCTTCAGCTGATCAGTTGGGAGAGGGACAAGTGCGGCATCAATGATCACCTCTTCAACTGACACTCTGACTTCATCATCAACCATTTATTGGTGGTGTACAGTTGATCCCAAGTTGTGGACAGTCCCTTTAGAAACTAATTGTCTATGACTATCACGATCCTCTACATACAGGTGACAAGGTTGCTCTGACTGTCCAACAATGCAGCTCCCTCTAGTGCTTTGCTGCATATGTGCAGCTGAAGGTGTCAAGGGAACACTGGTCTCTGGTAGAGAGCTCAGGAGACACTTCATTTTCTGATCCATCTCCTCCTTCATCTTGCTCATCTCAGCTTGAAGCATTGCCCTCAATGTAGCTTCTCTGGCCGCAAGCGTCTGATCCATCTCCTCCCAGGTAACCATACTTTGTCTGTGGCATTTGAATTTACCAAAGTATTGCTTTAGGCCTACCCGTCCTTCAATCCCCTTACACGCCCTGAGTGATCTGGTTTTCCAGTCACAATGGTCAGAACATCATTCCTCTCGTCCGACGCAAAAGATCCCTCTGCTTCTTTCTTTTTAAGATCTTCTTGTAAGATACAGATAATGAGAAGCTTAGTAATGAAACATGTTTAGTAAGTAAGAAATGACAATATCGATACTTACAATTCTTTCAGCAACTACATGAGTTTGTTCGCTCGTGTAGGCGCCGCTTGGCTTTTGCCGAATATACAACCACAACTCCTCGTGACGCAATGGAGATGGCTGGTCAACTACCGTAGAAGGATTGGATTCAGCTTCATCTTCCAATCTCTTCCGCTTGGCTGCCATCAAATATTTTTTGGCCTTTTCATATCCGCCGCGAGAAGCCTTGTGTGGGCAATCATTTTTTCTCCCGATCTCCTGTGCTTTTTCCCTTCTTTTCTGTGAATCAGGATTGAAAACAACTATCAATTATGAATTCCAGCCATGCCACTAACAGAAATTAGAGAACTTCTGCTTGATATGAACGTCAAACATTAGTCAAATTCACTTCATCAAGTTTCAACATTTTATTTAAGGAAGATGTAGCATTGTAGAAGAAATTGAGAGAAACAAAGGAAAGGGAGTTGCAGAATTGCTGCCAACTCAGTCAATTCATTCATTCATCATAACTGGTTCCTACACATTTTAGAATAACTAACTAACTACTTGCACCAAAACCATTACACAGTTAACACACTAACTAACTAACAGCAACGTCTAACCATTACACAGTTTACATATCAGACTTGCATAGAACTAGGACATGCTCCTCTGATGCAGGACAAAGGCAGGAAATGTATACTTCTATTCACACACCAAACCATTTAACTAATAGGATTAGATGAACACAATAACATTCACATATTCGCACAGGTTAATAAGCTAACAAAAGGGCAAACAAAACTAAATATAAACTCACCAGAGCTTCAAGAGTGGTCTGCAGCTAAACAAATTGTTGCCAAGTTTGTTCATCAATAAATTTGTACTTATCCCAGGGTTTATGGTCTGGAAGAACCTCAGCAAAAATATACGTGTTAGCGAGAAAGGTCTTAAACTTCCTCCACCGATCAGCACAATAAGACAATGTTGAGTCTTTCAACTTCTCAGAGTCAGGGATGGTGTATGTAAGCCGGATAGTGTCCCAAATAGGATCCTTTACTGTGCTTTGGTCCACATTTTTCCACTCAGCTGTCAAGATGCTAACCTTGCTGCGTACTAGACAGCCGACAAAACTAGTATATGTGCTTTTATTAAGACCGACAAGTTGCAAATTTTCATCAAACTGAATCTCGAGCTTCGTCCCAGAATTCCGACTAAGGGATACATCCATTATTCGTGTGCCGCTTCTACCACAGCGTGCACGGCGCTGAGGAGGCTCATTGTGAGATGAAGAGGGTTCATTCTGACCCACATCACCACACCAAGATTCGACGTTCCAAGAACATGACTGGAATTGTTTTCACCGTCCATTTTCAAGACAATAAGAGAGGAATGCCTGAGCAAATGAGGGAGTAACAGAGGCTAATGGTACGTGGGCGAGGAAGAGAGGTAATGCAACAGGAAGGGTTTCACAACGTGAACAGGGGTTCTTCAGTGAGAGTGACAAAAGCTTCCGCGTGAAGAAACATATATTTGACGCCTCATTTTTAAGACCGGACAAATTAGTATACACGGTCTTAAAAGTTAACCTTTAAGACCAGTCTTTCTATAACTCCGGTCTTAAAAGTAATTAATTTTTTTTAAAACTTTAGTATCGGCCTAATTTTATGTCCGGTCTTAAAAGTCTAACTTTTAAGACCGGTCTTTCTATAACTTCGGTCTTAAAATTAATTAATTTTTTATTTAAACTTTAGTACCGACCGTATTTTAAGTCCGGTCTTAAAAGTCTAACTTTGAAGATCGGCTATTATATATGTTCCGTCTTAAAAATTTAATACCTTTATATTTAAATTTTTCCATATTATTTTGGAGTGTAGAAAATATAAGTCTGGCTGTATGAGATTTCTCCATAAAGTAATTGATATTTCAATTTTTTAATAACATTTTTAAGACCGGTTTTTTTTAACAGGTATGGATAAGACCTATGAAATGATTATAAGAAGTTTTTTATATTTACAAAATTGCCACCGGTCATACCTTTAAGACCGGGCCATCGATAGTCCGGTCTAAATGAGGCGGTCTTAAAAGCCTTTTTCGTATAAGAAGTTCTTTATATTCACAAAACTACCACCGGTCATACCTTTAAGACCGGTGCGTCGATGATCCGGTCCAAATGAGGCGGTCTTAAAGCCCTTTTTTGCACTAGTGTCTTCAAGTGATTTAAGATAATCCTAATCTCCAATAGTCATGTTATCATGTTATCCTAATCCCCAATAGTTGTTTTAACAAGTAATCTTGAAGCTCATGAATATTATAAATTGTTATGAATTTTCGTGAGTATCGTAAATAGTTACAGATTAATACTTAATAACTAATTAACATAATGAGTTAAGGTTAATAATTCATGAGGATCGTAAGGAGTTACGTGTTTCCGCAACGATTAAGAATTTTTTTTTTCAACCTCATGAAACTTTGCATGAAAGTCTTGTAATAGGAAAAATTAACCAACAACAATGACCCGTCGGAGCTCTAGCCAGGTCAAGCCAACCCAGTTGGAAGTTGAAGACAATGGTGTGGCAGTCAACTCGCCACATCATCATTCAAACAAACACATGTGGCATTCCGAAGAATACACACCATGCCGATTGTAACATCCCAAATTTAGGGATTTGAAACTTAGATATTTTGTGGAAATGAATTATGTGATTTTGGTTTAAAATAATTGTGAGAATTTAATTATGGGAAATTTAGGATTATTTTTTCCTTAATTAATTTATTTTTGGGAAAATAGTGATTCATGTAAACAATAATTTATGCCTAAAAATCTTAGGAATGATATTCGGAGAATTAGGAAATTATTTTCCTTGTAATATTAAAAAAAAAAAAACGCAATAGCTAAGCATAAATCTATACATCAGTTGGTGCACTGGATCATGCAGGAAAAAAAAGGGGAAATAAGATACAACCAAGCCCAATTCATTTTAAATTCATTAACCCATATATTCCCTATGGCCCATCACGTGGAAGCAATGGGATTACACAACAAATCGGTTTTCTTCTTGCAAGCATGAGCTATCACGTGACAGTGAAAAGGAAAGAAAAAGACCACAACGTCTTATGCAGAAGCGCAAGCCCCTATGGTCAAAGATCACAGTTATCACCAAAAGATCACAGTTTGTTAGTGAGTTTCAGATGGTTAAAGACAGGATTAAATGGAGATTAAGCAAAAAGCATAAAGCATGTCAGCACATTAAATGCAAAAGTGCAGAAACTTGCATGCTTTTAGGAAAACATTCTCCACACGATTTGGAGAAGTTAATGCTTGCCTTCTACATCCAGTAAACTGCTCTTCCAACGGATTAATAATCAGAGAGTCAACTCTGATCATCTGCAAAGCTGGATTAACCAAAGAGTAGAGAGAGAAGAAGACCAAAGCTTCATGTAATCAACTCCCAACATCACCAACGGTTATAATTGGGATTACAACGGTCAATTAATGTTCTCTACCTATAAATAGAGATGCATTCAAGTCTTCTCAACAAGCAACCTGTGCAAAATCGAAAATCATTAAAGTTTCAACTACTCTTTGAGTTTTCTGTTGTAAAGTATCTTTTGATACAATTACTCTTCAGTGTTTATCATATCTACTCTAGAGAGAGTTTCTTGATTGTAAATAATTTCTTGTAAAGTATCTCAAGTCAAGGGGACTTGGAGATTGGGTTACTGATTACAACTTGTAAGGGGGAGTAAGTTCTAGAGAGAGAATTACTCTTGAGTGCGAGTGTGTAATCAATCTTGATAGTGAGAAATCCCAGAGAGTCCGGGATTTGGACGTAGGTCAAGTTGTTGGACCGAACCAGTATAAATCCTTGTGTCTTGCTTCTTCTCCTTATACTCTGTTTTACTTTCATTTTCTATCTGAAAATAGAGCTTATTGAAAAGTTTTTGAGAATCCCCAATTCACCCCCTCTTGGTGATTCAAGCTCCACTCTCATTTGGTATCAGAGCTCAGGTCTTCTCAAAAGAGCTTAACATCTTGAGAAGGATCCAATGGAAGGTATTCTACCTGATGGAGCTTCGATCAACCGTTCTCCCGGGTTCAGTGGCGAACACTACTCTTTCTGGAAAGCCAAATTCAAAGTTTTAGTCATGGCTAGTGAGTACGGACTTTGGAGAGTATTTGAAAGAGGCAATTATGAACCATCCACAGTCGAAGATGGTGTTCGAACTCCAAAGCTTGAAGAAGAGTATGATGAGAATGACAGAAGATTAGTCACTCTCAACAGCAAAGCCATCCTCATGTTGCAGAGCGCCTTAGGCCAACAAGAGTACTTTCGTATTTGTACTCTACCATCAGCAAAAGCAATGTGTGATGCATTGGAGATAGTCCATGAAGGAACAACCAGAGTCAAGGAAAATAGAGTGAATACTCTAATGACAGAATATGATCTTCTTCGTATGAAGACCGGTGAATCCATCATCGACTTCCAGTTGATATTTACTCACCTCATCAATCAGCTTGCAGCATTGGGAAAGACGTACGATGAACCAGTTCAAGTAAGGAGAATCCTGAACGTGCTTAGCAAAGAATGGGAAGCTAAGGTTACTGCCATTGAGGAAGCTCGTGGAGAATAAATGAGTTCAGTAGCAGATCTGTTCGGAAGCCTGTCCGAATATGAAGGCAAAATCAAGTTCAGAAAGGGACTTGAAGAAACGAGCAGCAAAAACAAGGGCGTCGCTCTCAAAGCTGCAAATGAAGCTTAAGGAGTCCGATGGTGAAGAAGAAGAAGATGATGATAAAGATGGTGAGCTGGGCATGACGGTCCGGAGATTCAAAAGATTTTACAAAAAGGACCAAGGATACAAAAGATTCAACAAAGGTAGCTCTAGCATCGAGATAAAGAAGCCAATCATATGCTACGAATGTGAAAAGCCCGGCCACATCAAGTCAGAATGCCCCCAGCTGAAGAACAAGGACAAAGGCAAGAAGAAATTCAACAAATTTAAAAAGAAAGCTTATGTCTCAGCTATATGGGGAGATAGTTCATCAGATGAAGATGAGGCTGATGAGGAAGAAAAAGAAAATATCTGCTTGGTTGCTGAAGTAGAAGAGCAACATGAAAAGAACAATGAGGTATATGATTCAAAACCATCTTATGATGAATTATATACTGAATACACCATTGTTCAATCTGAGTTTGAAAAACTTGCTGAGAAATATATTCCTTTGAAAAAGAAAAACATTACTCTTGAACAGCAAGTAGAAAATCTTTCGTCTCCTAAAAACATTATTTGTGATGATTGTAATGCTTTAGAGAAAAAGACTTCTTATCTTACGAAAACTCTTGAAAAGTTTACAAATGGTAATGAAATGCTGAATGTGATTTTAAAAGCACAAAGATTTACAAATGATCGTTCTGGGATAGGCTACAATCCCATTTTTGATAGAAAGAAAGGAAAGAAGAAGAGTGGTGGAAAATCTTACTTAAACTATTTTAGAAAAACTGTACACTCTTCTAACCCATTTTCTCACTGTAACTATTGCAATCGAAAGGGTCATACTACTTCATCATGCTTTCATAAGAAAGAAAAGAGAAACAAACCCGTTGGCAATTATCAGTGGGTGCCCAAGGGAACTTATGTTCCTAAGGCTCGAACTAACCTCAAAGGACCCAAGAAAAGATGGGTACTGATACGTGCATATTTTATAATTAAATGAGTATCAATTCTGAGATATATTGGATTAAATTTATTACTATTGTATATATCTTGCAGGAGTTATTAGCTGATTGAGAAAGGAGCAGAAAAAGGAAATCAATTTGAATCAATTGTGTGATATGAGAGAGTGGATTACAAAATATTTGGAAGTGATTGGAGATCTCAAAAGGATATTGCATATCTTTTATTTAAGACAGGATCAGATCACGACCCAAGTCAACCTAAGGGAATTTCTATATAAAGAACAAGGGAGAGACACACTAGACCAGAGAGACAAGACGCAGAAGCGACAAAAGCACAGAAGAAAGAAAAACACATTCTTATGCTCTCTAAATTTCGGTATTTACCAAAGGTTTAGAGAGAAAGGACGAAGAAACAAAAGCACGAGACGGCTGAAGGAAGAAAGAGGACGCAAGAACAATTCTGATTTTCATCTCTTTTCTTCTATTTTGTTAACCTAGCCATGCTTGGCTAGTCTTCTTTAGTAGTTAGGCGAGGATGAACCCTATGCGAATTTGAGTATTTGTTTGAATTCTCGATTGAACGTTATTTACCATGATTGAATGAATTATCTTTGCTTAAAGCTTTCTTAAAGATTGATCACCTTTTAGATTGTTACTGGAACCGTTAATTCGTCATAGAGTTGCATGACCTAGACATAGGCTTACGAGTTTATGCGATCTCATAATTCTGGTTTAAATACATTGATCTTTCCAAACAATACTAAGACATTAGGTTGTTTTCAAAGATAACGGACTAAGGTAGCGTCAAGATATTGGGACTTAGTCTAATTTTAGAGAATTGATCGTCAATCATGGGAATAATAGTCAATTAGGGATTTAATTCAAATACTTGGAGGAACATAGGGGGATTTCTATGCCCTAGCTGCGTTTTTCTCTATTGATTATCTTTTCTAAACAATCGCTCTTGAGACTCTTAATCTTGAATGCTTGTTCTTGATTAAATTCTTTAAAATTCTGTTTGGTTACAACTCACCCCCTATTACCCATTGATCCAACTAAAGCTGAAATAACAAATTAGGGGCTGGAGTACTAGTCCTCGTGGGACGATCTTTTTCTCACTACTTTATTACTTGTAACGATCGGTGCACTTGCCGAAGTCGCTATCAAGTTTTTGGCGCCGTTGCCGGGGAAATTGAAGTCTAGGTGGTCAGGACCGTTCGTAGTCAATGAGGTTACACCTTTTGGTGCAATTGTCATTGCACCAATAGGTTCAGATGACGCTTTTAAAGTAAATGGGCAGAGATTGAAGCCTTACCATGGTGGACACATTGACAGAGGAAGAACCTCTGTGGTACTGGAAGCTGAGAATTAAGGAGATATCCGTCAGGCTCAAGACGTTAAACAAGCGCTGATTGGAGGCAACCCAATAAGTTTTCTTTTTCATTTTTATTTAGTCTTAGTAGTTATTCGTAAGATAGGAAAGATGTGAAAAGTGTGGATCAAATTATAAGTTCCATCCTTAAAAAAAAAATTAAAATAAAAAATTGGGGCAGAAAGTTGGCGCCCTGGGCGCCAACTTTCGACCAAAAGGCCAAAAAAAAATCCATTTTTTTTACCTCACTTTCAACCACCCCTTCCTCCTTCTTCTTTCTATTTCTCTCTCACTTATCTGACCCGGATGGTCGAGGCCCTTTGCATCAAGCAGAATATTGACCCCACTAGTTGTCAACCAGCTGAGGACGACAACGATTCCGACGATGCGGTCACACAAGAGGACGCCGATGGCCACTCCGTTGACTTTTGACAGGAGCACTATACATCAGAGCTAGAGGCTTAAATCAGGGGAGTACTAGTTCCTTTCCTTTTATTTCTTGTTCCGACATTGAGGACACTGTCTGATTTATGTGTGGGGTAGGGATATGAATTCTTTGGTGTTTCTTGTTCTTATTCAATCGAAAAGAATTCCCTTGAAAAAATTCTTGAGTTTTTGTTCAGATTGACCTTAACTTTGAGCATCCCCATCTTAGAGAGTATTATCAAGTAAAACAATAAAAAGGAAAAGAATGTGTCAACTAAGCCCCTGAGCATTGAATTTCTGTAAGCAATCTACCTGATTCCTCTAGGAGATGAGATTATGGCCTTTGTTGACCAAGTAAAACTTTGTTTAGGGAAAGGACTCAAGTGAGTTATTATGAAAAAAAAGAAGATTAAAAAAAAAAGAAAAAGAGAAACACAACTCCAATGACTTCTCTAGACCTACTTAGTAACCGGTGCTGCATCACCCATGTGCAGGGTCGCGTCAAACGGTAAGGTCAAGAGGGTTATGAGTTGAGCTAAAAGCCTCTTAAGGTGCCTGTTGGAGTAACCGAGTAATCGGTGCTGCATCACCCATGTGCAGGGTCGCGTCAAAAGGGGACCTACAACGGCTCAAGATTAAGGTGCCTGTTGGAGTAACCGATGCTGCATCACCCATGTGCAGGGTCGCGTAAAAAGGGGACCTACAACGGCTAAAAAAAAATTATTTCTTTCATGAGGATCCCTATGAAATTAACTGCAACGCTTGGTTTAGTGGGGGCATTTGAATTTTTCTGGAGGAATTAAGTAGAATAATATTCTTCTACTAAACTTATTGTTGTGCTTATTACTGGCTAAGTCTTTGCTCATGGGATGTTAAGAGATTATTATGATTGTTTAAGGGTATTGGCTTAGTGACCCAGTCTTATAAGATGTTAACTGAATAAATTTTGATAACATGATCTGAGTATGGTGGTCAACTGCTCGCTGTTTAGGAAATTCAAAAACAATGTCATTCTCATTTAGATAAGGAATTCTCTTTCTTTTGCTTGAGGACAAGCAAAGATTTAAGTGTGGGAGAGTTTGATACGTGCATATTTTATAATTAAATGAGTATCAATTCTGAGATATATTGGATTAAATTTATTACTATTGTATATATATTGCAGGAGTTATTAGTTGATTGAGAAAGGAGCAGAAAAAGGAAATCAATTTGAATCAATTGTGTGATATGAGAGAGTGGATTACAAAATATTTGGAAGTGATTGGAGATCTCAAAAGGATATTGCATATCTTTTATTTAAGACAGGATCAGATCACGGCCCAAGTCAGCCTAAGGGAATTTCTATATAAAGAACAAGGGAGAGACACACTAGACCAGAGAGACAAGACGCAGAAGCGACAAAAGCACAGAAGAAAGAAAAACACATCCTTATGCTCTCTAAATTTCGGTATTTACCAAAGGTTTAGAGAGAAAGGACGAAGAAACAAAAACACGAGACGGCTGAAGGAAGAAAGAGGACGCAAGAACAATTCTGATTTTCATCTCTTTTCTTCTATTTTGTTAACCTAGCCATGCTTGGCTAGTCTTCTTTAGTAGTTAGGGCGAGGATGAACCCTATGCGAATTTGAGTATTTGTTTGAATTCTCGATTGAACGTTATTTACCATGATTGAATGAATTATCTTTGCTTAAAGCTTTCTTAAAGATTGATCACCTTTTAGATTGTTCATAGGTTGGTGTATGACAATAGAGATGTTGGTGCATTTAAGCTGGGAACCGTTAATTCGTCATAGAGTTGCATGACCTAGACATAGGCTTACGAGTTTATGCGATCTCATAATTCTGGTTTAAATACATTGATCTTTCCAAACAATACTAGACATTAGGTTGTTTTCAAAGATAACGGACTAAGGTAGCGTCAAGACATTGGGATTTAGTCTAATTTTAGAGAATTGGTCGTCAATCATGGGAATAATAGTCAATTAGGGATTTAATTCAAATACTTGGAGGAACATAGGGGGATTTCTATGCCCTAGCTGCGTTTTTCTCTATTGATTATCTTTTCTAAACAATCGCTCTTGAGACTCTTAATCTTGAATGCTTGTTCTTGATTAAATTCTTTAAAATTCTGTTTGGTTACAACTCACCCCCATTACCCATTGATCCAACTAAAGCTGAAATAACGAATTAGTGGCTGGAGTACTAGTCCTCATGGGATGATCTTTTTCTCACTACTTTATTACTTGTAACGATCGGTGCACTTGCCGAAGTCGCTATCAGGTACCCAAGACTTGATCCATTTTGATTTGCAGGTATGTCTAAGAGCATCAAGGTCAAACAAATGGTATATCGATAGTGGATGCTCAAGACATATGACGGGAGATGAATCCAAATTTGCTTCAATCAAGCACAAGGATGGTGGCAAAGTAATCTTTGGTGGAAATCAGTCTGGAAAGATTGCTAGAATCGGTAAAGTTGGGAACAACGATGGACCACAAATCAAAGACGTCTACTTTGTGGAAGGACTTTGCCACAACCTTCTAAGTGTAAGCTAAAGCACTGACAGAGGTAACTTAGTTATCTTTGATTCTGAGGAATGATTGATTGTGAGTAAGGATATTCTTTCGTTAGATAACGTAAAAACAAAAGCCATTTTTAGAGCTCCTAGAGAAGGTAACTGTTATACTCTTAATCTCTCTAGAGATGGCTCTACATTTGAAAAATGTTTTGTAAGTAATTTGGATGATAGTTGGTTATGGCATAAACGTTTAGCACATGTCAATATGATCCAACTTGACAGATTGCTTAAAAAGGATTTAGTAATTGGTGTTCCAAAACTTCGTTTTAAAAATGACATGATTTGTGATGCATGCCAAAAAGGAAAACAAACTAAATCCTCTTTTAAATCCAAAAATAAAATTTCAACTAATAGACCTCTCCAACTACTTCACATGGATGTAGTTGGACTAGCTAGAGTAAGAAGCCTAGGTGGCAATCTTTACCATTGGTTATAGTTGATGATTTCTCTAGATTTGCATGGACTATTTTTCTGTCATCAAAAGATGAAACCTTTGATCAGTTTGTCATTTTTGCCAAGAAGGTCCAAAACGAGAAAGGTTTTGTGATTTCAGGTATTCGCACTGATCATGGTGGAGAACTCGAGAACCATGCATTTGCTGAGTTCTGTGACAACATGGGAATTGACCACAATTTCTCAGCTCCAAGGACTCCTCAACAAAATGGTGTTGTGGAAAGGAAAAATCGAGTCCTCACCGAGATGGCTAGAGCAATGCTGAATGAAAACAACACTTCACAAGTGTTTTGGGCTGATGCGATGAGTACGGCTTGCTACATCTCGAATCGAGCATATCTCAAAAAGAAGCTAAACAAAACACCCTATGAGCTGTACAAAGGAAGAAAGCCAAATCTGAGTCATCTACATGTGTTTGGATGTAAGTGTTTCATCCACAACAATGGTAAGGATAACTTGGAAAAGTTTGATCCCAAGGCTGATGAAGGTATATTCTTGGGTTATTCAAATAGGAGTAAAGCATATACAGTCTTTAACATTTGTACTCGCATTGTAGAAGAATCTATGCATGTTGCATTCTGTGAATCTAAATCTGACAAATCCAAGGATGATGATGATGATGAAAATGTTTTGAAAAATCAATTCTTTTCGAAAACCACTCCTGCTTCTATTGAAAATCCAGAAAATGTTTTCGAAGTTGATCCTCAAAATAATTTGGAAAATCCTGATCAACAACAACCTAGAGCTTGTAAATTTATAAGGAATCATCCTTTAGACCAAGTCATAGGTGATGTTAATCAAGGTGTGAGAACTAGAAGCAGTACTTTGAATGAAGTTACTTTTTCTGCTTTTATTTCAAAAATAGAACCCTCTAAAATTGATGAAGCCCTTTCAGACAATGATTGGGTGATAGCAATGCAAGAGGAGTTACATCAATTTGATAGGAATCAAGTTTGGGACTTGGTACCTAGGCCTAAGGACCATCCGGTCATTGGCACAAAATGGGTATTCAAGAACAAACGTGATGAGTCAGCAATCGTTGTCGAAATAAGGCAAGATTAGTTGCAAAAGGCTATAATCAAGAAGAAGGAATTGATTATGAAGAAACTTATGCTCCAGTAGCAAGATTGGAAGCCATAAGAGTTCTTCTAGCCTTTGCTTGTGTCAAAGGATTTAAACTTTTTCAAATGGATGTTAAAAGTGCTTTCTTAAATGGTTTTATTCAGGAGGAAGTGTATGTAGAACAACCTCCTGGTTTTCAAAATGAACATCATCCTGATCATGTTTATCGCCTCAAGAAAGCTCTTTATGGACTTAAGCAAGCTCCTAGAGCTTGGTATGAGCGATTAAGAAAATTCCTTCTTGATCAAGGATTTGTTAGAGGAAACGAGATACAACATTGTTTATCAAAAGTAATAAAATTGGAGAAATTTTAGTTGTACAAATTTATGTTGATGACATTATATTTGGTGCTTCTAATGAAGTCTTGTGTGAAGAATTTGCAAAGAATATGCAGGGAGAATTTGAGATGTCCATGATGGGAGAACTCAATTATTTTCTTGGTCTACAAATCAAGCAAAGATCAAATGGGATCTTTATTTCTCAGACCAAGTACCTCAATGACCTGCTAAAGAAGTTTGGAATGGACCAATGCAATGGTGCTGACACTCCAATGAGTTCAACCACTTCTTTGGATGCTGATGAGAAGGGGACTGATTTCAACATCACAAGATATAGAGGAATGATTGGATCATTACTCTATCTCACTGCAAGTCGCCCAGACATCCAATTCAGTGTTGGAATGTGTGCAAGGTTTCAGTCTGCTCCTAAAGAGTCGCATGCTGAGAATGTGAAGAGAATATTCAGATACCTTGCTGACACAAAGACTCTTGGACTTTGGTTCCCCAAAGGTCAACCTGAACACTTGGTAGCATATTCAGATTCAGACCATGCTGGGTATAAGACGGATATAAAGAGTACAAGTGGCCAATGTCAACTTCTTGGTGGCTCACTTGTGTCTTGGTTCAGCAAGAAGCAAACGACCGTCTCAGTATCTTCAACTGAAGCTGAATACATTGCTGCCTCAAGTTTCTGCGCTCAAGTCTTATGGCTCAAGCAGCAGCTCTCAGACTTGGGAATCAATCTGAAGGAGATTCCAATTCTGCGTGACAACACGAGCACAATAAGCTTGGCCAAGAATCCAGTTCAACACACAAGAACCAAGCATATTGATGTGAGGCATCACTTCATAAGGGATCATGTTCAGAACAAAGATGTCAAAGTGATGTTCATTCCGACACATCTTCAACTTGCTGACATCTTCACAAAGCCATTAGCAAAGGAGCAATTTAATTTTATAAGAAGAGAATTGGGAATGGTAAATCCCAATGAATTGTAAGTATTTCTTTCCATCTTAATGTTAGTTATGGTTTTGATGAATATTTGTTGCTAACTTAAGCTTCGGAGTACATAACAATGTTTTATGCAGCATATTCGAATCCTAAAGTTTGTTGTCAAAGGACGCAAACTCGAGTTTTGTCCAAAAACTCGAGTTTTATCGGGCTCAAATCGAGGATGAGTTGCTGAGCAAAATGGAAACTCGATTCGATTAATGAGTAACTCGAGTTTTGAAGAAACCGAAAGCAACCTTTGAGTTTTCACGATACGGAAACTCGAGTCATCAAATGGAAACTCGAGTTTCAAGCAGACAGAGAGCGACACACCTGTTCAAGTATCCACAAAACTCGAGTCAGTAAGTGGAAACTCGAGTTTTGGTCGCGGAATTTCAAAAGTTCACTTTACACTTTTGAATCCAGGTTAGTGTTTTCGCGCTCTATTTAAACCTAACTGTTCATTGTTCGTCTAAACTCGCCTCAAAACTCAAGTTTGCCCTAGAGTCTTCCTCTGTTCCTCTCGGCCTCTCGCCTCTCCTAATTTTCGATCCCTACTCCTAATTTTTCAAAACCCCTAATGGCCTCCAGTTCAAATTCTCCGACTCTTGATCCTGACCAGGAAGAATATGAATCTTCAATCCCATCTCTAGCACCGGTAGTTACATCTCAATCTCAACCTAGGGCTAGGTCTTCCTCTCGGCGCTTGTCATCTGGAATCTCAAGAGCAGTATCTCAATTCACTGAGGAACATTTCTCGGGGCAATCTAGTTCTTGAGCTCCTCTTTCGTTTTCATCCCAAGAGCTATCTAGTTTCAGGACAACTGGGAATCCACCTGCTTTGGTTGAAATCTACAATCATATCTCAGCACCTGAAGGTTTCCTAAACAGCCCTCTCCAACTTTCTGGAGAAGATGCTACTCGCTACCGAGAACGATTCGAAAATCGAGACTTTTGCCCTGTAGTTTATGTTGATCTAACTAAACTTTGGGAGGAAAGCCACTTAAATCTTTCTCCTTGGCTCACTCAGTTCAATTCTCTAATCTCCATCCGAGCCTCTTATAGTCCTACTCTTGTTCGATTGTTCTACCACCACATGCAGTATGAACAACATCTGGAAGCAATGGGATTACACAGCAAATCGGTTTTCTTCCTGCAAGCATGAGCTATCACGTGACAGTGAAAAGGAAAGAAAAAGATCACAACGTCTTATGCAGAAGCGCAAGCCCCTATGGTCAAAGATCACAGTTATCACCAAAACACAATAGGGCATTATATCAACAAAAGATTTCGGCGTCACTTACATAAAATGGAAATATATCACAGCGTCACTTAAAATGCAAAAAGGAATGCAGAAGGATGAGTCGTGCAGCAAGCCAGATCCTTGCATCATCTACCATTCCTCTGAAAGTCAGCGACTCAGGTGCACACACCTCGAGCTCGACACCAAATATCGCTGGGCATTCCCCTTCGGACCATCGTTTCTCTTCCCTGTCGGACTGGACCCTTAAAATTCTATTTAAGTGTTGCCTTGGTTCTCAATCATCCTATTGGTTTCAAACTTGAAACAGAACCAGATTTGAGGGTGAGAACCAAGATAGAGAGACGAGAACGTGAGAGGAAGGAGAAAGAGAGAAGGCCGAGGGAGAGTCTTCCACTGTTTTCGCTTGCTCTACGTTTGGTTTCAGAAAGTAGGGGTGTGCGATTCCAGCAAAGATCACCACGTGCAGACTAGCGAACTAAAGGTAATCATCGGTTCACTTTCTTTTGTATCTCTATCACGTTCCAATGCAAATCTGGGGGTTTTAGGCTAAAGTCGTTAGCACCATGTCTCCTCTGCAAGGAACCAAGGAACCTAGCCTTCTTATATATATATAGATAAGCATGTGGGTGTGTACGTTACAGATGAGCTGATAATAGTAGATGTTTTTTTTTTTTTTAAAAAAAAAAGCTATACTTACTCATATAGTTGTTGTCATGAAATAATATATATATTGCTACCTATGGGTCTCGGTCTTGAAGACTTGCATTCTTTTGGACAATCATTCTCTACACGTTGCAAAGGGATTAATGTTTCTTTTCCCTAACTAGAAGCTGCTCTTGAAACAGATTAAATTCAAAGGAAGTCAACCCTAATCTTCTATGCAACTAGATTAACTGAAGAGTAGAGAGAGAAGAGACCAAAGTGTTCCTAATAGCTGCTCCAATGTCTCCAACGGTTACATTGAAGAATCCAACGATCATTTAATGCTCTCTTGATATATAAGGATTTGCATTCAAGTCTTCTCAACAACCAATCTGCAGAAAACGAAAATTGTTAGTTCTCAATTGGTTTTGATGATAACGGACAATTGTAAACATGATTGAAGTTTGTCTTTGTAAGTTGAAAAACTTACTGTCTAAGGCAAACTCGAGTTTCAGTTTGGAAACTCGAGTTTTGGCCTGACAAAGAAATGCTCAAATTTTTGTAAAGAAAGACAAACTCGAGTTTGGGATTGAAAACTCGAGTTTTGGCCATACAGAGAGCATTCGAGTTTTTCACAGACAAAGCAAACTCGAGTTTGATTTAGAAAACTCGAGTTTTGACAAGACAGAGAGCAACCAAGTTTTTCAAAGAAACCAAAACTCCAGTTTCCATTTGGAAACTCGAGTTTGGGTTATACAGAAAGTTCACTAAGTTTCCAACGTTTTCTGGAAACTCGAGTTCTGTTTGAAAACTCGAGTTTACCTCATCTGAGAACAATGCTCGTCTCTGGCCTTGTGAAAACTTCCATGATTGAATCCCCCAAAGTTTTCAACGTTTTCTCATAAAAGAGAAAACTCGAGTTTCCGTTTTGAAACTCGAGTTTCGTCACTAAAGAGAAGTTTCCAAAGTTTTCAATCAATGTGAAAACTCGAGTTATGTTTTGGAAACTCGAGTTTTGGCCAGGCAGAGAGCTCTGCAAATTGAGTCTTTGAAAACTCGAGTTATGTTTTGAAAACTCCAGTTTTAAGCTTTTGGACTAAAACATGATTTTTCATTCAAGAGTCCAAAACTCGAGTTAGTCACTAATTGACTCGAGTTTTGCACTATTCACCAAACATGTCCAAAATGCCAAATCGCGATGTTTGTCTCTGTGAAGAGAAAACTCGAGTTTAGTTTGAAAACTCGAGTTTCGGTCTTTTGTTAAAAGTTCACTGAAACATGAAAACTCGAGTTTCGAAGAACCAACTCGAGTTTCCATCGCATAATTTGAATTTCGATTTGAACGAATTCATGAAATATTTATGTTTGATCTCAATACTCTTTACCATTACTCATAACTATTCTTAACTATGTTTAATCAGTTTGTTAGTGAGTTTCAGATGGTTAAAGACAGGATTAAATGGAGATTAAGCAAAAAGCATAAAGCATGTCAGCACATTAAATGCAAAAGTGCAGAAACTTGCATGCTTTTAGGAAAACATTCTCCACACGATTTGGAGAAGTTAATGCTTGCCTTCTACATCCAGTAAACTGCTCTTCCAACGGATTAATAATCAGAGAGTCAACTCTGATCATCTGCAAAGCTGGATTAACCAAAGAGTAGAGAGAGAAGAGGACCAAAGCTTCATGTAATCAACTCCCAACATCACCAACGGTTATAATTGGGATTACAACGGTCAATTAATGTTCTCTACCTATAAATAGAGATGCATTCAAGTCTTCTCAACAAGCAACCTGTGCAAAATCGAAAATCATTAAAGTTTCAACTACTCTTTGAGTTTTCTGTTGTAAAGTATCTTTTGATACAATTACTCTTCAGTGTTTATCATATCTACTCTTAGAGAGAGTTTCTTGATTGTAAATAATTTCTTGTAAAGTATCTCAAGTCAAGGGGACTTGGAGATTGGGTTACTGATTACAACTTGTAAGGGGGATAGTGAGAAATCCCAGAGAGTCTGGGGACTGGACGTAGGTCAAGTTGTTGGACCGAACCAGTATAAATCCTTGTGTCTTGCTTCTTCTCCTTATACTCTGTTTTACTTTCATTTTCTATCCGAAAACAGAGCTTATTGAAAAGTTTTTGAGAATCCCCAATTCACCCCCCTCTTGGTGATTCAAGCTCCACTTTCCAAAATCATTCAAATTTCCAATTACTCTTTTTAGTTTCTTACTGTAAAGTATCTTTTGATACATTTGTACCTCAGTGATTATTATTATCCACTCTTAGAGAGAGTTTCATTTATTGAAATCATTTATTGAAAGAATCTCAAGTCAAGGGGACTTGGAGATTGAGAATATCAGATTACAACTTGTAAGGGGGAGTATATCCTAGTGAGAGGATAACTTTCGAGTGCAGAGTGTATAACCGATCTTGTGAGTTAGTGAAAATCCCAGAGTGTTTGGGGACTGGATGTAGGTCAAGGATTTAGACCGAACCAGTATAAATTTCCTTGTGTCAAGCTTCTTCTTACTCTCCTCTGTTCTGCTCTATTTTAGTTCTATAAAACAAAGTATTCAAAAAGTTTTAAAATCCCCAATTCACCCCCCTCTCTTGGTGATTTGCTCCATTTACACATTGTGCTAGCTTACTTTTGGAAAAGAATTGAGCTCTCATGTTGGCAGTTGTAATAAGGTTCCTATTGGAAGAATGATCACCTAATAAGGCTCTATAAAGTGATAAGGGTCTTAAATGCCATGGAAGTTTTCACTATGGAGCACTGGTAAGACGAAAGTTTTTTTTGTCTCTTATTTGCCCTAGAAGTCTTAAAATGCCCTATCGTCACGGAATTGCCACGTGGACCATTAAATTGACACATTGCGTCTAATGGATGGCCACACAAGGATAGAAATTGGCAGCCAGGTTGACACATTAGCTCCTCCTCTCCCTTGTTGAATCGCATGTTAAAGCCTGGTTAGGTCAATAGATGAAGTTGGGAAAAGAAAGCTTTGGTCAGAGTCGAGCTGAAAAGACGCACACACAGGTAGCTGTTGGTTCTCAGAGTCTTGATGATAACAAGACTTAATTGATTAAAGCTTTTTGTTGAAAAGAAATTGTTTTTTTGAATTAGTAAATGTTAAGTATGTTGATATCTTAATAGTCGTTGTTACTTTCGGACATTACTCAAGTAATGAGTATTTGCTTCACAAGTAATTTAGGTTTCTCGATATTACTTTCAGACTTTACTCAAGTAATGAGTATTTTCTCTGCAAGTAACAATATTACTTTCAAGTGTTACTTGAGTAATGTATATTTGCTTCGAAAGTAATTTCGCTTTACACTATCGAGACCTCTAGTTCTTGATTATCTTTGATATTACTCAAGTAACATGAGATGTTACTCAAGTAATTTCGAATCAGTCATTCTTTTTCAAGGAACCATCTGATATTACTTTCGTCCTTTACTCAAGTAATATTTTCTTGCTCCACAAGTAATTTTGCAAACTCTCAGGATCATCTATTTCTTTGAATATCTTCGATCTTACTCAAGTAGCAAATGTTGTTACTCAAGTAATATCTTTCCAGTGGGATTTTATTTGAAAATATTCGATATTACTTTCGGACCTTACTCAAGTAATATATATTTTCTTAGCAAGTAATGTCGCTTCGTTCATATTCCAAGAAGCTATTCGATATTACTTTCACACCTTACTCAAGTAACACATATACTCTTCGCAAGTAATGTTGCTACTCTCCTCAAACGTATCTATTTTGAAAAATTGAGATATTACTCAAGTAACATAATAATGTTACTCAAGTAATATCGTTCTAGAGAGCATTATTTTTAATGGATATGAATATTACTCAAGTAACACATTTGTGTTACTCAAGTAAGATTTTTAAATACGTTGGAATAATTGAAATTGACGCTGCACGCCAACGCACTTGATCAAGACAATGCAGAAATGAAACAGACGCTGCACAAAAAATGAAATCAACCATTTCATTTATTTCCAAGGTAAAAAATGAAATCGCATTGTAAAATAACAACTGACGTAAAAAAAAAAAAAAATTATCCAAAAACTGATTTTAAAAGGCTAAAATGATGCAATCGACATTACTCAAGTAGCCAGTAGACTTACTTGGGTAATATCGAATACAGAGAAATTTCGTCGCTCAACATTACTCGGGTAACGAACTTGTCTACCCGGGTAATGTCGCAATCGCTGTTTCATTTAAAAAATTGTCTAGCTCGACGATACTCGACATCAAGAGCTAAGAACGAGGACGCTTTTTATGAAACTTGCTCAAGTAATATTTGACTTTACTCGAGAAATTTCTTCAAACTTAGACTCTTCCTCAACATTACTCGTGGGTAGTGCTTCGATTACTCAAGTAATGTGATCTGAAACACTCAATAACCAAGTTAAAACAAGATATTACTTGGGTAACCAAAATAACTACTCGAGTAATATGATTTGAAATACACTAATCAACGATATTGAAGTACAATATTACTCGGGCAACATGAATATTTTACTCAAGTAAATCATGCCTATGTTAACCTCTGTTTTTGGACACACGAATAGAGCATCTTGCAAAACAAAAATATGTGCTCATTGGTACCCGATGTTTCTTTGGGTCCATATAAGATTAGACGTAGCAACTCTTATGCTCACTCTTACATAATTGAAATATATTATATTTGAGCAAGGAGTATATCAAAATCAGTTGATAAAGCTAATTGGAATGAAAATTTGAAAATAGGCATCACCATAAAGTAAAGAAGATGAGAATTGATAGCCAATATCAGTTGTTTACAAAGGCACTGGGAACCAAATATTGATAAATTGGCCAAAACCTGAACATAATACAGAAGACAGTGGCCAAAACATGAACATGCACATGACAATGCCAACATAAATAAGTACATAATAGTTGGCAGCCAAAACATGACAGTGACAGTAGCCAATACATGACAGTGACAATGTCTTGGATGATTTAACTAGGTCTAGACAACCACATGACAATTACAACCAAAAAAGGAATAGTTGGCAGCCATACAACTAGACGGGAGTACAAAACCAAAAAACTAGATGACCATTACAATCAACATACTTGCTCCAAGCACAACAGAAGAACTTCTTCTTCAACTCACCACCTCCTCACTTCTTGCTCCAGTTCGCATATATATATATGTCTAGCATATAATCGCTGCTCTGATAAAGGTAACACCTCCCATACAGCAACAAGTAGACCCTGTAGCCATTGTATAAACAACATATCAGATATCAAGCATTATATGAACACCATATGAATTTGAACATACCCTACCTTTTGCATATCTGACATAATTGTTATTTTATCTCCATCCTCCAAGTCTAAAGACCTCTTCAACCATTGGAAAAACCATTTCCAATTTATTTTGTTCTCCTTTTGTGTAATCCCAATAGCAATGGGATATAAACCATCGTTGTATCAAGCCCAATAGCCGTTAACATGATGCCACGTGCATTGTGTCAATTTAACATGCGATTTGACAAGGGAGAGGAGGAGTTGATGTGTCAACCTGGCTGCCAATTTCTATCCTTGCATGGCCATCCATCAGACGCAATGTGTCAATTTAACGGTCCACGTGGAAACTTCCGTGACGGTAGGGCATTTTTGCTACGATTTTAAGACTTCCAGGGCAAATAAGAGACAAAAAAACCTTCTATCTTACCAGTGCTTCATTGTGAAACTTCCATGGCATTTAAGACCCTTATCCCTTCTATAAAATAGTGCCTTATGATATACATTAAGTGTGAAGGGATATTTGTCCCCCGCCAAGGGATGATTAGTTAAAACCCACATGGGTTAGATTGTTGTATGAGCATGATTTGTTTAAACCCACATGGGTTAGATTGTTGTATGAGTATATTACTCAATGGTTATGGAGGTGTTTTCCCTTATTTGTTTAGGAGAAGTTGAGCCATTTGGCGAGTGCTATTAGAATATTTTGTGTAATATTAATGAAATCATTTTTAAAAACTATCATTTTTATAATAATTTGCTTATGACTTATTTGGCAACAATACATTACATTTTCTATAACCGTTTCTAACACAACTTAGAAAATTTAGGCCAACATATAAAGAAAGAAAATAAGCAATATATTATTAAAAAATTAAAATTCTCCTAAAATGAAATCATATATAATCAAAATTCAAACTAGAAATTATTAGAAAAAGAAGTTGTTGCACTGATGCCACATGGTTGACGAGCAGGTAAGAAATACAAGGGCTGTGGAAAATCACATGCAGACTTTCACTCATCTTGAAAAGAAAAAAGTAAGAACCTTGTCCAATTCTCCTTGCTGAATTGCCGATTGATTCATTCCTAATAGGCCCTATTAACCCACTTCGACTCCCTCATTTGCGCTCCCCTGTCGCAACACTTGACCCTTCCACTTTCGGCAAGAACCTCTTAGCCATCAATCCTCTATACAACACCAAACCCACATTTTCCATAATGTCAAACCCATATAACCTGTGAAATTAAAAACAAAATGATGTCTTGAAGGTGAAGGTTGGTGGTTGAAGCTGAGAGGAAGATCAGCGATAATGATTTGTAGAAATCAAAGACCTTCGATCGATGAACTTGCTTCAATAGTTACAAAGGGGAAACGGAGAAGAAGAAGGTTTTGTGTGTTGTTGGAGGAAGATACGGAGAAGACAAAAGTCGTTCTTACGTCGTTGAAGAAGAAGGTTGGTTGTCGATGCTGCCATCGTTGCGCCCCTTGACATTGCCGGAGGTAGCCAGAAAGATAAATTTGAAAGTGTTAAGGTTACGGTAAAATGGGGTAAGCCTGCCATGTCTTATAGCCAAAATAATCAGGTGGAGGATAGTTGGATGAATTGTGAGACCTACAGCTTAAGTTAAACATCCATTTCACCACTTTAACAGAAGTTGAATTTTAGGACCCATTTAGAATTTGGGAAAACTGCACCTTGGTCTCAAATTAGGGAAAATATGATAAAATGGTCCCTTAAAATCCAAATTTACTGTGAAGTCCCATGGGAATTTTTTGCAATATATTTGAAATGTAAAAGAGAGAAATAACCCCATTCAATAAATAGACAGAGGGAACAATATAATCTATAAAAGACAGAAGAAAGAAATGGCACACAAAACGCATGGAATGGAGGTTTTGATCATTAGACATGCTTAAAGAAAAAGGTACGGAATTGATGCCAAAACCTCTATTATCATCATTATTCTATTTGATTGATCTTTTCTGTTGACTAGCTGAATAGATTTTGAGGATTGAATTATTCATCTTCTTTTTGCCCTAAAATATGTAAAAGTTGTCATCTTTTTGGTTTGTGGATATTAAAGTGATGACTTGTATTGTCCTCCTTTATATTTGTAAACTATCAAGGCGACCTATTTAAATGCAATGTATATGCTATGGTTTTGGTTTCAATGTGTTTGGGTAGGGTATAATATGCTCTATTTTCAGGTTGATTATGCTCTGCTTTAGCATTGTAAGGGCTAAGGAATGAAGATGAGGGTGAAAGTTTTGTGGTTACATCACCTGGTGTGCGAAGGAAAAAATGTTGTCAATATGTGTAGCAATAGTTGTCAATAAATGTGATGAACTTGTTAATGGCAACTATAGGTCATATTTAAATGTTTTATTTGTGGTTTAATGATGTTTAGGAAGGGTTTCAAATGTTTGCTATGTCTCTGGGTATTTTGTACTCTTTTTACTCATTAAAAGTAAGAATTAATCAACATGGGGTGAAAGTTTTGTGTTGGAACTTCTAATGCACAAAGTCAGAATGTGTTGTCAATAGGGGCAGCGGTAATTTTTAATATGGTGGTAAACTTGTTAATGATAACTTCACTGTGGAGGTGGATAGTGGTGATGGCTAGCACGTCTAGGAAGAATCTACTATGTTTCCTTCATATAGGGGAAAGTTTTTAGTTATATGTTGGGTGAATGGTGGATCATGAACCATTAAGGAAGGCATTAGTTATGAAGAGTTTAAAATAATGGTATCCTCCATTGTGGGAAAAGATAGTAGTGGGCTTGTTATGAAATTCACATTGGCATTTGATACAACTACATTTGTGGACATACTAGGTGACAAAACAATTGAACATTTAATTAATTCCAGTGGATAAAGTGGGCAACTATATGTAGATGAAGGATAATTTGATGATAATACAACGACAGTAAGGGATGATCCAAGGGATGAGCCATATGTGTAAGTTGAATTTTCTTATGGAAATTAACTAATCACTACAAAAAAAAACCATATTTTGTCGCGGTTAATTAGTCGCGGTTCACAATAACCGTTACAAAATACCAATTTGTAACGGTTTTATCCCTAAACCGCCACTAAATAGTAACGGAAGCAATGACGACATGACTTCGGCTATATTTGTCGCGGTTTACTCAATGAAAACGCAACAAATTTGGCGCCACCTTGGCGCGCAATGGCGGGAATGTTTGTCGCGGGCATTTTGTAGCGGTTATTTGAGTATAACCGCTACAAAATTGGCGCCAACGTTCGCGCCAACGTTGTTGCGGTGATTTTGTAGCGGTTACATCACAAGAACCGCTACAAATAAACGAAGGTCACAATTTTGTCACGGTTACCGGGAAGGGTGACCGTGACCGCGTCAAAAGCTAAACTTTTGTAGCGGTTTCTAGGAAAACCGCTACAAATATTCACGATATAAATAAGGGTTTAGGCTCATCAATTATAACAATTAAAGGAATTACTAAATCTTCGACTTGTAACTGAATGAACTATCTCGCTTGGTCGTCGAAGAAATGCATATATCAGTAGCTCTGATCTCCTATCTCGGGTGATAAGAGCTGCAGATATTTGCCTCTCTCATCTTTGCGAGGCAATTCGTTCAGTCACAAGTCAAGGTTTGCTCATTTCTTTGGCGTGAATACTTTTACTCTTCTGAGAACAGTCCAACATACGACAGGAGATTGGGTTCCATTATAGCCACCTTTGTCTCACGAAAATATCTCTGATGAAATTGACTCAGCCAGTTTTTCGTGGGAGATCGGCGGCTATATTGAGTCCGAATCCCCACGGATATGTTGGACTATTTTTGGTTATTTCATTATGTGAAATTTATTACTGTGGACCCTTTTAGAAAAATTAAAGAAAAAAATTAAATGAATTGAAAGTTTGGTTTTTAAATATTTGTACCAAACTAATTAGTTTGATTCATAAAGTTTATGAATCAAACTAATGAGTTTGGAATTTTTTTTCGAAAAAAATAATTTTGTAGCGGTTTTTGATAATAACCGCTAAAGAATGTGGACATATTGTAGCGGTTACTACGTGTAGTAACCGCTACAGAATCTGAAGGGTCAGCTTTTTTGTATCGGTTATTGTAGCAGTTACATCATAACCGCTATAGAATATCAACGGTCAGCTATTTTGTAGCGGTTTATATGGCGGTGAGATGTCAACTGTTACAAAATTTAAAATTTTGTAACGGTTTCTTTGGTTAACCGCTACAAAATGTACGGTTTTTTAAACAGTCACTCCTCATTTTCAAAGTCACACTTCCAACGGTTTGAGTTTTCACCGTTTTTACCTTTCAACCCATCTTTAAACTTTTACTTTTAAACTTCTACCTTTCAACATCATGGTTTCTGGAGGAGATAAGGGAAAGGGAAAAGCAGGTGTCCCAGAGAGAAGGGGTTTAAGGGGGGTAGTAGTAGAGGGGGCTAGACGAGAGGGCGTGGGGCCCGATATATACCTCCGCCATCTCAGGGGCTGAACGAGTTTTCCGATCTCTTCGCCGATGAAGAAATTCCAAACGTGGGGACCGTAGGGGGAGATCGAGAAGCAAGTTTGTCGTTCAACGACTTAGACGAAAAGAATGCAGACATCCATCTCGACATTCCCTTAGCGGACGTGGAGCAGTTCATCGACCAGGAAAACCAGCGGGACCACGGGAACCCCCGACCGGCGTCTTCGCG
The DNA here is from genome assembly GCA_025563575.1 of Acacia pycnantha. Taxonomy (NCBI): domain Eukaryota; kingdom Viridiplantae; phylum Streptophyta; class Magnoliopsida; order Fabales; family Fabaceae; genus Acacia; species Acacia pycnantha. The sequence continues at coordinate 414,251 of JAMWYP010000142.1, forward strand.
TTCCACCGGATTTACAGTGGATGTCGAAGGTATATCTAATTAGTTTTTTTGGGGAGAAATTAATTTAAATTCGTAGGTTTAATTCAATTTTTTGTAATATTGCAGATAGACATGAGAACATTAGCAGTAGGACGCTGGATGTTTCCACTCTCACTCGACGACCGGGAGGTGGCGGGTATCGGGTCGTAGTCCCGTGGAACGAGCACACAGACCAGGCGATCGGCACCGGTGGTCACCTGATGAATCGATTCTTGTCTGAATTTGGCGGCAATTGGGCATGGTTCCCGATTTTTTTCAAGGATTGGAAGCAGGTGACGAAGGATACAAAGAACAAGGCGTTTTTTCGATATTCTGCAGGTAGTCAATATTGTTTAATTAAATTTTACATTTTAATTGTTATAAGTTTTAGTTTATTCCTTTCCTTATTTATTTCTTAATTTATTAATTCTTAATAATGAAATTATGATACAGAAAAAGTTTAAACTTCGCTAACAACACAAAAGGTACGTTATGATGAAGGTGGGGGAAGGGTGGAAGAGTTGGAGGAATCGTCTCTACAATCTAATGAATGGAGATGGCACGATTCCTCTCCAGGAGCTGATCGAGAACGTCCCAGACGGCGTGGAACCAACTCACTGGGCGATTTTCGTCCAATATAGGAAGAGTGCTGACGGGCAGGTACCTTTTTTAATTAATTATAATTTAATTACATATGGTTTAAATTAATTAATAATTTCACTTAATTAATAATTTAAATTGAGTTTAAATTAAAATTTTGTTTCCTCCTCCTTGCAGGCTTTGTCGCAGAGGAACGCAAGAAGTAGGGCACAGCAGAGGGTCCATCACACGGCAGGGACCAAGACGTTTGCTGTGACCTACAGTGAGATGGTATGTTATTATTTAACATGATGATTGTTTTGTTTTCAAAATAACAAAGTTTATATTGTTTTATTTCTTTCAGGAATAGAAGGCTCGGGAGGAGAACACACAGACGAACTATGGGAGGTTGTGGACATGCACCCATAGACACCGTGATGGGACGCTGACCTCTCAGGCAGTAGAGGAGATAATAGTAAGTTACAAAAACATTGAAAAATATAATGAATGTTGTATATTTAAATTGATCGTCCATTATTTTATTAATGATTGTTCATGAACCATGTGGGTCAGGCACGGATTGAGAAGACCGAGGCAGAGCTACAAGCGTCGCAGACCCCGGAGTCACAGGGGTCTGTGAATCCTACTGCCCCATTGAAAGCTGCTGTGGACCCAGTCGAGCATCCTGGCCGTGTTAGGGGCATGGGCCTTGGCGCCAGGCCTAGCATGGTGTACCTGAAGCATGGCTCCTCCGATGCATCCGTACCCTCCAGCTCGAGAAGGACACCACCGGAGGCTTTTGATGAGATCATTGCTGAGAAGGTTGCTGCGCAGGTTGCCGCACATGAGGCTGCACGGAGGGCCGACGAGGAGGCCAGAGATATGCGCAGGAGGGCCGACGAGGAGGCCAGGAATAGGCGCAGGCAGGAGAGCATGGCCCGTTGGTACGATCGTCATGTGGAGAACTGGAATGTTGTTACTGGGGCCCTGACGCGGCTGTTACCCGACCAGCGGTTTCCATCTCCCGAGCCTCCCCCTCCGTTCATCTTTGAGGAATCCCCCCCACGTGCTACTGATGACGACGACGTTGTCAACTCTGATCGTGCACCAACCCCCCTCGGACAGGACTTGATGATCATGTTCCTGATAGTTAGTTTTTATCTTGAACACTTAAGTCATTCTGTACTGTTGGATATTTGTTTACTTTGGTTTAAATATTTGGTTTGTTTAACCTGTGCTTTAGTTATATATTTGTTATCGTTAAATTTGGTACGTTATTTCAAAACCTATAACTCATTTAACTAAATTTTAATCCAAAACCTTAAAAATTTTAATCCAAAATTTTAATCCTTGTTTAACGTGTGCTTTAGTTATATATTTTAATTTTAATCCAAAATAATATCCTAAAATTTTAGTCCAAAAACACTAAAAATTTAAGTAAATTTTGTAGCGGTTCATATGGAGAAACCGCAACAAATTTGAAATTGAAAATTGATGAAATGGCGCCATAGTTTGTCGCGGTTAAACGACCGTTACAATTTTCAACGGTCATGACTTTGTAGCGGTTCTGATGAAGCTAATCGCAACAAAATGGAATTGGCCAAGATTAGTAGCGGTTATGTATGGGAACCGCAACAAATTTGAAATTGAAAATCGATGAAATGGTGCCATAGTTTGTCGTGGTTAAACGACCGTTACAATTTTCAATGGTCATCATTTTGTAGCGGTTCTGATGAAGCTAACCGCAACAAAATTGAATTGGCCAAGATTTGAAGCGGTTATGTATGGAAACTGCGACAAATTGTATTTAGTAGCGGTTCTTGTCGCAGTTGTCTAACCGTTACAAAACTGTTCTTGATATTTGCAACGGTTGTTGTAGCGGTTGACAACCGCTACAAACCATTTGATGCATTTTTAAACATCCCAAGTTCTGCGTTGAATGTAATTAAACATTGTATCCACATTTATGTTCTGTCCTAGATTTGTTTGTTACATATGGATAAGTCATGGATCAAGCTGCCGCGTAGTTCTCCTGCATATTTAGCAGGATTGAACACTTTCTTAGATTTCGCCTTCTCTCACGCTTACATTAATGGCAAGATCGTGTGTCCTTGTTTGCGATGTAAGTTTAAGAAGTGGCAAACACGAGATTGTGCTTTGGAACATCTTCTTGTAAAGCCTTTCCCAGAAGCATATACATTCTGGGCAGTTCATGGGAGCAACGTGGTATGGGATATGGGCTCCATCTTCCTCGAACCTCACAAGTAGGAAATCAAGTACATCAAGATGATCCGGTTAACGAAGCTGTTCGTGATGCTTTTGGTGTTCAAGACGACAACTTCACAGCAGAGGTGCAGGGTCCAGAACCTGTTTTCTTCAGGAACGATGCAGCTCGGGAATTTTTCAGCCTCATGGATGAGAGCGATCGTCCTTTGTATCAAGGTTGTCAGAAATACTCAAAGTTATCTTTTCTTATCAAATTGTACCATATCAAGTGCATGTGTGGGATCATTGATAAGGCAATGTCGATGTTCTTGGAATTACTTCAAGATGCTTTCCCCGACGTGGACATTCCCTCATCCTTCTACGAGGCGAAGAAGATAATCAACAGATTAGGCTTGAACTACCAAAAAATAGATGCCTGCCCAAACGACTGTATGCTTTATTGGGGAGAGGACGATTGGAGGGAGACTTGTAAGAAGTGTCACACTTCGAGGTTCAAGAAAGTTCGGAAAGGAAAGAAGCAGAAGAAGAAACCAGCAAAGATTCTAAGGTACTTTCCTTTAAAACCTCGCTTGCAAAGATTGTTTATGTCGAATAAGACAGCTCAGCATATGAGGTGGCATGAAGATGATAAGAATCAAGATGGTAAACTCAGGCATCCACGTGATGCTGAAGCGTGGAAAGCGTTCGACTCAGTCTTTCCAGATTTCGCGGCGGACCCTAGAAATGTTCGTCTTGCTTTGGCGACCGACGGTTTTAATCCATTTGGGAATCTTAGCACAAGCTACAGTATATGGCCAGTTATGTTGATACCCTACAACTTGCCCCGTGGATGTGCATGAAACAAAGCTCCTTCATTATGTCCATGATCATTCCAGGGAAGAAGGCACCGGGAAATGACATCGATGTGTATCTCCAACCGCTGATCAAGGAGTTGGTGGAGTTGTGGAATGTAGGTGTGGAGACGTACGACGTGCACTAGAAGACACTTTTCAACTTGTGTGCGGCCTTGATTTGGACGATAAGTGACTTTCCTGGCCTCGGGACATTATCCGGGTGGAATGTGCATACCGGCCTTGCGTGCCCAGCTTGCAATTTTGACTCTGACTCAGTGCGCCTTCCCTACAGTCGTAAGTGGTGCTTCATGGGTCATCGGAGGTTTCTCGATGGGACGCACAGGTTTAGGTTGCAACGCAATCGCTTTAATGGGCAACCGGAAAAAAGAGGACCTCCTCGAAATTTATCTGGTGAAGAAATCATAGAGCAGCTTCAGGATGTTGATGTTGAGTTTGGGAAAAAGGACAATCTGGCAAGGGCCGGGACAAAGACTGCCAGGGCTTCTGGTTCTACGCCCCAGCAATGGCGAAAGGTAAGCGTCTTCTTCGTTATTCCGTATTGGAAAGATAATTTGCTCCGACACAGTCTGGATGTCATGCACATTGAAAAGAATGTGTGCGACAATGTGTTATACACGATTCTCAATGAACCAGGAAAGTCCAAAGATCATCTGCAGGCCAGGAAAGATCTACGGGAGATGGGCGTTCGTCGAGACGCGTGGCCGGATGAGCATGACAGATTTCAACCGGCAAGATTCACCCTGACAAAACCGAATAAGGAAATCTTTCTCGCTACCTTGAAGAAAATAAAAGTTCCTGACGGGTATTCAAGCAACATATCACGATGTATTGACTTGTAGGCTCGAAAGGTTACAGGGTACTTCGCTGGTCATGAAAAATACGCGCCTCTCGATGTGTCTCTCGTTTTGGTCGAGCTTTGTACTTTCTTTCAAAAAGCTGTGTTCCAAGGTTTTGATAGTGGAGGAGCTTGACCAGCTGCAGCAGAAAATCATTGTTACGCTGTGTCATTTGGAGATGATCTTTCCTCCGTCATTTTTCACGGTCATGGTTCACCTGATAGTACACCTTGTTCACGAAACAAAGCTTGCTGGCCCAGTTCAGTACCGATGGATGTATCCCGTTGAGAGGTACTTGTTTAAAAATAATTACTTTAGCATTACTCTCTAGTCGCACGTTTAACCATTGATCCTGTTATTATTTTTATGGTTCTACTTTATAGGTTCCTTGGGAAACTTAAATCTTCCATGAGGAATAAGGCGTGGCCTGAAGGTTCAATAGCGAAGGTTATATCGGGATGAGGTCTTGTATTTTTGTTCCAGTACTTCGATGACATTGAGACGTCATTCAACCGACCGCCTCGTGTAGACGATTGTCCCGAGCTCGAGCCGGAGCCAGAGGCAACAGAGTTGTTAATCCCTCGTGTTGGTAAACCAGTTGGCGGGAGTGAGAAATTCAAACTCACGGCACTTGAGAAGTTCCAAGCACATCGACATGTCTTGATTAACTCGCACCAAAGTTGAACCGTACCTTCGCAAGGATTTCATTGCATACTATATATTTCCTTACATTTTATACATACTCACATTTCATTGCATGTTTAATTGTAGGGAATTCAGGAGTTATGTGAAGCGTGAACTGAGGATTCGTACACAGAATCCTCTGAAATTGATAGAATGGTCCACAGAGAATTCCAGGGTTGGTTTAGGAGGAGAATAATGAACGACCACAACCCGCACTCACCCCGCCTATTCACAGTGGTCACCCGAAGATGACGAGCCGTATATTCTGCCTCGAGAGGCCCATCAGTTTATTATGTCGCCGATGAGAGGCACAAGGATTGGAATATGGTGGTTCACTTAAAGCCTCGGGACCTTTACGATATGGGCGATGGTGATAACGTCGCCTACGATTGTGAGCCGTTGCAGCCCGCCAGCCAAGACTTCATCCCGCACGGCGATGACAATTTACCTATAGTTCGGTACGTTTTTTAATTGTGGCTTTATGAAATTGAAACATTTAACTAAAGTTTTAATTGTGTTCAAACGTATTCACCTCACGCGTAACATTTTATGCAAACTTTCTTTGTAGGGATGTCGAAGAAGATTGAGAGAAAAACTTAATGCCTATGCTGTAATATGCAATCTTTTTTTTTTAAAAAAAAAATCAAGAACAAATTTTGTAGCGGTTACTTAACCGCTACAAATCCTTAAGAACCGCGACAAAAAGAAACCGTTACATGAATCGCTACAAACACGCAAACAAACCGATTCTAATAATAATAACCGCTACAAAAACCGCGACAAAAATGAACCGTTACATGACCCGCTACAAACACGCAAACAAACCGATACTAATAATAATAACCGCTACAAAAAGTGTGACCCCAACCGCTACAAAATGCTGCGCAGAAACCACCATAAATACCCCACCCAACCTCATTTAATATACATCAATTTCTTTTCTACCCACGTTTTCTCTCCGTTTTCTCAAATATTTTTACGTTTTGGAACATAGGGGTTAACTGTCTGAAGTCTGAAGGGGGTAAGTGCCGTGTAACCGGATCAATTTTAATGTTTCTCAATTCTAATGTTTCTCATATATACTAATTAATGTTTGTTATTTTGCAGTTGAACGAGATATTTTAATCAACTTTCCTTTTTCTTCCAAATACATTATTCAATAACTTGTACACATATTTTTTAAACATTCAGTATTATTTTAATTACCTCTTTATTAGCTCTTATTATAGCTTCCATATTTTTATTATTTTGCATCTATACAACAAGCACCTTATATATTTAAATTTCACATTTTAATACTTTTTTATTTTTATTAAAAAGATAAACTATTAATAAATAATAATTAGTTAATTACGTTGATAAATAATAGTTTTAATTTTTTTTAAAAGTCATGAAATTTGTAGCGGTTGCTTGAACCGCTACTACGTTTCAAATATTTGCGGGAGCAAATGGCGGGATTATTTTGTAGCGGTCAGAGTAGCGGTTTCAAACCGCTACAAATGTTTGAAAAATTGGCGGGAATATTTGTAACGGTTAATAACCGCTACAAATATTCACATGGCGGCAACTTTTATCCTTATGAAAATATGGCGGGACAATTTGTAGCGGTTAACAACCGCGACAAAATATTCAAATAATAAATTTAATGGCGGCAAAATTTTCAAAACATTAATTTGTAGCGGTTAGGTAACCGCTACAAGTAAATATTGTAGCGGTTAGTAACCGTGACTAAGCTCTCAGAAGAGACGTCAGCCAAGCTCATTTAGTAGCGGTTGTTATTAACCGCAATAGATATAGTAGCGGTTCATATGCATGGAGTATCGGTTTTTCTTAACCGTGACAAATCAGCTTGCCACAGTGGATTTTGTAGCGGTTCTTGGAACCGCGACAAATGTCATTAGTCGCGCCAAAAACCGCTACAAATAGGTGATTTTAACCGCTACAAAATGTCGTTTTTTTGTAGTGAATGAACTAGGTGCTGTTAACTTCTCATTACTAACATATTGTACTTGGCAATTTCATTCAGGTTTGATAACTTGTAGAAGGTTGGGATTGACTATTAACCACTATGTGTGATGAAGATTCACCTTCATTGCCATTCACTGTACAAATGATGCTAACAAGAAGACCTAAAATGAACTCCACAAAGTGGAAGGATTTGATGATTGGAGAGGGACAAGCTTTTTCCAATGTCAATTTCCTTCAGCATATATTATACCAGTATAGAATTGTGTAGAAGTTTGCATACAAATATGTCAAAAACAATTAGCAAAAGATTATTGTGAAATGTATGGTTGATTTTTATCCATGGTACTTGGGAGCGTACTCAATGGGAGAGCGACAAGATACTGAATTCTTAACTATAAGAACATCAAAAGGTAAGCACATATTGGGTGCATAGGATAACCTACTAGTTGAAAGACGGAATATCACCAAGAGGGGGGTGAATTGGGGATATAAAATTTCCTTCAAAAATACTCTGAAATTGGCTAGCTAAAATAGAGTATAACAGAGAGGGATAGAGGAAGAGTGAACACAAGCGATTTATACTAGTTTGGTCTAAATCCTCGACCTACGTCCAGTCCTCTGACTCTCTGGGATTTCACTAACTCAAATGATTACACACTCTGTAACTCTCGGAGTAATTATCTCACTAGAACTTACTCCCCCTTACAAGTTGTAATCAAATGTCCCAATCCCAAAGTCCCAATACTTTGAGATTCTTAAAAAGATTGATAATGAATAGAAAACTCTCTAAAAGAGCAGATGTATAAACATTGAAGATTTAAATATCTGAAGATATTATCTAATTGAGTAGAAACAGTAAATGCTTATATCCCTAATTGAATGCGTAGAGTTTCGGTGGTTGAAGAATTGAATGCTTCTGGCTTTTATAGTTGATGGCATTGATGACCGTTGAAGTGAAATCAATAAGGCATTGAGTCTAATGAATTTATCCGTTGAAGTCGAACGTTACTCTGTCTCTTTGTATTCTTCCGATGTTAGCTGTTATTCTCCGTTGACATTCTGCATTCAATTTGTTTGTTAAGACTCAGTTGGAATGTTGAATGGAAATTGTCAAAATACTTTATGATTTCTCAGAAGATCAATTTCCACTTTCGTGTTTTATCTTTGCTAAGCATTTAATGCATTTTGACACAGATTTGCTTTATAGGGATTTGGTGTTTAAACCATGTTAAAATCATCTGAAACTTATTAGCAAACTGATTAAACTTTGTTAGGATTAATAATGATCAATAATATGAAGTACCCAAAACATAATCAAAAGTTTATAGATTGTGAGAATGATGGATTCAAATTCTGTGGAATATGACTCGAGTCATCCAAACCATAACTCGAGTCACCTTAACACATCTTCAAATCACAGAAAGATTTTAGAAGAACTTGACTCAAATCATGTCATACTTAACTTAAGTCATCTAATCTCAAAATTCATTAGGAGCTCTCTGTAGCATGCTTGACTCGAGTTAACTCATATATGACTCGATCTATATCAGTTTCCCAAAAAGCTGCTATAAGGCTTGGTCTTAGGGAGGCTGAAATCGTTCTCTCTACAGTTAACTCAGTGGGTTGAGACTGAAGGAAATGTGGAAAGATGGGCTCAAATCATGTTTTCTCTCTACAACAAATGTTGCAAAGTCATTCAATGTGTGGATTGTGATAGACAAGAAGCACAATGTTGATGTTTTCATTCATTAGCATTGAGAAAAATTAGCCAAGAAGATGGTTGCATGTAAACCAACATTGAGAAATTAGGAAAATGGTATTGGGCCAAATATTAGGTCCAAGTTGATGGAATAAGTCGAGGAGCGATGTTAAAAATATAGAGTGTGAATATTATGGTGATGATCATATGTCATTGCAACAATGTATAACAACTGAGTCATCCATCTAATTGTTGATCTCATAGCACATTAATACACTTTCTTGGCATGGTAGATGAGCGGAATACCTTGTGAACATGCATGTAAACAAATCAAGTTAGTTCATCATTTTTAGCCTTAAAATTTTTATGGCCATTGGAAAACATTATATTACCCAAAAACACAATACCTTCAGACTGCCATGTAGGAAACCCTAATTGGTGGCAAATTCCAATTTTCAGATTTCAAAACCATTCTTTCTAAAATCATACCAACAACCTATTCCTACACAAATAATACTCCTTCATTATGCCCTATTCTAACCAAAAATTCACTTACAAAGCAACAAGCATCAAGTTTACAATTTTACAACCTCATAAACCTAGAATCATCATTATACACCATAGATTACCATTTATCATCATACCAAGATGAAAATCTAAGAGTCTCATGACATTTAAAATTAGAGTAGCACACAAAATCCATAATACTCAACTAAACAACAAGATATGGGGTTCAAATTGAAGCTTATACTCACTGCTTATAGTTTTTAGTGCTTGTTTCTTATTTCTCCTGCCTTGAAACTTTGTAGACAACAAAATACACCTCTATTCAAGAAACTAAAAGCATAGAAATGAAGCTCTTAATGAGACGAACAAGTTTTATGAAGGCGTCAAGATCTAGAAAGGTGATTTAGAAGGTGAAATTGAGCAAGAACACTTATCTTGTGTTGGTCAAAAATCTCTTGTGGCAAGTGAACCAGTTGAACAAGTAACAAAAAGTAAGTAGAGTATCCTCCCACAGAGATTGTAACACCGATTATGAAGCCACTAATTGATTGAAAGTTGCGTGATGGTAATGATTATGATGGTTGTTTCGATTATTACTACTAACAAACAAAACTAAAATAATTTATCGAGAGTTTGGTTGAGAAAATCATATTTAAAACAGCCAGAGCTCAGATTTCATCTTAAGTCGTATTAATCCCCCAAATTGCTTCTAACGCATTGCTACACTTTGCTGCACAGCTTTCGCAATAGTACAGCAAAATACCTATCGCAATGTTATTCAGTTAACCCACCACCAATATATACAAAAGCTTCCGCAATCCTGTAAGTACATCCCTTAATTTAATTCTTCTGGATTCCTATGGTGATTTTCGGGCTTAGAATGTCAGTTTAACCTAAGTGTATTGGCTACGTGAGGTAAACCCATTCCAGTAGCTTAAAATTTAGATTGAGCCCTGTACAAGCTCGCCTAGCACATACTGCTTAACAAAGGTCTAACCTGAACTCCTTTCTAGTAAGCTAAGGCCACTACTCTCACATATTAGTGGCCAACTAATAGACAAGACATTCAAATCACAATTAAGCAAATTGAATTTATTAAATTAAAAACTAACAATCTGGATTCATACTACAACTTAAGAATCCATCCTCGCTCAACCAATGAAATTTAGTTCATAACTGATGAGGGAAACACAATCAAAATTACAGAAAAATGATCTATGAAAAATAAGAAACAAAAGTTAAAATAGAGAAGGCTGTCGAAGTGTTCGATGGTGTAAGGGATGTTCTGTCACGCGACGCCTCTACGTCATCTACAGCTTTGTTTAACTTCTAATATAGATTAGTCTTTCTGTAGCTCTCTCAATGAATCCTAATTTCTCATCTTGAGTCGTGTCATACTATTTTTGGATTGTTCATTCTCGACTCCTCTACTCGTGTCTAGGTTTAGCTGTCTTTTCCGGTTATAATCAGGTCCTTCGCGCCGTATGGTGAATAAGCTGGGCTTTCCAATTTTGTTAGGCCCGACTCCCTATATTCGGTTGATTGACCCTTTCTTTAATTCCGCGGGATTTTGCAGATCTTCTATTTGATTCTTTGCATTTTTTATTTCTGTCTCTGTCAAATCAACCGTCGTCTTAACGTCTCGCTCATTTACCTGTATTTGTTTCTTGAAATATTCTCAAGAAAAGATTAGCATAACACATCACATAACAATTTATCACTTATGATGCTATAGCATTGTGGTAGCATTATGGTGCTAGTTCAGAGCAAAGATCCACAATGCTGTAGCATTATATCAGCTTTGTTATGCGATTTCAGAATGCATGAAAATGCAACATTTTCTTCTGCTTATATGCACGATAGTGTTTAAACTGCAACAACTTACTTAATCTATCTTCTATTTCCACCTGTGCATGATTTCTAACATATTTTATCAAATCAAGCGTATTCAAGCTCAGTTTTACCCTACAAAACAGTCATAACACATAGAAAATATATGGAAAAAATATGGCTTATCAGACTCCCTTACACTTATCTTTTGGCACTCTCGGGAAAAACATAGATGGAAAGATATAGCATAACAAACTATGCAACTTTGCTCTTGCCCTGGGAGTCATGTATCCTATTGTTATCTAAAGTTCAACCTTCCATGTAAACAATCTTATTGCCCAGCACTAACCTAACGTTATATAAGGTATTGCTCTAACAAAGGAGCATCTAGAGGAGGATTCTGAAACTACAGGATGGCAAGGAGTTGCATTGATGGTAGTGTCGGTCACCAAGGAGGATTCATAAATAATAGAGGATTCAGCAAGGATGAGATCGACCTCGCGATGGATTCAGACCACCTTAGCTTGGAGGGTGGCTAAGTGGGTGGTACGGTTCGCAAGAAGAGTAGGTGTAGTGGGAGCCGACGAAGGAGGGTTGTGACGGACGGCGTAGCGATGAGCATGGTGGGTAATATATTCCACCAGTTACTGTCCCAGCCATCATTTGAGGTATCAGAGGATATAGATATGGGGGAAGTAAGACAGGAAGGGTTTGGTGGAGGTTGTGGGTGTGGCAATCAAGGAGGTGGTTTGGGGAGCCACTCGATGGTTGGCAGCAAAGTGGGAGCCAGAACTCGGCGGAAGGGCTAAGGGTAAGGTCTAGGGTGAAAGGCATATCAATCACGTCGGGTAATTTGTCGAGTGCAAGCCATGGTGAGTGTGGGATGGAGAGAGAAGGGTTAGGATTAGGGTTTTTGGGTGGAAGGAGGACGAAGCGTGAAAAGGGACAAGCAAGAAATGGGAAATATAAAGGGGAGGAAGGGCTCAGGGAACAAGGAATTGACATAATGAGGTGTTGATGGATGGTGGAAGACAAGGAGGCTATAGGGAGAAAAGGGGATGCTTGGGGATGTAAAAGTGTACTTATTGAGGGTGAAAGTAATGCAGTCATGACTGGTATTAAAACCAGGAGAGAGAAAATAGCGACCGAAGTGTCCTGTTGTGGCATTTGTGGGTCAGGCAGGATTAGGCTGCAACTCATAAATATGAGTGTGGGGAATAATTAAAAAATTAGGACCCACGTGGGAAAATAAAGTACAAGGTGAGTGCAAACCTGTCCAATGCGTGGAGCAAAGCTTTGTTGTAGCCATGTTGTAGCAAGGTTGCCACAAAACAGAGATATAATAAATGGACACTGTGGCACCTTTAGGTAACTTCTTGGCAGAGAAGTTACGTCTAGCTTCCCTGGGTTCTATATTGTTTCTACAAAATAAAAATTAAGTGAAAAAAGAAACAAAAGAAAAAAGGAGAAGGAACAGTTAGGCTGCTTCCCAGTAGCGCTTGGTTTATAGTCCTCAGCTAGATCGAGTTGGATCATCAAGTTGGTAAGTGAAGATGAATGAGAGTTTTATCCCCTAGTACCTCCTCCTCCCAGTAATGCTTGACACGCTGCCTATTAACCTTAAAGATGCGTCCTGAGGTGGGACTCTACAGGTCTATGGTACCATGACGAGCTATAGAGTGGATTAAAAATGGTCTGGACCATTTAGACTTCATTTTACCAAGAAAAAGTTTGAGTCTGGAATTATACAGGAGAACTTTCTGCCCAGCCTCGAATGCCCTAGGGATCAATTGTTTGTTGTGCCATTTCTTTACCTTCTCTTATTCAGCCTCGAATAGCTTAGAGTTCTCATATGCCTGCAGTCAAAATTCATCCAGTTCATTTAATTGAAATGTCCGTTTTCTCCAACTAATGTGGTATCCATGTTAAGTTTGGAAATTGCCTAATATGCTTTGTGTTCCAATTCCACAAGGAGATGATAGGACTTGCCAAAAACAAGCTAGTAAGTAGATGTACCCAACGATGTTTTGAATGTTGTTCTATAGGCCTAGAGGGAGTCATCAAGCTTGTCAGACCAGTCTTTTCGATTGGGATGCACTACCTTTCCCAAAATTTTCTTTACCTCTTTGTTGGATACTTCAACTTGCCCATTAGTCTGAGGGTGGTATGTTGTAGCAATCCGATGCTTGACCCTATACTTAGTTAGGAGTGACTTAAACTGCTTACTATAGATTTGTGTGCCTTCGTCACTTATTATTTCTCTCAGGGTCCCAAACTTGGTGAAGATGTTTTTTTTTTCAGAAATTTGCCCACGAACCTTGAATCATTTGTTGGAAGGGCGAGTACTTCAACCTATTTTCAAACATAGTCAACAACAACTAGGATGTATTGATTTCCCATAGAGGGAGCATCCTCCAAACTTTTGGTTCTCATAACAAATACAATTTGGCCAAAACGTTGGACAAAATTAAACGTTCTGTGAAACCTACCACAATCCAAGATCTTCAGTTTGAGATTAATAATCTCAAGATTGAAGTTCGATTCCTTAAACTTAGTCGGGATACTCATGAGTCTGCTTTAATTCAGATTCAAGAACTCCTAACTTTACCTCAAACTCCTTCAAATGAGAATAATGATCAAGCTTTAGAAAATGACCAAGAGGATGAAATCCCTTCTGAACCATTTTTAAATTTGATCATACTCATGCATTCGAGTTATCATGAGGCACAAAATGTAACTCGGGTTATTAGTAACTGACTCAAGTTGGTCTTCTAACACTTGAGTAAAGATGATATTTTTCTGAAATGTAAGTTTGTTTGAAACAAAATTTAAACTGAGAAGATCATTTTACAAAGCATAACTCGAGTAAAAATACTAACTTGAGTTGATGACTCGAGTCAAGTCTTCTCAACTCGAGTTGTGAAGTTTCGTTCTAAAAAACGAAGACTGAGAGTTATGCGTAAAAGGACTTTGTACAAAGGACACTCGAGTCTTGAAATCCACACTCTAATGCACGACTCGAGTGCACAAAGTCATAACTCGAGTTTTGTAGATTTGTTCACAATAGAAGATTACGAGTTATGTTGGAAAATTAGTTTGAACAAAGCACACTTGAGTTTTGAAATGGCAACTTTGACGCATGACTCGAGTTCATCAAATAATAACTCGAGTTTTGAAGATTTGCCTTTAGAAAAAGAAAACTGAGTTACATTTGACAGAGATGTAGACCCGAGTCTTAAAATGTTGACTTTAACCAGTGACTCAAGTTGCAAGATCATAACTCAAGTTGTTAACTTTGACTTTCATAAGATGGAACTTGAAGTGTGCAAGACATAATATTAACATCAGAGGATTTGAAGTTGTATCACATTGGCACTCAAGTTTTGTTCTGGAAACTTAAGTGTTACCTTTGTAAGAGTGTTGTCCTTCAAACATTGGAGCAAAATTCTACTGGAAACCATGTTCACTCGATTGAAGATTAATTTCCAGAATCCAATGACTTCCAAAACGCAAAAACATTGGTAGAACGAAGGTTAAATTCCAGTAAGCATGACGTCTTCGATATAGCTCAAAATTTGACAAATGACCTATGCCCGGAAAGCTCTTTAAGTCTTCTTTCCAATGTAAAAATAATCAACTCCAAACTCATTGTATTTTGACCGTTATGATCCAATTATTGAAGGCTATTCTTGACTAGTGTTTTTGCAACATCTTGAACTGACTATCAACTTCAAAAAATCGTATCTCTCTCATTTGATGTTTTTTTTCGTGTTTTTGATATTTTTGGAAATTTATTTGAGTCTATTTTCATATTCCACTAGTTTCAGCTCATTTGGATGTGTAGTTTGTGAGATACACCCAAAATACCGCTATGTGACATTAATTGATGTACCAACTTATAAAATTCATAGATATTTCATCTGAGTTCCTTTTGGCTTGAGTTTGATATAAAAAAGATGCATTGGGAGTCTAGTTTCATGAAAAATTTGTTTCACCTCAATCGGATCTCTGGTTTAGAAGATATCATCGAATAACTAATGCTCGCTTAAGTGAGTTGCAAAACAAAGGCGAACAGAGGCTGGAAATACACACTGTTTAACACTGTAACTTGAGTTAATAGAGCATAACTCAAGTTTATCACTTGAGTTTTCAAAAAATAACTCGAGTGTATCATTGTAGTGTGACCAAACTGTTATTTTTGGAAATTCATGGTACCAAATTGTCATTTTTGAAATTCGTGGTACCAAACTGTAATTTCTGAAATTTGAGCCCCAACACATTTATTTCTTCTTCTTCCTCTTAATTAGTCCAATTCAATAACTTCTTTATTGATCTTCTTCTTGACTGTTCTCCATAATTGAACTTCACATCTTCTTTGATTCTACATTAAATATAAGATTAGTCAATGTAGGATATAAATGTAGTATGCAAACTTTTTGCTCTTAATATTTGACATCTATATTTGACATCATCAAAACTAATAATATCCAACATTTTGAATTCCATGATGGTTATGTTCAGATCATCAATGTTACCGTTTGGTGGTGGTGATTGTTGTGGGATGTGATTTTTGTCCCCATGGATTAGGGGTTACTCCTCTCGATCTAGGTTCAGATTTCTTTGTGCTTCTGCCATGTGTGTAGAGTCACTAAAGCGACTTGTTCATCTATGCCTCCCGTGCTTTTGCTGATAGGTTTGTTCAATCTAAGGATCGTACTGATCAAGATCAGCAAAGGACGAGCTGTGTATATACTGACAGAAGGTTCCTAAAAATCAAAAATAGAGAGAGTAAGACTAGCAAATTAAATGCAACTATTAAAAATGAAACTTACAAGCATTAAAGGTATTTTTCAGTCCCTCACAATGACGCTAAAAACTTGTTGGTCAAAAATCCTCTTGTGGCAGGTGAACCAGTCGAACAAGTAATAAAGAGTAAGTAAAGTATCATCTCACATATACTGTAACACCGATTTTGTAGCCAGTGTTTGATTGAAAGTTGTGCGATGGAAATATTTATGATGGTTGTTGTGACTATTACTTCTAGTAAATAGAAATAAAAAAATGATCGAAAGTCGGTTAAGAAAATAAGAGTTAAAATAGGTAGAGCTCAGATTTCATCTTAGGTCACATTAATCCACCAGTTTGTATCTAACGCATAGCTATAGCATCTTACTATCAGCTTTCGCAATGCTATAGCAAAATGCCTATCACAAACGTTATTTAGTTAACCCACCACTAAATTATACAGAAGTGTCCACATCTTGTAAGTACATCCTTTACTCTACTTCTCCCATATTCCTATAGTGATTTTCTAGCTTAGAATGTCAGTTCAACCTAAGTGTATTGGCTATGTAAGGTAAAAACATTCTTGTAGCTTACAATTTAGATTGAGCCCTACACACTTTCTCCTAACACATATGCTTAATAGAGGTCTAAGCTTAACTCCCTTCCAGTAAGCTAAGGCCACTGACCTTGCCTATTAGCTGCCAATTAACAGACAAGACGATATATCACAATTAAACAAACTAAATTTATTTAATTAAATACTAGCAAATTACTTTCATCCAACAACTTAAGAATTCTTCCTTACTCAGCCAATGGAAGTTAGTTCATGACTGATGAGGGAAACACAATCAAGATTACAGAAAAATCATCCATGGAAAAATAAGAAAGAAAAATAAAACAGAGAAGGTCACCAGAGTATTCGACGGATTAGAGAACGTCTTGTCATGCAACGTCTCTATGTCTTCTATAGCTCCGTTTAATCCTTTGATATAGATCGATCTTTCAGCAGCTTTCTTATGAAATCCTAATTTCTCAACTCGAGTTAGTCTTATTAATATCAAACTGTGTATTCTCGACTCCTTGACTCTCTAACTCTCGATGACCCCCTTTTAGATTTAGCCGTCTTTTCCTTTTGTAGCCAAGTCCTTCGCATCATACGTCAAGTGAGCTGGGATTTCCAATTCTGTTAGGTCCGACTCCTAAGATTAAGTTGATTGATCCTTTCTATAATTCCACGAGATTCTGTAGATCTTCTATTCGATTCTCCGCATCTACTATTTCTGTCTCTGTCAAGTCAATTGCCATCTTAACTTCCAACTCGATTATCCGTATTTAGTTCCCGAAATATTCTTGAGAAAAGATTAGTGTAATGCAGCACATAACAATTCATCAATTACGATGCTACATCATTGTGGTCAGTTATGGTGTGATTTCGAGAAAGGATCCACAGTGCTGTAACATTATATCAACTTTGTTATGCGATTTCATAATGATAAAATGCACCCTTTTCTTCTACCTACATGCGAGATAATGTTTAAAATGAAAGAACTCTCTACATTCATCCCCTATTTCTACATGTGTAAGAATTCATCTTATTTCATCAAATAAAGCACATTTAAGCTCAAGTTTTCCCTACAAAATAGTGATCACACATAGGAAAAATATGGTAGAAATATGAATTATCAATGAACAAAAAGGATCTCTAGATAAACAAAAATCAACTAAAAGTGTTGTTCAAAGCTTCAAGAGAAGGTAACTGCTATACTTTTGATATACCTAGCAGTATCACTTATTTTGAGAAATGTTTTCTTAACAACTCTAATGAAATTGACTTTGGCATAAAAGATTAGCTCATGTCAATATGCTCCAACTAGGAAAATTGATAAAAAGAAAGAAAGATTTGTTCTCATTTACTCAACCTTCAATTCAAGAATGACTTATTCTGTGATGCTTGTCAAAATGGTAAACAAACTAAATCATCTTTCAAATCGAAAAGTGAAGTCTCGACAAAAGACCACTTCAACTTCTTCATATGAATTTAGTTGGACTAGCTAGAGTTAAAAGCCTTGGTGGCAACCTTTATACTCTAGTCATTGTCAATGATTTCTCTATATTTTCTTGGACAATTTTCTTTCTTCAAAAGATGAAACTTTTGAATAATTTATTGTTTTTGCTAAGAAAGTGTAAAATGTGAAAGGTATGTGTATTTTAGGAATAAGAACATATCATGGAGGAGAGTTTGAAAATCAAGCCTTTAGAGAATATTGCGATACAAATGGAATTGGTCACAACTTCTCAACTCCAAGAAATCCTCAACAGAATGGAGTTGTAGAGAGAAAGAACAGAGTTCTTACGGAGATGGCAAGAGCAATGCTAAATGTAAAGAATGTCTCGCAAGTCTTATTGGCAGATGCACTAAGTATAGCCTGCACATCTCAAACAGAGCCTATATTGTAAAAAGCTTGGTAAGACTCTCTATGAGCTGTATAAAAGGAAGAAAACCGAATGCTACTCATCTACATATATTTGGTTGTAAATGCTTTATCCATAATAACAGTAAGGAAAATTTAGAAAAAATCAATCATAAATCAAATAAAGGTATTGATGAGTCATATTTATGCTATATTTTCCTTATGTGTTTTGACTGTTTGAATGGATAATCTAAACCTAATTGTATTTTATCTGATAAAATGTGTTTGAATTCATTCATATAAGGAAATAGAGGATAGAGTCTATAAATTGTTGCATTTACCTTATTATCCTATACATGTGCATTAGAAAAGGGATACTTTATGGTTTACTATAAAAGTGCATAACAAAGCGGATATAATGCTACAACATATGGTATACTTACTTTTGTGCTAACAATGAAATGTGACCACCATTCTGTAGCATCATAAGTGATGCAGCGTTATGTGCTACTTTACGCTGACCTTTCTGTTAGTTCTCTATTGGTTTTGATGATAACTGACAATTGTAAACTCAAATTGAAGTTTGTCTTTGTTAAGTTGAAAAACTTACTGTGAAAGGAAAACTCGAGTTTTAGTTTGGAAACTCGAGTTTGGACTTGACAGAGAATAGCTCAAATTTTTGCAAACTCAGACAAACTCGAGTTTAGGTTTCAAAACTCTTGTTTTGATCATACAGAGAGCTTCTAAGTTTTTCAAAGGCAAAGCAAACTCGAGTTTGGTTTTAATGAACTCGAGTTTTGACAAGACAGAGCTACCAATTTTTCAAACTTAGCAAAACTCCAGTTTCCATTTGGAAACTCGAGTTTGTGCTAAACAGAGAGTTCTCTAAGTTTCCAAGGTTTGTTGGAAACTCGAGTTTGGTTTTGGAAACTCGAGTTTACAGCATACAGAGAACAATGCTCAATTCTGAACTTGTGAAAACTCCAGTTTTGATTGAAAACTCTAATTTTCATTTGACAAGGTTTTTCAAAGTTTTTCTCTCAAATGAGGAAACTCGAGTTTGGTTTTGGAAACTTGAGTTTAGGTCTTACAGAGAAGAACTCAAAGTTTCTAAAGTTTTGAAAACTCCAGTTTTGAACAAGAAGAGAAGTTTCCATTTTTCAAAGATTTATGGAAACTCAAGTTTCACTTTGCAAACTCGAGTTTAGGCCAAGCAGATTGCTCTGCTAAATTCGAACCTTTTGAAAACTTCAGTTTTGGTATGGAAACTCTAGTTTTGAGATTTTGGATTTAAACTTGTTTCTCATCAAAAAGTCCAAAACTCGAGTTTTGAACTCTTCTCAAAACCTGCTTCAAAAGACCAAATCGCGATATTCTTCTCTAGAGAAGAAAACTTGAGTTTGGTTTTGGAAACTCGAGTTTAGGCTTTTAATGAAAAATGAAAACTCCAGTTTTGATGAACAAACTCGAGTTTGTGTCGCTGGTTTTGAATTTCAAACTGGACGAATTTGTGAAATCTTTATGTTTGAATCTAATACTTCATATCATCACTCATTACTATTCCTAACTATGTTTAATCAGTTTGTTTGTGAGTTTTAGATGATTTAGAGAGAATTAAATGAAGCATTAGCATAAAGCATAAAGTGATGTTAGTTCATTAAATGCAAAGTCTAGAAAACTTGCATCCTTTTGGACAATCATTCTACACATGTTGCAAAGGGTTTAATGTTTCCTTTCCACATCTAGTAGCTGCTCTTCCAACGGATTAAAAGTCAAGAAGTCAAGCATAAACTTCTGTGCAGCTGGACTAACCAAAGAGTAGAGAGAGAAGAAGACCAAAACTTCAACTAATCAATTCTTAATGTTGGCAACAGTCACATTGAAGATTACAACGGTCATTTAATGTTCTCTTGGTATAAATAGAGCTGCATTCAATTCTTCTCAACAACCAATCTGTAGAAAAGGAAAATCATTCAAGTTTCCAACTACTCTTTGAGTTTTCTTGTGTAGAGTATCTTTTGATACATTGTACTTCAATGTTTATCTTTATCCACTCCAAGAGAGAGTTCATTTATTGTAAATCATTCATTGTAAGAATATCAAGTCAGGGGACTTGGAGATTGGGATATTGATTGCAACTTGTAAGGGGGAGTAAGTTCTAGTGAGAAAATTACTCTTGAGTTACAGAGTGTGTAATCAATTGTGATAGTGAAAAATCCCAGAGCTGGGGACTGGACGTAGGTCAAGAGATTGGACCGAACCAATATAAATTTCTTGTGTCTTGCTTCTCTTCCTTATCCTCTGTCTAGCTTTGTTTTAGTATTCAAAGCTCCACTTTCACTTTCCTCGAGGTTTTTCAAGAATTAAATACAGGTGATCAAGATGGACGTTTAGACGACGGTTGAATTGATGAAGGAAAAAATAGACGATACGGAGAATTAAAGAGAAGATTTGCAGAATCCCGCAGAATTAAAAGAAGATCAATCAACCAAATCTAGGGATTTGGACTTAACAGATTTGGAAGGCCCAGCTTGCTGAATGTACGGTGTGAAAAGACCTGACTATAAGAGGAAAGCGTGGCTAAACCTAAAACATCGAAGTCGTGATAGTAAAAGCAATTAGTACAATTCCAATTTGACTGGACTCACACCGAAGGAACGAGAGAATCGTTGAGAGAGAGAGAGAGATGTAAAAGAGACCCGATTCTTCCCTGAAGTAGACAAACCGTAGAAGATGTATAGACGTCGCGTGACATGACGTCCCCTACGTTGTCGATCATTCCGACAAGCTTTTCTATTTTCTTTTATCTTTCTTAGTTTAACTTTCCTATGGGTTGTTCTACCGTGCTCTGTTTTGTGTTTCCCTTATCAATCATTAACTAAATTTCCATTGGTTGAGTGAGGATGAATTTCTAAGTTGTAGAATGAACCCAGATTGCTAAGCTTTTAATTAACTACTTTCAGTTTGTTTAACAATAATTTAATATCGTGTCTGTTAGCGGCCGCTAAGGGGTTAGATCAGTAGCCTCTACTTTCTGAAAAGGAGTCGAGGTTAGACATATGTTAAATAGTATTTAATGGGCGAGCTTGTGTAGGGCTCGACATAAATTGTAGACTATAGGAATGGGTCTATCGCTCATAACCAAAATACCTAGGTTATAATGACATTCTTAACTAGAAAATCGCCATAGGAATATGGGAGAATTAGATCAAGGATTGTACTTACAGAATGCGGATGCTTTTGTATAGGTTAATGGTGGGTTAGCTGAATAATGTTGTGAAAGGCATTTTGTTGTACTATTGCGGAAGCTATGTAGCAGGATTGCTATAGCAATGCGTAGTGTTCAAATTGGGGGAATAATGTGACTTAGGATGAAATCTGAACTCAACCTACTTTTAAACTGATATCTTCTGTCTGACTTTCGATCACTTATTTACCTATTTGTCATTAGCTATAGATAAACAAACAAACAAACCAACTTTACTGTCATCACACACAACTTTCACTAGAAACTGGGATCATCTTTGGTATCAACAGTCTCTGTGGGACGATACCTCTACTTTCTCTTTATTACTTGTTTGACGATTCACCTGCTACAAGGAAATCGACCAACAAGTTTTTGGCGTCGTTGTCAAGGACTGAAGATACCTTTTTTGATTGTAAGTTTCTTTGTGATAAGTTGTGTTTTACCCCACCAACCTCACTCTTTATCTTTGATTTTTAGGTACTTGCTATAGTGTATGCACAGCTCGCCCTCTACTAATCTTGAGCCATACGATCCTGAAATCGAACAAACTTATAAACATGTTTGTAAATAGGTGTCCAAGAGACAATTTGTTTTGATAGAAGAAAACATCTTTCTATTTAGTATTTCATGTTAATATAAATGAGTAACTTTTATCTTTATCATATTTGTGTCTCACCTTTATTTTAGGGTCAATATGCGTTTAAAGATAAAAGCCCTAGGAATAGAACAAGTATACACTCGAGGATCAATGATAGGGATCATAATCATGAGTATTTGAGGACACTGCATATCTATTGCCTAAAACTTGTTCCTAGTCTTGAATCACCAAGAAAGGGCATTGGTGATCTAAATAAGACTAGTATGACATGATATACTTGTATAGAGATGCAAGGTAGGGACCTCATGGAATATAGGCATAGTGATACCTTAGCTGATGTTATAGGTGGATCTATTGGAGAACAGATAACACCGAACTGATCTGCCAAGAGATTTGACAAAGATTCATTGTAGAGAGTATCATTGGATTTGTAAAGTCTCTCAACGTTTGGTAGTGTGGATCATCCTAGACTTGAGGATGTATTAAACACTATGTCCTAGGGTTATACTTTGACTGTACAACTCTATCCGCTTGGAATGGAGAAAACAGTGTACTCTTGAGTATGACTCAAATACATGAGTGTAGATGGACATGCCGAAAGGTCTCACACTCCCCTACAAGGGATTAGCCATTCACAGAACCGGTAGGGCTTGGATGACTTCTAGTTGACTCGGGAATGTGTGCACAATAAGCGATCAAGAAGAGTCATGATCCATCTTAGAGTCAATAGAAGAAGATTCATAGTTCTGTGAATAGCTACATTGAGTCAACCAAGAGAGATGATACTCTATCTTTGCTCTCGAATAAATGTGAATGATGATGTGAGGGATGATGACGGCACGATATCCAAATTCAAAAATAGGTTATAAAGATAATTTTGAATTATCTTAATATATTTATGTGTGTGTGTGTATAAATAAAAGTTCAATACAAATTAGAGGAATAAAGGATAAATAATGAATAAAATATTGGATGAAAAGGTGATCTTGAATTTCGAATTCAAGACACGATACCAGTGCTCAAAGTACAAGGACAAAAGAACCTGAGTATTGCTTTCATACATCATACACTCAAGTGCAACAAAGGCATACTCGAGTGTGGAAACGAGACACTCGAGTGCGAAGTCACCATGACATCATAAAGAGAGAGAAACATTCACACTTGAAGTGTAAGAAAAGCACACTCGAGTGTGGACAATGACATTCAAGTATAGAAGCACCAGGGCATGTGAAAGTAAAGTAAAACAAGAGGGCACTCGAAGTGTAGCTCAAAGACACTCGAGTATGGAATTTTAACACTCGAGTACTGAGGATTTAAAGAAGTAACTGAAGAGTCTTGCTCAAAGAAGGAGGAAACCCAAACGCTAAACAAGGACTTACACTTGAGTGTAGAATCAAACAACTGAGTATTGATTCAAGTGTTCACAGAACACACTTGAAGTAAGGTACTTTATTGCTTTGATATTCTGTGATGACACTCGAGTTTTCATTTTCACACTCGAGTGTTGTAGCCACAGTTGAGTGTGAACGGACGCACTCGAGTGTAAAACATTGATTTTTTATCAGATTATATTAGATGTCGTTTCACTCTTTTCTTATTTTCGTCATCACAGTCGTGTCCTCTCTTCACAAAAATTCCCAAATCCTCTCATATTCCTTTTTTTCAAATCCGCTAAGTGTTACAACATTTTAGTTTGATTGTCTTCAACAAATTTCATAACTCTTCAAAACCATGGCTTCCCCTTCATTTCTCCACCTTAACAGTGTGTTTGTTTAGAGAGGAGGGGAAAGAAATTTTTTACCTTGTTTTGACCAAATTGCCCATAATTTTTTATCCTTTCTAGTCCCTGACAAAAAACACGGACCCCATTTTGGTCACTGACAAAAAAACCGACCCTTATTCATCCTTTTTATGGGACTAAAAAGGTCCTTTTGGAAATTTGTGTGGGATCAAAATGTTCACCAATCGACCCTTATTCGTCCTTTTTATGGACTAAAAATGACCTTTTTTTGTCAAGGAGCAAAATGGAGTCCGTGTTTTTTGTCAGAAACCAGAAAAAATATTTACTCATTTTTGTTCAATATTCCATAACTACACTCTCAACAAAAAACCTTTTCCTTCTCATTAATGGAAATTTGGTAAAAGTCCTCCCTCCCCTCCCCTCAAACCAAACACAGCCTAAATCTTCCTCTTCGTCTCAGATTCTGCAAATTGTACTCTTGTCCTCGTAAACCCTAAAGCTTCGAGTCCATCTTCTGAGATTCTTCACAATCTATGGCTCATACGAAGATGCCCTGTAATATCCTTTAAAAAAATGTTAAATAATAATAATAAATAATATTAATATTAAAATAATAATTTATGAAAAATGGTGGTAGCACATGCTAGCATTTTGGGGAGGAAGAAAAATGCTTGGGGAGGAGGCAATAATAATTACTTCCCCAAATCCCCTCTCCCCCTATAAATATTTGTATGTATGCGATGTTGTATGTGTGCATATGAGAGTGGGCTGGGACGAGCTGAGCGAGAGTGAGACGATAGAGAGAGCTTAAGAGTGACAAGAGGAGGAGAGGAAGAGAAAAAGAGGAGGCTATTTGAATTTTTAAGGTAAGTTATTTTTCTTATAAGATCATTTAGGTAGTTAAATTAATTTCCTTTCAACAAACTTTCTTCATTAAAGTTATTCTACACATTTTTATCTTTCTCATGAAGGTAATATAGTACTGATTAATGAAAATTTTGGGGTTAGACTATTGGTAAAACTTTGAGTTTTGATAATAAATGGTTGTATATATGTAAAGAATGGTTAATAGATAATTTTAATCAGTCTAGATTTATTAGTTGGTTGTTGTAGGAATTAAAATTTAATTTTCTATTTAAAAAGATTTAGGATTTATGTCTTATAGGATATTTCTACCGCTTAAATAAGGTTTAAGGCATCTATTTGGATTACTAAAGATGTTATTGTTGGTTTAAAAGGCTAGGATTTGCTAAATCTTGAACTATATATAATTATGAGTTGGAATTTGAAATTTAAATTAAAGTTTGATATGATTTTGATATGTGAAGGTTTGAAGATTTGTCAAATAAATTGGGTTATGCAAATATAAGTTTTTATTAGGTTCAGAAATTGAGATTTGTGATAATAGGTCTTTTATATTGGAGGTTATATTGAGCAATAGATAGATTGGATTTGAGGTTTATAAATGAATATGATTATTTGAAAAAATTTTAGGTGAAACTTTTATAGGAAATTGGGTATTTTTAATATGATGATATTTTAATGATCATAATTAGTGAAAACAATAATTTATGAAGGAATGAAATGAGGTTGTAATGATAATATAAGGAATAAATAAAATTGTGATTTCTTCTAAGAAAGTTAAAATGAGACAATTATAGTTTAATTAATTATTTATTGTATTAGTTGGTTTTTTTATTAATTCTATTAACATATAACTATATATTTATTTTTAGAGTGGACTTGATGTCTCTCAAGTTTAGTTTTTGTGTCAAGAACTTGAGGTAACCATTTTCCACTTGTTATATGTGTTAATATATTGTTTGTGAGTATTTTTGAAATGGATATTGAGACAGAAAATTATGATATTATATGTTTTGGAAAATGCACTTTTGTTTTGATTTCGTAAGTTGAAATAATATTATTATCTTAATAATTATTGAGACGATGTATATTCTTACAAATCTTGTTTGGAACTTGTATATACATGCCTATAGTATGATTGTCTATCATTGTTGCATATGGTTGGATGTGGAGCGGTGATGGATGTGGAAGGGTGAAGGGAGTTATTGTGTATGAAATACCACGTGGTATGCCACCACTCAGTGCACAGTGGATGACTTTGACATTTTCAGGGCCCTTGGTATCATCCTTTTCCTTTGGCCGGGTTAAGGGTCAGCCCAAGGGATAGTGACACCTTTCTTGTTGGAAATAATGCCCAAGGGGCAAGTCATTGTACTTTAAACGTTAATGTTATTTAAAGTATTCTCCTTTAGTTATCATTACATTTGCATGTTTATACTGATAACTGATCCTTGGATATATCTTATAGATTATCCTAAATGTCCTCGTCGGGAGCGAAGATGAAATAAGACCAGCATGACTTTGATGAGTATGGAGGTACGAGTTAAAGTCATAGGCACTTGTAAGAGTACAAGGTGCTAGACCGACCCACTATGAGAAAGCTGCATGGAATAAGTCATAAGCTTTTCTCATGTATAATCGCGTCACAACGCCCTTTGACCTGAAATCATCATGGATTCCTACATGATGAGTCGCTGGTATTTGACCTAGTCAAAAGTTACCTTTGACCGGGTGATGATAAAGGCTTGGATCGGGATCCGTGGTTTTCATGCAAAGGAATGTGAATGGTTAAGATGGAATTTGTCCCTCACATTTGTAGAGAGATAATACTGGGCCCCTCGATGAGTGAGTCTAAAAAATGTATGGCCATACTACGATGGAAAGGAGTTTCCATTTCAATTGTTAGACTACTCAAGAATCTAGAAAGTAATGCTCAAGAACAGGAAGTTGACTTTCTCCATGCCTCATCCTTGACCAAATTATCGCGTGACAAAAGGGACGTGACATGGTTGTACAATAGGTTGTATCGTATCATCGATGCCCATATGAATTGGGTAGTCGCAATGTCTTGCTAGAGGCCGCTTGCGACTTGTGGGCTGGTACAGTATTGGCCCACTGCCAATCTCATGTGGGCTGCAGGGTCACACACAAGAATAGCCCAACACGAGCAAAAGTGTTCAGATTCATTGAATCTTATATATATCTAAGATTTAATGAATATTGTATTTAATCTAGGATATATATATATATATATATATATATATATATATGGGTTTATCGTTTGTCATGTCACTTGACATAAGGTTATGTCAAGTCACCTCAAAACTACGTCGTTTTGGGAGTTAAAGGAATTAATGAAGAGAAGAGTGTTTTGGTAAAATTCATGTAATAAACGCAAAATAAAAAAATACCAAAACACCCTTCATTAATTCTCCTAACTCCTAAAACGACGTCGTTTTTGGGTAAAGGGAATTAATGAACTCCCAAAACAACGTAGTTTTAGGGTGACTTGACATGACAAACGATAAACCCTATATATATATATATATATATATATATATATATATATATATATATATATATATATATATATTAAATTTGAAATAATAATATTATTATTTTGAGATAACAATATTATTATATATAGTATTTAATTTTTTTGATAAATTAAATAACTATAATAAATTGAGATATAGTATATAATATAATGTAAATTAGAGAATTTAAATCATGATATTATATTGTATTTATAATATAATATAAATTAGAGAATTTAAATCATGATAAGTTTAATCATAATATTTTATTTCATAAATGTATGAATTAATGTATGTTGTGATTTACCTTTCAAATGTTGTTTTGGTATGGTGAACAACATGACTCTAGAGTTTTACAATTGTTGTAAATTTTAAATATGGCCTGCGAGCCATGCCTCTCTCTCTAAATACTCCTGATGTATTTCTTTTTGTTTTAGAAGTCCTCTCATTGGCTTGAGAGGATTTTAGGTTAAGTATGAGCCATGTTGTGTCACAATTTTGATTATGTCTTGATTTGATCATTGCATAATTAATTTAGATTTTTAATTATGATTTGATTTGATCACTCATAATCAACTTAGAATTTTAATTATGATTTGATTAGATCACTCATAATCAATTTAGAGTTTTAATTATGTTTTGATTAGATCGCTCATAATTAAGTTAGATATTATATGAGATACAATAGTGATTGCATTCATATAAGTAGAATTATAGAATTAATAGGATTAATTAATTTATATCAATTATACCCTCTAAATAAAATCTTAAGTCATAATGCCATCAATAAATGAATACTTGTCAAAACCTAGATCACCCATTTGTATGTTCCACCAAAGTGGATGCATCTGAGTTATCTTGGTGAGACAAGAGTGAGTAATGGTGATACTCAATATTCATTATTGTCTTGACTTAATTGAGATTATCAAAATGGTTTTGGATCTCAAGGCATTAGATGGGATTAAACATGCCACGTCATATGATAATCTAATCCCATAAAGATCTAAGAGTTACATGTGATGTAATTGGCAGGGGGTTTGCCTACCTAAATAACTTGATTTTAAGCGTCCTGCCAAAGCAGACTTAATTTTAAGCCAAATATGGATCTTAGCCCACTAATTATAATGAGGGTTCTTAATTCAGTGGAGGGTTACTGCATAAACTTTGCATATCTTAAGTTGTAGAATCATGTAGTCTAGTAATACTTCAACACCATCAATGGGGTAAGTCCTTGAGAAGGACGGACTTGATGGGACAAACCTTCTTGACATGTTTGGGAACTTAAACGTTGATCCTAAACACGAAAGAAATGAGTATCTCATCAATCAACCCATTCCTGACGGGCCTGCAGCTGCTGATCCAAGAGCTCAGACCAATGCTTATATGAAGCATAAGGATGACTCAGTGGATGCAGGATGCCTGATGCTTGCCACTATGCTTCTAGACCTCAATAGAGATCTAGAACATGTGGAGGCCTCTGAGATGATTCTTCATCCTACGAAAATGTTCTAGTAACGGGCAGGGCAAGGTAAGAGAGGTATGAGACCACAAAGGCCTTACATTCCTGCAAGATGGCTGAGGGTGCATCAGTTAGTCCTCATGTTTTGAAGATGAAGGGCTAAATTGATCACCTTGAGAAGCTTGGATTCCCCATGTCCCAGGAGTTAGCTACAGATGTGATCTTGAAGTCACTCCCAGGAACTTATGAACAACATGGAGGAATCAACTTCTGAACTGCATGGGATGCTCAAAACTGCTGAACTGAGCCTTAAGAAGAGGCACAGTACTGTTTTATTCGTTCAGGAAGGAAGGGGTATGAAACGGAAAGCCAAGAAGGAAAAACCTCCGAAGGATAGAGTCTGCTTCTTTTACAATGAACTTTGTCATTTGAAAAGGAATTGCAAACTCTACCTCGAAGATCTGGAGAAGAACAAGAAGGATAGCGGGGCTATCGCTTCAAGTATCTATGTCATAGATATTCTCTTTTCCACTTCCTCAACATGGGTATTAGA
The DNA here is from genome assembly GCA_025563575.1 of Acacia pycnantha. Classification (NCBI taxonomy): domain Eukaryota; kingdom Viridiplantae; phylum Streptophyta; class Magnoliopsida; order Fabales; family Fabaceae; genus Acacia; species Acacia pycnantha. Next base: position 443,647 of record JAMWYP010000142.1, read on the forward strand.
TACTACATGTGGATCTCACATTTGAATAAATGTAGGGTCTCAAGGACAGTAGAAAATTGAATGGACATATCTATGACATAACTACTAAAAGGTTCAAGTCAAATTATTTGAATCCGACCTACCTATGGCATTGTCGTCTAGGCCATATAAATGAGAAACGCATTTTGAAACTCCATCAAGATGGATTTCTTAACTCGTTTGATTTTTAATCATTTGATACATGTGAGTCTTGTTTATTCGGAAAGATGACAAAGGCGCCTTTTATTGGGCACAGTGAGAGAGCCACTGATTTATTGGGCCTCATACATACTGATGTGTGTGGACCAATGAATACATCTGCCAGAGGAGGTCATTTGTACTTCATTACATTCATAGACGATTTTAGTAGATATGGGTATACCTATATAATGAAACAAAAGTCTAAATCTTTTGAAATGTTCAAAATATTCCAAGAATGAAGTGCAAAACCAACTTAGCAATACAATTAAAGCCCTTTGATCCGATCGAGGTGGTGAATATTTGAGCCAAGAGTTCATTGATCATCTTAGGAGTTGTGGGATCATCTCACAACTTACTCCTCCAGGAACACCTCAATGGAATGGTGTTTCTGAGCGGAGGAATCAAACTCTATTAAATATGGTTCGATCTATGACGAGTCAAATAGATCTTCCTTCTTCCTTTTGAGGCCATGCCCTAGAAACAGCTGTATTCACACTGAATCGTGTTCCGTCGAAGGTAGTTGAAAAGACACCATATGAGATATGGACTGTGAAGAAACCCAGTTTGTCCTTTCTTGATATTTGGGGATGTGAGGTTTACGTTAAACACTAAGCCTCTCATAAATTAAAGGATACTATGTCTACAATCCTACCGATCACAAAGTGTTTGTTATTCAGAATGGTGTCCTTTTGGAGAAAGAGTTCATCTCTAAAAGAACCAGTGGGAGTAATGTGTACCTCAAAGAAGTTTGAGAGCCACAAGACGACATAGAACCACAGATGGAAAATGGAGAAGACTCACAATAAGTTGTTGAGCCTACTCAAGTAACACAAGGCCCACGTAGGTCCGATGGAACACGGCTACAGCCTCAGATATATGGATTTTCGACATTGGAAGTCGTGATGTTTTGCTCATTAAGCAGAATGAGCCAACTACCTATCGAGAAGCCGTGGTAGGACCAAACTCCGAAAGATAGCTTAATGCCATGAAGTTTGAAATGCAGTTCATGTACGACAATGAGGTATAGACCTTAGTCGAGCCACCTGAAGGTGTAAAAACCGTTGGGTGCAAGTGGGTTTTCAAAGAGAAAACTAACATGGAAGGCAAAGTAAATATCTTCAAGGCACGACTGGTTGCAAAAGGATTCACTCAAACTCATGGTGTGGACTATGGTGAAACCTTTTCCCCAGTTGCAATGGCCAAATCAATCAAAATCCTTCTTGCCATTGCATCATATTATGACTATGAAATATGGCAAATGGACGTCGAAACAGCCTTCCTTAACGGAAAGCTCCTTGAGGATGTGTACATGACACAACCTAAGGGTTTTGTGCGTCCAGAGGAATCTGGTAAAGTTTTCAAGCTTCAAAGATCCATTTATGGAATGAAGCAAGCATCTTGGAGCTGGATTCATCGTTTTGAAGAAGTAGTCAAAGAGTTTGGATTCATTCAAAACATCGATGAACCTTGTGTTTACAAGAAGGTCCGTGGGAGCACAACTGTATTTCTAGTGCTTTATGTCAATGACATCCTACTCATTAGGAATGACATTCCTACCTTGCAGAGTGTTAAGTCTTGGTTAGGAAAGTATTTCTCAATGAAAGATTTAGGCGAAGCCACTTACATCCTTGGGATAATATCTGCAGAGATAGATCCAGGAGGCTGATAAGCCTAAGTCAGAGCACATACATAGACAAGATACTGCATAGATTCAGTATGCAGGATTCCAAAAGGGGTTACATGCCCATGTGTCATGGCATTCATCTCAATAAGGATTTGTGTCCTAGTACACAAGATCAAAGAGACTGCATGGGTAAGATTCCATATGCCTCCGCCATTAGATCTATCATGTTATGTACTCGATCGGATGTCTCATTTGCTTTGAGTATGACCAGCAGATATCAACAAGATACCGGTGAGGGTCATTGGACTGCTATCAAGAATATCCTAAAGTACTTAAGAAGGACTAAGGACTGATTCTTGGTATATGGTGGATTGGAAGATGAGCTCTGTGTGACAGGTTACACAGATGCAAGTTTCCAAACTGACCAAGATGATCTAAGATCACAATCTGGATATGTATTCATTTTGAATGGTGGTGCGTGTTGGGATCCGTACACGCAGCGGAGTAAAAAAAAATTATGGATCCCTTAGGCGGATCGCTCAACGGCGTTTAAATCAAGGTTTAGGGTTTCCGAATCGTACCTTTGCAGAACAATTTGAACTGGTGGGCTACCTTCTCGATCGCGGCCGACTCTTTAGAATCGCCTTCCTCTACCGGTATCCACACGAACAGCCTTGAAACACGAACGGAGGCGTGCTAGCGCCTACGAACGGCGTGCGTCTCTATATTTTCTATCTAGGGTTTCTCGCGGCTTTCTAATACGCTCGACAAAATGTCCCGTAGGTTTTTAAACCTAGTAGGCGTATTTTATTCAAAACCAATTTTTGAATTTGGATTAAAAATATATTAATTAAATCTATCCGATAGATCTAATCTAATCTATTTATTTAATCCAAAATTAAAGCCTTTAGATTTAATTTATATTTATAAATTAAATCAAGATATGATATCATTATATTTAAAATGAGATCCGATATCTCAGTTCAAATTAAATCTGATATGCAATATCTTTATTCGAAAAATAAATCTGAGATACAATATCTCAATTTATTATAGTTATTTAATTTATCAAATAAATTAAATACTATATATAATAATATTATTGTCAATAAATAATATCATTATTATTTTCGAATTTAATATATTTATATATGCATATATATATATACACACACACACATCCTAGATTAAATAAGTATTCATTAAATCTTAAACACATTTAAGATTCAATGAATCTAGACACTCTTGCTCGTGTTGGGCCATTCTTGTGTGCGACCTGTAGCCCACATGAGATTGGCAACGGCCAATACCGTACCAGCCCACAAGTCGCAAGCGGCCTCTAGCAAGACATTGCGACTACCCAATTCATATGGGGATCGTTGATAAGTACAATGACTTGCCCCTAGGGCATAATTTCCAATGACTCCCACTTGCACTAGGTGCAATCATTAATTACCTTAATTCTCATTGCCCTAACATGACGCTCATGTTTTACTTGTGCAAGCGGCTTAGTAAGAGGATCAACGTCATTGTTTATGCGATATAACCTATCGTACAACCATGTCACGTCCCTTTTGTCACGCGATAATTTGGTCAAGGATGAGGCATGGAAAATGTCAACTTTCTGTTCTTGACCATTACTTTCTCGATTCTTGAGTAGTCTAACAATTGAGATGGAAACTCCTTTCCATCGTAGTATGGCCATACATTTCTTAGACTCACTCATCGAGGGGCCCGGTATTATCTCTCTACAAATGTGAGGGACAAATCCCATCTTGACCACTCACATTCCTCCGCATGAGAACCACCGATCCCGATCCTAGCCTTTATCATCACCCGATCAAAGGTGACTTTTGACTAGGTCAAAGACCGTGACTCATCATGTAGGAATCCATGATGATCTCAAGTCAAAGGGCGTTGTGACGCGGTTATACATGAGAAAAGCTTATGACTTATTCCATGCAGCTTTCTCATAGTGGGTCGGTCCAGCACCTTGTACTCTTACAAGTGCCCATGACTTTGACTCGTATCTCCATACTCATCAAAGTCATACTGGTCTTATTTCATCTTCGCTCCCGCGTAGATGACCGACCAGGGACATTTAGGATAATCTATAAGATATATCCAAGGATCAGTTATCATTATAAACATGCAAATGAAATGATAACTAAAGGAGAATACCAATTCAGTGATGAACTTTCTGATCCAAACGGCTTCCTTAGCTGCATCCGATGCTGCTATATACTCAGCTTCTGTTGCAGAATCAGCTATAGTGCTCTATTTAGAGCTCTTCCAGCTCACCGCACCACCATTCAACAGGAATACATATCCTGATTGCGATCTTGAATCATCTTGGTCAGTTTGGAAACTCGCATCTGTGTAACCAGTCACACAGAGCTCATCTTCCAAACCACCATATACCAAGAATAAGTCCTTAGTCCTTCTTAAGTACTTAAGGATATTCTTGACAGCAGTCCAATGACCCTCAGGGATCTTGTTGATATCTGCTGGTCATACTCAAGGCAAATGACACATCGGGTCGAGTACATAACATGGCATACATGATAGATCCAATGGCGGAGGCATATGGAATCTTACTCATGCGGTCTCTTTGATCTTGTGTACTAGGACACGATTCTCACTGAGATGGATGCCATGAGACATGGGCATATTACCCCTTTTGAATTCTGCATCTTGAATCTATGCGGTATCTTGTCTATGTATGTGCTCTGACTTAGGCCTATCAGCCTCTTAGATCTATCTCTATAGATCCTAATCCCAAGGATGTAAGTGGCTTCGCCTAAATCTTTCATTGAGAAAGACTTTCCTAACCAAGACTTGACACTCTGCAAGGTAGGAATGTCATTCCCAATGAGTAGGATGTCATCAACATAAAGCACTAGAAATACAAGCGTGCTCCCACTAACCTTCTTGTAAACACAAGGTTCATCTATGTTTTGAATGAATCCAAACTCTTTGACTACTTCATCAAAACGATGATTCCAGACTCGAGATGCTTGCTTCAATCCATAAATGGACCTTTGAAGCTTGCAAACTTTACGAGAGTCCTTTGGACGCACAAAACCCTCGAGGTTGTGTCATGTACACATCCTCAAGGAGCTTTCCATTAAGGAAGGTGTTTTGACGTCCATCTCGCCATATTTCATAGTCATAATATGATGCAATGGCAAGAAGGATTCGATTGATTTGGCCATTGCAAGCGGGGAAAAGGTTTCATCATAGTCACACCATGAGTTTGAGTGAATCCTTTTGCAACCGATCGTGCCTTGAAGATATTTACTTTGCCATCCATGTCAGTTTTCTCTTTGAAAACCCACTTGCACCCAACGGTTTTACACCTTCGGGTGGATCGACTAAGGCCCATACCTCATTGTCGTACATGGATTGCATTTCAGACTTCATAGCACTAAGCCATCTTTCAGAGTTGGGTCCCACCATAGCCTCGCGATAGGTAGTTGGCTCATTGTGCTCAATGAGCAAAACATCACGGCTTCCGTGTCGAAATCCATATCTCGAGGTTTGTAGCCGTGTTCTATCGGACCTTCGTGGGTCTTGTGTTACATGAGTAGGCTCAACAACTTGTTGTGAGTCTTCTCGGTTTCCATCGTGGTTCTACATTGTCTTGTGACTCTCGAACTTCTTCGAGGTTCACCCTACTCCCACTTGGTTCTTTTAGAGATAAACTCTTTTTCCAAAAGACACCATTAGAATAATAAACACTTTGTGATCGGTGGGATTGTAGACATAGTATCCTTTAGTTTCCTTAGGATACCCCACAAAAAGGCATTTTGAGGATCTGGATGATAATTTATCTGAGGCTTGATGTTTGACATAAACCTCACATCCCCAAATTTTAAGAAATGACAAATGGGTTTCTTCCCAGTCCATATCTCATATGGTGTCTTTTCAACTGCCTTTGACGGAACACGATTTAGTGTGAACGCAGCTGTTTCTAGGGCATGGCCCCAAAAGGAAGGTGGAAGATCTGTTTGACTCATCATAGATCGAACCATATCTAATAGAGTTCGATTCCTCCGCTCAGAAACACCATTCCATTGAGGTGTTCTGGAGGAGTAAGTTGCGAGCGATCCCACAACTCCTAAGATGGTCAATGAACTCTTGGCTCAAATATTCACCACCCCGATCAGATCGAAGTGTCTTAATTGTTTTGCCAAGTTGATTTTGCACTTCATTTTGGAATATTTTGAACATTTCAAAAGATTCCGACTTATGTTTCATTAAATAGATATATCTATATCTACTGAAATCGTCTATAAATGTAATGAAGTACAAATGACCTCCTCGCGAGATGTATTCATTGGTCCACACACATCGGTATGTATGAGGCCCAATAAATTGGTGGCTCTCTCCTTGTGTCCGGTAAAAGGTGCCTTTGTCATCTTTCCCAATAAACAAGACTCGTATGTATCAATTGACTCAAAATCAAATGAGTTAAGAAATCCATCTTTATGGAGTTCTGAAATGCGTTTCTCATTTATATGGCCTAGACGACAATGCCATAGATAGGTCGGATTCAAATCATTTGACTTGAACCTTTTAGTAGTTATGTCATAGATTCGTCCATTCAATTTTCTACTGTCCTTGAGACCCTACATTTATTCAAATGTGAGATCCACATGTAGTATCCAATACCCATTTTGAGGAAGTAGAAAAGCGAATATCTATGACATAGATACTTGAAGCGGTAGCCCGCTATCCTTCTTGTTCTTCTCCAGATCTTCGAGGTAGAGTTTGCAATTCCTTTTCAAATGACCAAGTTCATTGTAAAAGAAGCAGACTCTATCCTTCGGAGGTTTTGCCTTCTTGGCTTTCCGTTTCATACCCTTCCTTTTCGAGCGGACAAAAGCAGTATTGGGCCTCTTCGTAAGGCTAGAGTCATCCTTATGCTTCATATAAGCATCAGTCTGAGCTCTTGGATCAGCAGCTGGAGGCTCGTCAGGAATGGGTTGATTGATGAGATACTCTTTTCTTTCGTGTTTAGGATCAACGCTTAAGTTCCCAAACATGTCAAGAAAGTTTGTCTCATCGAGTTCGTCCTTCTTAAGGACTGATCGCATTGATGGTGTTGAAGTATTACTAGACTACATGATTCTACAACTAAAGATATGCAAAGTTTAATTAATAACCTCCCATTTGAATTAAGAACCCTCATTATAATTAGTGGGCTAAGATCCATATTTGGCTTAAATTTAAGTCCGCTTTGGCGGGACGCTTAAATTAAGTTATTTAGGTAGGCAAACCCCTTGCCAATTACATCATATGTAACTCTTAGATCTTTATGGGATTCAATCATCATATGACGTGTCATGTTTAATCCCATCTAATGCCTTGAGATCCAAAACCGTTTTGATAATCTCAATTAAGTCTGGACAATAATGAATATTGAGTATCACCATTACTCACTCTTGTCTCACCAAGATAACTCAGATGCATCCACTTTGGTGGAACATACAAATGGGCGATCTAGGTTTTGACAAGTATTCATTTATTGATGGCATTATGACTTAAGATTTTATTTAGAGGGTATAATTTAATTAATCCTATTAATTCTACTTATATGAATGCAATCACTATTGTATCTCATATAATATCTAAATTAATTATGAGTGATCTAATCAAAACATAATTAAAACTCTAAATTTATTATGAGTGATCTAATCAAATCATAATTAAAATTCTAAATTAATCATGCAATGATCAAATCAAGACATAATTAAAATTGTGACACAACATGGCTCAACCTTAACCTAAAATCCTCTCAAGCCAATGAGAGGACTTCTCTAAAAACAAAAAGAAATACATCAGGAGAAACCTCGTTTCAACATACGAGGGAGTGGGATGAAAAGAATGTACATCAAGAGCATTTAGAGAGAAAGGCATGGCTCGCGAGGCCATATTTAAAATTTACAACAATTGTAAAACTCTAGAGCCATGTTGTTCACCATACCCAAACAACATTTGAAAGGTAAATCACAATATACATTAATTCATACATTTATGAAATAAAATATTATGATTAAACTTATCATGATTTAAATTCTCTAATTTAAATTATATTATATACTATATATAATATAATATCATGATTTAAATTATATTATATCCTATATATAATATAATATCATGATTTAATTAAATTCTCTAATTTATATTATATTATATCCTATATATAATATAATATCATGATTTAAATTCTCTAATTTATATTATATTATATCCTATATATAATATAATATCATGATTTAAATTCTCTAATTTAAATTATATTATATCCTATATATAATATAATATCATGATTTAAATTCTCTAATTTATATTATATTATATAATGAATATAATATAATATCATGATTTAAATTCTTGCGCTCTTGACAATCGGATTGGGGTCCCTACGGTTTAGAATGTGCAATTTTTAATATCCCTCTTTATTTATAAGATTCTCTCATTAAATTGTTCATCATACCCCTTTCTCCAATGTGATCAATCGCTCTTCTTGCTATTCTAAGACTGAAGAGTAGCTTTTGGATTAAGGTAACAACCCACCAACGAGTTTTGACTCAAATAGCATCACTCCGGTACTGAACTAATTTTTTTTTTTCAAAAATAATTTCCCAAAAAAATGTGATTTTCGAAAATTGAAACCCTAACGTTTCGAACGTTATTCTGCCACCTCAGCATGATCTTGAACGATTCAGAACCACGCGTACTAGCCTTACAATCCGATCTAAACAATTCAGAAACGGCCGCCTAAATCTGACTAGCAATCCGTAGGGAGAATATGTTTTAAATCATACATGTTTGGTAAACATATATCGATTTAAACACATATAGGATTCAGTATTGCATATATATCACATATATAAACACACGTAAAACCTAATTTAAACGCACGGTTGATCGGCTTTGATACCCTTTGTTGGGATCCGTACACGCAGCGGAGTAAAAAAAAATTATGGATCCCTTAGGCGGATCGCTCAACGGCGTTTAAATCAAGGTTTAGGGTTTCCGAATCGTACCTTTGCAGAACAATTTGAACGGTAGGCTACCTTCTCGATCGGCGAAGCCGACTCTTTAGAATCGTCTTCCTCTCAGAGTATCCACACGAACGGCCTTGAAACATGAACGGAGCGTGCTAGCGCCTCGGGCGTGCTGTCTCTATATTTTCTATCTAGGGTTTCTCGCGGCTTTCTAATACGCTCGACAAAATGTCCCGTAGGTTTTTTAAACCTAGTAGGCGTATTTTATTCAAAACCAATTTTGAATTTGGATTAAAAAATATATTAATTAAATCTATCGATAGATCTAATCTAATCTATTTATTTAATCCAAAATTAAAAGCCTTTAGATTTAATTTATATTTATAAATTAAATCAAGATATGATATCATTATATTTAAAATGAGATCCGATATCTCAGTTCAAATTAAATCGGATATGCAATATCTTTATTCGAAAAATAAATCTGAGATACAATATCTCAATTTATTATAGTTATTTAATTTATCAAATAAATTAAATACTATATATAATAATATTATTGTCAATAAATAATATCATTATTATTTTCGAATTTAATATATTTATATATGCATATATATATATACACACACACATCCTAGATTAAATAAGTATTCATTAAATCTTAAACACATTTAAGATTCAATGAATCTAGACACTCTTGCTCGTGTTGGGCCATTCTTGTGTGCGACCCTGTAGGCCCACATGAGATTGGCGGCGGGCCAATTGCCACCAGCCCACAAGTCGCAAGCGGCCTCTAGCAAGACATTGCGACTACCCAATTCATATGGGGATCGTTGATAAGTACAATGACTTGCCCCTAGGGCATAATTTCCAACAGTGCGGTAAGCTGGAAGAGCTCTAAGCAGAGCACTGTAGCTGATTCTGCAATAGAAGCTGAGTATATAGCAGCATCAGATGCAGCTAAGGAGGCCTTTTGGATTAGTAAGTTCATTAATGAACTAGGGGTGGTTTCTACCATCTCAAATCTAGTAGACTTGTTCTGTGACAATAGCGGCGCTATTGCGCAGACCAAGGAGCCTAGGTCACATCAAAGGACCAGCCATATACTCAAGCGATTTCATCTTATCAGAGAAATAAATGATAGAGGTGATTCAAAAATTATGCAATGTACCAAGAGAAAACAATGTAGTTGATCGTCTTACTAAGCCGCTTGCACAAGTAAAACATGAGCGTCATGTTAGGGCAATGGGAATTAATGTAATTAATGATTGCACCTAGTGCAAGTGGGAGTCTGTTGGAAATTATGCCCTAGGGGCAAGTCATTGTACTTTAAATGTTAATGTTATTTAAAGTATTCTCCTTTAGTTATAATTTAATTTGCATGTTTGTAGTGATAACTGATCCTTGGATATATCTTATAGATTATCCTAAATGTCCCTGGTCCTGGACCGACCCACTATGAGAAAGCTGCATGGAATAAGTCATAAGCTTTTCTCATGTATAATCGCGTCACAACGCCCTTTGACCTGAGATCATCATGGATTCCTACATGATGAGTCACTGGTCTTTGACCTAGTCAAAAGTCACCTTTGACCGAGTGATGATAAAGGCTTGGATCGGGATAAGTGGTTTTCATGTAGAGGAATGTGAATGTTCAAGATGGAATTTGTCCCTCACATTTGTAGAGAGATAATACTGGGCCCCTCGATGAGTGAGTCTAAGAAATGTATGGCCATACTACGATGAAAAGGAGTTTCCATTTCAATTGTTAGACTACTCAAGAATCGAGAAAGTAATGGTCAAGAATAGGAAGTTGACTTTCTCCATGCCTCATCCTTGACCAAATTATCGCGTGACTAAAGGGACGTGACATGGTTATACAAATAGGTTGTATCGTATCATCGATCCCCATATGAATTGGGTAGTCGCAATGTCTTGCTAGAGGCCGCTTGTGACTTGTGGGCTGGTACAGTATTGGCCCACTGCCAATCTCATGTGGGCCTGCAGGGTCACACATAAGAATAGCCCAACACGAGCAAAAGTTTCCAGATTCATTGAATCTTATATATGTCTAAGATTTAATGAATATTGTATTTAATCTAGGATATTAAATTTGAAATAATAATAATATTATTTTGAGATAACAGTATTATTATATATAGTATTTAATTTATTTGATAAATTAAATAACTATTATAAATTGAGATATTGTATCTCAGATTTAATTTTCGAATAAAGATATCGTTTCTCGGATTTAATTTATAGAGATAAATTAAATCAGAAGGCTTTTTTTTGGATTAAATAAATAGATTAGATTAGATCTATCAGATAGATTTAATTAATATATTTTTAATCCATATTCAAAATTTGAATATAATACGCCTACTAGGTTTAGAAAGACCTACAGGACTTTTGTTGAGCGTATTAGAAAGCCGCGAGAAACCTTAGAGTGAAAATAGAGAGACACACAGTTCAGAGGCGCTAGCACGCTTCCTTTTGTGTTTCTGAAGGCTGTTCGTGTGGAAACCGGTAGAGGAAGGCGATTCTAATAGTTGATTTCTGCTGATCGAGAAGGTAGCCCACCAGTTCAAATAGTTCGGCATAGGTATGATTTAGAAACCCTAAACCTTGATTTAAACGCCGTTGAGCGATCCTCGGATGGGATTCGTAAAAGTTTTTACTCCGCTGCGTGTACGGATCCCAACATTTCTTTATTCGAAAGAAAGGGAACCCATGGTTCGATATGAGTCCTATAGTCTTTGGCCGGGCTACACCTTATCATTGGAAAGCTTGGTGCAGTCTTGTCAAAGAGACTAAACCTATTATGTTACAGCCCATGGGTTTTGTTAGTGGTTATAAGGGTGGTATGGGGTAATAAGAATGGTCGGGGCATCAATATTTTTCTTGGCAAGTTATATATGTGATTCATGATACAAAAAATATTTTTAATCTAGTTTAATCGACTTATTAATTAATAATTGTTCTTTAAAGAGATGAGTCTCCTCCTCCTCCACCAAAGAGAGCCAGAACTGGGAGGACTGCATAGCCAAAGCCTTTGGACTCAAAGCCAAAGGCAAAGGGGGTAGTGATTCAAGAACCTTCTAAGCACCCTCATCAAACTAGATAAAAAATGGTGTATCTCCAGGCAAAGAAAAGGGGAAAGGAAAATTCATTAAGAAAGATAAGCATGATGAACAATGGAATATCTGAGTACAAGCTCATTTGACAAATCTGCAGACACAGTTTGAGTTTGCAAGAGAAAATCCTCCTGAGCCTACTAGTAGCCAGGCAACTCCGACAGCTTCTGGTAATTCAAACTATACTCCATCTCAACTACTCGAGGACCTTCAATCCTGCATCAATTTGTTAGATGAGCTTGGTCAAAAGGGTAAAAAAAGAAAATCCCATTTATATGTGATACCTTCAGAGTAATTTGGTACATATACTCCAGGAACTTAGTCAAAAAGGGTAAAAACTTTTCTCATTTTACTTCTAGAGATTACCCTTTACTTGCCTCAATCATATTCAAAGAGCCTAGGAACATTGGAAAATGGGTTTTGGATGAGATGCAATATTTTAGATTTGGCTCTAACATCACATCCACTATTCCATTTCCCAACCTGGTTTCTTATATCTTGTTCTAGCACAGTTTTTAGTACATGCATACGGATGAGAAACCAGTGAAACCTCTAATGTTTGCAAGGGCGGATTTAGAGGGGGGTAAGGGTGGCCCCCGCCCGCCCTAAATTGTTTTAAAATATATATATTAGAAAACATCTTTCTTTGTCTGCGGCTTATTTTAATATTTTGACTACACACAAATGAACCCACGCGTAAGAGAAATATAACTTGTTTATCTTTTGATCTCAATATATAGTAGTTTCACATAACCTTGGCTAACGTTTAGTCCTTAAATTTTTAGTTTAAAATTGTCGTATGTTAATAAAATATAAGGAGATATTTACATGTATATACAAGCTTATCCCTAAGCCTCCCCTCTCTTTCTATCTCTATTGTTCCAAAACCCACTCTCAGACCTACTTCCTCTTCTACGGCCACCACTACACCTCTCATTCATCCCTCTTTAACTATGGTCCTTTACCTACCACCACCTATTCCCCTCCAGGCCTTTACACCTTCACCTCCTTCATCTTTAGATATCACCTTCCCAGCCTTTTTTCCTGGACAAAGGGAGAGAGAAGTCACAGTGACTCCTGATTTTTTTAATATATTTGGTATCACATTTTGTTATATTTTGAACTAACTTGTTATGTATTAAATTTCTTAGGTTTATTAATGACATTATTTGTTTCTGTAATTTAGTGCCTTTCATATTATGCAATACCTCATTTCATCTCATATTCTTCCTTGGTGTTCTCAAAATGTTTGTCAAATATATTTTCAAAAATTTCAAGTGTCGTCATCATCAAAAAGCCGAAAAATGTTAGTTCTTGGTTTATAAGTTTTGATGATAACAAACTTGGAGGAGAAAAGAGGACTTAATGATTCAAGTCACTCGAGTGTATGTTTCATAATACTTGAGTGTACAATGTTATTTGAACTAAATCTTGAATCAGAAAGATGTTTTTGAAAAGATGCTATAGTGTTATGAGTTGAACGCTCAAGTATTTCAATGAACACTCGAGTGTTAGCCTCCCACTCGAAGGATTCTTGGCCGACACTCGCTTTATTTGTGGAAGTTTTTATGTTGAACACTCGAGTGCTTAAGTAAACACTCAAGTGCTGGTTCAACACTCGCTTTAAAAATCCTGATACTCACTTTATTTGTGCAAGTTTTTGTGTTGAACACTCAATTGCTGGTTTAACACTCGCTTTAAAATTGCATGACACTTGCTTTATTCCTGAAAGTATTGTGTTGGACACTCAAGTATGTTTAATTAACACTTGAGTGTTGATCTGACACTTGCAAAGGTTTTCTTGACACTCGCACTCATTCTAGAAATATCAAGGTAAGCACTCAAGTATGATCTTCAACACTCAGTGCATGACACTCATTGATAAAACAAGAGTACTGCCTCTTTGAGAGGCACACTCGGAGTTTCACTTTGTGACACTTGAGTATGACACAGTGAAACTCAAGTGTCTTGTAGAGATTGACATATTTTCTCAGAACTTTATTCTTGAATCGTCCTCTTCCAAACATAAGTTTCATCTGCACTCGAGTATGACAAAATACATACTCGAGTGTGTGGAAGAAACATCATTTTTTCAACTCAACTCTATTTTGAACAATCTTTTTCCAGACACATGATACAATAGCACTCGAGTATGGATATTGAGTACTTGAGTATGAGTAGAATAACACTCGAGTGTCACCTGATTTTGCATTGGGCCTTCCTCTTTGAGGATTTAGATTTACTATTTAACATCTGATTAATTATAATTATTACTCATACTTCTTTTTAATGCTACTAAACATATTTGGTTATGAGTTTCAGATGATTGACAACTAAATTTACAAAAGCATGGTTCTGTATTAGAAAATTAAATGCAATCTCAGAAATAAAGTAGATGTAAGTGAACTCAGAGCAGGTCAATAATTATCGTCTAAAGCAGCAATTATGGCAAAGCGAAAGTCACCCGTCCTTAGGCAATTGTAGAGACCAAAGGGATATCGTATGAAGATCTATTGTCACGATGCGAAAGTGACCTAACCTCAAAATATTTCAACGACTCTGGTTTGTCTCTAACGAAAAGCTTGATTAGTTTAACAGATAGTTTGAACTCACAACAGAAAGCTTGAAGCTTACAACGGTCATTTATGAAGTTCAACTATAAATAGGAAAGCATTCAATTTGGAGCAACCAACCAAGCACGATCAAATTTATTTCTCACTTATTGTTCATTAATAGTCTTTGAAATATCTATTGATATTATTGTTCATCAAAACTTATTCATCTACTCTATAAGAGAGTTTTACAATCAAATTGGTTTCTATAAAATTTCAAGGTAGTGGGAGTGAGTCCTGACAAGGATTACTAGGTAATTCAATGCCAAGAACCAGGTTAATCTTGGAACGCTAATGAAAATGTCAAAGATGCTCTAGGGGCTACACGTAGGTCAAGGATTTAAGGCCGAACCAGTATAAACGCATGTGTACACTTTGGTGATATCTCTTTAACTCTTTCTGTTTAATTTAATAGTTTAACGTTTTCATTTTAAATTTTTAAATCATCCAATTCACCCCCGCTCTTGGGTGAAACGTTGGGACTTATACTCCATTCTTGCCTTGACCTCATCAATTCATTTCTCAAACATTTGTCTTGCCAACTAATTATTGTGGGCCTTATTCGTTCTATCTAACTATGATACATACTTAGCCAGCCTTATAAATCAAGCTATAAATGTATTCTCATCCATATCCCCCTACCAAAGAATGAAAAACTTAGCTTTTTTTTGATGTCTCATCTCAATGGGGAAGTGGTAATCATAGAACATTATCTTAAATTCATCCCAATCAAGTTGATGCTCATTAGTAGGCTTCACCGTGTTCCACCAATCAAATACATCGTCTGTTAATAGAGTCTTCGCAACTCTGACCTTTTGATATTTATCACAGATAATCGACTCAAATAACATCTCTAGCTAATCAATCAAACTTTCAGCCTCTGTTGGAAATCCTCCTGAGAAGGTCTCAGAATGGAAACAATCTAAGTGCTTTGATGAGTCATATTTCTACCATGTATTCCCTGTGTGTTATGACTATTTTGTATGGTGATATGAGCTTAATTGTGTTATATTTGATAAAATATGTTGGAATTCATTCACATAGGGAAACATATGATAGATTTAGTAAATTGTTGCATTCTCCATATTATCTTACACATGTGCAGAAGAAAAGGGCTACATTTTGATTTATGTGAAAGTGCATAATAAAGCTAATATAATGCTATCGTATAGAGTATATTTATTTTGCTTTAGCAAGAAGATGAAACCAAAATGTTAGCATCGTAAGCAATGTGGAGTTATGCGCTACTTTACACTGATATTTCCTTGAGGGTTTTTCAGGAATTAAATACAGGTCATCAAGTTGGACGTTTAGACGGAGGTTGAATTTACGAAGATCAAATAGAAGATTTTACAGAATCCTACAGAATTAAAAAGGATCAATAAACCGAATCTTGGAAGTCAGGCCTAACAAATTTGGAAAGCTCATTTCACTGGACGTACGGTACGAAAGACCTAGCTATAAGAGGAAAGCGTGGCTAAACCTAAAAATTTCGTTGAAGTTGTGAAGAGTCAGAGAGTCAGTGTAATTTCAATCCGACTTGACTCATATTGAGAGATTGAGACTTATAAAGAGAAAGAGCTGCAAAAGAGATCCAATCCTTTCCCGAAGTTAGACGGGCCTGTAGAAGAATAGAGACATTGCGTGATAGGACGTTCCCTACGCCGTTGATCACTCCGACGAGCTTCTCTGTTTTTACCTTTTTCTTTAATATTTCCATAGGCTGCTCTATTTTACTCTGTATTTCATTTCCCTTTTCATTCATGAACTAAATTATGTTGGCTGAGTGAGGATGGATTTCTAAGTTGTAAAATGAACCCAATATGTTACGTTTTCAATTCAATAAATTCAGTTTGTTGAATTGTGATTTAACGTCTTGTCTATTAGTTGGCCACTAAGAGGCTAGATCAGTGGCCTCAGCTTACTAGAAGGGAGTCAAGGTTAGACCTCTACTGAACAATGTGTGCTAGGCGAGCCTCTACCAAGCTCAATCTACATTGGGTGCAAGTGAGTCTTCAAAAGTAAGACTGATATAGATCACAACATACAAATCTATAAAGCTAGGTCAACTGCAAAGAGTTATCATCAAAGGCAAGGAGTTGACTTTGTGGAAACCTTCTCGTCTGTTGCTATGATCAAATCTATCAAGATTATACTAACTCTAGCCGCATATCATGATTATGAGGTTTGGCAAATGGATATAAAAACTACCTTCTTGAATGGTTTATTAAAGGTGAAGGTGTATATGACATTACCTGAAGGTTTTGAGTCTAAAGGCCAAAAGCATATGGTATGCAAACTTCAAAAATCAATCTATGGGCTTAAGCAAGCATCCAGGAGCTGGAATCTTTGTTTTGATGAAGTTGTTAAAGGTAAGGGCTTTATCAAGAATGAAGATGAACCATGTGTTTACAAGAAGGTCAATGGGAGTGTTGTTATTTTCCTTAAGCTTTATGTGGATGACATATTACTCATTGGAAATGACATTCCCATATTTCAGTCCATAAAAATATGGTTATCAGATAACTTCACCAAGGATATAGGAGAGGCGGCCTATATACTTGGTATAAAGATCTATAGAGATAGATCCAAAAGGTTGCTGGGATTATCCCAATCCATGTACATAGACAAAATTCTAAAGAGGTTTAGTATGGATGGCGAAAAGGGGTTTCCTTTCTGCCAGTCATGACATTCACCTTTCTAAGGCAATGTGTCCTAAGACACCAACTGAAAGGGAACACATGGAGAAGATTCCATATGCATCAGCAATTGGATCCATCATTTATGTCATGCTTTGTACAAGATTAGATGTCTCTTATGCTTTAAGTATAACGAGCAAATACCAGGCTAACCCAGGAGAGGGTTACTGGACAGCCATAAAGACAATCCTAAAGTACTTAAGAGGGACTAAGGACATGTTTTTGGTCTATGGTAGTAGTTATGAGCTAAAAGTGAAAAGGTCCACTGTTGCAAGTTTCTAGAGTGATAGAGATGACTGTAAATCCCAGCCAAAATACGTCTGCACCCTACATGGTGGAGCAATTTCTTGGAAGAGTTCCAAGTAAGAGACCACGACGGACTCTATGATCGAGGCAGAATACATAGCAGCTTTAGAAGCGGCGAAGAAGGTAGTTTGGATCAAGAAGTTCATAAATGAGCTTGGAATGGTTCCCAACATTTTGATCCAATACCATTGTATACAACAACACCGAATCTATAGCTAAAGGCAAGGAACCTAGGTCTCATCAAAGATCTAAGCACGTGTTTCACAAGTATCACCTCATCCAAGAGATTATTGAAAGACAAGATGTAAAGATGGACTACATCCCCATTGATGATAACTTGATCGATTTTCTGACAAAAGTGATTTCTCAGAGAAAACATGATAATCGTTATGAATCTTTGGGTATAACACGAAGACCTGATTGGTTTTAGGCCAAGTAGGAGATTGTTAGTAAATACGTGTCCTAGAGACAATCTGTTTTGACAGAGGTACACCTTTGTTCGACTTAGTATTTTACGATTTATGTATTTGAGCACATTTTATCTTTATCATATTTATGTCTCGCCTTTACGTTAAGGTTAATATGCGTTTAAAAATAAATTCCCTAGGAATAGAACATGTGTTTACTCGAGGATCTATGATAGGGATCATGATCATGAGGACTCGAAAATACTATATATCTATTGCCTGAAACTTGCTCCTAGTCTTGATTGGATAAGGATTGGGCTTCTTAGAAGGCGCCATTCTTGGATTGGGCCTTTATAGTTGGACCGGGCCTTTTTAATTAAACCGGGCCTTCCTTATAAGCAGTAAAATTAAGGTTAAATCCTAATTTTGGTGATTGATTTTGGCGACCAATTTTTATGTACGTTTTTGAAAAAAGGTACAACTCTTGAAGGGTTCAAGAAGGAAAAAAAGTGCAAGTAAGGTCAATCCTCTTATCTTGCCCTTTACCTAACCTCAAGAAACCACCACCTTCTTAATATAAAGAAAACCCAAGAACCTTGACTCCTCAACCTTGCCGTCACCTAGGAAGCATCCAATGAAAGAGACGAATCAAAGAGAAGGAGTTCTCAAGGCAATCGGGAGAAAGCTGTGTGGATTAGCAGAGGACGTCATACATTTGAGGTCTTCAATGATCTAAGGTAATCCAAAAACCCCTCATGTATTTTAATGAGTATATCCTGAAAAGGAACCTATGAGTATTTACTTTGTTGTTTAATTTGGGAAAACTCATGAGGTCCAATCAAAGAGTTATGAGGTCCATAATGCTCATGAAGAAAACATAATTGAAATCATGACTCATGAGTACTATAAAAGTTACAGGTTCTCATGAGCACCCATAAAGAGTCATGGGTTTTCATAATGGTTAATTATTTATGATATTCAGTCTCATGAGCACCCTAAAGAGTTACGAGATACTGTATGTAATTATGGGTTAAAACTCATGAGCACCGTAAAAGTTACGGTTCTTATGAGCGCTCGTAAAGAGTCACGGCTCTTGTTTTTATGATATTTAGTTCCATGAGCACCCGTAAAGAGTTAAAAGTTCTCCTATTTTAACTTATTTAAGTAACTCGTGAGTGTCGTAAAGAGTTACAGGTTCTCATGAGTATTGTAAGGAGTTACGGTTATAAATTATAGTTTCTGCTGCAATTAGTGAAGAACGAAAATTTTCATTTTTCCACCTCATGAGTTTGTGCTTGAACGTCAGGTACCACCAAAAATATACTAACATAGTTTCTATTGGCCCTCACTCTTTAAGGATTCCCACACCTTTGTATCCAAATGTGATAAATGCCAGCTGACAGGCAACATATCTCGCCAACATGAGATGCCATTGACCCTCATTCTTGAAGTTGAACTTTTTGATGTTTGGGGCGTCAATTTCATGGGACCTTTTCCCCCTTCCTTGGGAAACCAATACATTCTGGTGGCTATTGAATATGTCTCTAAATGGGTAGCAGTAGTTTCCCTTCTAAAAAATGATTCGAAGGCTATTGGCAATTTCCTAAGGAAGAACATCTTCACCAAGTTTGGAACCTCAAGAGACATAATTAGTGATGAAGGAACCCACTTCTGCAGTAGGCAATTTGAGTCACTCTTAGCTAACTACAGAGTCAAGCATCGAATTGCCACAACATACCACCCTTAAACTAATGGGCAAGCAGGGTGTCCAACAGAGAAGTCAAGAGAATCCTGGAAAATCTAATGCATCCTAATCATAAGGACTGGTCTGAAAAGCTCAATGACTCTCTTTGGGCCTATAGAACTATATTAAAAACACCATCAGGAGCTTCCCCATACCAACTGGTCTTTGGCAAGGCTTGTCATCTCCCTGTGGAATTAGAACACAAGGCCTATTGGGTAATCTCCAAGCTTAATATGGATGCCAACTTCGCTGGAGAGAAACGGTTGTTGCAGCTAAATAAGCTAGATTAATTTCAACTGCAAGCCTGTGAGAATGTTAAGGTTTGTAAGGAAAAAGTAAAAAAATGGCATGATAAGCAATTGCTCCCATGAACGTTCGAGGTTGGCTAGTAGATTCTCCTGTATAATTCTCACCTAAAGCTTTTCCCAGGAAAGCTGAAAATCCCAATGGTTCGGCCCATTTGTCATTCACTCAATATCTCCTCATGGTGCTATCAAACTAATGAGTCCAACTTCTATATGCACGTTTAAGGTAAATGGACAACGTGTCAAGCATTACTAGGATGACAAGGTGCCACGGATAAGACCTTCATCAATCTTGAACCACCAACCTGAGGCCCTTACTTAGTCTAGCTGAGGACAATAAACCAAGCACTATTGGGAGGCAGCCCATAATTTATCCTCTTCTTACTCCTACAGTATTTATGTTTTTCCTTTTCATTAAATTTTTATTTCGAAGAAACACGAAGGCATACTGGGAGGCCAGGTACAACGTGGCCATAGCCATATCATTTCCACTTTTTCACCTCTGCACATTGGGGCGATTTTTCTACAGCAAGGCTGCAGATGCGCGTTACTTCACCAAATGATCAGGTTTGTACCCAACAGGTATTTCCTTTCCTTGATGGGTATAAATTTTTAATCCATTCTCATTTTTCCTCTATGCGAGCGGCCCATCTACACTTGGCCTACAATATCCATAGTCGTGCCAGCTCCCACCACATTTCTCTCTTCCATTCTCACCCACGTCACTCCCCAGTCTTTTCATTTTCCACCTACCTCTCTCTCTTTGGCCAAACACCCCTTTTCCTTCTATAGTCTTTTCGTCTCCCATGACCCACTGTTCCCTCATAATGTCCCCTTGTCCTCTCTATGTTTCCTCTTCCCCACCATAAAACCCTAACCCTTCCCTCTTTCTTCACGTTCTTCATGGTTCGCACTAGGCTACTACCCGGTGTGGTGGCTACGCTCTCACCCCTGACCCTACCCTCAACCCCTCCACCATGTTTTGCCTACCCCCTACCACTAACCAGTGGATGGCTTCCTGGCTCGCCCCTTAGGTTTCCAACCCAAAATCTCCGCCAACCACTGCCTCTCCCATCACCAATTCCTCTGACAACCCGACCCCAATTGGTTACACTACCTCTCTATCCATGCTCACTGCATTCCTGCTCATCGTTCCACCCCTCTGCCTCCCACACCACTTGCGCTAATGCTTGCCCCTCCTACAAATCGTGCCACTCACCTTGTCGCTTCCAGGCTAAAGTGGATCACATCTGGCAAGAAATCACCGTTGTCTATACTACCTATTACCTTTACCAGGCTGCCTTCTCCGTTGTCTCAAAATCCTCTTTGGTGGACAACACTCCCGCAAGCACCGCCCCTGCTCTTCCTGGCCCTCCCGGGCCTTAGTTGTTTTGTTGTTTTTGCATTTTCCTTTTCCTTTTCCTTTTCCTTTTCCTTTTCTTTTCTTAGGGCCTTTTGGCTAAACACTCTCTATATATAATATTTTCCTACCTTGTTGGTTTTTCTGTCTGTTTTCGTGCTCTTCACTCTATGTTCTCTGTTGCTCGCGCTTTACATGTTCACACACACTCTGATTTGTCTTACTTGTTGCTTCCTTCTCGTCTCGCTTGCTGCTTGTAATGTGGACATTGCAATATTTAAGTGTGGGGAGGTTTATGCCTGTACGTGTGCTAAGAAACACTATGCCCTAAAACCCCCAAATTAGCTTTTTGAAATTCGGGCAGTTTTGAACTTGTCAAAAGTATTTAGAGGTGAGCAGAAATCACCTAGCAGTAGACCAAAAATCTACAAAACTGTGTAAAATAAAGTTGTCTTAAGGGAACTGAACTGTGTAGATTTGGGAAATTGAAGGCACTAGGCTGCATAAAGTAGGGTAAAGTAACAGTAAGGGAGAATACAAAGTCGAGCCACATGGAAGGATTTTCGAGCCCTAAATTTTGTTAGTTCTCTATTTGTTTTGATGATAACTGACAATTGTAATCAAAATGTAGCTAATTATTCAAGTAAAAAATGTTTTAACTTGATCAAACTTGAATCAGTAACTTACTGTCACATTGACTCGAGTTTCAGGTTGTCAAACTCGAGTCAAGTCTATTGAAAGCTCAGTCAAAAATGCTTATACTATGATTGACTCGAGTTAGTCATTAGTAGCCTCGAGTCATAAGTATTTATGAAATGTTTTAAGAAATGATGTTGCCTCGAGCCTATGCATTATGCCTCGAGCTAAATCTTATGAACTTAAATTTATTTTCAAAATACAAAAGTTGTGACTCAAGCTAGTGTTCCTTGACTCAAGTTTGGATTTGAACATTATATTCAAAATGTATTTTGATAACTTGAGCCATCACTTAATGACTCAAGCTGGCACGATTTCAAATCATTTTCAAAAGCTATCCTGAAGCTCATTTATGAAAATAGAACTTGACTCGAGCCAACTATGAATGACTTGAGTCATGAACTCAAGGTAATCATTGTAGACTTGAGCTATGTTCATACAGAGACATATTCACTTAAACTTCAAACTTATTTTCAAAGAAGATGAACTTGTAACTTGAGCTTAGATTGGTTAACTCGAGTCATCTGCTCGAGCTTGCTTGTATTTAACTCGAGCTAAGCTATCTCTATTTTGCAAATCACCGCGTATGTAAATCTTAAATCTTAGCTTATGACTTGATTACATCTTATCATCACTCATTATTATTCCTAACTATGTTTAATCAGTTTATCAATGAGTTTCAAATGATTAAATGATGGATTAAATGCAAATTAATCAAAAAGCATTATTAGATCAGTTGCATTATATGCTGGTCCAGAAAACAAAGCATGATTTTGAAGAATCAATCTCTGAACATTTTGAAGGCATTAATGGTTTCTTTCCATATTAGAACGCTAGATCATCAAACAGGAAGAACAGAAGGAATGTTAATGTGACGAATGATGGTGGACATTTGTTGAATGGAAGCTATAAGTAACGAAAGAACTTCGACACCCAACGGCTATATTGATTACTCTCGACAACTCACTGAAAGCTTCCAACAAACATTTAATTCCCTCACCAAATATAAGCGAAGCATTCAATACAATTCATTTACTAGAAACACAAACGCTCAAACGAACTATACGTATTTACTGTTTCATTCATTTGTGTAATATCTTCAAATATTTTTAATCTTCAGTGTTTATCAATCTGCTCTTTTAGAGAGTTATCTTTCTGATAAATATCTTTGTAAGAATCTCAAAGTTGTGGGACTTTTGAGATTGGGTTATCTGATTACAACTTGTAAGAGGGAGTGAATCCTAGTGAGAGGATTACTTCGACTATTGAGTGTGTAATCTTTTGAAGAGTTAGTGGAAATCCCAGAGAGTCTGGGGACTTGACGTAGGTCAAGAGTTTAGACCAAACCAGCATAAATCTCTTGTGTCAATATCTCTCTCTACTCTGTTCATCTCTGTTCTGTGCTTGAGACATTTAAAAAAGAGTTTTAAATCTCCCAATTCACCCCTCCCCCTCTTAGGTGATATTCCACCTTTCATTTGGTATCAATGCTAGAACTTCTATTAAAGAATTAACATCCTGAGAAGAATCAATATGGGCGAAACACTACCTGATGGTACTTCCATTAACTGACCCCCCCAGTTTTGATGGAGAATACTATTCATTCTGGAAAGCCAAATTCAGAGTCTTTGTAATGGTTACTGAGTATGGATTATAGAATGTGTTCGAGAGAGGAGACTACCAACCATCTACAGTAGAAGACGGAGTTCGAATTCCTAAGCTTAAAGAAGAATACGATGAGGATGATAGAAGACTCATCACTCTCAATAGCAAGGCTATTTTGATGCTTCAAAGTGCCTTAAGCCAGAAAGAGTACTTTCAGATTTGTACTTTGTCTTCAGCAAAAGAAATGAGGAATGCTCTTAAAATTTCTCATGAAAGGACTACTGGAATCAAAGAAGATATTGTGAACAATTTGATGATAGAATACGATTTACTTCGTATGAAGTCTGGAGAGTCCATTGGAAAATTCCAGTTTAGACTCACTCATCTTATTAATCAACTTTCAGCATTAGGAAAGAAGTATGATCAACAAGCCCAAGTGAGAAAGATTCTGAATATTCTCAACAAAAAATGGGAAGCAAAGGTCACTACAATTGAAGATGCTCATGGAGAGTCTATGAGATCAGTAGCAGCTCTATTTGGAAGCTTGTCTGAGTATGAAGGCGAGATCAAGTTCAGAAAGGGACTTGATGAAATTGGCAGAAACATAAGGGCCCTTAAGACTGTCAAGGAAGAAAATGATGGGGATGATGATGAAGACGAAGATGAAGAGCATGATGGTCCAAAGGTTCAAGATATTCTACAAGAAAGATCAAGGATTCCAGAAATTTCACAAAGGTAGCTCCAGCAATGAAGCCAAGAAACTTATAATTTGCTACGAATGTGAAAAGTCTGGCCACATCAAGTCTGAATGTCCTCAACTGAAGAACAAAGATAAGGACAAGAAGAAATTTGTTAGTTCTATAATTGGTTTTGATGATAACGGACAATTGTAAACACAGATAAAGTTTGTCTTTGTAAGTTGAAAAACTTACTGTCAAAGGCAAACTCGAGTTTCACTTTGGAAATTCGAGTTTTGACTTGACAGAGAAAAGCTCAAGTTTTTGCAATGAAAGGCAAACTCGAGTTAAGAACTGAAAACTCGAGTTTTGACCATACAGAGAGCTTTCGAGTTTTTCCACAGACAAAGCAAACTCGAGTTAAGAATTGAAAACTCGAGTTTTGACAAGACAGAGAGCTATCAACATTTTCAAATTTAGCAAAACTCTAGTTCACTTTTGGAAACTCGAGTTTTGGCTAAACAGAGAGTTATCTAAGTTTCCACACTTTGTTGGTAACTCGAGTTTACTTTGGAAACTCGAGTTTTCATCCTACAGAGAACAATGCTCGATTTCGAACTTGTGAAAACTCCATTGTTCATTTCAACAAACCTTTTCAATGTTTTCTCATAAACGAGAAAACTCGAGTTTCGCCATTACAAAGAAGTTTCCATAGTTTTCAAAGAATGTGAAAACTCGAGTTAAAATATGGAAACTCGAGTTTTAGTCAGGCAGAGAGCTCTGCTATCTTTTGAACATTTGAAAACTCCAGTTATGATTTGGAAACTCCAGTTTTGAGCTTTTGGACTAAAACATGATTTTTCATCTAAAGTCCAAAACTCGAGTTAGTCACTTAATGACTCGAGTTTTGCACTGTGCACTAAACTTGTCCAAATGCAAAACCGCGATGTTCTTCTCTGGAATGAGAAAACTCGAGTTTCGATCTTTTACTGAAAGTTCACTGAAGCATGAAAACTTGAGTTTGGAAGAACTGACTCGAGTTTGCATCGCAGAATTTGAATTTCGAACTGAACGAATTAGCGAAATGTTTGTGTTTGATCTCAATACTGCATATCACCACTCATTACTATTCTTAACTATGTTTAATCAATTTGTTAGTGAGTTTCAGATGATTTAGACAGGATTAAATGGAGATTTGGCAAAAAGCATAAAGCAAAGTCAGAACATTAAATGCAAAGTGCAGAAACCTTGCATGCTTTTGGAAAATCATTCTCCACACGTTTTGAAGGAATTAATGTTTCCTTTCTACATCCAGCATCTGCTTCTCCAACGGATTAATTGTCAGGAAGTCAAATCTGATATTCTGCAAAGCTAGATTAACCAAAGAGTAGAGAGAGAAGAAGACCAAAACTTCAACTAATCATCCTCTAATGTCTCCAACGGTTAAATGAGGATTTACAACGGTCATTTAATGATCTCTAGCTATAAATAGAGATGCATTCAATTCCTCTCAACAACCAATCTGTGCAAGAACGAAAATCATTAAAGTTTCAACTACTTTTTGAGTTTTCTTGTGTAAAGTATCTGTTGATACATTCATTCTTCAGTGTCTATTTTATCTACTCTTAGAGAGAGTTTCTTGATTGAAATCATTTATTGTAAAGTATCTCAAGTCAAGGGGACTTGGAGATTGGGTTATTGATTACAACTTGTAAGGGGGAGTAAGTTCTAGTGAGAGAATTACTCTTGAGTGCAGAGTGTGTAATCAAGCTTGATAGTGAGAAATCCGGAGAGTCGGGGATTTGGACGTAGGTCAAGAGATTGGACCAAACCAGTATAAATCCTTGTGTCTTGCTTCTCTACTCTATACTCTGTTTTATTTCAGTCTTACCACACAAAAATAGAGCAGTCCGAAAAGATTTTTGAGAATCCCTAATTCACCCCCTCTTGGTGATTCAGCTCCACTTTCATTTGGTATCAGAGCAAGGTCTTCTCCTAAGAGCTTAACATCTCGAGAAGGATCCAATGGAAGGTATTCTACCTGATGGAGCTTTGATCAACCGACCTCCCGGCTTCAGTGGCGAACACTACTCTTTCTGGAAAGCAAAATTTAAAGTGTTTGTCATGGCCAGTGATTACGGACTATGGAGAGTATTTGAAGTAGGCAACTACAATCCAACCGTCATGGAGAATGGTCTTTGAGTTCCTAATCCAGAAGAAGCATATGATGATAATGACAGAAGAAACTTCACTCTCAACAGCAAGGCCATCCTCATGCTGCAAAGTGCTCTAAGTCGCTTGCTGCATTGGGAAAAACATATGAGCAACCTGCTCAAGTGAGGAAAATTCTAAATATCCTCAGCAAGGAATGGGAAGCAAAAGTTACTGCCATTGAGGAATCCTGTGGTGAATCAATGAGCTCAGTAGCAGCACTGTTCGGCAGCCTGTCTGAGTATGAAGGGAGGATCAAGTTCAGAAAAGGACTTGATGAGATAAATGTCAAGAATAAAGGCATTGCTCTCAAGGCGGACAAAGAAGCTAAGGAATCCGATGATGATGAAGAAGATGAAGAAGAAGAGCTAGGCATGATGGTCTGAAGATTCAGAAAGTTCTTTCAGAAGGACCATGGGTATAAAAGATTCAACAAAGGTAGCACCAGCACTGAGGTGAAGAAGTCGATTATTTGCTATGAATGTGAAAAGCCTGGCCACATCAAGTCTGAGTGTCCCCAGCTGAAGAACAAGGACAAAGAAAAGAAGAAGTTCAATAGATTCAAAAAGAAAGCCTATGTCTCAGGAATTTGGGGAGATAGTTCATCTGATGAAGATGAAGCTGATGAGGAAGAAAAGGCAAACATATGTCTAGTTGCTCAAGAGGAGCAATGTGAGAATGATAAAGAGGTATACGATTGTCAACCCTCTTATGATGAATTATTTAATGAGTACAATACTGTTCAAAATGAGTTTGAAAAGCTTGCTGAAAATATATTGCTTTAAAAAGGAAAAATACCACCCTTGAACAGCAAGTAGAAAACCTCTCTTTTCCTGAAAATTTCATTTGTGATGATTGTATTGATTTAAAGAAAAAGAATTCACATCTTACAAAAACTCTTGAAAAGTTTACCAAAGGTAGTGAAATGTTAAATGTGATTTTAAAAGCACAAAGATTTACGAACGATCGTTCAGGGATAGGATATAATCCCTTTTTTGATAAAAGGAAAGGAAAGAAGAAGAATGGTGGAAAATCTTATCTAAACTACTTTCGAAAAACTGTTCATTCTTCAAATCCATTTGCTCATTGCAACTATGCAATCGAAAATGTCACACAACTTCTTCTTGTTTTCATAAAAAGGAAAGAAGAAGTAAACCCGTAGGTAATTATCAATGGGTGCCTAAAGGAACTTATGTTCCTCAGGATCGAACTAACCTCAAAGGACCCAAGAAAAGATGGGTACCCAAAACCTGATTGTTTGTGTTTTACAGGTATGTCTAAAAGCATCAAAGTCCAACAAATGGTACATTGATAGTGGATGCTCTAGACATATGACGGGAGATCAGTCCAAATTTGCTACAATCAAGCACAAGGACGGTGGCAAAGTGGTCTTTGGTGGAAATCAATTTGGAAAGATTGCTGGAATTGGTGAAGTTGGAAACAACGATGGACCACAAATCAAAGACGTCTATCTTGTGGAAGGACTCTGTCACAATCTCCTCAGTGTAAGCCAAAGTACTGATAAAGGTAACTTAGTTATCTTCGATTCTGAGGAATGCTTGATAGTAAGTAAGGATGTTATCTCGATAGATAATATAAAATCAAAAGCTATTTTTAGAGCTCCTAGAGAAGGGAATTGTTATACTCTTGACATCTCTAGAAATTGCTCTGCATTTGAAAAGTGTTTTGTTAGTAATTTGGATGATAGTGAAAACGAAAGGAAATCACCAAGAGGGGGGTGAATTGGGGATTTTAAAACTTTTATAATAACTTTGCACCCAAGCTGAAGCTAAACGTAAAGAGATAGGGAAGAAGAGCTTGACACAGAAAGTTTATCTGGTTCGGTCTAAATTCTTGACCTACGTCCGGTCCCAGATTCTCCGGGTTTTCTACTATCACTTTAACTCGGATACACACTCTGTACTCAAGGATTATCCTCTCTCTAGGATACACTCCCCTTACAAGTTGTACTCTGAAATCCCAATCTCCAAGTCCCCTTGACTTGAGATCTTTTACAATGAATGAATAATTTGAATATAATCTCTCTCACGAGAAGGTAATGATAAACACTGAGGCTCTTTGTATATCAAAATACAATACAGAAAGAAAACTGAATGTATAAGAATTCTTGAGCTTGCTTTTCGTTTCTGCTTGATCTTTTCGGTCGTCTTCTAAGTTTGTAATCAGCTCTTTATATAGTGGTGAGTTGCAATGTGACCGTTACTTCTC
Organism: Acacia pycnantha; assembly: GCA_025563575.1. Taxonomy (NCBI): domain Eukaryota; kingdom Viridiplantae; phylum Streptophyta; class Magnoliopsida; order Fabales; family Fabaceae; genus Acacia; species Acacia pycnantha. The sequence continues at coordinate 472,500 of JAMWYP010000142.1, forward strand.
AACTTAGTATGTTCTTCATTTGAAATTCAGTTTGATGAGGATTATAGCCGTTGGGTCCTGAACTTGGTGATTCAATTCTGGACGCGTTGAAATCATTCTTGATTCTTCGCGTTAATGATTCGTTTGATCTGATTTTAATACCGAAACATTCTCAATATATTTTTGCTTCCGTCTTAAACTCGAGTTCTCTAAGTCAGGCTCGAGTTCGTAAGGATTTTTAGAGTATCTGGTTTATCTTCTGAGATAGCAAACTCTGGAGTTTGATGTAAACTCTGGAGTTTGTATTCTGTTTCACCATGTGAACTCGAGTTCACTAAGGTAGGCTCGAGTTCGAATATTCTCTAAGCTCTTTGTCGAATGAACACTGGAGTAATATTTCTCAAGTTAAGCAGGCTCGAGTCCATTAGTGTTTAGGCTCGAGTTTAACACTATTCATGCCTAAGAGTTTTGGTGCTCGATTAGAGTGGACTGGAGCATGAGTATAAACTCTGGAGTTTGTACACTTGCTTTTCTTTCTTCAGATGAAGGGCTCGAGTTCATTATTCTTAGGCTCGAGTTCAGCTTGAATTTATTCTATGACTTATTGAAGTGAACTTTGTGCTTAAACTCGGAGTTTGAAAGAAGGAAAAACTTGGGAGCTCTGCCAAGAGAAAACTCGAGCTTGTAATAACAGGCTCGAGTTTACCTATTTTGTAAACTCTTCTTCGTTTGTCAAACCATAGAGTAAACTCTACACAAAAGCATTAGGCTTGAGTCCATATACTTGGGCTCGAGTGTTCATTAAATTATAGCCATAGAAACAAGTGAACTCTACTCAAAAAGAATAAACTCTGGAGTTTAAAGAGATTCAATTTAATTAGAAAACTTCCCGCCATGGGAAAACTCGAGCTTGTCTATACAGGCTCGAGTTTACTTGTTTTTGTAAACTCTTTATTTATATCATGAGGGTTTAGGCTCGAGTCTATTTACTCAGGCTCGAGTTCGTTATGCTGAAAATATCCGAAGAGCTCTGTTTGCAGAAAACTCGAGTTTGCTTAGTCAGGCTCGAGTTTTGCGGTGACAAAGTGATATTGACTCTTTTGTCATTTTAAAAGCATTCGTACATGTTTACAATTGTTATTAATCATCAAAACATATAGAGAACTAACATTCTCCCCCTTTTGATGATGACAACATTTGTAAACAATTAACTCCTTTAAAAACACTGTTTTGATCATTTGAAATCATTGAAGCATAAGTGTTCGGTGTAAATGCACGAGAATCAGATTTTAACATTTAAACTTTGATTCTATCGAGTTAGCGACTTTAACATAAATCATAACACATATTGTCATTGCATAAGCTAAAACATTCAATGGTTTACAAAATGACATTTAGAGTTTCAAGCATACATATATCTAAACAAAAAGACATTGCTTGACAACTTGACTTCTCTTTCTTTACTTCAACTCTTCTCCCCTTTGGCATCATCGAAAAGTGGAGGATGAGTTGAGATAGAGGTTGGTGAAGAATCGGATCATGGGTAGATGGTTCGGGGGCTATGGAGGTTGGGATTGGTTCGGAAGAAGGTGGAGGTGCCGAAGAGCTAGGGCAGCGGAATTGATGGACTGATTTGCTAAGATTTTGTCCATTTTGTCATGGAGGCTGGACATAGACACCAAAAGAGTGGAGATGCTGACTGAGTGATCTCCAATTTGATCCCCGAGACCTTGCACTTTATCTTTGATAATCTCATGTTCAAGAATGAGATCTTCTTGTGCATCAGAGAACTCCTCATATCCTTTCTTGGTGTGGTGAATCCAGATTCTATCTTGGAAGAAAGATCGAAACAACTTGGGCAATGTAAGTCTTTATTCTTTCATCCAAATCGGAGGAAAGGATTGTGGTGGAGGTGGTGCACTTTGAGCTTCTTGAACTCTAGATTGAGTTGCTCTGGTTCTAGTAGGTCTAGAGGGTGCTCGGAATGATCACTTCCTTGATCAAAGCTTATCCTCATCAAATTGAGGATATCTTTGGCCAAATTTGGCTGGTTTTTCGGGTTTCTCATTGGTGGTAAATACCAGACCCTTTCATGAAACATAATCACCGAGATGAGGCGGCAAAGGGTATCGGGATGTTTTTCTTCCATGGAAACGAAATTTGAACATCTCTTTAAAGATCCAATCTCCTATGTTATGAGGGACTTGATCTATGATAGAAGCAAAAATAGGGAAGTCCTTTTTGGCAAAGTGAGTGAAATTTCCTCCCTTTTGTACTAAGTTTCTAGTGTAGATATACCAAGCAGCTCTTTGCTTAGGAGGCATCGATACTGGAGGGAAATTCAGAATATCTACTGCATCAGGTATAGGCTCATCGGGTCTGAGGAGTGAAAAAATTTGCCTATTCGTATAATTTGGAGAAGCAACAGGAGGAGGATTTTGGATTTGGAGGAGGGAATTGAGGTATGCAGCAGTGATGGTTATCTGTTTTCCTCTAATGGATGTGGTAATCCTTTCCTCAACCAAATTTCTATCCGCATCCAATAAATTATCACTTTGCATACAATAGTAAAAGGTTTTAACAAAGGATGGACTATATGAGGCTCTAATGGATATGAGAGGTTCAAATTGTCTAAGCCGAGTGGGTAAGATCAAGGTTACATTCCTCTTTTAAAGCATCTAGATTGACATACACGAGAAGGGCAAAAACTCTTAGCCTCATAGTTTTCTTGGAACCGTATGGCATCCTCACCATATAGAGTGACATCCTCACTAGAGAATCCTTTAGGGATGGAGGAATGATTGTAAATTTCAAATAATGCTGGGTTTTCTCTAGATACCTGAGGAACAGAGTGTTGTTGGTGATGGGAGGATGATTGAGCTTGAGAGCTAGGTTGACTAGCTGAGGTCTTTCGAGATTTGTGTATCGGTTCTTTGTCCCTTCGAGGTGGTGTGTCAGCAGTTGAAGCTTTCTTTGAGGTATTCATCTTGACTGTGGTTATTGGAGTGGCTTGGGTAATAGGAATACCAGGAATTTGCTTGTCAATTCCATGCTTGAATCGTTTTGGAAACGATTTTCTTTGGGGAGGACGTTGAGAGATTTGTGGATGATCGGCTTGGGGTTCTTGAGGATCAGAGGATTTGGAATCTTGGGTTGCAGATCGCTTGGACGCCATGTTCTCTGGTTTTCGTTGGAGGAGATTGAGAGAGTTTTTAGGTTTAGGCTCGAGGGAGAGATAGAGTGAAGACGAAAAGACGGGGTTTTAAAGAAATTTTATCGACGCAAACTCGAGTTCTTAAGTGTAGGCTCGAGTTTGTGTAACGTTACTTACACGGAATTCAAGAGTGTATGTGTGAACCCTTGAAATTTCTTGTGAGGCTCGAGTCGATCATATCGTTGGTTCGAGTTTGTGCGGTTCTCTGAGGTGGATTGCTCTCTGTCTCCCTCGAACTCGAGTCCGTTTACTAGTAGGCTCGAGTCTGTCAAGATTTCTGAGATGAGTTGCTCTCTGTCTCCGCGAACTCGAGTCCATTCACTAATAGGCTCGAGTCTGTCAAAGATCTCTGAGATGAGTTGCTCTCTGTCTCCTGCGAACTCGAGTCCATTCACTAATAGGCTCGAGTCTGTCAAAAAAATCTCTGAGATGAGTTGCTCTCTGTCTCTCGCGAACTCGAGTCCATTCACTAATAGGCTCGAGTTTGGTGACTGATAGTTGTATTTCTCGTTTGGTTCTTTTCGAGCTCGAGTCTGTCTTTGGTAGGCTCGAGTTTGTGACAACTTTTCTTGCACTCGATTGTTTGGGATTTTGATTTTAACATACAACCTGCACAAAACATATCTACATACTCCGATGCTTAAGTTAGTGGACAATAATCAAAACAAAACATAACTAACATTTGAATTACTTACAACTCATTGGGATTTACCATTCCCAATTCTCTTCTTATGAATACAAATTGTTCTTTTGCTAGTGGCTTGGTGAAGATATCAGCGAGTTGCAAGTGAGTTGGGATGAACATGACTTTGACATCCTTCTTTTGAACATGGTCTCTTATGAAGTGATGTCGACATCAATATGTTTGGTTCTAGTATGTTGAACAGGATTCTTTGCCAAACTTATTGTGCTTGTGTTGTCACAAAGAATTGGGATTTCTTTGAGATGGACTCCCAAATCACACAATTGTTGTTTGAGCCAAAGAACTTGAGCACAACAACTTGAGGCAGCAACATACTCGGCTTCGGTGGATGACACAGCCACTTTGTATGCCTTTTGCTGAACCAAGACACTAATGATCCTCCAAAGAACTCACATTGACCACTTGTGCTTTTACGTCGGTCTTGTATCTGCATGATCTGAATCGGTATAGGCTACCAAATGTTCATGTTGATCTTTGGGAAACCACAATCCAAGAGTCTTTGTATCAGCAATATATCTAAAAATCCTTTTAACATGTTCAGCATGTGACTCCTTGGGGGCAGATTGGAATCTAGCACACATTCCAACACTGAATTGAATGTCTGGACGACTTGTTGTAAGATAGAGTAATGATCCAATCATTCCTCTATACTTAGTGATGTTGAAGTTAGTCCCCTTTTCATCGGCATCCGAGTTGCGGTTGAACTCATTGGAGTATCTGCTCCATTACAATCAGCTAGACCATATTTTTTAATAGATCTTTCAGATACTTGGTGCAGGAAATGAAGATTCCATCATGGCGTTGCTTGATTTGAAGTCCAAGGAAGTAATTAAGTTCTCCCATCATGGACATTTCAAATTCTCCTGCATTGTCTTGGCAAATGCTTCACACATAGTATCATTAGTAGCACCAAAAATAATATCATCAACATAAATTTGAGCTATTAATACATCACCAAGTTTATTCTTCTTTATAAAGAGAGTTGTATCTGCTTTTCCTCTAACAAATCCTTGATCAAGAAGGAAAGTGCTTAACCTCTCATACCAAGCTCTAGGAGCTTGCTTAAGACCATATAAGGCTTTCTTGAGGTGATAAACATGATCTGGATGATGTTCATTTTGAAAACCTGGAGGTTGTTCTACATAAACTTCCTCTGTATAAAACCATTTAAAAAGGCGGATTTTACATCCATTTGAAAAAGTTTGAATCCTTTAACACAAGCAAAGGCTAGAAGAACTCTTATAGCTTCCAATCTTGCTCTTTGGAGCATAAGTTTCTTCATAATCAATTCCTTCTTCTTGATTATAGCCTTTTGCAACTAGCCTTGCTTTATTTCGAATGATTATGGCGGATTCATCACATTTATTTTTGAATACCCATTTAGTACCAATGACCGGATGGTCTTTAGGTCTGGGCACCAAGTCCCAAACTTGGTTTCTTTCAAATTGATGTAATTCCTCTTGCATTGCTATAACCCAATCATTGTCTGAAAGGGCTTCATCAATCTTAGAGGGTTCAATTTTTGAAATGAAAGCTGAAAAAGTAACTTCATTCAAAGTGCTTTTTCTGGTTCTTACTCCTTGATTTGCATCACCTATCACTTGATCCAGAGGATGACTCCTACTGTATCTCCATGATTTTGGTTGAGTTTGAACACTGTTTTCATAAGCATTTTCACAATGTTTTTCAGTTTCAGAATCATCTTGCAAATCTTTTTCCGTATTTGTTGAAATAGAAGTTTGGTTTGTTACGGGAAAATCATCATCATCATCCAAGGACTTGTTAGATTTAGTTTCACAGAAAACAATATGCATAGATTCTTCAACGGTGTGATTACGAGTATTATAAACTCTATATGCTTTACTTCTACTTGAATAACCCAAGAATATACCTTCATCAGCTTTGGAATCAAATTTCCCCAAGCTGTCCTTACCATTATTGTGGATGAAGCATTTACATCCAAAGATATGTAAGTGAGCTAAGTTGGGTTTTCTTCCTTTGTAGAGTTCATAGGGAGTTTTGTCCAATTTCTTTCGGAGATATGCCTGTTTGATATATAACAAGCGGTGCTCATAGCATCAGCCCAAAACACTTGAGATGTTTGGTTCTCATTTAGCATTGATCTTGCCATTTCAGTAAGCACTCTATTCTTTCTTTCAACAACTCCATTTTGCTGTGGGGTTCTTGGAGCTGAGAAGTTATGATTGATTCCCATACTATCACAGAATTCTCCAAAGGCATGGTTCTCAAATTCTCCACCATGATCTGTACGAATACCTGCAATAGATAATCCTTTCTCGTTTTGGACCTTCTTGGCAAACACAATAAATTGATCAAATGTTTTATCTTTTGATGATAAAAGAATGACCCATGTAAATCTTGAGAAATCATCTACTATAACTAATGTATAAAGATTGCCGCCAAGGCTCTTTACTCTAGCTGGTCCAACTAAATCCATATGGAGTAATTGAAGAGGTCTATTAGTTGATATTTCTGTTTTCGACTTGAAAGAAGATTTGGTTTGTTTACCTTTTTGACATGCATCACAAATCATATCATTTTTAAAAGAAAGTTTTGGTAAACCAATAACCAATTCCTTTTCTGTAGTTTATCAAGTTGAATCATATTGACATGTCCTAAACGTTTATGCCATAACCAACTTTCATCTAAGTTACCAACAAAACATTTTTCAGAATCAGAATTGTTTTTAGACAGATTAAGAGTATAACAATTACCTTCTCTTGGAGCTCTGAATAATGCTTTGGATTTAATACTTTCTAAAGAGAGAGCATCCTTACTTACAATCAAACATTCTTGAATCAAAGATGACTAGGTTTCCTTTGTCCGTGCTTTGACTCACACTGAGGAGGTTGTGACATAATCCATCCACAAGATAAACATCTTTGATTTGAGGTCCATTGCTATTTCCAATTTTGCCAATGCCAGCAATTCTTTCGGACTCATTTCCACCAAATGTTACCTTGCCACCATCCTTATGTTTGATTGAAGCAAATTTGGATTGGTCTCCAGTCATATGTCTTGAGCATCCACTGTCAATGTACCACTTATTGGGATTTGATGCTCTAAGACAAATCTGCATAAGAAGATATATCATCTTTTAGGTACCCAATATTCTTTGGGTCCTTTTGGGTTAGTTTGTGTCTTAGGAATCATATAGGATCCCTTAGGCACCCATTGATAGTTTCCTACAGGTTTGATTGATCTATCTTTCTTATGAAAGCATGAAGAAGTAGTATGACCTTTTCTATTACAATAATTGCAATGTGCAAAAGGATTTGAGGTATGGACAGATTTTTGAAAATAATTCATGTAAGATCTTTGTCCATGTTTCTTTTGCCTTTCTTTTGGAACTGAAAGATTTTCTACTTGTTGTTCAAGTGTTGTATTCTTCCTTTTTAAACCAAAGTATTTTTCAGCAAGTTCATCAAATTCATTTTGAACAAGTTTATATTCAGTAAACAATTCATTATAAGTTGGTTTTGTATCATGATTAGAACAAGTAGAGTTTTCCTTTTCACAAGTAGAGATAGGTGTAGAAATCGTTTGAACTTGTTCTTCTAATAGTTTGATTTTTCTTTTTGAAAGTAAGAGCTCTTTTGCAGTTTTCTTAAACTCGGTATAAAGAGAATCATATGTTGAAGATAATTCATCATAAGGTAAATCAGGATTACTTACTTCTTCGTTGTCGATTCCTCTTGAGCCACAAGGCGAGATTGGCACTTTGTTCCTCTTCGCTTCATCTTCATCGATGAGCTGTTGCCCCATATAGCCGATACATAAGCTCTTTTCTTGAACTTATTGAATTTCTTTTCTTTGTTTTTCAGTGCGGACATTCGATTTGATGTGGCCTGGTTTCTCACATTCATAGCATATAATTGGTTTCTTAGTTTCGTGCTAGAATTTCCTTTGTGAAACCTTCGTGAGATTGGTCCTTTTTGTAGAATTTTTGAATCTTCGGACCATCATTCCTAGCTCACCATCTTCATCTTCATCTTCTTCATCGTCATCTGATTTAGCTTCTTTGATGGTTTTAAGAGCTATTCCCTTGTTCTTGACATTGATATCATTTAGTCCCTTTTTGAATTTGATCTTCCCCTCATATTCAGAAAGGCTGCCAAATAGTGCTGCCACGGAGGCCATTGATTCGCCTCGAGATTCTTCAATTGCAGTGACCTTGGCTTCCCATTCCTTGGTGAGAATATTTAGTATTTTCCTCACTTGGGCAGGTTGTTCATATTCTTTTCCCAAGGCAATGAGTTGATTGATCAGGTGAGTGAATCTGAGTTGAAATTCACCAATAGATTCTCCGGTCTTCATCTGCAATAGATCGTATTCAGTCATGAGAGTATTGATACGATTTTCTTTGATCGCAGCTGTTCCTTCATGAGCTATTTCAAGAGCATCCCACATTTGCTTAGCAGATGGCAAAGTGCAGATTCTGAAGTACTCTTTTGGCCAAGAGCACTTTGGAGCATATGAATTGCCTTCATGTTGAGAGTGACTTGTTTTTATCATTGTCATCGTACTCTTCTTCTTTCTTGGGAGTTCTGATGTCAGCTACAACTGAGGAAGGAACATAGTTTCCTTTTTCAAAGACCCTCCACAAACCAAACTCAGAGGCCATTACATAGACCCTGAACTTAGCCTTCCAGAATGAGTAGTGTTCTCCATTGAAACCTGGAGGACGGTTGATTGAGGCTCCATCTGGTAGAATTCCTTCCATTGGATCTTTGTGTCTAGGATGTTAATCCTTCAAATTGACAACGAGGCTCTGATACCAAATGAAAACGAAAGGAAATCACCAAGAGGGGGGTGAATTGGGGATTTTAAAACTTTTATAATAACTTTGCACCCAAGTGAAGCTAAACGTAAAGAGATAGGGAAGAAGAGCTTGACACGAGAAAGTTTATCCTGGTTCGGTCTAAATTCTTGACCTACGTCCAGTCCCCAGATTCTCTGGGTTTTTCTACTATCACTTTAACTCAGATACACACTCTGTACTCAAGGATTATCCTCTCTCTAGGATACACTCCCCCTTACAAGTTGTACTCTGAAATCCCAATCTCCAAGTCCCCTTGACTTGAGATCTTTTACAATGAATGAATAATTTGAATATAATCTCTCTCACAGAGAAGGTAATGATAAACACTGAGGCTCTTTGTATATCAAAATACAATACTGAAAGAAAAGCGAATGTATAAGAATTCTTGAGCTTGCTTTTCGTTTCTGCTTGATCTTTCGGTCGTCTTCTAAGTTTGTAATCAGCTCTTTATATAGTGGTGAGTTGCAATGTGACCGTTACTTCTCAACTTAGTATGTTCTTCATTTGAAATTCAGTTTGATGAGGATTATAGCCGTTGGGTCCTGAACTTCAGCTGATTCAATTCCTGGACGTGTTGAAATCATTCTTCTGATTCTTCGCGTTAATGATTCGTTTGATCTGATTTTAATACCTGAAACATTCTCAATATAGAGTAGTTAAATACGTTTGAATACACTAAATAAATGCCATCAATTCGTATAAACATGGTAAGTTTGCAGTTCAAAAGAATCGGGATGAAATCGTAACGATCATTTTTGCTTCCGTCTTAAACTCGAGTTCTCTAAGTCGGGCTCGAGTTCGTAAGGCTTTTAGAGTATCGGTTTATCTTCGAGCTAGCAAACTCGGAGTTTGATGTAAACTCGGAGTTTGTATTCTGTTTCACCATGTGAACTCGAGTTCACTAAGGTAGGCTCGAGTTCGAATATTCTCTAAGCTCTTTGTCGAATGAACACACGGAGTAATATTTCTCAAGTTAAGCGGGCTCGAGTCCATTAGTGTTTAGGCTCGAGTTTAACACTATTCATGCCTAAGAGTTTTGGTGCTCGATTAGAGTGGTGGAGCATGAGTATAAACTCTGGAGTTTGTACACTTGCTTTTCTTTCTTCAGATGAAGGGCTCGAGTTCATTATTCTTAGGCTCGAGTTCAGCTTGAATTTATTCTATGACTTATTGAAGTGAACTTTGTGCTTAAACTCTGGAGTTTGAAAAGAAGGAAAAAACTTGGGAGCTCTCTGCCAAGAGAAAACTCGAGCTTGTAATAACAGGCTCGAGTTTACCTATTATGTAAACTCTTCTTCGTTTGTCAAACCATAGAGTAAACTCTACACAAAAGCATTAGGCTTGAGTCCATATACTTGGGCTCGAGTGTTCATTAAATTATAGCCATAGAAACAAGTGAACTCTACTCAAAAAGAATAAACTCTGAGTTTAAAGAGATTCAATTTAATTAGAAAACTTCCCGCCATGGGAAAACTCGAGCTTGTCTATACAGGCTCGAGTTTACTTGTTTTTGTAAACTCTTTATTTATATCATGAGGGTTTAGGCTCGAGTCTATTTACTCAAGCTCGAGTTCGTTATGCTGAAAATATCCGAAGAGCTCTCTGTTTGCAGAAAACTCGAGTTTGCTTAGTCAGGCTCGAGTTTTGCGGTGACAAAGTGATATTGACTCTTTTGTCATTTTAAAAGCATTCGTACATGTTTACAATTGTTATTAATCATCAAAACATATAGAGAACTAACAGATAGTTGGTTATGGAACAAGTGTCTAGTTCATGTCAATATGATCCAACTTGACAGATTACTCAAAAAGGATTTAGTGATTGGTGTTCCACAATTACATTTTAAAAATGATATGATTTGTGATGCATGCCAAAAAGGAAAACAAACTAAATCCTCTTTTAAATTAAAAAATGAGATTTCAACTTCTAAACCTCTTCAACTACTTCATATGGATTTAGTTGGACCAGCTAGAGTTAGGAGTTTTGGTGGAAATCTTTATACATTAGTTATAGTTGATGACTTCTCTAGATTTGCTTGGACTATGTTTTTGTCATCTAAAGATCAAACATTTGATCAATTTGTTACTTTTGCCAAGAAGGTCCAAAACGAGAAAGGTTATTCAATTTCAGGAATTCGAACTGATCATGGAGGTGAATTCGAAAATTATGCCTTTGCTGAGTTTTGTGACAATATGGGGATTAATCACAACTTTTCAGCCCTAAGGACTCCTCAACAAAACGGGGTGGTGGAGAGAAAGAATAGAGTCTTAACCAAGATGGCACGAACAATGTTGAATGAAAACTCAAACCTCCAAAGTCTTTTGGGTTGATGCCATGAGCACCGCATGCTACGTCTCAAATCGAGCCTATCTCTGGAAGAAGCTAAACAAAACTCCCTATGAGCATAATAATGTTAAGGAAGAAATCCCAACTAGCTCATTTGCACATCTTTGGCTGCAAATATTTTGTGCATAATAATGGTACGGAGAACTTAGGGAAATTTTATCCCAAGTTAGATGAAGGTATATTTCTTGGTTATTCTAATAGGAGTAAGGCATATAGCTAGAGTATTTAATAATCGTACTCGTATTGTTAAGAGTCTATGCATGTTGTATTCTGTGAAGCCAAGTCTAACAAGTCTTTAGATGATGATGTTCTTATATCTCAAAATCAATATGTTTCTAAAACTTCTTCTGTTTGGAAAAATTCTAAAAAAAACCATTGGAAATAAAACCTGAAGTTGAAAACATTTGTGAAAATGCTTGCGAAAACACTAATCAATCTCAACCTAGATCTTGGAGATATAGTAGGAGTCATCCTCTGGACCAAGTGATAGGTGATGAAAATCAAGGAGTGAGAACGAGACAAAGTACTTTGAATGAAGTTACTTTCTCTCCTTTCATTTCAGATATTGAACCCTCTAAGATTGACGAAACCCTTTCAAACAATGATTAGGTTATATCAATGCAAGAGGAGTTACATCAGTTTGAAAGAAATCAAGTTTGAGACTTGTTACCTAGGCCTAAGACCATCTGGTTATTGGCACTAAGTGGGTATTCAAGAACAAACGAGATGAATTCACAATCATTGTCCGTAACAAGGCAAGATTAGTGGCCAAAGGCTATAATCAAGAAGAAGCCAATGGAAAGATTGGAGGCTATACGAGTTCTTTTAGCCTTTACTTTCATTAAGGGATTCAAATTATATCAAATGGACGTGAAATCCATTTTTTTGAATGGTTTTATCCAAGAGGAAGTTTATATTGAACAACCTCATGGATTTGAGGATAATCATCATCTGGATCATGTCTTTCGCCTAAAGAAAGCTTTGTATGGTCTTAAGCAAGCTCCTAGAGCTTGGTATGAAAGACTAAGAAAATTCCTTCTTGATCAAGGATTTGTTAGAGGCCAAGTAGATACAACTCTCTTCATTAAATGCAATAAGAGGAATGATTTGTTAATTGTCAAAATATATGTTGATTATATTATATTTGGTGCTACTAATGATACTTTGTGTGAGGATTTCTCTAAGACAATGCAGGGATAATTTGAGATGTCTATGTTGGGGGAATTGAACTACTTCCGTGGTCTACAAATCAAGAAAAAGAAGAATGACATCTTCATTTCTCAGACCAAATATCTCAGAGATCTCCTAAAGTATGGCATGGACCAATGCAATGGAACTGATACTCTAATGAGTTCAACAACTTCTTTGGATGCTGGTAAGGATGGCAAGGACTTCAATATTACCAAGTATAGAGGAATGATTGGATCTCTACTTTACTGGACAGCTAGCCGACCCGACATCCAATTCAATATGGGAATATGTGCAAGGTATCAATCTGCCCCAAGGGAGTCCCATGCTGAACATGTGAAGAAGATCTTCAGATACCTTGCAGACACCAAAAGTCTTGACTTATGGTTTACCAAAGGACAAGTTGAGTATTTTCTGGCGTATCCGGATTCGGACCATGCTGGATACAAGATTGATAGAAAGAGCATAAGTGGCTAATGTGAATTTCTTGGTAGTTCACTTGTCTCATGGTTTAGCAAGAAGCAAACCACTATTTCATTATCATCAACTGAAGTTGAATACATTGCCGCATCAAGTTGTTGTGCACAAGTTTTGTGGTTCAAGCAACAACTTCAAGATTTGGGAATCTACCTCAAAGAGATTCCAATTTTGTGTTACAACACTAGCACAATCAACTTAGTGAAGAATCCTGTTCAACATACAAGAACCATACACATTGATGTTAGACATCACTTCATCAAAGATAATGTTCAGAAGAAGGATGTCAAAGTGTTGTTTATTCTCACTCATCTCCAACTTGTTGATGTCTTCAAAAAGCCATTAGCTAAAGAGAAATTTACATTCATTAGAAGAGAATTAGGAATGGTAAATCCCAATGAGTTGTAAGCTATCTTTACTTAATGTTAATTATGCTTTTGATGATTAATAGTTACTAAGTTTAGCTTTGAAGTGTTTAGTTATGGTTTTTGCAAGACCTCTGATAAAATTGATGATTTGTAGAAGTTAACTGTTAAAAAGGGGTAACTCGAGCCAAGAAGTGTCCAAGTCTAGTCAACTTCAGTCAGAGAGAATGGAGAATCCTTAACTCGAGCCTAAGAGTGCCTGACTCGAGTAAATCTCAAACAGAGAGCAACTCCAACTTTTGAACAAGGAGTCAACTCGAGCCAAGGCGTGGCTACCTCGAGTACGATTCAGACAGAGAGCAACCAAGCTTTGAGAAGAGTACTTAACTCGAGCCAAGGTTCCTTTGACTCGAGTCAAGTCAAGACAGAGAGCAACCTAGAGCAGACAAAGTCTAAACTCGAGCCTACTAGTTGTACACTCGAGTCAAAGGTATTTTTCAAGTGTTTTCACATGCACACTTGAAGTCCAGTTTATTGTATTTTTATGTCAACTCGAAGCTGTTCTTAGTAACTCAAGCAAGTAACTCGAGTCATTAAGTGGAAACTCAAGTTGAGCGCTTTCTATATATATATCAACACGACTGTCACTCTTCACTTCATGCAAACCCTCGAGTCTAAACTCATTTCTCTATGAAAATCCCCCTTCTCTCAAACCCTTAACTCAAGCCTAAACCTAAACCATGCCTCCCAAATGCTCTTCCAAAACTAAGGATTCAAGCTCCGACTAAGAAGCTACATAGTCTTCGTCTTCACCACCTTTGAAGAGACCTAAACGTGAAAAGCATACGCCCAAGAGATTTCAACCTAAGGTTGCTAACAATGAACCTTCACCAAAGGCTAGAGCAAAGAAGGTTGTTATTCAAGAGCCTCCAGAAGTGCCTAAGAGAAAGAAAGTGGATCTTGAGGCTGCTAAATGCAAAGATAAGGAGACGGTGATTGAGTTACCCAAGAAGAAGAAGAGGTCGACAGTGGCTTCATCTGAGTTTAGAGGGTCTTCAGTGGACCAATCTGCTCAAGCTCATAAGTAATCTAACTCTAAGGTACCTAGTCAACCTCTTGCTTTAGAAGCTGTTTACTGTTACCCTATACCTCCTAGGGATTTCTGTTGTAATCCCATAATGTTTACTGAGGCTGAAGCCAAACAATTTAGAGAGCATTACGCAAATAGGAATTTTTGTCCCATAGTATATGTTGACCTTGCTAAGCTAAGAGAAGATTGCAATCTTGATCTTTCCCTATGGCTTAAGCCTTTTGAAAATTTACTATCAATTAGAACCTCCTATAATCTTACCATTGTTAGGAATTTCTATTTTAATGTGACCTTAGCCAATCATTTGGATTCCAATAGGAATCTTATTGAGGAGAGGATTATGACCTATGTTAGAGGTAGAAGAATTCTTCTTACTGCCAATTACATTAATTCCTTGTTAAGAATCTGTAATCCTCCTCCTACTCCTAAGTTGAACTATGATAATGAGGAGATTTTCAAAATCCTCAGACCTAATGAGCCATTGAGTAGGCTATTAGAGTCTCTTTCTTTCCCTCCTGTTGTCATGCCCCTTGTGCATAGGGCTCTTTGGTACATCTATTCCAGGAACCTTTTGCAAAAGGGTAAAATCTGCACTTTATGAAAATAGAACTTGACTCAAGCTAACTATGAATGACTTGAGCCATTAACTCGAGGTGATCATTGTAGACTCGAGCTATGTTCATACAAAGACATCTTCACTTAAAGTTCAAACTTATTTTCAAAGAAAATGAACTTGTGACTCGAGCTTAGATTGGTTAACTCGAGTCATCTGCTCAAGCTTGCTTGTATTTAACTCGAGCTAAGTTATCTTTGTTTTGCAAATCACCGTGTCTATAAATCTTAAATCTTTTCTTATGACTTGATTAATTCTTATCATCACTCATTATTGAAGATGGAATATCACCTAGAGGGGGGTAAATAGGTGATTACAGAAATCTTTTCGCTAAGTAATCAAGAACACCAAATATAGAAGTAGATAGAAGAACAGAAAGACACAAGAGATTAACCTAGTTTGGTTTAACTCTTCGACCTACGTCTAGTCCCCAGAACACCTGGGATTTTCACTATCTTTCAAAAACAATTACAATTACACATTGTACTCGGATGATTCTCTCACTAGGACTCACTCCCCCTTACAAGTTGTAATTGTACACCCTCACTTAAGGTTCCACAACCTTAAGATTTAACAAAAATAGTAATCAAATAAGTGATTAGAAACTCCTCAAGAGTAGATAAAATATAAACACTGAAGTACACAAAAAAATCTGAAGATATTAGCGAAGTTAATGAAACATTGGATTGTAATAAATTCAAATTGAATGCACATTGTTTTCGGCTGTTGGCGAATTCAATGCTTCCATTATTTATAAATGTTGCAATTAATGACCATTGGTGAAGCTTGAAGGCTAACCGTTGTGACTCTTAAATATAGTCGTTAGACAGATGAAGCTTGGTTAATTCTTTCGCCACTAATGAACTAGGTTGATTTGTCATCACCACATTCTTTTATTCCTTTTGTAGCAGGAATGTCTTTCGGATGACCAGAGGAATGGTTGTTGTGACTACATCTTGAAATGGCAACTGCATTTAATGTGTCTGACACAATCTTGCTTTTTACCTAAACAATGGTTAAACAACCTAAAATACACTCAAATAATGATTTGTATTTAGTCTAAATAACTTTGAGTGGCATAGGGCAAGGATTGTAGATAACCCAAGAGATTTGAATTTTAAAAAATCTCGTTTTACCGAACAGAGGATGATCATGCTCGGGCATGGCTAGAATGAAGCAATTGAAAGCATTAACCATCGCTGATGCTCGAGAAACCAAGACTTAATGATTGGGCATCATTCAAAGCTAGTGTCGCCAATGCTCGAGCATCCCAAAGACAATGCTCAGGTATAGTTGAGGCCGAGAGCAACTAAAATTTAAGGAGCACGTCTGCTCGAGCAACACAATGTTCCTGCTCGAGCATGATAATATCTTGCTCGAGTACAAGGCATACATAGGCGAGACTAAGAGACTTAGTGATACTGCTCGAGCATTGCTGTTCATGTGCTCGAGCAGCATGCCATAATCATGCTCGGGCACAAGACATTCGGAGACAAAAGATGAAGAATGTATTGATACTTCTCTAGCACTATTTTACCTCTGCTCGAGCATGCTGCTCAAGCAATACTTACACTCTGCTCGGGCATGCTTCGATGGGACATTCTTCTTCTGAATTTTGCTATCAACCCGATGATGCTCGGGCACGCCAGTCACTCTGCTCGAGCATTCATGGCCAATTATTGATCAGGCATTAAGTTTTATGCTCGAGTAGCCTTTCCGAAACACTTTGAACAATTCATTAAATCAAAAACTCAGTGTTTGTTATCATCAAAACACACGAGAACTAACAGTTATTGTTCCCAACTATGTTTAATCAGTTTATCAATGAGTTTCAGATAATTAGATGATGGATTAAACGCAAATTAATAAAAAAGTCTTGATTACATTAGTTGCATTAAATGCTGGTCTAGAAAACGAAGCATGATTTTGGACAATCAATCTCTGAACATTCTAAAGGAATTAATGGTTTCTTTCCATATTTGAATGCCAGGTCATCCAATGAGAAGAACAAAAGGAATGTTAATGCGACAAATGACGGTGGACATTTGTTGAATTGAAGTTGTGAGTAACAAAAGAACTTCAACGCTCAACGGCTATATTGATTACTCTTGACGGTTCACTGAAAGCTTCCAACAGTCATTTAATTCCCTCACCAAATATAAGCGAAGCATTCAATACGATTCAACTACTAGAAACACAAGCGCTCAAACGAACTATACGCATTTACTGTTCCATTCATTTGTGTAATATCTTCGGATATTTATAATCTTCAGTGTTTATCAATCTGTTTTTTAGAGAGTTATCTTTCTAATAAATATCTTTGTAAAAATCTCAAAGTTGTGGGACTTTGAGATTGAGTTATTTGATTACAACTTGTAAGGGGGAGTAAATCCTAGTGAGAGGATTACTCCGAGTATGGAGTGTGTGATCTTTTGAAGAGTTAGTGGAAATCCTTGAGAGTCTGGGGATTGGACGTAGGTCAAGAGTTTAGACCAAACCAGTATAAATCTCTTGTGTCAATTGTTATCATCAAAATATTGGAGCTACCTTCTGAGTAAGAGGAGCCAGGGTACTCTGTAGTGAGGACTGAAGTAGGTGCTGAATTGAGGCCTGCGCAAAAGATGGAGCAGGGGCAGAGGTAATTCCAGCCTATGAAGATTGAGCTTCCTCTAGTTGCTTGGAGGAGCAGGGCTTAGGAGCTTGAGATGCCTTGTCTTTCTTCTTCCTTGTAACCTCAGTGAATGATATCTTCATGTATAACAGGTGAGACTTGCCCAACTACTTGGGAAATACGACTTTGTCATTGTCTAGAAGGTACCAAATGTTGTTGAAACCTAGAATCTGAGAAACCAGATTAGGATAAGGAATGGTATACTTATTAGAAATCCCATAGGTGGAGAGGAAGTTGGACATTTCAGAAACAATCAACTTACCCAAATTCCTAGGCTCTTTAGCAATAATAGAGGCAAGCAACTCATAATCTTTGCTTACAAAATGAGTGAAGCTTTGGCCTTTGTTAACCAAATTACAACTTTAGAGGTACCAAAGCACTTTGTAAGTATCAGACATCTGAGCAGGCTTGAATTTCAGAACCTTACCATCATATTTCTCATTAGGCAGAAGAATGTGAAAATACTCAGACTCAGACAACTTGGGAGGATCTTCAGGTGCGTCAGTGATCCCAAGAAATGTGTTAATGATATCAACAGTAATCTTAATTATCTTTCCTCTAACTTGGGTAATCAACACAATCTCATCATCTTGATCCTTTTTCTCTTTCTCAAACATATTGTAATAAAACACTTTCACAACTTGAGGAGAATAGGGAGTTTGTATACTTAGCAAAGGAATATAAGGCTTTAACCAAGGGGAAAGATCTAAATTGCATTCCTTTCTGAAGATAGCTAAATCCAACCAAACAGTAGGGCAGAAAGGTCTACCCTCATAACTAAGCATAAAAGCTGGGTCAGATGGAATTACCAATGGATCTTTACAGAAGCCAGGAGGACAGTGAAGTGCACTGATCTGACCAACCAGTTTAGAGGCAAAAGGAGGAAGAGTACCACTGACCGAAGGCTGATTCTTACCTTCTGAGGGTTGGGGTTTTTGAACTCTATCCTCGAAGCTCTTGGACCTTCGTTCGTGAAAGGTTTATGCAGAATCCTCATATGGTTTCATAGATGGAGACACTTCAGAGTGTGTTGATTTGGATTGAGACAGAGTCTTCTCTTTGCCTTTCCCAGAGGGCAAAGAATCAGTTTGAAAGCGAGTTACTGGACGAGGGGATTCAACGATGGTTACGCCTTTGGTTTTGGCTTTAGATTTCGACTTGGATGGCTCAGAAGATTGGACTCCTTCCAAAGATCTATGGAATCCTTTTAGTAGCTGAATGTCAACATGATCAAGGCCATGTCCTCTGAAATGATCAATTTGAAGGCTCATCTTGACTTATAAATGGATTCTGAGATGGAGACTCTGTGAGAAGAAATGGATGCTCGCTTCTCAGTTCTATTTGATCATCAACAAGGGATCAAGAAGGAAGTTCAAGTCTTAGCTACTCAACAACAAAGTCTTCAACAAGCTATACTGGACTTTGATTGCACTCTGACCACCTTTATGACAAGCTCTGGTCTTGATGTTCCAAAACCTCCTTCTGCTTCTGAGAAGCCTTCTCCCTCTGCTCCTTCTCCCATTACCTCTCCTGTTATGGCATCCACTCTTATTTTAGCCATTACTCCAGCTACTGTTGTTCTACCTTCCTCTCTGCATTCCCCCATTGATCTTGCCACTGTTCCCCTGCCTTCCTCATCATCCTCTGATAGCCATTCAACTCTTCATCCATCTTCTTCTGCTCCTGCCTCCTCTCTTTTTGCTGATGACAAAGGGGGAGAAGAAGCCTCTTGATGATTGGTGCTTGTTTCTTTTCTTTTCTTTTTTGTGGTATCTTTTGAACATTTATGTAATTGAAATTCATATTGTGCAATCCTAGTATACTTGCTTCATTTTTCTGTGTTTATACTAATATCAAAACATAACATGTTTTTCATTTTTTTAAGTGTTGTCATCATCAAAAAGGGGGAGAATGTTAGCTCCAATGTTTTGATGATAACAACTTCAAAGGTTTTAAGGTTTTGAATCAGGATTAAAAATGGCATTAATGAATACTTGAGAATGAGAAGATGGTTCTCGAGAATGGCATGTCTTATGATTCTTGAGAATGGATTCATGATTCTTGAGTATGAGCTTGTGACTCTCGAGAATAAGACGTTAATTCTCGAGTATGTATGTGATTATTCAATTTCAAGATCTCATCTCCCATCTGAACTATTCTCGAGAATTGGTAAGTGATTCTCGAGAATGGGTAAGTGATTCTCGGGAATGATTGATTCAATATATTACATGCTTTCTGATCATATTGACACTTCGATGATTCTAGAGAATGATTGAGAGATTCTTGAGAATGCGCGGTAAAATATTATTCGAAAGTATTGATATATTAATATGATTATCGAGTATTAGAAAATTGATTCTCGAGAATGCTTACACACTTATGATTACAAGCACATCGAACGTATCATTCTTGAGAACTATTATATGATTCTCGAGTATTATCGAGACATGCTCTCTGGAACGACTTTTGTTCTGACACTTATCGAGAATGACATGAACAATTCTCGAGAATACATTCTCTGGATCTGTATCATATCTCAAGCATCAATAATTGCCTCTGAAAGTCTCTAGGTCATTATCTATTTCTAGTTAATCATATTCAAACTTGTTTATATTACACTTAATCATCTTATTGAATAAGTTTCAGTTGATTAACCTTGTTTAAATTGAATTTGAGCGAAAAGTGATCCGACGTGGCAGACGCATTTAGTGTATCTCAGGAAACATAGCATACAATCAGAATAAAGCATTTAAGCAAACGAAGACATTCTTTCGAGACATGCTTATTCCAGCATTCATCCTGAGTCAACCTATACACACATACATTGCAATGAATGCATTTAATGAAGCAACGATTGAATACTCTCAACGGGAATCAAATGTGCCTAACGGAATGATGAAGAGACTCAATGGCTAGTTTACAAAGCTTCACAAATGGAATTAATGGAAGACACTATAAAAGCTCATCACATTCAATTCTGCCAACGATCGAAACTCTGCGCATTCAATTAGCAACTTAAGCATTTACTGTTTCTACCCTATTTGACAATATCTTCGGATATTTAATTCTTCAGTGTTTATACATCTGCTATTTTAGAGAGTGTTCTATTTGAATATCAATCTATGTAAGAATCTCAAAGTATTGAGACTTTGGGATTGGGACATTTGATTACAACTTGTAAGGGGGAGTAAGTTCTTGAGAGAGAATTACTCCAAGAGTTACAGAATGTGTAATCATTCAAGTTAGTAAAATCCCGGAGAGTCTGGGGACTGGACGAAGGTTGGGGATTTAGACTGAACCAATATAAATTGCTTGTGTTCATTCTTTCTCTTCCTTCCTCTGTTATACTCTGTTATAGTCACCTAGTTTAGAGCATTTTCAGAAGAAAATATTATATCCCCAAATTCACCCCTCCTCTTGGTGATATTCCGCCTTTCATCAATCTCTCTCTTTCTATACTGTTCATCTAGATGAATGGCCTCAGCTTACTGGAAGGCAGTCAAAGTTAGACCTCTATTGAATAGTTTGTGCTGGACGAGCTTGTGCAAGGCTCGATCTACATTGTAGGTTATAGGAATATGTCTACCTCATATAGCCAATACACCTAGGTTAAACTAACATTCTAAACTGGAAAATTTCCATAGAAATATGGGAGAAGTAGAGCCAAGAGCGTACTTACAAGATGCGGATGCTTCTATATAGATTAGTGGTGGGGTTGACTGAATAACGTTGCAAAAGGCATTTTGCTTAGCATTGTCGAAGCTGCACAGCAAAATGCTCTAGCAATGCGTCACAGGCAAACTGGGGGATTTATGCGACTTAGGATGAAATCTGAGCTCTACCTATTTTTAATTTGATATCTTTCAATCAAACTTTCGTTCACTTGTTACTTTTATTTGCCAGTAGTAATAGATAAACAACATCAACTCTATTACCATCACACAACTTTCACAAGGAAATTGACTATATAATTGGTATTAACAGTCTATATGGGACAATAACTTTACTTACTCTTTATTACTTCTTTGACTTATTCGCTTGCCACAAGAGGAATTTGACCAATATGCTTCCATATTGTCCAAGGAACCCTTTGTTCTCCTGACTCCTCTAGCTCAGAGTTTGGTGGATATGGAACTGGCTCCTTAGAATGGACACTGTTCTCTTCCTCAATTTCTATACGAACCTCTTAGGCATGAATCTTGCTTCCCCTACTCAGCCCTTCATCGACTCTTCCCTCCTCGAGCCTTCTCAATTGTTCATTTGTCATAAAAGTCCATCTATACAGATGCCACAAAATTTCAGCATCAGTTAACTGATCCTGGGGACCATTAGATCTCTATTGGCCATTGTCACCGATGTTTGTACGTGTGTTGTCACCGATATCTATACACCTAGTGTTCACCATCTCTCCCCACCTAAGGGCAAAACCCACCACAGATGGAGAAAAATAAGAACAAGAAACAAAACACATCACAAAAGGGAAGCAGGTGTGTAAAGATTATATATATTGCTATACTCTAAATGCAATGCAAAATGGGGCTAAGAAATCATAAACACAAGGCTCTGGATACCAAGTTGAAAAACCCTTTCTCCCAAATAACAATTAACCATGATGATTTACCAAATATGATTAACAAGTAATAATAAGAAAACCCTTTTCTTTCGAAAAAACACAAATAGGAGTCCAGGGCACAAATTCCTCCCACAAACCCACTACAAAAATCCAACACTCTGGGTACAATTAACAAACAATAGAAAATATAATCCATGAGTTTTATGGCATTAAATCCTACTGCAAAAGGGTCTACACAAAACAGTTTCCACACAAGATATGATTGTGGATTCACTAAAATTATCAGAGTATATAAAATAAGGCCTCTAACTTAACAGTAGTTAAACCATCACTCTGAAACAGTTATCCAAACATTAGATATGGTATTTCAAAAACATGAGGGCCCTAGATGGGTAATATAATAATCAAAACAACACCAATGGCAAAAGAGTTCTACGAAGCTTACAACTCCTATGTCTCTAGCTACTTCCCTTGGACTTTAGTAAAATTAGAGGTCTTTCCTAATAAACAATAATAATGACGAGGTAAGACATAAAGTCCTAATAACCAAAATTAATTTTAAAAATATCAAGAAAAGACTGAAAGTCAGAGAAGCAGGTTTACTAACATAATAATAATATTCTCAATAATTAAGTAATACATAATAATAAACAACAAATAGAATCATCCCCACTTATCCATCTTGATCCTCATTATATCTTCTGGACATGGCACATCCTATTAATGCTATTATACCTGGCCAATGTTAGCTTGTTACTTCAAGAATAATGCCCCCTCCACTACTACCACCAATATACTGTAAAAAGGAGGTGTACACCCAAAACACTCAACTCAAAATATAGGCTAGGAATGAGAGAGTCGATGGGCACAATTTCACCTTAAATCTCTTTTACACAACCCAACATAACCTATATCATAAAGAGTAAATACCCTTTTTGGTCCCTGGAAAAACACATTTGACCCTTTTTCGTCCCTGAGTAAAAGAAATGTCATTTTGGTCCTTTTTAGGGACTAAAAATGACCTTTTGGGAATTCGAGGATTAAAATGTGCAAAAAAAATGATCAAAAGGACTAAAAGGGACCTTATTTTTCCATTTTAGGGACTAAAAGTGACTTATTTTTTTTCAGGGACCAAAAAGGGCATCCGTGTTTTTTCCAGGGACCAAAAAGGGTATTTACTCTATCATAAAAATAATATGTTGCTATAATTTTCAAAATATCTTACAAAATTATTATTCCATATACAACATCCCATAACAAACATCATAACTATCACAAGAATAACAATCTCAATTATAATATTCACATATATATACAAGCTGGAAAATACACTGCTTCACTGAAATAATTTCATATTCAAACATATACAAAAATTTTCAAAACCCATACAAGTAGTACATATGAAAGTAAGGTTTAGAAAACACCTTATACCCCAAAACAAGCATATAGAATAAATTAACCCCGGTTATCTCAATTCTAAGCTTAACCTTACCTTGATGATCAAAACACGAACAATCACCAGTAATAAAAAGGCTCTACATTATCACAATTATAACTTATAATTTCCTATAGCTCAAAATATACAAATAATATATTATTATAACCAAAATTGGAGAAAAAAAAAATGAAAGTTTGGGGTTTAAATTTTAAAAATGACCGTTTAGTCCTTCAAATTTCATAAATGACAGTTTAGTCCTTTCAATTTCAGAAATGATAGTTTAGAGAGTAAATACCCTTTTTGGTCCCTGGAAAAACACATTTGACCCTTTTTCGTCCCTGAGTAAAAAAAAATGTCATTTTGGTCCTTTTTAGGGACTAAAAATGACCTTTGGGAATTTCGGAGGGATTAAAATATGCAAAAAAATTGATCAAAAGGACTAAAAGGGACCTTATTTTTCCATTTTAGGGACTAAAAGTGACTTATTTTTTTTCAGGGACCAAAAAGGGCAATCGTGTTTTTTCCAGGGACCAAAAAGGGTATTTACTCTAGTTTAGACCAATGAATTTTAAAAATGACAGTTTAGACCTACAAATTTCATAAATGATAGTTTAGACCTACGAATTTCAAAAATAACAATTTAGACCTATGAATTTCAAAACTAAATCAATTAAAATTTCAATAATATCTCCATTAACCCAAGTAAATTATTTATACAACATTTAATCAATAAAACATCCTATAAGACATAGATACTAAAATTTTTAAATAGAAAATTAATTTTAAATTTTTCCAACGACCAATAAAAAAAATCTAAACTGATTAAAATTAACTATTAATCATTCTCTCTATATATAGTCATCTATTGTAAAAACTCAAAACTCTCACAAAATTCTAACCCTAAAAATTTCTCTAACCAACACAATATTACCCTTATTAGAAAGAGAAAAAAATGTAGAATAACTTTCATGAAAGTTTTTGGTTTAAATGAAGCTAGTTTAGCTACCTAAATAATCTTATAAGATAAGTAACATACTTTTCTTTTCTTCCTCCCTTCTTTCTTGCTCTCAATTCTCTCTTGATGTCGCTCTCACACCGCCCTCGATGTGTTGATATAAAGGGGAGAGGTGTGCTTGGAGGGGAGTAGTTGGGAGTCACAAAAGTCAAGGATGGGGGTAGTACACCTGACGCACCAACCCCCTTCAAAATTTTTTTCCTTTTGCAATTTTTTTCAACAACTACATAGTAAATACATTCATCATATGTAATTCTTTCATAATTATAATTAATTTCTAAAAGTAAAATTTTGACGTTACAACACCACTCGTTGGAGTAAGTGATACAAAGAGGGAAGTTCACTCACTATGTCATTTGCCTCGATGAGCAACACTCTTGCCAAAGCAAGTGACACAGAGAGTTACTCCTTCATTTTTGGGTAATTTGCTTCTGCAAAGACATCACTCATTGAGGCGAATTGCCTAATTAATGGCTCTATTTTTTTAAGGATGTTACAAGTACCTGACAGAGAATTTCCGAGTTCTCACAAAATAATCAAGTTTGATAAGGATTTGTAGTAATAGGGAACCTAGGTAGTTTCTCAGAAAACTTGTAGTAGAACTAATTTAACAATATCAAAGACAGAAAAACATAACAGTAATGAATTGGGAGGAGTTTTTCAGTACACAATTAAAATCAATACAAAACTAAAACAGAATGAACTAAAATGAGATTAATCAAATAAATAGAAGATCAACCCAGGATTTCAAATTCCACCACTTTCCTTCCTCGGACGTAAACAAATTTATAACTGAACTCGCGATTGATTCTGGACGAATCGAAATCTCTACGTTCGTCCAGAAAATCCCTCCACTGGACATCATCCAAAATCTGTTTGAACTCATGGTGTGTCACTGTGCAATCGCACAACGATCACTTCAACCCAGTTCAAACTCAATCCTTGAAATATCTCAATATGGGCGTTAAATCTAACACCCAATCCGAAAGTAAATCAAATCCGAAATTGCAAAACATAAACAAATTTATTTTTGTTAAGAACAAGTCCTTTGGATAGTGAAATCCTTAATCTGTGGGCCAATCACAAAAGCTTAGCCTATCATAGCTATGCAAAACGAAAATGGAACAGAAATGGAAGTTCACGATGAACACAATGAACAATTGAGAGAAAATGGAAAGCTTATATAGTCAGTATGAAAATATGTCAAAAATGTAATGAATCTGTGTTAGTGGCTGACCTAGGTAAAAACCTAGTTACAAAACGGACTGGGCTCCAATAGTTTGGCCAAAATAGAAATAAAATGAAAATGGACTTTAATTACAAAATTCGAGGCCAAATAAAATCTAGAAATATACATCCGAATTCGGCTCCAAAATTGACCGCCCTCTTGTCCAAATTTTCCTTTCAAATATTCATAACAATTGTAGCTCTTTGAATCATCTGAAATATGAAATAAGAATGAGGCTAATCGGATATCTGGTTCAAGAGTTATGATTAAAATAGTGAAGCAATGTAAATCTAGAATTTTATCATTAAAAATGGCTAAAATCTAATCCAAGGCCCAAAGCTCAAATAAGTATAAAAGCCATTATTCATTAACTAAAGAGTCCTAAATTATTAATCAAGAGATACAAAGAAGTGTATGAAATATTCAATTATCAAATTCCCTCACACTTATATTTTTGCACTCCTAAGGAAAATTCAAAGAAAAAGACTAAAAGGAAAAACTCTTCTTTTCTAACAAGTGCTAACAATACAAAAATTGAACAAGGAACACAAAACTTCAAAAGACCAATCAATTAAGACCAAAATCCTTTCATCTCAAATTACAAATCATGGCAAAATCAATCAATGATGTTAATCACAAAAGATGGTCTCTCAAAGGATTCCCTCAATCAATCTCTCAAGTGTATAGGGTAAATTAGTGTATTGCTCAAATTCTATTCAAGAAAATTGTTTTACCATAAGCTTGCTCAATTTCTACATCTCCACTACTCATAACACATGCATACACAAATTAGGAGAGCTTATTATTAAATGTTGTAATGGGGCTAGGGTGAAGGTAGACAATAGTATGGAATGAGAGGCTAACACCAAAGAAATTAAAAAGAGCATTGATTAACACAATCATTTTCTATGTATAAAAAATTTTATTTTTCTTATATATCTCCTTTCTTTCTATGTCTTTTCTTCCTTTTTTTTTCTGCTTTTCTTTCTTATATATATATATATATATATATTTTTTTTTCAAAAACTATATTCATAATCACAATGACCACATCAATACCCAATTGGTGAATGGCACAAAATCAAATATCTCCCCCCACACTTAAATTACTGCACTCCTAAACAACCCCCACATTTAAATACAAAACCAAGGTGAAACCAATGCTCAATAAATTTCCAAGGTGTGGAATAAAATGGTTTTATGCTTAGGCTCGTAATGTGGCTTAGAAAATAACGAGTCAAAAAGGAATAAAGGGGCTAGCAAAGGAAACATAATACAAGGGAAATGCTATTTGGCCAAAGTGGGAAAATAAAAGAAAGAAAACAAGCTTCCATCATATTTATGCACGTAAGTGAAAAATGTAGTTTCAAAAATAAAGGAAACAAGTTCTAGAGAACATAAATCATGAGTAGATGCACACATGAAAGAGAGAATGGTAAAAGATGAATTCCATTCATCCAGGCCTTAAACCTCACAAGGTCAATACCAACTTAGGCAATCAACATCACCAAATCAACTACCAAGACATGTAATCGAAGAGTCAAGAATTGCAGACCAAACAAAATGATCCATTAAAACCAAAATGTCCTAGTTCATAATATTTAGCAATCATAGAAAGAGAGACTGTATTTATTTTCAAAAAGCAAAGTGGAAAAATGAAAACAAGTAAAAGAAAAAGGTAGAAGAATACTCCCCAATGGGTTTATGGAGGATAAGTGGCTTCAATGAAGAGAATCTCTGCTTTCTCAGGTTGCTGCTAGGATCCCTCATGAAATTGATTGAGGCGATGCCTATTTACCTTGAAGGTTCATCCTGTGGGTGGATCACATAGCTCAACAACACCAAATTGAAATATGTTAGTGATCACAAAAGGGCCATCCTATTTAGATCGAAGCTTACTAGGCATAAACTTTAAACGGGAGTTAAACAGAAGGACTTTCTGGCCCACAAAAGTTTTTTCCTTAGAATATGCTTATCATGGAATGCCTTAGTCTTTTCCTTGTACGACCGTGAACTCTCATAAGCATCCAATCGAAGCTCATCTAACTCTTGCAACTGTAGCTTCCATTCCATCCCACACTTAGTCAAATCTATGTTACACTGTTTAATGGCCCAATAGGCTTGATGCTCCAACTCAACCGAAAGATGACATGCCTTATCAAAGACAAGTCAATAGGGAGACATCCCAATCGGAGTCTTGTAGGTGATGCGATATGCTCACAAAGCATCATCTAGCCACTTACTCCAATCTTTCTGGGTAGAGTTAACAGTCTTCTGAAGGATTTGCTTAATCTCTCTATTCGAGACTTTAGCTTGACCGTTGGTCTGAGGATGGTATGCTGTGGAGACCTTGTGAAGCACTTCATACTTACGTAACAAAGCACCTATGCGTCAGTTGCAAAAATGGGAGCCCTGGTCACTGATAGTAGTTCTAGGAATGTCAAACCTGTAGAAAATGTTAGACCTAGCAAAATCCACCACCACAGAAGAATCATTAGTTTGGGTGGCTTTCACCTCAACCCATTTCGAGACATAATCAACTGCCAACAATATATAAGTATAACCATATGAAGCAGGAAATGGACCCATAAAATCAATACCCCAAACAACAAAGATCTCACAAAATAGTATAGGGTTCTAGGGCATCTCATGCCTACGAGAAATACTCCCTGCCCTCTGACAGTTATCACATGATTACAAAACATATGGGCATCATGAAACAGGGAAGGCTAAAATAAACCACATTCTAACACCTTCCTAGTAGTTCTTTGGGGTCCAAAGTGACCACCACAGGTAGAAGCATGAGAAAAATGAAATATGGGGTGAAGTTCATGATTAGGCACACATCTCTTAACTACCTGGTCACTAAAAAATTTACACAGATAAGGGTCATCCCAAACATAATATTTAGACTCACTTTTCAATTTTAGGGTTCGGGCTCTAGTGTAGTCTACAGGCAAAACACCAGCTACCAAGTAGTTAACCAGATCAACATACCATGGAAGCTTACCTTGTAGTTGTAGAAGCTTCTCATCAGGGAAATCATCCTGAATAAAAAAGAGGTGAAAGGGAGAATGGGTGATGCAACTCAAGTGGTCAGCTACCCAATCTTGGGCTCCACTTCTATCTCGAATCTCAACATCAAATTCTTGGAGCAATAATATCCACCGGATGAGTCGTGGCATAGCATCTGCCTTTTTCAAAAGGAACTTTAAAGCAGCATGGTCAGAAAAAGCAGTTACTCTACTAGCTAGC
Source organism: Acacia pycnantha (assembly GCA_025563575.1). NCBI lineage: Eukaryota > Viridiplantae > Streptophyta > Magnoliopsida > Fabales > Fabaceae > Acacia > Acacia pycnantha. The sequence goes on from JAMWYP010000142.1 coordinate 501,498, forward strand.
GGATATGACCTAAACTTATCAAAAGTAAATACAATAGCCAACAACTCCTTTTCAGTAGTGGTGTAATTAGACTGGGCAGGATTCAAAGTCTTGGAGGCATATGCAATGACATGAGAGGCTTTGTCAACCTGTTGTGCCAAGACAGCACGAACCACGTAGTTGGAAGCATCACACATCAACTTAAAGGGAAGGTACCAATCAGGGGGCTGGATCACTGGGGCTGTGGTTAGGCAACGCTTCAAGTTATCGAAGGCCGCCTTGCACTCGTCATCAAATATAAAGTCAATGTCCTTATGAAAAAGGTTGGACAAGGGTTGAGCAGTCTTGCTGAAATCCCGAATGAAACGCCGATAGAAACCTGCATGACCAAGAAAAGAGCGAACTGCCCACACAGATGCGGGGTAAGGCAAAGCAGTGATTACATCTATCTTAATAGGGTCTAACTCAATCCCTTTCCTAGACATTATGTGTCCCAAGACTATACCCGACTCAATCATAAAGTGACACTTTTCATAATTCAGGAAAAGATTAGACTCAATGCACTTATGCAAAACTATAAACAAATTAGCTAAGCATGCATCAAAATCAAACCCATATATAGTGAAAGCATCCATAAAAACCTCCATGTAGTCCTCTAGAAACTCAGATAAAATACTTACCATACAACGTTGAAAAGTGCCAGGCACGTTGTAGAGGCCAAAAGGCATCCTTCGGTATGCATATGTTCTAAAGGGGCATATGAAGGTCATCTTCTCCTAATCCTCAGGAGCAATATGGATTTTTGTGGAGTCTCTCGGCGGGTCAGTTCGGTGCTATCTATTCTCCAACAAATTCACCCACAACATCAGTTAAGGCATCACTATACCTGTATTCCACAAGGTCCATACCTTGCATCTTTATACAAGTAGACGATGTCATACTAGTCTTATTGAGATCATCAATGCCCTTTTTTAGTGATTCAAGACTAGGAACAAGTTTCAAGCAATAGACATTTAGTGTTCTCGAGTACTCATGATCATGATCCCTATCATAGGTCCTCGAGTGAACACATGTTCTATTACTAAGACTTTTATCTTTAAACGCATATTGACCTTAAAATAAAGGCAAGACACAAATATGATAAAGATAAAAGGTGCTCATTTTTATTAATCACAAAATACTAAACAGAAAAAGGTGTTCATCTGTCAAAATTGATTGTCTATAGGATACCTATTTATTAACAATCTCTCACTCGGCCTAAAGCCAATCAAGTCTGTGTGATATACCTAAAGACTCATAATGGCTGTCTTGTTTTCTCTGAGAAATTCCCTTTGTCAGAGAATCAACCAAGTTATCATATATGGGGATATAGTCCATCTTTATATCCTGTCTTTCAACAACCTCTCGTATGAGGTAATCCTTGCGGAGCACATGCTTGGATCTTTGATGAGACCTAGGTTTCTTGCCTTGAGCTATAGCTCTGGTGTTGTCGCAATACAATGTTATTGGATCAACAATGTTGGGAACCATTCCAAGTTCATTTATGAACTTCTTGATCTAAACTGCCTCCTTATCTGCTTTTGAAGCTGCTATGTATTCTACCTCGGTCGCAAAGTCTACCATGATCTCTTGTTTGGAACTCTTCCAACAAATGGCTCCACTGTTTAGGGTGTCGATGACTCCTGACTGGGATTTACAATTATCTCTATCACTCTGGAAACTTGCATTAGTGAACCCTTTTACGTTTAGCTCATCACTTCCACCATAGACCAGAAACATATTCGTAGTCCTTCTTAAGTACTTTAGGATTGTCTTTATGGCTATCTAATGACCCTCTCCTGGGTCAGTCTGGTATCTGCTCATTATGCTTAAAGCATAAGAGACATCTAGTCTCGTACAAAGCATGGCATACATGATGGATCCAATTGCTGATGTATATGGAATCCTATCCATGTGTTCCCTTTCAGCCGGTGTCTTGAGACATATAGTCTTAGAAAGGCGAATGCTATAACTGACAGGAAGAAAATCCCTTTTTGACCTATCCATGTTAAACCTCTTTAGCATTTTTTTATGTACGTGGATTGGGATAATCCCAGCAACATTTTGGATCTATCTATATAGATCTTTATGAAGAATAGAATATCACCTAGAGGGTGAATAGGGGATTTCAAAAACTTTTTGGCATTGAACAACGAACAATAAATACAGAGACAGAGAGAGAACACAGAATTTATATTGGTTCGGTCCAACCCCTTGACCTACGTCCAGTCCCCAAACACTCTAGGATTTCCACTAACTTTTAATCACAAATACAATTACACTCATTGTACTCGAAGTAATCCTTTCACACTAAGATTCACTCCCCCTTACAAGTTGTAATCGTATACCCACACTCAAGGTGCTTCTACCTTGAGATTAACCAATAAACAGATTATCAAATAAGTGTTTAACTCCTCATTGAGTAGATAAATAATAATCACTGAAGTACAAGAATATCCGAAGATATTAAATGAATGAAACATTCAATTGCAATAATGTCGAATTGAATGTGAAGTGTTTCGGTAGTTGGTGTAATTGAATGTGATGATCTTTTATATCATCTTCCATTAATACCGTTGTGAAGCTTTGAATGTAGCCGTTGAGACTCTTCAAACTTCCGTTAGACACATATGGTTTTCGTTAGGTACAGTTGACCGTTGTTTCATTAATTCGTTCGCTGTCAACATACTTGTGCTTAGAAGTTGACTCAGAATGATTTCCATAATAAGTATGCCTCAAAGGAATGATTTCATTTATTACGAGGCTTCATTCCATTTGTTGGCTCTGTTTTTCAAAGGCATTAAATGCTTCTGACACATTAAGTGGCTTTTTGGCTAATCACAATTTAAATGTTTGTTAACCAACCAAAATCCACTCAAAGAATAGTAAGTAATAACATAAATATGATTGAGTAAGATTTAAATAGAAACAGTTGATAACCCAAAACATTTAGTTTACGATTACAATTACAGTGAAGGATTCTAATAGTTGAAGGCCCATACTTGAGTAACAATACCATTGTACTCGAGTAGTCATGCAAGAATGTCTTCATAGAGGCTCAGCATTCATCCTTACTCGAGTAACATCATTACCCTACTCGAATATCACTTAAGTGAACCATATCAGATGCTTCTTCAGCACTTATACTTGAGTAGCAATATTGTCTATACTTGAGTACCCTACTCGAGTATATTAATATCTGTACTCGAGTAGCCGATGATCTTCACTGAAACAATACACTCAGACAGTTATAAGCAATTGATGCTCAAGTACTATTATACTCGAACTCGAGTAACAATAGAGTAGTGCTCGAGTCATCTAAGGCAGAGAGTAAACTTAGAATTATAACATGAATACTCGAGTAACCAATTCCCTTTGCTCAAGTAACTTACTCGAGTAATAGTTAATGGTACTCGGGTACTCATGAATACACTAGAAATGCCTGAAACGACATTCAAATAAGTAGAAGAACTGTGTCTATACAATTTAATGTTAACATCAGAATTCAGCTCATCAAAATCAGAGAATTAAGCTCATCGAAATCAGAATCAGGATGTACATCAGAATCAGGATGAAGTTCAAATTCCGAATCAACATCAGAATCCACAAGTAATGTAGGATCACTAAGTGAGTCAGAATCACCAAATAATGCAGCATTAACCAAGTTAGTGCAAATAGAGCACCATTCATTATCAGCACATGCACAAATGGGAGAATCACTCATATATGCAAAATCAGGATAATCAGCAAACCAATCAGCAAGAACATCATACACAGCATCATCAATCACATCAATGCAGAAAACAGAATGCTCTTCCCTAAGATGTTTCATGGCATCAAAGATATTGAAATTCACAGATATATCACCAAACTCCATGAAAAGAGTACCAGAATGCACATCTATTTTGGTCCTAGGTTTTTTCATGAAAGGCCTCCCTAGAATGATTGGTGACCTACTATTAGGAGACTCATCCTCCATATCTTAGATGTAAAAATCAGCAGGAAATATCAAGTCATTAACTTTGACTAATACATCTTCAACTAAACCAGAAGGATGAGCACTACTCCTATTAGCTAAATGAACAACAACACCAGTAGGACGCAAAGGACCAGGACCAAGAGATTTATAAACAGATGCAGGCATGACATTGATAGAAGCACCTAAATCTAGCATGCAATCATCAAATCTATAATTACCAATAAGGTAGGGGATAGAAAACATCCCTGGATCTTTGCATTTACGAGGCATGGTAGGCTGGATGAGTGTTGATACATTCTGGTTCAAACTCACTCATTTATTCCCCTTCAGTCGCCTCTTGTTGGTACACAACTCCTTCAGAAACTTGGCATACTTTGGAATTTGTTTGACTGCGTCTAAGAGAGGGATGTTGATCTCTACCCTTTTGAATGTCTCTAGTATATCCTTCTCTTGTGCTTTTGTTGCCAACCTCTTGGATTGAATTGCTCTCCGAGGGAAAGGAAGAGGAGTGAGAATGTCTTCCTTTCGCATTGCCTTTTTATTTTTAGAGTAAATCTTCACAGTTTCTGACTCTCTTTCTGATGTCGAAGTCACATCTGCAACTGGTTTAGGTTTCTCCAATTGTTTGTCAGACTGTAGTGAGATAGAACTCACATTCCCCTTAGGATTAGGAATGGTTTGTGAAGGAAGAGTGTTGGATCCCTGAGGTTGTAGCTGGTTCAATGATGTGGGCAATTGGCCAATCTGAGTTTGCAAACTCTGAATGGAAGTTTGAGTTTGCTGTTGGAACTGCATAGTGTTTGTGGCAAACTGCTTCATAATATCCTCCAATGAGGAACCACTACTACTAGCCTGTTGTTGTGCCACCTGTGGAGGTGCACATATGGCTGGTCGAGGAGGTAGTGCTGGCAAAGGAGGTGCAGATTGTTGCTGGAAAGTTTTTGGTCTGTACTATTTCTGCTGGTAATTCCTAGAAATCTGTTGATACTGGTTACTCTAGTTCTAATTTTGGTTTCAGCGAAAGTTGGGGTGATTTCTCCAACCAGGATTGTAAGTATTAGAAAAGGCATTATTCTGCTAGTATTGTGGCTTTCTGGAAAAACACCTACTGCAGCTACTGACTGGTCTTGGTAAGCAGGATCATGCAAGGTAGGGCAAGAGTCAGTAGAATGATAAAGGGTCAGAACAAAACCCACGGAAGCACCCAATCTGAGGAAGGGAAAGGCATCTGTTCGTGTCACTACCAACTGCCTCACAAGGGAAGTCAGATCATCAAGTCTAGTCTCTAATCTCTGAGAATCATACTGGATTGGAGGTGCTTGAATCTGGTAAACAGGAGTACTATTGGCCCTGGTGCCAAACTGCTGAGAGTTAGCGGCCATAGTGGATATCAAGTCTCGAGCATCTTTAGGTGTCTTGTTTAGCCCCACCGCTAGAAGCATCCACCAACTCTTTGTCTACTGGTAGCAAACCAGCATAGAAATAGGTAATCAAGAGTTTCTCAGTGATATGGTGGTGTGAACAGCTTGTACATAACCTTTTGAACCTCTCCCAATACTCATGCATAGTCTCCCCATTGGCCTGTTTAACGTTGTCAATTTCCTTCTTGATCGCAATTGCTCTTGAGGAAGGGAAATATTTCTCTAGAAATAACCTCTGAATATCAGTCCAGCTCCCAATAGATGAGAGCTGAAGGTACAACAGCCAATCCTTGGCTCCACAATCCAATGAGAAAGGAAAAGCTCTCAGCTTGATATGATCTTCATCAATGGCTTGTGGTTTCATTGTGCTGCACACTACATGAAATTCCTTCAAATGCTTAATGGGGCACTCACTTGCACGACCATGAAACTTAGGCAACAATTGTATTAGACCAGATTTAAGCTCAAAGTTAGCATCAAGGTCAGGATATTGGAGGCACAAAGGTTGATAATTAACATCAGGTGCAGCCAATTCCTTTAAAGTAGGACGATCTGCCTGTTCTTCTGCCATAATGTCTGAGTTAGCAAAATTGCTACTAGAATCAGTGAAAACAACAAGACTATCAGAAATACTATCAGAAACACAATCAGAAAGATCAACAGAATGGACACAATCAGAATGGTCACAATCAGACTCCAGTTCAGTATTAATCCTATGACTTAGCCTAACAACTCTTCTAGCAGTAAGAATTGTTCTTTCTATTTCAGGATCAAATGGCAACAAGTCTTCTGGATTAGTAGTACTCCTGGTACTCATGCAGCATAAACACAAGGCAGAATTTGTAGACACTCAGAATTACGAAAATGACACTAAAATGGTAAAAATAGCAAAAACAAGTGGTAAAAAGTAGAAAAAAAAAACACTAAGATAACACAAAAACAAAAACAAAAACAAAAACAAAAACACAAAAGCAAAAACCTATGTTAGAAATTGACCAAAACAAGTCCAAAACACTATCAAATGATTTTTAAAATTTATGGGATTTGGACAGGGCAACCCAAAAATGGAATAAAAAAACTTAAGAAATTGAACAAGTGGTCTAAACGATGGAATTTGGCTTAAATCTCAAGACCACAGGCGCAAGCATTTTGTCTTGATATTTAGGCCATTTTCTATCAACTCACAAAATTTCAACCCATTCTTAGATGCTTCGAAAAAAACTGTCTAGTAGAAATCACGAAACCAAAACTGAAAACAGCGAAAAAGTGGTCTAAACGTTGGAATTTGGGGAAAATAGGTGAGACCTCACTTCCTACTTGGAAGTAACTCTTGCTTAGAATGCCCAATTCCTTATGAATAAGACCTGGTCTGAGTGATCTGGGTCAGAAAAATTTCTGTCCAGTCACCCGAACCATGAAAACTGCTCTAACGTCTATCTATTCACACTACTGTTACTAATCAAGACGATGCAAAATCCTCGGCAACGACGCCAAATTTTGAAAGAGATTTTCCGTGATCTCCCAAAATAACCAGGATCAATATAATTTTGCAGTATAATGGAAACCTGGATCGTTTTCCCAACGAATTCGCAGTGGGTTTAAATCAGTAACAACAAAACAGAAACAGTAAAAATGGGGGGTTTTTGGTTCAAATAGATTAAAAACGAAATAATAGAAACAAAACGAAATGAAACACAGATTAAACAGATAAACAGAAGATCAACCCAGGATTTCGAATTCCACCAATTTCCTTCCTCGGACGAAAACAAATTTTGAAACGAACTCGTGATTGATTATGGACAAACCGAATTCTCTGCGTTTGTCCAGAAAATCCCTCAACTAGAATATCGTCAAGCGTTTATTTGAATAGTAGCGTGTCACTGTACGATCGCACAACAAGCATTTAAACCTAGTTCGAACTGAATCATCGGGATTTCTCAATCTGGGCGTTAAATCTAACACCCAATCCGAAAGTAAATCGAATCCAAAATTAAAAAACAGAAACGAATTTATTACCATTAAGAACGAGTCCTCTGGATAGTGGAATCATCTCCGTGGGCTAATCACAGAAGCTTAGCCAAGCATGGTTGGAAAAAATGAAGAATAGACGAAGAATGCGAAGAACATTGCAGAGAAAATGAAACTTCTATGTTTAATCCAAAAATATGTAAAAACGTAATGACATAAGTTGTTTGTGGCTGCTGCCTAACTTAAAGTTAACCTAAAATGGAAATGGTCTAGGGCTACACAATGGCTCAAAACGAAATAAATAACAAATGGTTTCTTTGATACAAAATCTGGGCCTAGTAAATATCCAGAAATATACATATGTCTTCGGCTCCAAAATTGACTGCCCTCTTGCCCGAATTTTCCCTTCAAGTCTTCATAACAACTGTATCTCTCTGAATCATCTGAAATATGAAAGAAGAATGAGGCAAATCCGATGTTTGGTTCAAAAATTATGGTAAAAATAGTGAAGCAATGTAAAACTGGAAATTTATCATTAAAAATGGCTAAAATCTAATCAAAGGCTCAAAGCCCAAATAAGTATAAAAGTCATTATTTATTAACTAAAGAGTCCTAAATTATTAATCAAGAGATAAAAAGAAGTGTATCAAATATTCAATTATCAATGCTCGAGCAATATCAAGCCCATGCTCGAGTACCATGCTCGAGCACTCAAGTTGTCTTGTTCGAGCGTCATCAAAATCCTTACTGAAATATAAGAGTTTATCGCTGGTGCTCGGGCACTCAAAGTGTCTTGCTCGAGCATAATCAAAATCCTTACTGAAATAGAAAAGTTTATCACTGGTGCTTGGGCACTCAAATTGTCTTGCTTGAGCATCAGGTACACAGAGAAGAAAGAACGTTACTTTAGCGATAGTGCTCGAGTATAGGTTTACCTCTGCTCGAGTATCATGCTCGAGCATTACTTACCTGCTGCTCGAGTAGCAGCTTGACAGAGAGCATTCTTTATTCTAGCTCGACCATGCTCGGGCACAAAGAATGCCTTGCTTGAGCATACTTCTATTTTTGAGGCTTTTGGTCATGCGTGAATAAGCAAAATACTCTCCAGTACAAAGCTCAACTTCTAGAATGTAGAGACTTTCAAGATACAAGAATATTGGCAGCACAATAGTCAATTTCCAATGAACTTAACGTCTTTGATATAGCTCCAAATTTGGAAAACTACCCATGCTCAGAGATCTCTTTAAGTCTTCTTTCCAATGCAAGAAGAATCAACTCCAAACTCATTGTATGTTGTCGTTATCATCAGATGATTGGAGGTTGTTCTTGACCAGCGTTTTTTGAAACATCCTGAATTGACCGTCAACTTCAAAACATCACATCTCCTTAAATTGATCTTCATTTTTCATCCTCTTGATATTTTTGAAAGGTATTTGAGTCTAGTTTCCAATAGCACTAGTTTCAGCTCATTTGGATTTTTTCGTTTGTGAGATACACTCAAAATACCGAAGCTTGGTCTGCTGTGTGAGGTTGCTTTCACTGTCATCTTCCAAAATTCATAACTCTCTCATTTAAACTCCTTATAACTTGACTTATATGTCAAAATGACGCATTGGAAGTCTAGTTTCATACAAAATTGGTTTCACCTCAATCCGATCTCTAGTTTGGGAGATATCATCGAATTACCAGACGTCGCTCGAGTGAAACGTGAAACAGAATCGAACAAAGTGCTGAAAAACAATGTTGCTCGAGTATGGCATTTGTGTACTCGAGAAAGACCCTGTTTATGCGAGAAAAGGAGCTGGAACTGTAGCAATGCACTGTAGCAAACTACTATTCATTGGGAAGCTTGAACTTGCTTATTTTAACTCTAAATTGAGCCGTTTCAACTTCTGTTTGATCATAGAGACTTGAATATTGATATTCTCATAATATTTAACAAGTTATTCTTTCTTCAATCTTCATTCTTGATCATTCTTTATTATTTAAACTTCACATCTACATTAAATATAAGAATTAGCCAAAGTAAAAGATAAATGTAGTATGCAAGCTTTTTGCTCTTAAGAATGACATTTATATATGACATCATCAAAACTAATCATATCCAACACAAGGCTCCTCCTTAGGCTTCATTTAATTGGTCCCTGAGTACTTTCTTCTTCTTTTTTTAACTTATATTCTTGTGTTTTAGGCTTGCATCATACTCTTTTTCTTTTGCTCTCTATTTGGTCGAACCTTTATGCCTTAGGAGAGAAGAATTTAATCTTCAAATACCATTAATTATGCATGTCCAAGTGTCCTTATCAAGTCTTCTTTTAAATCCAATGTAACACGCGGCAAGCTAGGAACTTATCTTTATGTGTTATTTGTATCTTTCTTCCCTTATCCCATTTGATCAAAATTCTTAACTTTTTGGGGAAGATAGTCTTTAAATTGCATTGAAACACTTCTCCTTTTTGACACGTCTTTCTAGGGTTTTCTAAATTATCTTTTGCTTCATTCTTAAGTCGTATGGCCTTATCTTCTTGATTCTCTTCTATGAGAAGATCTGGTACCTTCCTGCCAACGAGCAACCAGAAAACCCCCAGAAGTTTGGTAGGCACATTCTAAATCTCATGAGAATCAATTTTGATGAAGGCAGTGGTCAATCCAGAGCTCCAACTCAGTCAAGACCTGCTAGATCAAGAGCCACTCAGTCTAGAGTTCACGAAGCTCAGAGTGCACCACCTCCACCTCAGTCCATTCTTTCTGATTTGGATGCCAGAATCAAGGCTATAATTGATCAAGCAATTTCTGATCTTTCTGGTAAAATAGAATCAGAGGTGAAGCAAGTGCTAAAAGAGATAAGTAAGGGTTATGATGAGATGGTAGATGCTCAAGAAGAGCTGACCCTTGAGCATGAAGCACTAAAGGAGAAAGTCCAAGGTCTCAGTGGTCTGATTGGAGATCAGTCAATCAGCATCTCCACTCTTTTGGTATCTATGGCTAGTCTCAGTGACAAGATGGACAAAATATTGCAACATCAGTCCATGCCTACTTCTGGTTTGGGTGCTTCTACCTCTGCTGGTCCTAGTTCAACAATTCCCCCAATTATCCCTGAACCAGCTTCCATCATACCAACATCTTCCATAGCCCCTGAACCATCTATCCCTACTGCCTCCACCACTTCTGATCCTGCTATTCCACCTTCTTCTACCCCATCTGATCCACCCTTGTTTGCTGATGACAAAGGGGGAGAAGAATTGAAGTGAAAGAGCAGTCATTTCTTTTATGTTTTGATCATTTTAATCATATTTGCTTTTGAAACTCTACTATCATTCTGTAATATGTTGTAATATTCTAAGTTATGCAGTATACTTAATGTTTCATTTGATTTCTGCCGCTAACTCTGATGCAAGCCCAGATTCTGTCTTTGTTTCAAACTCGTATTTTGAATCTAACTACTACTCCCATTCTGGTTCTGATTGCAATTTCGAGATTTAATCATATGACTGATATGAAACAATCACTTGCTTCCTTGCCTAAATAGAAATAGATCAGAAGATTCAAAGAGTTTGCAAATGTTTTGAACAAGCTACCTTTCATTGTGTTTAAATGATCAAATCCTATTTTTGAAAGGAGTTAACTGTTTACAAGTGTTGTCATCATCAAAAAGGGGGAGAATTTAGTTCTCAACGTGTTTTGATGATAACTGACAACTGTAAACAAGTGTGAATGTTTTTGACAAGCTAAATGATTTGATTTAAAGACAAAAAACATTCTGTCAGCACCAAACTCGAGCCTAGATAAGTGAACTCGAGTTTGCCACTAACAGAGAGCAAGACAGGCTTATTTTTGCATTTTAAACTCGAGCCTGGGTTCATGAACTCGAGCCTATGGTCTTTGTGTAGAGTTTACTCTATAGTTTGAAAGACATAAAAGAGTTTACAAAATGTGTAAACTCGAGCCTACGTTTGCAAGCTCGAGTTTGCCCTTGGCAGAGAGCATTTGAACTTTCCATCCTTTAACAAACTCGAGCCTGACATTTTAAACCTCAGGCTTGCCTCTGGCCAATTGATTTCAAAATTCACTCATTTAAAGTAAACTCGAGCCTATCCTTCTGAACTCGAGCCTAACCTTTGAAATAAGTAAAGTTACTTTACAATCTCTAGAGTTCATATATTAAACCTCAAGTTTGTTTGACATGAATAGTGTCAAACTCGAGCCTGTTCACTAACGGACTCGAGCTTGCCCATTATGTATAGTTTTGATTTCAGGCTCTTGCGACAAATGGCCTACAATGTTTTGAACTCGAGCCTGCTACCATGAACTCGAGTTCACCTCTTGAGAAAAATTACAAACTCCAGAGTTTGCCTTTGAACCTCCAGTTCGCACTTCACAGAAGCTGAACCTGACATTCCAGATGGCCTGCGAACTCGAGCCTAGACCTACAAACTCGAGTTTGAGTCGGATCCACAATTGATTAACAGCATTGATTTCACGCGACAATCAGAGAATCTGTCATAAAGATGAATTCCCTCACTTGGAAATAATTGCTACAATGATTACCCAGAATGATACGTTATTCAAATCAATTGAAGAACATTAAAAGACCTTCATTACAGATCAATCATCCGAAAATCAGGAAACATTATGAACCCAACGGCTATATTCCACAAACAACTAGAATTTCGATTGAAGAGAATTCTGAATGAAGAAGCAACGGTCATAAGAAGACTTGCTGCTATATATAGAGCTGCATACAAACCTTCAAAGACACACAACAAGAAGAAACGAAAATCAGCTCAATACTTCTCTATTCCTTCAGTCTTTTCTTTCTGTGCAGTATCTTTGATACTTAGAACTTCAGTGCTTATCAATCTACTCTGTGAGAGAGCTGTTATACTTGTAATTCATTCATTGTAAAAATCTCAAGTCAAGGGGACTTGGAGATTGGGATTTCAGATTACAACTTGTAAGGGGGAGTGTATCCTAGAGAGAGGATAATCCTTGAGTACAGAGTGTATATATGAATTGAGTGATAGTAGAAAATCACAGGGATCCTGGGGACTGGACGTAGGTCAAGAGTTAAGACCGAACCAGTATAAATTATGTGTCAAGCTCTTCTTCTCTATCTCTACTTTATATCCAGCTACATCTAGTATAAGGGTGATTTGAAAAGAATTTTAAAATCCCCAATTCACCCCCCTCTTGGTGATTTCCTTTCACTTTCAATGTATTCCTTTTTCAATCAAAAAATGTTTAAAATTTGAGTTTAAGTACTCCCAACCATTGTCACTTCTAAGAACTTTAATAGAGGTTTGAAACTGATTTTGAACGAAGGTATAGAAATTTTTGAAAAGTGTAAACACCTCAGGTTTATCTTTCATTAAAGTGACCCATGTTAGCCAAGTATGATCATCAATAAATGTCACAAACCATCTAGCTTTTGAATTATTTGTAACCTTAGAAGGACCCCAAACATCACTATGAATGAGATCAAATGGATGTGAGGGTTTATAAGGATGAGAGGGATATGAATTTTGAGTCTGTTTAGCAAATTGACAAGAATCACACTGAAAATTTGAAATAGATTTAGTACTAATGTTTGGAAACATTAAACGCATAGAAGTAAGACTAGGGTGGCCTAACCTAGAATGCCACAATTTAATGTCTTCTGTAGATATGACAGAGTGCACAGTACAAGGTTTATTTGAGAGTGATCCTCAGATGTAATAGAGTCCATTCCACACTTCAGCATTCCCAATCACCTTTCCCAAAGCCAAGTCCTGAAAATGGAAACCAATTTTGTCAAAGGTTACAATGCAGCTTAGCTGATCAACAACACGTTTACGTATAACGAGCTACACTCAATTTCTGGAACATATAAGACATTTTTAATACAATGTCTTTAGAGATTACTATTGTGTCTGATCCATGAATCTTTGAAAACTGGCCATTAGCCACTTCTACTGAATTATGCTTAGAATAGTGAGTAAAATCAGAAAACAATTCCTTGAACTCTGTTATGTGGTCTGTTGCACCAAAATTCACAACCCAGATATCCTTGGATACATACATACCACTAAGAGCACATGTAAGGGTAGTACCTGATTTGGCCAAGGTAATGAAGGGGTATTTTTCTCACGTGTTTCTCTTGAGGATGATTCGGTATGTTTGTCTAGAATCCTTGCGTAACCGTGAGTTCTTCTGCTTAGATTATCACCGTCCGCTCTGTGCATTTATCATTAGCCCTCTCTTATCATATCTGCCTTTCTGCTTCATGTTCGGAGGCTTGCCGTGTAATTTCCAGCAATCTTCTTTGGTGTGACCATTTTTATTACAATGATTGCACCACTTTGTAGACTTTCTTGTCTTCATGTCTCCCTGATTTACATGAACAACAAGGGCAGATGCCTCTTGGGAGATTGCTTCCTGGCTAGGTGAGCCTCGAGTCTAGCTCAAGAATATTCTACTTTCCTCACATTTGATCAGGTTAAAAGCATATTCCAATAGGGGTAGTGGCTTTATGCTCATTATGCGTCCTCGGGCATCTTCATGAGTCATTGAGACCAAGAAGAAAATCACAGCACCTCTCTCGATTAAGTAAGCATTTATGATAAATTATATCATTTTGACAGGACCATTCATAACTTTCATATAAGTCTAATTGCTACCATAGTTTCACCAAAGCAGTATAGTATTGAGTCACGGACTTCTCACCTTGATAGAGCTTTCAGAGTGCTCTTTTTACTTGGATGACTGCAACAATATTCTCTCGGACAGAGAAGGTTTTTTGGGTAGAGTCCCAAATTTCTTTGGCAGAAGTAGCAAGAAGATAATTCTCACTTATCTCAACTATCATAGAATTTAACAACCATGCCATAACCATGTTTTCTGCACACCAAGTCTCGAATTTCGCCGAGTTGGTCAAGGGTGGATCTTCAGTAAGATACTTAGCCTTCTTCTTTCCTCGAACGTACATCAAAATGTTCCAGGACCATTGAAGATAATTATTCTCATTCAATTTGTGCGCTATTGTCATTTGAGAAAGGGAATCCGATGCTACCCCAATCGGACCAGCACCAGGATTTCCCATATTGGTCGACGGTTCAGTCCTTCTTGGGCCATCACCTGTTGACGCGGATAGATGATCTCCGTTGTCAACGGCGAAGGCTCGTGGCTGACTGTTTAAGGCTGCTTTATATGACATCAGGAATGAGCCGAGGAACCTGGCTCTGATACCATGAAATAATTAAGGCCTGCTGTCACGCATAATATGGAACGCTTGATATTTTGCGTGCCAAGACACTCTGCATTAAAGGGAGGTTTAGACTTGTCAAGTGGAAAAGTCTAGAATCTTCTTGAAAATGGTAGACATGTGTACATATTTGTAGAATTATATGGAGAATTCTAGAATATCTCATGTAAAGATAAATATCTAGATATTTGTAGGGAAGGTTCTGGAGAATCAATCTCCACCGTAGGATGATTTTGATCTTGACCGTTCATTGAGGAGGTGGTAGGCTATAAATAGGAGATGCCTCCTCATTTGTAAGGCATCCAAGAGTCTTCAAGCATTTGTTGTTCAAGAGCTTCTCTCTCTAACTTCTCTTTCTCTCTCTAAAAGTTCTCTTAGTCTTTGTGTTCTTTGCCTACACGTGAGGGTTTGGCTGACTTAGCAAAGATCGAGAGGGGTGATCAAGCTAAGGTCGGCACGGTATTTGGGAGATCAAGTCCAAGGCCGTGACAAAGTGGTATCAGAGCTTTGGTTAGGAGCAGCTAGGTTTGAAGCTGTGAACGTGGTTCGTAGGCAAGAATGTCGGGAACGACTGAGGAAGTTGTTGTGGCTGGAGAAGAAAGTGGTAGAGAGACCCAACTTGCGCCTGAAGCAAAGAAGACCCGAGGATCAAGTAAGTCCCGCCAAGCCACAGATATTGCCACTTTGATGGCAAAGGTGGAGGCTTTGGAGGAGACTCTACATGGGGTGGCTACTAGGGTGGACAAGGTGGAGAGTGACTTTGAGACACTTGAAACCCACACCCTAGGCCAGTTGGACAACTTGAGGTCGGATGTTGATTCGCACCTCAATGTAGAGAAGGAACGAGCTGAGTCCATGAGGCGACTCGAGGAAAAGGTAATGGATGCCATTACCGCGATGCAGGGGCAACTCAACTCTCTAAAGAGTTCTTTGGAGAGACAAACTAAGACTCCATTGGTGGGTGGTACCAGTGGAGCAAGGAGGTGAGGTTGGATCTCCCTAAGCCGAAGGAATTTCAAGGCGTTCGTGATGCCAAGGAGGTTGAGAACTTCTTATGGAAAATGGAGAGATATGCTGAGAGCCTGAACTTGGCCGATGACACAACCAAGGTACGCACTGCTTCCTTATTCCTTACTGATAACGCTATGTTGTGGTGGCGTAGGAAGCATGCAGACATGGAGAAAGGCCTTTGCACCATTAAGACTTAGGAAGATTTCAAGAGGGAGTTGAAGAAGCAATTCTATCCCGAGAACGTGGTCTATGTGGCTAGAAAGAAGTTGAGGGAACTCAAGCACAAGACCTCGATTTCGGATTATGTAAGGGACTTCACTGCCCTTACATTACAAATTCCCAATCTCAGTAGCGAGGAGACATTGTTCTACTTTGTGGATGGTCTTCAGAATTGGGCCAAACATGAACTCCAACGGCGTGGTGTGTCAGATGTGGACAAAGCCATTGCCATTGCGGAAAGTCTCACTGATTATCAGAAGGGGGAGAAAGGTGAGTCTTCCGGATCAAAGTCTCCTGAACCCAATCAGGGAAACGGTGGGGGAGACAAGGGGAAGGAGTTCACTAAGGGAGGAAATGGAAAATCCTTCCATGGGAGAAAATCTGAAGAGAAGAAGAGGACAATAAGCTGCTACGTGTGCAAAGGGCCGCATTACATGAGCAAGTGTCCGAAGCTTGGTAGCTTGTCAGCCATCGTTGAGGGGAAAGATGGACCTGACGAGGAGGAGCCGAGTATGCGGATGAGATCTCTCAGGGGTGCTGAATGTTTGAAGGCCAAACATGAGGAACCTGTTTCGAGGAGTAAAGGCCTCATGTTTGTTGATGTGGAGCTGAATGGGAAGCCAATGAAGGTGATGGTGGACACCGGGGCTACCCATAACTTCATTACTCCCGAAGAGGCCAAGCGGGTTGGTCTCTCTGTTACTCAAGCACGAGGAGGATGGTGGAAGTCTGTCAACACTCCTGCCAAACCTCTTAATGGCGTAGCTCGTGAGGTAGAGCTATGCATCGGGACGTGGAAGGGGACCGTAGACTTGTCGGTGACCCCTATGGATGATTTCAATGTGGTACTGGGACTGGACTTTTTGCGCAAGGCAAAAGTAGTCCTTATGCTAGGTGAAGACTCACTGTGCATCCTTGAAAAGGGGATTGGTTGCACAGTGCCACGACAAGTGATGATCGGGGTGTTCGCTTGTCAACCATGCAAGTGGCGAAGGGACCTGGGAGCGGGGAAGTCACCTACCTTGCGGCTTTGAAGGTGGTGGATCCTGATGTGGAGGATCGTAGGAATCTTCCCCCTGTCTTGAAGAGGACTGAAAACCTCATGTCACCAAGACTCCAAGAAAGGTTGCCGCCTAGACGAGAGGTGGACCGCGGAATGGAGTATGGACTTGGTATGGCTAATGTAGTGGGTGATACATTGAGCCGAAGGGTTGAGGTCACAAGGTCCTTCCTGGGCAAGTCAGCCACGAAGAGGAAGAAGATTGCAGCTGGGAAGAAGCGAGTCCCTGAATATCAAGTAGGGGACAAGGTGATCGTGAAGTTTCCTCCCAATCAAACTGAGGGGTTCCAGGGTCTTGTTCGAGGCCTATACAAGATCATGGAAAGGGTAGGGAAGAATACCTACAAGTTGGACCTTTCTCCGAACTTGAAGATTCATCCTGTCTTTCATGTGAGAATGTTCCGGTCATTTCATGAAGACAAGGGTGATCCTGGTCCAGTACAGTGACGAGGGCGTCACTGAATTAGGTGGGGGAGAGTGTCACGCACAATATGGAATGCTTGATATTTTGCGTGCCAAGACACTCTACATTAAAGGGAGGTTTAGACTTGTCAAGTGGCAAAGTCTAGAATCTTCTTGAAAATGGTAGACATGTGTACATATTTGTAGAATTGTATGGAGAATTCTAGAATATCTCATGTAAAGATAAATATCTAGATATTTGTAGGGAAGGTTCTGGAGAATCAATCTCCACCGTAGGATGATTTTGATCTTGACCGTTCATTGAGGAGGTGGTAGGCTATAAATAGGAGATGCCTCCCTCATTTGTAAGGCATCCAAGAGTCTTCAAGCATTTGTTGTTCAAGAGCTTCTCTCTCGAACTTCTCTTTCTCTCTCTAAAAGTTCTCTTAGTCTTTGTGTTCTTTGCCTACACGTGAGGGTTCGGCTGACTTAGCAAAGATCGAGAGGGGTGATCAATCTAAGGCCGGCACGGTATTTGGGAGATCAAGTCCAAGGCCGTGACACTGCGCCTTCTTTCATAATTTTTTATTCATCCAATATGTGTGTACATATATAGAAGGAATAACCTAATTTGATCACTAGAGTATCTCCTAGAATCTAGCAACAATAATTTGAAATTTAAAAAACAGTTAAGATCACATAATCGGATTTGATTAGACTAGGTCACATAACAAATTAGGGTTTAAGTGATAAAGGCTCATAGTTGGTGGCTAGGCCCATTCCAACAATACATGTAACAGAAACTTCAATAATTAAAATTGAATAATCTTTTGTACTTATTTGTTGATTTCTAAATGCTATCAATTGCAAATAGCTTCCTTGATCCTTTGTTCTTACTTGCATCCTTAAGTTTCATAGAAGCAATATTTAATAAAAATTTGTGTTAAAAACTGGTGTGAGGTGTGACTAACAGATGTTTGATTAATGCTTGTACCTTCTTTGATAATGTTCAGGAAGAGCATCATATTCTTTATTACCATTGCAATTCCTCTCTCGATGGAGCTTATATGCCGAAGCTCTCCTAAATCAGAATGTTAAAAGACCTGCCACTGCAATCCAAAGCCATAACAATTTTTGGACCATAATTTGGAATTTCCATACCTGTCTTGCAAAGTGAAGCTTTATAAGAAGTGAAAACATTCCCTTGGATTCTAATTTCCTTGTTACGGAAATTTGAGAAGTGATTATTGCCTAGTGTCAAATACTTACTACTTACAAGTAGTCTGATTTTCAAATGTCTGAAGCTGCCATGGCATTTGTGAAACCTGAGGTATGCTATTATGTGTTAATTTGCTTTCTTGAGAATTAAATTTTTCATGAACGGTCCGATTCTATTGTTGCGTTGGCTTCATGAATTGATTTAATTCAGATTATATAAATTGAAGCGTTTGGAATTTAATACTCCATTACTAAATAGTCAAACGACTTTCTTGGTATCATGAACTAGTTGAATAATAAGCCTCATTGCATAGAAAACTAGACCAGGTGGGCTTGTTTGATTGGAAACAGATGAACTGATTGCTCTGATACAAATCAAAGTTTTGTCATTTTGCAATGGAGATTTATGACATTCAGTGGATTCAACCTAATCCATTTTGCAAAGAAATTTTAGGGAAAATGGTACCAAGGACCCAAATAAGGAAAATAATGTCAAAAAAGTCTCATCGCTTGTCAATGACAAGTGAGAGAGCAGCCATTAACAAGTGGAATAGCTACCATTAATAAGTTATGGGACTTTTCTGATATTATTTTCTTTAATTGGGACCTTAGTGTCATTTTCCTATTTTTTTTATCATATGCAAAATGGTTGATTTATTCAAACTGATGATAAAAACTTGCATTGAAACTGAGGCTAAAAATGCACAACCATGTTTTTTTTGCTTAAATTCAGCTCAGGTAACATTTAACTTCAAAATGGATGCTATTGTTCTTGTTCGAAGGCGGGCACACTATTTTTTATGTATTGCAAGACCAGTGTTCGTAGTTGTTCCCACCATAGCTTAATTGCAATCCTAGATGTGAATGAAGAAACCACACTCCTTTGATATTTGTAATGTAATATGGCTTATTCTTTGGTTTACCATTGTTTCTTAACTAGCCTGCGTGCTGATTTTTCACTTGCTTTTTGGCATGGTTAGATGAAATCATACATCTGGGTTCAAACTGTAGATGGTTCTCTTCAACAAGTAGAAGAAGAGGTTGCGATGTTCTGCCCTATGATATGCCAGGAGAGACTTCAAACTGGTATGGGATTCTCCAAAAACTATGCCATATCACTGCCACAACGTGTCAATCCTGCAATATTTGGCTTAATACTTGATTACTGCCGCTTCCACCAAGCACCAGGCCACTCTAATAAGGTATGTAATATTCCAGTTTTAATTTGATTCTTTTCACATTTCTGGGTTAATTAATTGCTTCCTTTGATACAAAATATTTTTTCATATTAACATTTTAAGGATATAGTGCTCATAAATATCGTCTTTCATGTTTGCATGTTTGCTCATAGGTTCATTATGTTTTTGCTTTTTTATGTTTGATGTAAATAAAAAGTGGACATAAATTTATAGCTGAATAAATGTTTGAATTTACTTGATAGGAGCGCAAAACTTTTGATGAGAAGTTTATTCGGATGGATACAAAGAAGTTATGTGAGTTAACATCCGCGGCTGACAGCCTCCAATTGAAGCCTTTGGTTGACTTGACCAGCCGAGCACTTGCTCGCATTATTGAAGGAAAAACTCCTGAGGAAATACGTGAAGCTTTTCACCTTCCTGATGACCTCACCGAGGCGTGTGATGCTTGGGCCTAGTTAACATGTGATTTCTGTATTCGATCATGTTCATTGACTAGTATATGGTTTTTGACAGGAGGAAAAGCTGGAACCCCTCAGAAATATGACTGATGATCCACGCATTCGGCTTCTAAACCGATTATATGCTAGAAAGAGGAAAGAGCTAAAAGAGAGGCAGAAATTGAAGGTTATTGTTATTGTTTTTAATTTCATTGTTTTCGTCAAAGTTGATGTGATATGTAAACTGTAGATAAATATATTAGTTAGTTAATCAGGGAGTTAGTTGTATTAGTTAGTTAGGAGGATAGTTAGTTAGTAGTTAGTTGTTATTTCTGTTATTACCGTTGGATTAATGACTGAAGGAGTCTAAAGCTGTATCCTATCCTATATAAGGGGGAGCCTAGACTAAGGTGTAGGTGTTGAGTGATGATTCATGATGAATGAAAATGCACAGTGATTCTGTGTTTTCTCTCTTCCCCTCTCTCTTTCTCTTCTCAAATCTTCTAATTTCTCTACAACATCCCTATCATGATGTGAATTGTTTCTTTGACGCAATTGCAAAAAAATCCATATTTCAGAATGTTGGGGCTGAGGAGGAGCGTGTAGATGACCGCTCAGTTGATGATCTTCTTTCATTCATTAATGGTGTAGATCGAGGTACATCATTTCTTGCCCACCTCTTTTTCAAGTTCATTTCTTCCCTTGATGTCTGTACGTGTGCTCTGGATAATATGAATGACAGTTCTGTGGCTCTACTTCTGTGTATCTATTTATTCTCATTAGTCTATCATGTCAAATACGATATGAGAATGATAGGAGATTCCAATATGAATGAATGTTTAGATATTTTAGGAATTAGGGTAGAAGAGAAGAGAGGGTTGAAGAAGAACGTAAAGAGAGATTGAATAGCACTTATTCTCATTAAGCAAAACAACCATGATCTGAATACAATAGGCGACTAAGAGCCTTCTAACTATTGGAAAATATAGGCGTAATCCCCTTTTAATCACTGCTTCTAACTATAATGTATTTCCTAAGAGCTAGTGCCTAACAGACTTAACTAACTACTAACTAACTCTCTTATTCACATTACTATTCCATCTTAATGCCCCCCCTCCCAATAACATCCTTGCCCTCAAGGATGGATGACAAGATACAAAACTGGACCTCAAAAATACAAGTCTGATGGACTGATGGAACTGCACTAGTTCTGTGAACAACATTTCCTTGAATTCTTGACTTGATCATGCTGGTGACTTCGACCATGACTTGTCCTTTCTATTTATATAACAACTCATTGCAAAGAGCTTCCCTTTGAACCATATGTGCAGCTCAGTTCTTGTACAAGAGAGTTTAACATGAAAAGCCCAATGAATGATACGAACCCTAATCGCTATGGATTAGTTTATTCTAGGAAGAATAAGAATCCTAAAATAAATTAGGGATTACGTATCTTTTATTTGATTTGATCGAGTCTGTTTTATCTTTTATTATCTTTATTAATATCTTTAGGAAATAAGAGGAATATCTTATTAGATATTATCCGCTATCTTTAGGAGTTATTATTATTAGATATCTAAATCTTAGATTTGGATATATTTATGGATTTAGTATTTATCTGTTTGGATTTAGTATTTATCGGTTTGGATAGAGTCTCTCTCAGTAAATTGTTATAAATAGGCCTAGTGCCTCATCAATAAAACATCGAATGTTTCAGAGAGTAATTAATCGGAGTGTTCTCCTGGGCTTTCCTAATTAGTTAGGTTTTAGATTCTGACCTTGCTAATTATCAAAGATACGGCTGTTCTTGTTGAATTAGTAGGGTTCTTACTAATTCCCTAAGATCAGAGTTTACATATACGCTGGTTTCTATCATTTGGCATCAGAGCCATCCGATCCAATCCACCATGGGTAGAAAACGTGCCTCACAAAAGGCAACATCGCCACACCATGGCCGCTCTGCCTCGCCTCCAAAAGACACGGGCTCTGCTTCTGTTCCGGAAGACATGGACCCTCTCGCCAAAATAGCAGCGCGTCTAGACACCATGGACGAACTCTGGGACAAGGTCCTCGCCCTGGAAGCCCGTAATACACGACGCCACAGCCACAGGGGTAGGTCGCCTCCATCCTCCGGTGACAGCGGTGGTGAGACAGAACAACCACAGCGTCACCCTCATCGACCATATGCCAAAATCGACTTCCCTAAATATGATGGGGGAGATCCTCGTGGTTGGCTACTCAAGGCCGACAAATTCTTCAAATACTACAAAACTCCAGACGATGACAAAGTTGACGTGGCAGCCCTGTATTTCGAAGGAGACGCCCTGGACTTATTCTCCTGGCTAAATTCACAACGCCCAGTACGCTACTGGCCTGACCTCGTGGCTGCCTTACAAGAACATTTTGGGCCCCCAGAATTCCTTAACCAAGATGAGCATTTGTGTCAAATTAAACAAGACGAAATAGTGCAAACATACCGGCAGGAATGGGCTAAACGAGTCTCCCGCGTGAGTAATTGGTTAGAACATTGCCTCCTCGGCGTGTTTTTGACTGGCCTACATGAGGATCTGCGATCCGACGTTCACCTCCTCAAACCTACCACCGTCTACAGGGTAGCAAGCCTAGCCCTGGAATTCGAACAGCAACGTTCAGTCCGAAACCGTCCAAAGCCAGCCATGGCCGGAACTCCTTTCAAATCGCCGGCACCCACTCTTCCTTCTGCATATTCACGCGACTCCAATAGCCACCCCAACAGGTTTACTTCCTCCTTCAGCGCCGTCAAAACCCAGACGCGGCGGATCGGCGTCATCCACTCCCCCTCTCCATAATCGAACCACCGTCGGAGAAACCGAGCGCCAACGTCGTCGGGAACGTGGCTTGTGTTTCCGTTGTGCTGAGCAGTTCTGACCTGGCCATCGGTGCGCCGCTGCCTCCTTCTCCCACCTGGAAGTCGACGACGAAGGGAACCCACTAGAGGAACCGATCGAAGACGCTGAACAGTTTACCCAGGGAGATGATGGGCAACTTGTCTCATTTAATGCGATTCTCGGGTCCCCTTCAGCTGCCACAATGAAAATAAGGGGATCACTAAAGGACAAATCTGTCCTATTGCTAGTTGAAAGTGGGTCCAGCCACAACTTTATTTCAAACAAATTAATTCAGGAACTTGGCATACCTACGGTAACTATTCCCCATTTTGGCGTCCAAATAGGAGATAGCAGTATAATCAGATGCAATCAGGTTTGCCCAAATGTCGAAATTCAGCTTAAGGGTTTGATTATTAAACAAGATTTTTTCCCCTTCAACATAGGCGGGGATCTCGTATTAGGTATTAAGTGGTTGGCTAGTCTCAACACAGTCCAAGCGAATTGGAACGAGATGTTTATAATTTTTTCATTTAATGGAAAAAATTATAAATTACAAGGCGAAATTCCAAAATCTGCTCCTCAAGTGTGCCTCCAGAGTTTTGAATTTTACCAGACGGAAACTGCCAAAAAGGCCGCCCTGGATATGACTCAGATTTCCTACAAATTTTCTGCCGTATTTAATGAACCAAATGTAGGAATCCGTACACGCAGCGGAATAAAACTTTTTACGAATCCCTTTTGGCGGATCGCTCAATAGCGTTTAAATCTGATTTAGGGTTTCCGAATCATACCTATGCGGAGGGTTCAATGTTCCGTTGGCGTTCGCGTTACGGAACCTCGAGCGCCGCAGACGTCGTACGCGTTGAACGAGGAGGCATCCTTTTGTCCTTTTCGATCACGTGGGCTAACGCCTTTCTTGTTCGATCGTAAGGAGCGGACTACGCGTGTCCTCTCCTCTACCGTATCCACACGAATGGCCTCGAACACTGACGGCAGCGTGCTAGCGCCTTCTTGTTCTCGCGTCTCTCTCTCTTTTTCGCTCTAGGGTTTTTGTGTGTTTTTCTAACTGCCTAATTCATCCGTAGTTTAATACGACTAGATCATCATCTGTTATAGGGTTTCTAAAACCCTAATATGTCAGATTAAAATATTCAAAATTAAATCAATTAATTTCGAATTTGGATTAAATAATATTAATTAAATCACTCAAATGATCTAATCTAACTACTTGATCCGAATTAATAGGCCATCGAGATTTAATTTATATTTATAAATTAAATCAAGATATGATATGCTTATATTTAATTTAAAATGAGATCGATATCTCAATTCAAATTAAATCGATATGCAATATCTTTATTCGAAAATTAAATACGAGATACAATATCTCAATTTATTATAGTTATTTAATTTATCAAATAAATTAAATACTATATATAATAATATCCTTTTCGATCACGTGGGCTAACGCTTTCTTGTTCGATCGTAAAGGAGCGGACTACGCGTGTCCTCTCCCCTCTACCGTATCCACACGAATGGCCTCGAACACCGACGGCAGCCAAGTGCTAGCGCCTTCTTGTTCTCGCGTCTCTCTCTTTTTCGCTCTAGGGTTTTTGTGTTTTTCGGCTGTCTAATTCATCCGTAGTTTAATACGACTAGATCATCATCGTTATAGGTTTCTAAAACCCTAATATGTCGTATTAAAATATTCAAAATTAAATCAATTAATTTCGAATTTGGATTAAATAATATTAATTAAATCATCCAACGGATCTAATCTAACTACTTGATCCGAATTAATAGGCCATCAGATTTAATTTATATTTATAAATTAAATCAAGATATGATATGCTTATATTTAATTTAAAATGAGATCTGATATCTCAATTCAAATTAAATCTCGATATGCAATATCTTTATTCGAAAATTAAATCTGAGATACAATATCTCAATTTATTATAGTTATTTAATTTATCAAATAAATTAAATACTATATATAATAATATTATTATCAATAAATAATATCATTATCCACATGAGATTGGCAGCGGGCCAATACTGTACCAGCCCACAAGTCGCAAGCGGCCTCTAGCAAGACATTGCGACTACCCAATTCATATGGGGATCGTTGATAAGTACAATGACTTGCCCCTAGGGCATAATTTCCAACACCAAATACCTTACCACCTTCACGTGGACATTACCACATGATCCCCTTGCTGCCTGGTTCCATGCCTCCTAACTTACTGCCGTACCGTTGTCCCCATTTTCAGAAAAATGATATTGAATCTCAGATCAACACATTATTGACTCGTGGGTTTATTCGACCGAGTTCTAGCCCTTTTGCAAGCCCGATATTATTGGTTAGCAAGAAAGATGGTACTTGGAGGCTGTGTGTTGATTATCGTCGTCTCAACCGAATTACCGTACCCGAAAAATATCCTATCCCAAACATTGATGAACTATTGGATGAATTACAGGGGGCGCAATATTTCTCAAAAATCGATCTTCGCTTCGGATATCATCAGATTCGAGTTCTCCCAACAGATGTTCACAAAACGGCATTCCGGACCCATTCTAGCCACTACGAGTTCGTAGTCAAGCCCTTCGGACTCACTAACGCACCAGCTACATTCCAGGCTATCATGAATGACCTATTTCGCCCTTACCTACGAAAGTTTGTGCTTGTCTTTTTCAACGATATCTTGATCTATAGTGCCACGGCATCCGCTCATTATCACCATCTCACCCTTGTTTTGAAGACTCTTCAACACCATTCTTTCTATGCCAACGCTAAGAAGTGCTTCTTAGGATAGGTTCGGATTGACTACTTGGGACATATTGTCACTAGTCAAGGAGTTGAAGTCGTACCAGAAAAGATTAAGACAGTTACTCATTGGCCTACCCCCTGCTCTGTACAAGATCTACGGGGCTTCTTGGGCCTCACTGGGTATTATCGCCGGTTCGTGAGAAACTATGGTATTATCGCCCGTCCCTTAACAAACCTCACAAAGGAAGATGCCTTCAAGTGGTCGGAGCAGGCTCAAGAGGCTTTAGATGCCCTCAAGATTGCCCTTACAACGACACCGGTCCTTCATCTACCCGATTTTCAATAACCTTTTACCGTGGAATGTGATGCGTCCATGGATGGTATTGGGGCCGTTCTTATGCAAAATGGGCACCCTATAGCCTATTTCAGCAAAGGATTTTCCTTTTCCAATCGTTTTAAGTCCACCTATGATCGTGAACTACTAGCATCGGTCCTCTCACTCCAAAAATGGCGCCAGTACCTCTTAGGGCATCCATTTGTGGTACACACTGATCATTGTAGCTTGAAGCATCTTTTGGACCAGAAGATCGGCACTCCTTCTCAACAGCGCCTCATGGTAAAGTTACTTCCCTATGAATTTACCATCATCTACAAACCCGGTAAAGAGAATCTTGCGGCAGAAGCCCTCTCCCGAAGGCCGCAACAAGTAGATTTCTTGCACATGGTTATTCCCCTGGCTAGCGAATTAGAGCACTTACCTCAGGCTCTACTTGCAGATCCGGAAACCAGTACCCTCATTGCTGCATTGCAAGACAACCCGGACCACCACCCTCACTTTCGCCTAGTGAATGGTCAGTTGTTCTACAACACACGACTGGTCATACCTAACCAAACTCAGTTACGAGAGAAATTGCTGGCTGAAGCACATGCCACTCCCACTGGAGGACATGGGGGTTTTGTCAAAACTTTGCAATGACTACGTGATCAGCTATATTGGCGAGGAATGAAAAACGACGTCAAGGGCTACATTCAACACTGTCAAATGTGCCAACAGAAGAAGAATCAAACCTTAGCCCCCGTCGGTCTTCTCCAACCACTCCCCGTCCCGGCACGCATTTGGGAGGATATTTCCCTTGATTTCATTACCGAACTTCCCAAATCAAAAGGCTTCAACGTAATTCTCGTAGTCGTTGATCGCCTCAGCAAATACAGCCACTTCATTGCTCTTGCTCATCCATACTCCGCCAAATCAGTGGCGGCCACATTTTGTCAAGAGATTGTTCGCTTACACGGTATGCCTCGATCGATCGTCTCAGATAGAGACACTCTTTTTCTCAGTCACTTCTGGCAAGAACTATTCCGTTTGAGCGAGACTCGCTTAAACATGAGCACTGCATACCATCCTCAATCCGACGGACAAACAGAGGTAGTCAACCGTTGCCTTGAAACTTATCTTCGCTGTTTTACACATGAACAGCCCCGACATTGGAGTACATTTCTGTGCTGGGCGGAATTCTCCTTCAACACTGGTTATCATACTGCAACCAACATGACTCCTTTCAAAATCGTCTACGGGCGTGACCCCCCTCCACTAATCCCATATGTAAAGGGAGAAACAGCAGTGGCCGAATTGGAAGACCAACTAGAGGCTCGCGACGCCATGCTACATATCTTAAAAGGAAACCTTCTTAAGGCTCAACATCAGATGAAGTTACACGCAGACCAACACCGCCGAGATCTGGAATTTACACCAGGTGATGTGGTATGGTTGAAAATCCACCCCTACCGCCAGAAATCATTATCTCGCTCCCGCTATGAGAAGCTCGCTCCACGCTTTTATGGCCCATTCAAGATTCTACAACGTATCGGCAAGGTGGCATATGAATTAGACCTCCCTTCAACGACCAAGATCCATCTGGTCTTCCATATCTCCCTCCTACGCCCCGCCCCAGGACTTCAAGCTACCTCCCCTCCTCCGCCGCTCCCTATTTCCATGGATCTGGAACTCCTTCTCACGCCCGCCAAGGTGCTTCATCATCGCTGGACCCCAGCCAAAAAATTGGAACTCCTCCTCCAATGGGACAACCATACACCAGAGGACGCTACCTGGGAAGATTATGACTTGGTGGCCTCTCAATTTCCAGATTTTCGACTTGAGGACAAGTCGTCTTTTCAAGGGGGGAGAAATGATATAAACCCTAATCGCTATGGATTAGTTTATTCTAGGAAGAATAAGAATCCTAAAATAAATTAGGGATTACGTATCTTTTATTTGATTTGATCGAGTTTGTTTTATCTTTTATTATCTTTATTAATATCTTTAGGAAATAAGAGGAATATCTTATTAGATATTATCCGCTATCTTTAGGAGTTATTATTATTAGATATCTAAATCTTAGATTTGGATATATTTATGGATTTAGTATTTATCGGTTTGGATAGAGTCTCTCTCAGTAAATTGTTATAAATAGGCCTAGTGCCTCATCAATAAAACATCGAATATTTCAGAGAGTAATTAATCGGAGTGTTCTCCTGGGCTTTCCTAATTAGTTAGGTTTTAGATTCTGACCTTGCTAATTATCAAAGATACGGCTGTTCTTGTTGAATTAGTAGGGTTCTTACTAATTCCCTAAGATTAGAGTTTACATATACGCTGGTTTCTATCAGAATAGGGACGCGGCTTGCGTCCACTTCTCCTCCGGTCCACTCCCATTCACTTCTTTCAAACTGTGCCGTTTTGGGCGCAAAACAAGTGAGGTGCTTGTTTTTTTTTTAATATATATATATATTAAAAGAATTTGGTGGCTCTGGTGCTTCCTTTATTTCTGCTTCCAATAACATATTTTCAAATTTCATGACAGATACGAAGGGAACTAAAACAAGCAAGAACAAAAATGTAAAACCCTAAAAATTTCAGTAAATAATTCCTAGTAAAAATAGGTGAATATGGGGTCTCAGATATTTGAAGGGATTTATCTTGATTTTCCAGGGCAATTTCTAATGAAATTATAGGAATTAAAGTGCTAAAACGCCCTAAATGAACTAAGAGTTATAAAATACCATGATAAACCCTTAGAGGCAATAAAATAATTATTAAAAATAGGAGAATATGTTGTATCTAATTTAGATAATTTTTGGGACTATTTTCTTTGGAAAATAATGAGGGAAAAATCAAAAAGTATTGTGGGGCCATAATTGACCCCATGATTTTTAATATTTTATGTGAGGCATAAAATACCAATGTAAGTCCAATAGTTGTGAGAAAATAATTAATCCTAATTAAGAAAATTGTCAACAATTAGTAAGGGATTAATTAAGGAATTTTTGGTTAATTGTTAAGCTTGGATTAAGGGAAAATTCAAAGATAATTATGTAAAACCCTTTAATTAGTGGTTTATGACTAAAATTAGCATAAAATATATTTTCTCATTAATTGGAAAATATAAAGAAAAATATATGAGATTAAGTAATTTTAAGACTAAATCCAAGTATGGGCCAATAGGAAAATTTGGTAAAAAAATTATTAAATAATTAAAAAAATAATATTAATTGATTAAAAATAAAAAATAAAAATAATTAAGTTGTTGGCCGAAATTTTGGAGCTAAAGGGATAAGATTTGCAACAAAATAATATCATGATATTTCTATGCAAGTTGGATTTAAATAATAATATAAATTGTGATATTTTGTGAAAAAGCAAATAGGATAAATGACCACGGATAGAAATTAAATCCTATCTAGAAAACCATGAATAAGGTTTCTAAGGTCAGAGTATTTTATAGACAAGTGAATTTTTATCTCGGATTGAAATTTGTCTCGAAGTCATTTCGAGACCGGCGGAATGCTTTTGTAATAAGACGAAAGAGAAATAAAGGCGAGATAGTAGAAATGAAAACCTATAGAAAATAAATTCTAACTCAATATCTGGGGATGAGTTGATAAACAACTGGACGTTTTATGAATCAGTGAATTTTTGTCCAGAAGTTGACATTACCCGAAGCGGTTTTCGTAACCGAAAGCGATATCCGAAAATGTTCAGCGGAACCGGAGACACCCTGAATGGGATCAAAAATTTAATTGACCCAAGTATTTTGAAAGAGGAAAAAGCGATCTTCAGGGCTATGTTCCCGGAATTTTGAGATTTTACAAGATTACGCGATTAGGACACCGAACAGGGACTTTATCGGTATAAAACTTCTTGAGGAAGTAAGTGACATCATCAAAGTACATGGGTGACATCATTGGCATGACATCATGGCGTTGAATGATGATGTAAGGAGGTGGTTTGGATGGCCAAGATGAAGCCACTTCAACAAAGTGCGATCCTACGGTCCAGAATCCGTCTGGTAAAGCATGAATAGTGCACCGAATTTTCTCTATAAATAGGCCATTGCTCTCATTGAGTTTTTCACACCAAATCCTCTTAAGGATTTCGAAATTAGAGAGAGAAGTTAGAGAGAGAAGCTCTGGAGAAGTTGTAGTGAAGTTCTTCAACGGGTAAGTTCTTCGGTTCATAGTTTTAGTTCGGTAGTTCTTGAAGTTCTAGAGTAGATGTTGTTTTGATCTTTAATCTTCCAAGTATGATTAGATATCATGTTTTAGGGGCAATTAAGGTATTAATTTTGAAAATAATGTTGGAGGAAGAGTTATGGCAAAATTCTGGAAGATTAGAGTCAAAGTAACGAAATGCTGGCGAAATTCCGCCGATTAGGGGCTCAGGGGTAAAATGGTCATTTATGACTAAAATGTCCGTCATAATGATAGATCCTTAACAAATATGTTGTTATCTTGATAGGATATCCCTGATTACGTTATGATTACGTTCTAACCAACCGCTGTACCGAAATTCCGTCAACGAAGGTATGTTCGCGTATTGTAACACTAACTCTGATGGTTATTGTATGCATATACGTGTTTTCGCTGTCATGTCTGTACTCTGACTGTACCATTGTCTGTACTCTGACTGTACTATTGTCTGTACTCTGACTGTACTATTATCCGTACTCCGACTGTACCATTGTCTGTCATCCGACTATATTGTTATTACCATACATATCTGATATGTATACCCTATGTCTGACCGTAGTACATGTTGCCAAAGTTTTGTGGCTGTCTGTCGTACATATATGGTGTATATAAATGTAAAACCCTAAAAATCTCAGTAATTAATGCCTAGTAAAAATAGGTGAATATGAGGTCTCAAACACCTTGTATTGAATTTATCTTGTTATTAGGGTAATTTCTCTTGATATTAGATAATGTGCAGTTAGGTCCCTAAAACGTTTGAAAGTTTTCAAACAGGTCCCTAAAATGCATTTACGGGTTATAAAATACCATGTGAAAATTATAAAGAGGCAAGTAAATATTTATTTGAAATAGGGAAGAATATTGTCCCTAATTTAGGTAATTTATTAAATTATTACCTTGGAAAAATAAAGGGGGAAAATTTAAAAAGTATTATAATGAACAAAATGCCCCCGTGAATTATGATATAATGCATGGGACATAAAATACTAATGTCAGTGCAATTGTTGTGAGGAAATGAGTTATTCCAATTAAGAAAATTAGTGACAATTAGTGAGTAATTAATTAAATAATTATTGGCTAATTATTTGGGCTTAAACAGAGGAAAATCCAAAGATAATTATGTAAAACCCTATAATTAGTGGTTTATGGCTAAAATTAGCATAAAATATATTTTCTAATTAATTGGAAAATATGAAGAAAAATTGGTGAGGTTAATTAATTTTAAGCCTAAATCAAAGTATGGACCAATAGGAAACTTTGTGAAAAAATTATGAAAAATTATGTACAAAAATTATATAAAATAATTATTTTATATAATATTAATTAATTAAATAATTAAAAAAATTAAAATAAATAAAATAATAATAAAAGGACCGAAAAATCTCAAATTGGATAAGGAGATAAGATTCTTGAAATAAAACATTAATAAAAAGGAATATTCTATGGAATATTCTGTAAAAAGCAAATAGGATAAATGACCACTGATAGAGATTAAATCCTATCTAGATAAAGGGATCAAAAATTTAGTTAACCCAGACATTTCTAATGAGTAAGAAAAGAACTTCAAAGTTGTGATTCCGGATTTCTAAGATTTTACAAGATTACGCGATTCGAACACCGGCGGGACTTTATCGGTATAAAACTTCTTGAGGAAGTAAGTGACGTCATCAAAGTACATGGATGACATCATGGGGATGATGTCATATGGAGGAAAGAGAAAGGGATGGATGGATGAGATTGAAACTTCTTTACTAAGTAAGATCCTACGGTTGAGATTAAAGGAGAAAAGTGCAAATTTGCCCCTGGAATTCTCTATAAATAGCACCTCATTCGTCTTCACAATTCACACCAAAACCACTCTTAGAAAGTGTAGAGAGAAGTTAGAGAGAGGAGCTCTGGGGAAAGTTGTAGCGAAGTTCTTCAACGGGTAAGTTCTTCGGTTCTAGTCTTTAGTTCGGTAGTTCTTGAAGTTTTAGGGTAGATGTTGTTTTGATCTTTAATCTTCCAAGTATGATTAGATATCATATTTTAGGGGTATTTTAGTCATTAATTTCGAAAATCATGACGGGGTCGGAGGTATGGCAAAATTTTGGAAGATTAGAATCAAAGTAACGAAGTGCTGGCGAAATTCCGCCGATTAGGGGCATTAGGGGAAAAATGGTCATTTATGCCTAAAATGCCTGTTATGATGTCAAATGTTAATAGAATGTGATATTATCCTTGTAGGATATCTGTAATCACGAACCGCTGTTGTACCGCTGTCGTGCCGTATACCGACAGAGATACCGATTTCCGTCAACGAAGGTACGTTCGCGTACTGTAACACTAACTCTGATGGTTATTGTATGCATATATGTGTTTCTGCTGTCATGCATGAAATCTGACTGTACTATTTTCTGTCATGCCTGTACTCTGACTGTACTATTATGCGTACTACATCGTACTATTGTGCGTACTCTGTTGTACTATTATCGTACTCCATTTGTACTATTGTACGTCATCCATTTGTATTGTTGCTCTGGTTGTACTATTATATGTACTCATTGTACTACGTACGTCATCCATTGTATTGTTTTGCCATACATATCTGATATGTATACCCTATGTCTGACCGTAGTAAATGTTGCCAAAATTCTATGAATGTATGTCGTACATATATGGTGTATATAAACATGAGGTTAACCGTTACTCTTTACTTTTGAAAACTCTCGGTCACTGTACCGCTTCTTTAATTAGCCAGTGGGCATTTCGAATATAAATATCAGTTACTCTTCCGCTTCGATGCTCTACTCTGATGAAAAAATTTTATACTGCTTTTGGAAAACGTGATGTTACAATAAACATGAGATTAACCGTTACCTGAGGTCCGGATGCATCGGATCTCAGCTCTTAATATAGCTTCAGGTCGGGTGGGCCGAGGATCAAGGAGAAGGACAAGCAGCACGCCTAGGAGTCGCGGCTGAAGACTTTATGTTGTTACTCTTTACTTTTGAAAACTCTCGGTCAATTGTGCAAGCACGTAATTAGCCAGTGGGCATTCTGAATACAAATATCAGTTACTCTTCCGCTCCGATACTCTACTCTGATGAAAAAAATTTATACTGCTTTTGAAAAACGGGATGTTACATTTTTGGTATCAGAGCAGTTGTCCTGGCATAGATCTAACTATGTTATTCCAAAACCTTTTGGTGCCGAAGGCAAGGCTAGTCTATGTGGGTACGCCAATTAGTCGTCGTGAACTCGGTGAGGCCCCCATGATAGACACTTACCTGGCCAATTGGTTTGAGTAACGAAGTTAGGCTCTACGCCTTTTTACAGAGCATGTTTTGAAAATGAGTACTGGTATAAGCCTAGGTCAGTGTACCACCCTATTTCGGTATACCATTTTGAACTGGTGCACTATCCTGAACCGGTGTACCACCCTCTGTAAGTGCACCACTCTAACCCAGAGCCTATATGAAAGGCTGGGCTACGCCGGATGAAACTCCGAGACCAACAAAGATAAGTACATGCAGTATTTGACTCATGTAGAGAAACTCCCGATACGTGTTTCCGTACCCGTTTCTGAAAAGAACGAGACATGGCGAATTTAAGAGGAGCGGGAGCTCCCAGAGGCCGAGGCAGGAGACGAGGTAGAAGAGGAGGCAGACAGCCTCCATAACGCGTTCCACGTTTCTTAGTAATTATAATTCGACCGCGATCGTGTCATTGTGTAGGAGGTACCTTGTGTTACCATGGTGTGTGGGCGCCATGGAAACGTTTAAAGTATCTTGTGTTGCTATGGTGTATGGGAGCCATGGAGACAATTTGGTATCTGTGGTGTTGACCGCGGTGTATGGGAGCCACGGGAAACACCATATATCAAAGTACGATATGACAAGATCATAGCGGTCAAACCAAAGCGAATTCTCAATCACCAAGAGGAGCGACTGGCAGACAAAGTAAAGGTCCAACGCGTATAGTCCGATGTTTAGATAGTACGGAGATTAGATGGTGAAGTGCAAATTTCGAGGAGGAAATTTAATTTAACGGGGGGAGAAATGTAAAACCCTAAAAATCTCAGTAAATGATGCCTAGTAAAAATTGGTGAATATGGGGTCTCAGATATTTGAAGGGACTTATCTTGATTTTCCAGGGCAATTTCTAATGAAATTAGAGGAATTAAAGTGCTAAAACGCCCTAAATGAACTAAGAGTTATAAAATAGGGTTAAGGAGCAATTTTACACATGAGCTTTACCCCCGGGAGCGCCCAGCACCACGAGCTTTTTTCTGGAGCAAAAGTACACACGTGGTTACGTTTTGGGAGCATCCAGCCACCACGGTAGTTAGTTGGCCAGTTAGTCAACCGTTAAGTTGGATGGAAATGAACAGTAACTCGGGTAAAATTACAC
Organism: Acacia pycnantha; assembly: GCA_025563575.1. Taxonomy (NCBI): domain Eukaryota; kingdom Viridiplantae; phylum Streptophyta; class Magnoliopsida; order Fabales; family Fabaceae; genus Acacia; species Acacia pycnantha. Next base: position 536,226 of record JAMWYP010000142.1, read on the forward strand.
TTTTGCCCTTAGTTTTAAATAAAAATTACACTTTTGCCTAAGTTTTTTTAAAAAAAAAAACTAAAAATACCCCCTCCCAGTGGGCCCCACCACCGCCGCGGTCGGCCACCACCGCCGTGGTGCGTGGCGGTGGTGGGGCCCACCGAGGGAGGGTATTTTAGTTTTTTAAAAAAAAACTTAGGGCAAAAGTGTAATTTTATTTAAAACTAAGGGCAAAAGTGTATTTTACCCGAGTTACTGTTCATTTCTATCCAACTTAACGGTTGACTAACGGTCAACGTGGTGCTGGGCACTCCCAAAACGTAACCACGTGTGTACTTTTGCTCCAGAAAAAAGCTCGTGGTGCTGGACGCTCCCGGAGGTAAAGCTCGTGTGTAAAATTGCTCCTTATCCCTATAAAATACTGTGATAAATCCTTAGAGGCAATAAAATAATTATTAAAAATAGGAGAATATGTTGTCTCTAATTTAGATAATTTTTGGGACTATTTTCTTTGGAAAATAATGAGGGAAAAATCAAAAAGTATTGTGGGGCCATAATTGACCCCATGATTTTTAATATTTTATGTGAGGCATAAAATACCAATGTAAGTCCAATAGTTGTGAGAAAATAATTAATCCTAATTAAGAAAATTGTCAACAATTAGTAAGGGATTAATTAAGGAATTTTGGTTAATTGTTAAGTTTGGATTAAGGGAAAATTCAAAGATAATTATGTAAAACCCTTTAATTAGTGGTTTATGACTAAAATTAGCATAAAATATATTTTCTCATTAATTGGAAAATATAAAGAAAAATATATGAGATTAAGTAATTTTAAGACTAAATCCAAGTATGGGCCAATAGGAAAATTTGGTAAAAAAATTATTAAATAATTAAAAAAATAATATTAATTGATTAAAAAATAAAAAATAAAAATAATTAAGTTGTTGGCCGAAATTTTGGAGCTAAAGGGATAAGATTTGCAACAAAATAATATCATGATATTTCTATGCAAGTTGGATTTAAATAATAATATAAATTGTGATATTTTGTGAAAAAGCAAATAGGATAAATGACCACGGATAGAAATTAAATCCTATCTAGAAAACCATGAATAAGGTTTCTAAGGTCAGAGTATTTTATAGACAAGTGAATTTTTATCTCGGATTGAGCTGTCTCAGAAGTCATTTCCGTGACCGGCGGAATGCTTTTGTAATAAGACGAAAGAGAAATAAGGCGAGATAGTAGAAATGAAAACCTATAGAAAATAAATTCTAACTCAATATCGGGGATGAGTTGATAAACAAGCTGGGCGTTTTATGAATCGGTGAATTTTTGTCAGTTGACATTACGAAGCGGTTTTCGTAGCAAGCGAAAGCGATATCCGAAAATGTTCGAGCGGGCAGGAGACACCACGAATGGGATCAAAAATTTAATTGACCCAAGTATTTTGAAAGAGGAAAAGCGATCTTCAGGGCTATGTTCCCGGAATTTTGAGATTTTACAAGATTACGCGATTAGGACACCGAACAGGGACTTTATCAGTATAAAACTTCTTGAGGAAGTAAGTGACATAATCAAAGTACATGGGTGACATCATTGGCATGACATCATGGCGTTGAATGATGATGTAAGGAGGTGGTTTGGATGGCCAAGATGAAGCCACTTCAACAAAGTGCGATCCTACGGTCCAGAATCCGTCTGGTAAAGCATGAATAGTGCACCGAATTTTCTCTATAAATAGGCCATTGCTCTCATTGAGTTTTTCACACCAAATCCTCTTAAGGATTTCGAAATTAGAGAGAGAAGTTAGAGAGAGATGCTCTGGAGAAGTTGTAGTGAAGTTCTTCAACGGGTAAGTTCTTTGGTTCATAGTTTTAGTTTGGTAGTTCTTGAAGTTCTAGAGTAGAAGTTGTTTTGATCTTTAATCTTCCAAGTATGATTAGATATCATGTTTTAGGGGCAATTAAGGTATTAATTTCGAAAATAATGTTGGAGGAAGAGTTATGGCAAAATTTTGGAAGATTAGAGTCAAAGTAACGAAGTGCTGGCGAAATTCCGCCGATTAGGGGCTCAGGGGTAAAATGGTCATTTATGACTAAAATGTCCGTCATAATGATAGATTCTTAACAAATATGTTGTTATCTTGATAGGATATCCCTGATTACGTTCTGATTACGTTTTGACCAACCGCTGTACTGAAATTCCGTCAACGAAGGTACGTTCGCATACTGTAACACTAACTCTGATGGTTATTGTATGCATATATGTGTTTCCGCTATCATGTCTGTACTCTGACTGTACTATTGTCTGTACTCTGACTTTACTATTGTCTGTATTCTGACTGTACTATTGTCTGTACTATTATCCGTACTCCGACTGTACTATTGTCTGTCATCCGACTGTATTGTTATTGCCATACATATCTGATATGTATACCCTATGTTTGACTGTAGTAGATGTTGCCAAAGTTCTGTGGTTGTCTGTCGTACATATATGGTGTATATAAACATGAGGTTAACCGTTACCTGAAGTCCGGATGCATCGGATCTCAGCTCTTAATATAGCTTCAGGGTCGGGTGGACCGAGGATCGAGGAGAAAGACAAGCAGCACGCCTAGGAGTTGCGGGTGAAGACTTTCTGTTGTTACTCTTTACTTTTGAAAACTCTCGGTCTCTGTACCGCTTCTGTAATTAGCCAGTGGGCATTTTGAATATAAATATCAGTTACTCTTCCGCTCCGATGCTCTACTCTGATGAAAAAATTTTGTACTGCTTTTGAAAAACGGGATGTTACAAAAAAAAAAGAATAGGAGAAGAAAAGACCACATAAAGGATCCTTCTTCAATAAACACCAATGAGAACTCCAACAAGGTTAGAGCCTTTTCCCTTCTATTTGGATGTACTGTATGTTATTTGCTGATCTTATTTTCATTTGTTCGTTTGAACTGAAACGTCTTGAACTATGTCTCATTGTGTATGCTTTTATAATTTAGGGATTAAATGCTCTTCCTCCTTTGTGTCATAATGGAATTGCTGACAATGTCTCCGAGGCCTCAACTAGTAATCATTTAAGAGTGCAAAATCTAACTACTGTCAGCTTCTTGTCCAAGCATGAGTTTGTGGATGGTGGTGATGATGATGATTTGGATCCAGCAATGAAGGAGGAACTTGACCAGTAGATATATATGTTATATGGTTGTTCAAGTGAGGGAAAGAGTGAAGTGCTCAAAAATTAAAGAGAAAATTGCATTTAGGTCCTGGGCAAGAGAAAATATGACAAAATGGTCCATTGAAATCTCAAAATTGCATTTAAGTCCTGTGGGACTTTTTTGCAATAGATTTCAATTTTTAAACACCCACGGACTTGTCAAGGGACGCCAGTAGACTTGTTAACAGATGCCCGTAGACTTGTCAATGGACGCTCTTAGAGCACCCATGGAGTTGTCAGTGGAATTGGACTTTATTGCAAAAAAGTCCCAAGAGACTTGAATACAATTTTGAGATTTCAATGGACCATTTTGTCATATTGTCTCTTGCTTGGGACCTAAATGCAATTTTCCCAAAATTAAAATATGCCTTTTGACTACTACAAATAAAACCTTTCCTTGTATGCATTTTGATTTTTCTCATCACCTTGCTACTTGCGTCGATCGGTTGTGGAATTTCCTCTTGTTCTTCTGCAAGTAGCTAATGATTTAAGTTATAAAATGAATTTTATTCCATCAATAAAGTTTTTTACACCTAAGATTTGAATAACTAGTGCGGTTTTGAGTATACAAAAGTTGATGAATATTGATATATAAATGTAATAAAGACTTAAAGGTTGGTTAATGTGAGTTTGTTAGAGTTAGCCATTAGAAGGGTTAGTTAGTTTAACCTTAGCTTGGTAATTGAGTCACTTTAGCCTATAAATAATGGTCTAATCCCTATTGTAAATCAAAATATGAATAAACCAGAAGTATTATGCAGCGATTCTGCTCTTGGCCTCTCTTCTCTGCCTCTCACTCTTCTATCTCTCTTAACCTCTTCTCTGTCTTCTTCTACCCCTCTAACCTTGATTCTTTCCCTCTCTTCCTATTCAATATAGAATTGATATTATGTAACAGTGGTATCAGAGCAGTCATTCCTTGGCTGTCTCTCCCACCCTGTCAACTTCTTTCATGATTAAAAGTTAAAACACAGAAAAAGAACCATGCCTCCCCCTTCTTTCCAAGACTCTGATAAAACCAGATGTGGCTATGGTAAAAAGGCAGTGTCAAGGAATTTAATGCTTTTCTTGATGATGCCATGAGTAAATTAGAGCTCCTAGAAAAGTATCTTGTCATCACATGTGGCTAGGCTAAAGAAGGAGATAGCAAATTCCGTTCGTTTATTTCACCCAAGAGCCATGCATGTAGCCAAGATTCTAGCTCGAATGCAAGAAATCAAGATTGAAATGCAAACAAAGAAGGAAAAAAATGAATTGGAAGATCAAGAAAAAGGTAGGTCTTGTTCAACCGAGACGAAGGCCCGGTCGACCACACAGCAGTTGACGAAGTTCAAGAAGAAGACGAAGTTGTTGAACCCCCTGTTTCTAAGCAAGAGACCGAGAGTGAAGATGAAGACCGAACCAATCGATTAAATCTTACAGGGTCAACTTAAATGCGCTCGCATGCGGCATAAGAGAATGAAGAAATGAAGATGAATTCTAGTATGGGTGAGCTTTCCATGCACGAAATCATAAGTGATTTTTTGAGAACCAGAGTCGTGGATGAATGCGAAACTCTCGTTTGGAGAAAATGGGTTCGGTGAGAATCACACAAGGCACCTTCAAGTTCAGCGCTGTCAGTGACTGCGTCAGTTCTCCCAATGCCGGTGGCTATTGCCCTCCTCTTGCCGCTAAGTTCTCTTTCCTTATCGTTGTCTTGGGTTTGGTTGCGATGTGATGATTATGTTTATGTGTGCGCTGCAAGAAGTACTAAATTGAGTTTTGGATTGTACGTGGCAAGCTAAGGAGTGTTTTTGAGCAGGACTCTTTTCCTTTCAATTCACATGGCTGTGGTTGAGCAAAGTACACTTTGAAAAGTCAAATCTCACTCTACAGTTGGCTTGCATTTTCTCGTATGGGCAGAAATGATGCATGTTATGGCTTTGTCTTTCAAGAAAAGGCAAGGATCCAATGGTTAATAACCAAAGCCTTATTCTGCCATCTCATTCTTACTCTATGCATGAGTCTGACCTAGTTCAAGGGATGCCTAATTAAGATGCTTGTAGGGTCTAGTTGGAAACAAGGGATAATATACTTGGCGGAGGCAAATAACCAATGGCAGCAAGTATCATCTGTATTGCACATGGTGGGACCCTCAAGCTCAGAAGAAAAAATCTCACGATTGTTCCTTTAGTGCTTGTTTGGAATAACGATATAAGCCTTTAAAAGCAGCTTTACATCATGATTTATAGTATGTAAGATGAGCTTTGTTTCGATTTACGTGAATAAGCACTTTTGGGAGTCCCAAAGTGATCCTAAACAAGCACTTATTCTCTACATTTTGAATGAGTTTTTTTTTCTTACAGAATTTTTAGTTGATTTCTGTTGAATTTAAAGGGATAAAACATACTCCATTCATCTGTAAATAAAAGAATACATATGGGCCTTATATAGGCAAACCTAGAGCTAACCATAGAATCTAATATAATCTAATAAATCAAAATAATAAAGATAGAATATCCTAAGATTTAATATATCCATATCTAATCCTAAGATATGATAAATATCAAACTTAATAATAATAAGATAATGATTAATCTAAATAATCCCTAATATTCAAACAATTTCATTTGGCATGTTTTGTTGTCAATCATCTGTGAGGGCAAGGATGCTTTTGGGAGAGGGTATTGATATATAAATGTAATAAAGACATAAAAGTTGGTTAATGGCAGTTTGTTAGAGTCAGCTGTTGGAATTAGTTTGAAGGGTTAGTTAGTTTAGCCTTAGCTTGGTCATTGAGTCAGTTTATACAAGAGCTATCCCTCTCTCACTTGTAACTAGTTGTTTTGCCTATTGAATGAATGCATATTCAGCAACTGTCTCTCTCTTATCTCTTCTCCTTCTCTCTCCTCCTTCCTTCATTCTTTATTATCAAACCTGTCAAGATTATAGGGTTGATAACAAATATATCCTTTGATTATTTTTGGTAATTTATGTAGCCTTATAAGTTAGTTGACCACTTCAGTGGAGGCAAAACAAATATCACGATCACTCAAAGAATGCTAGCTGTAATTGGATGTCTGAATATTGACTGTTTTATAATAAATGTTATTTTTCTGACTTTTCATACAGAGAAGTGGAAGATTTTGCACGGAGATTAAATTCAGATTGGCCAGACAGAATGCAGGAAATCTTGTGTTTGGGCCAAGAAAGAAGACTTGTACCTATTTCAGTGAATGGCAATTGTTCGACGCGAATATATACCGGTATGTTCTGTGTCTATTATCTGTTTGGTTTTGAAATCCTTCTTGCCTTTGCTTTCATTTGAAGGTATTGTGGAATATTTCTTTTTTGGTGCCACTCACTTGAGATATATGGTTGTGTATGGTTGTGTGTGTAATGCGGGAAACAAAAGTAGTGATGTTTTCTAGTTATATATGGTTTCTTGTTTTATCATTAAGTTTGATCATTCTGTTACGTTCATAATTTGTTGCAATTTCAAGGGTTTAGATCTTAAGCTTTGTTGTTGTTGAGCATGTGAGTTGTGTTATATATAGGTTTGGATCGGAGATAATCTAATTTTTCAGAGTGTCATAAAGGAAGCTGAACTGATCTGGAAAGATAGCTGTTTCAGTTTGCTGCTTGTCAGCATGTGCAAGCCAAAGTGTTTGTGAAAACCATGTGAGTATATTTGTTAGTCCCTTATAAAAGAAAATGCAGTTCTTTTTTAATTTTTCATTACCTTTGAACATTTTTAATGTTTAAATATGTGTTTGAGAGCAGTAGGAGTGGGGAGAGTACGATGAGAATAATAACAAAAAGAATGTGAGGAGAGAAGGGAAAACTCTTGGAAAGCAATTTGAGTCATGATAAGCTCAGTTTCCTTGACCTTCTTTTTACTTGGTCTCAGTCATTGTAATCATGTCTCTCTGATAATCTTTTGAATAATTTATTGTTATTTTGTTTTCATTATACTCCTCCGGTCCTAAATATGGGACATAATTTGTAAAATAAGTCATATATTTAGGATCAGAAGTAGTATATGTTTTCAATTTGATTTGATTTATAGTTCAGTTTCATTGTGATTTTCAGGCATCATTTGGTTTGGAATGGGTTAAATATAACTCCCAAAGCTTCTTTCCTCATTCAATAAAGGAAATTACCTTTATATGTTTAGGTTGATACTAAGGGAAATAACTCTTTCCTTATTGGTTTCAAGGATATATTGTTATTGTTTATTTATTTATTTTTGGATACAAGTGTTTTTGATACTCTTTCCTCATTCAAAAATCATGATTGTGATAGGATTTGAAGAATTGAAGATAAGAGAAGAATACCCTTTTGATAGGACTTAAAGAAATTAAGAGAGAAGTAGAAAAGAAAGACAATTCTAGGGCAGAATCTAAACTCTAGCCAACACAACAATTCTGAAGATCACATATTTCATTCATAATGCTTTGAAAATAGATTACAATATACTTATAGTCTCTTGCCTTTACCTAAACATAACTTCCTAACACAACTTCCCTAAAATAGATAAGATACAACAACTACCACAAACAGATAAAAAACAATAACTTCCCTAAACAGCAATAACTACTCCTAACTTCTCCTAACATGTGTCTTTCTTCAAAAGAGGACACATGGAACCCTAACAGATTGTTTCAAATACGATGTGGTTGTAGTTTTGATTTATATTTTGGGTGAATTTTATTAAAAAGGTTTTACAATCTTTCATAGCCATTAGCAACCAAATGGCTAAAGATTGTTAGCTAAACCCTTGGATAGATTGTTAGCTTAAGATCTCGTAGAATAGCTCCAACCAAATGGGCATGATATGCACCCAAATAATGGCATTGGTCAAAAATCCAAAGTGTAGTTGGTTGGTTTAATCTATGTTATACCTGTTACTAAGAAACTAATAACCAAAATGAAACTGTAGTCAAAATATGCTATACGATTGGACATGCATGATAACCTCAGAAAAAACTAATTTGATTTAGAGTAAAATGCCCCACTAAGAATGAAACGAAATACAAGTGAGCCTAAAAAATTCACGAGTTCGATTGGTTCCGATCTTATTAGCAACCACATTGTGCCACTCATGAATTAATGTCCACCACAATTACGGATTGAAGTTTCCATTTTGGCATTACACTCACTAATGTTTAATGTAGAAGTTTGTTATACTCAGGCATTGACAAATTACGATAATAAAATTTTGGGTGAATACCATTATTATTAGTCTCCATAGTTTGTTTTTGATTTTGGATTTAGTATCGAAAGTTTGAAACTCGTAGTTTTAGTCTCTAAAGTTTACTCTCTCTATAACTGTTAATCTCTCAATTTGTTATGATAATCTTGTCATATGCTTCTTACGCGTTTTCAATAATTGGTTTTCTCCCTTTCCTTAGTTGAGAACGTACGTCTATTAAAAGGAACCTATGATTTTGTTGGCTATTTTTGTTTTTTTGTTTTTTGCCAATAGTTGTAATATAATTGAAATGAACACATGCTTGCTAACAAAGTCGGAAGAAGAAAACAAAAATAAGGAGAAATAACACATGAAAGCTGAACAATTTGCCAGCATTAAAGGAACAAAAGTCTCCTCAATCTCGCTACAGCAAATACTGAAGGGGCAGTCGGGAGGTCAACATAGCGATGCTCTAGTAGTGTTAATATGGTTTGATTTTGCGGCCCAACTCGCCAAAAAACGGTTGGTGAAAGGGAGTATCAGGTCCAGGTTTGTTTCAACCCACGTCACCTAGGCCCACCCTAGTGTGAGCTAACTTGCCACTATATACTACCTCCGGTTCATAACACAAGATCTCGTAAGTTACAACCTAGGAGATCTTACATTAAGAATTGTATTTTCTTTTGTAAGGTTAAAATAATATTTATGAATGAATGAAAATTATTTTTCTCCTCCGGTCCTAACATAGGACCTAATTGATGAGTTGTTATTGTCTTAAATATAAGACTCATTTAACATGTTTATCAGAATGTTTTAGACACAACTTATTATCTTAACTAAGTGGTTACTTTATACAAAACCCCCCTTAAACTTTTGGTCAATTGCATATAATCCCTAACATTTTGACATTTAAATTTAACCCCCTTGACCTTTTATTTATTTATTATCAACCCCTGCTGTTAACTAACCGTTTATCATTTTAATGGAAATCGCCACATTAGACTAACATATTATGCATGACATCCTACATAAATTACTAGTTTCATAAAAGCCTTAGGAACTTTGATTGGTTACAAATAACTTCTTGACATTTCAAAATTTCAATTTAACTCCCTCAAAATTCTGATTTATAATATTAAACCCATGCTGTTAATTTTAAAGAAAATCTCTTTCAAAGACGGTTGAATTATTCAAATTTCAATTAAGAAATTCTAAATTAGGTCATATGACCGAAATAAGATTTTAGAATTCAATAATTTTACCTATTATCTCTCATTTAAGATGAATATCCATCTCTGTTATTTTAATCTTTTTACAAAAATAATAACTCATTAGTTATTTTAACCTTTTTACAAAAATAATAACTCATTAATTACACTCTCTTTCCTCTGCAACAATTTTCCATTTCCAAAAAGCTCTCCCTTCCCTCCCAGAGAACGTTTATTATATTAACAAAACTAAAGTTGAGTCCATATAAATAAAGAGAACGTTTTCTTTAATACAATCCTTCAACTCTGGATATAAGTTCAGGTAGAAAAACGCTCTACATATAAGCGAAGCAGAGACGATGCAGTGAGTACCAGAAACATAGACTTTTTGTTGTTGTTGGATATAACAGAGGGCAGAAGCCCGAAGTACAATTAAAATGAGATTACAACACAGAGGGAATAAATCCCAAACATTCTTGGTCAACTAAAGCACATAAAGCTAAAGGACACTCACTAAAAATCCCGGATTTGGTAATGCCCCATTTTGCTAAAGCATCAACCACTCTGTTACATTCCCGAGGAATATAGCCGATAGACACAGTCCAACTCCTAGCAATCAGATTTTTTATCTGTAGAAACAGCAAGCTACCCGCAGAGAAATTATCATTAGCCAAACAAGCCACAAGTTCCAAAGCATCAGATTCAAGGCACACTTTTTTGAAGCCTAAATCCCAAGCTAAACTAAGCCCCTCATAGAAAGCCCATTCCTCCGCAGTATAGGCACTACACATCCCAATGGATTTAGAAAAACCAGCGATCCATACCCCTTTGCAGTCCCTCAAAACACCACCACACCATGCTTTGGATGAACTTAAAGTCATAGCCCCATCCACATTTAGCTTTACCCAACCCTCACAAGGGGGTTGCCAAGACTGATATATAGAGAAGCTGTGATTATTAGCAGAAGACGCCTGAGGGGAAATCTTGCAGCAAGTAAATTTTCTCCATACCTGCAGCACAACAACTTCTGGTTTCCAAGGTTTACAAAAACCAGGCTCAAATATAATAGGGCTGAATTACGCCAATTCCATAACATCCAGATACAAACTCCAAAGATAAGATCCCAAAAAGGACCCATACCAGATCTCAATTTACCCGAGAGATTCATTGCAATCCAATCTCTAAGACCCACAGCAAAAAATTGGGAAACACACCTCTGGTCCAACATTTTCCACCACATATGTTTAGCATAGCTAAAATCCCTCAAGATGTGTAAAATATCCTCCGCGCCTCCGTTGCAATAGCTGCAAACATCAGAGGCAGTCGACCAAGAACTACGCCACACATTAGTAGGTAATTTGTTTAACACCACCCTCCACAAAAAAAAAACTCTAATACGTTCTACCCCTTGCCACTTCCAAACACGTTTAAACAAATTACATTTAAGATGCAAAGGATTTTTTTCAAGAAGAAAATAGGCACTTCTTATAGAAAAATTACCATCACTAGAAGGTCCCCACCGCATTAGATCCTGGCCACCACCATCACGAGGAGGCAGATGGGAGACCAGATGTTGCAGAATAGACGAATGAACAATACCTGCAAGCCTATCCAGATCCCAAAACCCATCAGAGGCCCAATCACACACCAAGGACTGTCCTTCATCCACAGAAAGATCTCTAATACAAAAGTCTTTAATTTTACCCTCAAACAGCCAATTATCATGAAAAAAATTGACCAGACGACCATCCCTAACTTGCCATTTGGTTCCTAAATCAATAATCGGTTTTTGGGAAGTAATGAACCTCCACAATTTAGAGTCCCCTTATCGATAAGTCAACAAGTCCTCCTCATCACGCAACATATAGCTTCCTTGAAGTATGTCGGACCACAAGCCACCAGTACCTACAGTCAATTTCCAAGCTAATTTGGCCCCACAAGCTCTGTTAAAAGACAAAAGCCTCCGGAAGCCAAGTCCCCCAAAATCCTTTGGAAGAGTAAGACGATCCCAACCCACCGGATGAAACCGGTTACTGGATTCCATATGACCCCAAATAAAATTTCTTTGAAGCTTCTCAATCTCCAAACAGACACCTAGGTAATCTAGCCACTTGCATTGGGTACAAGGGGATAGAACTCATGACCGATTTCGCAAGAGTGATACGACCAGCAGTGGATAAAGAATTAGCTTTCCAGGCCGCAAGCTTAGTGTTAACCCTCTCAATTACATAGTTAAAAGACTCCCTGCTTCTCCTATTCTGAGAAAGAGGAAAACCAAGATACCTGCCTATCTCACACGAGACCTGTATACGAGTCAGATCCTTTATTGCATCCCTAGAATGAGCAGAGACTCTTGGGGAAAAAAATAAGGAAGACTTAACCGGATTAACCTTCGCTCCCGAAGCAGAACAAAACCTATCCAAACACTTCAGCATAGTTTCCGCTTGGGCGGTAGATGCCACGCCGAACAGAAGAAGTTCATCCGCGAACGTTAAGTGGGAAATCTTCGGCCCAGTTCTAGAAGTAATAATCGGCTTCCAGATTCCCATCTCAACATCATCACATATCAGATGGGACAATTTATCCATACACAAAACAAAAAGAAGAGGAGAAATGGGATCACCCTGACGAAGACCCCTTTGAGGAAAGAAATACTCCGTTAGAGAACCATTCCACAACACATTATAGGAGACAGAAGAGACACAGGCCATAATTAGATTAATAAAATCCAACTCAAATCCAACCTCTATGAGAACCAGCCGTAAGAAATCCCATCAGACCCTATCGTAAGCCTTCTCAAGATCAATTTTCATAGACATAAGACCCCTCTTACTCTTATTTTTCCTCATAATATGCATCAGCTCCTGACCTATCACAATATTATCATGAATATGTCGCCCCTTCACAAAGCTAACTTGGAAGGGAGATATAAGATCATTCATCACCCCCTTTAGCCTACTCGTAATCATCTTGGTAACACACTTATAATGTACCGTACAAAGAGATATTGGTCTAAAATGAGAAACCAATTCCGGACGATCCATTTTAGGAATGAGGGAAATAAGTGTCTTATTAGCCTCTTCAAAACTATGCTCACCACGAAACACACTTTTAACAAAAGCACAAAGAGAAGGCCCCACTTTATTCCAATTTCTCTTATAAAAAATCGGTGGAAAACCATCAAACCCCGGCACCTTAAAATTTCCCATCGAGAACACAACACTTCTAATCTCCTCATCCACAGGACAAGTAGAAAGGCCATCTACCAATGACCTATCAACAGCAGGAAAAGACGACTTGGTAACCAGAGAGGCAGGTGTAGTGCACTCAGATTTAAAAAGCTCTTTGAAATATCCGAAAACAAGATTTCGCAGCCCCTCTTCAGTGTCAATCCATACACCTGTTTTTTCCTTCAAGGTCACAATTTTATTACGACCACACCTCATTTTAGTTTTAAGATGATAAAATCTAGTATTACGATCACCATCCAAAATCCACTGAGCTCTTGATTTTTGGAACCATTTGATCAAACGTGATTAGTTATATTTCGTTCAATGATGCATGATTCTAGAATCTGAACGTTGGGTTGGTCGTTTTTAATCTGTTTAAGTCTATCAACATTTTTCTATCTGTTTCTACATAGTTCTGTTTATTTCAATTTATTTCGTTTTAATCTGCTGAATCGTAAAACCCTAAAACCCCCAATTTTACCATTTTGTTTCTTGCTGTTGTTAATCAAACCCATTGCAAGTTCGTTGGGAAACGACCCAGTTCCCTAATTACGCAAATCATTAATCGAACTTGGTTTATTTTGGGAGACACGGCAAATCTCTTTCCAAATTTGAGCATTCTTCGGGGAATGGTCTTATTCACAAGAAATTGGGCGTTCTAAGCAAGAGTCACTTCCTTGAAGGAAGTGAGGTCTCACCTATTTTCCCCAAATTCCAACGTTTAGACCACTTTTTTCGCTGTTTTAAGTTCTGATTTTTTGATTTCCAATAGGGTGATTTTTTCGGGGTATCTCTGATTTGGCTGAAATTTGGTACAGAGATAGAAAACGACAAATCATTAGACTATCCTCTGTTTTGCCAAATTCCATCGTTTAGACCACTTTTTCAATTTTTGAAGTTTTTTTATTCCATTTTTGAGTTCCCCAATAGTCTAGGAGTTGCCTTGTCCAAGTCCCAAAAATTTTAAAAATCATTTGATACTGTTTCTGGACTTGTTTAGGTCAATTTCTAGTATAGGTTTTCGCTTTTGTGTGTTTTGTCTTTGTGTCTCTTAGTGTTTTTCCACTTTTTACCACCCCTTGTGGCATTTTCGTAATTCTGATTTTCTGGTGGCATCTTTGTCATTCCGAGTATTTGCCAATTCTGCTTTGTGTATATGTTGCATGAGTACCGGGAATACTACTAATCCGGAAGATCTGCTTGCCATTTGATCTGAAATAGAGAGAACAATTCTTCTTTAGGAGAGTTGTAGCTTAAGTCATAGGATTAATCTTGAAATTTGGACACTCAAGCTCGAACTCGATAGTGGCCATTCGGATTGTGTCCATTCTATTGATCTTTCGATTGTGATTCTCGATAGTATTTCGATAGTCTTGTGTCCAGTAACTCGGACATTATGGCAGAGAGCAGAGCAAATCATCATACTTTGAAGGAATTGGGTGCACTGATGTTAATTATCAACCTTTGTGCATCCAATATCCCGATCTTCTTCGCTAACTTTGAGCTTAAATCTGGTCTAATACACTTGTTGCCTAAGTTTCATGGTCTTGCGGTGAGTGCCCCATTAAGCATTTGAAGGAATTCCATGTAGTGTGCAAGACAATGAAGCCACATGCCATTGATGAAAATCATATCAAGTTGAGAGCTTTTCCTTTCTCATTGGAAGGTGGAGCCAAGGATTGGTTGTTGTACCTTGACCCTCATCTATTGGGAGCTGGACTGATATTCAGAGGATATTCCTAGAGAAATATTTCCCTTCCTCAAGAGCAAGCTGCGATCAAGAAGGAAATTGGCAACATTAAATGTATCATTGGAGAGACTATGTATGAGTACGGGAGAGGTTCAAAAGGTTATGTGCAAGTCTGTCCACACCATCAGATAACTGAAAAAGACTTGATTAACTCCTTCTATGATGGTCTATCACCGGTAGACAAAGGGTTGGTGGATGCTTCTAGTGGTGGAGCTATGAGTAACAAGACACCTGAGGAGGCTAGAGATTTGATATCCATTATGGCAGATAACTCTCAGCAGTTTGGCACCAGAGCCAATAGTACCCCTGTTTACCATGTACAAGCATCTCCAAACCAGTATGATTCTCAGAGATTAGAGAATAGACTTGATGATCTGACTTCCCTTGTGAGGCAGCTATGCGGTGACCAGACACGTCTGGATCTTCCCTCCTCGAGCATAGGTACTCTTGTGGGTTTTGTTCGACCCTTATCATTCTACCGACTCTTGCCCTACCTTGTGTGATCCTACTTATCAAGATCGGTAGGCTGCGGTGGGTGTTTTTCCAGGAAGGCCACAATACCAACGAATAATGCTTTCTCTAATGCATACAATCCACGGTTGGAGAAATCACCCCAACTTTATTTGGAATCAAAATCGTGAACCCGAGTAACCGGTTTGTGAGTGTCACAGGGGAATTACCGAGCAGAGGCCGTACGAGCACCCTACAGAACTTTCCAAGAATGATCCGCACCCCCTTTGCCTTTGCAAGCACCACCTCCTCGACCACAGCCATATGTCCACCTCCGGGGCGGCACAACAGGGCTAGTAGTAGTGGTGGTGGTTCCTCACTTGAAGATATGATGAAGCAATTTGTCACACCAATATGCAGTTCCAACAAAGAACTCGATACTTCCATTCAGAGTTTGCAAACACAGATTGGGCAATTGGCAACATCATTGAACCAGCTTCAACCTCATGGATCCAACTCCCTTCCTTCACAAACAATTCCCAATCCTAAGGGAATGTGAGTGCTATATCACTATGATGCGGCAAGCAATTGGAGGAACCTAAGCAAAGCTGCAGATGTGACTTCCACATCGAGAAACGAGTCAGAAATGTGAAGATTGACTACGAAAGAAAAAGGCAGTGCAGCAAGGTGAAGAGGAAGACATTCCTATCCCTCTTCCTTTCCCTCGAAGAGCGAGTTCAATCCAAGAAGTTGGCGTAAAAGGCACAAGAGAAGGATATACTTGAGACATTCAGACGAGTAGAGATTTAACATTCCTCTCTTAGATGCGGTTAAATAAATTCCTAAATACACTCATCCAGCCTACCATGCCTCGTAAATACAAAGATCCAGGGACATTTTCTATCCCTTGCCTTATTGGTAACTATAGATTTGATGATTGCATGCTAGATTTAGGTGCTTCTATTAATGTCATGCTTCCATCTGTTTATAGATCTCTTGGTCTTGGTCCCTTGCGTCCAACTGGTGTCATTGTTCAGTTAGCTAATAGGAGTAATGCCCATCCTTCTGGTTTAGTTGAAGATGTATTAGTCAAAGTAAATGAATTGATATTCCCTGCTGATTTTTACATCTTGGATATGGAGGGTGAGTCTCCTAGTAGTAGGTCACCAATCATTCTAGGGAGACCTTTCATGAAAACAGCTAGGACTAAGATAGATGTGCATTCTGGTACTCTTTCCATGGAGTTTGGTGATATATCTGTGAATTTCAATATCTTTGATGCCATGAAATATCCTAGGGAAGAGCATTCTGTCTTCTGTATTGATGTGATTGATGATGCTGTGGATGATGTTCTTAATGGTTGGTGTCCTGATTATCCTTATTTTTCATCTGAGAGTGATACCCCCATTTGTGCATGCGATGATAATGAATGGTGCTCTGTTTGCACTAATTTGGTTAAGACTGCATTGTTTGGTGATTCTGATTTGCTTGATGATTCTACATTACTTGTAGACTCTGATAGTGATTTGAGTTTGAGCTTCATCCCGATCCTAACGTGCATCCCGATTCGATTTTGATGAGCTTAATTCTAATTTTGATGAACCTGAATTCGATGTTAACCTTGAGCTGTATAGACACGGTCCTTACGCTTGTGCTTCTTTGAATATGGTTTCGGGTATTCCCGGTGTGATGACATCGAGTTGTTGCAACAACCACCCAAGCTTCTCCCCTCCACTGAGCAACCGCCCAAACTAGAGTTGAAATCCCTTGCTAAGCTTATTGAGAGCGAACAAGAAAGCCATTGGGTGGACATTGGCTGACATAGTTGGCATTAGCCCTTCTATGTGCATGCATCGGATTCTATTGGAAGAGGACTCTAAGCCAGTGAGGCAACCCCAGAGACGCCTTAATCCTCTTATCCTTGATGTGGTGAAGAAAGAAGTCACTAAGCTTCTGCAAGCTGGCATCATCTATCCCATTTCTGATAGCCAAGTGGGTTAGTCCAAACTAGGTGGTTCCTAAGAAATCGAGTCACACGTGGTAGCCAATCAAAAGAATGAGCTCATTCCTACTCGAGTTCGAATAGTTGGAGAGTTTGCATTGACTATAGAAGACTCAACCAAGCCACTCGCAAAGATCATTACCCTCACCCTTCATTGATCGGATGTTAGAGCGATTGGGTGGTAAGTCTCATTACTGCTTCTTGGATGGCTACTCGGATATTTCCAGATCCATATTGCTCCTGAGGATCAGGAGAAGACGACCTTCACATGCCCCTTTGGGACATATGCTTACCGGAGGATGCCTTTTGGCCTTTGCAATGCACCTGGCACTTTTCAGCGTTGTATGGTGAGTATTTACTTTGAGTTCCTAGAGGACTGCATGGAGGTGTTTATGGATGATTTCACTGTATATGGGTCTGATTTTGATGCATGCTTAGCTAATCTATCTAGAGTTTTGCATAGGTGCATTGAGTCTAATCTTGTGCTGAATTATGAGAAGTGTCACTTCATGGTTGAGTCGGGTATAGTCTTGGGACACATAGTGTCTAGGAAAGGATTGAGGTAGACCCGCTAAGATAGATGTTATTACTGCTTTGCCTTACCCCGCTTCTGTGCGGGAAGTTCGCTCTTTTCTTGGCCATGCAGGTTTCTATCGACGTTTCATTCAAGATTTCAGCAAGACTCCTCAACCCTTGTCCAACCTTCTGCATAAGGACACGGACTTTGTCTTTGATGATGCGTGCAAGGCGGCCTTCGATCACTTGAAGTGTTGCCTGACCACGACCTGATGATTCAGCCCCCTGATTGGCTCCTCCCTTTTGAGTTGATGTGCGATGCTTCCAACTATGCGGTTGGTGCTATCTTATCACAGCGGGTTGATAGAGCCTCCCATGTCATTGCATATGCCTCCAAGACTTTGGATTCTGCTCAGTCTAACTACACCACTACTGAGAAGGAGTTGTTGGCTATTGTATTTGCCTTTGATAAGTTTAGGTCATATCTGCTAGCTAGTAGAGTCATTGTTTTCTCTGACCATGCTGCTTTAAAGTTCTTGTTGAAAAAGGCAGATGCTAAGCCACGGCTCATTCGGTGGATGTTGTTGCTCCAAGAGTTTGATGTTGAGATTCGAGATAGAAGTGGAGCACAAAACAGGGTAGCCGACCACTTGAGTCGCATCACCCACCTGTGGTGGTCACTTTGGACCCCAAAGAACTGCTAGGAAAGTGTTAGACAGTGGATTATTTTGGCCTTCCTTGTTTCATGATTCCCATATGTTTTGTAAGTCATGTGATAACTGTCAGAGAGCAGGGAGTATTTCCCGTAGGCATGAGATGCCCCAAAACCCTATATTGTTTTGTGAGATCTTTGATGTGTGGGGTATTGATTTTATGGGTCCGTTTCCTGCTTCATATGGTTACACTTACATATTGTTGGCTGTTGATTATGTTTCGAAATGGGTTGAGGCGAAAGCCACCCGGACTAATGATTCTTCTATGGTGGTGGACTTTGTTAGGTCTAACATTTTCTGCAGGTTTGGCATTCCTAGAGCCATTATCAGTGACCAGGGTTCCCATTTTTGCAATCGAAGCATGGGTGCCTTGTTACGCAAGTATGGAGTGCTACACAAGGTTTTCACAGCCTACCATCCTCAGACCAATGGTCAAGCTGAAGTCTCAAATCGAGAGATTAAGCAAATCCTTGAAGACTGTTAACTCTACCCGGAAAGATTGGAGTAAGCGACTAGATGATGCTTTGTGGGCATATCGCACCGCCTACAAGACGCCGATTGGGATGTCTCCTTATCGGCTTGTCTTTGGTAAGACATGTCATCTTCCGGTTGAGTTGGAGCATCGAGCCTATTGGGCCATTAAGCAGTGTAACATGGATTTGGCTCGATGCTGGGATGGAGAGGAAGCTGCAGTTGCAAGAGTTAGATGAGCTTAGATTGGATGCCTATGAGAGTTCACGGTTGTACAAGGAGAAGACTAAGGCATTCCATGATAAGCATATCCCGAGGAAGGAGTTCTCTCGTAGGCCAAAAAGTTCTTGTTTTAACTCCCATTTGAAGTTTATGCCGAGTAAGCTTCGATCTAGATGGGATGGCCCTTTGTGATCACTAACATATTTCCTTTTGGTCTTTGTTGAGCTATGTGATTCACCCACAGGAAGAACCTTTAAGGTTAATGGGCATCGCCTCAAGCCATTTCATGAGGATCCCACAACGGACTGAGGAAGCGAGACTCTCCTCATTGACGCCATCTATCCTCCATAAACCCTTGGAGAGGATTCTTCTTTCTTCCTCCAAAACCCTTGGGAGTATTCTTCTTTCTCCTCCCTCTTTCTCTCTTATTTGTTTTTTTTTTCTACCTTGCTTTTTGAAAAAAAAAGAGTCTCTATTTCTATGATTGCTACATATTATGAACGTGGACATTTTGGTTTTAATGGATCATTCTGGTTGGTCTACAATTCTTGACTCTTCGATTACAAGTCTTGATAGTTGATTTGATGTTGTTGATTGCCTAAGTTGGTATTGACCTTGTGAGGTTTTGGGCTTGCATGAATGGAATTCATCTTTTGCCATTCTTTCTTTCATGTGTGCATCTCTCATGATTTTTGTTCTCTAGAACTTGCTCCTTTTCTTTTGAAACTACATTTTTCACTTACGTGCATAAGTATGATGGAAGCTTGTTTTCTTTCTTTTATTTTCCTCACTTTGGCCAAATAGCTTTCCCTTGCATTATGATTCCCTTGCTAGCCCCTTTGTGCCTTTTGACCCATTCTTTTCTTAGCCACATTACAAGTCTAAGCGTAAAACCATTTTATTCCGCACCTTGAAGATTTATTGAGCATTGGTTTCAACTTGTTTTGTGTTTAAGTGTGGGGGTTGCTCAGGAGTGCAACAGTTTAAGTGTGGGGGGGAGATATTTGATTTTGACATTGTAATTACGTATACAATGAAAGGAAAGAAAGAAAAGTAAAAAAAAAAGAAAATACATAGAAAGGAATGGATATATGAGTAGAATAAAAGTTTCATACATAGAGAATGATTGTGTTAATCAGTGCTCTTCCTTTTGATTTCTTTGGTGCTTAGCCTCTCATTCCATACTATTACCTACCTTCACCCTAGCCCCATTACAACCTTTAATTACAAGCTCTCTTGATTTGTGCATGTATGTGTTGTGAGTAGTGGAGACGTAGAAGTTGAGCAAGCTTATGGTAGAACAATTTTCTTGAGTAGAATTTGAGCGATACACTTAATTACCTTAAACACTTGAGAGACTGATTGATTGAGCGCATCATTTGTGAGACCATCTTTTGTGATTAGCATCATTGATTGAGACTACCGTGAATTGTAATTCGAGATGAAGGGATTTTGGTCTTGATTGATTGGTCTTTTGGAAATTTTTGTCCATTGATTCAATTTTTGCATTGTTAGCAATTATTAGTAAAGCTTTCTCTTTGAATTTTGCTCGTGAGTGCAAAAAGATAAGTGTGGGGAATTTGATAATTGAATATTTTATACACTTATTTTTGTCTCTTGAATAATAATTTAGGACCCTTTAGCTAATAAATAATGGCTTTTATGTTTATTTGGGCCTTGGGCCTTTTATTGCATTTTAGCCATTTTTTATAATAAAATCTCAGTTTTGTGTTGCTTCACTATTTCTACCATAAATCTTGAACCAGACATTGGATTTACCTCTTTTTTGTCTCATATTTCAGATGATTCAGAGATCTACAATTGTTATGAAGACATCAAGAGCCAATTCGGTCAAGAGGGTGGTCAATTTTGGAGCCAAAGTCGGATGTACAATTCTGGATTTTATTTAGACCCGAATTTTGTAATTTAAGCCCAGCTTTATTTTATTTCTGTTTTGGGCTAAAACCATTAGAGCCCATTTTCGTTTTAGGTTATTTTTAAGTAAGGCAGCCGCCAAAAACATTAGGCATTCACGTTTTTGACATTAGAGTGGATCAGAATAGAAGTTTTCGAATTCTCTCAACTCTTCTTCGCATGTTCTTAGGGTTCTTCGCGTTCTTCATCTTTTCTTCAGTTTTTCCAGCCATGCTCAGCTAAACCCCCTGTGATTGACCCAACGATGAGGATTCCATGATTCGTCCAGAGAACTTGTGCCTAATCGGTAACTTAATGAATTCTGTTTTCATCTTATCGGATTCGAATTCTGGAAATAGTGAGATTTCGATTCATCCGGAACCAAACGTGATTAGTTATATTTCGTTCAATGATGCATGATTCTGGAATCTGAACGTTGGGTTGGTCGTTTTTAATCTGTTTAAGTCTATCAACGTTTTTCTATCTGTTTCTACATAGTTCTGTTTATTTCAATTTATTTCGTTTTAATCTGCTGAATCATAAAACCCTAAAACCCCCAATTTTACCTTTTTGTTTCACTGTTGTTGTTAATCAAACCCGCTGCAAGTTCGTTGGGAAACGACCCAGGTTCCCTAATTCTACAAATCATTAATCGAACTTGGTTTATTTTGGGAGACACGGAAAATCTCTTTCCAACCTTCTTTGAGCTTCAAACCAGAAGATCATCCTCTTCGCTAGACGGTGGAGCATGCATGGAAGTACCTTTTCCAGAGAGAACCAAAGCCATTCCTGTTACTTTCTGCATAGACTTTCTTATTGGTTCTTATTGGTATGTATATAACAAAACAGAAGTGTTACGGATCTGTATAAGACTCAATAGCAATAAGGCCCAACAGTAGAGATAATGCATATCAAAACCTATTTAATATAGAGGAGGATCCTAACTCACCCATAGTCAAGGAATATCTTCATATATGATATAGCAGTTAGGATGCTTGGGTCGAAGATCACGCAAGGCCAAAAATATCCTACCTAAGGTACACTCCATAAATACAGAGGTCAAGTCCTAAGGTACACACGCTCTAATCTCTGAACTATTTACATTCCGTCACAATGTGCACACACCCCACCCCCTTGGGCGTGAGCCTTATTGTGTACAGTAATCCTACGCTCTCCTGGGTGCTTGCCTCATAGGTATTCAGGAAGAGCTCATTGATCCAATATCAAAGTACCAGTCAATCTGGCTGGACATTTGTGTTCTATTCCAGAACAGGAAGGAACAAAATTTGGAGCAAAGGCACAAAAATGAAGCAACCCATCCTTCAGTCACATTGCTATGAGCAACAAATAAATAAAATCTATTTCATGTAAGAGAAGACCATCTCTCCATTCTCCAATTACATTGCTATGAGCAACAAATAAACTACAAAATTGAAAAAGAAGCAACATCCGGCAGCATTCTTTGTTGGGAAACTGAAAACTTGAGGAAACATAGCCCTTTCAGCCTTCAATTCGTGCTTCCTTGAACCTGAAACCAGAGGTTAAAATGGAGGAAAGGTTTTTTCCATCAACAATGAATCTTACTATGAGGCTTTTTGTTAACAAGTATAACTGGAGAAGCAATTAGAGAAACAATATGAAGAAGTTGAAGAATCTTGTATTAATCTCAACAAGAGCAATATGCTCATACAATACAATAAACCCTAACTCTAAGGATCTAGGAGGGATTACCTTCTTTAGAGAGAGAGACTCAAATTAAACTCTCTCTAATATGGTAAAGCTCCACACTCAACACACACTAAACCACAATGATAAAAAATAAGGGGATAAGGTGAATTAAATTGACTAGTTTTCAATCAACAAAAAATACAAAACAAAGATTTATTCAATTTACAATCTTCTCCACATCTCTATTGACATGCTTCTCTTGTACTTCCTTTGGCTTCTTCACAACATCACATTTGCACTCACAATGAACAGAATGTGAATCCAGCAGCTACCACTTTCTTCAAAACCACTCACATGCCTTAAACTCTTCACCAAAATCATCAACATCTCGTACAGTACGTCATTGAAATGTGAACAAGTAAAACAAGATACACATAATGCTTTCATGTTGACTAGATCAAGTTCCTGTCATCCATTGTTCCAAAGGCATGTCTGATTGAGCCGCCATTTAGAATCACCATATTGCCAATCAAACTGTGATGACCCAGTATAAATTCCAGCATGAAGACTAAGAACTTCTGGTGTTGTACCTAACTTTGAAGCTGTCAGACGTGCCCAGGAGCTTGCTGCCATGATGGGTTTTCGTCAGGATCCACAATTTGCTCCTCCCATAAACATGTTTCCTGAGCAGATTGTAACAGATATTGCTGCCGCACATAAACCCACCAAGGTCCCTGTTCTTCGTCTTGATGCTCAAGGCAGGGAAATAGATGAACATGGAAATGTTGTTAATGTGACTAAGCCAAGAAACCTTAGCACATTAAAGGTCAACATCAACAAGTAGAAGAAAGATTCTTGAGTCTAATCCCCATTTCGATGATAGAATGAGCATCAACAAAACAAAACTCTTGATGCCCAAAAACATGCAAACGGTGTATTTCATGGAGTGTCTTCAACAAATATTTGCATTCTAATAAATGTCTTTGTCCCTGCCATTAATGAAGTAGTTGATAACAGCCTTCAAGTTGCACCCTCAAGAACACAAAGGAGAATCAACAAATCAGCCCAAATTCAAATGAAAACGGAATACACCGAAAGCGTCAAAGACAATTGTTACTCCACTAGCCGGTGACACAAGAGAAGAAGAATCCTTAATTGGTGAGTGTTATGGACTCAAATAATGGGTCTGGATGATCTGAGGCCCAAAGCGTGTACCATAGGCGGGAATCTCCCTTTAATCAGGTACATGATTAATTACCCATGGAATATGCCTATAATTGAGGCGCTGTACAGGTAATGGAGGAGGCACACCCAGAACGTGGGAGGCGCATAACAATGGTGGCAGGATGCAAGGCAAGGAGAATGAAACCCTAGGTAATCTCTATAAATAGGAGGTTGCCCAGCAGTCTCATTCTTCACGTTCACTATTCCATTCTTTACCAATCATGAAGCGCCGCTCTACAACTCTAGCCGATTTCTGACACAGGTCTCAACAATACCTGGATCTGGAGCAGATGGAGATAGCGACCCCGGTTGTAAAGAAGCGGGCTAAGAGCTCCCCACCTCGGGGAAGAGAGAGCCATGAGGGATACAAAAGAAGTTGAAGGTGGAATATCACCTAGAGGGGGGTGAATAGGTGATTACAAAATTCTTTCGCTGTTAGCTCAATAACACAGTCACCCACACAACAGATGTAAATCAAGGCAAAGTAAAGATAGGGAAGAGGAGATTGACACAGAGAATTTATACTGGTTCGGTCCAACTCTTGACCTACGTCCAGTCCCCAGAAACACTCCAGGATTTCACTAACTTACGATCAAATGATTACACCATCTGTAACACTCGGAGCAATTCTCTCTCTCGAATTACACTCCCCCTTACAAGTTGCAATCAAATGACCCAATCTCAAAGTCTCAATACTCTGAGATTCTTACAAGAAATAATAATAGATGAATGACTCTCTTTAAGAGCAGATAATCAAAAGCACTGAAGAGCAAAATATGACACAGTCTCAGCCGGAAGTATTCGAAAGTATTGGCAGGAAGTATTCAGAAAGTATCTCACAAGAGCTTAGTGGAACTAATCTCTTGAAAGTATATTTCAGTTTTGAGCGATTTCTTTGCTGTGTACGTGGGTGTGTTTAGTTGCTGACCCTTCTCCTATTTATACTAGTTATGATGACCGTTGTAGCTTCTCTTTTTGAATTCAAAAACATTCCATTCTTGCTGCATAATCAGATTTCATTCCGTTGAAGAATTTGGAAGATTGATGATGGTCATAATGTCAGCCCATGATTTCGTTTTGCTGAATATAACTTCGACGCGTCTTGTATCAACATTCCTGGTTCATTTTGAAGATATATTCCATAATTACAGCAAACTTTCTGATATTGCGTTTATTATAGAATATCACACGACCCAATCTGATTTCACATGACCCTGCACTATAATTCCAATATTCGAAAATCTCTGTGGTCAATGGTTAGAAATCAATTCATTAAAGATCATATTAAACTGAATTAAATGACAAAATCTCCATCTGCGGTCTCGACAGAGTGAACTGATTTCTTCCGTCAATACTCGAGTATTCCATACTCATACTCGAGTATCTCTGTGATTCAGATATGCCAGACGCTTCTAACTCGACCATACTCGAGTATTCAATGCTTATACTCGGGTATCTATGCTGTTCAGTTATATCGGAAGTCTTGATTCGAACTCTGTTGCTTTCAGTATTTCGAGTGTCCACTTTCGAAGATCATAACTTCCTTGTATGAACTCTGTTTAGGTTGGTTCAAGTCTTGATGGAAATCCCTTTGAGTCTTCTTTCAAATGGAACTGATTTCAGCTTCATCGGATTTCTAGTTTGTGAGATATACCCAAAACATTGAGGCTTGGTCAGTAGGGTGACGGTGATGTCACTCTCATCTTCAACAATTCATATCTATCTCATCTGACCTCCTTTGGACTTTAATCTTGTGCTACTAGGACCGTGTGGAAGTCTAGTTTCCAACAAAATTGGTTTCACCTTAATCCGATCTCTGGTTAGGAAGGTATCATTGAATTACCATAGGTCGCCAGTGCTGGACGTGAAACAGAGCTGATCAGAGTGGTGTCATACTCGAGTATTGATTATCCATACTCGGGTATTGTCGCGATTTAAGCACAGAAGTAGCTGTTTATGCCCCATACTTGAGTAGCCAAATACCATACTCGAGTATTGAAGTGTCATATTGAATAATTGAAGCATGATACTCGCGAGTACACGTTTGATACTTGAGTATTGACGAGATTCAAACGCAAGGAAGAGCTATTCATGCACAGGACTGTAGCAATTAAATTGTAGCAACTTTTATTCATTGGGAAGCTTGAATTTCCTTATTTTAACTCCGAATTTAGTCATTCCAACTTCCATATTTTTCGTATCAACATTACATCTACATTAAATATAAGAATCAGTCAAAGTATAAGATAAAGAGTAAATACCCTTTTTGGTTCCTGAAAAAATACGCGGTACCGATTTTGGTCCCTGAGTAAAAAAAATGTCATTTTTAGTCCATAAAATGGAAAAATAAGGTCACTTTTAGTCCTTTTTGGTCATTTTTTGTGGACATTTAATCCCTCACAAATTCCCAAAAAGTCCTTTTTAGTCCCTAAAAAGGACCAAAAATGACTTTTTTTTTTTACTCAGGGACCAAAATGGGTACCTCGTGTTTTTTCAGGGACCAAAAAGGGTATTTACTCTAAGATAAATGTAGTATGTAAACTTTTTGCTCTTTAAGAATGACATCTATATAAGACATCATCAAAACTAATCATATCCAACATTCTCCCCCTTTTTGATGATGTCAAATACTTTGAGAAAATATTTATGAATATGAAAAGCTAATAAACCCAGTATATTTTTCTTGCCATTCTCTCCCCCTTATTTGTCATTAGCAAAAAGTTGAAGTAGAGAAGAAATAGTTGTGGAGAGGTAAGTATGAAGACAAATTAGAAATGATTCTCTCTTTAATCATAGGTTAAGAAAATAACTTTCTTTCCCCCTTTTGTAAAGATAGTTTTCATTTTGATCTGGTGCCAGTTGGAATGTGTTTATGAAAACAAGTTTGAGAGAATTTGGAGAGGTTTTCAAAACATATTTCACAATTAAAGCATATAAATACCAAACATGTGCAAAATTCACTGAATATAAAAGGATAAAGTTCAGAAATGCTCATGTAGGTTCTGCAAATTGATGAATGATCAATGAAGGCCATTTGCTTGCTTTCTTCTTGTATGAGAGCATTTCCATCCTTCTCCTTTACTTTATATAGCTATTCTGCAGAATATGTCTCAGTTGGCTTCAAGAAGTTTTCTTCTACTTTGTAGAGCATATCACAGCTTCAGTGTAATCAAAACATCTTTCCTCAATGTAATAGTTTTTACTTGTAGTATATTTAGGAGAGTCTTTGCACAGACTGAGTTCTCCTGTCATAATTGTAAAACTTTCTTGCAGGAGAGATTTGTTAATGAAATTAGATGTCCAAATATTCCTTTCTGTATGATATTTTCAAATTGAGATAATGAAAGGAGAATATAATATTAACTCATCATCAAAACTAATAAAACATTGTGAGTGCAAATGAGTAAAATTTCTTCAAATAAAGGATATGAGTTTTTAAGATATAAAACACATGTTAATGTGAAACTCCCCCTTAATGAATGCATTCTCTCTTAGTAATACCAAATAATAATGTGATGCCAATGTTTAAGCACCGTGAAAGATTTCTTTGAAAGACTGACTCATACAGTATGCACACATCTTTTTCAATTGGAATAGAATGATTGTTGATTTAATGATGCACATATAAAAAGAGTTCTTTGAATGAACCACCTTTTTGAATGATGCTTTGACCATTAAATAAATAACAAGCATGTACAGTACTAGATGAAGAGAAAGATGAAGCAATGGAAGCTTTTGCAAAATCTGCAAAATAGTGCAGCATGATTTTTGAATGAATGCAATGACGCAATGTGAAAAAATTTATTCAAAGATTAACCAGCATTCATTTGAGATGCCAAAAATACAAAGGAAGCAGTTTCCATTTAAGGTGCCAGGGCCCATGATATTGATTGAAGGCAATGCTTTAATATAATATTGAAAATCTGATGCCAAGCAACCATTATTGATTAAATGATACAACTCGTCATATATCTATACTGCAGAATACTTTTCAAATTCTTCATTTTTGAAAAACGATGCAATTCAAGTACTTTATCAAATGAAGAAGAATGATGTTTTAATTCAATGCAACATATATATATTTTCTTTTGAATGAATAAATGACACACAACTTTGTCAAATGCTGCATTTAATCAGAGAGGCATCCTGACAGTACTTGAGTACTCCACTTGAATACTTGAGTATTGCCCCACTACTTGCATAACAACAGTTAATACTCAAGTATGCAGTACTTAGATATTTTAATTAATTAAAATAAGTACTGAAATACCTCATTTTCAAGTGTGTATTGTGAACACTTGAATTTATATGATGTGCAAATTGATCATTAAGCATCAAGGGGATGATTCAGGGATGATTTTCGCAAATGATAATGTACAGTACTCAAGTGTTGTACTTACCTACTCGAGTAGTGTTGAGATGATCTGTCAGCTGTAGCTTCCT
The DNA here is from genome assembly GCA_025563575.1 of Acacia pycnantha. Taxonomy (NCBI): domain Eukaryota; kingdom Viridiplantae; phylum Streptophyta; class Magnoliopsida; order Fabales; family Fabaceae; genus Acacia; species Acacia pycnantha. The sequence goes on from JAMWYP010000142.1 coordinate 564,401, forward strand.
CAGTTTGTCAGTACCTGGGTATTGATTTGGGATACTCGAGTATCAACTACTTCAGAAATTTCTTCTAGTTTCTGCCTCGACAGTACTCGAGTATGTATCCAGGATACTCGAGTATTGGTCTGTTTCCTTTGTCAGCAATATGAAAATCCCGATATTGCTCGAGTATTGTTACATAGTACTCGGGTATTATCAATTCAAAGCAACTTGTTGAACATTCTGCAAAACAAAGTACTAGATACTCCTTGCTACCCAATATTTCTTGAATCCACATAATATTAGACAAGACAACTCTCATGTTCTTACAGAAATAAATCATATGATATTTGAACAAAGAGCATACAGCACTTGTAAACAATTAACTGTTTTCAAAGAATAAGGATTTGAACATTTGAAATCAATGAAAACTAGTTTGGCCAAAACTTTTGCAGAAACACTGAAATTCTTGAATAAGATTTGATTCATCTGACTTATTTCTGTTTAATCCAATTGAACGAATAGAAGCTTCATGATAATTAGATAACAGAAATCAGAATTTAAAGTTTGGATCATAATCAGAAACAGAAACAGAATCTTCATCAGAGTTAGCAATCAGAATGGATCAGAGATTTGAAACATAATCAGAGTTAGCAGCAAAAATAGAATGCAGCAATAAGCACACTGCATAACTTAGATATGAAGCACAAATCTCTCTTCCATAGAGGATTCAAAATATTACAGAATTGCAGTAGAGTTTCAAAAGCAAATATAAGGAAGGTAGCAGAAAGTTATACAAAATATTTAAAACATGAGCTGCTCCATTCCATATAATTTTACCCCAAACAAATAAGTTTAATCCAATGAATCAAAAAGGGTAATAATCATGTCAAGAGTGCTATTCCTCAATGACAATTTGGAAATACACTTTAAGTAGAAAAGATGTCATTGAAATGCATCTCATGTAATCCCTGGATAAGATTAAAATTTCAAAAATGATAATGAAACATGCAGATTGTTTCAAATCTTGAATGTTCTTTCAAACCGAAATAATGCATCAAAATTTTCATGAGTGAAAGATTCATTTTGAAGTATATTTGAAAATCAGTGCATACTAAAAATGAAAGTCAATAGATTGAATATATCAGTATGCTTTGGATTAGAGAGAATGTTGAATATTCCAGTTGAAGAGTTTGCTGAAAAGCAAGAGTCATGAAGGTAGAGTACTAAAGAAACATTCTTAGCACAACAGAAGTATATAAGCACAATGACTTTGCTATTGACCAGTAGATAATCTTGCATTTTAGAATTAAAATTATATGAATGCTATAGGCAAGACTATGAATACAGTTACTCAAAATAAGGATGGAAGACAAATGCTGAAGTACTTGAGCAACTAAGAGAATACCAGGATTCTTGAATGATGAAGTACATATTAATCCAAATGATTAGGCTTTCAGAAGATTATCCTAGTAGGTTATTCCATTAATGGTTAATGCATTATCATTTAATGCACTAATAAACATTTATAAAGCTTGGAATAACTAGGCCATTGAAAAATTTATGTAGTAAGCATAACAGATTCACAGATTGAATTCTTTTCTTTAAGATAGACTTGAAACTAATATATGAATGGCTCATTAGACATGAAGTTCAACTAGTTCAAGAATGAAACTAGACAGTTCAAGCAACATATTGAATTCCAAAGATGAATATATGAGGGATAGAGAAAATTCTACCAAACAGATTTGAAGCATATCCAACATTCAGTATACAACATTAACTTTCAATTTGAAACATCATTTGAATGTAATCAAAGTATTTTTCAAATCTATCTGAAATGATTTCACACTATGAATATTTTTCAAGATGTTTGTATGCATTTTTACAAAACAAGGTAAATCAAACCGATTTTAGAATTGTGCATTTCAAAAACATGAAATCAGAAAGTAATGCACAGATTCACTTTTGATCCATTTAGCAATCTGAAAAACATTTTGAATGGTCATAACTAATTGATTGCTAATGGAATGCAATAATGGACAATTATTCATTACCCAAATATGAATTTCATATAAGCATAGTATGGGGTAAGGATTAGATATCACCGTAATTCCTCTTGTCCTTGTAGATGCTTGCTTGATTAAGGTGAATTGATGTAGATGTCTCCCTTTTTGACGTTCACCATCAACATCAAGCATAGCCTATTTAGCTTCCTCAAGACTTGAATTATTTCTCTATGTTGCATTCTTGAGAAGCTTTTTCTCTTCCTACAAAACCATATAAGTATTTTTCTTTCTTGGTATCCAACCTTACTTGGATCCAATCAATGTTAGCTTGTAGGAACCAAAATTTGCATGCTCTTATGAATATGATCAATTCAACATAATTGAGCATAATGAACTAAACATGATTTTATGCTTAAAAGAGATATTTTCTTTTCAAATCATCATGTATGCAAAAAGAATTAAACTATTAAACATTGCAATCCCTTTATAAACTTACTAAGTGGATTTTTAAGGGTTAAAAATAATTTCAAAATAGTTTGCAATGCTTATTCCTAAGGTTACAACATATAAAACCTCAATGAATATTTCAGATGATAGGAAAGGAGGTTTTACCATTGTATACCTTTACCTTAGATACTTAGAGGATCGACTTTGCTTACCCACTGCCTCTTATGTCTTTCGATGGGTTTCTGCAAAGTTGTCTCAAGGGGTATAGACTTCATGAGTCTTCTGCTTGGTACTTGAGAGGATCTCCTTTTTGGTTCATAAGAAGCTCTTTGATTCCTCATCTTCTCTGCTCCTTTGTGTCCATTATTTTTGAAATCAGTCTGCACACACAAGGCAATAGATGGACATTTTGGTACCCACTTATACTTGGGTCCTTCATTGTTAGTTCGAACCTTAGGGAAAACATAAGTTCCCTTTGGTACCCATTGATAGTTACCAACAGGCTTATCTCTTCTATCTTTCCTATGAAAGCAAGATGAAGTATTGTGTCCCTTTCGGTTACAATAATTACAATGAGCAAATGGATTTGAGTTATGAACTGATTTCTGAAAATAATTCAAATAATGTTTTCCACCAGTTTTCTTTTTACCTTTCTTCTTGTCAAAAGTAGGATTGTATCCTATGCCTGATCATCATTAGTAAACCTTTGAGCTTTTAAAATAACATTTAACATTTCACTACCTTTAGTGAATTTCTCAAGAGTTTTTGTAAGACACTCATTCTTTTTCTTCAGAGTAAGGCATTCACCACAAATGATATTTTCAGGGGAAGAGAGATTTTCTACTTGCTGTTCAAGAGTTGTATTTTTCTTTTTCAAAGTAATATATTTTTCAGCAAGTTTTTCAAACTCATTTTGAACAAGATTATACTCAGCAAACAATTCATCATAAGTAGGTTTTGCATCATTATCAGGGCAAATTGGGTAAACCGAATTTTCACAAGAAGTTGAAGGTGAATTCTTTGTTTTTTAAGCAGTTTGTTTTCCTTTCTGGTAGTAATAAGTTCTTTTGCAATCTTTTTGAATTCAGAATGTAAATCATTGTATTCAGAAAATAACTCATCATAAGTGGGTTCAGAATCACATACCTCTTCGTCATTTTCTGATTGTTCTTCTTCTGCAACCAAACAGATATTTGTAATTTCTTCTTCTTCTATGCCGGAGGTTCCTTCGTATGCAATTTCTAAGGCTTTCCACATCTCCTTGGCAGTAGATAGATTGCAGATGCGGGAATACTCCTTTTGACTGAGAGCATCATGAAGCATCAGGATGGCTTTACTGTTAAGAGTCACTTTCCTTCTGTCATCCTCATTGAATTCATCTTCAGCCTTTAGAACATTATTTCCTCCTACAATTTTTGTAGGAACATAATCTCCATGCTCTATTACTTGCCAAAGACCATACTTCGTAGCTAACACGAACACTCTGAATTTTACTTTCCAAAACGAATAATGTTCTTCATTGAAGCCAGGTGGTCTGTTGATTGATGCACCTTCAGGTAATATTCCTTCCATGATCTTATCTCGGGATGTTAAGCCCAACTGAGAAACCAGGCTCTGATACCAAATGAAGGTGGAATATCACCTAGAGGGGGGGTGAATAGGTGATTACAAAATTCTTTCGCTGTTAGCTCAATAACACAGTCACCCACACAACAGATGTAAATCAAGGCAAAGTAAAGATAGGGAAGAGGAGATTGACACAGAGAATTTATACTGGTTCGGTCCAACTCTTGACCTACGTCCAGTCCCCAGAAACACTCCGGGATTTCACTAACTTACGATCAAATGATTATACCCTCTGTAACACTAGGAGCAATTCTCTCTCTCGAATTACACTCCCCCTTACAAGTTGCAATCAAATGACCCAATCTCAAAGTCCCAATACTCTGAGATTCTTACAAGAAATAATAATAGATGAATGACTCTCTTTAAGAGCAGATAATCAAAAGTACTGAAGAACAAAATATCACACAGCCTCAGCAGAAAGTATTCAGGAAGTATTGGCAGGAAGTATTCAGGAAGTATCTCACAAGAGCTTAGTGGAACTAATCTCTTGAAAGTATATTTCAGTTTTGAGCGATTTCTTTGTTGTGTACTTGGGTGTGTTTAGATTGCTTGACCCTTCTCCTATTTATACTAGTTATGATGACCGTTGTAGCTTCTCTTTTTGAATTCAAAAACATTCCATTCTTGCTGCATAATCAGATTTCATTCCGTTGAAAAATTTGGAAGATTGATGATGGTCATAATGTCAGCCCATGATTTCGTTTTGCTGAATATAACTTCGACGCGTCTTGTATCATCATTCTGGTTCATTTTGAAGATATATTCCATAATTACAGCAAACTTTCTGATATTGCGTTGATTATAGAATATCACACGACCCAATCTGATTTCACATGATCCTGCACTATAATTCCAATATTCAAAAATCTCTGTGGTCAATGGTTAGAAATCAATTCATTAAAGATCATATTAAACTGAATTAAATGAGAAAATCTCCATCTGAGGTCTCGACAGAGCGAACTGATTTCTTCCGTCAATACTCGAGTATTCCATACTCATACTCCAGTATCTCTGTGATTCAGATATGCCATACGCTTCTAACTCAACCATACTCGAGTATTCAATGCTTATATTCGGGTATCTATGCTGTTCAGTTATATCGGAAGTCTTGATTCGAACTCTGTTGCTTTCAGTATTTCGAGTGTCCACTTTCGAAGATCATAACTTCCTTGTATGAACTCCGTTTAGGTTGGTTCAAGTCTTGATGGAAAGCCCTTTGAGTCTTCTTTCAAATGGCACTGATTTCAGCTTCACCGGATTTCTAGTTTGTGAGATATACCCAAAAAAGTGAGGCTTGACTGTATGACGGTGATTTCACTCTCATCTTCAACAATTCATATCTATCTCATATGACCTCCTTTGGACTTTAATCTTGTGCGATTAGGACCGTGTGGAAGTTTAGTTTCCAACAAAATTGGTTTCACCTTAATCCGATCTCTGGTTAGGAGGATATCATTGAATTACCATAGGTCGCCAGTGCTGGACGTGAAACAGAGCTGATCAGAGTGGTGTCATACTCGAGTATTGTTTATCCATACTCGGGTATTGTCGGGATTTGAGCACAAAAGCAGCTGTTTATGCGCCATACTTGAGTAGCCAAGTACCATACTCGAGTATTGAAGTGTCATATTGAATAATTGAAGCATGATACTCGTGAGTACACGTTTGATACTTGAGTATTGACGAGATTCAAACGCAAGGAAGAGCTATTCATGCACAGGACTGTAGCAATTAAATTGTAGCAACTTTTATTCATCGGGAAGCTTGAATTTCCTTATTTTAACTCCAAATCTAGTCATTCCAACTTCCATATTTTTCGTATCAACATTACATCTACATTAAATATAAGAATCAGTCAAAGTATAAGATAAATGTAGTATGTAAACTTTTTGCTCTTTAAGAATGACATCTATATAAGACATCATCAAAACTAATCATATCCAACAGAAGTCCCCGTATTCGTGACACCAGTAGAAAACCCCGGGATGGTAGGGTTGATGCCAAGTATGAAAGATACACCCCACTGAAGATATCCCAGGCAAAGTTGTGGAAGGAAGTATGCGCAACGGAAATGAAGAAGGTGGAAAAGCCTCGGCCCCTCGGTAAGCGAGCAACTGCAAACAATACTCGGTTTTGTGAATTCCACGATCAACGCGGTCACACAACTGAGCAATGCTGGGATCTCAGGGATGTCGTGGAGAAATTTGTCCGTGAAGGGAAACTCCAGAAGTACGTCATCCAGACCCAGGGCAAGCAAGGTAACAAGCGACAAGGGGAAGGCCGAGGAAAGAGCCTACCTTCATAAAAAAGAAGAAGAGACCTGAAAAAGAAGACCGATGACAGTGATGACGAGTTTCCTGAAGCCAAGTATGACTGTAATGTAATCAGTGGAGGCTTTGGTGGCGGAGGGGACTCAACTAGTTAGCGACAGAAATACCTTAGGGAGGTATTGTCAATCCGAGATCACCCAAGGTTCAAAGAAGATTCGGGCAGATCTGATCTCCTCGTGCTGAGCTTTACCAACAAAGACTTGGAGGACGTCGCGCCTGGACACCATGACGGATTGGTAATAACGGGAACTTTGGTCAATTTCCGCGTTAAGAAGATTTTTGTGGATAATGGGAGTGTAGTTGACATCATACTTTGGGACGCGTTCAAGCAGATGAACTTTGACTCGGATATTCTGAAGCCATGCAAAATGACCTTGATCGGTTTCAATGGTCAGGATACTCGTCCAAGGGGGTATGTCAATCTTAAGCTGACCTTGGGAGAGGAGCATGCGTTTAAATCTGAAAGGGTTTGGTTTGTAGTTGCTAATTTCCCCTCCTCGTACAATATAATCTTGGGTCGACCAACTATTCACAATTGGGATATGTTGGTATTGACTAAGCATCAGAAGTTGAAAATGTTCAACAGAAAGAATAAAGTTGTGACTGTGAAGGGGGATCAAAAGGAGTCCCGGCAATGCTATTTCAATACGGTTAAGGAAGCCAAGGGCGATCCAGCCCACTTGTCGCGGGCCAGTACGAGCAAAGTCCCCGAGGCAAAGTCGGCAGAAAAGTTGGTCAACTTGGTGGAATTCGATTTGCGCGAAGAGGAGAAAATGGGTAAGACGGAACCCAATGGCGAGATGGAGGATCTAGTTCTTGGTACGGAGCCAGGACAGGTTACGAAGATTGGCAGGACACTTGATCCCGAGATGCGAGAAGAGCTTGAGAGGTTCTTGCAGGATAATAAAGATGTGTTTGCTTGGCATCCATCTGAGATACCTGGCATCGATCCAGGTACCTGGCATTCGACCGGGGTCCAGCCTGGTATCCCAAAAGAAAAGAAAACTCGGTGATGACAGGAGGAAAGCCCTGGAGGGTCACGTGGTGGAATTATTGGAAGTCGGTTTAATCCGGGAAATATAGTACACTACGTGGCTATCTAATGTTGTCCTTGTCAAGAAGCTTAATGGAAAGTGGAGAGTCTGTACGGATTACAAGGATCTGAACAAAGTATGCCCTAAAGACTCCTTCCCAATGCTGAATATTGATCAACTCGTTGATAGCTCTTCCGGGTTTCAGTTGCTATCTTTCATGGATGCATATTCTGGTTACAATCAGATTGCCATGCACCCCGAGGACCAAGCAAAGACGACATTCATCACTAAAAGGGAAAACTACTGTTATAATGTGATGCCCTTCGGCCTGAAGAATGCGGGAGCCACATACCAGAGAATGATGAATCAGGTCTTCGAAGACCAGTTGGGTAAAAATGTGGAGGTATACATAGACGACATGATCGTCAAGTCGATGAGTAGAGTCAACCACGTGCAGGAGTTGCGATTGACTGGACGATTGGCAGCGTTAACTCGGTTTTTACCCAAGACAGTCGAGAACTCTCTCCCATTTTTTAAATTGTTGAAGAAGGAGGCGTCGGGCGGTTGGAACGCAGAATGTGATGCGGCTTTCGCTAAAATTAAGCAATGCTTATCCACACCACTGGTGTTGACCAGGCCAGAGGAAGGAGAGAGTTTGATTTTGTATTTGTCAGTGGGTAACGACGCTGTGAGCACGATACTGGTCAGAGAAACCATGGAGGGCCAGAGTCCGGTCTATTTTGTAAGCCGGGCTTTGCAAAGTTCAGAGTTGTGATATCAGAAGTTGGAGAAAATGGAATTCTCCCTACTGATAGCAGCTAGACGGCTCCGTCCTTACTTCCAAAGTCATCCTATTGTCGTCCGTACAAATCAGCGAATTCGGCAATTTCTTCATAAGCCGGATTTAGCGGGGCGAATGGTAAGTTGGGCTATTGAGCTATCCGAGTTCGATATTGTATATGAAGCTCGGCATGTCATCAAGTCCCAGGCTTTGGCAGATTTTGTAATGGAGTTAACCCCAGCGCAGGGAAGTGAAGCTCAGGACACTTGGAATTTGTTCGTCGATGGATCATCGAATGTTAAAGGAAGTGGAGCCGGGATCATTGTTGAAAGTCCCGAGGGTATCTCACTGGAACTTTCCCTGCGCTTCAACTTTTCCACCTCAAACAACCAAGCTGAATATGAGGCTTTAATTGCTGGCCTGCTTCAGGCAAAGGAGAGCGGGGCTCGTCGAGTACAAGTTTCTACTGATTCTCAATTAGTGGCAGCCAAATCAACGGCACGTACCAAGCCAAAGGACCCCTAATGATCAAATACTTGGGGAATGTGAGGGAAGTCATCACGGAATTCGACGAAGTAGCCGTGGTACACATTCCAAGAGGAGAAAATGTGAGGGCTGACGTTTTCTCCAAATTGGCGAGCACGAAAAGCCCAGGAAATCACCGCACTATTGTTCAACAGAACCTCTTGGAACCTAGTTGCGTGATGATCATCTCAGAGATTAGTGACTGGAGGAAACCCATTGCTGACTATCTGGAGAGAGGGATCCTCCCATATGAGCCATTAGAAGCAAAAAAGCTGACGAGAGCGGCGGCTTCCTATGCGCTTGTCAATGATCAATTGTATAGGAAGGGTTTTCATTCTCCGATGATGAAATGCCTCGCGGAAAATGAAGCCTGGTATGTCCTTGCCAAGATACACGTAGGAATAAATGGTCACCATATGGGAGCTAAGGCCTTGGCTAGGAAAGTTGTACGAGCTGGATATTTATGGCCCACCATGGCTATAGACGCAAAGGATCATGTTCAAAAATGTGATAGCTGCCAAAAACATGCTAACACTATCAGGTCACCTCCAACCCAGCTTCAGGTAATTTCGGCACCATGGCCATTTTTTAAATGGGGAATAGACTTATTAGGACCATTCAAACGAGCGGCTGGACAATTACGATGGCTCATCGTGGCGGTGGATTACTTCACAAAGTGGATTGAGGTCGAGCCTGTCGCCACGATCACGTCAGCTCGAGTGCAGAAGTTATTGCAAAAGAATATTATATCGCGGTTTGGAATTCCGGTAGAGATCGTCACAGACAACGGAACCCAGTTTATTGACAAAGGCTTCCAAAAGTTGGTATCTGATTTCCACATCCAACAACACTTCGCATCTGTAGAACATCCGCAATCCAGTGGACAAGCTGAAGCAGCCAATAAAGTCATAGTGGACGGATTAAGAAAGCGGATGGAAGAGGCTACGTCTAGTTGGGTAGACCAACTGCCTTACGTCTTGTGGGGATACCGGACTAGCATCCAATCTTTAACGGGTGAAACACCCTTTAGGTTAACATATGGATGTGAGGCCATGATCCCGGTAGAGATTGGGGAGTCGTCTTGGCGAAAGGTTATAGCCCTTCAGAACGAAGAGGAGAACAATGATGCAATCGCGGTTGAGTTAGATTTGGTGGATGAAATCCGAATTGCGGTACATTGCCGAGACTTGGCAGCTAAACAACTCATCTCAACCCGATATAACAAGAAGGTGCGACCTCAGTCATTTGAGAAGGGAAGCCTCGTCCTTCGGAGGGCTGACATCGGCAACAAAAATGCCACAGAGGGTAAGCTTGCTCCTAATTGGGAGGGTCCTTATCGAGTTATGGAGAATCTCGGGAAAGGAGCTTACAAGTTGGAGACATTGCAGTAGAAGGCTGTGAAGCGAACATGGAATGCAGACAAGCTGAAGGCTTATTATAGTTGAAGCCCATACTTGAGAGAGTGCGGTGCCGTTGAAAGATCATGTAATGAGTTAACGTGTTTGAAACTGGCATGGTTTTTCCTGAAAGACGGGTTGTAATTATAAATCCATGAATGAAAGGGTTTCTTAGCCCGGTTTCCGCAAACTGAATTGTTGTCTACCTTATGATGATTAAACATGTAGAAATCAGGATGTTCAAGTCCGACTTTCAAAATCATGTCCAAAGTAAACATGTAGAGGCCAGGATATTCAAGTCCGACTTCGAAAATCATGTTCGAAATAAAACATGTAGAGGGCAGGGTAGTGAAACCCGCCTTCAATAATCGTGTATAAGTTAAACATGTAGAGGCCAGGATATTCAAGTCCGACATCCAAAATCATGTCCAAAATAAAACATGTAGAGGGCAAGGTAATGAAACCCGCCTTCAATAATCGTGTATAAGTTAAACATGTAGAGGCCAGGATATTCAAGTCCGACTTCCAAAATCATGTCCGAAATAAACATGTAGAGGGCAGGGTAGTGAAACCCGCCCTTAAAAATCGTGTATACTTAAACATGTAGAAGTCAGGATAAGGAAACCTGACTTCCAAAATCATGTCCGAAATAAACATGTAAAGGGTAGGGTAGTGAAACCCGCCTTCAAAAATCGTGTGCAGTATGAACAAGTAGAAGTCAGGGTAGTGAAACTCGACTTCCAAAATCATGTTCAATATAAACATGTAGAAGTCAGGATAATGAAATCTGACTTCCAAAATCATGTTTAACATAAACTTGTAGAATGCAGGATAGTGAAATCCTCCTTCAAATGCGTGAAGGTCACTTAATTCACAGGGGCATATTGATGTGGAGGTTAGTGTCAACATTGGTAAAAACAACTCAGGGCACATGGAAAACAAACATTTTGTGCTTAAATTGTTGCTTGCATACATAAAGTTATGGCCCACGGCCAGCAAATTGCAAAAACAAGAAAAACAGAAAGTCCCTGGACAAAACCCAGGCAATTACAAACGACTATAGTTGTGATTGCATCTCAGTGGCGGACAGGGAGGGTTGCTCATCTTCACTCTCCTCAGCCCCAGGAGGAATCAATTTCCCCTTATCACTGACATATGCCAGGAGGTGCAGCCCGGTGGTTTTTAGAGTGGTATCGGGAATCAGGACCCAGATTTTAGCAACAGCATTCTCAAAGGACTGTCTGGCAGCTTGGCCATACTTGACAATCTTGGCTTTGGCGTTACCAAGCTCGGCATCCTTTTCTTTGTGAACGCCTTTCAAATGTTCGTTGTCCGAGGTCATCCTCTCCACTAATAGCACATCCCTTCGATGAAGATCTTCTAAGCGATGCAAGTCGGCTTGGGCTGCAGTTAGGTCAATCTGCTTTCCAGTCAAGTCGGCCTGGGCTGCAGTCAAACCAGTTTGCGTCACAATCAGTTCGGTTTGGGCCGCAGCCATCTCGTCAATGGCTATGACAAGCTTCCCGTTGAGAGTAAGCACTTCTCGGCACAGCTTCTCTTGCTCGGCCTTAGACGCCTATAGTTCTTCTTGAGCTCGGTCTCTCTCCCCCGTGACTTGGGCCAGATATGCATCACTTTTAAAGGCATCCCGCTCGGTCCTGAGATCATTCCGTTCCTTCATTACCTTTTCAAGTATGTACGCCGTTTTGGATAGATGTTTGGTAACAACAGTCAGTGTCTCCGACTTGTCGGTATACTTGAGTTTAAGGGCGGCATAGGGTCGGATCAGGGAGGCAGTCTTGTGGGTTTGTATCTCCATATCGATCAACTCAAGCTCCTCTTTATTGGTAAGCTTGGAGGGAGATTGAAATTGAGCAGGGGGACGCAGAACATCTTTAACAGCCTGGCTCATCCCTACTGTCCAGAGAGCCCCTCTGGACAGAGTGGTATGGTTAACGGGCATTGTATCAGTGGTCGGGGTGGAAGGTACTGGTGAGGCCGGTGTGGGGGTCGTAGCTGGTGCTTCCTCTGCGACCTACTTACCCTTTGTTTTCTTGGCTCTTTTCTCTCCGCGCTTTGACCCACCTTTGGGCGCGGAGCATTTGCAGGGAGCCTTGGTAGTAGCTGCCTTCTCCGTGACAGTAGGCTGGTTACCCACAGTAGGATCATTTGTAGCAGGAGGGGCCTGAATCTCCTCAGGGTTTTCTGGAACTTTGTCGAAGACCTCGATAAATATGGTTTTCCCATGTTTTTTCCTGCACGGTAAAAAGAAGAATGTCATTAAAGAAAAGAGATAATGGCAAATCCACTTTCGGTGACTACAGGAACATATCAATGCATAACCCCATACTCTTCGTTGTACGCCGTCTAACTAAGGGGGTGGGGATGTGTTCGGCGGGGTCCATTAGCGACTCGAGGGTACTGGAGAGAGTTGTAAGCTTCACCACCGCCGCTTCTTCTTCATCAGACAAGCTAGCCGGCTTGGGAGCATAATCTCCATATTTAAATTTGTGATGGGCGTTTGTCCAGTATAAGGGGAATCTTCCCTCAAGTTCCCCGAAAGCGTCGGTCTGAAGAAACCACGGGCAGTGACTAGGATTGGCCATAACTTTGACAAACGCTTGTTTAAAGTTCTTCCAGGACTCGATGAAAGCTCTAAAAAGCATACGCTCGCTTTTTCCCCGGAGCAACGTCCACCCAAACCACGTCGTAGCGCCACTTCCTTCGAAAATTCTTGTCTCTAGGGGGCGTAGAAAGTCATAAACATCGGGACAGTGCAACAGATTTCCAATTCCCGACACAAGTTCTCAAAGGCAATGGCAAAATCCCATCCGTTGGGATGAAGTTGCGAGGGAGCTAGGTGTAGGTAGTTTAAAAGGCATATTTGAAAGTCGGAGAAGGGTAGCCTTACGCCGAGTAGGGTGATAACATCTCGGTAAAGGAAAAAGAAATGAGGTTCGTGAGGCTCGCTTTTTCGTGACCGAGCCGTGGCAACTGATTCATCATCAAGGGGAAGTCTTACTGTATATCCTTCTCCATCCCTTATGCCGGTTAGTGGGATTTCAGCCGCAATCATGGTATTTTTAATCCGGGTCATGCAGGCGTTAACGGCTTTCTTCAGAGAGTTTGGAGGCCGTACAGAGCCGGAAGAGCTGCACTCATCCGTGGTGGATGGGACAGAGGTGCGTGCTGATGAGGCCATCTAGACCTAAAATGCAGAAAAAGTGTAAAATCAGATGATATATACCTGATTTAGATGTTGGCCTAATCATTCTTGGATCCCTCGAAACCGCTTGGGATGGCGGAAGTATGTTATGTCAACAGTAACCTAAAACCAAGTCCGCATCCTTATCTCGGCCAAGTCTAGCAAGGTCGATGCTTTTATAGCAGCATTGATCACATGGGGTTGGACCCTGGGCTATTCGGCGAGAAGAGATAGGGGGCTGGGTTAAGGGTGTCAAGATAGGTGGCTTATCTTGGTGACCAGAAAAGCTTCTGGTTGGGGTTTTCGTACTCTCAGTTCCGATGGACCAAAACCGAAACTTACGTGGATCGGAAAAGGCTCAGAAACCCCCCATCCAGGTATATTGAAAGTTTCATGGAGTTCTTGATCGGTTGGAATGGAGAGTTTTTGTTTAAATGGATAAGGTATGGTACGAGCCATTTCCTAAACCCAGAAAACCTAAAAAACCCAGAAAACCCAAAAAGCAGAAAACCCTACTCAGAAAACTCAATAGAACAGTGCCAAAGATTTCAAAAATCCTCAAAGACCAGACACAGAGAATGTGACGAATGAGAAAATTTGAGAAAATATGAAATCTGAAAGAGCCGTTGCAATACCTTATGAAAAATCTGAGCAGGTGATGAGCGAATGCTGGCAAGAGCGGACTTTCGTCAAGGCTATCGTCGAGAAAGCAGGCTAACGCTCAAAGTGCAAAATGTTCAAATGCAGAAGAGTCAGGAAATATATAGGTTTTCAAATTCAAAATAATTTGAAAAGGTTTTTGAATTTGAAACGACGGGGGCAGTTGCATCCACATAGCCTGAAAATTAGGGCTAATACCCTAAAAGCGTAAGATGGTTTTTCCTGAGATGACGCAAGCATTAAATGCGCACAGATTTCAAGCGCCAATAACGTGGCACCAGCGTCAGGAAGGGCAGTTACACGCTATGATGCGCCAATACAAAAAGGAGCGACGCGACTTTACATATGCATATGAGGTACATGTTATTTGCCTGGGATTCCTTGTAATAATTTTAGCCCGGTTCATTACAACGGAGTTCAGTTCGAAATAGTTACTACAAGTGCTTATGATGATCATAACCGTGTCAACGGGGCATAGGGCAACTCGATTAAGATAACAGCGGTCATGACCGGGTTGATGCGACGTGAGTAATTCCGGCATTTCATTAAGATATGTTTGGTATTTGTATTTAAATGGGGATGAAGGGCCCAACCGGGTTAAACGTTTAGTTGACCTCGGCGAACAAAAGGAAACGGAAGGGTCATGCGACAGTAAAGGCTGTCTTTACGCGAATGGTGGTTTCCTTTCCAAGAAAAAGAATAATGACTGTGGTTAAAGGGCGTGACCATTAAATGCGCGCTATGACCAAGGGCGGCTGAAACTGGCCAATAAATGCAAAGATACGATTGTGTGATATCAGATAAAGCAAACGGTCATCAAATTAGAAAATGCCACGTGTCTCCATCTTACCTGAGATTGGGGGCAACATGCGTATAGAGAGTTTTGAAACAACAAATTCGGTATAATTCGGATGAGACAATCTCAGGTGCAATGAAGATACCGGGATAATGGTGCAAACCCGGTTAGCTGAAAATCTCAGGTGCAATGAAGACACCGGGACAGTGGCACAAACCCGGTTAGATGAAGTTAAGAAAATGAAAAAGCTGAGTAAACGTGCTATGCCAAAATAAATAAAGCCTTGCTTCACCGATGAGGAAACCGGATATCTATTCCAAATTGAACATGGGATGGCGAGCAGGTAATCTTGACAGCTCAGAAACCTGAACTTCCAAGCTTGAGGGAAACTGTTATGGACTCAAATAATGGGCCTGGCTGACCTGAGGCTCAAAGCGTGTACCATAGGCGGGAATCTCCCTTCAATCAGGTACATGATTAATTACCCATGGAATATGCCTATAATTGAGGCGCTGTACAGGTAATGGAGGAGGCACACCCAGAACGTGGGAGGCGCATAACAATAGTGGCAGGATGCAAGGCAAGGAGAACGGAACCCTATGTAATCTCTATAAATAGGAGGTTGCCCAGCAGGTGTGCTCTTCACGTTTACTATTCCATTCTTTACCATTCAGTCTCACTGTGCACACACACCACCCTTCTGGCGAAAAGCCTACCCGTGTAAGCACAATGATCGCTGAACATCCTCTGATATCTCCTTCATAGATATCAGTGGATGATCCTTTCTTCTTTGATGCTCTATTCTTAAGACACCGTTGAGGAAACCTTTGATCCGATATTAATACCTCCTAGCCCATTGAGGCTAGACATTTTTTTTCTACATCAGAACAGTGAGAAAATATCGTATTTCTTATCGCTTAACAACATCTAAATTCTTGATTTTGTTGTTGCTTCTGCTGGTGAATAGTACTGTGAATTTTTCCGTTTCTCTCCTTCTCTGTTCTTCTCTCATTCTTTTCCACTGCAAATTTATTCCATGACAGAGAATCAGTCATTTTGACAACATGAACTTAGCACATTAGGGATTTCTGCGTAGCTTCTTCCATCGTGAATCGGACTCTGTTCTTAGGGGCTCGAGATCACAAATGTCTAGAGGCAAAAAACCGCACTCGACAGAACATTTAGGGCATCGTGCGAGCAAGATCATGAATATATGGAGGTGAAAAACTGCACTCGACAAAACATTTAGGGCTCAAATGTGATTGGGAAACCAAGATAGGTTGTGACCGAGTGGAGGAAAAATCTTGCCGTGGAATCTTAGATTGTGCTCCGCCGCTGGGCTAGACGCAGACTTCAACGGCAGCGGCTAATACATCTTCGGGGTTCTTGAAAGATCGAGCAGCAAGACAAGATCGATCAATACGCTAATGGATGGTGAGATGTCGTCATCTTCGGCCGTTTCTTGGCTCTAAGGAGGAAGACGTTGTCGTTTTGCGGCTGTTTCTTTTTTTCTTTTTCTTTTTTGTATTTGAAAAATTTTAGGCTGGGGTAGACACTGGTATCCCACCAGGGCCAAGGCATACCTTTAGGCTCAAAGAGCGCTTATAGAGGTACTTACAAATCGCCCACCAATGAGGCCCTCACATCGACCAGAGGGAATCTAACCTCTTTCCTTTTTGGGTGAAGGCCAACGCCTTAGCCAACTGTGTCAATCCTCATTGGCTTTTGCGGCTGTTTCTTGACACTAAGGAGGAGAAATTTTCCTACTGTAGTCAATATTGTGGGCCGATCCACCAGTTCTTGAAATGGCACCCACTTCTTGGGTTGGTTCTTGAATTTCTGGTGGGTTTTGCTTGAAACTGGGTCGTGTCTTGATTCAGAGACTTCACTACTGGCTTCAACAAATTCATAAAGAAGATGATGCAAGATATATAACAGACCCAATTGAACCTGCTTTGATACCATGTTAACAAGTATAATTGGAGAAGTAATTAGAGAAACAATATGAAGAAGATGAAGAATCTTGTATTAATCTCAACAAGAGCAATATGCTCATATAGTACAACAAACCCTAACTCTAGGGACTATGAGGGACTACCCTCTCTAGAGAGAGAGACTCAAATTAACCTCTCTCTAATATGGTAAGAGCTCCACACTCAACACACACTAAACCATAATGATTAAGCCTTTTATATAGAATGAGCCTTAACCAACTAATCAATTATTCCCTTATATTTTTAACACTTTTTATGTTCACTTTCGCAAGAATTGCGTAAAGTAAGACTAAATCTCCATCATTGGGACTGGAGTATACACAATGCAGGTCGTTAGGACAAGGTAAATTAACTTTGGCTTCTAGAATGGCTATTTTGTTTCTTGAGTTTTGTTTGATTTCGCTTTGACCTGTGTCTGTTGCTTTCAAAATGCAAGCTCAACGATCCAATACCAGTACAACACAGTGCAATGACTGAAATATTTAGGAGGACTTTTGAGTATGAAAGGTATAGAGGATTCTACATAAGGATATTTCCTTACTTTATCAAAATCATTTCATTGGCAAGCATCATTTATGCTCTCTACAAAACTATAATAAAGGGTTTGAAATCAGAGTGAAATTTTTGCTGCTTCAAAACAGAGGTGGGTTCAATGCCCACATAGTGATAATGCTCTTGAAGAATGTTGTTATTATGATCATTACAATTCCACTTGAAGAATAAATCTGAAGCAGCAAAACCAAAATCCAAAACCTCTCAAATCTTCACATGATGAGCAACATTAGCTCTAGTAAAGATAGAGGTGTGGAGGTGGGGGAGAGATGGAAGAAGTGCCACAACAGAGAGGTGGAGAGTGAGAACTTTTTGGAAAGGAAAATTGTTGTAGAGGAAAGAGTCTAATTAGTGAATCTATATTTTTTAAAAAGAATATTAAAATAATATAGATGGATATTTGACTCAAATGAGGGATAGTGAGGTAAAATTATTGAATTCTAAAATCCTATTTTGGGTCATATGTCCTAATTTAGAATTTGTTGAATTTAACAATCCAATTTAGAATTTGAATAATTCAACTATCTTTTATAGTTTTTTCCCCTCACTTTTATCATTTAAATAAATTTATTTTGTAATATTTAAAAATATAAATATAAACGTTGAACCTCTTATTCAAGAAAAAATATAGATTACTAATAAAGAATGAAAGGTGCTAAAAGGTATTCTCTAATACAAATGTAATATTTAGACTATCAATGCTCAATTATCCCTATAATATATGGGTTAAGTATCAATTTTGCCCTGGAAGTTTTGCCTTGGGGTACTAGGTACCCTGATTTTTTTTTAAACCTATATATACCCTTTCATTCTTGATTTGCGTGATGAACCTTTTTTTCAAAAACCATTTACTATTGCATATACATGTTTGTACGTAGTTGCTTTGGTGGTTTTGGTTTTCAAAATTGAAACATATATATAGATTGATGGTTTCTCTGGTCGCTTCGGATTTCGTGATTGAAATTTATAAATGCTTTCTCTGTGTGTCTAACAGTGAGAGGATAGCTTTGGGATGGTACCTCCTAAAGTGATAAATACAACCCTTCCTATATTTATATGATGTGAAAAGATATTATCCGTTCTTCTCAAAGTGGCCAATTTGATGATTTGTGACTGGCAAGTTTCCGGGTGACAAGTAGACTGGTAGGATATCCGGGTCTACCATGGTTCTCTTCCCACTAACTAAATTTAATAAAGAATAATGAAGTTGGCATTTTTTTGGATACATATATGAAAGATATTTTTATTATTATGTGAATATTTTATTGTATTATCTTTGTTTTATTAGGATTACCAGCTTTGCTGATTCTTTTCGTGTTCATGGGCTGCGATGATCCTTTGGGGGAGAAAATTTTCAATGAAATAGGTTCCAAAGGTTGGGGCTAGTAGTGAGAAGTGAGGAAGAACATCCAATGATTTTAGCTAGTTTTTATTTTATTTTTTTGTTTTGAATAAAACACATTTATTTAAGTTCGGACTTATGTTATTGTAATAAGGTAGCCTTGCACTTGTCTCAGTACCAGTGCGGCGATAACACTTCCTAAAGTTGTTTATTTTGAATTTCAGTAATTATTTATAAAAATCATTGAAATTTTATGTTATCATAATTGTTAGAAATTGGGGGTGTTACAAGTGATCTACCTTTCTAATTTGGATATCGTGTTAGTATATACCTCACATTGCCATTCACATTTAGTCGAGAGCAAAGATAGAGTATCATGTTGACGGTGGAATATCACCTAGAGGGGGGTGAATAGGTGATCTTAACAAACTTTTCGCAAGATACGCTTGAAGATAAATAACCAAAGTAAGGGAAGAGAAATGGACACGAAGAGATTTATACTGGTTCGGTCTAATACTTTGACCTACGTCCAGTCCCCAAGTACACCTTGAGATTTTCACTAACTCTTCAAACACAAGTACAATTACCCACTCTATAACTTAGGATGATCCTTTCACACTCGGACTCACTCCCCCTTACAAGTTGTAATCGTACACCCTTACTTAAGGTTCCACAACCTTAAGTTTGAACAACTGAAATAATGAAGGTGTTTAACAGCTCCTTACGAGTGAATAAAATATAAACACTGAAGTACTATAGGTATCTGAAGATACTAAGGATAATTGAAGTAGTTGATCACAGTAATACAGAAATATATATCTCGTATTCTTGGGTTCTTGTTGAATTGAATCAGATGGTCTTTTATAGTGTAACCCATTTCATGTCGTTTGAACTAGCCGTTGAGATTCGTTGCTCCTTCTGTTTTCCATTTTTGCTCGGCATTGAAAGTTGATGGCCATTACGTCATTTAGTGACTTTGCTTCGTCTGTGCAGATAATTGCTCTAAGTGATAGCTTTGTCAAATGATTCCTAAATGGAAGAGCTTCATTTATTTCGACCGTTGCTCTGTTTCCTTGACGCGTGAGATTAATGTTCTGATTTGTTTTGCCGTCAATCAAGTGTTGATTATCTGAAACTCATTTAAGCAGAATGATTAAATATGAATTAAACGAGTTTGAATATGATCAGTAATAATGGTAAGGTGGCCCAATAATTATCAGAGATAATCAATCAGAGATACATATCTTTTCTCCTATCGATGTTGCTCGAGCATGAGGTTTTTCGTTGCTCGGGCAAGCTCTCTCAAAAATAGGATTCTTCGCTGATGCTCGAGCATGTCATTATGCTTGCTCGAGCAAGCCTCAGGCAGAGGCGAGATTGAGTACTTCAGTCGATGCTGCTCGAGCAGCCTATTTCTCCTGTTCGAGCGTGGTGCTCGAGCATGAATATATCATGCTCGGGAAGACGTCATTCATAGGGTAAATATAAAGACTTGAGAGATGTTGCTAGAGCAAGCGCTTACCTCTGCTCGAGCATGAAATTATCATGCTCGGGTAGACATCATCCAGAGGCGAAATAAGGGAGCTGCTCGAGCAATCATTTTCCCTCTACTCGAGCAAGGTGCTCGAGCATGCTTTCTTTGATGCTCGAGCAAGTCTCTTTGACTTGTATTATTTTTGCTTCTGCCTCGATGCTGCTCGAGCATGATTGCTCGACTTACTAAAAGTGCTCTCTGTCTCGACGTTGCTCGGGCAAGCTATAAGTGCTGCTCGAGCAAGATTCACTCAACTTGATTCTAAGTCCTGAATCCCGATGATGCTCGGGCAAGATAAATGCTCTGCTCGAGCAAACCATAAAAATCACATTTTTAACTCAATTTAATAACTTACAAATTGTAATCATCAAAACACCGAGAGCTAACACATGTCTTGGTTGACTAAATGTAGCTTTTCACAGAACAAGGAATCTTCTTCTATTGACTCTAAAACAGATCAACTGTGCACAGATTCCCAAGTCAACTAGAAGTCATCCAAGCTTTACCGGTCTTGTGAATGACTAATCCCTTGTAGGGGATTGTGAGTTCTTTCAGTATGTCCATCTATACTCATGTATTCAAGTTACACCCAAGAGTACACTGTTCTCCCCATTCTCAGATGGATAGAGTTGTATAGTCAAAGTATAACCCTAGGACATAGTGTTCAATGATATTCTCAAGTCTAGGATGATCTGCAATATCAAACTATGGGAGACTTTACATATCCAATGATACTCTTTACAATGAATCTTTGTGGAGTCTCTCAACGGGTCAGTTCATTGCTATATGTTCTCCACCAAATCCACCCACGACATCAACTAAGGCATCACCATGCAGGTATTCCATAAGATCCCTACCTTGTATCTCTATACAAATAGATGATGTCGTACTAGTCTTATTGAGATCACCAATGCCTTTTCTTGGTGATTCAAGACTAGGAACAAGTTTTAGGTAATAGATGTGCAGTGTCATGAAGTCCTTATGATTATGATCCCTATCATAAATCCTCGAGTGAACACATGTTCTATTCCTAAGGCTTTTATCTTTAAATGCATATTGACCTTAAAATAAAGGCGAGACATAAATATGATAAAGATAAAATGTGCTCAAATACATAAATCATAAATACTAAATAGAAAAAGGATGTTCCTCTATTAAAACAGATTGTCTCTAAGACACCTACATACTAACATTTTATCTATCTGATTGCTCTGCATTGTTCTTATCCTTGCTACTGAGTTATGTACTTGATCTTGTGTTGCTTCTCCTTGTTTTCATCTTGTGTGTGCTTGTTTCATGTACACTTTTGTGGATATTCTTTTGTTGCATTTGCATCTTGTGAGTGTAAATTGCACTATACCATCTGACTTGTGTATGACTAGAAGTAGTAAACAACCATTTTTGCCTTACTATCCTAATTTGAATAAGGCCATTAGATAGTATAGAAGGATTGGTTTTTGCCTAGCACTTCATCTGCATCTAGTTCCCACTATTTGCCTAATATTCCTACTATTCCTTATTAAAATTCTTGTGTTGGTAACTATCTGGATACTCATTTTGTCATGGAAGCTGCTCATGCTCATAACGATAACCATGCTGACATTGGACATGAGCATGCTAAGAATAATAATCCCAATCATGCTAATAATTATGAGGAAACTAGAAGCATTAGGCAATTGAATAATTTCGTAGTTGATTATGATCCATATGGTTTCTATAATACTCACATCAATTTTGAGCTCAAGAGTTCCATTTTGAATGTTATCCCTAAAATCTATGGTAGAGATGGTGAAGATCCTTACCAACACTTATTTGACCTTTATGAGGCCATTTCACCATTTACCCCTTCTAATACTAATTTGGATGAAGTACTTAGACACTCATTTCACTTTTCTGTGCAGGGCGACGATAAAGAATGGCTCAAAACTTTTCCTTAATACCAGACAACTTTGACTTGGTCTGACTTGAAGAAATTGTTCCTAGACAGGTTCTTTCCAGCATCTAGAATTGTTCCCTTGAAGAAGGAAATTTACAGTATTAAGCAAACCAAAGGAGAGTCATTGTGGGAGTATTGGAGCATGTTCTTGACTTTGCTCACACGCTGCCCTTACCATTTGATTCCCAAGCAGTGGCTTGTGTAGTACTTTAGTGAGGGCAATTGCCTTCTACTAAAGCTACAACTGATGCAGTTGTTAATGGCAGTCTTTTAGACATGACTCCTCAAGCTGGCTAGGATTTATTGGAGAAAATTGTCAGAAATAATCAGCAATTTAGTTCTTAATGGGATGTGTATGATGTTCATGAGCTTGATGTTTATGGATCCAGTTCTTAATTGGATAAATTGGTGCATCATGTTGATGAGTTGCACCACCAAATTTGTAACATCCCAAATTTTATTTTTCAGTAATTAAGTATCTTTCAAGTATGATTTATTAAGTGTTATGAGGTTGATAAGTATATATTTTATGATTAAATAGGTTTATATTTTATGAGAATTAGTTGGATTTATTGATATTATATACCTATTTAATTATATTTTGTATATTTTTCCATCATTGAATCAAACTTAGGATCAAAGAATAAATCGACATAAAATCTACTCATATCCTATTTTTATTGTGCAGAAATATTATTTGATTTAGAGAGAAGTAAAAAGCAATTAAGAGGATATGCAATCAGCCAAACTTGGTGGTCCCATGCAAGAAAACATAGAAACAAAATCAATTGTGTGATCTGATAGAGTGGATTACAAGATATATGGAGGTGATTGGAGATCTCAAAAGGATATTGCATATCCTTTATTAAAGAAAGGATCAAATCACACAAAAAGGAAGAATGGCCCAGCACACACATACAAAAGACAGGACCCCAGCCATATGTTTATAAATAGAGAAAGGAATTCAACATAGAGGAGCAGATCGAGAATGAGGAGCAGATCAAGAGAAGGAGGAATGAAGAAGCAGAGGAGTAGCGGCTGAGCGTTTTGGTTCTCTTCATCATCTCCCACGGAAGGACGGAAGGACTGTGGAGGCGACGGAGAAACTTTCTTTCATCTCTTTCCTTTATTCTTTCAATCTGAGTTTCATCCTTTTGTTATGGATTTTGTTATAGCCATGTGTGGCTAATTCTCTTTTCAACCTAGAGGACCTAGAACTTGTTTGGGTTCTAGAGATTATTCCCACTGATTAGTTTTTCTTAATTTAATTCAGTTTATTTAATCTTGTGTTTATTGTTATTGCTTAGTGAGTGGCCACCATTGAGCATGTTTTGGGGATTTAGGGTTGAACTTGGAAGAGGGAATCCTAAATTGACCTTGGGACTAAATAATGTGGAATTAGGTTTAAATTTAATGTAAAATTAAGTTTTAATCTAATTTGGGTCTAGGATAGGAATATACCTAGAAGCTCCGCATAGTCAAATTAGAGTGAGCCCGGTTTAAAACGCATCTTATTTAGTTGTGTGAGACATTGCATAATTAATTAAGGTAGGTATATAAGTGGACCTAAGGCATTTATAGACATTAATACTCTAGATTAGCTGATTAAGTTAAGTCAAAATTAGTTTAGTGGGGATAAAATCTAAGAACAAACAAGGGATTAGTAACTCTAGGTTGCTCGTTCGATTATTTTAGTAGTTTGTTATTTTGATTTTATTTTCTTTTAATTAAATTCAATCTAGTTTGCTCAACTTAAACAAAATTGTGAAATTAATGCCTAACTGAAGTTTGTGATACTAAGTCCTCGTGGGAACGATACTTTTCTTATCACTTTATTACTTGATACGACCCGTATACTTGCGGAGTTATAGGCTATAAAGTTTTTCCCTATCAGAGGTTTAAAGGAGATATAGAAAATAAAATAAAAATTTGTTGTTATTATTATTATTTATATTATTAAAATATTATTATATTTATTATTATTATAATATAATGTAATATAATATTAATATATAATATATTAAGAGAGAAAGTGGAGGTCGAGACATTGGAAGGAAAGAAAGAAAAGAAAGAAGAAGAGAAAAACAAAGAATGAGAGAAAATAAAAAAAGAAAGAAGAAAAAGGAAAAAGGGGGCATCCCATTTGAAAAATGGGAAGGGGGCACCTTCCCTTTTTGAAAAATGGGGTGTGGTGCCAAATTGCGCCCCCCAATTTAGGCGCGGTTGCACCTAATTATTTCGGTGGAGGGATTATAAATACCCCCAGTCACACTCACACACACACACCATACATACACCACACACACAGACACTTACACTCACACACAAATTTGTTAGTTCTTGTGTGTTTTGATGATAACAAACATTGAGTTTTTGATTTAATGAATTGTTCAAAGTGTTTTAGAAAGGCTATTCGAGCATAACACTTAATGCCCAAACATGGTTGGCCAAGCATGCTCAAGCAGAGTGACTGGCGTGCCTGAGCATCATCGGGTTCATAGCAAAAGATCAGACCATACGAAGCATGCCCGAGCAAAGTGTAAGTAATGCTCGAGCAGGGGTAAAGGGTGCTCGAGTAGTATCGATATTCTCTTCATCTTTCGTCTCTATATACCTTATGCCTGAGCATGATTATGCTCGAGCACAAAAAAAATCAATGCTCGAGCAATATCGCTGAGTCTCTTAGTTTAGCCTCTGTTTGCCTTATGCACGAGCAAGATATTATCATGCCCGAGCAGCATGCTCGAGCAGGAACATTGTGTTGCTCGAGCATACTTGCTCCTTATCTTTTAATCGCCCTCGGCCTCATCCGTGCCCAAGCATTGTCTCTAGGATGCTCGAGCATTGGCAACACTGGCATTGAATGATGCCCGAGCATGAAGCCTCGTTTGCTCAAGCATCAGCGATGATTAATGCTTTATAATGCTTCGTTCTAACCATGCCCGAGCAAGCATAATTGAGTGCTTGAGCAGTAGCTCGAAGGTGCCCGAGCATAGGATGATATTTTGGTTTTATAACACATTTCTTCTAAGGTTTCTCGAGCATATATCTTGGGTTATCTTCAATCCTCTTCTTATCTCACTCAAAGTTATTTAAACTAAATACTAATCATCATTTGAGTGTATTTTAGGTTGCTAACCATTGTAGAGGTAAAAAGCAAAAAATATGACAGAAGCATTAAATGCAGTTGCCAAAACCAGTGATATCCTCGGCAACTACTTCTCTGATCAATGTAAAGCATTTACTGATATTCCGCTCGCACGTTAAATGCAAAAACAAAAGGAATGAAGAATGTTTGCGAAGACCAAAATTACTAACGGCGAAAGTGACCAACGAAGCTTTATCGATCTAACGACTATTTTTGAAGAGTCACAACGGTTAATCTTCAACCTTCTCCAATGGTCATTAATGGCTCATCTATAAATACTAGAAGCATTGAATTCTCCAACTACCGAAATGCTGTGCATTCAATTCGAATTTATTACTATCTACTGTTTCATTAACTTAGCCAATATCTTCGGATATTCTGTGTACTTCAGTGTTTATCTTTATCTATTCATGAGGAGTTTCCAAACACTTATCTGATTATTTGAGTTGTAAAATCCTAAGGTTGTGGAACCTTACGTGTGGGTGTACAATTACAGCTTGTAAGGGGGAGTGAGTCTTAGTGAGAGGATAATCCGAGTACAGTGTGTAATTGTAATTATTTTTGAAAGATAGTGCAAATCCCAAGTGAACGTAGGTCGAAGAGTTAGACCGAATCAGGATAATCTCTTGTGTCTCTCTATTCTTCTCTCTATTACTGTCTTTCGTGTTCTTGATCAATTAGCGAAAGGTTTTTTGTAATCACCTATTTACCCCCATCTAGGTGATATTCCATCTTCAACATTTTCATCGTTCGCAAAGGAGAGCGTGAGAGAAAGAAAATGAGATTAAGGTGGTAATTATTTGAGAGCCTTGTAGTAGCTTTTTGGTGATTATTTGGGAATTAGTGAGTAACAAGTAACTCTGAATATTCTTCCATGTACTTGTGAATTGTGTATGATTGTAAATTATATTATTTTTATAGACTGAATTATGTGTATAAGTATTATGATATTATTATAATAAAAGTTGAATATTACAGTTTTGTACCCATAAAAATTACAGTTTTGCCCCCGAATTTTAGGAATGACAGTTTGGTCCCGAATTTCAGAAATGACATTTGGTCCGATGAGGTTTTATGAGATGTTTGGATTTACCTTGTGATGATATTTTATATAAATGGAAGCTTGTTTTAATATACTTTATTTTTATTGAATATAATTATCATAGCAGTTGTATTTGTGATGGATTGGAATAAGGAGGAATTTGAATGATAAGATTTCTTATGACATCACTCGGTGCACAGTGGATGGTACTTGTTAGGGCCCCTTCTTCCACGTTTTCCTCCAGCCGAGATTGCATTGGAGCTGTGGGATATGTGACACCTCCTTAGTTGTTTTTTTTAAGGAGGGGAGCCATAGTCCAAACTTAAGCTCTATACCTTTGATCGGTTGTATCTTAAGTTTTGGTGAGCTTGAAACCATTCAGTCAAATGAATGAGTTTCTGTTGGACTATGTGTTAGCTTATGGCTCCAGTTAGCGGTATAAGGGTGGACGGTGATACATACTCAAGTATCCATAAATTTTAAATAATTATGGAACATATGGCACAAATTCGTAAAAGGTGCAATTTTAACCTTCTTTGAATTTTCTCAAAATTTCGAATAGAACTCAAGCAACTTCTTTTCAATCCTTTTAGTCCAATTTAATACTCCAAAATGGAACAAGGAAGTATTGATTCCCTATATCCATTGGTGCCAACATATGTCTCAAAATTTTCAGTTTCGGCAAAATCGGGTATTTTGGGTTAAATTGACCTTTTAGTTAGAATTCACTATTTCTTTTCCCCAAATGTAAACGCATCATACATGGAATTTTTCAGTGCAAATTTGGGGATATTACATTTCTGCCCCCGTTAAATAAGTTCGTCCTCGAAATTTGTTACATATTCTGAGCCATAAACTCCGGATACCGTTTCCTCATGTCTTCTTCTGTTTCCAGGTAGCTTCCCTCGGTGATAATCCTTTCCAGACCACTTTCACAAATGAATACTTCTGTGCCTGAGCTTCTTCTCCTGTTGGTCAATGATACGTTCAGGTTCAACCACATAAGTATGGTCATCTTGTACATCAACATCCTCGTACTCAATGATATGTTCAGGGTCTAGTTGGTATTTCTTCAACTGGGAAACATAGAATACGTCATGAAGTCTGCTCAGATTCGGGGGTAATGCTAACTGATATGCCACTGGCCCACGTTTTGCCAAAATTTCAAATGGACCAATGTAACGCGGACTCAGCTTCTTCCTCTTGATTGCTCTGCCAATCCCTGTGAGTGGAGATACTTTCAAGAAAACATGATCTCCAACTTCAAACTTTAGAGGTCTCCTTCTTTTGTCAGCATAGCTTTTCTGTCGACTCTGTACTGCTACTCTTTTTGATAAGTTTAATTTGTTCTGAGGTTTCTTTAACAAAATCCGTCCCGTATAACTTCCTCTCAGACAATTCTGTCCAACATAATGGTTATTGACATTTCCTTCTGTACAATGCTTTATACGGAGCCATTTGAATGCTCGTATAATAGCTATTGTTGTAAGCAAACTCAGCAAGTGGAAGGAAACGATCCCAATGTCCTTTGAAATCCAATACACACGCTCTCAACATATCTTCCAACGTATGTATGGTTCTTTCTGTTTGTCCATCCGTTTGTGGATGATAGGCCGTACTAAACCTCAACTTTGTACCCATAGCTTCATGTAAAGCTTGCCAAAAGCGAGAAGTAAACTGTGTATCTCTCTATCTGAGATAATACTCTTCGGTACACCATGGAGTCTCACTATCTCCTTTACATAAATTTCTGCTAGCTTCTCAGGAGAATAGTTAACACTGATAGGAATGAAATGTGCCGACTTAGTGAGACGGTCGACAATCACCCAGATCGCATCATAATTCCTGATCTTGGGTAATCCTACTACCAGACCTATAGCAATGCTTTCCCATTTCCACTCAGGAATTTCCAGACCCTTTAAGAGCCCTGGTGGCCGTTGGTGCTCAATTTTCACTTTCTGGCAAGTTAAACATCTAGCCACATACTTAGTTACATCACTTTTCAGCCCTGGCCACCAAAATTCAGATTTTAGATTTCGGTACATTTTAACTGCTCCTGGATGAATAGTATACTTACTCTTATGGGCCTCATCCAGTATTTTTCGCCTTAGATCAGCCTTCAACGGTACATAGATTCGTCCTTTATATCGAATTAATCCACTCGGTGAAAGATCATAATCTTGCGTTTCACCTTGTGAGATCTTTTCCCGAATTGAGTCTGCTAACTCATCTTGTATTTGAGCTTCTTCAATTTCAGCTCTCAGACCATTCTCTTTTTGACTAACAAGAAGGTTAGCAAGGTAAGCTTCATGGCATGTATTCACATTCATGAAAATTTGGTTTGACAGATTCTAGTCCCGAAAATCTTCTAACAACTTTTGTTCCTGTATCATCATAATCGCTACCTGCACCACTTTTCTACTCAAAGCATCCACAACGACATTTGCTTTCCCTGGATGATATTTAATTTCCAGGTTGAAATCTTTTAGTAACTCCATCCATCTACGTTGTCTCATGTTCAACTCTTTTTGGTAATACAGATACTTCAGACTCTTATGGTCACAGTACAACTCAACTGTAGTACCGTACAAATAATGCCGCCATATCTTCAAAGCAAATACAATAGCTGCCAACTCCAAATCGTGAGTGGGGTAATTCAATTCATGAGGCTTCAGCTGTCGAGAGGCATACGACACCACTCTGCCCTGCTGCATCAGGACACACCCCAATCCTTGCTTACTAGCATCACTGTAGATCACATAGGTCAAACTAGGATCTGGGATAATCAATACTGGTGCGGATGTTAACCTCTCCTTCAGCTCTTGGAAGCTCTCCTCACAACGTTCATCCCACACAAATGGTTTGCTCTTTCGTGTAAGTTTTGTCAATGGCAAGGCGATTCGAGAAAAATTTTGAATAAACCGACGGTAGTAACTAGCAAGACCCAGAAAACTGCGTATCTCAGCTACAGTCTCTGGCCTTTTCCAGTTCAATACTGCTTCCACTTTACTGGGATCCACATAAACCCCATCTTGCGAGATAACATGGCCAAGAAATTTAACTTCTGAAAGCCAAAACTCACACTTGCTCAACTTAGCATAGAGTTGCTTTTCTCTCAGGATGTTTAACACAATCTTCAAATGACTCTCATGCTCTTCTCTACTCCTTGAGTAGATCAAAATGTCGTCGATAAAGACTACCACAAACTTGTCCAAATATCGAAGAAAAATCCGATTCATATAATCTATGAATACGACAGGTGCAATGGTCAAGCCAAATGGCATTACTAGAAATTCATAATGCCCGTATCTAGTTCTGAAAGCTGTTTTTGGTACATCCTCAGCCCTTACTCGTAGCTGATGATATCTTGATCGCAAATCAATTTTTGAGAATACACAGGAACCAGACAACTGATCGAGCAGGTCATCAATTCTGGGGAGATGATACTTATTCTTCACGGTTACCTTATTCAATTCCCTATAATCAATACAGAGTCGCAGGCTTCCGTCTTTCTTCTTCACAAATAACACCGGAGCTCCCCATGGTGAAACACTGGGTCAAATAAACCCTTTCTTTAGCAATTCTTCGATCTTCTTTTTCAATTTAGCCATTTCATTAGGTGCCATACGGTAAGGGGCTTTAGATATCGGCCCAGCTCCGGGCATAATTTCAATAGTGAATTCCACTCCCCTCTCTGGAGGTAGTCCACTAAGGTCTTCGAGAAATACTTCAGGAAATTCATTTACTACAGGTATATTCTCAAGTGAGGTCTTAGTCTCTGCCTGCACCGAGAAGAATACCATGTACCCTTGACCACCCTTTACTAAACATTTCTCAGCTTCCGCCGCTGAGATAAGATTAAGATTTATATCTACATCAAAATTTCTCTGTGGATTCGAGTATATAATCCTCTTGTTACCACAGTCCAACAAAACATTATTTGCCCTCAGCCAATTTAAACCCAGTATCACATCAACCAATCCTCAGATGCTTGTGGGTCATAATCGCCATTAAAGGCAGGTGGCTGATGTTTACAGAACTTGGCTACCCAGTATTAAGCCGTTTCTTCCACCCTATTGTTATTATTTTGTTTCTCTTGTTGCTGAGTTCTAGATTGGGAGGATCTTTCACTTTGTTCCTCCTCATGATTTACTGTTCGTCCCTATCTTCATTTTGTTTGGCTCTCAATTCATGGACTTCCGCTCGAAGTTCATTTATTAACCCCAACATCTACTGCATATTGTGTTGTTCCGGCGGATTCTGTTCTGGTGGATTTTGTTCAAGTGCCAACCCATGTCTAGCATGTCCACCTCTGGGTCTACCTCTACCTCTACCTTTAGGTCTACCTCTACCTCTAGGTGGATCCATCTTTAAGTTTCACTATAATATAACAAAAGAGATAAATATCAATACAGGGGTATTTTGGTCATTTCACATATCTCAAACACCCAAATACATAAAAACATCATATATTCACATATACAGTAGTGACAAACAGTTATCACCAGTCACCCAACTATACAAGTACATATCATGCTCAAAACATTTCATTATATTACTTTTGCAAAAAAAAAAAAACTTCCCAGCGAGGTTACCCATCATTCTATTTCCCTGGCATGAGCACGATTAATCTATTTACATTGTAACAAAATAGGGGTGCTGGATACTAACTACCACTGTACTTTACCCGAGAAAGTTGTGTCATACAGTACTAGTGCCAAAATACAGGTTTAGGTCAACTACAATCAGTCAAGTTCATCTATCCACATATATATCTATCTACAAGGTTCCGAATGTGTCTGATGAAAACACCGAAATCATCGGGACCCTCCTCCATTGTCAAGTTCTTTTCTTGATTCCAAAAATATGTATCCGGAAAGAAATATATAATAATACGAATCCATACATAGTCCGGGTCATACAACTTCAAAATTCGGCGATCTCGGTACAAGGCCTCCACGGACTCCAAGTAATGTTGGTACCGAGCTACATGAGTGTTCCTTCTAACCATAGCATAATCATATATGCTCTGGATAGCGTCCAACAAATCCTGATCTAGTGCCAGGGTGTACCTTGCTGATAATGTCCTAGACTCGAAGTTAAAAGCATATGCTAGACCTAATGGTACCGAGGGTTGACCATTATCCCCGACTGACGAGGCCTCTGACCGTGTACAGGGTTCGAATATTGGTCTTGGTGATATTACTCTCTTTCTAGCGGTAAATATCGTCCTAGAACACCTTCGTGGCTCTAATGGTTCTCCAGGTCTAGGTTGATTGACTGAGGGAAAGGAAAAATTTCTTTGCTGCCTCTGTGTGCTTGACCTCGAGGAACTCATTTCCTGTCATCACAAAACCAAGACTATATCAGTTATACTATTCTGATATTGCCCAAAACCACTGCTCTGATACCATAAATGTCATACCCCTTATAATTACGACATTTATGAGAGTAATACAGCGATATATAGTGAGCAACACAGGTATAGAATAGTAAACTGATAATAGTATACAATCTTGGAATTGTTCAGGAATAATTTACAGAGTTCCTAATACAGTGATCCAAAATATCATCAGTGTCATTATATACTTTACAACCCAAAACAAGCTAAAACAAAACTTCTATAAGCTCTACAGCTACATTTAGTATCTAGGCAGCAGCTATCACTACTCTGTAATTGCAGCCTTTCCTTTAGAGATATTCCTGCTGCTCTGTCCATGTCCGAAACCTATCCCCTTAGGGACATTGGGGATTCGATTTGAAACACAGAGTAACATGTTAATCTCACAAACAAAGTATAAATAGCATATAAAGGTTAATCAAAGTAAATAGTCCACACAACATAAAACGTTCAGATCATAAATACACATCACACAAACTCTGGCGCTAGGTATAACGAATTGGCATGTACCGAGAGTCCTCCCGTACATTGGAGTTCTCAATTGGGACGCCCAACTAAGAATATTTGACTGGGAGCTACCGAGAGTCCTATCCGGAATCCACCGATGTTCTCAATCGAAAGTGCCTAAGTCGCCCGAATACAACTAGGATACCCACCTAAGAACCACCGGTCCATTAGGCCCTACGCCTAGTTCTAACCACCGGGAAGGTACTCCATGGTCAGCCCTTCCGCTCAATCGAGCCGCGAGTGGTACTGGTCCCTCATAGGACGAGACATTCTCAATATAATTCAACAAACATACACATCTATACAGAGTACGTGAGATTAGAGTTACTACCTTTTGCTTTATCCAAGAAAATTTCGTGAACCTCGCGTGTTCCGGAAATTACAGGTTCCTATAAGAACAAGTTATGGACAATGGTCAATACTACTCCTAGATCTTGACATTTCAAATGTCATCTAATATATTATAACTAAACATGAGATTACTATACTTAAGTTATGTCCATGATTTCATTGTTCCCTTCATTTTCGCACATTTGCCCTTATTTTCAGAATTTGTACTGTAACTTTGAAAAATCATATCTCATAGCACAAATATCAAAATGGGGTGATTCCAAAGCCTATGGACTCCTTATTAAGTATATTTTCAAGGAAAAATGGTTCCAACATATGTCCATATGTACATAAATCTCAGCTTAACAAAACAGTACTGTTTTCCAAATTTATTCCAAAATTGCAGGCCATTTTTCAAAAATTCATAACTCGGTGTACACAAATCAAAATTTGACCAATTACCTATCAAATTAAAGCTTGTTATGTCAAATTTAATCCTGTAAAATCTCATGGAAATGGGACATCATTTACTACCCCAAAAACGTGCCACAATTTCGCTGTTTGTACAGGATTTTCCAAACAGATTGCAGGTTTCGGTATAATCCAACCCCGAAGCTTTCAAAATCCCTACTGAATCTCTACCCTACACAATTTTACGTTTTAAACACATTGGAATCATCAAATTGCCCAAAATACAAATCCTCTAGTCTGTCCTGAATTGGCTGAAATCAGGGTTCACTATGGCCAACAATCAATTTGTCAATTTCACTAAACAAACACCCTAATCTTGATTCCTAACCATATTTTATCTTGTTATTTGAATCATAAACACTTGTTAACCCCTTTTATTATTTGAACAGAACCTCCCCCTATAGGGTTTCTTCAGCCAAAATCCACAAAAGCCAGAGAAATCACCAGTAAATTCCAGTATACCACCAGTAGGCTTAGAATTGTTTACCTTAATCGTTAATCGGTAAACTTCGCAAGATTTCTCTCTTCCCTTGCCTTCTCCAAATTTTGGCCAGAACCTAACACCACTGAACCATATATATTTTCATGATTAAGGAGTAGGAGAAGGAAAGGATTAGAGATTACAAGTCGGTAGCACGAAAAATTACCTTGATTTCGTAAAAATTTCACTCTTCTTCCTCCCTTGTATTTTTCGGTTGCGTGCTGGTCCTTGGAGCTGAAGGTGACGAATTGAATGGATAAATGGAAGGCAATTGATGTTTAATTAGGGTCCAGAAGTCGGTTTATAAGGGCAGTACCAAATTGCCCTTCATCTTCCGCGATATTACGATTGTGCCATTGTTATAAATTTAATTGAATTTCAACTTTTTCTTTTGTAATCCAATTGTCCAAAATTCTTGGGCCATTTTTAGGAAAATATTGAACCATCTCATTGGTCAATAACTCATACTCAAGTATCCATAAATTTTAAATAATTATGGAATATATGACACAAATTCGTAAAAGGTGCAATTTTAACCTTCTTTCAATTTTCTCAAAATTTCAAATGGAACTCAAGCAACTTCTTTTCAATACTTTTAGGTGCCAACATATGTCTCAAAATGGAACAAGGAAGCATTGATTCCCTATATCCATTGGTGCCAACATATGTCTCAAAATTTTCAGTTTCGGCAACATCGGGTATTTTGGGTTAAATTGACCTTTTAGTCAGAATTCACTATTTCTTTTCCCCAAATGTAAACGCATCATACATGGAATTTTTCAGTGCAAATTTGGGGATATTACAAAAGCAAATCAAATAAATACAAACAAACTGGAGAAGGAAATTTCAAATGACAAAAAACCCAAAATTAACAGTCATAATTTCTTGCAATTTCTGGAAAATATTCAAGCTATTTTGGCGTCACTGGAAACACAAGAACCAAAATCAAACCAGAAAGAAGAAGCTTCCATTGCAGAAGCAGAGTGGCAGTTCGATGTTCAAAGTAGAAGAAAAAGCCATTGAAATCTTAAGAAAAGAGAGAGAAGAGAGCAGATCTGAGATTTTTAAAGCAATTAATAACAATCTAGATTTTGTTTCTCATATGCATCGCTTTTCAGACCCCCCTGGAAGATCTCATCCATGTCGGAGTCGGTAGGTGCCGGAGATGGTGGAGGCGATGGGTATTGGAGGTGGAGACTGC
Organism: Acacia pycnantha; assembly: GCA_025563575.1. Taxonomy (NCBI): domain Eukaryota; kingdom Viridiplantae; phylum Streptophyta; class Magnoliopsida; order Fabales; family Fabaceae; genus Acacia; species Acacia pycnantha. Next base: position 599,123 of record JAMWYP010000142.1, read on the forward strand.
GAAGAAGGAGCAGAGGGTGACCATACCCATCGCTTTTCAGACTCCGCCCTGGAAGATCTCATCCATGTCGGAGTCAGTAGGTGCCAGAGATGGTGGAGGCGATGGGTATTGGAGATGGAGACTGCGAAGAACGAGCAGAGGATTTGTTCGCTTTTTTTTCAATTTTTTTATTTAGATAAATAAATTATATTTTATCCACATAAATAAATTACATTTTTCCCAGTCATCAATGCCACTTGTCTGCTACACAGTCCTAGTCAGCGTCCACGTCATTAATTTTAGTCAAACCTTCCAACTTAACAGTCAACGTCCTACCCCCTAACGGTTTCTGTGACTTTTGCTCCCATTTTGTAACCACATAGTCACTTTTGCACCTAAAAAAACACTTGCTACTGGACGCTCCTCTGACAAAAGCACATGTGTATTTTTGCACCTTAACCCTTTTTCAAAATACCTTTCTTAAATAATTTGTGTTAAACTCCCTTAGTATATACAATCAATAGGGATAAATTAGAATTAAAATAAGAAATATAAGGGACAAAATGAAATGATGTCTTGCATATTTAAACACCAAATCTAACCCCGTCAATTAGTTCTTATATTAGATACCGAAATTAGTATTGATCTTTTTATCAAAATTCTTAAGACTTAATATTATTGCATTAAATAATTTACTCTTTATAAAAAATAAATAAATTATTTAACTTACGAATATGAAGTGAGAACTGAGAACCTATATTTCTCTTCCATGAGACATTTTCAATTAAGAATGTGTTTTAGGTTTTGAACAAATGCTATATATATATATATATATATATATATATATATATATATATATATATATATCTCATTCAATCAATAATGTGGCATGGAAATATCTTTCTTTTTATCAGGAACAATTACTTGAACCTTTATTTCTTAAAAAATACATGTGATCTATTATCAATCTAATAACAAAATAATAAGCAATAGAGCATTTTAATCAAACAGATATACTTGGAAGGGTGGAAATTCATTTGTTAAACAAATTAAGTAGGATTAAATCTTAACTATTTTTTTTTATTAAAAAAATCTTTATGGTTTTATTTTAGAACGCATAATTTTAGCAAAAAAGTAATTCAAGTGAAGCCTTCCTCCAGCAGAAAGTGAGAATGTTTAAATGAAGTATCATCATTGTATTTTCTTTAGCATAATTTCTAGTCATGCTCTTGTTATCCAAAGGAAAAAAGGGACAATAAATTCTGTATATTTTAAAACTAACAAATCTATGTAATTTTAATGAGAATATGATATAACAAAATCTGTCATAAAAGAAGCATAAGAAAGCATTTATATGACCAAGAATTCAAAAACTACAATGATTCCTACAGACATTCTATAAAATATGAATTATGAGGTGTTCCTTTTTAGTTGTGATGGTAAATGACAGGTGTAATTTGCTCAATCAATTACATGGGTAGAATTACAGTACAATAATGGATAAGTATAAAACATAGTAACCAGTAAATATGATTGCCTCTATACATATGTGCAAGTAAAATTCATCAAGGGAAAATATGTCATTGCAGGTGCTGCCACTCCTGAATCGCATTAAGTAATGCATAATTAGGCACCAAGTTGGTGTGTTCAAGCTTAAGGTTTGTCATTGGTGAAGTGTTGTGATCACTATCCAACCAACCTCTTATTGCGTCTTCTTCATATGTAAAGCCATCAGCAGCTATATAAGGATCCTTCATGACCTCCTACAATTTCGAACACAATACCAATGAGATATTAGATTGCAATTCAACAAGTAAATTATAGTTACCTGTCAACCGGGTAATTATTATTATTATTATTTTAGTGTAATTAGGTGTGCTCTTACAACTTGGATCAACTAGGTAATTTTACTTCAATACATCAGAGTTATACAGATTCTCAATGTATGAATGCAGCTTTTCTATATGGATATTGAGATTCTCCTCTTACCCTATGTTTGGATGGGAAGGAAAGAATATAAGGAGAAAAAACTTCCAAAAATAGTAAAAAGTTTTACTGTTTTTGTAAGTTCTCCTTCATAGTATTCTCTCCATCCATATGTTCTTCCCATTTTTCCCTCCATCCAAACATAGGAATGACACTGTCCCAGCATAGATGATGGATCCATAGTTCTCCGCATAAAATAATGGGGGAAACTTATTTTAGACTGTGATCCCTAGGTTATATTACTGCCATTAAGTTCTGCACTCGACTAGTTTGCTTGATTCTGCAATCTTATACACCTTTCATTAACTTTGCCTTGAAATCGTCAGTAAATATGTATTTTTTTTGGGGGGGGCAATTGACAAGCCATAACTGCTTACAAACTACCAACAAAAAGGCATGTGATTAAAACATGAGAATGTTACTTATGAAATTAATCTGTTCTATACTGGAATGATGGCACTTGATTAATATAAGATCCACTTTATGAAAAAATTGAACAACAATGTAGATCTTATATTAAGGGGGAGTATTCAAAATTTAGGATGTCTTTGCATTAGATATGCATATTGTATCTATCTTAGAATAAATATGAAATGTTGGGATTATACAAAATTTTAGAGTTAGCCTATTAGCGTATGATTTTCCTAAAGACTTATTTGTACTCTAAATCATTCAAGGATTAATAGTAATTAAGAGGCTCTATTTTCCCTCTACTTTCAATCCTTCAAAATACCACACTACATTTATGTCTCACTCAGGTCACTCCCAGTGATTTGCAACAAAGATTCCTATATTTAGAACTGTCTTAAGTAAATATTTAAATTTATTTTTCAGCAAAGTCTTTTAGAACCTAAGTATCACTCTCCATAAACTAGATTTTGAGTAGTTTATGATATTAACCTGAAATATGGGGCAGACAAAGTGAGAAGGAGGACGTTCAAGCTTCTTGGAAGTTGAATATGGTGACATGTTACTGCATGAAGTTTGCAATGGTCGAAGAAGACTCCAGATTTCTGACAAGAGATCAGGCCGGTTCAGCTGAGTCTTCTCAGAACACCTCAGTGCTAGATATGCTAGCTGTTCGACTTGATAAAGTGGCCATTCTCCAGCGGAAATGTCCAATACCGCTTTAAGATTTTCCTTCTCCAATGCACATTTTGTATCCCTTACTATTCCTGAGAGTGGTCTGCCAGTTAAAAGTTGTAACAATATGATTCCAAACGAATACACATCAGATTCTGGTGTGGGCTTCCCAGTGGTTAAAAATTCTGGATCCGCATACACCAAATTTTCATTTCGTTTATCAACTGTTTTGTTACTGTCAGCTGGATGCCCACTGAACTGGACCAAAGAAGAAAAGCCCAAATCACAAAGTTTGGCCACAAAGTTTACATCAAGCAGAATTTTACTGGGCTTCAAATTCCCATGGATTATACAAGGCTCACAGGAATGAATGAAGATAAGAGCAGAGCATATGTCAGCAGCAATGGATATTCGAATTTGCCAAGGAAGTGGAGTCTTGTCTTTGCGGGCAAGGTGGTCCTCAAGGCTGCCATTATTAAGGTAATCATAGACAAGTGACCTAGATTCTGGGCAGCTTCCAATCAGTGTTACGAGGTTTCGATGTCTTACCCTACTCAAAACCTCAACCTGAAATACACCCAATAATATAGACAAAGTCAGCAATCTGTTACTTAGTCAGGATTCAGAAAGCAGAATGAATCTGTTACATAAATATTACTTATCGCAATCTGCCAACATTATTTAGGCCCATAGAAACTTTAAGTTAGAGTATTGCTGGAGTGATGACAGAATTGAGATAGACTGATTGATAAGAGGAAAGAATAAAACATTCTAGAGAATCAAGTTTACCATTTCAAAAAGAATAAAAAACATAAATGAAGCAAATTATAATTCTTTAAAAATTACATCCAATCAAGATATCAATCAATATACATTATAAAATCTATAATGAGCCTCATTATTTATAAGCCACAAATAGTACGGTTCATTATCCAAGCAAAATACAAAAATAAAAAAGACATGCTCGCATCACAAAGGGAGGCAGGCTACATGAATCACATAACCTCAGTATGCTCAATCAGCCACTACTCTAATATATCATTTACAAAAATAACCCAGCTATAAGTTGGCCACAAGAAAACACATCTAATTAACCAAAATGTTAAAAATGACTCAGGCATTGAGTTAAAAAAATAACTAAAATAACATACAAAACTAACTCTATATGAGGAAAACCAGAAATTTTGACAAGTGCTCCTTATTTTCTGAATGAACACAGAGTAGAATGTAAATGGGATTGGTGACAACAAAAATGCTACTCCAATCTGAAAAGGTTTTTGCCCCCCGGTTTGGGTGGTGGGGTTGGGGAGCTAAGGTACATAGAATATGGAAACAACGCAAACTGAAATCAGCAATAATAACAAAAAGAATTGTGGCTTTCAAAAATGGCCAACACGTTTTGAACAGGCAGCGACACCTTAAAACAGGGAAAATTTGATGTGACCTGCATATAACCAGAATTAGTACGTGACCTTAAAGATAATGTTTTCCATCGTCTCCATACCACCATATAAGTTGCATTCAATTTTTTCATAACATCTATCCAATTTATGATTTTCAATTGAAAAAATGAAGCCTCTTCTACAAGAACTACCATAACCCAAAAGTAATAATTACAATAATTCCAATTCATTCATATGGGATTCCACCAATTTCCAATACAAAGTGCACAGGCAGTGGACAAATGGCGATTAATCTAACATAATTGGCAACCTGTGGTGCTTTCTATACAACGTACCTATTGGAACAGAAGAAATGGAAAGCATATCTGATCAAGGGTCACAAATTTTGTAGCACAAAATTTCAAGCAAACTTAAAGGAGATACAATATAAATAGACAATACCTAATAGATATGCATACAATCCCACATAATCAGTAGCCCAAAGCCAGAAAAAACAGTAACTACCACATAGCAGATCAAATAAGTGATCACGTGACAACAATACTATCTTTTTTACTTGATAAATAACAATACTATCTATATAAACCAAAAAATTTGTTCATCAAACATTAAAAAAAACAACCAAAAAACCAGTAATTAGAATAATTGAAAAATGAAGAGTGTTCTTTTAAAAGACCATACTAGACATTCAAAATCTATGGCTTCCGGTTCCTTGAACAATCTAAGCTATTTTTAGGCTTGGCCAATAGCTTGTAAATGAAATCAAATAAACCATCGAAGATTGAATAAGAAATGCTCAATGACCAGCAGAACAATATTAGAAAACTGCTTCTAACAACAATGCAAAGGAGAACAATTCTACAGTAATAGAATATTTTACAAAAAGAACAGTGCAAATTACAAGTCACACACATAACTTTATCTTCTGTAGAAGGGGAAGAGGTATGCAAATAAAATAATATCTAGGCTCTGTTTGAAATATAAAATGTAATTCATATTATAATTTTCAAGCTAGTGAATGTATACTAGTAAAGACCTGATGTTGGAACTCCAGTAGGCTCTGACAGCCATAAGAGGGAAACATCCTTATGGCAACTTGCATATTGTGAAGCAATCCTTTGTATACACTCCCATACCTTCCCTCTCCAATCTTCCAGGATGGATCAAAATCATTAGTTGCCTCATTAATCTCTAAGAATGAAAATGTCGGAAATTCTGTTCCATGAGGATATTCTGCATCTGCATTTACGAAATTCCTCAACTTGTTCAATTCCCTTACAGCATTCAAATGCTCGATCTTTAACTTATCTCGTCTGTCTTTGAATCTTATCAGAGTTCAACTGCTGATAAAATTTTCTCCTCCAACTCAGCTACCACAATCTTGGACTCAACAACTTGGCCATCAAGTGCTGAATTTTGATCTTGGATCATTCGTAGTTTTCCCATTATTTCATCTTGTTGATCTTTCACTTTTTGTAATTCTAGTTTTTCCCTAGCATATAATTCTTCAAGCTCTCTTCTTCTACTTACCTCATTAGCACACAAGCTTTTTGATGCTTCCACCTGAATTAGTACAAGTTGAATGCAATGTTAAATTGAACTGCTCTATATCTCTAACAAGGCAATAATTACAAAAAACATTAACATCATGCAATGCATATCTTCTCTGTAGTAGCAGGACATTTACATCTGATAGTTAGGTTCACGCCTTACTAATGTGTCATGTATATCCTATGAATGCTGATTGGGATGGTGGTAATGCTGCATCACAAGTATAACTTAGATTATCTATCAAGTCCTTATGGAACAGATTTTTCTGCATGAGAAATTAAGCATACAACTAAGTTTGGAGAAGTATATTGATAGGACCCTATTTAGGGGTCAGACTTATAAAAGAAAGCAGAAGAGGTTGCAAGGAAATGAGCAACATGTTTTCTGAGATTCCCATGTTGACTTGTAGCCTCCCCACTATTTTGGAAAAAGTATCTGGCATCTACGATGTCTATTAGGTGTTTTATGACTTGCAGCATGTAAAAGTTATTTTCCTCCCCACTATTTTGGAAAAAGTATCTAGTATCTAGGATGTACATTAGTTGTTTAGGACCTGCAGTATGTAAAAGTTATTTTGGGAAGTGTGTTAGTGCCTTTTCACTTATATAGTCGTTAGGCCTGTGGAGGGGGGACTTATGTGTAATGTTTTGAGAGTTCTTTTGCGAGGAGAGTGCTGGTTCTCTTAAGCCAGGTCCTTGTAGTGGCAGTGAGAGTCATTTTCACGATTTGTAACTTGCTTTCTCACACCGACAGGGAAGAGTATTTGAATATCAGTAAATTCCAGTGCTGTTTCTCAGCATTTTCAGTTGGTTCATTACATATATGATTTGGAGAAACCACTACCAGCAATCCTCCATATTCTCTAAGTTCATAATTTAAGTAGTAAAGCTAAGTTAGCGTAGTGTAGAGTAAAAATATAAATATAAACGAACTTGAAGTCCCAGCCCATAAAAGGTACGGAATAGTCCTTGAACTAGCTGACTGGTTGAGAACCTAGGAAAACTTGTTTGCCAATGTTCTATCATTTTCAGATTAAAAGAAAAATCTAAACAGACTGTAAGGAAGCAGAATTTAGGAAATTAAACTTCATTGTCAGAACACCAGCAATCAAAAGTTCAAAACGAATTTAATAAGTCAAATAATTTCTTTTGCAGTCAACCAGCACAGTACTGTTGTCTTCTATATTGCTGCTCTCCACTGCCCCTACAACTTCATTTGATCTGAAGCTCCTAGCATCTACATTAGCTAGTTCTCGTCTTCCATCTTGCTCTCTTGTGTCATCCTGTGCATCGCTTCCCACCTGAAAAATTCATGAATTGCTCAAAATATAGCAGAAGGTTTAAATTCAAGAAAATGCAAATTTTCAAGATAACAGATCAAACTATAAGACTTTGATCAACATTCAATTCTTATTTGCACAAGACACATCCTCTTTTTACAATCCAATGTTCTTCCATTCCTCCTCCTCCTACTACTACTCCTGCTCCTGTGACTACTGCTACTAGGACTGCTCCTGCCACTCCTACTAATACTACTACTACTACTACTCCTCTTTTATGACTGCCATTAACATCTCTGTTTTTTGTCTGCTTGTTCTATGCTTCCCTCTGCTATCCCACATTTCCCTTAGTTGAGATCTGAGCACTTATACCCTCTTTTAATGTAAATAGACAATGGGTTTGTAGGATCTTTTAGATGCCTTCTGTTTTAACAGTTTGATCTTGTGTATCGCGTCTTGCCCAAGCTCTAGCTTGTATATATTGTACGTATTTCATATCGAGAAGAGTTTAATGTTCCTACCCACTGCTTTTGAGATTTGGGAAGCTGTCTATGATTCATATCCAGATGGGGAAAATATATCCCAAGTGTTTGAGGTTAACATGAGGCTATGGAAATTGAAACACGGGAATTGTAGCGTTAATGAGAACTCCTCCATCCTTAATATAGGACATAGTTGACTTTTCTTAAAGAGATTAAAGAAGTTAAATAAGTTAGTTAATCATAGCATATGTCGTGTATCATTTCATTATATATTAGTTTATAAGTTGTGGACTTTGAGAGAGAAATATAATTCTTAATTAATCTCTAAATCAAAGAGAGAACATATGGCCTTCATATAGGCAAACCTAGAATCTCATCAAATCTCATCAAATCAAAATCAATCAAAATGATTGAGATATGATAGGAAATATCCTAAGATATAATATACCTATATCAAATGAAGCCCAATAGATAAATGGAGCCTAGTGATAAACCAGTCGATATCTCTCGACAAAAGAAAGGCTGAGAGGTTGAGAATCGTGATCACAGTGCTAAATAGAGAGACCCACACCACAAGACCACCTAAAACGGGCCGGCTTCAGCAAGACGAATTGAACAGTGTAGATATCCGTTGGAAAAAGAGGTCCACGTGCTCTCACGCGCCAGGAAGAGCCGGCTGTCAGCATCGCGCATGTATACCACGCGCCGTCGGAATGAGATTGAACCGCCAGGGATGGGCCGATCGAAGGGTGGAGAGCCTCACTGGGTGGCGTGTGTTGCAAAAGGAGGACCTCGACCGAAGGTTCAATGCAACCTCACTCTCTGTATGAACAATACGCATGACGGGAGAAAAGCTGAGTTTAGGACGACGGGACCAGTCGTCGGACGAGTTGAGGACGATGCTGAGTTTAGGACGACGGTACCAGTTGTCGGATGAGTTGAGGACGATGCTGAGTTTAGGACAACGGGACCAGTTGTCTGACGGGTTGAGAGGCACGATGACAAAGGAACTACCACCAACAACGATGAAAGGCTCGACGACGATGACAGTGTCGGAGAGGAGAGGAGATGGGTCGTTGATGAAGAACTGTGCTCTACATTAATAGGGTTGAATATTTTTAACCTAGCTCTGATACCATGTGGACTTTGAGAGAGAAATATAAAATTAATCTCTGAATCAAAGAGAGTATATACGGGCAGGCATTTATATAGGCAAATCTAAAACTAACCCTAGAATCTCATAAAATCTAATCAAATCAAAATCAATCAAACTGATTGAGATATAATAGGAAATATCCTAGATATAATATATCTATATCTAATATAATAATAAGATAATGACTACTCTAAATAATTCAAAATAAATGTATAATATTCCCACAGAAGTCAAACAAATTAATTTAGTATAAAAAAGATAAATATCAACACTTTAAAGTAATTTATTTAGCTTCCTTAGTGCCTGTTTGGCCTAACTTATTTTTAGCTTATCTTCTACTTATAAGTATAAACTAGGCCAAACAAGATTTTATATAAGCTCTTATAATTATAAGAGCTTATTTTATAATGAAGAAAAAAGAGCTTAAAAATAAGCTCATATGAGGAGCTTATTTTTAAGCTGTTTTTTTATAAGCTCTTTTTTTTAAAAAAAATAAAAAATAAAAAATAAAATAAAAGAGAACCCATAATCTCTCGATCGAATACTATTGCCGCCCCCCGCCACCACCACCACCACCTCCGCCGCCGCCGCCGCCACCTCCTCCGCCGCCACCTCCACCGTCGCCACCGCCACCTCCATCGCCGCCGCCACCACCACCTCTGCCGCCACCACCACCTCCGCCACTGCCGCCACCACCATCACCTCCGCCACCCTATTATAATATACCTTTTATGATAATTTTTATTAGAAAAAGTACTTATGACAAAAAATTTATCAAACAACTTATTTTTAATTTCAGCTTTTAAGCTAAAAAATTTATATATCACCAAACAGCTTTTGGCTTTTTTTAAAAGCTCTTTTTTATAGCTTTAGCTTAAAAGTAACTTGATCTTAAAAGTGAACAAGTCTGGAAGTGCCCAGAAGATGCAGTCAAGTTTAGACAACAAGCTGAAAAAATCGAGTTCTCAGCAAGAGAGTTTGATGATGTCAGAGGAAGGATCCTGACCCTTACCCTATGTTCGTGAGGCATCTTAAGAAGTTTAAAGACAAGATTCTAGCTCAGAGGAGAAAGCAAGTCTGCGACGACCACTGCAGGAAGACAAGATGTGCCAAAGATTGCTAGGATTTACATTACGTAAACATCATAGTCTCTCTCTAGTTCTTCTAATGTTTGGGGTCCACATTATGTTGAGTCAGGCTTGGTTCAAGTATTATATGTTTGCTGATGATTATTCTCATACTACTTGGCTATAGTTAATGAAAAATTGTCCTAAAACGTTTTCCCATTTTTGTAGTTTCGGAATCGAAATTAAAATTCAATTCAGTGTTCTTCTACACACTTTACAAAGTGTAACGCTAATGAATATATTTTTGCTTCCTATTGTATATGCTTTAGAATGGCATCCTCTATGTGCATAGATGCACCAACTCAAAATGGCGTTGCCGAGCAAAAAAAAAAAAAAACCATTTACTTGAAGTGCCATGAGCACTTATCTTTAAGATGAAGGTTCCCAACCCTTTTAAGGATGATTTAGTCTCCACTCCTTGCTTCCTTATTATTTTACATGCCTTCTGAAAGGACTCCACTCATTAGTAAGACCTATGCAAGGAAACCTAGGAAGACACAAACAACTCAAGCAAAAGGGAAAGGGAAAGATACATTTTAAGGTTGCAGAGTTGACTTCACTATTTTAAAGCAAGAGTGGGACACGTAGCCCTACATAGAGTGTCGTTACTTATTTAGCCCTGTAGCACTCAGCACACATTTTGGCTACTGTGCATGGTGCTTTTTGACTATATTAGCCGTAGGAGGGAATGGGAGTGGTAAGCATATTTTTGTATGAGTTGTAGGAGAGGGGGACGGGTTCTGTGTGACAGACTTGTAACTTTCTAGGTTGTAGGGTCTTTTGCTCTCTACAGATTGCTGTAATCTCTTGAATACAGTTTGTGTGCCTAATTCAATCAGTATTTTCGGATACTCTTTTGTTGGTTCCTAACAATTGGTATCAAAGCAGTGAGATCCTAGGGAATTAGAAGCAAGTTAGAATGGAGGAAAAAGACTTAAGTGTGCTTAGCTTTTAAGAACTAATGCAAATGTTGGATGCAACTCTGTTAATGTTGCAAAAACATAAGGCAGAGTCTCAAATGCATGAACATGAGACTAGAGATGCTTTAGAGGGCGGCAAAGGAGTAGAGAAGGAGAAGAAATCAGAGATAAAGGTTGAGGCAAAATATGTTGTAGTAGATGAGGATGCAAAAGAGGCAGAAGAAACTCAAGTGGAGAAAAAACTAGAAGACGAGATAGCTGAAGTTGAAGAAAAAGAACATGTAGCAACTAGAAAATGATTAAAGCTACAACCTTTTCAACAAAAGAAAATATTGAAGAAAATTTTGGTGACATCCCAAAAGAAAAGGTAAAGGCTGGAGTTTTTCAAGTTGAAGATACCGTAGATATCCAGCCTACATATGTTGCAATAAAAGCAGCAAGTAAAGGAATAAGGAGAGGATGGGATGTTGAGAGGGTTCAGGCACGACGATGGGAAATTGATAAGCAAGGGAGAGACTGGGTAAAGTGTGAATTGCATGCTCAAGAACACTTAAAGTCGTCATCTTTTTCATCAAAAGATAAACAAGAAGTAGTTTTTGGTTACAACCCAAGAGAAAAGATGAAAGCTGATGCTTTCCAAGTCATGAAGTCATGGAAGCAACCAAAACAGCGTCAAACAGTCCCAGAGAAGCTCATCAAATAAATGTCGTTGTAGAAGAAGTGAGAATGGGGATGAAAAGAAGCAGGAATGTCGAGGAGATTGGAGTTAAACTTGGGGGATATGATGAGCAGAAAAAAGGAGAAAAAGCAGAAGCCAGCGACAGAAAAGAAGGGGGGAGATTGGGTGGTGAACCTGGTCAAACAAATCAAATGGGGATGGAGTAGAAGCCCGAAACTTAATAATAAAAAGAAGGAAAAAGAGGAACAAGGCTTTAGGGTTAATGTAACCCAACAATCCAAAACTAGGCCTAAGTATTTTCGGCCCAACCCTACTTACTACCAACGAGTGAGACATGTGGATGAAGGCAGCAAGGGTGTCGTTTTTGCGATCACGACTTCTGAAAGATTGACAAAGACAAAACGGACACAACATTGTCTTCCCCTGCTGCGTTTGTGATCGACAACCTGAAGAAAATAGATGCCACAGCATTAGAGACGAAGACGATCAGCAAGCTAGCAGTGTTTTCTTACTCCTTCAATGATGACACAACTAGAACAATGAGTTCAAGGTTTCTCTCTTTAATGGTTGGGTTTTGGGTTCAAAGGTTTGTGCACGACTTGGTTCTCCATTCATAAGTTTTGGTTTGCATGGAGAAATTTTATGGATCACTACCACTCTTGAAGAAATACAATGGAGGGGCATTAGAGTTATGCGTTGGGTACCCAGTTTGAGTTTTTATGCAGTGTTGTGTCACTGTCATCTAGGAAAGTTTTCTTGACTATTAATTGCTGAAGCCATGAGAAGACAAGAGAGGACAGATGCATCACTCTTGCTAGTAGCTTTGAGCAAGCCAGCCATAAAAAACAGCAAGAATAAGTGCAAAAAGGTCGATAGAGTTTTTAAGAGTGCCTTAAAAGAGGCAATTCATGCAACAAATGAAAGTTCTCTCTATCCGGAAATCTTTGAGGGCGATGGCATATGGAATTGTTGCTGCAGTAGGCAAAGGTATGTTAGCACCTTTTATTACTATGTTAAGAACCTCTTTGATGCCTGGAGTATTGGGATTCCAATTTCTACTAGGCCTCTGGATTTTATCAACACCTACCCTGGTACTTTAATATTATAAAAGTTGCACTCAATGGATTATAGGGGAACAGATGGTATTATTTATTATATATTGAAAGGTGGTCAAGCATGCATTTTAGAAGATAATGAGAATCCGCATAAGGTTGTAAGAGAGAGCATGAAAAGAACCTCTAAAAAATTATTATTTCTTTCTCTTATGATGCAAGATGAAGGGGAGAAAGTGTACTTTGAGTCCATGATAGGCTATCTTTCCTCTTCTAAGAAGCAGAACGGAGGTCCTGATGCTGAAGCAACCATCAAAATTACAACCCAAGATTTTATAGTTGCAACAGACAGAAGAGAATTTGCTTGGTGTGACTACAGCAAGATGGGAATTGGAGGTCAATGCAAATGCTAAGGATTTCAAGAAATCAGCAATCACTTATTTGCATAGAACATCCAATGTTCACATGGCAAGCTTACTTGATTTCACCGTTAATGGAGCATTGACAGCCACAATTCTCTATGGTGGCAGGAATCAAATGAACATAGACACTGCCATTGTAGTCTGATAGAACTTAAAGAAGACCTTGTTGATAGAACTTAAAGAAAGTAAGAGAGAAGCAGAAAAAAGGGAAATCTAGAGCCAGGATCTGTAACTCTAGCCAAACAATCTAGAGACAGAATCTGTACTCTAGCCAAGACACAATAATTTCCATATAATATTCTTCATAACTTTCTCAAACAGAATACAAATATTTATAGAGTCTTACTAGATAACTCCCTACAATAACTTACATATAACGAGATAAGAAATAATAACTTCCTAACTTCCATAAAATAGATAAGACACAATAACTTCTCTAAACTGATAATAACCAACACTAGACACTTGTAACACTTAACATAAGACGCATAATAAAACATAAAATACAAATAATGGCTGGTTCCTATCAATATCCACCCCTAGGAGAACAGCCTTGTCCTCAAGGCGATAGGAAGGAAGGGGCAGTTTTGCATTTATGACCAGCAATAAATTATCATCACATCTGAAACATAACTCTTTATCTCTGTGTAACTGCTGCTTGTCAGTTTCAGAAATTTGTGTAGTGGTAACTGCCCAAGTTTGACTGATAACTGATGGTAATAACTGCCTCTGAAAATTTCTGTTTTTTTTTTTTTTTGAAATTGTAGTTGCTGTCAGCAACACATGACCCCAAATTTCCCGTGAAAAAGAAAAAAACGTACAGAAGTCTGCCATTGTAATTTGGCTTCACTGGGATGACGTAATTTCCATATAATATTCTTCATAACTTTCTCAAACAGAATACAAATATTTATAGAGTCTTACTAGATAACTCCCTACAATAACTTACATATAACAGATAAGAAATAATAACTTCCTAACTTCCATAAAATAGATAAGACACAATAACTTCTCTAAACTGATAATAACAAACACTAGACACTTGTAACACTTAACATAAGACGCATAATAAAACATAAAATACAAATAATGGCTGGTTCCTATCATAGTCCATTTTGAAATAATGGGACTTAGTCACCTTGGTTCTCAAAAGATCCTTGAGCAAGCACTTATTGAAGGGATATCACCAGTTTTCATTTTCAGTTTTCACCTTGAGGACAAGGTGAAGCTTTTAGGGGAAGGTAATAAAACGACCCCACTCATTGGCAAAACCTATGCAAGGAAACCTAGGAAGACACAAACAACACAAGCAAAAGGGAAAAATGCTTTTTAAGGTTGCAGAGTTGACTTCACTCTCTTTTGGGGTAAGAGTGGGACACATAGCCGCTACATAGAGTCTCTTTAGTTATTTAGCCCTTTAGCACTCAGCACACATTTTGGGTACTGTGCATGGTGCTTTTTGTCTATATTAGCCGTAGGAGGGAATGGGAGTGGTAAGCATATTTTTGTATGAGTTGTAGGAAAGGGGGATAGGTTCTGTGTGACAGACTTGTAACTCCCTTGGTTGTGGGAGTGTTTTTCTCTCTACAGATTGATGTAATCTCTTTAATACAGCTTGTGTGCCTAATTCAATCAGTATTTTCGGATACTCTTTTGTTGGTTACTAACACCTTCCTTTCTTCTTGATGGTAACAAGCCTTACATCACTCTTTTTCCTTTCAAGCTCTTGCTTCCCATTGACCCTAGGAATTTTGGGTGTGTTTACTTTGTCCTAGATGTGTGACCCATAGTTTCCAAGTTAGAATCCCAAGTCTCTAAAATGTTTTTTTCTTAGGTACTCCAACCATCAAAAAGGATATCGATGATTTTCTTTTAATCGTATTAGCTGTTGTGATATGTTAAATCCGATATTATTGGGATATTCCTAGATTATTGGTCATATCTAATTAAATAGAATATAGGAGATATTATCGTTATTGTTATCCCATTGTTATCTAAATATTAGTTAGCGATATCTCAGGGATCTTAAGAATTGTCTGAGATATACATTTGGGTATATATGAACCAAGTTGGGTTGAACACAAATAGAGAAATATTCACAAAACCTTCAGTAATCTTCAGGGTAACTGGCGAAGTTACTCTATTCTTCCCTACCTTGTCGAACTTCATATCGTCAACGTAACTGGCCAAGCGTCCTTCATGGTCTCATTGCAGGTTCTAGTATCGTTCGCACAGTTGGCCATGCGTTCGTCATCATCGAGTTTCAATCTCAATGTTTGCTCAATCTATGCTCGTCATTCGTCCAGTCCGTCATCAGCATCTTCAGCATTAGAGTCCTTCTCGGCAATCTTGGCATCCTCAATGTTTTTGGAGATCTCGTCTGTCAACTCCCACAAGGTCGACTCTCAGTCCATGCTTGACCATAACCTCCGTCGCCACTAGCCGACATTCCACGCTTAGGCTCTCTTGATCTATCGGTCACCTCAACAGAGTTAGTGTCAATTGGCTCGGTAATCGACAGGCTCTTTTGGTCTCTTGGTGTTAATCGGATCTTAATTGGGGTAGGTCAGTTTCACTAATTGGTCAGCTCATTTTTTGAGCCTTTTAAGCCTCTTAGTCAACATGTCAGCTTTACACAGCATTGAAATGCGATTACTCAGTCAATATGACTTCTACTACTTCCTCTGATGATGAAATCTCCTCTTCAGTGCCAAGGTCAGGTCCTAGTGATGTCTCAAAGTTTCTGATCATTTCTAAGAAACTTCCCAATGACAATTATAGGGAGTAGGATCAATCCATCTCACTAGCTATTGATGGTAGGGGCAAACTCGGGTATATCTCTGGTGAAATTAAAATGCTTCCATCAGACACCAAAGCAATGCGAGTATGGAAATATGATAATGCTTTGGTTTCCTCGTGGCTAGTCAATGCTATGTCACCATCAATCATGAAAAGTTTCATGTTCTTTCCTTTAGCCTGCAACATTTGGGAAGCAATTTGAGAGGCATATAGGGATACAGGGAACAGGTCCCACATATTTGACATTAAGGCAAAACTGTGGCAACTAAAACAAGAAAACAACTCCATCAATGACTACTATCTTGAAAAATCTGCTCTCAAGCAAGAATTGGATGCCTGAAAGAATAAGTTTCATCATTGTCATTTGATGTTGCTGCAAACCAAAAGGAATAAGAAGAAGAAAGAGTCTATGAATTGTTGGCTAGTCTTAATGTGATATACGATGATACTCAAGCATGGATCCTAAGCCAAGAACCCTTACCTTTCGTCCGTGAAACGTACTCTAATATTCATAATGAAGAAGGCAGGCGCAAAGCTATGCTACAAAATGCTTCCACTATGGCTTCTGCAGCTCCTAAGGTCTCGGCCCTTTTTGTTCACACCATGGAATCCATAAATTCCAAAGGCCGACCTTTTTGTGATCATTGTAAAAAGCATGGACATACTCAAGATACATGTTGGGATTTACATGGTAAGCCTGCTAATTGGAAACCAAAGAAAGGGCGAGGAAAGAACTATGAAGAGTGAGGAAGAACTATGTTGCTGAGGTATCTAACAGTGATGAATCATCTCCTCAAGGTGAATAGCTCAGCAAAATCTTGGAAATGTTAGAAGCACTGCAGCACAAAAAACAGCCTACTACCATAGTTGTCAGAACAAGTAATTTCTGGAAAACCTGGCTACGTAAAAAGGATAATAATGTACAGGAAATTGTCAGGTTGTTGATTCAGGTGCTTCGGATCATATGACTAATGATAGAACTCTATTTTTATCCTACAATCCTATTTCCAAGGGATTAACAATAAGAATTATTGATGACTCTAAATCTGTTGTCACTAGAATTGGCTACATCAAAATTTCCGCTACACTTATCCTCCATTCAGTTACATGTTCCAAAGTAAATTGTAACATTTTATCAATGAGTCAATTAGCAAGTGATGAAAGATGCCATGCTAACTTTTTTGTTACATACTGTTTTTTTCAAGATCTGTTGATAGGGATGACGATTGGGAGTACAAAAGAGTTTGATGGCTTCTATTACCTTGATGAAAGTGATGCTTGTAGTATTAGGTCTTTGAAAGGACCCTAATTCAGCAACCAGACCTATGCTAGGAAATTTAGGAAGACAAAGTATCATCAGCAAAGGACCAACATGCTTTTAAGGTTGCAGGGCTGACTTACCTATTTTGGTGTAATTGTTAGACATATAGCTGCTGCATAGAGTGGCTCTAGTCTTTAGCACTGTAGCACTCCTTTTTTAACACTGTGCACAGATGCTTTTCTCCTATATTAGATGTAGGATGAATTAGGAATGGGGTGTTGAGTTTTGAGTGAAGTTTTGTAGGGAGAGGGAAGTCTGGTTCTATGTAACAGAACATAAAACCTTCTTGGTTGTGGGAGTGGTATTGCTCTCGACAGATTGTGGGAGAGGGGGAGCAAATCTGTTGTCTCATATTTGCCTCTATCTTGGCTGCAAGAGTCGTTGGCTCTTGACAGATTTATTGTATTTCAGTGTGATTTTGTTACTGTGCTTAATCAAACCAGTAATTTTAGGCAACCTTTTATTGGTTCCTAACAGTCTTGCAAGAAAGTGTCTCCCCCTTGGATTTGTGAATTGGAATAATAGCACAAGTGTTTAGGACATCCAAATTTCAATTACATGTTTAAACTATTTGTGGAATTTATGAGAGAAGAATTGTATTCTCATTGATTTATTCATGTTCTGATATAATACCTACTTATATAATAAGTAGAGAGATAAAACTAAACAAATTAAGGAGAAAATAAAGGAGTAGCTAATGGAGAAAATCTAGGAAAGAATAGAGGAGAGGTTACAACAACCTAGGGAGAATAATATAATATAATAATATTATATAATATTCCCACACTCCCCCTCAAGTTAGATCATGGATGTGAATTATGTCCAACTTGCTTATGCAACTTATTGGAGCCTTGACGATGTTGGGAGTGCGACAAGATGAACGGGCAGCAGATACACGACAACTTTAGGAGTACTCGGCTTCGACAAGATCGACGGGTAGCGTCTGTGACAAGATCGACGGCAGCGGCTGTGACAAGATCGACGGGTAGCGGCTGTGACAAGATCGACGATGAAGGTCCCATAACTGCTTGAGTATTCAAAATCATTAGACTTGTACTTCTTGAGTCTCAGAGGACCTTTTATTTTGTCTGGACTTGTACTCCTTTTTGAGTCACAGAGGCCTACGAATTTCTGAAATGACAATTTGGTCCCTCAATTTAGTTGAGGACGACGAGGCCAGTCGTCAGACGAGTTGAGAGGCATGATAACAAAGGAACTACCACCAATGACGATGACAGGCTCGACGACGATAACAGCGTTGAAGAAGAGATGAGTCGTTGATGAAGAACTGTGCTCTACGTTAGGGTTGAATATTTTTAACCTAGCTTTGCTTCATAATCAGAGAACGATGAACCCAGACCACACAACCAGTCGGATGTCGCCGGAAATGAGGAGAGGAGACTGAAAATCTATCTCCTACGCCACGCGCCGTCGCCGTGAAACTGCCGGAGAGCGCGTGAACACCACGCACCGTCGTGGAGGTGTCAGATGACCACCAAACTTCTGGCGTCTGCCGATCGAAGGATGGGGAAGACGTTGGTAGGGCGCGTGTTCCAAGAAAGGGTCGGAGATTGAACTCAAATATGCTCCTCTCTCTCACTGTTGCACAACGTCAAAACTCACCGTGAATTGAAGCTAAAAAACGAGAATCAAGAACAATGGATGAGGTCAAGACTGCTCAGAATCAGGAGCAAATGACCCAGCTGAGATGACAATAACTAGAGGAGTTGTGTGTCTCCCGGCGCTGTGTAACTCACTACCTCTCTGAAATTCTGAACAAAGCAGCAAGTCACCAGCGCCAGAAAACAAGAATTTTCTTCAGGAATTAATCCCGCTTTGATACCATGTGGAATTTATGAGAGAAGAATTGTATTCTCATTGATTTATTAATGTTCTGATATAATACCTACTTATATAATAAGTAGAGAGATAAAACTAAACAAATTAAGAAGAAAATAAAGGAGTAGCTAATGGAGAAAATCTAGGAAAGAATAGAGGAGAGGTTACAACAATCTAGGGAGAATAATATAATATAATAATATTATATAATATTCCCACACTATTTCCATCTCTTTGTTCAATACAGGTGCATTTGAATTTTATTGTGATTCTTGTGAGAAAGCTAAGCATCATTGAACCCCTTCTCTAAAAATCACATACAAAGCATCCAAACCATTTTCCACTACTCATAGCGATTTATGGGGATCATCCCACACACCAAACTGAACACACTCTGAGTGGTTTATCACATTTATTGATGACCATAAACGTGTATCTTGATTCTACCTATTAAAAGACAAAACAGGGTGCACCAAACCTTCCTAAATTTCCATAATATGAACCAAACCCAGTTCCAAACCCAAATTCTAGTTCTACACACTAATAATGGACTGAATACTTCAATTAGGCCTTGTCCACCTTTCTTACCTTACCAACCGTAGAATTGTCCACAAAAGCACATGTCATAATACACCCAACAAAATGGTATTGCTGTGTGAAAGAACCGACATGTCCTTGATGCAGCCAGAGCTATCATGTTTAGTAGCAATGTTCCTAAATATCATTGGGACGATACTGTCCTCATTGCCACATTTCTCATAAATCGTATGCCTAGCCAACCCTTGTCTTACAAAACACCACTCCAAGTCCTACACAAATACTACAGCCTTCCATACCTTGAAAACCATTTGTCTCTCAGCGTCTTTAGTTGTACATTGTATATTCATCTTCATTATACCAACAAACTTGATCCCAAAGCGCCATTAGTTGAATCTTCCTCAGATACTCCAATTCCCAAAAAGGCTATAAATGTTATGATCCAGTCTCCAAACGTATCCATGTCACATGCGATGTTACCTTCCATGAAACTGATCCTTATTAATCCCTGTCTGCAATTCAGGGGGAGAGAGAAAATGAATTACAGACACACAAACCACTACCACCACCTGAAGACAACTTGACCTTCATTGAATACATACCTTTCGCAAAAGAGCTTCACCCTGGTAGTCCTGATAACCCTATAATAACCCTCCTGATAATCCTGATTCTGATAATGTGCCTAAGGATGGAAGAGGTTTTGAACCAGGGGAAGACACAAACAAATGAGCTAATATTTACACCGACGGCACAAGACTGGTAGTGGGCGAAAGACTATTAGCACTTTCCGTGAATCAGAACCGGTGGCTGGTCAGGAAGAAAACTTGGTGATGGAAAGCTCTAACCTCGATTTGCCTATTGCAATACGAAAGAAATCTAGGTGTTGCACTTGACATCATATTTTGAAGTTTGTTTCTTATAAAGCTTTTTCCTCAAAATATCATGCTTTTGTCTCCCACCTCAACAATATCAAGGTACCTAACACCATTGATGAAGCTATGGCTATACTTGAATGGAGGCAAGCAGTTATGGAAGAGATAAAAGCCTTGAAATGGGATGTAGTTGATTTGTCTCAAGGGAAGAAACCAACCCGTTGTAAATGGGTATTCACCCCAAAATATAAAGCTGATGGAAGCCTTGAGAGTTATAAAGCTAGGTTGGTTGCAAAGGGATTCACTCAAGTTTATGGTAAAGATTATATTGAAACTTTTGCACTAGTGGCAAAACTTAATACTATAAGAATTCTATTATCTCTTGCACTCAATCTAGATTGGCAACTACACCACATGGATGTTAAAAATGCATTCATCAATGGAGAACTCAAAGAAGAAGTGTATATTTTGATAGGCTCACCCAAATCTTGAAGAGACAGGGGTATACCTAATGGCAGAGTGACCATACCTTATTTATAAAGCATCATAAGGGCAAGGTAGCTATACTAGCCATGTATGTTGATGACATTGTATTTACAGGAGATGATGAGGTAGAAATAATTCAAATCAAGAAAGCCCTCGCTCGAGAATTCCAAATTAAAGATCTTGGAGAGATGAAATACTTTCTTGGAATGGAGGTTGCTCAATCAAAAGGAGGGATCTACATTTCTCAAAGGAAGTACATCCTAGACCTTCTAAAGGAAACAAGGATGCTAGGTTATAGGCCCAATGACACGCCTATGAGTCCACAAGATAAGAGAAGGAGACCTTGGGAAGGCTGTAGACATGGGAAATTATTAGAGGATGGTTGGAAAATTAATCTATCTCTCCCACAATAAACTAGACATCGCGTTTGTGATCAGTACGATCCAATGATCCTAAGAAGAAGCATCTGAATGAAGTGTACAGGATCCTACAGTATTTGAAGGGATCTTTGGGCCATGGTTTATTCTTCAAGAAAATTGATAGGCGCGATGTAGAATTGCTTACAACATGGGGTAACTTGGTCACATGGAGGAGTAAGAAGCAAAGTGTGATTGTAAGGAGCAATGCTAAGGCTGAATATAGGGCCGTGGCATTAGGAATTTGTGAAGGAATATGGCTAAAGCAAGTTCTTGAAGAATTAAAGCAGGCTATGAACTTACCTATCAAACTCTATTGTGACAACATGGGCACATGGTTGCAATTGACATTACACATAATCCAGTTCAACATGATAGAACCAAACATGTGGAGATTGACGTCACTTCATAAGAGAAAAGATTGACAAGGGTATTGTTCACTTGAAGTATATTCCTTCCAGAGAACAAACAGCAGATATTCTCAAAAAGGGACTGCCCAAAGATAAATTTGATCATTTCATTGGCAAGGTGGACATGCTCGACATCTATAATCCAACTTGAGAAGGAGTGTTAAATCCCGATATTATTGGGATATGCCTAGATTATTGGTCAGGTCTGATTAAATAGAATATAGGAGATATTATCATTATTATTATCCCATTGTAATCTAAATAAAGTTAGCGATATCTCGGGATCAGAGATATACATTTGTGTAAATATGAACCAAGTTGGGTTGAATACAAATACAGAACTATTCACAAAACCTCCAGTAATCTTCATGATATTTCAACATTAGTGCTTGTAGCCATATCAATTCATCCCATTCACTCTGTTTCAAAGTGGGTGGAATTGCTATCTCAACACATAATAAAAATAATAATGAGTAAAGTTGCATCCAGCACCCTGATATTATTTTCTAGTAACATTAGCACCACAATGTTATTTATGGTGCATCCAACACTCTAATGTTATTTTCCTTGTGCATCCATGTGATGTTATTTTTTCTAGAGCATCTAGCACCCTAACCTTATTTAAGGTTTAGGGTGCTAGATGAAATAAGATTAGAGTGCTCGATGCACTATAAAAAATACCACAAAAAATATAATATGTGCTGGATGTTACTCTACCCTAATGATAAAAATAATAAAATGTCAGTTTCATACAATGGATAGAAATTTCTGAACATGAAATAGTTGCATCGCAACAAAAACAGAATGGATGGTTTGGGAATGCCAGGAACATGTGTGCAGGGATTGAAGAGAGCAACCATCACATACCTCAAGAGACAGCAAATCTGTCAACTTAGTACTTGATTTTACTGATTCTACAGAACAATGGGAACTAAAATTTATAAGCATTCCTTCCATTTTTTCAGCATCTGCACAAACGTTTTTATAAGTTATGCGATACTCAGAAAATAACAAACATTATCCCATAAAACCTGCCAACTTAACATTTGAAAGACTAGGAAGCTCCAAGCAAGAATACCTAAATATTTCTGTGAACTAGGAGTACATTCAGAACTGATCTCATATTGTTTGCCACCTGTGTTTGAACTAAGCACCAGCAATGATGGGGCAGTCTCAATTTCAGATGTATCTTTACTATCTGCACTGTTGAAATTTGTTCATGTAAGCTTAAGTGATACATTTTACTAGACATGATGAATTACTGCCATGATTGCAGAATATAGAGAGAAAACCAAGTGAGGTCAAGATACATTTCTTGGGCTTCTAAATGGAAACATGATAATCAGTTCAACAATGGCCTTTTGCCTTCCATTTTATCTGCATTTTTTTCAAACAAATTTTTGCTTGTAAATTGAAAAACATCAACACCTCCTTAAAATGAAAATAATGATTGTTTGATGAAATAGGAAAAAGCAAAAGGCAATAATGATCTGCCCAGGTATCACCTACTAGTCATTCTCTAATATCATTCTTTCATTGCAGTTTTAGTAAATCATTCAATATTAAAGCTGTTCCGTCTAGCAAAGAACTCATCTTTTTATAGAAAACAATATTTTGGGCTTCAATCTTTGCATGGATTCTAAAACAAGCGAAATTGCTCATTACATATAAATATTGCAGCTTCATATAACTTTTATTTAATACGATTATAGCGTGACTTCTTATAGATTTTATTATATATACTGAGGATTATAAGTATTAATATATTGATTTTATAATGAAACATAGATAACTAGACAGCAAAGACAAACGCCTATACAGAACATGGAAACTCCCAATAACTTCATTTCTATGATTATATAAATGACAGAAAGCATACAAAGAAAATAACACCAAGATCCATAGGGCTGCCAATTAAAAGAGTAATTCTCAAGCTTTTGGCAAGCTAGATTTTCTCTCTCACCACTACTCTCCTTCAAGCTCCACTCATGGTAGAGTTGTTGTTCAATCCCCTACTACTATAGTTGTCCTTTCCTGAAATAAGGCTTTTGACTTAAATTAGCCCTTGGGCCTAGTAGACTCATCAATGTCAATACCCTTCTAAGCAGTTTCAAACTTGTGCACAAGACTAAAATGATGAAGTTGATGTTTGAAGTAAATCAAATGAGAAAACACTGCTGTACTCATTCTTTTATTATGTAGGGTTTAAATAGAGTATATTAGGAAACAGGCCTGCCTATAATGACTGGAAAATAAGTTGAGAGCATAGAGATATTATTTTGCATAATCTCATCTAATCATAACAGAAATATAATGATTCTTTCTATCTGGAAAAAGAATACTATAATATCTACTAATTGAACATAAAATATCATTCAAATCATATCCCCCATCAGCCTAACTCCCTTTCTCCTCATTGTGTCCTCCATAGCACACCTGCCTATTCTCTCACCATAATTGTATTCTACATTCATAACTTAAAATTTCTTTCTTTTTTTCCCAGACGCAATAATCTTAACATCCTCACTTCATCAGCAAGGTAATATAGTTTTGACTCAGTTAAAACTCAGTCTCTGAATTTTGAGACGATATAATTAAATTTCTATAGTTAACAGCCATTAAGAGCCATCAATGCTAAGGCTCTCTCCTATTGTATAAATACACATCTTATGTACATGAATAGATACAACATTTAGACTATTTATCTTAAATGGTATTAGAGATTTTAGGTTTAGGTTGAGCATTTTTTCCCCCTATTGTTCCTTGTGTTTCTGCCGTGTGTACTCTGTTCAAACAGGGAGTGACGCTGAGTTAAGCCTTCGGTCGAGGTCTTCAGTTTGAACCACGCGCCACCCAGCGAAGAGCGCCACCCCCCGATCAGCCCATCCCCGATGGTCCTATCACATTCTAACAGCGCGTGGACGGCGCGTGGCTGTCACGCGCAACACTGACAGTCTCCTCTCCCTGGCGCGTGACGGCTTGTTTTCTGATCGCGTTCCATTCCCCAACGTCCAGCCTTCATCTCCGATGTTTTCAGGCTGGACCTTGCTTCGAAGGCTGCGTTGTGTGACTGGGTTCTGTGGTTCCTTGCTTTTCTCTCCATGTTTGACGTCTTGTTCGTGACAGGTCTGTGTTTCTTTGGTCACTGAACATCACGTGTGTTTGGGCCTTCTCTTTTGTCACTCTAGTTTGTTGGCTGTCAGCTTTGCCGTTTCTATTTTATCTTGCTCGTGACTTGGTCACTCTGGTTTGTTTATTGGTTTCCAACATTGCGTCACACAATGCGCGAGAGAGGGTTCTATGCGTATGGCCTTATTTTTGATGTTTGGTAGCTGGTGTGGCTGCTGGCATTTGTGTTTTTGGTCGTTCTTCCAATTTGATTTGCCTCCGGTTGGTATTTATTTGGGCTCTAGTTGTTGTTTGGTAAACAAACCAGTAAGGTGAATCGAACAGTCCAAGGTGAATCTTGGTTTTGTGTGAGATCTTTCTGGTGGTGGAGTTAGCATTTGGCTCCTTCTGAGTAGTTTCGAGGTTCATTGGTTTCTCTTTGCACTCTTGATATTTGTTGTTTGGCACTTTATATTGTTTGTTGTGGAGCTCAACTTGTTTTTTGGTGAGGCTCGATGGCTGCATCTACATCTAGTTCTTCAGTTGGTCTTATTACAGGTAATATTGCTTCTAGTCTTGCTACTTCTTCCTCGAAGTGGATCATCGATTCCGGTGCTACTGATCATATGACAGGTAACCACCATTTGTTTTCCTCGTATGCGCCTTATGCCAATCCCTCTAGTATCACAATTACCAATGGTTCTTATTCTCGTGTTATTGGCTCTGGCACTGTTGAACCTACCCCATCTGTTTTCTTATCCCATGTGCTTAATGTCCCTAACCTTACATTTAATCTTTTGTCTCCTAGCAAACTCACTCGACAATCAAACTGTTTCATAACTTTATTTCCTGACCATTGTTTGCTTCAAGATCTCGCGACGAAGCAAGTTATCGGTAGGGGTTATGAATTTGGTGGCCTTTACTTCCTTGAGGATCAGGTACAGCATTCAGTTGCTTGCCCTGGTGGTTCATCCCCTTTTGACGTTCATTGTTGTTTAGGTCATGTGTCCTTGTCTTGTTTGAAGAGGATGCATCCTCAATTCCATCATTTGTCATCTTTGGAATGTGAGTCATGTCAGTTTGCTAAACATCATCGTGTTCACTTGGCACCTCGAGTTAATAAACGAGTTGTATCTCCCTTTGACTTAGCCCATTCTGATGTTTGGAATCCATGTCTTGTCGAGTCCAAGCCTGGTTTTAGATACTTTGTTACTTTTATTGATGATTTCTCTCATACCACCTGGCTCTATCTAATGAAAACTCGTTCTGAGTTGCTTTCCCACTTTTGCAATTTCTGTGCTGAAATCAAAACTCAGTTTGGTGTATCAGTCAAAACCTTACGAAGTGACAATGCTAAAGAATACTTTTCTGCCCAATTTCAAACCTATATGCTCCAGCATGGCATACTTCATCAATCCTCCTTCCAAATACACCGGCTCAAAATGGTGTTATAGAACGTAAGAACCAACACTTATTAGAAGTCACTCGGGCTCTCATGTTTCAAATGAATGTTCCTACGTCTTTTTGGGCTGACACCGTGTCTACTGCGTGGTTCCTTATTAATCGTATGTCCTCTCCTGTCCTCAATGGTGCCACTCCATACACCACCTTGTTTCCCTCCAAACCCTTGTTCCTGTTGACCCTAAAATCTTTGGGTGTATCTGATTCGTGATGTTCGTCCCACTGTTACCAAACTTGATCCCAAGTCTCTTAAGTGTGTCTTCCTTGGGTATTCTAGGGTTTAGAAGGGTTATCAATGCTATTCTCCCACTCTTCGGCGTTATCTTGTGTCTACCAATGTCACATTTCATGAGTCGACTTCGTTTTTTCCGGTCTCTACTCCACCTCCATCTCCTGTCTCTACCGATAACACCTCTGACAGTCTTGATGATCTCTTGGTCTATCCAATTCAGTTACCACCAGTGCAAGCATCTGACCCGGCACCTGCTAAACCACCTATTTATCATGTTTATCGGAAACACCCTAGGGCGAGTAATGTTGTCAATCAAGTTCATGACCCACCAATGACTGTTTCGATGTCTGATCCAGATCAGTTCCTTCTACTCCTACTTCTGAACCAGCACCAGTGCCTGATATTCTTAATACTCTTAATCCTTCCACTTCTACCTCTGAACCAGACACAGTGTCTGACACTTCTGATGACTTGCCTATTGCCTTACGTAAAGGTAAGGGTACTTGCACCTATCCTATTTCTTCCTTTGTTTTCTACAACCATTTGTCTCCTCCATCATGTTCCTTCATAGCATCCTTAGACTCTCTCATTGTTCCCACTACTCTCCAACAAGCCTTGACCCATCTCGGTTGGCGTGCTGCGATGGAAGAAGAAATGGTGGCCCTTGATAAGGCTGGTACCTAGAATCTCGTTGATTTGCCTCTTGGTAAGAAGGCTATCGAGTGTAAGTGGGTGTTCACGGTCAAAACAAAAGCTGATGGCACCTTGGAACGTTTGAAAGCTCGACTGGTTGCCAAGGGTTATGCTCAGACCTATGGTGTTGACTATTCAGAAACCTTCTCTCCTATGGCAAAATTGTCCTCTGTTCGCCTCTTCATTTCTATGGCAGCCAATTATGGTTGGGATCTTCATCAATTGGATGTTAAAAACGCATTCTTGAATGGTAGTCTTCTTGAGGAAGTATACATGGAGCAACCACCTGGTTTTGTTGCTCAGGGGGAGCGTGGGAAGGTATGCCATCTTCAAAAGTCTTTGTATGGCTTGAAGCAGAGCCCTCGTGCTTGGTTTGACAGGTTTAGCTCTATGGTTAAGAAGTTTGGTCTAAGTCAGAGTAAATGTGACCATTCTGTGTTTTATCAGCAGACAGATGTTGGAATGATTCTGTTAGTGGTACATGTTGATGATATTGTTATTACGGGTAGCAATGCTTCGGGAATCTCATCACTTAAGGTCTTTCTTAATTCTCATTTTCAAACAAAGGATTTAGGTCCGTTAAAATACTTTCTTGGGATAGAGGTTATGAGAAGTAAGAAAGGCATCCTTTTGACACAGAGGAAATATGTTCTTGATTTGTTAAAAGAAACCAGGAAACTCGGAGCAGCACCGAGTAGCGTTCCCATGATTCCTAATCCCTTCTTGGACATTGATGACCGCATACCGTTTGATGAGCTACCTGAGGATGTACAAAAGAAAGTTGATCCGGAGAAGATCAAACCATTTGCCTATCCTAAGAGATACCGTAGATTAATTGGGAAATTGAACTATCTCATGGTAACTCGCCCCAATGTGACCTTCCCAGTTAGTATGCTTAGTCAATTCATGACTGCACCAACCGTTGCTCAGTGGGAAGCTTTGGAACATGTCTTACATTATTTGAAGGGATCACCTGGTCGTAGTGTACTCTATACGAATCATGGCCACAACAAGATTGAATGTTTTTGTGATGCAGATCATGCAGGGTCAAAGGCTACCAGAAGATCCACCACAAGATATTGTGTGTTTGTTGGTGGAAATTTAGTATCATGGTGGAGTAAGAAGCAAGATGTGGTTTCTAAGTCGAGTGCAGAAGTTGAGTATAGAGCCATGTCTGTTGAGTATAGAGCCATGTCTCAGTCAGTACAGGAAATTGTGTGGATTCACCAGTTAATGAAGGAGGTTGGTCTTGCCACGTCATTACCAGCGAAGTTGTGGTGTGATAATAAAGTTGCTCTACACATAGCCTCCAACTCTGTGTTTCATGAACGTATGAAACACATTGAGATTGACTGTCACTTTGTACGCGATAAGATTAAGGAGAACTTTATTTCTACAGGGCATGTGCGGTCTAGTGACCAATTGGGTGACCTTCTAACTAAGGCTTTAAATGGGACTCAGGTTGACTATCTTTATAACAAGTTGAGTTTGATTAACATCTATGCTCCAACTTGAGGGAGAGTGTTAGGAAATCAGGAAATATATTAGAATCCCTATAAAACAGAGATTAGGGAATAATCCTCAATTAACAGCCATTAAGAGTCATCAATGCTAAGGCCCTCTCTTATTGTATAAATACACATCTTATGTATATGAATAGATACAACATTTAGACTATTTATCTTACAAAAACTATAGGAACTAAATACAGTGAGTCAAAGTATAAGAATTGAGTTGTATCTAGTCAAAATTCATAAACTAAGTTTTAACTAAGTCAAAATTATAGGGACCAAATGATTAATTTTTCTAAAAATATATCATTTCCTCACAGTTCATCCTACCATATCATAAACTGCTTTGATTTTTGAAAGAAATACTCAACAGTTAAATAGGGTGAAACTTGGACCACTTAATCTGCATAAGACATTACAATCAAGATGCCATATGTCATTTCTAACGTTATTAAAAGTAGACCACCCCAGTCAGTTCAACCAAAAGACTAGAAGACTAGTCTCAAATTCAATTCAAAAGGGCCTGAAACTGTAATGCAGGTAGGTTCATAACCAATGAAACCGGTTCCTTGTTATGTAATATTAATATGTCATTTTTAAATGTTAGTTAATGTTAGTTAGGGAGGTGATTGGCACTAACTGTTAGTAGCACTAGCTGTTATAAGAACGGTCCTAGCCAAATATGACCTTAGCTATGTCTAACTAACTAATTAGGATTAGGCGCAAGTTGATGACCCTGACCCCTGCCTCTAATAATAAGGCACACCCTCTTGTATTTCTCAGATTTGACATGTTAATGAATTCTCTAAGAGGATTATCCAGAGTACTTCTGTCTCTCTCGCCTCTTTCTACTTCTTCAACCCTCTCTTATGCTTCTTGTCAATTCTAATTCATAAAAACCCTAAGATTCAAATTACATTTGCTATCAGTCATGCCCAGCGTTAAAATCTTGAACAAATTATCCTTTTTTCATTGAACCAGTCCAAGTTTTTATTTTGTTAAAATTGCA
The DNA here is from genome assembly GCA_025563575.1 of Acacia pycnantha. Taxonomy (NCBI): domain Eukaryota; kingdom Viridiplantae; phylum Streptophyta; class Magnoliopsida; order Fabales; family Fabaceae; genus Acacia; species Acacia pycnantha. The sequence goes on from JAMWYP010000142.1 coordinate 628,936, forward strand.
TCAGTTTGAACCAAGCGCCTCATGCCAACATCTCATCTGTTTAGCTTGCAAGCAATGCTTACTTATATAATGACAAGTTTTATGTGAGAACTCTATTTCAGTGTTATTTTGGCAAAAATTGCAACCAAGAGGATCAATCCTAGTACCTTGAAAATGGAAAGGTGTGCCTTTCCCCATGAGCCAAGATGAATTGAATGGTTTAGACGCATGGTTTTGTCTTTCAATGTAATAGTAAGAAAATAAAAATAAAATTCACATAACCTACTATCTACTATGTCAGAAGATTTTTTAACATATATAACAACAACAAAGCTTTATCCCACTTGGTAAGGTCGGCTACATCAACTTATCCTACTAGGTGAGGTCGGCTATATGAATCACATGATGCCATTGTGAATAAATAGACATGAAAATAATTAATAATTAGTGATTCAATAGTGATTGAACCATTTAAACCCTAAACCAATGCCTTCACAATTCAATTTTTAAAACAATGATCATTTCAGTTTACAGTTTTTTTTGGCCTTCAGCATCAGCTACAACTAGCAATTATTTGTCTCTTCAGTGCATTAACTTAGTAAGTACCTTGTATATATGAGGTTGCCCTTGTGAATGAACCAAATATTACAGGATACTAATGCTTGCTCAAAAACAAGAACAGCTTTCTTGGACCCTTCCTCTGCCAGTTTACTGGAATTACAATTATTACAATTTAAATCTCAGTCAGGGAATTCTACAGAAAAACCAGAGTAACTTTACATAAACAAAGTCAATAGCCCGTGTTAATAGGATATTCTACCTAAAGTACCATTTGTACATCACAATTACATGATCAAGTCTACAGGCGCCAATGCACAAGCACAAAAACTAATTGACGAGACTACAAAAAAGAATCTTGTGCAACCCAACAGACCTCATCAATAGCCAAACTCAGTGGTTATTTTCCTTACCTCATTGCCAACACCTAACCTCTCAAGAAGATGAACCTTCTGTAGACAGTAATGCTATCTTTGAGAAAAGAGCCTCAATTTAGAGAGCAATATTCTTTTTTTTTGGGGGTCAAATATAGCACAAGATTCCAATAATCTCAAACAAACAAGAAAAAAGAATTGGCATAGCACTATTATAAAATATTTAAATATCAAAATAAAATAAAAAAAGTCTTAGCAACTGTACTCTGATCGATATATATCTCCTGATGCTCCCATGACCAGCCATTTGATATTGTGTTCAGCAATAGCATGTAGAATTCCTTTCTCAATACTGTCCATTTTAATCAATATTTTATTGGCCTCTACCTACAGATATATGATAAAGTGTAAACAAGAATCCATAAGAATGAGTTGCTTAATAGAATTGGCATTTTCTAGATGGAACGTTTGAGCTTGAATTTTAATTTAATGCTTTGAAAAAATCACAACTAATGCATTGGTCTTAATAACAGACCACTAGCAACTGCAATTAAATCACAGTCGGTGCTGGAATAGCCTCTAATTTATTGGTTAAAATAAAAGTATAGCAAAATATATTACCCCTGCCAGGGTAAGAGTGAGAACATATTGGTCTAAAAGTTCATGCACTTTTTGTCTCTCCTGTTCCTGAAATGCCTTTATTTGATTGTCTTCTGGTTCAATCTCGTTGAGTTTTCTGTCTGCTGCACATAGGAACATATGTAGGAAATTAGTTAAACATAACAGAACTACCTAGAAGGAAATATCCAGAACAATACCAAGTAAAATGTAAAGTAGCAAATGTCAAAATTTGCAATAAATGCCGAAACCAATTGAAAATAATTCTTTCAGGTCAATCCTTTTCTCCTTTTCATACTTGTATTTGTCGGTGACAGTTGCGCACCAAGGAAAAAGTAACATTCATGTTGTGTCAAAGGCCGATTTACTGGAAGCGGAAAACAACTTTCTGCAGAACTATTTCGGTGTTTTTTAGATGTCTCCTCAAACTTTTCATGCATCTTGCGTTTTTATTACATCAAACATCCGAGAAACATTCTAAGCACACTGTTTTCTTAAACCTTGAGAAGCTAGTGATGAGAACTATAAATTTCATTAACGATTAAATGATTTCACAAAACTCCGACTTGGCATAAATTCTTATTCTATAACTCATAATAAAGTGCTTAGAACAGATTAAGAAATTCAACAGACGTACAATCCAACCCAAGAACAGAATCTCAAGATGGGACAAGTCAGCAGGCAGCAGCCAATTTTGTTTAATAACAAGTTAGCAGCCAACCAAGAGACATGTATCGAATTCACATTTTATATTGAATACTAATTTCATGGTGTAAAACAGACAAGCCCAACAAAATTTCGGCCAGCAAGAAAATTCCACCTAAAGTAGTAGTTTTCATTAATTTCAGCTGCGACTCGAGAGAATTCATTCTTTCAAACATTGGACGAGCAAAAAGAAAACGCGAGCATTTTAGAGAAACAAAATCAGGGGAGAAACCCGATTTCTCTTCTCCTATCCACTTTCAAGATGTCGCAAACCCGTCAGAGACTCACTCAAATAATTAGTACGCTCAGGCCGATGAACATGAAGCACGCATATCTTCTTCTCAAAACAATTATGCACTGCCCAGAGCAGAAGCTGTCGGCTCTTCTCTATATTCATCCCCACTGCAACATATACAGTCTCTTTCAATCCAACATCTTCCAAACGCTCTCCTCCAATCCCTTCAGTGCTTCCCATTACCAGGTCAAAGGAGTTCGATCACTCTCTGGATGATTCCATCATGGTGATTCCGAGTCGCCACCGAGTAAATTGGATGAAGAAAGGGCAAAATATCAATGGAAGAGAAATGAGTGGAAGGTTGGAGTCTTCATCTGAGTTTATGAAGCTCTTAATATGCCTTACATCGTGGGCCATCGGTAGGTGATCTGTCATAGGACTTTACATACGTGCTTCAAGGTGAAGCAAGACCCAGAGGACTCGCAATTGATCTTCAAGACAGCGAAAGGTTCCAACAAGCTGGACGATAATATTTTATGGCTTTCAATAAATAATTAAATACATTGGGCGGATTCTTGAAAATGATGTATTAATAATATTTTAAACAAAGGAAAATTTGTTACTAACTAGTCCGGGTATCTCATGCAATGCACGGACCCTTGATAAATGAGATTCTGATCCATCGGTGAAAAAGTGGTAGTGATTTGGTAGTGACAAAAAATTGGTGGTGACAATATCATATCCCTTGTTTTATAAGCACCTAGAATTCATATTGAATATTAAAATAAGTTTATAAGGGTTATGCATTGTACTTGGATTATACATTGTTCAGGCTCTTATTTAAAGATTGTACATAATATTTGACATCAAACCCACTCGTGCATAGAAAGCAGCTGAATTGACCCGCTAAATAAAAATGAATTGTGAATATCAACAACAAAATTTAAGTAATAATTGTAAATGCTTTAAGATATAATTGTAAACAATGTGTCCTAAGTTATTAAAATAACCCTATGCTATGTATGAGTACCTCATATGAGTTTACAAAGGTCTAGTAGGCATTCTAAATAACTTATATATAGTTGCACTTCAAATAATAATTCTATTTATATAAAAATGTTTGGACTATTAATTCAACTCTAAGGGCCCGTTTGATACACGGATTTCACGAGAGGAAATGTGAATTTGACGGCTTTCCATGTAGAAAACCCATTTGTTGTGTAAGTCTCCTGTCAACCTCACTCCCCGCCTATGCGTGATCTTCCCTTAGACATGAGAAACTTGAATCCCTCAAAAAGTGGCGGGATCGTGAAAGTTCCTGGGAGATTGAAATTGCTGGACAAAAATGTTAGTTCTCAATTGGTTTCGATGATAACGGACAATTGTAAACACAGAAGAAGTTTGTCTTTGTAAGTTGAAAAACTTACTGTCTAAGGCAAACTCGAGTTTCAGTTTGGAAACTCGAGTTTTGGTCTGACAGAGAAATGCTCGAATTTTTGTAAACACTGACAAACTCGAGTTTGGGTTTGAAAACTCGAGTTTTGGTCATACGGAGAGCATTCGAGTTTTTCCACAGACAAAGCAAACTCGAGTTTGATTTTGAAAACTCGAGTTTTGACAAGACAGAGAGCAACAAAGTTTTTCAAAGAAACTAAAACTCCAGTTTCCATTTGAAAACTCGAGTTTGGGTTATACAGAGAGTTCTCTAAGTTTCCAACGTTTTCTGGAAACTCGAGTTTCGTTTTTGAAAACTCGAGTTTACCTCATCTGAGAACAATGCTCGTCTCTGACCTTGTGAAAACTTCCATGATTGATCGACCAAAGCTTTTGACGTTTTCTCATAAAAGAGAAAACTCGAGTTTCCATTTTGAAACTCGAGTTTCGATCTTCCAGAGAAGTTTCCAAAGTTTTCAAAGAATATGAAAACTCGAGTTCTGTTTTGAAAACTCGAGTTTTGGTCAGGAAGAGAGCTCAATTTTAAGCCTTTGAAAACTCGAGTTATGTTTTGGAAACTCCAGTTTTAAGCTTTTGGACTAAAACATGATTTTTCATTCAAGAGTCCAAAACTCGAGTTTGTCATTAATTGACTCGAGTTTTGCACTATTCACCAACATGTCCAAAATGCCAAATCGCGATGTTTGTCTCTGTAAAGAGAAAACTTGAGTTTAGTTTGAAAACTCGAGTTTCGGTCTTTTGTTAAAAATTCTCTGAAACATGAAAATTCGAGTTTCGAAGAACCAACTCGAGTTTCCATCGCAAAATTCGAATTTCGATTTGAACGAATTCATGAAATGTTTCTGTTTAATCTCAATAATCTTTACCATTACTCATGACTATTCTTAACTATGTTTAATCAGTTTGTTAATGAGTTTCAGATGGTTAAAGACAGGTTTAAATGGAGATTAAGCAAAAGGCAAAAAGCATGTCAGCACATTAAATGCAAAAGTGTAGAAACTTGCATGCTTTTGGGAAAACATTATCCACACGTTTTGAAGAAGTTAATGCTTGCCTTCTACATCCAGTAAACTGCTCTTCCAACGGATTAAAAGTCAGAATGTCAACTCTGATTATCTGAAAAACTGGATTAACCAAAGTGTAGAGAGAGAAGAAGACCAAAGCTTCATCTAATCAGCTCCCAACATCACCAACGGTTATGTGAGGGATTCCGGTGGGCTACCTTCTCGATCGCCAAGCCGACTCTTTAGAATCGCCTTCCTCTACCGGTATCCACACGAATGCCTTCGAAACACGAACGGAGGCGTGCTAGCGCCTCCGAACTCGTGCGTCTCTATTTTCTATCTAGGGTTTCTCGCGCTTTCTAATACGCTCGACAAAATGTCCCGTAGGTTTTTCTAAACCTAGCAGACGTATTAAATTCAAAACCAATTTTGAATATGGATTAAAAAAATATTAATTAAATCTATCTGATAGATCTAATCAAATTTATTTATTTAATCCGAATTAAAGCCCACTCGATTTAATTTATATTTATAAATTAAATCAAGATATGATATCGTTATATTTAATTTAAAATGAGATCCGATATCTCGCTCAAATTAAATCGATATCCAATATCTTTATTCGAAAATTAAATCTGAGATACAATATCTCAATTTATTATAGTTATTTAATTTATCAAATAAATTAAATACTATATATAATAATATTATTATCAATAAATAATATTATTATTATTTTCGAATTTATTATATATTAAATCAAGATATGATATCGTTATATTTAATTTAAAATGAGATCCGATATCTCGCTTCAAATTAAATCGATAATATCTTTATTCGAAAATTAAATCTGAGATACAATATCTCAATTTATTATAGTTATTTAATTTATCAAATAAATTAAATACTATATATAATAATATTATTGTCAATAAATAATATCATTATTATTTTCGAATTTAATATATTTATATATGCATATATATATATATATATATACACACACACATCCTAGATTAAATAAGTATTCATTAAATCTTAAACACATTTAAGATTCAATGAATCTGGACACTCTTGCTCGTGTTAGGCCATTCTTGTATGCGACCCTGTAGGCCCACATGAGATTGGCAGCGGGCTAATACTGTACTAGCACACAAGTCGCAAGCGGCCTCTAGCAAGACATTGCGACTACCCAATTCATATGGGGATCGTTGATAAGTACAATGACTTGCCCCTAGGGCATAATTTCCAACAGACTCCCACTTGCACTAGGTGCAATCATTAATTACCTTAATTCTCATTGCCCTAACATGACGCTCATGTTTTACTTGTGCAAGCGGCTTAGTAAGAGGATCAACGTCATTGTTTATGCGATATAACCTATCGTACAACCATGTCACGTCCCTTTTGTCACGCGATAATTTGGTCAAGGATGAGGCATGGAAAATGTCAACTTCCCGTTCTTGACCATTACTTTCGATTCTCGAGTAGTCTAACAATTGAGATGGAAACTCCTTTCCATCGTAGTATGGCCATACATTTCTTAGACTCACTCATCGAGGGGCCCAAGATATCTCTCTACAAATGTGAGGGACAAATCCCATCTTGACCATTCACATTCCTCCGCATGAAAACCACCGATCCCGATCATAGCCTTTATCATCACCCGGCCAAAGGTGACTTTTGACTAGGTCAAAGACCAGCGACTCATCATGTAGGAATCCATGATGATCTCAGGTGAAAGGGCGTTGTGACGCGGTTATACATGAGAAAAGCTTATGATTTATTCCATGCAGCTTTCTCATAGTGGGTCGGTCCAAGACCTTGTACTCTTACAGTGCCTATGACTTTGATTCGTATCTCCATACCTCATCAAAGTCACACTGGTCTTATCTCATCTTCGCTCCCCGTAGATGACCGACTGTGGACATTTAGGATAATCTATTAGATACATCCAGGGATACAGTTATCACTATAAACATGCAAATGAAATGATAACTAAAAGGAGAATACTTTATTAAATAATGAAATCGTCTAAAGTATAATGACTTGCTTTCTCATGGTACTTTGCATAATAATTTTTTTTTGTATCACCTCTATCATTGATTTCTCTGATAAGATGAAATCGCTTGAGTATATGGTTGGTCCTTTGATGTGACCTAGGCTCCTTGGTCTGCGCAATAGTGCCGCTATTGTCACAGAGCAAGTCTATTGGATTTGAGATGGTAGGAACCACCCCTAGTTCATTAATGAACTTACTAATCCAAAAGGCCTCCTCAGCTGCATCTGATGCTGCTATATACTCCTGATTGCGATCTTGAATCATCTTGGTCAGTTTGGAAACTCGCATCTGTGTAACCAGCCACACAGAGCTCATCTTCCAAGCCACCATATACCAAGAATAAGTCCTTAGTCCTTCTTAAGTACTTAAGGATATTCTTGACAAAGAATCCAATGACCCTCACCGGGATCTTGTTGATATCTCGCTGGTCATACTTAAGGCACATGAGACATCCGGTCGAGTACATAACATGGCATACATGATAGATCCAATGGCGGAGGCATATGGAATCTTACTCATGCGGTCTCTTTGATCTTGTGTACTAGGACACAGATTCTTACCGAGATGGATGCCATGAGACATGGGCATATTACCCTTTTTGAATCCCGCATACCGAATCTATGCAGATCTTGTCTATGTATGTGCTCGACTTAGGCCTATCACCTCTTAGATCTATCTCTATAGATCCTAATCCCAAGGATGTAAGTGGCTTCGCTTAAATCTTTCATTGAGAAAGACTTTCCTAACCAAGACTTGACACTCGCAAGGTAGGAATGTCATTCCCAATGAGTAGGATGTCATCAACATAAAGCACTAGAAATACAACCGTGCTCCCACTAACCTTCTTGTAAACACAAGGTTCATCTATGTTTTGAATGAATCCAAACTCTTTGACTACTTCATCAAAACGATGATTCCAACTCCGAGATGCTTGCTTCAATCCATAAATGGATCTTTGAAGCTTGCAAACTTTACCAGAGTCCTCCGGACGCACAAAACCCTCAGTTGTGTCATGTACACATCCTCAAGGAGCTTTCCGTTAAGGAAGGCTGTTTTGACGTCCATCTCGCCATATTTCATAGTCATAATATGATGCAATGGCAAGAAGGATTCTCGATTGATTTGGCCATTGCAATCGGGGAAAAGGTTTCATCATAGTCCACACCATGAGTTTGAGTGAATCCTTTTGCAACCAATCGTGCCTTGAAGATATTTACTTTGCCATCCATGTCAGCTTTCTCTTTGAAAACCCACTTGCACCCAACGGTTTTTACACCTTCAGTGGATCGACTAAGGCCCATACCTCATTGTCGTACATGGATTGCATTTCGACTTCATGGCACTAAGCCATCTTTCGGAGTTGGGTCCCACCATGGCCTCGCGATAGGTAGTTGGCTCATTGTGCTCAATGAGCAAAACATCACGGCTTCCAAGAATCGAAATCCATATCTCCGAGGCCGTAGCCGTGTTCTATCGGACCTTCGTGGGTCTTGTGTTACATGAGTAGGCTCAACAACTTGTTGTGAGTCTTCTCCGGTTTCCATCTCGTGGTTCTACATTGTCCCGTGACTCTCGAACTTCTTCGAGGTTCACCTTACTCCCACCGGTTCTTTTAGAGATAAACTCTTTTTCCAAAAGACACCATTCTGAATAACAAACACTTTGTGATCGGTGGGATTGTAGACATAGTATCCTTTAGTTTCCTTAGGATACCCCCACAAAAAGGCATTTTGAAGATCTGGATGATAATTTATCGAGGCTTGATGTTTGACATAAACCTCACATCCCCAAATTTTAAGAAATGACAAACCGGGTTTCTTCCCACCCATATCTCATATGGTGTCTTTTCAACAGCCTTTGACGGAACACGATTTAGTGTGAACGCAGCTGTTTCTAGGGCATGGCCCCAAAAGGAAGGTGGAAGATCTGTTTGACTCATCATAGATCGAACCATATCTAATAGAGTTCGATTCCTCCGCTCAGAAACACCATTCCATTGAGGTGTTCCTGGAGGAGTAAGTTGCGAGACGATCCCACAACTCCTAAGATGGTCAATGAACTCTTGGCTCAAATATTCACCACCCCGATCGATCGAAGTGTCTTAATTGTTTTGCCAAGTTGATTTTGCACTTCATTTTGGAATATTTTGAACATTTCAAAAGATTCCGACTTATGTTTCATTAAATAGATATATCCATATCTACCGAAATCGTCTATAAATGTAATGAAGTACAAATGACCTCCTCTCGGCAGATGTATTCATTGGTCCACACACATCGCATGTATGAGGCCCAATAAATCGGTGGCTCTCTCACTGTGTCCAGAAAAAGGTGCCTTTGTCATCTTTCCCAATAAACAAGACTCGCATGTATCAAATGATTCAAAATCAAATGAGTTAAGAAATCCATCTTTATGGAGTTTCGAAATGCGTTTCTCATTTATATGGCCTAGACGACAATGCCATAGATAGGTCGGATTCAAATCATTTGACTTGAACCTTTTAGTAGTTATGTCATAGATATGTCCATTCAATTTTCTACTGTCCTTGAGATCCTACATTTATTCAAATGTGAGATCCACATGTAGTATCCAATACCCATGTTGAGGAAGTAGAAAAGCGAATATCTATGACATAGATACTTGAAGCGATAGCCCCGCTATCCTTCTTGTTCTTCTCTAGATCTTCGAGGTAGAGTTTGCAATTTCTTTTCAAATGACCAAGTTCATTGTAAAAGAAGCAGACTCTATCCTTCAGAGGTTTTGCCTTCTTGGCTTTCCGTTTCATATACCCCTTCCTTTCTGAATGGACAAAATAGAACTAGGCCTCTCTAAGGCTCAACTTAGCAATTTTGAGCATCCCATGCAGTTCAGAAATTGATTCCTCCATGTTGTAATCCATGACAAAGTTATCATAACTTCCGGGGAGTGAGTTCAAGATCACATCTGTAGCTAACTCCTAGGACATGGGGAATCCAAGCCTCTCAAGCCTTGCCTGTTACTGGAACATTTCCGTAGGATGAACAATCATCTCATAAGCCTCCACATGTTCTAGATCTCTATTGAGGTCTAGAAGCATAGTGGCAAGCATCAGGCATCCTGCATCCACAGAGTCATCTTTATGCTTCGTATAAGCATCAGTCTGAGCTCTTGGATCAGCAAACAAGGCTCGTCAAGAATGGGTTGATTGATGAGATGCTCTTTTCTTTCGTGTTTAGGATCAACGCTTAAGTTCCCAAACATGTCAAGAGAGTTTGTCTCATCGAGTTCGTCCTTCTCAAGGACTGATCGCATTGATGGTGTTGAAGTGTTACTAGACTACATGATTCTACAACTAGAGATATGCAAAGTTTAAGTAGTAACCTCCCACTGAATTAACAACCCTCATTATAATTAGTGGGCTAAGATCCATATTTGGCTTCAATTTAAGTCCGCTTTGGCAGGACGCTTAAATTAAGTTATTTAGGTAGGCAAACCCCTTGCCAATTACATCACATGTAATTCTTAGATCTTTATGGGATTCGATCATCATATGACCGGCACGTTTAATCCCATCTAATGCCTTGAGATCCAAAACCGTTTTGATGATCTCAATTAAGTCAAGACAATAATGAATATTGAGTATCACCATTACTCTCTTGTCTCACCAAGATAACTCGATGCATCCACTTTGGTGGAACATACAAATGGGTGATCTAGGTTTTGACAAGTATTCATTTATTGACTGGCATTATGACTTAAGATTTTATTTAGAGGGTATTATTTGATATTTATTTAATTAATCCTATTAATTTTATTTATATGAATGCAATCAATATTGTATTTCATATAATGTCTAATTTAATCATGCAATGATCACATCAAACATAATTAAAAACTCGTGACACAACATGGCTCATCTAACCTAGAGTCCTCTCAAGCCAATGAGGGACTTCTCTAAATAATAAAAGAAAATACATAATGAGAAACCTCGTTTAACATTCGAGGGAGTGAGATGAGAAGAGAATGTACATCAAGATTATTTAGAGAGAGAGAGGCATGGCTCGCAGGCCATATTTAAAAATACAACATTTGTAAAATATCTAGAGCCATGTTGTTCACCATACCCAAACAACACTTTGAAAGGTAAATTAGAACATATTTTAATCATGAATTAAAATTTTCTAATTTATATTATATTATATAATACATATAATATATTAAATTCTCCAATTTATATTATATTATATAATTATATAATATAATAAATTCTTCAATTTATGATAGTTATTTAATTTATCTAATAAATTAAATACTATATATGATAATATTATCATCTATAAATAATATCATTATTGTTTCAAATTTATATTATATTATAAATATAATATAATATCATGATTTAAATTCTCTAATTTAAATTATATTATATACTATATATAATATAATATCATGATTAAATTTTCTAATTTATATTATATTATAAATATAATATAATATCCTATACAAATCCAATCGAACAATTCAAAAATTGCCTATACAAATCCGATCCGAACAATTCGAAAATTGCCTATACAAGCCCGATTCGAACAATTCGAAAACCGCCGTAATATCCGACTAGTTATCCGTAGAAACCCTAACATCAAACAAAACCTTAGCACGAACTTAACTCTAACGTGCTCATACGTTTACTTGCATAGCAATTCGGTTAAAATATATATCACATGTATGTAATCAAACATGAAAAGCCTAATTTAAACGCACGTTGAGTTGGCTCTGATGCCACTGTTGGGATCCGTACACGCAGCGGAGTAAAAAAAAAATTACGGATCCCTTAGGCGGATCGCTCAACGGCGTTTAAATCAAGGTTTATGGTTTCCGAATCGTACCTTTGCCGAACAATTTGAACCGGTGGGCTACCTTTCGATCGCCAAGCCGACTCTTTAGAATCGCCTTCCTCTACCGGTATCCACACGAACAGCCTTCGTAAACACGAACGGAGGCGTGCTAGCGCCCGAACCGTGCGTCTCTCTATTTTCTATCTAGGGTTTCTCGCGCTTTCTAATACGCTCGACAAAATGTCCCGTAGGTTTTTCTAAACCTAGCAGACGTATTAAATTCAAAACCAATTTTGAATATGGATTAAAAAAATATTAATTAAATCTATCCGTGATATCCAATATCTTTATTCGAAAATTAAATCTGAGATACAATATCTCAATTTATTATAGTTATTTAATTTATCAAATAAATTAAATACTATATATAATAATATTATTATCAATAAATAATATTATTATTATTTTCGAATTTATTATATATTAAATCAAGATATGATATCGTTATATTTAATTTAAAATGAGATCCGATATCTCGCTCAAATTAAATCTGATATCCAATATCTTTATTCGAAAATTAAATCTGAGATACAATATCTCAATTTATTATAGTTATTTAATTTATCAAATAAATTAAATACTATATATAATAATATTATTGTCAATAAATAATATCATTATTATTTTCGAATTTAATATATTTATATATGCATATATATATATACACACACACACATCCTAGATTAAATAAGTATTCATTAAATCTTAAACACATTTAAGATTCAATGAATCTGGACACTCTTGCTCGTGTTAGGCCATTCTTGTGTGCGACCCGTAGGCCCACATGAGATTGGCAATGGGCCAATACCGTATCGCCCATAAGTCGCAAGCGGACTCTACCAAGACATTGCGACTACCCAATTCATATGGGGATCGTTGATAAGTACAATGACTTGCCCCTAGGGCATAATTTCCAAGCTCCGTAGCAGCATTATTTGGCAGCCTATCCGAGTATGAAGGTAAGCTCAAGTTCAAAAAGGGACTTGATGAGACAAATGTCAAAAATAAAGGCATTTCTCTCAAGGCGCACAAAGAAGCCAAGGAATCCGATGATGGTGAAGAAGATGAAGAAGAAGAACTAGGCATGATGGTCCGAAGATTCAAAAAGTTCTTTCGGAAGGACCATGGGCATAAAAGATTCAACAGAGGCAACACCAAAGAATGAAGAAAGAAAGCCTATTATCTGCTATGAATGCCAAAAGCCCGGTCACATCAAGTCGGAATGTCCCCAACTGAAGAACAAGGACAAAGAAAAGAAGAAGTTCAATAAGTACAAGAAGAAAGCCTATGTCTCAGGAATTTGGGGAGATAACTCATCCGATGAAGATGAAGCTGAAGAGGAAGAAATAGCAAATATATGTCTGGTTGCTCAAGAAGAGCAACAAGAGGATGATAAAGAGGTATATGACTCCCAACCCTCTTATGATGAATTATTGCTTGAATATAATACTGTTCAAAACGAATTTGAAAAACTTGATGATAAATACATTGCTTTAAAAAGAAAAAATACTTCTCTTGAACAGCAAGTAGAAAACTTCTCTTTTCCTGAAAATTTCATTTGTGATGATTGCATTGAGTTAAAGAAAAAGAATTCTTATCTTACGAAAACTCTTGAAAAGTTTACTAAAGGCAGTTAAATGCTAAATGTGATTTTAAAAGCACAAAGGTTTACAAACGATCGTTCTGGAATTGGATATAATCCCATCTTTGATAAAAAGAAAGGAAAGAAGAAGAATGGTGGAAAGTCATATTTAAATTATTTTCGAAAAACTGTCCATTCTTCAAATCCATTTGCTCACTGTAATTATTGTAACCAAAAGGGGCATGCAACTTCATCTTGTTTTCATAAGAAAGATAAGAAAAATAAACCCGTTGGTAATTATCAATGGGTGCCTAAAGGAACCTATGTTCCTCAGACCCGAACTAACCACAAAGGACCCAAGAAAAGATGGGTACCTAAGACTTGATCTCTTTTGATTTGTAGGTGTGTCTAAGAGCATCAAAAACTGACAAATGGTTTATTGACAGTGGATGCTCAAGACATATGACGGGAGATCAGTCCAAATTTGCTACAATCAAGCATGAAGATGGTGGCAAAGTAATCTTTGGTGGAAATCAATCAGGAAGAATTGCTGGAATTGGTAAAGTTGGTAACACTAATGGTCCACAAATCAAAGACGTTTATCTTGTGGAAGGACTTTGCCATAATCTCCTCAGTGTAAGTCAAAGTACTGATAAAGGTAACTTGGTTATCTTTGATTCTGAAGAATGCTTGATCGTTAGCAAGGATGTTCTTTCATTAGATAATATCAAATCAAAAGCAATCTTTAGAGCTCCTAGAGAAGGTAACTGTTATACTCTTAATCTCTCTAGAGATGGCTTTACATTTGAAAAATGCTTTGTAAGTAATTTGGATGACAGTTGGTTATGGCATAAGCGTTTGGATCATGTCAATATGATTCAATTAGACAGATTACTCAAAAAGGATTTAGTTATTGGCATTCCTAAACTGCGTTTTAAAACTGACATGATTTGTGATGCATGCCAAAAAGGAAAACAAACTAAATCTTCTTTCAAACTGAAAAATGAGATTTCAACTTCTAGACCTCTTCAATTACTTCACATGGATTTGGTTGGTCCAGCAAGAGTTAGAAGTCTTGGTGGAAATCTCTATACCTTAGTTATAGTTGATGACTACTCTAGATTTGCATGGACCATATTTTTGTCATCTAAAGATGAAACATTTGATCAGTTTGTTGTTTTTGCCAAGAAGGTCCAAAACGAGAAAGGTTTTGCAATTTCAGGTATTCGCACTGATCATGGTGGAGAATTCGAGAACCATGCCTTTGTTGAGTTCTGTGACAACATGGGAGTTGATCACAATTTCTCAGCCCCAAGGACTCCTCAACAAAATGGTGTTGTAGAGAGGAAGAATCGAGTTCTTACTGAGTGGCTAGATCAATGCTGAACGAGAATCATACATCACAAGTATTCTGGCCGATGCAATGAGTACTGCGTGTTACATTTCGAATCGTACATATCCCAGAAAGAAGCTCAACAAGACTCCATATGAGCTATACAAAGGAGAAAGCCAAATCTGAGTCATCTACATGTATTTGGATGTAAGTGTTTCATCCACAACAATGGTAAGGACAATTTGGGAAAATTTGATGCCAAAGCGGATGAAGGTATATTTTTAGGCTATTCTAATAGAAGTAGAGCCTATAGAGTTTTCAATATATGTACTCGTATTGTAAAAGAATCTATACATGTTGCTTTCTGCGAATCTAAATCTGACAAATCCAAGGATGATGATGATGAGGAAAATGTTTTGAAAAACCAATTCTTTTCGAAAACCACTCATGCCTCTATTGAAAATCTAGAAAATGTTTTCGAAGTTGATCCTCAAAACAATTTGGAAAATCCTTATCAACAACAACCTAGAGCTTGAAAATTTATAAGGAATCATCCTTTAGACCAAGTTATAGGTGATGTTAATCAAGGTGTGAGGACAAGAAGCAGCACTTTGAATGAAGTCACTTTTTCTGCTTTTATTTCAAAGATAGAACCCTCTAAAATTGATGAAGCCCTTTCGTACAATGATTGGGTGATAGCAATGCAAGAGGAGTTACATCAATTTGACAGAAATCAAGTTTGGGACTTGGTACCTAGGCCTAAGGACCATCCGGTCATTGGCACCAAATGGGTATTCAAGAACAAACGGGATGAGTCTGCAATTATTGTCCGAAACAAGGCAAGACTAGTTGCAAAAGGCTATAATCAAGAAGAAGGAATTGATTATGAAGAAACTTATGCTCCAGTGGAAAGATTGGAAGCCATAAGAGTTCTTCTAGCCTTTGCTTGTGACAAAAGATTTAAACTTTTTCAAATGGATGTTAAAAGTGCCTTTTTAAATGGTTTTATTCAGGAGGAACTGTATGTAGAACAACCTCCTGGTTTTCAAAATGAACATCATCCTGATCATGTTTATCGTCTCAAGAAAGCTCTTTATGGACTTAAGCAAGCTCCTAGAGCTTGGTATGAGCGATTAAGCAAATTCCTTCTTGATCAAGGATTTGTTAGAGGAAAAGCAGATACAACATTGTTTATCAAAAGTAATAAAATTGGAGAAATTTTAGTTGTAAAAATTTATGTTGATGACATTATATTTGGTGCTTCTAATGATGTCTTGTGTGAAGAATTTGCAAAGAATATGCAGGGAGAATTTGAGATGTCCATGATGGGAGAATTCAATTATTTTATTGGTCTTCAAATCAAGCAAAGATCAAATGGGATCTTTATTTCTTAGACCAAGTACCTAAATGACCTGCTGAAGAAGTTTGGAATGGACCAATGCAATGGTGTTGATACACCAATGAGTTCAACCACATCCTTGGATGCTGATGAGAAGGGCACTGATTTCAACATCACAAGATATAGAGGAATGATTGGATCATTACTCTATCTCACTGCAAGTCGCCCAGATATCCAATTCAGTGTCGGAATGTGTGCAAGGTTTCAGTCTGCTCCCAAAGAGTCGCATGCTGAAAATGTGAAGAGAATCTTCAGATACCTTGCTGACACGAAAACTCTTGGACTCTGGTTTCCCAAAGGTCAACATGAACATTTGGTAGCATATTCGATTCGAGACCATGCTGGATATAAGACGGATAGAAAGAGTACAAGTGGCCAATGTCAATTCCTTGGTGGCTCACTTGTGTCTTGGTTCAAGAAGAAGCAAACGACCGTCTCAGTAACTTCAACTGAAGCTGAATACATTGCCGCCTCAAGTTGCTGTGCTCAAGTATTATGGCTCAAGCAGCGGCTCTCGGACTTGGGAATCAATCGAAGGAGATCCCAATTTTGTGTGACAACACAAGCACAATAAGCTTGGCCAAGAATCCAGTTCAACACACAAGAACCAAGCATATTGATGTGAGACATCACTTCATAAGGGATCATGTTCAGAACAAAGATGTCAAAGTGATGTTCATTCCAACACACCTTCAACTTGCTGACATCTTCACCAAGCCATTAGCAAAAGAGTAATTTAATTTCATAAGGAGAGAATTGGAATGGTAAATCCCAATGAATTGTGAGTAATTCTTTCCATCCTAATGTTAGTTATGGTTTTGATGAATATTTGATACTAACTTAAGCTTCGGAGTACATAGAAGTGTTTAATGCAGGATATTCGAATCCTAAAGTTTGTCGTCAGGACGCAAACTCGAGTTTTGATATCAAAACTCGAGTTTTATCGAGCTCCAATCGAGAATAAGTTGCTGAGCGAAATGGAAACTCGAGTCGATTAATGAGTAACTCGAGTTTCGGAGAGTCAGAAAGCAAGCTCTGAGTTTTCACGAAATGGAAACTCGAGTCGATTAATGAGTAACTCGAGTTTCGGGCAGACAGAGAGCGACACACCTGTTCAAGTATCCACAAAACTCGAGTCAGTAAGTGGAAACTCGAGTTTTGGTCGCGGAATTTCAAAAGTTCACTTTACACTTTTGAATCCAGGTCAGTGATTTCGCGCCCTATTTAGGTCTAAATGTTCTTTGTTCGTCTAAACTCGCCCTAAAACTCAAGTTTGCCCTAGAGTTTTCTCTGCTCTCTTCATCTTCTTCGATCATTCTTCGATTTTCCAGCCATCTTCGAACCCTAAACCTTTCTCTCATCTTCTCCATCACCAAAAACTCTAATCCCTCTCTAATCTCCGAATCGATCATGTCTAACCCACATGATATTATCATGTCAAATAGTACGACAAAAAAATTACTTGTCTCCAACATTAGATTCTTATATATCCACTTGTGCTATTACCATATACCAATTAACCTAGTGCCTCGTACATTGCACAAGTTATTATTTGCACATCATTCACTACAACATATTTGCCATAGATAGAAAAAAGCCTTTTTGGACTGGTTGAAAAAATACTATTTAGACCGATTATATGTTCAGACTTATATCGAGCGGTTTTAAAAGTTTTACACTTTTAAGAGAAAATAATAGACAACTGGTATAAAAAATAAAAAAACGGGAAAATCTATATTTCAAAATTGTGACAAAGAAGCGATCATTGTTGTCAAAATCGCAAGTTGACTCTCCGAGTCTAGCTTACAAAAACAAGTCGAATCACTGGTAAACTCGTGCTATTTGTAAATTCGGTTAAACTCATAAGTTTATACATCAAGTTTACCGTTTTTATGTTTTACCTTACAAACCCAAGTTAACTTACTCTTAAACTCATGTTAACTTTTTTCATTTGATCATGCTGAGCGGCTTGATATATAAATTTTATATAAATTTCTTTGTTAAATATGAAAAATGAAAAATGTTGATGGATTTGATTTTAATTATTTGGATTTAAAATATATTTAAATCAAATTGTTTTCATTTTTTATATTTTAATTATTTAATTATACACTATTAATACCTATTTAATAATAAAAGTAAACTCTTATGAGTTTACGATTCAATCACATACGAGTTTACGTCACTATCACGAATTGGCTTAAACTCACGAGTTTGACAATATATATTAGATAATTCAGAATTATCCTTTATAACTCAACCTCTTGAATTTAAATTTCAATCTTAAATTCAAAATTCGAATTCCAAATTCAACTTGGCCTAAGACCCCTTTGAGTCTTTGATAATTGAATATTTCATACACTTCTTTAGTATTCTTGACTAATAATTTAGGACTCTTTAGTTAATAAATAATGACTTTTACATTTATTTGGGCTGTGGGCCTTTGATTAGATTTTAGCTATTTTTAATGATAAATTTCTAGTTTTACATTCCTTTACTATTTTTACCATAACTCTTGAACCAGACATCATATTAGCCTCATTCTTGTCTCATATTTCAGATGATTCAAAGAGCTACAATTGTTATGAAGACTTAAAGGGCAAATTCGAACAAGAGTGCGATCAATTTTGGAGCCGAAGACAGATGTATATTTTTGGATATTTATTGGGCCCGAATTTTGTATTAAAAACCATTTGTTATTTATTTCGTTTTGGGCTAGTTGTGTAGCCCTAACCCATTTCCATTTTAGGTTAACTTTAAGTCAGATGGTGGCTACAACAATATGTCATTCACGTTTTTATAATTTTGGGGATTGAAATAGAAGTTTTGAAACTCTCTCAACTGTTCTTCATCTGTTCTTCGTGTTCATGATGAACTTCTTCATTTATGTTCGATTTACGTTTTGCATAGCTATGATAGGCTAAGCTTCGGTGATTAGCCCACGGATTAAGGATTCCACTATCTAGAGGACTCGTTCTTAAATGGTAACAAACTCATTTTTGTTTTGTAATTTCGGATTCGATTTACTTTCGGATTGGGTGTTAGATTTAACACCCAAATTGAGATATCCCAAGGATTGAGTTTGAACTAGGTTAAAGTATTAATGTGCAATCACACAGTGAGACGCCATTGTTCAGACAAATGCTAGGTGATCGTCTAGTTGAGGGATTTTCTAGACGAACGCAGAGATTTCGGTTCGTCCAGAATCAACCGCGATGTTTAGTTATAAATCTGTTTTTCGTCCAAGGAAGGAAATTAGTGGAATTCCAAATCCTAGGTTGATCATCTCTTAATCCGATTTAATCTCGTTTTATTTAGTTCTATTTTAATCTTTGCTGCATTGAAAACAACTCCCCCAAAATTTGTTACTGTTTTATTGTTGTTAGAATTGGAACGACTGTGAATTCGTTGGGAAAATGACCCAGGTTCCCTATTACTGCAAATCCTTTTCGAACTTGGTTATTTTGAGAGACGCAGCAAATCTCTTTCAGTCTTGGAACACATTTGGGCCATTTTGTGGAGAAACTGATTTTCCACTAGGGCCTCCAAATGTGACGCCATTTTTCATTATTGGGCTTGGAGTCTCTACTCCAACCCAATTACACATTTACTCTTGATAAAGACCAATAACAATTATTGACCTAAGTTTGCTAATTTTAAACAAACAGGAATAACCATTGTGGGCGACCCATTAGGCCTTATTAGTTACTAACATAAATAAACTTGGACCAATATGACCTCATAAGAGACTATCAATGCTCTGCAACCCCATAATTAATTGAGTTGATCAAGTGATCTACCTTTCATATTTGGATACCATGCAAGCATCATCCCTCACATCGTCATTCACATTTAGTCGAGAGCAAATATAGAGTATCATCTCTCTTAATTTCCTAAACGTAGCTAATTCACAGAACTAAGAATCTTCTTATATTAGCTTTATAACCGATCATGACTCTTCATGATCACTTGCTATGCGCACAGACTCCTAAGTTAATTAGAAGCTATCTAAGCTCTATTGGTATTGTAAATGACTAATCCCTTGTAGGAGACTGTGAATCCTCTCGGCATGTCCATCTATACTCATATATATATTCGAGTTACACCCAAGAGTACACTATTCTCCCTATTTTTAGGCAGATAGAGTTGTATAGTCAAAGTATAACCTTAGGACATAGTGTTCGATGACATCCTTATGTCCAGGATAATCTGCACTACCAAACGATGCGAGACTTTACATTTCCAATTATACTCTCTACAATGAATCTTTGTGGAGTCTTTCGACGGGTTAGTTCAGTGCTATCTCTTCTCCAACAGATCTACCCACGACATCAACTAAGGCATCACCATGCCTGTATTCCAGGAGGTCTCTACCTTGTATCTTATACATGTAGTGTTGGGATCCGTACACGCAGCGGAAGGAATCTCATCCATTTAAAATTTTGCGAATCCCAAAGAGGATCTATCAACGGCGTTTAAATCAAGGTTCGTTAAGAAAAACCGTACCTATGTGAACTCATGAGCGACCGTTGCAAACACGTGGGCTAACACCTTCTTCTTGTTCGATCAATCTCTAGGAGCCGACTCTACGAATCCACTCCCTCTACTGGTATCCATACCGAACAGCTCTCCAACACGTACGGCAGCATGCTAGCGCCTTCTTACTTTGTGTCTCTCATTTTTCTCTCTAGGATTTCTTTCAAGGCTTGTTAGTTCGTTCTTTTAATACGACTTAGATCAATATCTATTTATAGAGTTTCTAAAACCCTAATTGGGTCATATTAAAATATTCAAGACTAATATCAATTAGTCCTTAAATTTTGAATTTGGATTAAATATAGTAATTAAATATGTCCAACAGATCTAATCTAATCTATTTAATTAATCCACATTAAAAGCTTGTTGATTTAATTTATTTCTATAAATCAAATCTGAGATATGATATCCATCTATTTAATTAATCTGACATACTATATCTCAACTCAATTAAATATGAGATACTACATCTTTATTCAAAAATTAAATCTGAGATACAATATCTCTATTTGTTTTAAATATTTAATTTATCAAATAAATTAAATACAAAACAAATATTATATATAATAATATCATTATTAAATAATAATATTATTATTTAATTTTGAAATTTTATATATCCATCCTAGATTAAATGTTGTATTCATTAGATCTTAGACATATCTAAGATTCAATGAATCTGGACACTATTGCTCGTGTTGGGCTATTCTTGTGTGCAACCCTACAGGCCCACATGAGATTGGCAGTGGGCCAATATTGTACCAACCCACAAGTCGCAAGCGACCTCTAGCAAAATATTGCGACTACCCAATTCATATGGGGATCGATGATACGATACAACCTATCATATAACCATGTCACGTCCCTTTTGTCACGCGATAACTTGGTCAAGGATGAGGCATAGATAATGTCAACTTCCTGTTCTTGACCATTTCTTTCTCGATTCTTGAGTAGTCTAACAATTGAAATGGAAACTCCTTTCCATCATAGTATGGCCATACATTTCTCAGACTCACTCATCGAGGGGCCCAGTGTTATCTCTCTACAAATGTGAGGGACAAATTCCATCTTGACCATTCACATTCCTCTGCATGACAACCACTGATCCCAATCCAAGCCTTTATCATCACCCGGTCAAAGGCGACTTTTGACTAGGTCAAAGATCAGCGACTCTCATGTAGGAATCCATGATGATCTCAGGTCAAAGGGCGTTGTGACGCATTTATACATGAGATAAGCTTATGACTAAATCCATGCAGCTTTCTCATAGTGGGTCGTTCCAGCACCTTGTACTCTTACAAGTGCCTATGACTTTGACTCGTATCTCCATACTCATCAAAGTCATACTGGTCTTATTTCATCTTCGCTCCCGCGAAGATGACCGACCAGGGATATTTAGAATAATCTATAAGATAGATCCAAGGACACGGTTATCACTATAAACATGGAAATGATATGATAACTAAACGGAGAAATACTTTAATTAATAATAATGTCAAAGTTCCATGATCTGCCCCTAGGGCATAATTTCCAACATGTAGATGATGTCGTACTAGTCTTATTGAGATCATCAATGCCCATTCTTGGTGATTCAAGACTAGGAACAAGTTTTAGGCATAGATATCCAGTGTTCTCGAGTCCTTATGATCTTGATCTCTATCATTGATCCTCAAGATTAAGACATGTTCTATTTCTAGGGCTTTTATCTTCAAACACATATTTAGCTTAAAACAAAGGTGAGACCTAAATATGATAAAGATAAAATGTGCACATTTATTAATAATGAAATACTACAAAAAGCCTTACGAACTCGAGCCTGACTTAGAGAACTCGAGTTTAAGACGGAAGCAAATATGATCGTTACTGATTTCATCCTGATTCTTTTGAACTGCAAAACTTACCATGTTTATACGAATTGATTGCATTCATTTAGTATATTCAAACGTATTTAACTACTCTAT
This sequence comes from Acacia pycnantha, assembly GCA_025563575.1. Classification (NCBI taxonomy): domain Eukaryota; kingdom Viridiplantae; phylum Streptophyta; class Magnoliopsida; order Fabales; family Fabaceae; genus Acacia; species Acacia pycnantha. Next base: position 651,611 of record JAMWYP010000142.1, read on the forward strand.
ATTGAGAATGTTTCAGGTATTAAATTGGATCAAACGAATCATTGAATAAACGCGAAGAATCAGAAGGCAGAATGATTTCACGCGTCCAGGAATTGAATCGGCCGAAATTCAGGACCCAACGGCTATAATCCTCATCAAACTGAATTTCAAATGAAGAACATGCTAAGTTGAGAAGTAACGGTCACATAGCAACTCAACACTATATAAGGAGCTGATTACAAACTTCGAAAGACACAAAGATTAAGCGAAACGAAAAGCAAGCTCAAGAGTTCTTATACATTCAGTTTTCTTTACGTATTGTATTTTGATATACAAAGAGCCTCAGTGTTTATCATTATCTTCTCTGTGAGAGAGATTTTATTCAAATTATTCATTCATTGTAAAAGATCTCAAGTCAAGGGGACTTGGAGATTGGGATTTGATTACAACTTGTAAGGGGAGTGTATCCTAGAGAGGATAATCCTTGAGTACGAGTGTGTATCGAGTTAAGTGATAATAGAAAAACCCCAGAAGTGCGGGGGACTGGACGTAGGTCAAGAATTTAGACCGAACCGAGGATAAACTTTCGTGTCCAGCTCTTTCTTCCCTATCTCTTTACGTTTAGCTTCACTTGGGTGCAAAGTTATTATAAAAGTTTTAAAATCCCCAATTCACCCCCTCTTGGTGATTTCCTTTCGTTTTCATTTGGTATCGAGCTAGTTGTCAATTTGAAGGATTAACATCCTAGACACAAAGATCCAATGGAAGGAATTCTACCAGATGGAGCCTCAATCAACCGACCCCGGAGTTTCAATGGAGAACACTACTCATTACGGAAGGCTAAGTTCTGGGGTCTATGTAATGGCCTCGAGTTTGGTTTGTGGAGGGTCTTTGAAAAAGGAAACTATGTTCCTTCCTCGGTTGTAGGCGACATCGAACTCCCAAGAAAGAAGAAAAGTACGATGACAATGATAAGAAACAAGTCACTCTCAACATGAAGGCAATTCATATGCTCCAAAGTGCTCTTGGCCAAAAAGAGTATTTGAGAATCTGCACTTTGCCATCTCGCTAAGCAAATGTGGGATGCTCTTGAAATAGCTCATGAAGGAACATTTGCGATCAAAGAAAATCGTATCAATACTCTCATGACTGAATACGATCTATTGCGGATGAAGACCAGGAGAATCTATTGGTGAATTTCAACTCGGATTCTCTCTTCACTGATCAATCAACTCATTGCCTTGGGAAAAGAATATGAACAACCTTGCCCAAGTGAGGAAAATACTAAATATTCTCACTTCAAGGAATGGGAAGCCAAGGTCACTGCAATTGAAGAATCTCGAGGCGAATCAATGGCCTCTCGCGGGCTGCACTATGCTTGGCAGCCTTTACGAATATGAGGGAAGATCAAATTCAAAAAGGGACTAAATGATATCAATGCTGCAAGAACAAGGGAATAGCTCTTAAAACCATCAAAGAAGTTAAATCGCATTGACTCGATGAAGAAGATGAAGATGAAGATGGTGAGCTAGGAATGATGGTCCGAAGATTCAAGAAATTCTACAAAAGGACCAATCTCATGAAGGTTTCACAAAGGGAAATCTAGCACAAAACTAAGAAACCAATTATATGCTATGAATGTGAGAAACCAGCCACATCAAATCGAGAATGTTCATGGTGAAAAACAAAGAAAAAGAAATTCAATAAGTTCAAGAAAAGAGCTTATGTATACGTCTATATGGGGCAAATACTCATCTCGATGAAGATGAAAGGCGGAAGAGAACAAAGTGCCAATCTACGCCTTGTGGCTCAAGAGGAATCGGGACAACGAAGAGATTTGTCTTAGAGCATCAAATCCCAATAAGTGGTACATGGGACAGTGGATGCTCAAGACATATGACCGGAGACCAATCCAAATTTGCTTCAATCAAACATAAGGAAGGTGGCAAGGTAACATTTGGTGGAAATGAGTCCGGAAGAATTCTTGGCATTGGCAAAATTGGAAATAGCAATGGACCTCAAATCAAAGATGTTTATCTTGTGGATGGGTTATGTCACAATCCTCCTCGGTGTGAGTCAAAGCACTGGACAAAGGAAACCTAGTCATCTTTGATTCAGAAGAATGTTTGATTGTAAGTAAGTGATGCTCTCTCTTTAGATAGTATTAAATCCAAAGCATTATTCAGCTCCAAGATAAGGTAATTGTTATACTCTTAATCATTTCTAAAAACAATTTCGATTCTTGAAAATGTTTTGTTGGTAACTTAGATGAAAGTTGGTTATGGCATAAACGTTTAGGACATGTCAATATGATTCAACTTGATAAACTACAGAAAAAGGAATTGGTTATTGGTTTACCAAAACTATCTTTCAAAAATGATCTAATTTGTGATGCATGTCAAAAAGGTAAACAAACTAAATCATCTTTCAAGTCGAAAACGGAATTATCAACTAATAGACCTCTTCAATTACTCCATATGGATTTAGTTGGACCAGCTAGAGTAAAAAGCCTTGGCGGCAATCTTTATACATTGGTTATAGTAGATGATTTCTCAAGATTCACATGGGTCATTCTTTTATCATCAAAAGATAAAACATTTGATCAATTTATTGTGTTTGCCAAGAAGGTCCAAAACGAGAAAGGATTCTCTATTGCAGGTATTCGTACAGATCATGGTGGAGAATTTGAGAATCATGCCTTTGGAGAATTCTTGGTGGATAGTATGGGAATTAATCATAACTTCTCAGCTCCAAGAACCCCATACAAAATGGAGTTGTTGAAAGAAAGAATAGAAAGCTTACTTGAAATGGCAAGATCAATGCTAAATGAGAACCAAACATCTCAAGTGTTTTGGGCTGATGCTATGAGCACCTTGCTTGTTACATATCAAACAGTGGCATATCTCAGGAAGAAGTTGGACAAAACTCCCTATGAACTCTACAAAGGAAGAAAACCCAACTTAGCTCACTTGCATATCTTTGGATGTAAGTGCTTCATCCACAATAATGGTAAGGACAAGCTTGGGAAAATTTGATTCCAAAGTCAGATGAAGGTATATTCTTGGGTTATTCAAGTAGAAGTAAAGCATATAGAGTTTATAATACTCGTAATCACCTTTGTTGAAGAATCTATGCATATTGTTTTTCGTGAAACTAAATCTAACAAGTCCTTGGATGATGATGATGATTTTCTGTAACAAACCAAACTTCTATTTCAACAAATACGAAAAAAGATTTGCAAGATGATTCTCGAAACCGAAAAACATTGTGAAAATGCTTATGAAAACAAGTGTTCAAACTCAACCAAAATCATGGAGATACGGTAGAGTCATCCTCTGGATCAAGTGATGTGTGATGCAAATCAAGGAGTAAGAACCGAGAAAAGCACTTTGAATGAAGTTACTTTTTCAGCTTTCATTTCGAAAATTGAACCCTCTAAGATTGATGAAGCCCTTTCGCATACAATGATTGGGTTATAGCAATGCAAGAGGAATTACATCAATTTGAAAGAAACCAAGTTTCGGGACTTGGTGCCCAGACCTAAAGACCATCCGGTCATTGGTACTAAATGGGTATTCAAAAATAAATGTGATGAATCCGCCATAATCATTCGAAATAAAGCAAGGCTAGTTGCAAAAGGCTATAATCAAGAAGAAGGAATTGATTATGAAGAAACTTATGCTCCAAAGAGCAAGATTGGAAGCTATAAGAGTTCTTCTAGCCTTTGCTTGTGTTAAAGGATTCAAACTTTTTCAAATGGATGTAAAATCTGCCTTTTAAATGGTTTTATACGGGAGGAAGTTTATATTGAACAACCTCCGAGGTTTTCAAAATGAACATCATCCGTATCATGTTTATCACCTCAAGAAAGCCTTATATGGTCTTAAACAAGCTCCTAGAGCTTGGTATGAGAGGTTAAGCACTTTCTCTTCTTGATCAAGGATTTGTTAGAGGAAAAGCAGATACAAAATCTCTTTTTATAAAGAAGAATAAACTTGGTGATGTTTTAATAGCTCAAATTTATGTTGATGATATTATTTTTCAAGCTACTAATGATACTATGTGTGAAGAATTTGCCAAGACAATGCGGTGAGAATTTGAAATGTCCATGATGGGAGAACTTAATTACTTCCTTGGACTTCAAATCAAGCAACGCCATGATGGAATTCTTCATTTCCCAGACCTTGTATCTCCAAAGATCTATTAAAAAATATGGTTCTAGGCGATTGTAATGGAGCGAGATACTCCAATGAGTTCAACCGCAACTCGGATGCTGATGAAAAGGGGACTAACTTCAACATCACTAAGTATAGAGGAATGATTGGATCATTACTCTATCTTACTATGAAAGTCGTCCGGACATTCAATTCGGTGTTGGAATGTGTGCTAGATTCCAATCTGCCCTCTGTGAGTCCATCATTTGAACATGTTAAAAGAATTTTTAGATATCTTGCCGATACAAAGACTCTTGGATTATGGTTTCCCAAAGATCAACATGAACACTTAGTAGCCTATACTGATTCGAGATCATGCGAGGATACAAGGCCGACGGAAAAGCACAAGTGGTCAATGTGAGTTCTTTGGAGGATCATTAGTGTCTTGGTTCGGCAAAGCGCGACACGGTGGTCGGTGGTCATCCACTGGAAGTGAGTATGTTGCTGCCTCAAGTTCTTGTGCTCAAGTTCTTTGGCTCAAACAACAATTGTGTGATTTGGGAGTTCATCTCAAAGAAATCCCAATTCTTTGTGACAACATAAAGCACAATAAGTTTGGCAAAGAATCTGTTCAACACACTAGAACCAAACATATTGATGTCGAGACATCACTTCATAAGAGATCATGTTCAAAAAGAAGTGATATCTTCACCAAGCCACTAGCAAAAGAACAATTTGTGTTCATAAGAAGAGAATTGGGAATGGTAAATCCCAATGAGTTGTAAGTAATTCAAATGTTAGTTATGTTTTTTTTTTAATGATTATTGTCCACTAACTTAAGCATCGGAGTATGTAGATATGTTTTGTGCAGGATGTATATTGAAATCAAAATCCCAAACAATCGAGTGCAAGTAAAGTCATTCACAAACTCGAGCCTACCAAAGACAGGACTCGAGCTCGAAAGAACCCGACAAGAAATGCAACTATCAGGTCGCCAAACTCGAGCCTATTAGCTGAACGGACTCGAGTTCGGCGAGAGACAGAGCAACTCATCTCGAGTAGATTTTGACGGACTCGAGCCTATTAGTGAACGGACTCGAAGTTCACGAGAGACACAGAGCAACTCATCTCGGAGATCTTGACAGACTCGAGCCTATTAGTGAACCGACTCGAGTTCGAGGGAGGCAGAGAGCAACTCATCTCGAGTAGATCTTGACTACAGTTTCAGCCTATTAGTAACGTAGACTCGAGTTCGAGGGAGACAGAGCAATCCACCTCAGAGAACCGTACAGGACTCGAGCCTACGATATGATCGACTCGAGCCTCACAAGAAATTTCAAGGGTTCACACATACAATCTTGAATTCCTGAGGTAAGTAACATTACACAAACTCGAGCCTACACTTAAGAACTCTGAGTTTGCGTCGATAAAATTTCTTTAAAACTCCGTCTTTTCGTCTTCACTCTATCTCACCCTCGAGCCTAAACCTAAAATCTCCCAAAAATTTCTCTCAATCTCCTCAAACGAAAACCAGAGAACATAAGCGTCCAAAACGATCTGCAACCCAAGATTCCAAATCCTCTGATCCTCAAGAACCCCAAACCGATCATACACAAATCTCTCAACGTCCTCCCAGGAAAAAATCGTTTCCCAACGATTCAAGCATGGAATTGACAAGCAAATTCACGGTATTCCTATTACCCAAGCCACTCCAATAACCACGGTCAAGATGAATACCTCAAAGAAAGCTTCAAGCTGGCGACACACACCTCGAGGGGCAAAGAGCAGAGATACACAAATCTCGAAAGACTACAACTAGTCAAACTAGCTCTCAACCTCAATCATCCTCCCATCACCAACAACACTCTCATTCCTCGGGTATCTAGAAAAACCCACCTTATTTGAAATTTACAATCATTCCTCCATCCCTAAAGGATTCTCTAGTGAGGATGTCACTCTATATGGTGAGGATGCCATACGATTCAAGAAAACTATGAGGCTAAGAGTTTTTGCCCTTACGTATGTCAATCTAGATGCTTTAAAGAGGAATGTAACCTTGATCTTACCCAGCGCTTAAACAATTTGAACCTCTCATATCCATTAGAGCCTCATATAGTCCATCCTTTGTTAAAACCTTTTACTATTGTATGCAAAGTGATAATTTATTGGATGCGGATAGAAATTTGGTTGAGGAAAGGATTACCACATCCATTAGAGGAAAAGCAGATAACCATCGGCTGTCTGCATACCTTAATTCCCTCCTCCAAATCCAAAATCCTCCTCTGTTGCTTCTCCAAATTATACGAATAGGCAAATTTTCCTCCTCTCGGGCAGATGAGCCCTTGTACGATGCTTTAGAATTCTGGATTTCACTCCGGTATCAATGCCTCCTAAGCAAAGACCTGCTTGGTATATATACACTAGAAACTTAGTACAAAGAGGCAATTTCACTCACTGCCAAAAAGGACTTATATTTTTGCCTCTATCATAGATCAAGTCCCTCATAACATAGGAGATTGGATCTTTAAAGAGATGTTCAAATTTCGTTTCCATGGAAGAAAAACATCCCGGATACCCTTTGCAGTCTCATCTCGGTGATTATGTTTCATGAAAAGGTGCGGTATTTACCGTCAATGGGAAACTGAAAAAGGACCAAATTTGGCGGCATATCCTAAATTTGATGAGGATAAGCTTTGATCAAGGAAGTGATCATTCGAGCACCCTCAAGACCTACTAGAACCGAGAGCTACTCAATCTAGAGTTCAAGAAGCTCAAAGTGCACCACCTCCACCACAATCCTTTCCCTCCGATTTGGATGAAAGAATAAAGACTTACATTGCCCAAGTTGTTTAGATCTTTCTTCCAAGATAGAATCGAGTTCACCACAGTCAAGAAAGGATATGAGGAGTTCTCGATGCACAAGAAGATCTCATTCTTGAACATGAGATTATCAAAGATAAAGTGCAAGGTCTCGGGGATCAAATGGAGATCACTCGAGTAAGCATCTCCACTCTTTTGGTGTCTATGTCCGGCCTCCATGACAAAATGGACAAAATTTTAGAAAATCGAGTCCATCAATTCATTTGGACCTAGCTCTTCGGCACCTCCCCTTCTTACGAACCAATCCCAACCTCCATAGCCCACTGAACCATCTACCCATGATCCTATTCTTGATCAACCTCTATCTCATCTCATCCTCCACTTTTCGATGATGCAAAGGAGAAGAGTTGAAGTAAGAAGGAGAATCAAGTTGTCAAGCTGTTTTTTTTTTTTTTTGAGATATATGTATGCTTGAAACTCTAAATGTCATTTTGTAAACCATTGAATGTTTTAGCTTATGCAATGACAATATGTGTTATGATTTATGTTAAGCTGCTAACTTTGATAGAATCAAAGTTTAAATGTTAAAATCTAATTCTCGATGCATTTACACTTGAACACTTATGCTTCAATGATTTTAAAATGATCAAAACAGTTGTCCTCAAGGAGTTAAATTGTTTACAAGTGTTGTCATCATCAAAAAGTGGAGAATGTTAGTTCTCTATGTGTTTTGATGATTAATAACAATTGTAAACAAATACGAATGTTTTTAAAATGACAAAAAGACTTCAAAATCACTCTGTCACCGCAAAACTCGAGCCTAACTAAGCAAACTCGAGTTTTACGCAAGTGAGAGACTCAATGATATTTTTTAAGCATAACGAACTCGAGCTCGAGTAAATAGACTGAGCCTAAACCCTCATGATATAATAATAAAGAGTTTACAAACAAGTAAACTCGAGTCTCGTATAGACAAGCTCGAGTTTTCCCATGCATAAAGTTTTTTTAATTAAATTGTAGGTCTTTAAACTCGAGTTTATTCTTTTTGAGTAGAGTTCACTTGTTTCCTATGGCTATAATTTAATGAACACTCGAGCTCAAGTATATGGACTCAAGCCTAATGCTTTTTGGTGTAGAAGTTTACTCTATGGTTTGACAAACGAAGAAGAGTTTACAAAATAGGTAAACTCAGGTTCACGTATTACAAGCTCGAGTTTTCCCTTGTGAAGAGCTCCCAAGTTTTTCCTTCTTTTCAAACTCCGCAGTTTAAGCTCAAACCTCCTTTCACTTCAGTGAAGTCATGGAATAAATTAAGCTGAACTCGTTTCCAAGAATAATGAACTCGAGCCCTTCATCCGAAGAAAGAAGGGCAAGTATACAAACTCGCAGTTTGTACTCATGCTCCATCCACTCTAATCGAGCAACCAAATCTCTTAGGCATGAATAGTGTTAAACTCGAGCCTAATCACTAATGGACTCGAGCCACGCTTATCTTGTGAGATATTACTCTAGGTGTTCATTGACAAAAAGCTTAGAGTATTCGAACTCGAGCCTACCTTCGTGAACTCGAGTTCACATGGTGAAACAAAAGTTTACACCAAACTCCAGAGTTTGCTCTCTCAGAAGATAAACCAGATACTCTAAAAAGCCTTACGAACTCGAGCCTGACTTAGAGAACTCGAGTTTAAGACGGAAGCAAATATGATCGTTAATGATTTCATCCCGATTCTTTTGAACCGCAAAACTTACCATGTTTATACGAATTGATTGCATTCATTTAGTATATTCAAACGTATTTAACTACTCTATATTGAGAATGTTTCGTATTAAATTGGATCAAACGAATCATTGAATAAACGCGAAGAATCGAAGGCGTAATGATTTCACGCTGGGCCCAGAATTGATCGGCCAAATTCAGGACCCAACGGCTATAATCCTCATCAAACTCGAATTTCAAATGAAGAACATGCTAAGTTGAGAAGTAACAGGCCACATAGCAACTCAACACTATATAAGGAGCTGATTACAAACTTCAAAGACACGAAAGATTAAGTTAAAACGAAAAGCAAGCTCAAGAGTTCTTATACATTCAGTTTTCTTCAGTATTGTATTTTGATATACAAAGAGCCTCGTTGTTTATCATTATCTTCTCTGTGAGAGAGATTTTATTCAAATTATTCATTAATTGTAAAAGATCTCAAGTCAAGGGACTTGGAGATTGGGATTTCAGATTACAACTTGTAAGGGGGAGCAGTATCTCAGAGAGAGGATAATCCTTGAGTACGAGTGTGTATCCGAGTTAAGTGATAGTAGAAAACCTGCAGAGTCCGGGGACTGGACGTAGTCAAGAATTTAGACCGAACCAGATAAACTTTCTGTGTCAAGCTCTTCTTCCCTATATCTTTACGTTTAGCTTCAGCTTGGGTGCAAAGTTATTATAAAAGTTTTAAAATCCCCAATTCACCCCCCTCTTGGTGATTTCCTTTCGTTTTCATAAGAGATGTCTAGTCTCGTGCATAGCATGATATACATGATGGATCCAATTGCTTATGCATATGGAATCCTCTCTATGCATTCCCTTTCAGCTGGTGTCTTGGGACACATAGCCTTAGAAAGATGAATGCTATGACTAACGGGAAGAAAACCTCTTTTCAACCCATCCATGCTAAACCTCTTTAGCATTTTGTCTATGTACGTGCATTGGGATAAACCCAGCAACCTTTATGATCTATCTCTATCGATCTTTATACCAAGTATGTAGGCCGCTTCTCCCATATCCTTTATGGTGAAGTTTTCTGATAACCATATCTTTGTGGACTACAACATGGGAATGTCATTTCCAATGAGCAAAATGTCATCCACATAAAGTGCAAGCAAAATGACAGCACTCCCACTTACCTTCTTGTAAACACATGGTGTAGGGATTCGAACAGGCAACGGAAGAAAATGTATCAAAATAAATTTTGAATCCCACAGAGGATCTATCAACGATGTTTAAATTAGAGTAGTCAGAATCATACCTTTCTGTCGTATGCGTCTTGTTCGATCGTTAGGAGCCAACTGAACAAACCAGCTTCCTCTACCGATATCCACACGAACAGGACCCCAACACAGGCAGGGTGCTAGCGCCTCTAACTTTTCCTCCATATCGTCTAGGGTTTTTCTCTTTTTTAAGCCAATCTAATACAACTTACTCATATCTTATAGAGTTTTTCAAACCCTAATGGGCCGTATTAAATATTCAAAATTAATCTTAATTAATTTTGAAATTTGAATTAGATTAAAATAATATTAATTAAATCTGTCCAACAGATCTAATCTAATCTATTTATTTAATCCAAATTAAAAGCCAGCTGATTTAATTTATCTTCATAAATTAAATCTGAGATATGATATCTATCTATTTAATTAAATCTAAGATACAATATCTCTATTAGTTTTAGTTATTTAATTTATCAAATAAATTAAATACAAAACAAATGCTAATAATATCATTATTATTTATATAAATAACATCATTATTATTTTCGAACATATATATATATATATATATATATATATATATATATATATATATATATATATATATATATATATATATATATATATATATATATATATATATATATATATATATATCCATTCTCCCTAGATTAAACGTTGTATTAATTAAATCTTAGACATATCTTAGATTCAATTAATCTTACATTATAGCTCGTGTTGGGCTATTCTTATGTGCGACCCTGTAGGCCCACATGACATTGGTAGTGGGCCAACACTGTACTAGCCCACAAGTCGCAAGCGGCCTCTAGGAAGACATTGCGACTACCTAATTCATATGAGGATTGATGATACGATGCAACCTATCATACAACCATGCCACATCCCTTTTGTCACGCGATAATTTGGTCAAGGATGAAGCATGGATAGTGTCATCCTCCTATTCTTGACCATTACTTTCTCGATTTTTGAACAGCCTAACAATTGAAATGGAAACTCCTTTCCATCAAAGTATGTCCATACATTTCTCAGACTTACTCATCGAGGGGCCCAATAATATCTCTCTATAAATGTAAGGGACAAATCCCATCTTGACCATTCACATTCCTCTACATGAAAACCACTAATCCCGATCGAAGTCTTTATCATTACCCGGTCAAATGTGACTTTTGACTAGGTCAAAGATTAGTGACCCTCATGTAGGAATCTATGATGATCTCAGGTCAAAGGGCATTGTGATGCGGTTATACATGAGAAAAGCTTATGACTTAATCCATGCAGCTTTCTCATAGTAGGTCGGTCCAGCACCTTGTAGTCTTGCAAGTGCCTATGACTTTGATTCGTATCTCCATACCTCATCAAAGTCATACTGGCCTTATTTCATCTTCGCTCCCACGTAGATGACAGACCAGGGACATTTAGGATAATATATAAGATATATCCAAGAATATAGTTATCACTATAAACATGCAAATGAAATGATAACTAAATGGAGAATACTTTAAATGACATTAACGTTTAAAGTACAATGACTTGCCCCTAAGGTATAATTTCGAACAATTTGATCATGGAAATAGACGAGGAAGTTTCCACAAAGTCAATTTCTTGCCTTTGACAATAACCCTTCATAACCAACCTAACTTTATAGGTTTGAATGTTTCTATTTGCATCAGTCTTCTTTTGGAAGACCCACCTACACTTAATAGGAACTATTCCCTCAGGTGGTGGAACCAAGGTCCATACCTTGTTCTGATCCATTGAATCTATCTCAAGTTACATGGCTTGAAGCCATTCTGAGGAGTTAACATCCTTGACTGCCTCAGTATAGGAAGTAGGCTCGTCATCTTCAATGGTTTGTTGATTCTCAATCACAAAACCGTACCTTTCAGGTTGATGACTAATCCTAGAAGTCCTACAGGGCTAGGTGTCTATAGCCTCTACTTGAGGCATTGCCTGATCAACAAACTCAAGCTTTGTTATCTGTTCCTGTAGGTCTTGAATTTCTTCAAGTTGTACCTTACTCCCACTATCTACTTGAGATAATAGATCCTCCTCAAGAAAGGTAGGATTCTTAGATACAAACACTTTGTAGTCTTCAGGGCAGTAAAAATAGTATCCCTTAGTTTCCTTGGGTTAGCCTACAAATTAGCTCAAGGTGTTTTTTGCCCCTAACTTATCTAGTGTTAGGGTCTTGACATAAGCTAGACAGCCCCACACCTTGAGGTAACTCAAGTTAGGCTTCTGGCCCCTCCATTTCTTATACGGAGTAGTCTGAACAGATTTTAACAGAACCTTATTAAGAAGGTCTGACGCCGTATTGAGGGTAAATCCCCAAAACAATTTTGGGAGCTTCGTATTACTCATCACTGACCGAACCATGTCAAGCAAGGTTCGGTTCCTCCTTTAAGACACACCATTTTGATGTGGTATATATATGGTGCCACTGACTATAAGAGAATCCCATTTTCTCTTAGATAATCTTAAAACTTCTGACTCAGATATTCGCCACCTCAATCAAATCAAAGTGTCTTAATCATCTTGCCAAATTATTTCTCTACTTCATTCCTAAATTTTTTGAACTTTTCAAAGGCTTTGAATTTATGTCTTATAAGATACACATATCCGAATCTGAACTTATCATCAGTAAAGGTGATGAAGTAGGAGTATCCTCCTCTAGCCTGAGTAGACATAATGAATGAGATCTAACAACTCATTAGCTCTATGACTCACAAGCTTCTCAAGCTTAGTCTTCGTCATCTTACCAGCCAAACAAGATTCACAATACCCATAGGATTCGAAAAATATGGAATCTAGATACTGCTTTGGTCCTATTTATAAGTCCCTTTTGACCAAATCACACATACCAAGGAGAGGTAGTTAGCTCAATGATTATGGGGTAAATTTTCAACTTTGCCCCCATTTATGAATGAGTATCTTTCAACTCTTCTTCTCTCTCTTTTCATTGGCACAATTAATATGAGCAAAATTTTCACAATCTCATTTATTGCTTGAAAGAGGACTTATAAATAGGACTAAATTTTTTGGTCAAAATGGACTGATAAATAGGACTAGAGTGGTAATCATCATTATGGAGTCTAAACAATCTTGTCTCATTAATGTGTCCCAACCTACAGTGCTAAGGATAGGATCGATTATCTAACCTCAGTTTCTTAACTTGAATACTAAGAAGTTCACTATTCCTAGGATTCTTTAGTACCAAAGGTAGAAACTGAAAACGAAAGGAAATCACCAAGAGGGGGGTGAATTGGGGATTTTAAAACTTTTATAATAACTTTGCACCCAAGCTGAAGTTAAACGTAAAGAGATAGGGAAGAAGAGCTTGACACACGGATACACTCTGTACTCAAGGATTATCCTCTCTCAGGATACACTCCCCTTACAAGTTGTACTCAAATCCCAATCTCCAAGTCCCCTTGACTTGAGATCTTTTACAATGAATGAATAATTTGAATATAATCTCTCTCACAGAGAAGGTAATGATAAACACCGAGGCTCTTTGTATATCAAAATACAATACAGAAAGAAAACTGAATGTATAAGAATTCTTGAGCTTGCTTTTCGTTTCTGCTTAATCTTTCGTTGTTCTTCTAAGTTTGTAATCAGCTCTTTATATAGTGGTGAGTTGCAATGTGGCCGTTACTTCTCAACTTAGTATGTTCTTCATTTGAAATTCAGTTTGATGAGGATTATAGCCGTTGGGTCCTGAACTTCAGCCGATTCAATTCCTGGACGCGTGAAATCATTCTTCTGATTCTTCGCGTTAATGACTCGTTTGATCCAATTTTAATACCTGAAACATTCTCAATATAGAGTAGTTAAATACGTTTGAATATACTAAATAAATGCAATCAATTCGTATAAACATGGTAAGTTTTGCAGCTCAAAAGAATCGGGATGAAATCAAGAACGATCATTTTTGCTTCCGTCTTAAACTCGAGTTCTCTAAGTCAGGCTCGAGTTCGTAAGGCTTTTTAGAGTATCCGGTTTATCTTCGAGATAGCAAACTCGGAGTTTGATGTAAACTCTGAGTTTGTATTCTGTTTCACCATGTGAACTCGAGTTCACTAAGGTAGGCTCGAGTTCGAATATTCTCTAAGCTTTTTGTCGAATAACACGGAGTAATATCTCTCAAGTTAAGGTGCTCGAGTCCATTAGTGTTTAGGCTCGAGTTTAACACTATTCATGCCTAAGAGTTTTGGTGCTCGATTAGAGTGGACTCGGAGCACGAGTATAAACTCGGAGTTTGTACACTTGCTTTTCTTTCTTCAGATGAAGGGCTCGAGTTCATTATTCTTAGGCTCGAGTTCAACTTAATTTATTCTATGACTTATTGAAGTGAACTGGAGGTTTGTGCTTAAACTTTGGAGTTTGCAAAGAAGGGAAAACTTGGGAGCTCTTCGCAGGGAAAACTCGAGCTTGTAATAACTGAGCTCGAGTTTACCTATTTTGTAAACTCTTCTTCGTTTGTCAAACCATAGAGTAAACTCTACACAAAAGCATTAGGCTTGAGTCCATATACTTGGGCTCGAGTGTTCATTAAATTATAGCCATAGAAACAAGTGAACTCTACTCAAAAAGAATAAACTCGGAGTTTAAAGAGATTCAATTTAATTAGAAAACTTCCGCCATGGGAAAACTCGAGCTTGTCTATACAGTGCTCGAGTTTACTTGTTTGTAAACTCTTTATTTTTATATCATGAGGGTTTAGGCTCGAGTCTATTTACTCAGGCTCGAGTTCGTTATGCTGAAAATATCCGAAGAGCTCTCTGTTTGCGTAAAACTCGAGTTTGCTTAGTCGTGCTCGAGTTTTGCGGTGACAAAGTGATATTGACTCTTTGTCATTTTAAAAGCATTCGTACATGTTTACAATTGTTATTAATCATCAAAACATATAGAGAACTAACATTCTCCCCCTTTTTGATGATGACAACATTTGTAAACAATTAACTCCTTTAAAACACTGTTTTGATCATTTGAAATCATTGAAGCATAAGTGTTCGTGTAAATGCACAGAATCAGATTTTAACATTTAAACTTTGATTCTATCGAGTTAGCAAGCTTAACATAAATCATAACACATATTGTCATTGCATAAGCTAAAACATTCAATGGTTTACAAAATGACATTTAGAGTTTCAAGCATACATATATCTAAACAAAAGACAACTGCTTGACAACTTGACTTCTCTTTCTTTACTTCAACTCTTCTCCCCCTTTGGCATCATCGAAAAGTGGAGGATGAGTTGAGATAGAGGTTGACTGAAGAATCGGATCATGGGTAGATGGTTCAGGGCTATGGAGGTTGGGATTGGTTCGGAAGAAGGTGGAGGTGCCAAGAGCTAGGTCCAAGCGGAATTGATGGACCGATTTGCTAAGATTTTGTCCATTTTGTCATGGAGGACCGGACATAGACACCAAAAGAGAGGGAGATGCCGACCGAGTGATCTCCAATTTGATCCCCGAGACCTTGCACTTTATCTTTGATAATCTCATGTTCAAGAATGAGATCTTCTTGTGCATCGAGAACTCCTCATATCCTTTTTTGATCTGTGGTGAATCCTGATTCTATCTTGGAAGAAAGATCAAAAACAACTTGGGCAATGTAAGTCTTTATTCTTTCATCCAAATCAGAGGGAAAGGATTGTGGTGGAGGTGGTGCACTTTGAGCTTCTTGAACTCTAGATTGAGTTGCTCTGGTTCTAGTAGGTCTAGAGGGTGCTCGAATGATCACTTCCTTGATCAAAGCTTATCCTCATCAAATTTAGGATATGGCGCCAAATTTGGCTGGTTTTTCGAGTTTCTCATTATGGTAAATACGGACACTTTCATGAAACATAATCACCGAGATGAGACTCGGCAAAGGGTATCGGGATGTTTTTCTTCCATGGAAACGAAATTTGAACATCTCTTTAAAGATCCAATCTCCTATGTTATGAGGACTTGATCTATGATAGAAGCAAAAATAGGGAAGTCCTTTTGGCAAAGTGAGTGAAATTGCCTCCCTTTTGTACTAAGTTTCTAGTGTATATATACCAAGCAGCTCTTTGCTTAGGAGGCATCGATACCGGAGTGAAATTCAGAATATCTACAAAGATCGTGTATAGGCTCATCGGGTCGAGGAGTGAAAAATTTGCCTATTCGTATAATTTGGAGAAGCAATGGGAGGAGGATTTTGGATTTGGAGGAGGGAATTGAGGTATGCGCAGTGATGGTTATCTCTGTTTTCCTCTAATGGATGTGGTAATCCTTTCCTCAACCAAATTTCTATCCGCATCCAATAAATTATCACTTTGCATACAATAGTAAAAGGTTTTAACAAAGGATGGACTATATGAGGCTCTAATGGATATGAGAGGTTCAAATTGTCTAAGCAAATGGGTAAGATCAAGGTTACATTCCTCTTTTAAAGCATCTAGATTGACATACGCAAGGGCAAAACTCTTAGCCTCATAGTTTTCTTGGAACCGTATGGCATCCTCTCCATATAGGGTGACATCCTCACTAGAGAATCCTTTAGGGATGGAGGAATGATTGTAAATTTCAAATAATGCTGGGTTTTCTCTAGATACCTGAGGAACAGAGTGTTGTTGGTGATGGGAGGATGATTGAGCTTGAGAGCTAGGTTGACTAGCTGAGGTCTTTCGAGATTTGTGTATCGGCTTCTTTGCCTTCGAGGTGGTGTGTCGGCCAGCTTGAAGCTTTCTTTGAGGTATTCATCTTGACTGTGGTTATTGGAGTGGCTTGGGTAATAGGAATACCAGGAATTTGCTTGTCAATTCCATGCTTGAATCGTTTTGGAAACGATTTTCTTCTGGGGAGGACGTTGAGAGATTTGTGTATGATCGGCTTTGGGGTTCTTGAGGATCGAGGATTTGGAATCTTGGGTTGCGATCGCTTGGACGCCATGTTCTCTGGTTTTCGTTGGAGGAGATTGAGAGAAGTTTTTGAGAGTTTTTAGGTTTAGGCTCGAGGGAGAGATAGAGTGAAGACGAAAAGACAGGGTTTTAAAGAAATTTTATCGACGCAAACTCGAGTTCTTAAGTGTAGGCTCGAGTTTGTGTAACGTTACTTACCTGGAATTCAAGAGTGTATGTGTGAACCCTTGAAATTTCTTGTTAGGCTCGAGTCGATCATATCGTTGGTTCGAGTTCCTGTCTGGTTCTCTCGAGGTGGATTGCTCTCTGTCTCTCCTCGAACTCGAGTCCGTTCACTAATAGGCTCGAGTCCGTCAAGATCTCGAGATGAGTTGCTCTCTGTCTCCCGCGAACTCGAGTCCATTCACTAATAGGCTCGAGTCTCTGCCAAGATCTCTCGAGATGAGTTGCTCTGTCTCCCGCGAACTCGAGTCCATTCACTAATAGGCTCGAGTCTCATCAAAATCTCTCGAGATGAGTTGCTCTCTGTCTCTCGCGAACTCGAGTCCGTTCACTAATAGGCTCGAGTTTGGTGACTGATAGTTGTATTTCTGTTGGTTCTATTCGAGCTCGAGTCTGTCTTTGGTAGGCTCGAGTTTGTGACAGCTTTTCTTACACTCGATTGTTTGGGATTTTGATTTTAACATACATCCCGCACAAAACATATCTACATACTCCGATGCTTAAGTTAGTGGACAATAATAAAAAAACATAACTAACATTTGAATTACTTACAACTCATTGGGATTTACCATTCCCAATTCTCTTCTTATGAACACAAATTGTTCTTTTGCTAGTGGCTTGGTGAAGATATCGGCGAGTTGCAAGTGAGTTGGGATGAACATGACTTTGACATCCTTCTTTTGAACATGGTCTCTTATGAAGTGATGTCGACATCAATATGTTTGGTTCTAGTATGTTGAACAGATTCTTTGCCAAACTTATTGTGCTTGTGTTGTCACAAAGAATTGGGATTTCTTTGAGATGAACTCCCAAATCACACAATTGTTGTTTGAGCCAAAGAACTTGAGCACAACAACTTGAGGCAAGAACATACTCGCTTCATGGATGACACAACCAACGTGGTCCGCTTTTGTGAACCAAGACACTAATGATCCTCCAAAGAACTCACATTGACCACTTGTGCTTTTCTCGTCGGCCTTGTATCCGCATGATCCGAATCGGTATAGGCTACTAAGTGTTCATGTTGATCTTTGGGAAACCATAATCCAAGAGTCTTTGTATCGCAGAAGATATCTAAAAATTCTTTTAACATGTTCAGCATGTGACTCCATGGGGCAGATTGGAATCTAGCACACATTCCAACACTGAATTGAATGTCTGGACGACTTGTCGTAAGATAGAGTAATGATCCAATCATTCCTCTATACTTAGTGATGTTGAAGTTAGTCCCCTTTTCATCAGCATCCAGAGTTGCCGTTGAACTCATTGGAGTATCTGCTCCATTACAATCGCCTAGACCATATTTTTTTAATAGATCTTTCGGATACTTGGTCCGGGAAATGAAGATTCCATCATGGCGTTGCTTGATTTGAAGTCCAAGGAAGTAATTAAGTTCTCCCATCATGGACATTTCAAATTCTCCCTGCATTGTCTTGGCAAATTCTTCACACATAGTATCATTAGTAGCACCAAAAATAATATCATCAACATAAATTTGAGCTATTAAAACATCACCAAGTTTATTCTTCTTTATAAAGAGAGTTGTATCTGCTTTTCCTCTAACAAATCCTTGATCAAGAAGGAAAGTGCTTAACCTCTCATACCAAGCTCTAGGAGCTTGCTTAAGACCATATAAGGCTTTCTTTGAGGTGATAAACATGATCGGATGATGTTCATTTTGAAAACCCGAGGTTGTTCAACATAAACTTCCTCCTGTATAAAACCATTTAAAAAGGCGGATTTTACATCCATTTGAAAAGTTTGAATCCTTTAACACAAGCAAAGGCTAGAAGAACTCTTATAGCTTCCAATCTTGCTACTGGAGCATAAGTTTCTTCATAATCAATTCCTTCTTCTTGATTATAGCCTTTTGCAACTAGCCTTGCTTTATTTCGAATGATTATGGCGGATTCATCACATTTATTTTTGAATACCCATTTAGTACCAATGACCGGATGGTCTTTAGGTCCTGGGCACCAGTCCCAAACTTGGTTTCTTTCAAATTGATGTAATTCCTCTTGCATTGCTATAACCCAATCATTGTCCGAAAGGGCTTCATCAATCTTAGAGGGTTCAATTTTCGAAATGAAAGCTGAAAAAGTAACTTCATTCAAAGTGCTTTTTCTGGTTCTTACTCCTTGATTTGCATCACCTATCACTTGATCCAGAGGATGACTCCTATCTGTATCTCCATGATTTTGGTTGAGTTTGAACACTGTTTTCATAAGCATTTTCACAATGTTTTCGGTTTAGAATCATCTTGCAAATCTTTTTCCGTATTTGTTGAAATAGAAGTTTGGTTTGTTACAGAAAATCATCATCATCATCCAAGGACTTGTTAGATTTAGTTTCACGAGAAACAATATGCATAGATTCTTCAACGGTGTGATTACGAGTATTATAAACTCTATATGCTTTACTTCTACTTGAATAACCCAAGAATATACCTTCATCGCCTTTGGAATCAAATTTTCCCAAGCTTGTCCTACCATTATTGTGGATGAAGCATTTACATCCAAAGATATGTAAGTGAGCTAAGTTGGGTTTTCTTCCTTTGTAGAGTTCATAGGGAGTTTTGTCCAATTTCTTTCGGAGATATGCCCTGTTTGATATGTAACAAGCGGTGCTCATAGCATCGCCCAAAACACTTGAGATGTTTGGTTCTCATTTAGCATTGATCTTGCCATTTCAAGTAAGCACTCTATTCTTTCTTTCAACAACTCCATTTTTTTGTGGGGTTCTTGAGCCGAGAAGTTATGATTGATTCCCATACTATCACACGAATTCTCCAAAGGCATGATTCTCAAATTCTCCACCATGATCTGTACGAATACCCGCAATAGATAATCCTTTCTCGTTTTGGACCTTCTTGGCAAACACAATAAATTGATCAAATGTTTTATCTTTTGATGATAAAAGAATGACCCATGTAAATCTTGAGAAATCATCTACTATAACTAATGTATAAAGATTGCCGCCAAGGCTCTTTACTCTAGTGGTCCAACTAAATCCATATGGAGTAATTGAAGAGGTCTATTAGTTGATATTTCTGTTTTCGACTTGAAAGAAGATTTGGTTTGTTTACCTTTTGACATGCATCACAAATCATATCATTTTTAAAAGAAAGTTTTGGTAAACCAATAACCAATTCCTTTTCTCGTAGTTTATCAAGTTGAATCATATTGACATGTCCTAAACGTTTATGCCATAACCAACTTTCATCTAAGTTACCAACAAAACATT
The DNA here is from genome assembly GCA_025563575.1 of Acacia pycnantha. Taxonomy (NCBI): domain Eukaryota; kingdom Viridiplantae; phylum Streptophyta; class Magnoliopsida; order Fabales; family Fabaceae; genus Acacia; species Acacia pycnantha. Next base: position 671,925 of record JAMWYP010000142.1, read on the forward strand.
TTTCAGAATCGAATTGTTTTTAGACAGATTAAGAGTATAACAATTACCTTCTCTTGGAGCTCTGAATAATGCTTTGGATTTAATACTATCTAAAGAGAGAGCATCCTTACTTACAATCAAACATTCTTCAGAATCAAAGATGACTAGGTTTCCTTTGTCCGTGCTTTGACTCACACTGAGGAGGTTGTGACATAATCCATCCACAAGATAAACATCTTTGATTTGAGGTCCATTGCTATTTCCAATTTTGCCAATGCCAGCAATTCTTCCGAACTCATTTCCACCAAATGTTACCTTGCCACCATCCTTATGTTTGATTGAAGCAAATTTGGATTGGTCTCCAGTCATATGTCTTGAGCATCCACTGTCAATGTACCACTTATTGGGATTTGATGCTCTAAGACAAATCTGCATAAGAAGATATATCATCTTTTAGGTACCCAATATTCTTTGGGTCCTTTTGGGTTAGTTTGTGTCTTAGGAATCATATAGGATCCCTTAGGCACCCATTGATAGTTTCCTAGTGTTTGATTGATCTATCTTTCTTATGAAAGCATGAAGAAGTAGTATGACCTTTTCTATTACAATAGTTGCAATGTGCAAAAGGATTTGAGGTATGGACAGATTTTTGAAAATAATTCATGTAAGATCTTTGTCCATGTTTCTTTTTGCCTTTCTTTTTGTCATAATCAGGTTTGTAACCAATTCCTGATTTGTCATTTGTAAATCTTTGCCGTTTCAAAATTACCTCAAGCATTTCACTTCCTCTAGTGAATTTTTCAAGAGTCTTTGTAAGGTATTCATTTTTCTTTTCGAATAGAACATTCATCACATATGAGATTTTCTGAACCGAAAGATTTTCTACTTGTTGTTCAAGTGTTGTATTCTTCCTTTTTAAACCAAAATATTTTTCAGCAAGTTCATCAAATTCATTTTGAACAAGTTTATATTCAAGAAACAATTCATTATAAGTTGGTTTTGCATCATGATTAGAACAAGTAGAGTTTTCCTTTTCACAAGTAGAGATAGGTGTAGAAATCGTTTGAACTTGTTCTTCTAATAGTTTGATTTTTCTTTTGAAAATAAGAGCTCTTTTGCAGTTTTCTTAAATTCAAGATAAAGAGAATCATATGTTGAAGATAATTCATCATAAGGTAAATCGTGATTACTTACCTCTTCGTTGTCTCGATTCCTCTTGAGCCACAAGGCGTAGATTGGCACTTTGTTCCTCTTCTCGTCATCTTCACGATGAGCCGTTGTCCCATATAGCCGATACATAAGCTCTTTTCTTGAACTTATTGAATTTCTTTTCTTTGTTTTTCATCATGACATTCTCGATTTGATGTGGCTCGGTTTCTCACATTCATAGCATATAATTGGTTTCTTAGTTTCTGTGCTAGAATTTCCTTTGTGAAACCTTCTGTGGGATTGGTCCTTTTTGTAGAATTTTTTGAATCTTCGGACCATCATTCCTAGCTCACCATCTTCATCTTCATCTTCTTCATCGTCATCCGATTTAGCTTCTTTGATGGTTTTAAGAGCTATTCCCTTGTTCTTGACATTGATATCATTTAGTCCCTTTTTGAATTTGATCTTCCCCTCATATTCAGAAAGGCCGCCAAATAGCTCGCCACTGAGGCCATTGATTCGCCTCGAGATTCTTCAATTGCAAAGTGACCTTGGCTTCCCATTCCTTGGTGAGAATATTTAGTATTTTCCTCACTTGGGCAAAGTTGTTCATATTCTTTTCCCAAGGCAATGAGTTGATTGATCGTGTGAGTGAACTGAGTTGAAATTCACCAATAGATTCTCCTGCCTTCATCTCGCAATAGATCGTATTCACCATGAGAGTATTGATACGATTTTCTTTGATCGCACTGTTCCTTCATGAGCTATTTCAAGAGCATCCCACATTTGCTTAGCAGATGGCAAAGTGCAGATTCTGAAGTACTCTTTTTGGCCAAGAGCACTTTGGAGCATATGAATTGCCTTCATGTTGAGAGTGACTTGTTTTTTATCATTGTCATCGTACTCTTCTTCTTTCTTGGGAGTTCTGATGTCAACTACAACTGAGGAAGGAACATAGTTTCCTTTCTCAAAGACCCTCCACAAACCAAACTCGTAGGCCATTACATAGACCCTGAACTTAGCCTTCCGTAATGAGTAGTGTTCTCCATTGAAACCTCGGAGGACGGTTGATTGAGGCTCCATCTCGGTAGAATTCCTTCCATTGGATCTTTGTGTCTAGGATGTTAATCCTTCAAATTGACAACTAGGCTCGATACCAAATGAAAACGAAAGGAAATCACCAAGAGGGGGTGAATTGGGGATTTTAAAACTTTTATAATAACTTTGCACCTAAGTCAAGCTAAACGTAAAGAGATAGGGAAGAAGAGCTTGACACAGAAAGTTTATCCCGGTTCGGTCTAAATTCTTGACTCTACGTCCCCCTCCCCGACTCTCCGGGTTTTTCTACTATCACTTTAACTCGTATACACACTCGTACTCAAGGATTATCCTCTCTCTAGGATACACTCCCCTTACAAGTTGTACTCAAATCCCAATCTCCAAGTCCCCTTGACTTGAGATCTTTTACAATGAATGAATAATTTGAATATAATCTCTCTCACAGAGAAGGTAATGATAAACACTGAGGCTCTTTGTATATCAAAATACAATACAGAAAGAAAATTGAATGTATAAGAATTCTTGAGCTTGCTTTTCGTTTCTGCTTAATCTTTCGTTGTTCTTCTAAGTTTGTAATCAGCTCTTTATATAGTGGTGAGTTGCAATGTGGACAAGTACTTCTCAACTTAGTATGTTCTTCATTTGAAATTCAGTTTGATGAGGATTATAGCCGTTGGGTCCCGAACTTCAGCCGATTCAATTCCTGGACGCGTGAAATCATTCTTCTGATTCTTCGCGTTAATGACTCGTTTGATCCAATTTTAATACCTGAAACATTCTCAATATAGAGTAGTTAAATACGTTTGAATATACTAAATAAATGCAATCAATTCGTATAAACATGGTAAGTTTTGCAGTTCAAAAGAATCAGATGAAATCAAGAACGATCATTTTTGCTTCCGTCTTAAACTCGAGTTCTCTAAGTCGCCTCGAGTTCGTAAGGCTTTTTAGAGTATCCGGTTTATCTTCGAGATAGCAAACTCGGAGTTTGATGTAAACTCGGAGTTTGTATTCTGTTTCACCATGTGAACTCGAGTTCACTAAGGTAGGCTCGAGTTCGAATATTCTCTAAGCTTTTGTCGAATGAACACCGGAGTAATATCTCTCAAGTTAAGCTGTGCTCGAGTCCATTAGTGTTTAGGCTCGAGTTTAACACTATTCATGCCTAAGAGTTTTGGTGCTCGATTAGAGTGGACTGGAGCACGAGTATAAACTCCTGGAGTTTGTACACTTGCTTTTCTTTCTTCAGATGAAGGGCTCGAGTTCATTATTCTTAGGCTCGAGTTCAACTTAATTTATTCTATGACTTATTGAAGTGAACTGGAGGTTTGTGCTTAAACTTTGGAGTTTGCAAAGAAGGGAAAACTTGGGAGCTCTCTGCCAAGGGAAAACTCGAGCTTGTAATAACAGGCTCGAGTTTACCTATTTTGTAAACTCTTCTTCGTTTGTCAAACCATAGAGTAAACTCTACACAAAAGCATTAGGCTTGAGTCCATATACTTGGGCTCGAGTGTTCATTAAATTATAGCCATAGAAACAAGTGAACTCTACTCAAAAAGAATAAACTCGGAGTTTAAAGAGATTCAATTTAATTAGAAAACTTCCGCCATGGGAAAACTCGAGCTTGTCTATACTGTGCTCGAGTTTACTTGTTTTGTAAACTCTTTATTTTTATATCATGAGGGTTTAGGCTCGAGTCTATTTACTCAGGCTCGAGTTCGTTATGCTGAAAATATCCTAAGAGCTCTCGTTGCGTAAAACTCGAGTTTGCTTAGTCAGGCTCGAGTTTTGCGGTGACAAAGTGATATTGACTCTTTTGTCATTTTAAAAGCATTCGTACATGTTTACAATTGTTATTAATCATCAAAACATATAGAGAACTAACAGAAACATCATCATGCTTCTTTCCCTTAAGGCTTGTAAGGTTTAATGGGCAGTTCCTCCTCCAATGTCCTTCCTTTTGACAATGGAAGCATACATCAGTGTTTTTAGACTTCCCCTTTCCTTTGTCATTGCTCTTCTTCTTCTTGGGCTTGTCTTTGGACTTGAGCTTATCTGTCTCCAAAGGCTTACCCTTGCCCTTCTTATTGGGCTTACCTTTAAGTAGGAGCAATAGGAATTGAAGAATCTAAAATCTAAGCTATCTTCTAAGAATGGAAAAATAATTTTTCATTATGATACTAGCTTGTAAAGTTAGGTCCAACTATCTTATTAGCATCTGGGATAAAGCGGAATTAATGTTTCTGGCCATGACTTATATGTTGTAAAACAAAGATGGACATAAAAGTATTTCATGAAATTTAAATAACCATATACAAATACTTTTGAAACGTATGTGAGCCTCCCACTATTTTTCTCTAGAATCAATGACACTTAGTTATTGATTTAGGGTTATCCTTCATAAGGATATTCATAGTAGGCTAAGAAAACGACTAGAATCATTAGTTTCCGTTTGAGCCTGCAAAACCAACTTATCTATTAGGTTGATTTGATCAACAACATCTCTATCTCTTCCCTTAGATCATCAGGTTGACAACACCTTGTCACTTAGTGTCACATTACAATGTAACAACCTGGCATCTTTTCCCTAAATGCATAGACCCTACTGAGACTGCAGACTACACATCTAGTATAGCACAAACCATCATCCTAAGTGTCATACATTTCGAATGGCACCATTGTTGGAAATTATGCCCTAAGGGCAAGTCATTGTACTTTAGATGTTTATGTTAAAGTATTCTCCTTTAGTTATCATTTCATTTGCATGTTTATAGTGATAACTGATCCTTGGATATATCTTATAGATTATCCTAAATGTCCCTGGTCGGTCATCTACGCGGGAGTGAAGATGAAATAACACCAGTATGACTTTGATGAGTATGGAGATACGAGTCAAAATCATAGGCACTTGTAAGAGTACAAGGTGCTGGACCAACCCACTATAAGAAAGCTGCATGGATTAAGTCATAAGCTTTTCTCATGTATAACCGCGTCACAACGCCCTTTGACCTGAGATCATCATGGATTCCTACATGTTGAGTCGCTGGTCTTTGACCTAGTCAAAAGTCACCTTTGACCGAGTGATGATAAAGGCTTGGATCGGGATCAGTGGTTTTCATGCAGAGGAATGTGAATGGTCAAGATGGGATTTGTCCCTCATATTTGTAGAGAGATAATACTGGGCCCCTCGATGAGTGAGTCTGAGAAATGTATGGCCATACTACGATGGAAAGGAGTTTCCATTTCAATTAGACTACTCAAGAATCGAGAAAGTAATGGTCAAGAACAGGAAGTTGACATTCTCCATACCTCATCCTTGACCAAATTATCGCGTGACAAAAGGGACGTGACACGGTTGTACAATAGGTTGTATTGTATCATCGATCCCCATATGAATTGGGTAGTCGCAATGTCTTACTAGAGGCCGCTTGCGACTTGTGGACTGGTACAGTGTTGGCCTGCTGCCAATCTCATTTGGGCCTGCAGGGTCGCACACAAGAATAGCCCAACAAGAGCAAAAGTGTTCAGATTCATTGAATCTTAGATATGTCTAAGATTTAATGAATAATGTATTTAGTCTAGGATGTGTGTGTGTGTATATATATATATATATATATATTAAATTTGAAATTAATATAATAATATTATTTAATAAAGATTATAATATTATTATATAATATTTATTGTTATTTAATTTATTTGATAAATTAAATATCTAAAACAAATAGAGATATTGTATCTCATATTTAATTTTCGAATAAAGATATCATATATTTTATTTGATTTAAATTGAGATATAGTATCTCAAATTTAATTAAATAGATAGATATCATTTCTCGGATTTAATTTATAGAGATAAATTAAATCAGAAGGCTTTTAATTTAGATTAAATAAATAGATTAGATTAGATCTATCAGATAGATTTAATTGATATATATTTTTTAATCCTGATTCAAAATTCGAATTTCAAAATTAATGTGGATTAATTTTGAATATAATACGCCTACCAGGTTTAGAAAAAACCTACGGGACTTTTGTCAAGCATATTAGAAAGCCGCGAGAAATCCTAGAGAGAATATAGACACGCGAGAATACTGAAGGTGCTAGCACGCTGCCGACTGTGTTTGAGGTTCTTCGTGTGGATACTGGTAGAGGAAGGCGATTCGAAGAGTCAACTTCTGATGATCAAGATGGTAGCCCACCAGTCCAAATAGTTCGGCATAGGTACGATTCAGATTCTTTTAACCTTGATTTAAACACTATTGATGGATCCTCCGATGGGATTCTTAAGTTTATAATTCCGCAGCGTGAACGGATCCCAACAACCATTACGCAATGAAATGCTAGGTCTTTGCTGAGCTATAGAGCACTACCATGTAGAACGAATTTAAGTGTCACCGATGATGGAGGCAAACAAACGCACTAGATAATTTGCCCTCAATATGTAGACCCGGCTGAGACGGTAGACTATATGACTTTCATGAAAGTTTCATGAGGTTGAAAACAAAATTTTTGTGTAATCATTGCAAAAACCCGTAACTCTTTATGGTCCTCATGTATTATTAACCTTAACTCATTATGCTAATTAGTTATTTATCATTAATCCATAACTCTTTACGACACTCATGAGAATTTGTAACAATTTATGATATTAATGAGTTTCAGGATTACTCATTAAAACAACTATTGGGGATAGGATAACTTGATAAAACGACTATTGGAGTTTAGAATTAACTTAGACCACTCGAAGACTTCAATGTTGTTGATATCCTATAATGTTGATCCACACGGCTATCTCCCGATTGTAATGAAAACTCTTTTTTTTATACCTCTCACGCCTTGGATGCTTGTTAGGCGATGGCAAGGTTGAGGTTTGTTTACTTGGGTTTTTCCTCTTTTCAAGAAATTGTGGTTTCTTGAAATTAGGTTGAAGATAGGATGAACAAGATTGGGGACTTACTTTTTCTTGAATTGGCGGCACACACTAATCAAATTGGTGTCTTGTTCTTCTCTCCAGAAAAACGTACAAGAAAAGGGGCACACAAAAAATCAGCACTTTATAAGAGTTTAACCCTAATTTAAGTGCTTACAAGAAAGACCCAATCCAAGCTTGAATTTGAAAATCAAAATCATAATTAATTAAATCATATCTTGATTGATTGATTGAATTTAACATGATGAACCATATTCATATCTTGATTGATTGATTGAATCAATCATTTAAGATGATGGATCACATTGATTGATTGATTGATTGAGTCAACCATTTAAAATGATGGATCATATTTATGTCTTGATTGATTGATTGATTGAGTCAATCATTTAAGTTGATGGATCATATCCATATCTTGATTGATTGAATGAATAATAATTTAAGATGATGGATCACATTCATCTCTTAAACTAAAATTCAAAATCATTTTTAATTCAATCTTTATTTATTATTTCTCCTACCTTCATCAAATCATTATTGGATACATACATACATACATACATACATACATACATACATACATACATACATACATGTTAGTATTGATTAGTTTTGATGATGTCTTATATAGATGTCATTCTTAATAGCAAAAAGGTTGCATACTACATTTATCTTTTATTTTGACTAATTATTATATTTAATGTAGATGCAAAGTTTTATGATGGAGAATGTTGATTGAAGAAAGAAGTTCTTGCTCAATATAATGAGAATATTATAATATCAAGGAAGCAAGAAGTTATCAAATGATTTTGGGATAATCTAGAAGAAGAGAAGAAATTGAAGAAGGAAGAACTTGCAATGCAGTGGAATATCTTTACTCAAGTTCTTATATTGATGCTAGAAGTCTCCAAGATCATATGGGAATTGGAACGGATCAATTCAGAGTTAAAACCAGCAAAAATCAGTTCCAAGATGAGCAAACTCGAGCCTATCATTAGCAAACTCGAGCATGTAATGTCCTCAGCAACTCTGGCGCCTCTGGACAAGCCAAACTCGAGCTTAGAACTCAAACCTCAGGTTTGGAACTCCAAACTCGAGCCCATCATTAGCAAACTCGAGCCTGTAGTGTCTTCAGCATTTCTGGTGTCTCTGGACAAGGCAAACTCGAGCCTATTAGTTGGCAAACTCGAGCTTACAGCGGTGTTCAACATTTCAGCTACTCTGTTCCACGTTTCACTCGGGCGACGTCTGGTCATTCGATGATATCTCCTAAAATACAGATCGGATTGAAGTGAAACCAGTGGCATATGAAACTAGACTCCCAATGCGTCATTTTGATATATAATTGAAGCCAAACGAAGTCAAGATGAAGGAGCTATGAATTTATAAAGTTGACAGTGATATTCACGTCACACAAATGACCAACCTTCAATGTTTTGAGTGTATCTCACAAACGGAGAATCCAATTGAGCTGAAATCGGTGGCATTGGAAAGTAGACTCAAAGGGCTTTCCATCGATAGGTTAAACAACTAAAACGAAGTTCAGACCAGGAGATATGGCCCCGAAAGTAGACAGTCTGTTCTGGGTATTGCAATTTGCTAAAGAGAAGCAAACTCGAGCCTATTAGTTGGCAAGCTCGAGTTCGCGGGTTACGTAGAGCTATCGTGTCGCGAAAATCATCCAAACTCGAGCCTATAAGTTACAAACTCGAGCCTAGACAAGACAGAGAGCAAAATATGATTTTGAAGAGACCCAAACTCGAGCCTATAAGTATGGACTCGAGCCTGGATCTTACAAACTCTAGAGTTTGCTCTGAACCTCCGGTTTGCACCTTGCAGAAGCTGAACCTGACCCTTGCAAACTCGAGCCTACTTATCCAAGCTCGAGTTCATGACCCTAACAGCATTTCGAAAGTCTCGTTTCTCATCAAAGAACATCCACATGATTACCCAAATGACTTATAATTATTCTTAACATTATTTATATCATTTGTGTACATGTTTGATTATTAAAGCTTGAGAGAACATCAATCTTGACAGAAATCAAGATCTAGAAGATGAACTTGCTGCAGATTTTCAGAAACACGAAAGAGGACTGAATCCAATCAGAAACTTGAGGAAACGAAGCAAAATGGGCAACTTGCTGGAAAGGAGGATAATTATCCTCAAACGGTCAGAAAGCAAAGAGACATGATTTGGTAAATCTATTTTAGGAAACACCACATCATGGGCAAATATTTAGGACGCTCCAAATGAAAGTCTCCAACTAAATAAAGATTATGCGAAATGGGAATTATATAGAAAGGCTCCCAACAGCTATAATTTTGAATGGAGTCAAATCGAATGGATATGCAACGGTCATAATCTTCAATGCGAGCAATCATCGATATTCAAGAAACATTATGACCCAACGGCTATATTCCTCATCCATGACCACAACACTAGAAATTCAAATGGAGACAATACAGAATTGAGAAGCAATGGTCATATGAAGATTTGCCGCTATATATAGAGCTGCATACAAACCTTCAAAGAGAGACAACAAGCAGAGGAACAAGCTTACACCTTCAACATGCTATTACTCTGATGTGATTATCATTTACTCTCTGATTTTCAATGTCTATAAATCATAGAGAGTGAAATGTCTTTTATTGTACTTCAGTGTTTATCCATTCACTTCTGAGAGAAAGAAGAATCATTGTAAACATCCTATCATTCTACCTTAGAGTTACTCAAGATTGGGTGATCTTGAGTGGGAAACACATTGTGTTGATTACAACTTGTAAGGGAGTGAATCCTAGTGAGAGGATTACTTGAGTGCAGAGTGTGTAATCAAACAGGTGTGTTGATTACAGTTTGTAAGGGGGAGTCAATCCTAGTGTGAGGATTACTTCAAGTACAGAACGTGTAATCAAGTTGAAAGAAGATAGTGGATTGAAATTCTCAAGTAGAGCTTGGGGACTGGACGTAGGTCAAGGATTGGGCCGAACCAAGATAAATCACCGTTTGCATATTCTCTTCCCTTATATCTTACATTCCAAGATATATGAATGATTGCTTATCACTTTATAAATTATTATTGACATTCAAACTATTTCCAGCAAGTGAAGAAAAAGTTCTTAAAGTTCTAAGTTTTTAATCAAACACCCAATTCACCCCCCCTCTTGGGTGATAGCCAAGTCTTTCAATACATACATACATACATACATACATACATACGTACGTACGTACACACACACACACACACACACACACACGTGTGTGTGTGTGTGTGTGTGTCTATATATATTAGATAATTTAGAATTATCTTTTATAACCTAACCTCTTGAATTTAAATTTCAAACTTAAATTCAAAATTCAACTTGGCCTAAGACCCCGTTGGGTCTTCTAACACATTTGGGCCTTTTTATGGAAAAACTAATTTTCCATTAGAGCCTCCAAATGTGACGCCATTTTTCATTATTGGGCTGGGAGTCCTTACTCCAACCCAATTACACATTTACTCTTGATAAAACCCAATAACAATTATTAGCCAAAGTTTGTTAATTTAAGCAATCAGGAATTACCTTTGTATGTGACCCATTCGGCCCAATTAATCACTGACATAGATAAACTTGAACCAATTAAAACTCCTTTAATGGGCTCAATTTATTTAATGACCTCATAAGACACTAGCAATACTCTGTGGCTCTAGAAGTAATGGAGTTGATCAAGTGATCTACCTTTTTATATTTGGATACCATGCAGGCATAATCCCTCACATCGTCATTCACATTTAGTTGAGAACAAAGATAGAGTATCATCTTTCTTAATTTCCTAAACGTAGCTAATTCACAGAACTAAAAATCTTCTTATATTAGCTTTATAACCGATCAAGACTCTTCATGATCACTTGCTATGCACACAGACTCTTAAGTTAATTAGAAGCTATCTAATCTCTATTGGTTTTGTAAATGACTAATCTCTTGTAGGAGACTGTGAATCCTCTCGGCATGTCCATCTATACTCATGTATTCGAGTTACACCCAAGAGTACACTATTCTCCCTATTTTTAGGCAGATAGAGTTGTATAGTCAAAGTATAACCTTAGGACATAGTGTTCGATGACATCCTTAAGTCCAGGATGATCCGTACTACCAAACGATAAGAGACTTTACATTTCCAATCATACTCTCTATAATAAATCATTATGGAGTCTTTCGGTAGGTCCGTTTGGTGCTATCTGTTCTCCAACATATCTACCCATGACATCAACCAAGGCATCACCATGCCTGTATTCCATGAGGTCCTTACCTTGTATCTTATACATGTAGGCGATGTCGTATTAGTCTTATTGAGATCATCAATGTCATTTCTTGGTGATTCAAGACTAGGAACAAGTTTTATGCAATAGATATCCAATGTTCTTGAGTCCTCATGATCATGATCTCTATCATTGATCCTCAAGATTAACACATGTTCTATTCCTAGGGCTTTTATTATCAAACACATGTTTACCTTAAAATAAAGGCAAGACATAAATATGATAAAGATAAAATGTGCAATTTATTAATAATGAAATACTACAACGTAGAAATGGTGTTGATCTGTCCTTACAGATTGTCTCTAGGACACCTAAATACTAACAGGTACCACTACCTCTCAACAAGAAGAGAGAGCTATTACAAGATAGACAAAATATTTTTGAAAATATGTTTTATTTATATTAGTTATATAAATTTTTTAATGGTTGCTTGATTTTTTTTTGGACAAGAACAGATTCAACACACTCAAGCTAAGATGAGGAAGTCTCAAGGGTCAGCTCTAGATCCCTGTAACACCCCGAATTCTGAACCCCAAGAACTGGGAATAAGCCTAAAATAGGGGGACGATTAAGCCCAGTTCGGGAAGAGTCCCAAGAATGTCGAGAGTTAGGAAGCCTTTATGGGACTAAGTAACTTGGCCATACGGGTCAGTGGACCTAGTAAGTATAAGCCGTGGAATTAAATGCCAATGAAAGAGGGGCATAAAAGGCCTATACGGCGTAAATCCGGTGGAAAGGATGCCACCCAACTATGTCCTGAGGTATAGGACAATTAGTTGAGTGAAAATATGCCAGTATAAGTAAGTACACGACATTTTCAGGGCAGTTGGGTATGCCCTGCGTTTTTTAGAAGACATCGGTACTCGTGAAGAAAGCTCGAGTAAAACCCGGGCAGAATCCCGAGCAAGTACCAATAAAGTAATTTTAATAAAGTATTGTCATGATGACTAATAATGACATACTTTTGTGTTGGCCAAATAGAATGGTGACACATGTCCCTTCATGATCACAAAAGACAAAGAGTAATGATGCTAGTAGGACATGTGGCGTGTTTGCGTTGGATGTTTGACTTTTTGGCACCACAAAGTACGAGGTAATTATGAGACATTAAAATATATGTTTCTCGCTCCCCAAGAATGAAGAAAAACGTGCAGCCACATCAGGGGAAAAGGAACAGTTGATACGGCCCCACACAAGTCCTATAGAGTGGCACGAGTTACGAGGAAAGTTGTAACTGGCAAAAAGGAGCTAAGCAGGACCGGTTAGGGTTTTCCGGAGTCGGGCCCAGACCCAGGACACAGGTGGAGGACGAAATTAGGGTGGGCCCAGAAGAGAGAGAAAGTGACTTGGAGAGAAAGAAAAGTGTCATATCATGTAATTATGAAGAGAGAGAGATAAAATAATCAGAATTAATCTGGACCACATCTTTTGAAACTGACATGACCAATTGAAAGACATGTAATTATGACATTAAAAGGTCATTAATGGCATATCTAAGGGAAGATTTGGTGGGCCCCACTAGTTGGAAGATGTGCAGTGCAAAATGACCGTTTTACCCCTAGACCTAAAACCTACACCCATCAATTTTGGAAACCACCTTTAGGGGCAATTTTGGAATCTCATTTTTGGGCCTTGGAATGCGCCATCATCAGCCCAAAACATCCCTCTAGAAGCCTTGAGAAAAAAGCATGGAAATAATAATTTAAACCGAGGAATTTTCCCGACTGTCGGATCATGATCAAGGTTGGATAAGGGCCCCACCTTTGGAGTCTATATAAGGACACTTCCCCACCCATTTTTACTGCCCAAGGACGTGTTCAAGGTGTAGGAGGGGAGAGAGAGCATCTGAACTCTTTTTTCAAGAAGGAAAGGAGGTCATACGCAACCGAAATTCTGAGGTAAGCATCTCACCGACAAACTTGAAGTTCTTGCTTCTGCCCTTTAGTGTTTTTCATGGAGATTCAGTAGGATTTTGGTACTTTTGTAGTTTCCATTGAGTCCAAAACGTGATTTTTTTTCGGGATAATTCAAGGTTACTTTTTCCGAACCCGAAAACCCTAAACCTTAAGCGATGTAAATCTACTTATTCTGGTGTTTTTTGGGCAGTGTATGGAAAGTGTTGGTTTTAAAATAGTAAATGAATTCATTTTTATCTGAAATTATACATGGTAAAATTATAAATTCTAAGGATGATTTTGATATAATATTTTGTGTCATTTCGAGCTTCCAACCAAGAGTTCTTTAATGTTGAAAAGGACCTAAAAACATGAGTTCTGTTTCGGACCAGTGGCTAAGTTTTGGGAATATTAGAAGGACTCGAACCCATAAGGCTTTGATAAATATTTTTAATATAAAATAGACAACCTAAGGGTTCTTAGGCCACTGATTTCGTATCAATATGATTTTTCTAGAATTTATTATAAATTAGCAGAGTTGGGTCAGCGTTTTTGGGAAATGCTGGTGGTAGGCGAAATACATGAAACTTGAAGCAAAGTTTGAATATGTGATTGAAAGTATAATGTTTTAATGTATCTAGGATGGTAGCACGTGTGGGACGTATCTCCAACGTCAAGGGAAGAGTTCATTATTTTGCAAGGCGTGCCAGGTAGTAACTGTAAACTTGCATGCCCTATGTTGCTCTTGTATGTTATGTGTTATCATGATTGTGGATGTAGGCTAGGTGGTATCTATAGGACTTTGTGTTCTATGGTTACTGCTGAGGCCGAGGTATGCAGGCTAGGTAGTACCTGTAGGGGTGCTACTGAGGCCTGAGGCATGGTGGCTAGGTATACCTATAGGGGTGTTACTGAGGCCCTTGGCATGTAGGCTAGGTGGAGCCTATGTGACTGTGTGTTCATAGGTGTCTGTTGAGGCCCGAGGTATGTTGGCTAGGTGGAGCCTATATAACTGTGTGTTTATAGGTGTCCACTGAGGCCCTAGGATAGGTGGTTGGGGTTGGCCACCCTACTACTGAGGCCTTTTGCGCGCTAAGTCCGGGGGCTTGTCTTGACCAGGCGGTCCTGCGGAGTACATGCTATGTTTATGTTCCTGATTGTGATTTGCATTACATGCATTGCATACATATTGTATTTGAGTTTAACAGTTACTCTGGGGTTCAACTTTGAACTCCAGTTCACCTGGAAGATACAGATAAGAGAAGGAGGCCGGTTGGACTGTTGAGAAGGTAAGGGCACGGTATGCAGAGATCAAGAAAATAGGGGATGCCCTATCACTTCTTGTATATCTGTTTCTGGAATGACAATATAATTTGTATTTACTGCTCAGTATTTATTTTGGACGATTGTACCCTTAACCCTACGGGGACTACTTTATGATTTTGTATGTACCTTTACCAGTATAATGTAAGTTGTCCAAACCGATCATATGCTCTGCTGTGCATACTCTGATGTATATTAAAAGGACTAATTAACAGGAGAAAGGTAATAAGTAAAAAGGATCCCTCTAACCCGCCACCCGAAAGGGCGAGGCCGGTAGGGGTGTAACAGTGTGGTATCAGAGCAAGGTTTGGACAGTACTGGTAAAAGGTAAATGGTTAAGGGTACTGTATAGTCTTGGGCAAATGAAGCAGAAAGGACATATACCCTAAGGAAGAGGGTTAAGCTCCGGGGAGTTAAATCTCCACAGATGGATAAGAATTATGGAGGAAGGCATTATAGTAAGAAGAGATCAACCGTTGTATCAAGAAATGGAGTAGTAAAGATATACCCCGAGGAGCAAGGTTCAAGCCCTGAAAGTTAGGACTTTGGGGAATAGCTTAGGGGGCATAGACACTAGACTCTGTTGCTAATCCTAGGGCTCTTGATAATGAGTTGAGATGTGATTTAGATCCCCAAATCTTATAGAGCTTTAAGGTTAACTGTGCTTAGGCAAGGAAAATCTCGGGATGGGCGACCTCCTGGGAAGTATTATAGGAATTTGAGGTTCCTTTGATCTAGGGCTTGCATGCCTTGAGGAATGACATATGATGATCCTTAGAAATGCTTTGAGGATGTTAGGATATGATTGGGACTAGGCTTGAATCTAATCTAAAATGTGAATGAGGTTGAACTAAGGTTCTAGTACCTGAGAGTAGGAACCCTGTGAATATTGATCGATATTGAATTGTTTGGGTATGATTGAGGATTAACCTTGAGGTAATAGAATGATATTAGGATATACCTTGTGATATTGAGGATTAGAACCTTGTGAACAGTGTTGATGTGATTCGAATGCTTTGAGGTTTAGACTAGGAATATGAATTATGATCCTAGTTGTATTCTGGGTATTATTGAGGCGATATGATTCCTTAGCCTAACTGATGTTGAGGTTCTAGGAGTCAATTGTGAATCTGAGAAATATTGATTTGAGGTTATTCAAGGATAGTGACTGAATGCTATAGATTATGAATCCTGATGATTATAGCATGTTTATTGGGTTTATTCGAGGTTTTAGTATTAGGTTAATGAACCTAAGAATCTGATTTGATAACGAGGGATTCTTTAGGCATTTGATTGATCTAAATGCATTGAGGCATAGTACCCATATGTATGAGGTATTTGGAGGCTACTAGTTGCTAGGGAATGATTTTAATCTCATGATATTCCATTAGAATGAGTGATTGAGAGTAGAAACCTTGATAATGATTGATGATGTTATTTGAGGTATACTTGAGGATATTACCTATATGATATAAGGTATTTTGAGGTTGTTAGTTGCTGTTTCAGCATAGGGAAAGATCTTGAATATAGAATATTCCCTGAGAAGTGTTTGACTGAGAATTAGTTGATAGCTACAACCTCGATAGCCACAGGTTTCGGTCTTATGGTTAGGATCGATAGATGTAGATACGATAGTGGCTAGTGGTTTCCCAGAAAGATGTGGATTAAATACCTGATAGAGGAAGTTAAAGTACAATGACTTGCCCCTAGGGCATAATTTCCAACACAAGAGAAATCCAATCATCCCTCTATACTTGGTAATGTTGAAATCCTTGCCTTTTTCTTCATCTGCATCCAGAGAGGCAGTTAAACTCATTAGAGTGTCGGCTCCATTGCAATGTTCCATCCCAAACTTCTTGAGCAAATCATGGAGATACTTCGTTTGTGAGATGAATATCTCATTCTTCCGTTGTTTGATTTGCAAGCCGAGGAAGTAGTTCAACTCGCCCATCATAGACATCTCAAATGCACCCTGCATTTTCTTGGAAAATTCCTCACAGAGAGAATCATTAGTAGCACCAAATATTATGTCATCTACATATATTTACACAATCAAGATTCCATTAAGCTTATTACTTTTAATGAAGAGTGTTGTGTCTGCTTTTCCTCTAACAAAACCTTGATCCAGAAGAAACTTGCTTAACTGCTCATACCAAGCTCTAGGAGCTTGTTTAAGACCATACAAAGCTTTCTTGAGACGGTAAACATGATCTGGATGGTGATCATTTTCAAAACCAGGAGGCTGTTCAACATAAACTTCCTCCTAAATAAAACCATTTAGGAAAGTACTCTTAACATCCATTTGATAGAGAGTAAATACCCTTTTAGGTCCCTGGAAAAACACGCTCTACCCATTTTGGTCCCTGAGTAAAAAAAATGTCATTTCGGTCCTTTTTAGGGACTAAAAATGATTTTTGGGAATTTGTGAGGGATTAAAATGCCCACAAAAATGACTAAAAGGACTAAAAATGACCCTTTTTTTACTGTTTAAGGACTAGAAATGACATTTTTTTTACTCAGGGACCAAAATGGGTAGCGCGTGTTATTTCAGGGACCAAAAAGGGTATTTACTCTTTGATAGAATTTAAATCCCTTGATACACACAAAGGCTAAGACTACATGTATTGCTTCTAATCTAGCTACTGGAGCATTGATAATTGAATATTTAATACACTTATTTTTATCTCTTGATCAATATTTAGGACTCTTTAGTTAATAAATAATGGCTTTTATGTGCATTTAGGCTTTGGGCCTTAGATTGTAATTTTAGCCATTTTTATCGATAAAATTCCAGTTTTGTATTGCTTCACTATTTTTACCATAACTCTTGAACCAGACATCGGATTTGCCTCATTTTTGTCTCATATTTCAGATGATTCAGAGAGCTACAATTGTTATGAAGACATAAAGAGCCAATTCGGACAAGAAGGCGGTCAATTTTGGAGCCAAAGTCAGATGAACAATTCTGGATTTTAATTGGGCTCGAATTTTGTAATTAAAGCCCATCTTTATTTTATTTTCGTTTTGGGCTGAACCATTAGACCTAATTCGTTTTTAGGTTATCTTTAAGTGAGGCAGCCGTCACACATTCATTCTACGCATTAATTCATTCACGTTTTACACGTTTTGGATTAAAGACGAAGTTTTAGTTTTCTCTCAAATGTTCTTCATGTTCTTCGTCTTTTCTTCTTCTATTCCAACCATGCTCGGCTAAACTTCTATGATTAATCCAACGTGAGAATTCCATGATTCGTCCCAGAGAGCCTAGGCTTAATCGGATTAGGGTTTCTCGATTCTCGTTTTCATCTTATCGATCTGATTTCTGAAAATAGTTCGAATATTAGATTTAATATTTGGTTTGGTTTGTCCCAAGGACTGAGTTCGGACTAGGTTTAAAGTGTTGCTGTGCGATCGTACAATGAGACGCCACTGTTCGAATAAATGCTACTGCAAGTTCGTTGGGAAACGATCCAGGTTCCCTATTACTGCAAATCTTTTATTGAATCTGGTTATTTTGAGAGGCACGGCAAATCTCTTTCAAAATTTGGCGCCGTTGCCGGGGAATTTGCATCGGTTTGATTAGTAACAGTATTGGAATTTTTTTTATTTTTATTTTTTTTTATTTTGATTTGATTTGATTTTTTTATCTTTTATTTTATCTTTTTATTTTATTTTATTATTATTTTTTTAAAAAAAAATTTTTTTTTTTTTAAATTTATTTTTTTTTTTTTAAAAAATCATTTGATAGTATTTCTGATAGTCTTGTTGTTTTCACTAATTCTAGTAGCAATTTTGCTAACTCAGACGTTATGGCAGAAAGACAGGCAGATCATGCTACTTTAAAGGAATTGGGTGCACCGATGTTAATTATCAACCTTTGTGCATCCAATATCCTAACCTTCTTGCTAACTTTGAGCTTAAATCTGGTCTAATACACTTGTTGCCTAAGTTTCATGGTCTTGCGGTGAGTGCCCCATTAAGCATTTGAAGGAATTCCATGTAGTGTGCGGACAATGAAACCACAAGCCATTGATGAGAATCATATCAAGCTGAGAGCTTTTCCTTTCTCATTGGACGGTGGAGCTAAGGATTGGTTGTTGTACCTTCAGCCCTCATCTATTGGGAGCTGGACTGATATTCAGAGGTTATTTCTAGACAAATATTTTCCTTCATCAAGAGCAACTGCGATCAAGAAGGAAATTGGCAACATTAAACAGGTCACTGGGGAGACTATGCATGAGTATTGGGAGAGATTCAAAAGGTTATGTGCAAGCTGCCCACACCATCAGATAAATGAAAAGACCCGATTAACGGTTTCTATGATGGTCTGCTGCCGGTAGACAAAGGATTGGTGGATGCTTCTAGCGGTGGTGCTATGAGCAACAAGACACTGAAGAGGCTCGGGACTTGATATCCATTATGGCGAGATAACTCTCGCAGCTTTGGCACCGGGGCCAATAGTACCCTGTTTACCATATTCAAGCAGCACCGCCAAACCAAGATGATTCCCAGAGATTAGAGACTAGACTTGATGATCGACCTCCCTTGTGAGGCGGTTGGCGTAACACAAACAGTGCGAGTCTTCACCTCCTCGAGTGGGTACTCCTGTGGGTTTTGTTCGACCCATATCATTCTCTTGACTCATGCCCTACCTTGCATGATCCGCTTACCAAGACCATCGGTAGCTTCAGTGGGCGTTTTCCAGAAGGCCACAATACCAACAGAATAATGCCTTCTCCAATACTTATAATCCTGGTTGGAGAAATCACCCCAACTTTCGCTGGAACCAAAATCAGAACCGAGTAACAGAATCGAATCGAATGACACTTCCATTCAGAGTTTGCAAACACAGATTGGGCAATTGGCAACATCATTGAACCAGCTTCAACCCCAGGGATCCAACTCCCTTCCTTCACAAACAATTCCCAATCCTAAGGGAAATGTGAGTGCTATATCACTACAGTCTGGCAAGCAATTGGAGGAACCTAAGCACGCTACGATGTGACTTCCACATCAGAAACGAGTCGGGAAATGTGAAGATTGACTCGAAAAGAAAAGGCAAGATACAGCAAGGTGAAGAGGAAGACATTCCTATTCCTCTTCCCTTCCCTCAGAGAGCAATTCAGCCCAAGAAGTTGGCAGGTAAAGCACAAGAGAAGGATATACTTGAGACATTCAGAAGAGTAGAGATCAACATTCCTCTCTTAGATGCAGTCAAACAAATTCCTAAATATGCCAAGTTTCTGAAGGAGTTGTGCACCAACAAGAGGCGATCAAGGGGAATGAACGAGTGAGTTTGAATCGAATGTCTCAAAGACTCATCCGCCTACTATGCCTCGTAAATGCAAAGATCCAGGGACATTTTCTATCCCTTGCCTCATTGGTAACTATAGATTTGATGATTGCATGCTAGATTTAGGTGCTTCTATTAATGTCATGCCTGCATCTCGTTTATAGATCTCTTGGTCTTGGTCCTTTGCGTCCTACTGGTGTTATTGTTCGGTTAGCTAATAGAAGTAGTGCTCATCCTTCGGTTTAGTTGAAGATGTATTAGTCAAAGTTAATGACTTGATATTTCTGCTGATTTTTACATCTTGGATATGGAGGGTGAGTCTCCTAGTAGTAGGTCACCAATCATTCTAGGGAGACCTTTCATGAAAACAGCTAGGACTAAGATAGATGTGCATTCGGTACTCTTTCCATGGAGTTTGGTGATATATATGTGAATTTCAATATCTTTGATGCCATGAAATATCCTAGGGAAGAGCATTGTTTTCCGTATTGATGTGATTGATGATCGTGGATGATGTTCTTGCCGATTGGTGTCTTGCTTACCCCGATTTTGCATCTATGAGTGATTCTCTCATTTGTGCATGTGCTAATAATGAATGGTGTCCTATTTGCACCGAAATTAATGATGCATTATTTGGTGATTCGACTTGCTTAGTGATTACGCATTACTTGTCGATTCGATATCGATTCGAGTTTGAGCTTCATCCCGATCCTAACGTGCATCCTGATTCGATTTTGATGAGCTTACTTCGATTTTGATGGCTGAATTCGATGTTAACATTGAGCTGTATAGACACAGTCCTTTTGCTTGTGCTTCTTTGAATGTGGTTTCATGGATTTCTAGTGTGATGACATCGAGTTGTTACCACCCAAGCTTCTTCCCTCCATTGAGCAACCGCCCAAACTAGAGTTGAAATCCCTCCCGCATCACCCAAGTATGCATTTTGGAGGTGAATGAGCAGTTGCGATCATTGTGGCAAATAATCTTTTGCACGATCAAGAAGAGAAGTTGCTAAGCTTATTGAGGGCGAACAAGAAGGCCATTGGGTGGACATTAGGTGACATAGTTGGCATCGGCCCTTCTATGTGCATGCATCGTATTCATTTGGAAGAGGAATCTAAGCCTGTGAGGCAACCCCGAGAGACGCCTTAATCCTCTTATCCTTGATGTGGTAAAGAAGGAGGTCACTAAGCTCCTGCAGTGGCATCATCTATCCCATTTCGATAGCCGGTGGGTTAGCCCGGTCCAGTCGTTCCTAAGAAATCCGGAGTCCTTGTGGTAGCCAATCGAAGAATGAGCTCATTCCTACTCGAGTTCAGAATAGTTGGAGAGTTTGCATCGACTATAGGAGACTCAACCAAGCCACTCGCAAGGATCATTATCCTCTACCTTTCATTGATCAGATGTTAGAGCGTTTGGCTGGTAAGTCTCATTACTACTTCCTGGATGGCTACTCCGGATATTTCCAGATCCATATTGCTCCCGAGGATCAGAGAAGACGACCTTCACATGCCCCTTTGGGACATATGCTTACCGAAGGATGCCTTTTGGCCTTTGCAATGCACTGGCACTTTTCGGCGTTGTATGGTAAGTATTTTCTCGAGTTTCTAGAGGATTGCATGGAGGTTTTTATGGATGACTTCACTTGTATATGGGTCTAGTTTTGATTCTGCTTGGCTAATTTGTCTAGAGTTTTGCATAGATGTCCGAGTCTAATCTTGTGCTGAATTATGAGAAGTGTCACTTCATGGTTGAGTCAGGTATAGTCTTGGGACACATAGTGTCTAGGAAAGGGATTGAGGTAGACCCTGCTAAGATAGATGTAATTACTGCGTTGCCTTACCCCGCTTCTGTGCGGGAAGTTCGTTCTTTTCTTGGTCATGCAGGTTTCTATCGGCGTTTCATTCAAGATTTTAGCAAGATCGCTCGACCCTTGTCCAACCTTCGCATAAGGACGCCGAATTTGTATTTGATGATACTTGCAAGGCGGCCTTCGATCATTTGAAGCGTTGCTCGACTACGGCCCAGTGATTAAGCCCCGATTGGTGCCTTCCTTTTGAGTTGATGTGCGATGCTTCCAATTATGCGGTTGGTGCTATCTTGGCACAATGGGTAGACAGAGCATCTCATGTCATTGCATATGCCTCCAAGACTTTGGATTACGCTCGTCTAATTACACCACCACCGAAAAGGAGTTGTTGGCCATTGTATTTGCTTTTGATAAGTTTAGGTCATATCTCGCTAGCTAGTAGAGTCATTGTTTTCTCGACCATGCTGCTTTGAAGTTTCTTTTGAAAAGGCGGATGCTAAGCCACGACTCATCCGGTGGATGTTCTTGCTCCAAGAGTTTGATGTTGAGATTCGAGACGTAAGTGGGCGCAAAGCGGGTAGCCGACCACTTGAGTCGCATCACCCATTCTCCCTCTCACCCTCTTCTATTCGGGATGATTTCCGATGAGCGGCTTCTACAGTGCAAGGTAAGACCCCATGGTATCTTGATCTAGTTAACTATTTGGTAGCCGGTATTTTCTGTAGACTCCACTAGGGCCCAAAACCTAAAATTGAAAAGTGAGTCTAAATATTATGTTTGGGATGACCCTTATCTGTGGAAGTTTTGTAGTGACCAAATAGTTAGGAGATGTATACCTGACCATGAATTTCACTCCATATTGCATTTTTCTCATGCTTCGCTTGTGGTGGTCACTTTGGACCCCAAAGAACTGCTAGGAAAGTGTTAGATAGTGGATTATTTTGGCCCTCCTTGTTTCGTGATTCCCATCTGTTTTGTAAGTCATGTGATAACCGTCGAGAGCAGGAGTATTTCTCGTAGGCATGAGATGCCCCAAAACCCTATATTGTTTTGTGAGATCTTTGATGTTTGGGGTATTGATTTTATGGGTCCATTTCTGCTTCATATGGTTATACTTACATCTTCGCTGGCTGTTGATTATGTTTCGAAATGGGTTGAGGCGAAAGCCACCCGGACTAATGATTCTTCTGTGGTGGTGGACTTTGTTAGGTCTAACATTTTCTGCAGGTTTGGCATTCCTAGAGCTATTATCAGTGACCAGGGTTCCCATTTTTGTAATCGAAGCATGGGTGCCTTGTTACGCAAGTATGGAGTGCTACACAAGGTCTCCACAGCATACCACCCTCAGACCAATGGTCAAGCTGAAGTCTCAAATAGAGAGATTAAGCAAATCCTTCAGAAGATTGTTAACTCTACCCGGAAAGATTGGAGTAAGCGATTAGAGGATGCTTTGTGGGCATATCGCACCGCCTACAAGACTCCGATTGGGATGTCTCCTTATCGGATTGTCTTTGGTAAGGCATGTCATCTTCCGGTTGAGTTGGAACATCGAGCCTATTGGGCCATTAAGCAGTGTAACGTGGATTTGGCTCGATGCAGGATGGAGAAAGCTACAGTTGCAAGAATTAGATGAGTTGAGATTGGATGCCTATGAGAGTTCACGGTTGTACAAGGAGAAGACTAAGGCATTCCATGATAAGTATATTCGAGGAAAGAATTTTACGTGGGCCGAAAGTTCTTCTATTTAACTCCCGTTTGAAGTTTATGCCGGGTAAGCTTCGATCTAGATGGGATGGCCCTTTTGAGATCACTAACATTTTTCCATTTGGTCTTTGTTGAGCTATGTGATCCAACCACAGAAGTACCTTTAAGGTTAATGGGCATCGCCTCAAGCCATTTCATGAGGGATCCCACAGCGCCTCGAGGAAGCGAGACTCTCCTCATTGACGCCATCTATCCTCCATAAACCCTTGGGGAGGATTCTTCTTTCTCCTCCATAAACCCTTGGGAGTATTCTTCTTCCTTCTCCCTCTTTCTCTCTTATTTGTTTTCTTTTTTTCTACCTTGATTTTTGAAAAAAAAGTCTCTCTTTCTATGATTGCTACATATTATGAACGTGGAATTAGACTTTGGTTTTAATGGATCATTCTGTTGGTCTACAATTCTTGACTCTTCGATTACAAGTCTTGATAGTTGATTTGATGTTGTTGATTGCCTAAGTTGGTATTGACCTTGTGAGGTTTTGGGCCTGCATGAATGGAATTCATCTTTTGCCATTCTTTCTTTCATGTGTGCATCTCTCATGATTTTTGTTCTCTAGAACTTGCTCCTTTTCTTTTTGAAACTACATTTTTCACTTACGTGCATAAGTATGATGGAAGCTTGTTTTCTTTCTTTTATTTTCCTCACTTTGGCCAAATAGCTTTCCCTTGCATTATGATTCCCTTGCTAGCCCCTTTGTGCCTTTTGACCCATTCTTTTCTAAGCCACATTACAAGCCTAAGCGTAAAACCATTTTATTCCGCACCTTGAAGATTTATTGAGCATTGGTTTCAACTTGTTTTGTGTTTAAGTGGGGGTTGCTCAGGAGTGCAACAGTTTGAGTGTGGGGGGGAGATATTTGATTTTGACATTGTAATTACGTATACAATGAAAGGAAAGAAAAAAATAAAATAAAATAAAATAAAAAAAATAAAAGA
This sequence comes from Acacia pycnantha, assembly GCA_025563575.1. NCBI lineage: Eukaryota > Viridiplantae > Streptophyta > Magnoliopsida > Fabales > Fabaceae > Acacia > Acacia pycnantha. Next base: position 696,368 of record JAMWYP010000142.1, read on the forward strand.
AGAAAAAAAGAAGAAAAGAAAAAAAAAAGAAAAGAAAAGAAAATACATAGAAAGGAATGGATATATTAGTAGAATAAAAATTTCATACATAGAGAATGATTGTGTTAATCAGTGCTCTTCCTTTTGATTTCTTTGGTGCTTAGCCTCTCATTCCATACTATTACCTACCTTCACCCTAGCCCCGTTACAACCTTTAATTACAAGCTCTCTTGATTTGTGCATGTACGTGTTGTGAGTAGTGGAGACGTAGAAGTTGAGCAAGCTTATGGTAGAACAATTTTCTTGAGTAGAATTTGAGCGATACACTTATTTACCTTAAACACTTGAGAGACCGATTGATTGAGCGCATCATTTGTGAGACCATCTTTTGTGATTAGCATCATTGATTGAGACTACCATGAATTGTAATTTGAGATGAAGGGATTTTGGTCTTGATTGATTGGTCTTTTGGAACTTTTTGTCCCTTGATTCACTTTTTGCATTATTAGCAATTATTAGTAAAGAAGAGTTTTTCCTTTTAGTCTTTTTCTTTAGATTTTGCTCAGAGTGCAAAAAGATAAGTGTGGGGAATTTGATAATTGAATATTTAATACACTTATTTTTATCTCTTGATCAATATTTAGGACTCTTTAGTTAATAAATAATGGCTTTTATGTGCATTTAGGCTTTGGGCCTTAGATTGTAATTTTAGCCATTTTTATCGATAAAATTCCAGTTTTGTATTGCTTCACTATTTTTACCATAACTCTTGAACCAGACATCGGATTTGCCTCATTTTTGTCTCATATTTCAGATGATTCAGAGAGCTACAATTGTTATGAAGACATAAAGAGCCAATTCGGACAAGAAGGCGGTCAATTTTGGAGCCAAAGTCAGATGAACAATTCTGGATTTTAATTGGGCTCGAATTTTGTAATTAAAGCCCATCTTTATTTTATTTTCGTTTTGGGCTGAACCATTAGACCTAATTCGTTTTTAGGTTATCTTTAAGTGAGGCAGCCGTCACACATTCATTCTACGCATTAATTCATTCACGTTTTACACAGTTTTGGATTAAAGACGAAAGTTTTAGTTTTCTCTCAAATGTTCTTCATGTTCTTCGTCTTTTCTTCTTCTATTCCAACCATGCTCGGCTAAACTTCTATGATTAATCCAACGTGAGGATTCCATGATTCGTCCAGAGAGCCTAGGCTTAATCGGATTAGGGTTTCTCGATTCTGTTTTCATCTTATCAGATCTGATTTCTGAAAATAGTTCGAACCAAACGCGAGTTCGTTAATATTTCGCTCAAGGATGGACGTTTCTGGGAATCTAAACGTTGGGTTGGTCGTTTTTAATCTATTTCAGTTTATTAACGTTTTTCTATCTGTTTCTCAATATTTCGTTTATCTCTGTCTATTTCGTTTTAGTCTGTTGAATCACAAAAAAAAATCCCCCCTTTTTTCATCTTTAGGGTTTCGTCGTTGTTGTTAATCAAGCCCACTGCAAGTTCGTTGGGAAACGATCCAGGTTCCCTATTACTGCAAATCTTTTATTGAATCTGGTTATTTTGAGAGGCACGGCAAATCTCTTTCAAGCATACGTTTCCTTATAATCAATTCCTTCTTCCTGATTATAGCCTTTGGCAACCAGTCTAGCCTTACTTTTGACTATAATTGCAGATTCATCACGTTTGTTCTTGAAAACCTTTTTAGTGCCAATAACCAGATGGTCTTTAGGCCTAGGTACCAAGTCCCAAACTTGATTTCTATCAAATTGATGTAACTCCTCTTGCATTGCTATCACCCAATCATTTTCTGATAGGGCTTCGTCAATCTTAGAGGGCTCAATCTCATATATAAGCAAAAAATGTAACCTCATTCAAAGTACTTTGATGGTCCTTACACCTTAATTCACATCACCTACCACTTGGTCCAAAGGATGATTCCTAATGAACTTCCAAGCTTTAGGTTGAGATTGATCAGGATTTTCACAAGAGTTTTGACAATCATTTTCAAAAATAGAGTAAATACCCTTTTTGGTCCCTGGAAAACACACGGATGCCCTTTTTGGTCCCTGAGTAAAGGAAATGTCGTTTTGGTCCTTTTTAGGGACTAAAAATGACCTTTTTGGGAATTTATGAGGGATTAAAATGTCCAAAAAAAATGTCCAAAAGGACTAAAATGGACCTTATTTTTCCATTTTAGGGACCAAAAAATGACTTCTTTTTTTTCAGGGACCAAAAAGGGCATCCGTGTGTTTTCCAGGGACCAAAAAGGGTATTTACTCTCAAAAATATTTTCAGGATTTTCAAGAGAAGCATGAGTAGTTTTTGAAAATAATTGATTTTTATAAATAGGTTCATCATCATCCAAAGGTTCATCTATCTTGGATTCACATAACACAACATGAATTGACTCTTCAACTAAAAGAGTACGCTTATTGAAAACTCTATATGCTTTACTCCTATTAGAATATCCAAGAAATATACCTTCATCGAATTTGGGATCAAACTTACCCAAATTGTCCTTACCTTTGTTATGTACGAAACATTTGCAACCAAAGATGTGCAAGTGAGCCAAATTTGGTTTCCTTCCTCTGTAGAGCTCATAAGGCGTCTTTTTTAGCTTCTTTCGCAGATAGGCTTGGTTTGAGATATAGCTGGTCATCTCATTGCATCTACCTAGAAGACTTGTGAAGTCTTATTCTCATTCAGCATTGCACGAGCCATTTCAGTGAGCACCCGGTTCTTCTTTTCAACCACACCATTATGTTGTGGTGTTCTTGGAGCCGAGAAGTTATGATCAATGTTGTGAGCATCACAAAACTCTCTAAAGGCTTGATTCTCAAACTTCCCTCCATGATTGGTTTGAATAGCTGAAATGTAAATACCTTTCTCGTTTTGACTTTCTTGGCAAAAACACAACAAACAGATCAAATGTTTCATCTTTTGAAGATAAAAAGATAGTCCAAGTAAAATGAGAGAAATCATCAACAATGACCAGAGTATATAAATTGCAACCAAGGCTCTTAACTCTTACCGGCCCAACTAAATCCATGTGAAGTAGTTGAAGAGGTCGATTGGTCAAGATTTCAGGCTTATTTTTGAAAGATGATTTAGTTTGTTTACCTCTTTGACAAGAATCACAAATCATGTCATTTTTAAATCAAAGTTTAGGCAAACCAAGAACTAAGTCTTTTCTTAACAACTTATCCAGTTGGAACATGTTCACATGAGCGAGACGCTTATGCCATAGCAAACTCTTGTCTAAGTTGCTAACAAAACATTTTTCAGAATTCACTTTTGGTATATCTAAGGTATAGCAGTTACCTTCTCTCGGTGCTTTAAATAACACCTTAAGTTTACCTTTATCGATTGGGAGATCATTTTTGTTTACAATGTGACATTCCTCTGAATCGAAGATGATCCAGTTGTTCTTGTCAGCACTTTGACTAACACTTAGGAGGTTGTGACAAGACCTTCCACAAGATAAACATATTTGATCTGAGGTCCATCCTTTGCACCAATCTCACCAATTCCAGTGATTTTCCCAGATTGGTTACCTCCAAAGGCGACTTTACCACCGTCTCTTGATCTCATTGCAACAAATTTGGCTTGATCACCTATCATGTGTCTGGAGCACCCACTGTCAATGTACCACTTATTGGTTCTTGATGCTCTTAGAAAAACCTGCAAATCAAAGGAGATCAGGTTTTAGGTACCCATCTTTTCTTGGGTCCTTTGGGGTTAGTTTGGGCCTTAGGAATATAGGTTCCCTTAGGTACCCGCTGATAATTACCAACAGGTTTATTTCTTCTATCTTTCTTATGAAAACAAGATGAGGTACTGTGACCCTTTCGGTTGCAGTAATTACAGTGAGCAAAAGGATTTGAATAATGAACGGATTTTTGGAAAAAATTCAAATAAGGGTTTTCTCCCATCTTCTTTTCCCTTTCCTTTTATCGAAAATGGGATTGTAACCTATGCCCGATTTGTCATTTGTAAATCTCTAAGCTTTCAAAATTACATTGAGCATTTCATTACCTTTAGTGAACTTCTCAAGTGTTTTTGTGAGATACAAATTCTTTTTCTCAAAATCAAGGCAATCTTCATAGACAATGTTTTTACAAGAAACATTCTTAACTTGTTGTTCAAGAATTATGTTCTTCTTTTTCAAAGCTATATATTTTTCAGCAACATTTTCAAATTCAGATTGTAAAACATTGTACTCAACAAATAATTCATCATATGTAGGTTGCGAGTCATATACCTCATCATTGTTGTCACATTGCTCTTCTTCTGCAACTAGACAAATGTTTGCAGTATCTTCTTCTTCCTCACTTTCTTCATCTGAGGAACCATCTCCCCATATGGCAGACACGTAGGCCTTCTTCTTGAAGTGATTGAATTTCTTCTTCTCCTCCTTTTCATTGTCTTTCAGCTGAGGACATTTTGATTTGTAATGACCCGGCTTTTCACACTCGTAACAAATAACTTGATCTTTATCCTTGAATTCGTGTCTGTTACTTGAGCTTCCTTTCTGGAATCTATTTCTGAAGCCTTGTTCCTTCTTATAAAACTTCTTGAATCTTCGGACCATCATGCCTAGCTCTTCATCGTCACTATCATCATCATTATCTTCGTCTATAGCTTGCTTCTCTTTCACAACATTGAGAGCAACTCTTTTGATTTTGTTGTTGTTGATCTCATCTAAGCCTTTCTTGAATTTCAGTTTACTTTTGTATTCAGATAAGCTTCCGAATAGAGTAGCAACTGATTGCATCGATTCTCCACGGGCTTCTTCGATAGTAGGCACTTTGGCTTCCCAGTCTTTTGTCAAGACATTGAGAATTTTTCTAACTTGAGAGATTTGATCATATACCTTTCCAAGAGCGGATAATTGGTTGATCAGATGAGTGAAGCAAAGTTGAAATTCTCCGATGGATTCTCCGGTCTTCATACAAAGAAGATCATACTCGGTAGTCAACGTGTTGATTCGATTTTCTTTAATACCGGTTGTTCCTTCATAGGCAATCTCCAAGGCATTAAAAATTTCCCTCACACTTGATAGATTACAAATGCAAAAGTATTGTTGCTATCTGAGAGCGCTTTGGAGCATCAAAATAGCCTTGCTATTGAGAGTGACTAGTCTTCTATCATTGTCATTGTAGTCTTTTTCTTATTTAGGAACATGAAGTCCGTCTTCTAGGATAGTTGGTTGATAGTTTCCTCTTTCGAACACATTCCATAGACCAAACTCGGTTGGCATAATGAAGACTTTGAACTTGGTTTTCAAGAACGAACAATGCTCGCCATTGAAACCAGGTGGTCGGTTGATTGAGGCACCGTCAGGTAATATTCCTTCCATGATCTAACTCGGGATGTTAAGCCCAACAGAGTAACCACGCTCTAATACCAAATGAAGGTGGAATATCACCTAGAGAGGGGGTGAATAGGTGATTACAAATTTTTTTTGCTAAAAGCTTACAAACACGAATAAAACAGCGACAGAGAAAGGAAATAGACACAGAGCAATTTATACTGGTTCGATCTAACTTAACGACCTATGTCCAGTCCCCAAGCACACCTTGGGATTTCACTAACACTTCAAAACAAATACAATTACACACTCTGTAACTCAGGATGATCCTCTCACACTAGGACTCACTCCCCCTTACAAGTTGTAATCGTACACCGACACTTAAGGTTCCACAACCTTAAGATTTAACAAATCAAATAATCAGATAAGTGTTTAGAAACTCCTCGCGAGTAGATAAAAGATAAACATTGAAGTACAAAAAATATTCGAAGATATTGAATGAAGCTAATGAAACAATTGATCGCAATAATACAGAATTGAATGCGTAGAGTTTCGGTGGTTGGCGGAATTGAATGTGGTGAGCATTTATAGCGATCTTCAATTAATTCCGTTGAGAGACTTTGAATATAGTCATTGAGTCTCTTCGTAATTTCGTTAGGCATAATTGATTTTCGTTGAGCATAATCGACCATTGCTTCATTAAATGCATTCGCCGTCGACTGTGCTTGTGCAGAGAGTGACTCAGAATGATAGCCGAAATAAGTATGCCTCGAAGGAATATCTTCGTCTTCCACGATCTTTAGTTCCGATTGTTGGCTCTATTTCTAAGACGCATTTAATGCTACTTGACAAGTCGGATTGCTTTTCGCTCAAACTCAGATTAAACACAGTTAATCAACTGAAACTCATTCAAAAAGATGATTAAATATGATTCAGATAAGTTTGGGCATGATTAAGAAAGAATGAATAATAACCCAGATGAATCGATTACCAATACTGAGAAAGTGATAAATATGCTAAGAACATATTCTTGAGAATTGCTCATATCATTCTCGAGTATCCCTTAAAGAAAGGCTTTGCAAAAGTCATCTCTCGATAATACTCGAGAGTCAGTTTATAAATACTTGAGAATGATATGATCAGAGAGCGTTCTTTAACACGAGATTTTAAAACATACTCGAGAATTCATTATCCATTCTTGAGAACCATACTCGAGAATCTAAATAGCAATACTCGAGAATAATATGATCAGAGAGTATTTAACATTTCAAACTAAGCATTCTCGAGAATTACCTTACTTATTCTCGAGTACCATACTCAAGAATCACTTACACATTCTCGAGAGTTGTTCTCATCAATACTTGAGAATTAAAAACTCATTCTCGAAAATCATATCAGAGAATGTTTGCGATGGTGGATCTGTCAAAGCATACTCGAGAATACTTTACTCATTCTCAAGAATTGTTACCTGAAACACTAAGGCAGAGGGATTAGATCAAGGATTCTCAAGTATCTCTTCATAATACTTGAGAATTGCATTCCCATTCTTGAGAATCCTTTCCATATACTCGAGAATCATTTACTCACAGAGATGCAAAATAAGTTAAATCTAATTCAAAACCTTAAAAACCTTTTAAGCCTTGTTATCATCAAAACACTGTGAGCTAACAAAAAAGTGATGATGTCATCACCTTTTTAACCATGAAATTTGGCACCATAAGAAAGAGACAAGTAGACCATAAATTTACCATAGAAGTAAAGTGAATTAATGGCACCAAAAAGTCAAATATTCTTGCCCTTCAAGCAAGAATTTCGTGCAGCCCTAGAATCAGACAAGAAAAATCAAGAAACTTGGAGAAAAAGGAAGGAAAACAAGCTAAAACCCTAGGACATGCTATGGACCATTGGACAATAGCTTGCATGGATATTTGGCATGACCAATGGTGTTAATTTAAGGACATATCTGCCCCCATTTTTGGCTGTCCAATTCGTGCAAAGAAGAGAGGATAGAGTGAAGACCAAGTTCCTACACCTAGCGAAAGAGAAGGTACAAGATTGAAGATCAAGGTAAAGTTGGCTCACAAGTGTTTAAGCTAGCTTTTCATCTTCTTCTTTGCGTTTGAATACCTTTTAGGTTCCTCATGAAAAATTGTTCCATGGTGTTCTAAGGTCAAGACTGACGCAAATCAGGAGCCAAAGAGGAAGGAACTCAAGTTGAACCAAGCACAAGATCAAGTAAGTACAAAGTTAGCTCTTGTGACTTAGTGATTTGGATTTTTGGTGATCTCTGATCAGCTGGTTCAAATATGAGGTTGTAGTAAGATTTTAATGTTTTTGATGATGCCAAAGGGTCTAGGATGAAATTTTGTATGAGGATGAGTTAAGGTCATGATTTATGAACCCGAAAGCCCTAAACTACACAAGTAAAGCAATCTGCCAGTTTCTAAAAATTCTAGATAGCCACGTTTAATAAATGGTTTAAAAATAGTAAATGATGTCTGATGGCCACGAAATTTTACAAGCTTAACGTAGACATCTTGATCTTCATTTTTATATATAATTTCATGATTTCTAGACTTTCCTACTGGGAGAAATTGATTTTTGTAAACAGCCCAAAATCCTGGATTTCTCCTCTGTCCAAAGACTAGGGTTTGAGAACAAGAAAATGATACAAACCCTTTTAACATTTGGAAGTATTTTTATTGAAATCTAGACATCTTAAGGATTCAATAGCCACTAGATTCACGTCAAACAGAGTTTTTTTATAGAATTAATTATGAATTTTTGAAGTTGGAACATCATTTCTGGAAATTCTGAATGTAGGACGAATTTCATGGTTTTGAAAGAAGAATTTATATGAGCAATTAAAAACAAGGTGTATTTGATTTATTTAGGGACAATATGTGAGCGGAGAGATTTTACAAGCACCGGGGAATTTTACTGATTATTGAACAACTATCAAGTAGTAACTGTTTACTTGCATACTCTATGTTACTTTGTATGTGTGTTGTGCCATGATTGAGGATTTGGGCAGTAGGGCCTAGTGGACCGTGTGTCCTTGGGTCGCTACTGTAAGGCCTAGTGGATTGTGTGTCCTTAGGTCGCTACCGAGTCAAGATGCATTCAGGGTAGTTAGGGTTTGAGGCCCTAGCTACTGTTGTTTTCCTAGCACTAAGGATTTTCCGGGGCTTGCCTTATTAGGCGGCTCGACGGCTTTGTGGATTCCAGGGCTAGCCTAGTTAGGCGGCTCGACGGTTATGTGGATTCCGAGGTTTGCCTTTTTAAGGTAGCTCGACAGTATGTGGATGTGATTGTGATTCTAAATGCATATGTGGTATGATTTTCCATGATTGTTGTGATTTTCTTGATTGTGGTTTGCATACATGCATTGCATACACATAGTATATGAGTTTAACAGTTACTCTAGGGTTCAACTTTGAACTCCAGACCACTTTAAAGACACAGATGATAGACGTTGAGCTGTTCAATATTTTGGTAGGTAAGGGCATGAAGTGGAGGGCGGAAGAAATAGGGAATGCCCTATCTTGTTTTGTATATTTATTTTTGGATAACTGTATAATTTATACTAACTGTCTCGTATTTACTTTTGGATGACTGTACCCTTAACCCTACAGGGACTATTTACTTATGATTATCATACCGACCGGTATATTGTGGTTGTCCAAACCAATCAAATGATCTGCCGCGCACACTCTTATTTACGTTTAAAAGGTTTAATTAACAAAGGAAAGGTAATAAATAAAGAGAATCCTTCTAACCCGCCACCTGAAAGGGCGAGGCATAGGGGTGTAACACACTTCGATCAAGAAAGAAATTAGTGGAATTAAACTAGTAAATGGGGAGAATATGCATGAATACTGAAAGAGGTTCAAGAGACTATGTACGAGCTGTCCACACCACCCAATCACTGAGTAGCTGCTGATTACCTATTTCTATGAGGGTTTGCTACCTATGGACAAAAATTTGGTGGATGCTTCTAGTTGTGAGGCCCTAAGTAACAAGACACCTGAAAAGCCCCTAGAAATTGGCATAAAAAGTACAAGAGAAAGACATTCTTGAGACTTTTAGAAAAGTTGAGATCAACATTCATTTCTTGGATGCAATCAAGCAAATTCCTAAATATGTCAAGTTTCTGAAAGAATTGTGTACCAACAAGAGGCGACTGAAGGGGACTAAACGTGTTAGATTGAATCAGAATGTATCAGCACTTCTCCATCCCATGCCTTACATGTGCAAAGATCCAGGGATGTTTTCTATTCCTTGCATTATCGATAATTATAGATTTAAGGATTGCATGCTAGATCTAGGTGCTTTTATCAATGTCATGACTGCATCTATTTATAAATCTCTTAGTCTTGGTCCTTTGCGTGCTACTGGTGTTGTTATCCAGTTAGCCAATAGGAGTAATGCTCATCCTACAGGTTTAGTTGAAGATGTTTTAATCAAAGTAAATGAATTGATATTCCCTGCTGACTTTTACATTTTAGAGATGGAGGATGAATCTCCTAGCATCCTGTCTCTTGTCTACCCCAGGCGACATTTTGGACCTTTTTAGGGTCCACCATCCTGTCTCCCTTTATTCTGACAGCCTTTTGATAATTATTATTCAAATAAGATATTACGTGTAAATAATAATAATTTAATCAACAGTAAATACTTCTCATAATTCAACAGTGCTTACTATTACATTATTTACAATAGTGGGGTATTACAAAAGGATTCTTAGAAGAATGATAACTAATAATATATTAGGAAAAAGATCTTTAAGAATAAATACATCAAAAAATCCAACATTAAATATAAATATAAACCCAAGAAGAAGTCTAGAATACAGTCCAAGAAGAAGCATAGAATATAATAGACCCTCATCTAGTAGAGGAATAAATAGAACATTAAGTCTTAGAACAATAGACTCATCACAAGAAGTCATGGATGATTTTAATCAAAGAAATTTATCAGCTAAAAAACCAATAAGCTCAAATTTAATAGAAATCAGACCTCAAAGTGAAAATTTCATAAAATTAGAAGTAAAATCAGATATAGCTTGGTAGGAAGTTATAGCAAAAGTAGATGAACATGTAGAACAAAGTGAAATAGAAATTGAATTTACAGAAGATAATCTAATATTAGATGGAAATCAAACAAAAACTAATGCAGTATTAAGATTTAATAATAGAGATATAATTAATTTAGACTTATTAGTAAAAGAAAATACATGATTTAATTATAAGATAATATTAGGAAAAGATTTTCTAGAATTAGTTAAACCATATAGAATACAGGATAGAATAATAATGATAAACTTAAATCATCAAACATGTTACGGATCCAGATAAGGCCCAATTGGAGTAAGGCCCAACCCTGGGTAGACGTGTCAGATCCGTCATATCTAAGATCCTGGAAGATCTTAACCACCCCGGAAATATAGGAGTATCTCCGCATAAGGATAGGCAGTTCGGATTATAGGCCTGGAATCACGCCAAAGCCGCTCCAGGTAGGTTCTATCACGCTCTAACCTAGACTATATTTACCTACTGTTACACTGTTACACTGAGCACACACCCCACTCCCTCGGCTAAGAGCCTGGTTGTGTTCAGTGATCCCGTCTCCGTCTGTGTGCTTCCACATACGCACCCAGGCCGAGACCCTTGATCCAATATCAAATCACCAGCCCATACACGCGGCTGGACATCTGTGTTCTACACCAGAACAGTGGCGCCGACCGTGGGGAACGATAAATTTCGATTCCCGTGACCAATGAGGGTGAATACCTGTAGCTCAAGCCCGAAGCGATCCGAGATGGCCTGAACTGGAGATCAGCGTCAACCACCTCCACCTCGGCAACCACCGCGTACTGAACCACCGAACATACCCGTCGGTAACGACGAACACCACGATGAAGACCGGTTATCACAGCCGGAGGAACGACTGGAGGAACACGACGATAGGAGGCGTCCGGAGGGCGACCTGCCCGATATGGACTCCTCGGCCCCGCAAAATCATGGCCACCATCCTCCACCGCCGAATCTGGAGGTTCGCGCGGAGATCCCGGCCCCAACTCCTGATATGCTCCTTGTCCAACATGCTTTGGCCGCGATGATAAGGCGGATGGAAAACATGGACAAGCGGCACACCCTCCACTTCGAGCGAATGGAAGGGCGGTCCAAGACGAAGGATTCGGCCTCCTCACATGGAAACACGCATGATACGACACGGAAGGAAGGTCAAACCTCCGGAAGTTCCCGGCACCCGAGAAGCACGCAGGGGACGGAGGTCAGCCGAAGCAGAAGGGCGGCTTCTTCCACGAAGGAGTCAAGAAGGGAGATGTCGGCCCGGGTTGAAAGGCCACCACGGCCTCCACCTATCGGATTCCAGCGGAAGAGATACGTCGGCAATGTCGACAACAGCCCTTTCTCAGACGAGATCCTCAACGCTCATTTCCCGGGAAAGCTAAACCTTACCGAATTTAACAAGTACGATGGCTCTCAAGATCCGACGACCCATCTTGAAGACTTTGACATGATCATGGTTTGTAGAGGCATCGGAGAACCCATAATGTCTCGGATTTTCGCTACAACCCTTAATGGGCCGGCATTAAAGTGGCTCCACACTCTGCCGGGAGGGTCAATTCACAAGTTTGATGACCTGGCCGAGGCCTTAGAACTCCAATTTGCAACTAGTAAGCGACAGCCGAAGTCTCAATATACCCCGTCCAAGATCGAGACAATGGCCGGCCGAATTACTCCAAAGCTATTTGGATCGCTTCAACCATGCGGCCCGCAAGTACAGGGATTGAAGGAGGAGGTGCACGTTCACCTCTTGGCCGATGGCCTGGATAGCTCGACTCGACTAGCTGAATCATTTTTCAAAGAGCCGGCGAAAAGCATAAACGACTTCATGACTCGGTCAAAGAAATACCTCGAGGTGGAACAAATGCGGCAAGCAAATGCTAGAAAAGACCCGGACAAGAGCTCCCCGCCAAGGGATAAAAGCCAGTCTGAGGGTCGAAAGCAAGATCGCCGTGGCAAAGGTTTGGACAATAAGCCCTCTAGCAAGAGGCCGGACTCGAAGAATAAATATGGCTATTATACCCCCTTAAACGTGCCCCGATCCCAGGTTTGGAAAGAAGTGGCATCGACCGAGATGAGGAAGGTCGAGAATCCCCGGCCGGTCAGGAAACGATCCAATACGGATCAGTCCCGTTACTGTTCTTTCCATGAGAGTAAGGGGCATACCACGGATCAATGCTATGAACTCCGAGACGCCATCGAAAAGTTCATCAGAGAGGGAAAATTACGTCAATATGTAATCAAAACACAGGGACGAACAAAGGAAAAGCGAAAGCAGGATGACCGGTTGGACAGTCCAGTCCCCGAAGGAAAAAAGGATGGTAAAAGACAGAAGCGGGCTCAGGAGGAAAGTGGGTTTCCCGAGGCCGAATTCGATTGCAATGTGATTAGTGGAGCTTTCGGAGGAGGAGGCGACACGGCAAGTCAACAAAAAAAAAACCTAAAGGAGGTCCTCTCAGTAAGGGACCGACCTAAATTTAAGGAGGACCCCGACGTGACCGGTAAATTAGAACGACCTCAACTCATGTTCACGAAAGAAGATATGACTGACGTATTGCCCGGCCACCATGATGGACTGGTGATCACTGGAACCCTAGTCAACTGCTGAGTTAAGAGAATATTCATAGACTCGGGGAGCTCGGCAGATATCATCATCTGGGATGCCTTTAAAAGGATGAACCTTGATCAAGAAGACCTGAAGCCTTGCAAAACCACTCTCGTAGGGTTTAACGGCGAGTTGTCCCCTCCAAAGGGGTATATTGACCTCCGACTCACCCTTGGAACGAAGGAAGGTTTCAAATCTGAGCGAGTTAGATTTATTGTGGCCGACTTCCCATCGCCGTACAACATCATACTGGGGAGACCAACGATTCATGAATGGGACATGCTCGCATCTACCAAGCATCAGAAGATAAAAATGGTGGGCAACGCTAACCGGGTTGTTACTATCAAGGGCGACCAAAAAGAGTCCCGGCAGTGCTATGTAGAGACCATCAATGTAAAGGAAAAGGCAATGACGCCTCAAGCTCGGCCCCGGAATGACAAATCCGGGCTAACCAACCACGTGCAAGAAAAGACCCACAACCCGATCTATATGGTCGAGTTAGATTTACGCGAGGAAAAGGGGTTACCCCGGCCCGAACCAGAAGGAGAGTTAGAAAACCTTATCCTCGATGACAATCCAGAGCACAACACAAAAATAGGCAGAACATTGACCCCCGATCTGCGATTAAGAATTGAAGAATTTTTGGCTTTAAATCGAGATGTTTTCGCATGGAGCGCGGCTGAAGTGCCCGGGATCGATCCTGGTTTCTGTTGTCATAGGTTAGCGATCCGGCCGGGGTCAACCCCGGTAGCCCAGAAGAAGAGAAAAAGGGCCCCGGACAGGCAAGTGGCATTAAATCAGCATGTGGACGAGCTGCTAGAGGCCGGCTTCGTCAGGGAAATACAATATACCACGTGGCTTTCCAACGTCGTGATGGTCTTGAAACCAAATGGCAAATGGAGAGTATGCACGGATTATAAAGACCTGAACAAAGCATGCCCAAAAGACTCCTATCCGATGCCGAACATCGACCAACTTGTAGACAACTCATCCGGCTATCAACTGCTGTCATTCATGGACGCCTATTCCGGATACAACCAGACCGCCATGCACCCCGATGACCAGGAGGCCACTTCCTTCATCACAGAAAAGGGAAATTACTGCTATAACGTCATGCCCTTCGGTTTAAAAAACGCCGGGGCAACATACCAGAGGATGATGAATAAGGTTTTTGAGGATCAGATCGGCCACAACATTGAGGTATACATTGACGACATGATCGTCAAATCCCAAGATCCCAATAACCACATCCGAGATCTAGAGCAAACATTCAGTAAGCTAAGGGCGCACGGATTCGGCTTAATGCGGCGAAGTGCGCATTCGGAGTGCGGCGGGAAATTCCTCGGTTTCTTGCTCACCGATCGAGGAATCGAGGCCAACCGGACAAGTGCAAGGCCGTCTTGGACATGCGAGCCCCGCGAAATAAGAAGGAAGTGCAACGGCTAACGAGCCGATTGGCCTCCCTAACTAGGTTCTTGCCGAAGTCGGCGAAACGCTCTACCTTTCTTCAGATTGCTGAAAAGGGAGACATCGGGAAACTGGACCGCGGAGTGTGACGCCGCATTTGAGAAAATCAAGCAGTGCTTGGCAACTCCGCCGGTCCTGTCGAGACCACAACCCGGTGAGACCCTATTCCTCTACCTATCGGTCGGGGAGGAGGCAATAAGCTCGGTACTAGTCCGAGAAGGAAAAAATGGTCAAGAGCCCATATACTTCGTGAGCAAAGCATTACAGAGCTTGGAGCTAAAATACCAGAAGTTGGAAAAATTGGCCTTCGCCATAATAACAACGGCGCGAAGATTGCGCGCTTACTTTCAAGCCCACAAAATAACAGTTCGGACCAGCTAGCCAATCTGGCAGGTACTCCATAAGCCGGACCTGGCTGGCAGAATGATCAGTTGGGCCATCGAGTTATCTGAGTTCGATATGGCATACGAAGCTCGGCATGCCATTAAGTCACAAGCTTTGGCCGACTTCCTCCAGGAGTTAACCCCAACCAACCATGATCTCGGCAACGTTGATCTCTGGAAGGTATATGTCGACGGTTCGTCAAACTCCAAAGGGAGCGGCGCCGGAATAATCATAGAAAGCCCACAAGGGGTCACAATCGAACATTCTCTACAAAGTGAACTTCCCGACATCGAACAATCGGAAGCCGAATATGAGGCACTCTGGCGTGGACTCCAACAAGTTATGGACCTCGGAGCCCAAAGAGTCTCGGTCTTCACCGACTCGCAACTTGTTGCCGCCAGGTAGACGGAGCTTATCAAGCTAAAGGCCCTCTCATGGCGAAATACCTCAACAGAGTGAAGAAAATCCAGGCTCAGTTTGATGAGATGATAGTCACGCATATCCCGAGAGGGGAAAATGTCAGAGCGGATATCCTCTAAAAGCTCGCTAGCACTAAAGGCTCGTCCAACCACAGGACCATCGTACAACAAAAAGTTGAGGAGCCGACCTGTATAATGGCCATATTCGATGCGGCCGACTGGAGGAAGCCGCTCGAAGATTACCTTGAGCGAGGAATCATCCCCCTCGACGCAACCGACGCCCAAAAACTTATTCGGGAGGCCGCCGTACACGATGGTAGATGATCAACTCTACCGAAAAGGCCTGCATACCCCAATCCTAAGATGTTTGGGCACCAATGAAAGCAGATACGTTCTCGCCGAGATCCATGGAGGAATCAACGGACAACACATGGGTGCGAAAGCGTTAGTAAGAAAGGCACTTCGGGCCGGTTACTACTGGCCGACCCTGCAGGCAGACGCCAAGGCGTTTGTAAAGGCATGTGACAGTTGCCAAAAACATGCCAAAATCATTTGGTCCCCTCCTTCAAACATGGAATATATATCGGCCCCATGGCCCTTCTTTAAATGGGGAATGGACTTACTCGGACCGTTTAAACCGGCCCCTGGACAACTTCGATGGCTAATTGTGGCGGTAGACTATTTTACTAAGTGGATTGAAGCCGAGCCTCGCCACCATCACTCGGCCAGTGGTCGGGCGCTTCATCCAACAGAGCATCTTTTCCGGTTTGGGGTTCCGCGAGGTGGTAACGGACAATGGCACCCAATTCACCGACAGGAGATTTTGGGACATGATGGTCGACCTCGAAATCACACATCACTTCGCCTCGGTCGAACACCCTCAGTCAAACGGCAAGCGGAGCAGCAAATAAGATAATCTTGGACGGCCTTCGGAAGAAGATGCAAGAGGCCGGCACCTGCTGGGTCGAACAGCTTTATAATGTCCTGTGGGGAGTTCGAACAACTATGCAGTCGGCTACTCAAGAAACACCTTTCCGCATGACATACGGATGCGAAGCCATGATCCCAGTGGAGGTAGGTCAGCCATCATGGAGAAGGCTCAGAACCCTGGAAGAAGGAGAAGAATCGAATCCCAGGGCCTTGTTGACCGAGATGGATCTGGTGGATGAAGTCAGGACCACGGCTCATTGCCGAGACGTGGCGGCCAAACGACTCGTCGCGGCCAGATACAACAGAAAGGTCAAACCCAGGGCGTTCGTCCGAGGCGACCTGGTCCTAAGAAGGGCCGACATCGGTAACAAAAACGCGCAAGACGGCAAGATGGCCGCTAACTGGGAGGGACCATACCGAGTCAAAGAGAAATTAGAAAAAGGAGCTTATGTTCTCGAAACCTTGGCGAGGAAACCTATCAAGAGGACATGGAACGGCGACAAGCTAAGGACCTACTATAGCTAGGCCTAGTCATAGCCAAAATGCCGCAACGGACACTTCATGTCAGAGTTAAGCTTTAATTTTGTTATTTCAAGTTCATTTTTGGTTTTAGTCATTTCCTTTCGCAAATGTTCCTTTCAAATGGTCGGCTTTAGAAAGCTAATCATCTCTTGAATTAATAAAGGGTTTATTATCCGAATGTTCAATTCTAAGAGTACTTAAATGATTCGCTAAATAAGCGACCGACACCGTGGTCCATAAGCCCGTAAACGACACCGAGGCCCATACACGGTATATATTTTGATGCATCGAAATTGACACCTAAGTAAGAAGGCGAATAGTCATCCGGATCCCGATCAGTCCACATGGTCAAAGTGTGTCCCGACGACGACCACGGGCGAGCATGTGACAATTTGCCCTTACCACTGGTTAAAATCCGGATAACGACTCGAACCCCGTAGCGTGGTATATTTAGACACCCCTATTCATGACACTGGTTTCCGACACGAGGAAGAGTACTATGCGGACTCTAACTATTTAAAGACCACGGCCGGTCTTGGATTCAGATATTCAATTTGAGCCAGGGCCATCTTGAAGCAGTCCGACGCGGTCCTCCTCACCGCATCCACCGCCTTCTCGTGAGCGATCTTCTCCTCTCCCAGGTCTTTGAATTTTTCAGCGGCATCTTGGGAACTTTTTAGTTCCACCTTAAGACTGTCCCTTTCAGCCTCGGCTCTCTCCTTATCCGCCGCGAGCCCCTTAGCTTTCTCCTCAGCCGACTCTAATCCTAGTTTCAGAGCTCGGGACTCACCAGAAGCTCGAACATAATAATTATGGAGGTGCAGATAGGCCTGAGACAAACCAAGGGCCTGGCAAAGACTATCGGAAACGTGCTGCACTTTATGAACGTCCTCGTTTGAAAGAGGCTGAGGGCTTAAGAACCGACGCGGCGGAAAGAAGGCCATACCGATCTCTTCAGAGACGTCCCCGTCCCAAGCTTGGCCCCGTAAAGAAGCTAATTGGATGACGAAAATCAAGTAGCATGACAAAATTAATATAAAGCCATACTAGAGGCTGAGCCGGACTCTACACTGGCCTTCTTGATATAGAAGGCCGCACTCTTGACACCGTGTTCGGCGACGTATGACGCCAGCCGAGCGGCGTACTCTCTCTCCTCCTCAGAGAGGTCCTTGGCAGTAAACTGGTATGTGGAAGAAGAGAAGTTATGATGATCGGAGGTCCAGTAGAGAGGGAAGCGCCACTCTACGCCGGGGCCTTCAGCATTCTTCAGGAACCAGGGCATTTCCCCAGTTATCGCGACAACTTTGAAGAAAGCATTCTTGAAATGCTTGAAGGAGCTCCGAGAAAGAAGTCATAAGTTTCCGGTCCACCTCGGCACGAAGAGAAGTCAGCCCTTTCAAAGAGGGCGGCTCCTTACCCGAACGAGGTGTGAAAGGAGAGAAAAAATGAAGGAATAGGGCGGCAGTACACGGAATGGCAGGATCCATCTTCCCGCAGAGATACGCAAACGCCGCAAGATAACCCCACCCGTTCGGATGAAGTTGAGAAGGAGCCAGATGAAGGTAGTGAAGTACGGACATTTGGAACCCGGTAAACGGAAAGCGAATACCGAGCCGGGACATGTACTCCCGATAGAAAAGAAAAAAGTTAGGAGAACCGGGCTCCCGGGTGGCGCAGATCGGTTCACCATCCTCGGGGGGAGCAAGACAGCATCCTGCTGACCCCGGAGACCCCAGTTTTGCCACGTCCGCGTCCGTCATCAGCGAACGTATAGTTAGCAAAGCGGTGCTCGGAGGACAAGTTATGCCGGCATGAGCCCAAGACGACTTCGGCAATACGATCTTGCCCACTAGCAATGAGGGAAGAACTCTCGGCAACACAATCCCAGCAGGGACCGAGATACCCGGCTGGTAAGTGTTGGTTTTGATTAGTTTTGATGATGTCTTATATAGATGTCATTCTTAATAGCAAAAAGCTTGCATACTACATTTATCTTTTACTTTGACTAATTATTATATTTAATGTAGATGCAAAGTTTTATGATGGAGAATGTTGATTGAAGAAAGAAGCTCTTGCACAATATAATGGGAATATCATAATATTAAGGAAGCAAGAGGTTATCAAATGATTTGGGGGATAATCTAGAAGGGAGAAGAAATTGAAGAAGGAAGAACTTGCAATGCAATGGAATATCTTTATTGAAGTTCATATATTGATGCTAGAAGTATCCAAGATCATATGGAAGCCGGAACGGATCAATTCGAGTTTAAACCATCAAAAATCAGTTCCGGGATGAGCAAACTCGAGTTCATAACTTGCAAACTCGAGCACAGTAATGTCCTCGGCAACTCGGCGCCTCGGACAAGTCAAACTCGAGCTTAGAACTCAAACCTCAGGTTTGGAACTCCAAACTCGAGCCCATCATTAGCAAACTCGAGCCTGTAGTGTCTTCAGCATTTCTGGTGTCTCTCGACAAGGCAAACTCGAGCCTATTAGTTGGCAAACTCGAGCTTACAGCGGTGTTCAACATTTCAGCTACTCTGTTCCACGTTTCACTCGGGCGACGTGTGGTCATTCGATGATATCTCCTAAAATACAGATCGGATTGAAGTGAAAACAGTGGCATATGAAACTAGACTCCCAATGCGTCATTTTGATATATAATTGAAGCCAAACGAGTCAAGATGAAGGAGCTATGAATTTATGAAGTTGACAGTGATATTCACGTCACACAAATGATCAACCTTCAATGTTTTGAGTGTATCTCACAAACGGAGAATCCAATTGAGCTGAAATCGGTGGCATTGGAAAGTAGACTCAAAGGGCTTTAAAATAGATAGTTGAACCAACCAAAACGGAGTTCAGACCAGGGAGATATGGCCCCCGAAAATAGACAGTCTGTTCTGGGTGTTGCACAGTTTCTTTGAGAAGCAAACTCGAGCCTATTAGTTAACAAGCTCGAGTTCGCGGGTTACGTAGAGCTACCAGAGTCGCGAAAATCATCCAAACTCGAGCCTATAAGTGACAAACTCGAGCCTAGACAAGACAGAGAGCAAAAGATGATTTTGAAGAGACCCAAACTCGAGCCTATAATTATAGACTCGAGCCTAGATGCTGAAAAATGTTACAAACTCTAGAGTTTGCTCTGAACCTCCGGTTTGAACCTTGCAGAAGCTGAACTCGACCCTTGCAAACTCGAGCCTACTTATCCAAGCTCGAGTTCATGACCCTGATTCGAAAAACAGCATTTCGAAAGTCTCGTTTCTCATCAAAGAACATCCACATGATTACCCAAATGACTTATACTTCTTCTTAACATTATTTATATCATTTGTGTACATGTTTCGATTATTAAAGCTTGAGAGAACATCAATCTTGACGAGTAAATCAAGATCTAGAAGATGAACTTGCTGCAGATTTTCAGAAACACGAAAGAGGACTGAATCCAATCAGAAACTTGAGGAAACGAAGCAAAATGGGCAACTTGCTGGAAAGGAGGATAATTATCCTCAAACGGTCAGAAAGCAACAAGACATGATTTGTTAAATCTATTTTAGGAAACACCGTATCATGGGCAAATATTCAGGACGCTCCAACGAAAGTCTCCAACTAATAAAGATTATGCGAGAAATGGGAATTATGCATAAATGCTCCCAACAACTAGAATTTCGAATGGAGTCAAATCGGAATGGATATGCAACGGTCATAATCTTCAATGCGAGCAATCATCGGATATTCAAGAAACATTATGACCCAACGACTATATTCCTCATCCATGACCACACAGCTAGAAATTCAAATGGAGACAATTGAATTGAGAAGCCTTGATCATATGAAGATTTGCCGCTATATATAGAGCTGCATACAAACCTTCAAAGATACAACAATAAGCAGAGAACAAGCTTACATCTTCAACATGCTAATACTACGATCTTTATATCATTTACTCTCGATTTTCAATGTCTATAAATCATAGAGAGTGAAATGTTTTGTATTGTACTTCGGTGTTTATCCATACACTTCGAGAGAGAAGAATCATTGTAAACATCCTATCATTCTACCTTAGAGTTACATATATGAATGATTGCTTATCACTTTATAAATTATTATTGACATTCAAACTATTTCCAGCAAGTGAAGAAAAAGTTCTTAAAGTTCCAAGTTTTTAATCAAACACCCAATTCACCCCCCCTCTTGGGTGATAGCCAAGTCTTTCAGTAAGGACTCCGGCACGGACGGGCGGCGGACTTCAAAGGCATTTATTGGTTCGGCCGAGATGGCCTCAGAAACTGAGAAACTTTCAGAACCCACTCCGAAAGGGATGGTTTCCGACTGATGAGATCCAGGAACTACTGGCCGAGACCCCCCAGCACTCCCAGTATTCGACCCACCACGGAGGGCCAAGGATAGCTTCTCCTCCTCGGTCAAAGGAGTGCCTAATAGCCAATAGCTAAAGTAGGGATAACGCTCTCGGAGGACATCATCATCGATGTTTGAAGTTAGAGGCTGACGCAAAGACGAAGGACGTTTTCCCCTATCCATCAAGGGCTCAAACCTATACAGTCAATATCAGGAAAATGAGAAGGGGAAAAGGCTAAGACCACAATGAAGAAAACCAGAAATTCCTAAACTACGGGTTTGATCACTCAATCCACAAACACTCCGCCCAGACAAACCCAGAATCCAGAAGCGCACCAGCGAAGAGAAGAGGAAGAGGAAGAACTCAAATACTAAAATATGATATAAAAGTTCAAAAGGAGAGATGAATACCTCAAAAACCGAAGAGGACGGAAGATGAAAACCGCTTAAGTTGACGGAGAGTGAGAAGCCCAGACTATTCAGCAAATTCGAAGATGCAGGAAGGAAGGAACAGACACCCTCCTACTCGTGAGAAACTTTGCACCGAAGAAGCTTTAGGGGTACGGAGAAGAATGAGCAAACGAAAAGTGGAAGAATAAGAAATGTCAGCAGCTTATATCGTGAGCAAAGAAGGAGGGAAATTCAGAACAAAGCAACCCAACTGATGGGGGTATCCACGACTTTTCACTTCAAAAGTTGAGGGGACGTGCAACGTGCCACCAGAGCATTAAATGCGCACGAAATTCGGGGACGGCGGACACAAGGATCGAAGCGCCTCCCCAATCCAAGGAAGCCAGGTGTCCCAGGCAATCATGGCAGGAGCGGATAGAATTCCCCAAGAGTCACCCCAGGGCCAGATCAAGCACCTCGAACCGTTACGTCGTTGGTTCTCACCACGGCACTCTGAGGACCGAAGGATATCACCTCGGTTTGCCCTCTCTGGCCGTTGAAACTCTTCTCGACGGCTCTCAAGCCCTAGGCCGTCATCATGACACTTCGCAAGGTGTATGGCGCCGCCCCGGCTCACCGAGCCCGGTGACGTCACCACGAACCCTGGCTTGTCGTTTCAACAAATCCTAGCCAACGCCGACGTCGGAGGACGGGAACACCTCGGATGACATCGCAACGACAGGGTACACCCCGGCAGTCCAAAAGCTTGAACTACCGGGCTGGGGGCAACTGTTACGGATCCAGATAAGGCCCAATTGGAGTAAGGCCCAACCCTGGGTAGACGTGTCAGATCCGTCATATCTAAGATCCTGGAAGATCTTAACCACCCCGGAAATATAGGAGTATCTCCGCATAAGGATAGGCAGTTCGGATTATAGGCCTGGAATCACGCCAAAGCCGCTCCAGGTAGGTTCTATAAATACCCAAGCAACGTGCCCTAAGGTACACACGCTCTAACCTAGACTATTTACCCTACCGTTACACCGAGCACACACCCGACTCCCTCGGCTAAGAGCCCGGTTGTGTTCAGTGATCCCGTCTCAATCTGTGTGCTTCCACATACGCACCCAGGCCGAGACCCTTGATCCAATATCAAATCACCAGCCCATACACGCGGCTGGACATCTGTGTTTTACACCAGAACAAAACAATTATAATACCAAAATTATCATGATTTATGAAGATATAAATATTGAATG
Organism: Acacia pycnantha; assembly: GCA_025563575.1. NCBI lineage: Eukaryota > Viridiplantae > Streptophyta > Magnoliopsida > Fabales > Fabaceae > Acacia > Acacia pycnantha. The sequence goes on from JAMWYP010000142.1 coordinate 719,093, forward strand.
GATGAAAATAGAAAAAAGATAATATTAATATATAAAAGAAATAATGAAACAACGGAAATAGATGAAGCTACTATAGTACTTGATGTAGATGTAAACTTAATAAGAATACTAATAAATTAATTAAGGTTAAGAATCAATATGTATAAATCAAGACTACCAACTGAAAATTTTATAAACTTAATAAGAATACTAATAAATTAATTAAGGTTAAGAATCAATATGTATAAATCAAGACTACCAATTGAAAATTTTATTCATCATTCATTTTATTTTGATCAAAATATGAGAAGAATGAATTCATGTAGAACTATAAAATATCACTTAAAAGAAAATTTAGAATTATTATCTAGAGTATGAATCAAAATCCTACACTTACGTATAGCGAGGAAACTATAAAACAATAGTACCACTTGCAGATAAAAATTAAGAGTAAATACCCTTTTGGGTCCCTGGAAAAACACGCGCTACCCATTTTGGTCCATGAGTAAAAAAAATGTCATTTTTGGTCCTTTTTAGGGACTAAAAAGGATTTTTTGGGAATTTGTGAGAGATTAAAATGCCCACAAAAAATGACTAAAAGGGACCTTTTTTTTACTGTTTAAGGACTAAAAATGACATTTTTTTACTCAGGGACCAAAATGGGTAGCGCGTGTTATTTCAGGGACCAAAAAGGGTATTTACTCAAAAATTTATATAGAATTATGATAAATGTCACAAGAAAAGTCAATAAATCAGAATATGAAAAAGTAAAAGAAGCGTATAATAGGCATATGGAAGCACAAGAACCTTATAATACAGTAATAGCAAATCAAGCAAAGGAAGAAATAGAATAGGCCTATGAATTATTACAACAAAAAATTTATGCAGTGAATATATATAAACATAGATTAGGATTATTATCTAGAGTATAATAGGAAATTTATTTGTTGAACAGGATATGGTAAAAAATAGGAGGATCATACAAAGAGGAAGAATGGTTGGAAGACCAAGAAATGAAATAATGATATTACAAACATATTATGGATATAAGAATAATCTAATTAAAGTCTCAGACACATAAAACACTGATGAAAATTATACTTAAAAGAATAAATAAAATAAATCAAGAAGATAAGAGTATAATAAAGAAGATGGGATATCCAGAAATATATAATAAATATCCAGGAATGCATCACCGAATCATAGATAATTTTAGAATAAGAATAAATGAAAGAGAAATTTGTAGAAAGAATCTTAAAAAGAAATTGGAAATCATGTCAAGAGTATGAGTGGAAAACCATTATATTATATATTGATACAATTTAATTATGAAAAATATAGAGTTAGAAAGTATTATGCTTTAGTAGATACAGGAGCAAATTTAATAGTAGCAAAATATAATGTATTACCGCTAGAAATGTGGAAAAGAAAAAATAGAATTATAAGAATGGAATCAGCAGGAAGAGAAATACATATGATAGAATTAGAAGCAAAAAATGTAATGATACAGATAGGAAATTATGAGTTACAGATTCAAGAATTAAATCAATATAATGAACCCAATGTGATATAATATTAGGACTAGACTTTTTAGAGAAATATTATCCATTTACTTTTATAGAAAAAGCTTTAGTATTAACTGTTAGTTCTATAATTGGTTTTGATGATAACGGACAATTGTAAACACAGATGGAACGTCTTTGTAAGTTGAAAAACTTACTGTCAAAGGCAAACTCGAGTTTCACTTTGGAAACTCGAGTTTTGACTTGACAAAGAAGAGCTCAAGTTTTTGCAATAAAAGGCAAACTCGAGTTTAGAAATGAAAACTCGAGTTTTGACTTGACAAAGAAGAGCTCAAGTTTTTGCAATAAAAGGCAAACTCGAGTTTAGAAATGAAAACTCGAGTTTTGATCATACAGAGAGCCTCTGAGTTTTTCACTGACAAAGCAAACTCGAGTTTAATTTAACAAACTCGAGTTTTGACAAGACAGAGAGCTATCAAGTTTTTCAAACATACCAAAACTCCAGTTTCCATTTGGAAACTCGAGTTTAGGCTACACAAAGAGTTCTCTAAGTTTCCACACTATGTTGGAAACTCGAGTTTACTTTGGAAACTCGAGTTTACTTCTTACAGAGAATATTGCTCGATTCTGATCTTGTGAAAACCTTATTCTTCGATTCAACAAAGTCTTTCAAAGTTTTCTCATAAACGAGGAAACTCGAGTTTAGTTTTGGAAACTCGAGTTTCGGCCTTACAGAGAAGTTTCCATAGTTTTCAAAGAATGAGAAAACTCGAGTTAAATTATGGAAACTCGAGTTTTAGTCAGGCAGAGAGCTCTGCTAATTTTTGAACATTTGAAAACTCCAGTTTTGAAATGGAAACTCCAGTTTTGAGCTTTTGTACTAAAACATGATTTCTCATCAAAAGTCCAAAACTCGAGTTAGTCACTTAATGACTTGAGTTTTGCACTGTTCACAAAACATGTCCAAATGACAAATATCGATATTCTCCTCTGTAATGAGAAAATTCGAGTTAAGATTTTGAAACTCGAGTTTAGGCCTTTTTTTGAAACATGAAAACTCGAGTTTGGAAGAACTAACTCGAGTTTACATCGCTGAATTCAAATATCAAGTTACACGAATTTGCGAAATCTTTATGTTTGATCCTAATACTTTATATCATCACTCATTACTATTCCTAACTATGTTTAATCAATTTGTTAGTGAGTTTCAGATGGTTTAGACAGGATTAAATGGAGAATTAGCATAAAGCATAAAGTAAAAGTCGAACATTAAATGCAAAGTGCAGAAAACTTGCATGCTTCGGACAATCATTCTCCACACGTTTTGAAGGAATTAATGTTTCCTTTCCTCATCCAAAGATCTCGCTCTTCCAACGGATTAAAAGTCAGGAAGTCAACCCTGAACCTCTGCAAAGCTGGATTAACCAAAGAGTAGAGAGAGAAGAAGACCAAAACCTTCACTAATCATCCTCCAATGCTGGCAACGGTCACATTAGAATTTATAACGGTCATTTAATGATCTCTAGCTATAAATAGAGATGCATTCAATTTCTCTCAATAACCAATCTGTGTGAAAACGAAAATCATTGAAATTTCAACTACTCTTTGAGTTTTCTTGTGTAAAGTATCTGTTGATACATTCATACTTCAGTGTTTATCTTATATACTCTTAGAGAGAGTTTCTTGATTGTAAATCCTTAATTGTAAAGTATCTCAAGTCAAGGGAACTTGGAGATTGGGTTATTGATTACAACTTGTAAGGGGGAGTAAGTTCTAGTGAGAGAATTACTCTTGAGTGCAGAGTGTGTAATCAATCTTGATAGTGAGAAATCCCAGAGAGTCTAAGGACTGGACGTAGGTCAAGAGGTTAGACCGAACAAATATAAATCCTTTTGTCTTGCTATTCTTCTCTTCACTCTGTTTTCATCCCTGTTTATATCCGAAAAACAGAGCAACCTAAAAATTTTTTATAATCCCCAATTCACCCCCTCTTGGTGATTAAGGTCCACTTTCATTTGGTATCAGAGCTTGGTCTTCTCCTAAGAGCTTAACATCTCGAGAATGATCAATATGGAAGGTATTCTACCTGATGGAGCTTCGATCAACCGGCCTCCCGACTTCAGTGGCGAACATTACTCTTTCTGGAAAGCCAAATTCAAGGTGTTTGTCATGGCCAGTGAGTACGGCCTGTGGAGAGTATTCGAAGTAGGCAACTACAATCCAACGGTCATGGAGAATGGTCTTTGAGTTCCTAAGCCAGAAGAAGCATATGATGAGAATGACAGAAGAAATATTACTCTCAACAGCAAGGCTATCCTCATGCTGCAAAGTGCTCTAAGCCGACAAGAGTACTTTCGTATTTGCACCTTACCAACAACAAAAGCCATGTGGGATGCCTTAGAAATACTCTCATGACTGAGGATGATCTTCTTCGTATGAAGACCAGCGAATCCATCATCGACTTCCAGCTGAGATTCACTCATCTCATCAACCAGCTTGCTGCATTGGGAAAAACATATGAGCAACCTGTTCAAGTGAGGAAAATTCTAAATATCCTCAGCAAGGAATGGGAAGCCAAAGTTACTTCCATTGAAGAAGCTCGTGGTGAATCAATGAGCTCGGTAGCAGCATTATTCGGCAGCTTGTCTGAGTATGAAGGGAAAATCAAGTTCAGGAAAGGACTTGATGAGATAAATGTCAAAAATAAAGGCATTGCTCTCAAGGCGGTCAAAGAGGGTAAGGAATCCGATGATGATGATGATGAAGATGAAGAGCTGGGCATGATGGTCTGAAGATTAAGAAAGTTCTATCGGAAGGGCCAAGGGTACAAAAGATTCAACAAGGGTAGCACCAGCACTGAGGCGAAGAAGCCAATTATTTGCTACGAATGTGACAAGCCAGGCCACATCAAGTCTATGTTTCGGCTATATGGGGAGATAGCTCATCCGATGAAGATGAAGCTGATGAAGAAGAGAAAGCAAACATTTGCTTAGTTGCTGAAGAAGAAGAGCAACTTGACAACAATGAGGTATATGATCCGAAACCATCTTATGATGAGTTATTTGCTGAGTACACTGTTGTTCAAACTGAATTTGAAAAACTTGCTGAGAAATATGTTGTTTTGAAAAAGAAAAATATTACTCTTGAACATCAAGTAGAAAATTTCTCTTCTCCTAAAAGTATCATTTGTGAAGAATGTGTTGTTTTAGAGAAAAAGAATTTGTATCTTACAAAAACTCTTGAAAAATTTACTAAGGGTAGTGAAATGCTAAATGTAATTTTAAAAGCACAAAGATTTACAAACGATCGTTCAGGGATAGGCTATAATCCCATTTTTTATAGAAATAAACGAAAGACGAAGAGTGGTGGAAAATCTTATTTGCATTACTTTCGAAAAACTGTTCACTCTTCAAATCCATTTGCTCACTGTAATTATTGTAATCGAAAGGGTCATACGACTTCATCATGTTTTCACAAAAAGGATAGGAAAAATAAACCCGTTGGTAATTATCTGTGGGTGCCTAAAGGAACTTATGTTCCTCAGGCTCGAACTAACCTCAAAGGACCCAAGAAAAGATGGGTACCCAAAACGAGAAAGGTTTTGTAATTTTAGGAATTCAAACTGATCATGGAGGTGAATTCGAAAATCATGCCTTTGCTGAGTTTTGTGAAAATACGGGAATTGATCACAACTTCTCAGCTCCAAGAACTCCTCAACAAATGGTGTTGTAGAAAGGAAGAATCGAGTCCTTACTGAGATGGAAAGAGCTATGCTGAATGAGAACAACACTTCACAAGTGTTCTGGGCTGATGCAATGAGTACGGCTTATGAAGTGTTGTTCAACTTCTTTTGGAGGTATGCTCGATTAGAGATGTAGCAAGCCGTACTCATTGCATCAGCCCAGAACACTTGTGAAGTGTTGTTCTCATTCAACATAGCTCTTGCCATCTCAGTAAGGACTCGATTCTTCCTTTCTACAACACCATTTTGTTGAGGAGTTCTTGGAGCTGAGAAGTTGTGATCAATTCCCGTATTGTCACAAAACTCAGCAAAGACATGATTTTCGAATTCACCTCCATGATCAGTTTGAATTCCTGAAATTACAAAACCTTTCTCGTTTTGGACCTTCTTGGCAAAAACAACAAACTGGTCAAAAGTTTCATCTTTAGAGGATAAAAATATGGTCCATGTAAATCTAGAGAAATCATCAACTATGACCAATGTATATAAATTGCCACCAAGGCTTCTTACTCTGGCCGGTCCAACTAAATCCATATGAAGTAGTTGAAGAGGTCTAGAATTTGAAATCTCATTTTTGATTTAAAAGAGGATTTAGTTTGTTTTCCTTTTTGGCATGCATCACAAATCATATCATTTTTAAAACGAAGTTTTGGAACACCAATCACTAAATCCTTTTTAAGTAATCTGTCAAGTTGGATCATATTGACATGAGCTAAACGCTTGTGTCATAACCAACTATCATCCAAATTACTAACAAAACATTTTTCAAATGTAGAGTCATTTCTAGAAATGTTAAGAGTGTAACAATTGCCTTCTCTAGGTGCTCTAAAAATAGCTTTTGATTTTATATTATCTAACGAGAGAATATCCTTACTCACTATCAAGCATTCCTCAGAATCGAAGATAACTAGGTTACCTTTATCAGTAGTTTGGCTTACACTGAGGAAATTGTGACAAAGTCCTTCCACAAGGTAGACGTCTTTGATTTGTGGTCCATCGTTGTTTCCAACTTCACCAATTCCAGCAATCTTTCCAAATTGATTTCCACCAAAGGTTACTTTGCCACCATCCTTGTGTATGATTGAAGCAAATTTGGAGTGATCTCCTGTCATGTGTCTAGAGCATCCACTGTAAATGTACCATTTGTTTGATTTTGATGCTCTTAGACATACCTACAAAACACAAACAATCAGGTTTTGGGTACCCATCTTTTCTTGGGTCCTTTGAGGTTAGTTCGAGCCTGAGGAACATATGTTCCTTTAGGCACCCACAGATAATTACCAACGGGTTTATTTTTCCTATCCTTTTTGTGAAAACATGATGAAGTCGTATGACCCTTTCGATTACAATAATTACAGTGAGCAAATGGATTTGAAGAGTGAACAGTTTTTTGAAAGTAATTCAAATAAGATTTTCCACCACTCTTCTAATTTCCTTTATTTCTATCAAAAATGGGATTATAGCCTATCCCTGAATGATCGTTTGTAAATCTTTGTGCTTTTAAAATTACATTAAGCATTTCACTACCCTTAGTAAATTTTTCAAGAGTTTTTGTAAGATACGAATTCTTTTTCTCTAAAACAACACATTCTTCACAAATGATACTTTTAGGAGAAGAGAAATTTTCTACTTGTTGTTCAAGCGTAATATTTTTCTTTTTCAAAACAACATATTTCTCAGCAAGTTTTTCAAATTCAGTTTGAACAACAGTGTACTCAAGAAATAACTCATCATAAGATGGTTTCGGATCATATACCTCATTGTTGTCAAGTTGCTCTTCTTCTTCAAAGAACTAAGCAAATGTTTGCTTTCTCTTCTTCATCAGCTTCATCTTCATCGGATGAGCTATCTCCCCATATAGCCGAAACATAGGCTTTCTTTTTGAATTGGTTGAACTTCTTCTTTTCTTTATCCTTGTTTTTCAGCTGCGGGCATTCAGTCTTGATGTGGCCAGGCTTGTCACATTCGTAGCAAATAATTGGCTTCTTCGCCTTAGTGCTGGTGCTACCCTTGTTGAATCTTTTGTACCCTTGGCCCTTCCGATAGAACTTTCTGAATCTTCGGACCATCATTCCCAGCTCTTGATCTTCGTCATCATCATCATCATCATCATCGGATTCCTTAGCCTCTTTGACTGCCTTGAGAGCAATGCATTTATTTTTGACATTTATCTCATCAAGTCCTTTCCTGAACTTGATTTTCCCTTCATACTCAGACAAGCTGCCGAATAATGTTGCTACCGAGCTCATTGATTCACCACAGGCTTCTTCAATGGCAGTAACTTTGGCTTCCCATTCCTTGCTGAGGATATTTAGAATTTTCCTCACTTGAACAGGTTGCTCATATGTTTTTCCCAATGCAGCAAGCTGGTTGATGAGATGAGTGAATCTCAGCTGGAAGTCGATGATGGATTCGCCGGTCTTCATACGAAGAAGATCATGCTCAGTCATGAGAGTTTGACCCTATTTTGTTTTACTCTGGAAGTTCCTTCATGTGCTATCTCCAAGGCATCCCACATGGCTTTTGCTGTTGGTAAGGTGCAAATACGGAAGTACTCTTGTTGGCTTAGAGCACTTTGCAGCATGAGGATAGCCTTGCTGTTGAGAGTAACGTTTCTTCTGTCATTCTCATCATATGCTTCTTCTGGCTTAGGAACTCGAAGACCATTCTCCATGACCGTTGGATTGTAGTTGCCTACTTCGAATACTCTCCACAGGTCATACTCACTGGCCATGACAAACACCTTGAATTTGGATTTCCAGAAAGAATAATGTTCGCCACTGAAGCCGGGAGGCCGGTTGATCGAAGCTCCATCAGGTAGAATACCTTCCATATTGATACTTCTCGAGATGTTAAGCTCTTAGGAGAAGACTAAGCTCTGATACCAAATGAAAGTTGAGCTTAATCACCAAGAGGGGGTGAATTGGGGATTATAAAAACTTTTTTAACAACACCGTGTAAATATCAAGCTATAGGAGTAAGAATAACTAGTCCATATAAAAGGAAAGATGAAAATTTTTAAAAGAAAAAACATAAAGAAGAAGTACAATTCTTACAGAATAATAAACTAGTAAAAATTGAAGATATGTTAGCAACATTAACCATAAGAGAAGAAAAAACCATAGAACAAAGTATATTAGAAATTTTAGTGAAAATCCTTTAATACAATAGGAAAAATCTAAACCAATGGCAAAAATAGAATTAAAAGATTATATTAAAGAAATAAATTGTAAACCTTATCCTTGGACTTCTGAGGATAAAGAACAATTTATAATGCATATAAATGAAATGAAAAAATATAATTTAATAAGAGAAAGTATATCAGAATAATCTTCATCACTGATGATTGTTAGTGAAGAAAGAAGAGGAAAACGTAGAATGGCTATAAATTACAAGAAATTAAATATTATAGCTATTAGAAATAGATATCCAATACCTAAAATGGAACTATTATTTAACCTTATAAGAGGAAAGAAAATATTTAGTAAATTCGATTGTAAATCATGATTTTTTTTCAAGTAAAATTAGAAGAAGATGCTAAAAAAATATACAGCTTTTAGTCATCTGAAGGTTGTATGAATGAAATGTATTGCCCATGGGATATCATAATAGTCCAAGTATATTTCAAGAATTTGTATCCAAATTATTATTACCTATAAGAAATTTTGCTGTAATATATATGGATGACATATTAATATTTTTAGATAATGAAAAAGAACATAAAAACATTTAAATCAATTTGTAGACTTAATAGAAGAAAAGGGTTTGAACATATCACCTAAAAAATCTATATTAAGAAAACAAGAAATACCTTTTTAGGGCAAATAATAACCACAAATGGAATAGAATTACAAGATCATATAAGTAAAAAAGTTTTAGAATTTGATAAGATAAAAAACAAGAAGGATTTACAAGCATTTTTAGGTTTAATTAATCAAGTAAGAAATTATGTTCCAAACTTTGCAAAATTAACATAAAAAATTTCTAAATTAGCAAGAGAAAAGACATAATAGAAATGGAATAACGAAACAATTAAAATATTTGAACAATTAAAGAAAATTTGTCAAAAATTACCTAAATTAACAGTACCATTACAAAAATAATATAAAATGGATAATTTATACAAATGCATCAGATCAATATTGGGGTGTAGCTTTGTATCATGAAAATGAAAAAGGAGAAGAAGTTATAACTATATATGCTAGTGAAAAATTCTTAGAAGCACAATGGAAATATCATTCGAATCGGAAATAATTACTCCCTCCGTCCCTAATTATAGGAGCAAATTTTGGAGTTAGTTTTGGTCCTAATTATAAGAGCAAGTTTTAACTTTTGTCAATTTTTTCCTATAATACCCCTATTTATACTTATTATTAGGAGCATTATATATATGTGTGTGTGTTTACATATATATGTATATTTGTGTTTATGTGTGTCAATATATATGTGTGAACACACACACACATATATAAACATATATATATATATGTGTGTGTGTGTGTGTGTGTGTGTGTGTGTGTGTGTGTGTGTGTGTGTGTGTGTGTGTGTAGATATATGGGTGTGTGTCTCTATGTATGTAGATAGATCTATATGAATACACATATATGTATACACATGGTTATATAAAAGCAACTAATATACATAAATAAACTAATATGTCATGGATATCTAACATAAGGCAAATTAGAAACACTTATAATTAGGGCAACTTGTGTCATTTTAAATTTATATAAGGACATTTTAGGAAAATGAGTAAAATTAACTAATTTAACTCATCTCCTTAATTCTCCCAAAATCAGTTAAATTGCTCCTATAATTAGGGACGGAGGGAGTATTAGCAATAGTAAAAGCAATAGAAAAATTTGAATTATTTATAGTAAATACACAATTTATAATTAGAATTGATAATACACAAGTAAAATCTTGACTTGATAAAGGAATAAAAACAAAAACAAAAAATTAGCTAATAAAATGTTATTTAAATGGTAAGGAAATCTAGCATATTATCATTATATAATTGAGTATGTGCCAGGAAAAAATAATCTTATTGCAGATTTTATGAGCAGTGGAATCCAATTCTGGAAATGCAAGAACCAACTCATAATTGACATCTAATCAGACTTGTAACAATTTCCAGACTGTTGTAACATAATTAAACATTATAAAAATGAATGTTAGTCTGTTAAATGGTCAATGCAATACAAGTGTGCAAAGCCTTCTAAGCAATATTGCTCATGTAAATCAACAAGTAGAAAGTCTATTCAAAAGAATAGAAAAGTTGGAAGGAAATGGAAAAAAGAAATGTATGTACAGCTGAATTAGTAGTACAAAATGACATAGAATTAAGTCTTGTAAATGAATCATTCACTCAGATTGGGTTATCCACCCAAAACCAAACAATTAGAAATGGGTCATCCACCCAAGAAAATATTATTGGGCCTACTTCCCAAGAACTACAAAAAAATAACCCTTTAATGAAATCATAAAAGCCCAATTGCAAGAAGAAGCCCAGAGAAAAGGAAAAGGAAAAGCAGTAGAAGCCTCAACATTCAGAATTACTAGAAGCCCATGTTTTGATACTTATTCTAAATTCAAATTCTTTAGAACCATGGTTAAAACAATTGGAAACATGGATATATCATATCCAAATGTCAGATATGCCTCACATTTTGCTTTTAACAAAGTTGTAGCTTATCCTGGAACTTCACCATCTCTAATAAAAATCTTATACTAATATGGGATGTTACATGCTATTTGTAACACCCCAAATTCTGAACCAAAGAATTGAGAATAAGCCTAAAGTAGGCGGACAACTAAGCTCAATTCGAGAAGAGTCCCAAGAATGTTGAGGGTTAGGAAGCCTCTCTGGGACTAAGTAATGCGGCTATTACGGGTCAGTGGACCTAGTGTGTTCAAGCCGTGGAATTAAAGTGCTAATGGAAAAGGGACACAGAAGACTTATACGGAGTAATTCCGATTTGAAAAGATGTCACCTAACTATGTCCTAAGGTATAGGACAATTAATTGAGTGAAAATATGTCGATATAAGTTAGTATACAGTCTTTTCAGGGCGGTCAGGTATGCCCTGCGTTTTTTGAGAAAACACCGGTATTCGTGAAGAAATCCCGAGTAAACTCGAGCAGGATCCCAAGTAGACATCGATAAAGTAACTTTAATAAAGTAAGGTCATGATGACTAATGATAACATACTTTTGTGTTGGCCTAATAAAATTATGACACGTGTCCCGTCATCATGACCAGGGACAAAGCTACTTTTGTGTTGGACTAGTAAAAGCATGACACGTGTCCCTTCATAATTACATGTGCAAGAGGTCAAATCAAGTCATCATGAAAAGAGATAAATTGCTTCAAATTCGTGCAAAACAAGGAGGAAAGAGAAAAGTCAACAAAACTTGCAAAATAAGCCAAGTTAAGAGGATATTTTGCAAGGGTACTTCATTTGGTTTGGGGGATTTTTAAGTGCCCGCTTGACATATTTTAAGACATTTTGCACTCTTGTTTGCATGAGTATTTTGACCAAGAGCTCAAGGACCATAAAAGTTAAGGTGACAGTGCAAAAGTAAAAGTCAGTGGTAGTGAATCCAGGACACGTGGCGTGTTGGGGTCAGAAGTTGGATTTTCGATAGCACGAAGTACGAGGTAGTTGTGAGATACTGAAATATGAATTTCTTGCTCCCCAAGGCACTATATTTCAACCACCTGTGGTCAAGGAGAAGAGACTGTTGATCCGGGCTCACACAAGTCCAATTGAGTGGCACAAGTTACGAGGAAAAGTGTAACCGACAAAGAGCGGCTGAGCGGGACCAGTTAGGGTTTTCCGGAGCTGGGCCCAGACCCCCAGATGCAGGGAGAGGGAGAAATTTAGTGGGCCCAGAAGAGAGAGAAAAGTAACTTGGAGGGCAAGTAGAAGGTCACATCAGGTAATTATGAAAAGAGAGAAAATAAAATAATGAGGATCAATCTGGATTACACATTTGAATCTGACATGACAAGAGGAATGACAAGCCATCATGACCCCATGTGGGACATAAATGGCGCATTTATGGGCTGCCATAGTGGGTCCCACTGACTTGGAGGAAAATCAGTACAAAATGACCATTTTACCCCTAAAGTGTTATTTTAATTACCGAACAAAAACCTACACCTAGTAACTTCAAAAACCACCATCAGGGGAAATTTGGGAATCTGATTTTTGGGCATAAAAGGCATCACCCATCTTCCAATAATTCTCTAGAATTCTTGAGAAACAATTCAAGGAATTATATTTAAATCCGAAGCACCCTTCTGACCACTGGTTAATAGAAAGTCTTGGACAATAGCCCTAAACAAGAGGGTCTATTTAAGGACACTTCCTTGCCCATTTTCTGCTTCCTAGGACGTGCTCAAGAAAGGAGAGGATATGGAGCAGCAAGGTCTTGGTCCAAGGAGAAGAAGAAGCCATATGCAACCGAAGATTCAAGGTAAGCACCTAACTGACAACTTGAGATGTGTTGTTTCTTCCCTATGGTGTTGAACATGGGGATACAGTGGGATTTTGATGTTTTTAAGGTTTCCAATGAGTCCCAAACGTAATTTTTTGTGGGGATAGGTCAAGGTATCTTTTTCACACACGAAAAACCCTAAGACGGAAGATACGTAAATCTGCCAACTCTTACGGTTTTTGGGAAGCGAATGGAAATAGCTGGTTTTGGAGTAGTAAATGAAGTTCGTATGATTTGAAATTTTACATGGTGAAATTAGACAGACTGTGGATAATTTTGGTATAATATTTCATGTCATTTGAATTTTCCAACCGATAGTTATTTATTGTTGAAAATGACCTAAAAACCTGAACTCTGTCTCGGACCAGTGGCTAAGGTTTGGTTATAATAAATGTATACGAAACCATATGACATTGGAAGTTATTTTTCCCATAAACTAGACACCCTAAGGGTTCAATGGACACTGATTTCATGTAAATAAGATTTTTATAGAATTTATTAAGAATCGGTGAAGTTGGGTCAAAGGTTATGGAGAATTCTGGAGTTAGGCGAAATTTATGGAACTTGAAGTAAAGTTTGTACTAGTAATTGAAAATGTGATATTTTGTTGTATTTAGGATAATAGCACGTGTGGAACATACTCCCAACACTAAGAGAAGAGTTCATTGTTGCAAGGAGTGCCAAGTAGTAACTGTTAACTTGCATACTCTATGTTGCTCTTGTATGTATGTGATATCATGATTGAGGATGTAAGGTAGGTGGAACCTATGGGACTGTGTGTCCTATGGTAGCTACTGAGGCCCTTAGTGCGCTGGTTCCGGGGGCTTGTCTTGACCAGACGGTCCTGCCGATTGTGGTGCATGCCATGTTTGTTTTCCTGATTGTGATTTGCATTGTATGCATTTCATACATATTGTATATGAGTTTAACAGTTACTTTGGGGTTCAATTTTGAACTCCTGACTGGTTTCAAAAAATACAGGTATTAGTTGCTGAGCTGTTTAGGAACAAGGAGGTAAAGGCATGGTGTGGACGACTGAAGAAATAGGGGATGCCCTATCAAGTTTTGTATATCTATTTTTTTGGAATAAATGTATGATTTATACTCATTGTTCAGTATTTATTTTGGAGGATTGTACCCTTAACCTTACAGCGACTTTACTTAGATTATTGTACCTTTACCAGTATATTGTAAGTTGTCCAAACCGATCATATGCTCTGCTGTGCACACTCTGATGCATGTTAAAAAGGAATAAAATACAAAGGAAAGGTAATAAGTTAAAAGGATCCCTCTAACCTGCCACCCGAAAGGGTGAGGCCGGTAGGGGTGTAACACTATTCATTTATCTAATGATCTGAAAAAAAAATCAAAAAGTAGCCATTAGCCTTGCAAGAAGCTGTCAAGATATATGATGCAGTTATAACTCAATAAAGTTGTATGTTAGATTTATTCAACAATTGCAGAAATTACACTAGGGAAGTTTTATGCTCCAATCAGTCTAATTCGACTTGGAACAACAAGGAAGCGTATAGAAACAGAAGCAGAGATCAAAGAAGATATTGAAGATGAGCAAGAATTTCAGAACAAGATGTCAAATATAAGAGCTCAAAATTATCATATCATTTTCCAACAAATGAATAGAACCATTGCATCAAACAAGAAGCAGTGGTATACTATTGTGGTATGACATCAATTATTGCAATATTCGGAAAAACATCACATGATCAAACACTGTTTATACAGTGGTATGACAAGTTGAAAAGCAATAAAATGGAAAATTTAGAGAAAACAAAAAAGAAGATATTTAATCTCTTAGCAAAGTACTCTAATCACAGGTGTAAGCAGTGGCGGAGTCACGTTATTGCAGGTGGGTGCAAGTGCACCCATAAATTGTGGCCGTTGAGTTTTTTTTTTTTTTTTGTTTCCCTGGCTGCTGAGTTACTACATATCTTAGCATGAACACCCATAATCCTCTTCAAAACATGAGACATTATTATATAGTGCTATGAGGCCCATTGGTGGTTTTATTTTTATAGGCCCCAAGCTTTACTACCCGCTGCTAGAGCCAACGTTTTACTTTTTTAGTATGACGTTTTTTTAATATGACCATCTGATTAAATTAAATATAAATATTATCAGACTTAATTAACATAGTTTTCTCCAACAACAAAAAATTCCACAGTCACATGTACTTAGCTTGTAGAGTTTCGAGAGCAACTCCCTTGCCTAAAATAGAAAAGTTACAAAGATTAATTGAACTTGAATAGATCAGTTGATTAAAATAATTTCTGCATCAATCTTTTAGTGGATGACTTGAGAGCAAATACAGAGTATTTAAAGGTGACTGAGGAGAAAAATTACACAACTGAGGAAAATAAAAAGCTGCAGCAAGAATTGGTATGTAATTATACAAACAACCCTTTATATTCTTTTGTTTTTTTGGCAGAAACTTTTTTGGTTTATATCATTCCTTTGATCTCTTGTCATAGGATGTAATCAAGGTCCTCAAAATATTTCACTATAACTAGTTTACAAAGGGTTTGTAGGAGGTGGATCCTACCGTTGAACAAGATGAAATGAGTTCTGTGGGAATGGATTCTTTGTTTTTAGAACTAGCAGGTGTTATACCTGGAATTGATGAGACAATGAGCTTTGCTGAGATGTTGAAGTAAGAAATATGTGTTGTCTTATTGATTTTGTTTTGACTTGAATTTTGTTCAATAGTGTGTGCCTAAATTTGAAATTTATCTTTACAAAGTTGTGTTTATGATAGTGTAGAGTTGTAATGCATTTGTGTTCTCATTGTTTTCCTTCCTCCTTTATCCTTTATGTAGGTGTTTAGTGTTGAACCTATTGAAAGTGTCGTGCTCTCTGGTGGACAGTCTGGTGAGTTATAGCATTTGTTATGCTCCTTTACTTCTTCGTTGATAGTTGACTTTTTTATATCCTATCACATATGACAAACCATAATAACTTTTCCTTGCAAGTTGCTTTGGAATTTGATTGTGTAACATCTGGGTATCTGTATGCCATGAGATTAGAGTATATTGTTCTGTTTAAATTGATTTCCTCGGAAATACTTTTCAATTGAACCCCATTTCTAGTTCTAAACTTTACAAATGAGAGGGTTACCTTTTATCCTCCTTAAAAAAAATTCAGGGGCCCCAAATCCCATCATTAATTGTGCACCCACAAACTTAAATTCCTAGCTCCGCCACTGGGTGTAAGAATCGTGAGAAAAGAGAAAAGGCAATGCAAGATATTGAAGAATTGTTAGGAGCATTCATTTACAACAACGAAACAAACATAGCATCTTTTCTAACTAATTCTATAATGAAATTAGATGGATCACTGAGAGAAAATACTCCACTATGACCACTAAAAGCCTCATTTGCCAGCATATTAGCAACCATGTTCACCTCTCTTTTGCACCAAGATACTTGAGCATCCCAATCCTAGTAAGTATACTTGAGGTTTCATAACATCTGTAACATCCTCCAACTCAGAATATTGTTGATAATCTCAACCAACTCTAGGCAATCAAAATCTAGCTAAACATGATGAAAACCGTAGTCCCAAACCATTTTTAGGCCATACATCACCCATAAGCTTCAGCCTTGAAACCATATCCAAAACTGATACTCCCTCCGGTCCTAATTATAAGACAACATTTGAGAGTTGGTTTTGGTCCTAATTATAGGACAACATTCTAATAATTGTCAATTTTTTCCTAAAATACCCATATTTTATTCTCTCAAGTGTGTTTGATTTTTTGTGAATATATGTATGTGGATGCGTATACTCTTCCAATCAACGAAACTTTTAGATATATATGTGTGTGTGTGTGTGTGTGTCTACACACAAATATCTATAGACACTATAGACACACACACACATATATGTGTGTCTACATATATGTATGTCTGTATATATGTGTGTGTCTACACACATATATTTTTTTTTTGTGTCTGTGTGCACATATATGTGTGTGTCTACATGTGTGTGTGTGTGTGTGTGTGTGTGTGTGTGTGTGTGTGTGTGTGTGTGTGTGTGTGTGTGTGTGTGTGTGTGTGTGTGTGTGTGTGTGTGTGTGTGTGTGTGTGTGTGTGTGTGTGTGTGTGTGTGTGTGTGTGTGTGTGTGTGTGTGTGTGTGTGTGTGTGTGTGTGTGCAAAATATATATAAACACACACACACACATATATATGTGGGTGTGTGTACATATATGTATATTTGTGTGTCTGTCCATACGTGTGTACACAAATATAAACACACACACATATATACATGTATATCTTTGTGTGTGTGTGTGTGTTTATATGTGTGTGGGGGTGTGTGTGCCTAGATGTGTCTGTCGATATATGTGTACACACACACACACACACATATATATATATACATACACAGGGACGGACCTTGGAAATTTTTTTTAAGGGGGCCAAATGTATACTCATTAACTAATTCTTAAGAAAAAAAATTTTGGGGGGGCCAAATGTATAAATTTTTTAGCAAAATGTATAAATTTTTTGGCCAAATGCATAGAAAAAATCTAATTTGCATGAAATATTTGAGACAAAAAAAATTTTGGGGGGGCCACCAACAAAGGTCCGTCATTGTACATACATACATATATATATATAGTAAGACCATTATTTCGATTAAATAGCATGTGAAAAAAAAAATAGGTTGGAGAGGCATTTGGTAGTAGCTATTGATTTACTTTCACTTAGGTCATTTTAAATTAATATAAGGACATTTTAGGAAAATGAGTAAAATAAACTAATTTAACTTCTTTCCTTAATCTCTCCAAAATCGGTTTAATATGTCCTATAATTAGGACCGGAGGGAGTATTAAAAAGGAAACCTCCCATTACTCCCCCCCCCCCCTCTCTTATTAAGCAGAATGCCTCTATAAGCTGCATGCCCATTGCAAGATGAAGCAGCCATGTCTGCATTACATTTGACATACCCCAAGTCTAGCAAATGCCAAGCATGAGCCACCATTTACTAGAACCCTACATTGTCATGTTGCTCGAACCCCATCGTGCACAGCTCGTATCTCAGCCATTGCATCAAACAGTGATTCATTGACATCCTTAATACGCTAGAGTTCCATGCCAACCATATTTAGCAACAACTCAACAAGAAAGAGAACTCACCCCCTTAACCTCGAACCTTTATTTTAAATTGTAGCAGAGCCAAGCAATGTGGTTGCACTCTGAGTAAAAGCTTAGATATTGTGTACTTGGCAGAAGACGACACCAAACTTCATGAGCCTGTGAACAATCTCATAATGCATGCAGCAGAGACTTGAGGCACTCCCGACATAATGAGCAGTAGTATTACTTTTAGTTGTTTATTACTTCTTTTAGTTGTTATTACTTTTCTTTTTAACTAGCAGTAGTATTTATGTTTACTTGTTTATATTTATATATTTTTTATATATAATCGAATTTTTAATGTGTTGAATTCTTTCTTTTATTATTTTTATATATGAAATACAAATTACTTCTTGTTATTTATATTTATTTTATCTTTTCATTTGAATTTATCATATCTAAATAAAATACTTATTATTTATGCTTTTCAATATTGTAATTTTTATTAATAATTTGTTATTCTTTTTCTGTATTAATAATTTATCATTTACATGTTTACCCTAAATAAAAAATAAAATTGTTTGCCTCTAAATTTTGTTTGTTTGATGTTTTTCTTATACATATTTTTTTGATACATTGATTCACTAAAAGGTTTCATCCTCCCCTTATTTTTGTTATTTATATTGTTTATTTATTTATCAATAATCATTCTTTAAACGAACTTTCATTATTTCTTAATAATTTATCATTCATATTTTTTTGATACATTGATTCACTAAACGTTATCATTGTCACTATTTATTTTTGTTATTTATATTTTTTATTTATTTATCAATAATCATTCTTTAATTGTACCTTTCATTATTTATTAATATTTTATCATTCATTTTCTTGCCTCTATTTAGTTTTGTTATTTTTTTATTGTTATACAAATTATTTTAATTTTTATCATTTTCAAGCATTTAGTTTATATTGTTAGTAGTTTATCATTTTCACTTCTTAGTTAGTTGTTCTATTAAGTTTCTTTTTAACTAGCAGTAGTATTTCTGTTTACTTATTTATTTATGAATCTTGTATATTTATGTATCTTGTATGTAGAATTCTAATGTGTTGAATTCTTTATTTGATTAATAAAATACAAATTATTTCTTGTTATTTATATATTTATTTTTATCTTTGATAACATGAATTTGTTATTTATAAATAAAGTACATATTATTTATTTTTTTATGAAGAAAATAATTTATAAATAAAGCATTAAATATTGTTAATAGTTTATCATTTTCACTTCTTTTAGTTAGTTGTTATTAATTTTCTTTTTAATTAGCAGTAGTATTTCTATTTACGTATTTTATTTATGTATCTTGCATGTATAATCGAATTTTAATGTGTTGAATTTTTTCTTTTATTAGGCCATCAACAAACTATCATTTAGGCACTTTTGGTATGAGCGGAGGGTAGCGGACGAAACATAAAATTTTTATGAGTTAAATTTAAGAAAATTGAAATGTGAGGTATCTACTTTTTTTCTCCCTGAGCACTCGTGTGGGAGCTTTTTCTCTCTGCCAAGCGTGAGAGTGGTTTAGTGGTGGTAAGGAGGTTAGGTTACGGAGGGTGGTACAAAGGTTGTGTGTGGTGGTAGTGGCCTGATGCAGTCAGTTGACAGTGATACGGAGGTGGATGGTGGAGCGGAGCTACATCTGAATTTGATGGAGGAAGCTCAGATCTTGACGCCGTTAATGTGGAAGGAGGTTGAATTGACGAGGATCCTGATGAGTAAATCATATACTAGATCGACGATGGAATTGATTCTAAGGAAAGCATGGAATCTTCAAGCTGGATTTGAAGTGACTGAAATTACAGGAAATGCTTTTTTGTTCAAGTTTAGGGACTATGAGGATTATTTCAGAGTTCTTCCAGGTCGGCCGTGGTCAATCAATGGATGCTTATTAAATCTTCTGGAGCTGTCGAGATACAAGTCATATAACGAATTGGATTTTAGTCGATGTCCGATTTGGATCCAAATGCATAATGTGCCGTTGGAAGCTTTATGTATGGAGAACGCAATCACGATTGGGAGACATATTGGTGAGGTGTTGATGGCTGAAGATCCAAGCTATAATGACAGGTACCTCCGAAACTTCTTGCGTGCTAGAGTTGTATTAGATCTAAGGAAGCCATTAGCGAGTGGTTTTTGGATACCTAGACCGGATGGTAGGAGAATATAGATAGGCAGATAGCTATTAAATATGAGAAGCTGCAAACATTTTGCTATAATTGCGAGAAGGTAGGCCATGACAATAAAGCTTGCTAGTCCGTGAAGCTAACTTCATTTCCCAACGCGAATGAGCCACGGTATGGTGCCTGGATTACGACTACTGTGTGTCAGAGCTAGGAGGAGATGATATCTGTTTTGAATAAAGAGGAGGCTGAGTCAAGCTATGTCTACCAGAAGAAGGAGGAAGATCGACAGAAGACCTACCGGAAGTCTGTTGTAGCTGAGGAGGATTTGTTTTCTATTAATGTTCTTAATCAGGAGTCTAGTGGCCTAGTCAGGGGACTAGAGGAAGAGCATTGTTTGGTGAAGAAGGTTGGTGCGGGAGCGTCTAGTCTTAAAGGCTAGGGGTTGGGGACTATGAGTTGTGATGATGGCTTGCAGGACTCCAAGTTAGCGTAGGTAACAATCTCGGATGACTCTAAGGGAGTATGGTAGACCTACTGGGTGTCTGGGAGAGGTAGTAGGACTGGAGCCTGAATCGTTGAATAATCAGTGTACAACAGTTGGTTTGAAGAATACCGAACAACGATCAGTGAATAATATAGATGATTCTATGGTTATGGTTGTGTATAATGGGAATGAAGTTAAGGATGTGATAGATGGTTTACATAGCCTTAGTTTAAAGAGGAATACAGAAGAGGATTGGGAATCTGGAAAACTGAAGAGAAGGAAAGCTTGTAGGGAGGGAACCAATCCTTTAGCTGATATCTCAAACTATACAAATAATCTGAAGAAGGTTAAGGCAAAGATTTGCCAGAGTGACAGAAGGAAAAAATGATGGATGTGGAGGTTTGCCTTGGTGAGATTGAGATAGATGATAGGCCTATGGAAGACGTGTCAGAGTTTGATTTTTTGTTTAAGGTAAGGGGTGGCAAGAGGAAGATGATAGAAGCTGAAGGAAGTGGTGGCTGGCCATTAACAGCCACAAAGTCTCCATGAAGATACTATCATGGAACTGTCAAGGCATAGGAAGAGCCTTGATAGCAAGAAGCTTGAAGGATTTGGTAAGGAAAAATCATCCTTCAGAAATCTTCCTAATGGAAACTAAGATAAACTCGTTGAGAATAAAAAAAAATCAAAAGTAGATGTGGGTTCAGTAACGATATGTATGTGGAACCAGAGGGTTTGGCTGGAGGTTTGGCCTTATGGTAGGGTGATAGTATCTCAGTGTCTATTTTGTATAAATCAAAGAATGTTATTCATGCGGTGCTTGAGCCAACAAGTTTGAAAGTTCCTTCGTTTGTTTCCTTTGTATATGGACCACCCAAGGAGGGTGAAAGAAGACAGGTGTAGGATCTTTTACGTAGTTTGGCTGTTGGAATGCAGGGTTCAAGGCTGATGGTAGGGGACTTTAATGATTTATTACCTCAAGCGAAGAAGGAGGGGGGAATCCTAGATCACTAAGGAAAATTCTTAATTTCCAGAGGCTGCTTTTGGATTGTCAAGTTTTGGATCTTGAATTTAAGGGATCCAGATTCACTTGGTGCAATAAGAGGATAGGGGCGACGGTAAGGGAGAGGCTGGACCGAGCTCTCAAGAATGTGGAGTTTAGGGAGGATTTTGATCATGCAATGGTATTTCATATTGCGCCTATTGGGTCTGATCATCACATGCTAGTGGTTGATTGTTGTTTTGGTGAGCTTAAAACTCCTAGACCATTTCGGTTTGAAGCAGTTTGGGTACAATATGTTGATTTCTTAAGAGTAGTAAAGGAAGGATAGGCAGATGTAGAAGGAATGGTTGATACCAAGGTGCAGGACTTGGTTAGAAGGCTGGAGGCTTGCAAGGAGAAGTTGTTAAGGTAGAGTAAGAAGGCTTTTCCTAATTTTAGGAAACTTATTATGCATCTGAAAAGGGAAATTGATTGCTGTAACACAGGCATTCTAACTGAGCAATCTGTAGCACAAGCTAAGGATTTGACTAGGCAGTTGGAGGAAGCATGGTCTCAAGAAGAGATGTATTGGTGGCAAAAGTCGTGAATTTCGTGGCTCGAATGCGGTGATCAGAACACTAAGTTCTTCCATAGTAGTGTGATCCAGAGGAGACAGCAAAATAAGATCTTGAGACTGAAGGATGAGAGAGGGATCTGGCTGGAGGAAAGGGAGGAAATCAATAATGCTTTCAATGCTTTTTATCAGAAATTGTTTCTTTCAGTTGGGCCTCAGCCTATGGAGCAATCTCTGGGGTACGTCAATAGTGTGGTGACTAATGCAGATAATAGCAGTCTCATGAAACCGATTACCAGTTTGGAGATAGAAGAGGCGGTTTTTCAGATTGGGGCTAACAAGGCTCTAGGACCCTATGGGTATTCGGAACTTTTTTACCAAGAGGCATGAAAGAGATTGGCAATGAAGTTTGTGACATGGTGAGAGATTTCTTTGAAGGTAGGGCAGGTTTAGCTCAAATTAATACTACAAACATTGTATTGATCCCTAAAGTAGAGAAGCCAGAAGGTATACACCAGTTTAGACCCTTGGGATTATGCAATGTATCATACAAGATTATTGCTAAGATTCTTACCAACAGGCTGAAAGGAGTAATGAACAGAAAGAATCATTTCGCCACACCAAAGGGCCTTTATTACTGGAAGGATGATACAAGATAACCTTCTTATTACTCATGAGGCATTTCACTATCTAAAGCATAAGAAGAAGGGGAGATGGCAATGAAGATTGATATGAATATATGGCCGTGTGGAGTGAGACTTCTTGGAGGTTGTTATGCTAAGAATGGGATTTTGTAAGGGATGTGTGAAGTAGATCATGTCTTGCATCACTACTACTGTCTTTACTCTCCAAGTGGGTGGATGTAAGGTGAGTGAATTCAATCCAGGCAGGGGTGTGAGGCAGGGGGAGCCGCTGTCCCCTTACATGTTTGTGATTGCCTTTGAGGTTCTATCACTCATGAACATGATACAAAAACATGTGGATAGGAAGGACTTGAAGGGAGTGAAGCTGTCTCGTAATGTGCCAACTCTTTCACATTGCTTCTTTGAGAACGATGCAATACTTTTTACAAAGGCCTCAGAGGTAAATTGTAAAATTTTGCAAAGAATCCTGGATGTATACTGTTCAACGTCGGGTCAGCTAGTTAACTTTGACAAATCCAGCCTATTTTTCTCATCTAATACTCCTCAAAGTGTGTGAGAGATAGTCTCAGCTTGTGTAGGGATTGGACATTCAGACCAAGCAAGCAAGTATCTCGGATTGCCAGTGGTGTGAGGCAGATCCAAGGCATCAGCATTAGCATTTGTTCATGATAGGATTGGGCAGAAGTTAATAGGGTGGAAGCAGAAACTACTTAATTTCTCTGGAAGGGAAGTATTGATAAAGGCGGTGGCAAATGCAATTCCAACGTATCCGATGGCTTGTTTTTTATTTCCTAGGAAAACTTGTGTTGAGATTAACAGCCTGATATCCAATTTCTGGTGGGGACAACAGGGGCAAAAGAGGATTGTTCATTGGAGAAACTGGAGACACATGATGAGGAAGAAACTGAGGGGGGAATGGGATTCAGAGACCTTCTTGATTTTAATAGAGCTCTAATTGCAAATATGTGATTGTCCCGTCCTGTATGGGACCAGCATCACTCACGGCTCGATTGAGCGGAAGGGCTGACCATGGAATACCTTCCCGGTGGTTAGAACTAGGCGTAGGGCCTATTGGACCGTGGTTTTTAGGTGACTATCCTAGTTGCATTTGGACGACTTGGGACACTCCCGATTGAGAACGCAAGTGGATTCTAGATAGGACTCTCGTTAGTTCCCAGTCAAATATTCCTTGTTGGGATTCCCGATTGAGAACTTCGACGTACAGGAGGACTCTCAGTACATGCCAATTCGTTATACCTAGCGCTAGGGTTGTGTGGTGTGTATTTATGAACTGCATTATCTGAATGTTTTATGCTGTGTGGACTATTTATTTTGATTAACCTTCATATGCTATTTATACTTTGTCTGTGAGATTAATGTGTTACTCTGGGGTTCAAATTGAATCCCAGATGTCCCTAAGGGGATAGGTTTCAGACATGGTCAAAGCAATAGGAATATATCCAAAGGAAAGGCTACGATTACGAAGTAATAATAGTTGCTGCTTAGATACTAGATATAGCTGTAGAGCTTATAGTAGTTTTATTTCGATTTGTTTTGGGTTGTATTGTATATAATGACACTGATGATGCTTTGGATCACAGTATTAGGAACTCTGTAAATTATTCTTGAACAATTCCAAGATTGTATACTATTATCAGTTTACTATTCTATACCTGTGTTGCTCACTATATATTGTATTACTTTGATAAATGTCATAATTACAAGGGGTATGACAACAGGCATTGGGTAGCTCCGCCGGTAGGAACGATCAAGGTGAACTCTGATGGGGCTTATCGGATATCGTCTAGTGTAGCAGGAATTGGTATAGTATATAGAGATTCTTTTGGAAATTTTATTGGTGGTCTGGGGAAATGTGTTGGAGCTGATTCTCCATTTATGGCTGAGTGTATAGCATTGTTGGAAGCGATACGGCTTAAGCTTATTGATTCACATACTGTATATGAAATTGATTGCGAGATTTTATATAAGATGCTAATAAATAAGTCTGATGATGGCTGTGAGTGGAACTGTCGAGATTTGGTAAAGGAGATCCATGGTGCACTAGTCTCAGGGAATGGATCCTTGGTTTCCCTTATTTCTCGTGGAGGCAATAAAGCTACTGATTTTTTGGCAGTTGACGCGGCAAGGAGGATGCACCAACATGATTGGTTGATTTCACCACCATCCTCCTTATGCGACATTTAATAAAGCTGCTAATTTTTTGGTAGTGGACGCGGCAAGGAGGATGCACTAGCATGATTGGTTGGTTTCACCACCATCCTCCTTATGCGACATTTTGGTACATGATTATGTGTTAGCCAGGGATTTTTGTGATAAGCCAAATGAGAAATCTGATAGGGAAGGTATTGGCTAGCTGTTGATATTCATATATTGATATAGATGTTGGTTTATAGGTTTTTTTTTGTTTTTTTTATGATTTGGTTTAGAGTGAGTTAGGTTGTAATGATAGGATTTTTCTAAGTGTTTGCTTGGCTTCGGCTATTGGTGTTTGTAATTCTGGTTTGGTTAATAATAAAAATTGACTTTTTGGGCCAAAAAAAAAATTGTCAAGTTGTAAAATTTTAATATGGAAAAGATGTAAAATAAAAGAGTGTAAAAAGTTGACTAAGAAGTAAAAACTTTTACCACGCTTCTCTCTATTGTGTTTTTTTTTAAAAAAAAAAAAAAAAATCAACTAAAAAATTCCCCCTTTCCTCCCCCACCAAATCCCTCCTACCAAACAACCCTTTAAGAGTTATACAAAATATATAGTTCAATAGAGGGTTTATATATAAGAGTTGGATTGAGGGTTTATTTTGATCTTAAATATGAGACTTTCATCACTTTGTCTCCAAAATTTTTAATTGTTTTATCAAAATATTTCTATTAATTGCGCATATTAAGGAATTTCTATCAAAATATTGTTCTAATGCACATGATTAAAAGGATTATTTTATGAATTTTTTTTACTAAAGTTGTTTCAAAAACATTAACACACATTTATTTTAAATAACTAAGTTAATTAAATTTTATACCTGAACTAACTTACTTAATATCTAAAAATTAATTATTTAGTTCTTATACTAAAAATCGAGTATAATATGTGTGTGGGTGTGTTTGAGGGACCCTCATTAAATTTTTTTGCATTTAATGAGAAAATGTGAGAACAAAAGTACATTGCAAACTGTTTGGAAACCGCGTGTTGATCAACACTTTACTGGGAGGAGATCCTCTCATCATCCATTTTCTCATGAACTTATTTGAGTCGTTGATTGGAAAAATAAGAGAAAAATCCAATCAGTATAACATAATGATGTGACCTTTCATATTGATTGGACAGACATAATTTAAAGATTATAAGGGATGATGAGAGAAACCTAACCTCACTTTACTTAAGATGTTATTATGTTAGTACTCTCTCGGATCATGTATAAAAAAGTTACTCCTCGTTCTTTTCTTTTTTTTTTCTTTTTTTTTTTTAAATCACTTCTAACATATTTTATTAGAATTAATGGAAATTTTAAATGTTTTTGTCTTAAAATTTAATTACTTTTCAATATTACCCATATTTAATATATACTATGCCATATGTAAATAAATAATCAACATTATTATTCTGGCAAAAAAAAGACATTATTGTGAGTGTTAGATCTCAGAAGAAAATAACACCCCATACGGTTATTAAAAGGACAAATTAATATTCTAGTCCTTCAAATTTTGACTCATTTAAAAAACCTCATGTATAATGACCTTCGTTCCTCTTCTCACTCTTGATTTTGTTTAGATTTTATGGGAAAAAGAAACGAACCAAGCGAAAGTTGAGGTGTAAGCACTTTTTGCCACATATGGTTACTTTATGGATGACAATGAGAATGATACGGTTAATGGGTTTAAATAACCTTCAACTTTTCTGACAAGGACAACAGTAAACATAAATAGTGGCATTATATATATGTGTGTGTGTCTATATATATATATATATATATATATATATATATATATACCAGGGCCTCCTTCCAAAAATGGTAGAATAGCAAGAAGCTGCGAGGGAGATTAGAGAGAGGATGATGATAAATCGCATACCTTCATTTGCAATTTTACATATAAGAGGAGTTTCAGCATCACAGTTGTTCCTGCTGAAAATGACAGTTTCTTAGTACACATTTCCCGAGAAGAAAATAAATGTGAATTGAGACCAGACATACTTTGTATTATCTACTTTTGTTTCATTTTTGTCCAGTTTCTTCATCGACGAAGATGATATCTCCTCCATTGTCTCAAGACTCCTTGTAAGCAATAGGTTTGGGTCCTTCTCAACTTCACAATCTTGAGTATGGTTATTGGAAGTTGAAGAATCTCCTACTGTTTTCTTTTCTGAGGAACATCTATTCTTCACCATGAAAGTTTCTTCTTTACTTTCAGAATTTCCTTCAAAATCTTGTTGCATTTCCAGTTTCATATCCTCATCTCTGCCAGCATTTTCATGTAAATCAGGAGCAGGAGTCTCACAATGGAAGCTAGCAAATTTTGGGGGGAAATTGGGGCTGGTTGTCCATGATCGAACATCCGAGAATACATGGGATTCACCCAATGCAAACTTTTCAGAGGTGAAACAGCGAGGAGGAGAATCAACAACACATGCACTGCTCTTTAATCCACTAAAGGAAGGGCTGGCCTTGTCATGTGATTCAGGAATAGTGAAAATGCCAAAAGGATCTTCATTTCCATCACTTGAACCAAGGGCTGCAAACTTTGCCCCTAAGTTTTGATGAGTTTGGCATGCTTTTGCATTTTCCTTCATTGGATCTACGCTTACTTCCAGGGCTCCCAAAAGCATACACGTTTTCTTTACTAATCTCGCCAGTTGATAATCTTGATGGTGAATGAGCGATTGCCTCACCTCTAACTGACATAAAAAGACAAATATCCATCAAATAAATAATGTTTACCTTTTTGTTTTATTACGCATCAAATGGAAATATCCTAAAATTATATATCTAATCATTTTGCAAGAAAAAGGGATACTATAATTACCTGCAGTGGATGAGCATGATTCTTCACTGACAAAGTTCACAAATCTTAGCCAAAGCACTAGTTATAAAGGAAAAGGATAAATTCAACTTCAAAACATATATCTTTTTTTGTTACCTAAGCAAGCTTGAATTGTCCCTTACATCAAGTTCCCATTTGATCTAGAGCATCTGCTACAATACAATACAAAAACATCAAAAAGAATATTCAAAACTCGCCACAAACCTTAGAGAAGTTCTAGTACCTTGCCCTAGTAGCAACATAAAAGTCAACCATTTTCTGGTGGGTAATTTGAATACGTAGCAGGAAACTCTGAAAAAATAATGAATAAGGAAATAAGCAAAGCATATCAAATGTCATCATGAAATCAATACATATTTGTCATGCCTGACGTCATACATGTCAGGTTTTCCTTGTTCACTATTCCTCATGTGAAATGAATACTAGAACTGTAACAATCTGTTTCCCATGCGCTTACGACAGAAGATCATCAAAAATCGAAAGTATAATGATTCTAGCTTGTAATACAAATGGCAGGAAAGAAGATAAAGAAAGGGAGAATAAAGCCAAAGATTGTTCCAGAAAAAGGAACAAAAGAAAAACAAAAAGAGAAATAAATATCAAAATTACAATTTTAACCTCTTAAAATATATTAAAAGTTGTAAGCATGAGAGGTAAGAAAGAGAAATCAAGGATATTCATGCGTATTAAAAGGTGGTATGAATATCCATGTTTTCTCTTTCTTACCCGTCATATTTGCATCTTCTAACATACTTTAAGGGGCCAAAATAAATTCTATCATGATTCAGATATTCCATCAGATTCAGGTCTTTTCATGCAAAATAGTTGAAGTGTGTGACATGCAAGAAACATTTCGGGTGTGAGATTATTACAATATCTCAAAGTTGCGTACATAGATTTTTTTTTGGAAATTGATGCTTTTTTTTGTTTCATTATTTTTCAAAAACACTGAATAGTGATTATATAAGATAGCTGAGAAAAATAAGCAGTACCTATTGGATCAAATCTATCAAACGATGCTGCCAAAGACCTGTACAGTAAGACCAACATGCTTTAATTCATCAAAACCGTTTAAGGAAGCTGAAAAGAGTGAAGGCTCCTTTTCTAGCCATAGACAGGAAAAGCATTTGAAATTACAGTAAATAACCTTTTCTTTGGCAGCTGATCTACAAATGCATATCTTGCCTTGCAGGCCCCACTTTTTAATGAATCAGGAGAACTAGTACCCCTTTGAAATGTCTCTGTCTTCCACGAGGTATCGTATTCCCTCTCATTCTCAAACTTCTCATCAAAGAAGCTAGAACTAGGTGCTTTAACAAATGGGATTAAATAGTTTTTGAGAGATTATATCAAAGAAAATGACCGTATAATATTTTCAAAAGAGCAAACTGTGAAACAATCAACCTAACCTAGGCCACATCAAGTTTTTCGTTAGTTTAGGTGTTGTGAGAACTTAATCAAACACAGATGACCCAGTTAGGTTTCCAATGAATTACAGACATGTCAAACCTAGTCGAATCTATATGATGGCAAACACAATAAGAGTTATATTATCTTTATTTTAAGATTATTAAGCTTTTTAAATATATTGTTTTATTAGGATATCTAGGATTAGTTTGGATTATTATTATTTTAAATAAGTGTAATTAGGGATCTATAAATAATCCTAGAGTTTCCCCAATTGTTAGACCTTTTCAAAAAAATTGAATAATGAGTATTTTTCTGTTACTCTCTCCCCCAACGTCTTTTTCTCCCTCCTTTCTATCTATTTCCTCCCCCTTTCTTCCCTTTCTCCCTTTATCTCTATATTCTCCGTCCTCCTCCCTCTCCTTTACTTGCCTCGTTTTACATCACTATATCATGGTTATTATTTATAAGAGGCTTTCCTTCAAACTAACATGACACAAGCATCAGGTTTTCTATCGATAAAACAGAATACTCAACCACCATAAACACTAACTTCTTACTAAAAAATTTCTTTCGATTTCCTATTCACCTGAAATTTAACTTGGTGACTAGTACTAGTAGTATGACTTCCATCAATTTCTTAAAGTTTAAATACTTGTTTAAATTCATGTGGAGACCCATGAAAAACCTTCAAAAATTGTAATTTTAACTAATTTGTACATAATATAGATTGCTAAACTAGAATACTTATGATAGACATAATTTACAATATCAAAGGAAATATATTATTATCAAAAGTGTGACAATTTTATGCATTATAGAAGCAAAGAACTTAAGGCGATGTCATTATCTATTCCACTTCATTACTACTCTTCATGTTTTTTTAATAAATACTCGCTCCAGTCCTAAATACTATATAAGACAAACTTGACTTTTTTTGGAGTGATTAAGGAAGCTAAATAAGTTATTTAATCATATTATATGTTGTATATCCTTAGATTATATATCAGTTTAAAAGTTAGGCAAAATAATTTAAAGAAAAATTGACAAATATAAATATTTTAAAGTAATTTAATTAACTTTCTTAATATCTCCAAAAAAAGTCAACTCTATCTTATATTTAGGACCGAAGGGAGTAACATTTTGCATGTTGAGCATCTGAACTAAACTTCCAACTTAACTTTAAATTACACATTTTCAAATAATTCAGTTTGCAATGTACATTATGATCCAATCTTTAAGCAATAATTAATATTGCGGCAAGGTCTAAAGTACCATTACCATTCCATATGTCATCATCTTTAATCTCACTGTTATAGAAGAATTCCTGACTGATAGAAGAACCATATTTATTAGCTTGGTCACTAAAATGGTTATACTCCTGAGAAGCAACTAAGCTCCGCTTTCCCCTGTTATAAGAAAGGTTTAAAAGTTTGCTGATAGGGGCAGCATTGATATCTTGCATCATTGTATCCTACAAATAATGAATCAAAGTTAACACATGACTTCTGAGAGCACTGAACAAAGTTATTTAACGCAGAAAGCCAATATTAATATTTAAAAAAAAAAAAGGACGAGACATAATGCAAAATATATAGCAAAGGGACTATTTGTAGCAGTGGCAAGGAGTACAAAAAGGAATCCTACAGATTCCAGAGATCCATTAGACCAACATGGCCAGCCATTTTTTCAAGACTAAGTCAACTTTCTAGGATTTAGTATGATTTATTCTTATTCACTATATCCATATAACATTGGCCCATATCAAGTTCTACACACAGAAACACAAGACAGGTAATCTGCCTCAGGCTCCTAGTACTCACGAAGAGTCAAAACTGACGACAAGTTCAAAAGAGGGAAAAGGCGTTACTTATGATGATGAACAGGTGGTTATGAAAGAAAGTGACGCGGCAGTTGACCTTGATCATCCCATAGCTATTAGGAATAAGCCTAAAACTTGCACAAAACATCTCATATAGAGGTTTGTCTCTTACCAGGCTCTTTCTTCAAAATATTGTTCATTTATTACTCACCTCGACAATGTTAAAGTGCCAAATAATATTGACGAGGTGATGGCTATGCTTGAGTGGAGGCGAGCTGTGATGGAAGAGATGGAAGCTCCCAAAAAGAATGGAACTTGGGATATTGTTCATATTCTGCAAGGAAAAACACTGATCGATTGCAAATGGGTGTTCAAGCCAAAGTACAATGCATAGGGGTGATGTTTACAAATGTAGATTGGGTAGAAGACCATTTTAACATCCCAAAAATTTGAAAAGAGATTTATTATGAGGCCTAGGGACGTTATCTAAAATTTAAAAAGCCTCAAAAGTAAATTATTTAGTCAAAAACGTATCTAAATTTTAAAAAGCCTCAAAAGTAGGTTGGGTAGAAGCAACACTGAGGCTGAATACAGAGCTGTAGCACTGGGCATTTGTGAAAGCATATGAGTAACACGTGTTCTTGAAGACTTGAGAAAATGTATAAATCTTCCAATCAAGATCTACTGTGATAACATGGCTGCAATCAATATTGCTCACAATCTGGTTCAACATCTCAGAACCAAGCATGTCGAGATAGATAGACACTTCATAAGAGAGAAGGTTGATGAAGGTATTGTAGACTTGCGATACATACCATCTAAAGAGCAGACCACTGACATCCTTACTAAAGGACTACCCAGGGAAAAGTTCGAATATCTCATTGGCAAGTTGAACATGAAGGATATCTATAGTCCAACTTGAGGAGAAGTGTAGAATCTCATATATTGTTAAAATATATTATTAGGAATCCCATGATTATAGAGGTTAATTAAATCTATAGGTTATAGGAGATAATGGTTGGGATATTATTTTCAAATTTCAAATCTAGATCTCATTAATAGCTACGATTCTTTCTTGTGTATACATGTAATCACCCTCTCATATAGTAATACAACAAATTATTCTCTCATCTGATTATCTTCTATGTGCACCAGTTAGCTTTTCAGCTCAATTACTCACAAGGTCTTATTCTCTATGGCTTTTTTTTACATGCATAGCTATTAACCTTGTATGATTAACATGATGAAAAGTAGTTGCTACTGAGATACCCCGAATTGAGCCCTTTTCTTCCATGACATACAACAAGAGCAGGTACCTCCATGGGCTGGGGCGATGAGGTTGATGAAGTATGAAGAAGGTTGGAGTTGAAGGAGTCATAAACTATTATTTTGTTTTAATATTAGCTACCTATTTAGCCATGTGTGTGTGTGTGTCTCTATATATGTCCTTATTTACTTTCCAAAAATTCTGGCATGAAGATAAGTTTGACCAAATAATTTACTTGAGCCTTTTTAAATTATATATAACGTCCCTAGGCCTCAAATAAGCATGATAAATCTCTTTTCAAATTTTTGGGATGTTACAACCATGATAGAAAATCCACACATGGTGGGTATTGCATATTGGTTTGGGGCAATTTTGTGCTCTTGGAATTTGTAAAGGCATATGGCTCAAGCAGGTTTTAGAAGAGTTGAAGAAGAGCGTGAATTTGCCAGTTACACTCTACTCTAATAGCATGCAAGTCATCAACATCTCACATAATCTAGTCCAACATGACAGAACCAAACATGTTGAGATAGTAGACACTTCATAAAAGAGAAGATAGAATATGGTATTATGCACCTAACTTACATTCCTCCAGAGAGCAAACAGCAGAAGTTCTCACCAAAGTGCTAGCTTGGGATCAATTTGAGTAATTTGTTGGTAAGTTGGACATGATCACAAATTCCCAAAAAGTCCGTTTTAGTCCCTAAAAATGACCAAAAATGACATTTTTTTTACTCAGGGACCAAAATGGGTAGCGCGTGTTTTTTCAGGGACCCAAAAGGGTATTTACTCTAAATATTTATATTATTATAGATAGGATTTATTCTTATTCGATATATTATTGGTCATCACAATATTTATCTCCCCAATTTCATTCAATGAGAAGAATAAAGAATTAGTCTCACTCCCTTCTACACCATTACAACTTACAAGCATTTAAAAAGTGGGCAGCCCTGCTTTCGGGGGACAGTTAAGCGTTTGTTCATGAGTAGTAGAGGAATAGAGCAGTAAGGTAACTTGAGTTAATGTGCAAATTATCTTACATCAGCAGCAGGTAGTGGAAAATGAGTTTCACAATATATTATCCAACAATATACCAATATCCTAAACAGTGGCTCTTCAAACCAACAGCCATCTACAACACAATTCAACTCTAAAAAATGGAACAGGTTCTAAACTACCACAAATATAACAATTAAAAATGTTAAAAGAAGATACATAACAAATTATTCACATACCCAATAAATATAAGAGATTTATACAAATTCTTCTAGGCAACTTGCACCGTGACTACTTATAGCATAAGAAGATGCATATTGGATTAGTCCACTTAAGAGAAGATAGGTGATTTTCAATGTTGTCCTTACCA
Organism: Acacia pycnantha; assembly: GCA_025563575.1. Classification (NCBI taxonomy): domain Eukaryota; kingdom Viridiplantae; phylum Streptophyta; class Magnoliopsida; order Fabales; family Fabaceae; genus Acacia; species Acacia pycnantha. Next base: position 752,721 of record JAMWYP010000142.1, read on the forward strand.
CTTCAAGCTCAAGGTCTTCCAGTTCATGGTTAATGGCTTTTGACAACTTCTGTTTCTTTTCATCCTTCAACAATTGGGAGTAACTATAAGAGATTCTGGAAGACAAAATTCAAAAATATGCTCAGATAAGTAAATGTCATGCATGCTACTAACCATCTTCCATAGTAACGAAGAAGTAAGGATAAGATGTTAGTCATATCACTATAGAAATGGTCACCCTCAGAATATCAATTTTAGAACCAAAAACAACCATGTTATAGTGTCTAGAAACAGTTTGAGAACAGTTTGAGAACAGCAACAGGGAAAATTGTAGTATAGTGTCTAGAAACAAGAAACTTGATGCAGAAATTTGTAGATGGAAAATATTTTTAAAAAACAAAACAGAAAAGTCTTAACTTTGACTCACCCTGCCCTAGAACTGATTGGTAACTTTCATCATAAAAATGCAACATGTGCAGAAACTACAAAGAAAAGCCAGTAAGCCACTACCAAGAATGTCAATGTGTCAAACACTGACATTCTCACACATGGACATGTGTCTAACATCCCTATGGATGTGAATTATTCAATAATATGGTTTAACTTAATAGTCTAGTGGAAGCCATTTGGCTTATTAAAGGTAATTGGCTTATCTTGGATTCCATGCATATCATGGAAAATAATGCTAGTTTTAACAATTAGTCTGCCATAATTTTTCCCCAAATTTGATTCAACAGACTAGACACCGCTTATTGATGTAATAATAAGAGTTCTTTCATAACTTATTTCGCTGTACTTTGAATTATTAGATTGGTCTTGATGAAGATATAAGAAAGAATGAAGAGCCAACCCTTAAAAATCAGCCTGAATTATGAAGACTCATGTCATTGAAGTAGCTGAAAAACAACTAGTGGCTACCTATGTGAGACACCATTTGAAATTCTTGATGGCTGCTTATTTGCAGTACTCACTCTAACCCACTGGGTCACAACCTTTGCAGGTAGCCCCTTTGGAGGTTAGTCTAACTCTAGTACCAATTGATATAGATCTAAGCAAGTATGGGGAACCTAACCTTAAAAACCAATTTGTAAGGCAAAAGAATGATGCCACTAAAGTACCACAAGAACTAATTGTGGCTGCTTGACATGAGACTCCATTACAGGTTTCCCTTGCTTGCTTAGGACTCCATCAGCTGGAACTAGGATACCAATTGACAGAGACCTAACCAAGCATGGGAAAATCTAACCTTAAAAAACCATCATGTTAGGGGAAAGAGCTATTCCAATTAAGCACCACAAGACTTACTTGAGGCTACTTGATACAGACATTAAATAGTTTAAAATACAGTATACACTTCACATATATAATTCCTTTATTTTATTAGAAAGAAACAAAAGAAAATATTAAAAATTTAGGATTGACATAAGAAATGTGCTAAATATATTTGATGAGAAATAGCCTTAAAGTATCCTTAGTAGTTACAGCTTTAGAGTTGAGCTGTGAGTTATGCTTAGTTGTTTCATTTGTCGTCCAAGCTAAAACGCAAAATTCATTTATGTGCAAGTCAGAATTACTAATATACATTCTTTTTATACAATGATTCTCTCCTTTTCCAACGTTGTTTGCAATAGTTGGTCCAAAAAATGTTGTTTAAAATAAAATAAAAAAAGATAAGCAAAATTATCCAAATTTCTGGACAGTGAACGAGAATAATTTAATCAAAAGATAGCAAAATTATCGGTTCTGCAACAAAGAATTTATCCTAAAGAACTCTACCACCATTAACTTGTAGTTTTTCTTAACACAAGCATTATTAAAAGCCAAAAATTTTCATGAAAGTTAATAATATCTTCATAAGTTAAATCTAACTTCCACTTGTTTATAACATAGTCATTAAACATGAAATTCATGCACCGAAAACTTACTATGAATTCTTGCAATATGATAATGATTAAAATAATAGCAGCAGCATGAAGAAAAGAGAAGAGATGAAGAACCAATAAGTAACAATAGTGACCTTTTTGTTTGTTGTGGTGATTGAGGTGGTGTCTTTGCCGCAACTTTACCCAAACCTGAAAAACATAATGAAAACTAGTCAAAGTAACAGACAATAGAAAAATCATTTGATAACCATTAAAAAATACTACATTTACATATAAGTATGCCAGCAATCTCTTAAGAAAAATAACTGAGACTAGAAATATAATAGACATTATTATAAAAAATGCAAGTTTATTTGAGCTATTGAGGGCAAACTTAGTATCATAAAGATGCAGTGTGCAAAAAAAGAGTCCTAAATTAAGACTTTTGGTTTCACTCCTATGTTTGTATTTCATTTCATAACAAGTTTCAGCATTTATTTACTTTCCAATATAATAGTAGCCATTAATAGATATGGAGAATAGCATATCTGATTTCCCCCAAATGCAAAAGAAAAACATGCTTACAAGTTGTTTGATGAATGATCCCACTAACAGTGCAATCTGAAATGGGAGGGGATTTAATTCAAGTGATAAACCTTCAAGTGAAAAGGCAACATGATCTTCAAAGGTAGGGTGCTCTTCCACAGTAATTTTTGGTCCATCATCATAGAGCAAATCAATAACAGACAATCCAACATCTGACAACAAGGATCAAGTGGTCAGAATCTTAGTCAATATAAATAAATGTGGAAAAATGAAGTGCTATTGTCGTAAAACCAAAAGTACTAAGAAGTAATATCCATCTTTACAAACATAGAGTTGGTCTAGCCATGTAAGGCCCCGCTAAATCCCTCTGGGGCCTCGAGTTCGAGTTTCAAAGGTCACTTGTGTTAAAAGGGGCAGCCACAAACCCCGAACCAAATACCAAATGATAATATAAAAAAAAAAAAAAATCCATCTTTAATTGGAAAGTTATGAATAGATATAACAGTAAAACCCTGGGTAAAATGAAGTCCACAAAACAAGTGTGATGAACATCTGTAATCAGCTACTTCAACTTTTATTCTTTTCATTTTGGCAGAGTACCTGCTGCTTACATTGATCAGTCACCACCGTCTTTGAGTTGGTTGATGTACATGGTATCCCACTGAGAGCACCATCCTGATAATTAGGAGCACTTACTAAAACCCTGAGAAGCAATATAGATTAATGCTTCAAATGGATCACATGCCTCTTGGGAAAAATAAATCAAAATTAAGTTACTGTTGAGGTTCAGTGGCCTAAATTTTGCATTTTACCTACCCTTTCCAGCATATACCCAAAGTCTATAATAATTATTCCCTTATATTAACAAAATTTGGGGGGATGGAGTAAAGGATAGTCAAAAGATCAGTAAGTCAATCTCAACAGCAACAGTACAATCTACGTTATGTTTGACATGCATTCCTAACCTCATCAAGACACCTTTTATCTATATACTCACTTTAGGATGTGTTGAAACTTGAAAGCGACAATTTAAAGAATCAATCACGACAGCACATATCCACAATGCAGTTTCCTTTATGACCTATTCTACCTATCTAACTGCTTTAGCATGCATATAATACTCAATTGAGAGTAATAAGATAGTATGCACAATAAGAGTCATATCAATGTAAATCATGCATTCACTCACTTCTTTTGGGTCGCATCCATCTGGCTGACCAGTGGTACTCCTGCAACAACATACATTTATGTGCATTACATATACACCACCTTCTAATGAAAAGCTGTCTGAAACTCTGAATAGACAGTCTACATAATTAGGCAAATGCATTAAAGAGCATAGTTGCATCTTCAATTCTAGAAGATTCTACAGGAGTAGCCATGCTAGAAAACACTGTTGGTTGATTTTTCAAGATTTTGCCTGGCATTGTAGACATATTGACCCCTGCATCTGCGCTCTCTGATAATTGTACAAGTAAAATATAAATTTAGTAAAAAGATTAAATCTTAGTAAAGTACGATAAGAAAGAAAAGAAACTTACAAGAACAGAGCCTTCAAACTAAAAGCAACAAGAGATAATGATAATTACACAATTTTGCAAGGCTTCCTAAGCACTAATAAAGGAATTTCCTGACCAGTCTGGCTCAGCTATCCTATAAAGACTACCAAACTAAGAACTAGAGTTGATTATTCCCAAGAGCAAGCAAGTTTTGTGCTGCAATCAGCGTCATCATGTATGATATTGGTACAAATAGGATAAGGGTCAATACTGTTCAGACTATAGTTGAGCCTTTCATTCATATATCTTCAGCTCCTTCCTTTTCTCCCTAACTTCTGGCTTCCCTATTTTCTCAACAAGTATAATGACCTACTTACCAAAGCAAGAACTTGCACTAGAGCACACTAGAAGTATCTATTCTTCAAAAATAATCAATAAAACATCAAAAGGGAAAGATGTGCACATTATTTTAGGGAATATAACTATGGGAAGAGTGTAGCTACAGTGAAAACCTTGACATAAGTAATTATTTTATTTGTTCCAAACTTCCAATTGGAAAAAGAGTTAGTTCAAATTTGATGCAAGGTCTTCAACAATGAGTAAATGACCCTTTTGGGAGGAGCAATAGGACTGTTATACATAATGAATATCAGCCACTTACCTTCAACACAGGGAGAATAACATTCCTGAGCATTTGTGGACAAGTTTAGCAAATTGAGTATGTTCAGAGACCGACGTTCATTCAAGTACTGCCCACTTATACCTAACACATCAGAACTGCTCTCTGACCCCATGATCTGCAGATTTTGTTGCTAGCGTTTTCTCTGTTCAAAATATTGCTTTTGCCTAGATTAAACAAGAAGTAAACTTAAATTCCAGTGTCATTTCTCCAAATTCAGTGAAACCCTCTCCCCAGTTTTATTTCACCAAATTCAAGGGGGTAACAAGAAATTCAAAAGTGGACATCATAAGAGATATCATGCCTAGATTTTTATTCTTTTACCTTTTCTGTGTAGACTTCCTCGTCTAAAAATTCCCATTTCAGAATAAGAGATATCATGCACCAAATAAAATGTTTGGACATCAGAACAAAATCCCAATCAGCATCAATTTTTTTTATTCAAATGACTTGCAAATTTTAATGGTATGTCAAAATACACGATATAGTATCATTCTTTCCCAATTTCTCTTTCTCTCTGTTTAGAATGGAGAATTAAGTATCGGTAAATCAGGCCATACATGTCCACTAACAAGCCACAGATTTATCCTTCAATTTTAATTTTGAGCCAGCAAAAACTTAGTGACCAACCTTATACATAAAATTGCATGGTCTACATCATCATGTACTCATAGAGTGCACACATACATGCACATGAAAAAGAGCGGCAACAAAAGAAAGCAATAATAGTTATGTTGTATTCAACTTGAGATTAAGTTTTAAGCACATAGTTTCCCCAGCATGATATAAAATCTTACTGGACTAAAACACAAGGACAGGGCAACTATCAGAAAATCGAGGTTCAATAAACTTCCCAATTTTTTGGGCATTAGTAGAAACACATTGTCATAGGCAAGAAGACTAAGTTACTTGCCAACATTAATGGCTTACCTATCGGATATCATTAGTGTTATAAAAGTAATTCGGATATTTTTCAATGATAACGCATCATAGTCAATTTTCAATTTTCTGTGATTTAGCATGAAAACAAAAACCACAATCCAACTCATAGTCGTCACTTTCCTCCTTGAACCTCCCATCCATTGCAACATCATGCAGATTACAATCTGCAACTTCACACCAAAAAATACTGAATCATGAGAAGTAAACTCGACAATAAACTTTGTTTCAGTTACAATGAAGTAAAGAAAAGTTTAGAACGTCGCTGAAAACTCAACGACTTTGAGTCATTCTTAGTTGTTAATTCTGATTGCAAAAATGTTTATTGCCAATATCAAAACATACGCATTGAAGTTTCCAGAATCCAAAAAGAAAGTACGAATCCAAAATTTAAGCGTAAAAAGAAGTACCGACCTAGAGGAATCAGATAATGACGATTTCCTCACAGAAAAAAAAGAAAGAAAAAGAAAGCAAAGAATCGGAGCAATGTTAAGAAATAGAGATACTCGACCATGCAAATATTACAAAACTCAACAGAGAACATTTTCCTAGAGAAATGCAAAAGTTTTCAGTGCAAAGGAAAAAAACGAGAAAGCGTGAAATCGGAGAGAGTTTGCAAATACGAATTGAAGCTAGTAGGAATTGATGAAGAAGGCCTGCATTTTACCAGAGTCTTGGTCTTCGACCTTAGCGGAAGATGATGGAGAAAGGTGGAGCTGGACGAAGTAGCTACAGCTTCTGTGAAGCACGAATACAAACTGAAGTTCCAAAGAAATTTGCACGAAGAGTCACATAACTGTGTTCGCACCCTTTTTGCTGCTTCAACGTTCACCGGAACATTTCAAGCGAGAAAAATACATGGTGGAATCATTTGAAAACAAAATACTTAAAATTTAAAATATTAAAGAGGTGATTTCATAATAAAATAATTCTCAATTATTTTATTATTTTTGTTTATTACCGTTGTTATAAAAAAAATTTAAAATTTAAGTAGTATTTATTTTCCCAAAACAAAATAGAATAAAGAAGCAAAACAAAAGAATGTCCTTTAAACAATAAATACGCATATGAATTTTTACCCAAAAAAACGCATAACACAATATACTTTTTGTGGAGGTTGTAAAGGAATGATAAATTTACAAAACCTGCGCAAAAAGGAAGGGGATCATCTCCTTATTTTTTTTCTCATTTTCTTTCATTGGCCCCACCTGAGCCGTTGATTGGGAAAATGAGATAAAGTTAAAATAATATTGTATTGATTGAACGGACGTGATTTAAAGATTATGAGAGATGATGAGAAAATTCAACCAAAGCAAAAATGACCTCATAGTTAAAAGAGTCTAACTTTTGTCTGTAATAGCGTAAAAATACCAAAATACCCCCACTAAAAAAATCAACTCCTCCCTCCCAACCTCTGATTCGTCCTCTGTTTCGTTGCACTTCCATAAATTCATTCAACAATCATCTTAATGCATCATCAATAATTCACCTTAAACTAAAAATCAAGTACCAAAAATAATCAATTTTACTATGTTGATTTCGATCAAGTGAGCTGATTTACACAACTCTCCAAGTCATTGAAAAAACTGAAAGTGAAAATCCATTGGTTCCCATCGAAAATTCAAAACAAACCCAGAAAAGGAAAATCAGATTAATCAACAACAAAAAAATCGGAACCCTAAATTTTAGAATTAGCAATTGTAAATAGAGATTAGTGTTCCTTCTAGATGTGCTAGTTGTCATATGCCACATGTATGGCTATGATTTTTTTGTAACAATATTTTGTTATACCTATTCATTATATAATGCATAGTGGTCAAAGAATGTCATTATCCTTTGGACAATTCATTACCTTTTGTCCTATTCTTTTTCTTGGTACCATAGCCAAGGAAATTATTTTTACCTTTCTCTTCTTCATTTTGTTGCGATGGCCTCTCCACCGAAGGTATCCTCTGGCTCGTCTCGCAACGACGCTCTTCTTCTCTCTGGCGGCTCCAAATCCTATGCTCTCTTTTGAGTCCTCCAATCAGACTTCATTAATCAAGTTGGATCGCACAAATTACTTAGTCTAGGAGTCTGTCATTTTACCTTTGATTGAGGGAAATCGACTTCAGCAACACATCGATGTTGATGCTTCTACTCCTTCGTTCACCACCATTCTGCCTAATACAGCCACTGTCATCCCAAATCCGAAGTTTGAAGAATGGTACTCCATTGATAAGATGCTCATGGGGTGGCTCCAAAATACGATGACGCTGTTAGCATTGGTTGTCACCCAAGAGGGGGTGAATTGGGTGTATTATAAAAACTTAGGAACTTTAAAAATCTTTTTGCATCTTAGTAAAAGCAGTTCATATGACAGTAATGAGTTATAAAGCGATAGTCAGTCATTCAAACATATATGTTGGAAATATAAAAGTTTAGGGAAGAGAATATGCAAACTATGATTTATCCTGGTTTGGCCCAATCCTTGACCTACGTCCAGTCCCCAAGCTCCACTTGAGATTTTCAATCCACTATCTTCTTGTTTAATCCTGACACAAGAGAGAAAGCCTGTACAATTCCATAAGTTCACCCAGGCACTTGTGAAGCCAAATCTCTTACCGAGATACCTCCCTTACACACCGTAAGGTTACAATCTGTTCTCATTCAAAATCACTTAATCTTGAGTAACTCCCAAATAAAATGATTACAATGAATCTTCTCTCTCAAAAGTGAATATAATGAACACTGAAGTACAATACAAATAATCTCACTATCTATGATAAACTATATGATCATTGAGATAACGGAGAGTAAGTGATATAAGTGTTAGAGTATTGGCATTTTAAAAGTAAAGGTGCAAGCTCATTTCTCTTTGTTAATTTTCAATGCTTCTCCCTTTATAGTTAATGAAGAGAATTCGACGTTGAGCAATTCTTCTAGTTTAGAATATGATTGTTGGATGTCCATTGGAAGTGTTAAACTTATCCGTTAGAATTGTTAAGCTTTCTGTTAGGCAGATGAAGTTATCCGTTAGAGACAAACTGGTATTCGTTGAAGAATTTGATTCTCAGTCGTTTTCACTTCGCTTCATACGACATACTTCTGGCATTGGTCGCTTTCACTCTTTACTTGGAATGAGTGTCTCTAAACATATGATCATTGGTCTGCTTTGAATTAGTTTCCGTGTTCATGCTCTATTTCTGCCACGCAATAAATGCTTCTGACAAAGATTTGATTTTTGAATATTTTCACATAAATCTTTGTTTGATTATCTGAAACTCACTAATAAATATGATTAAAGGCATTGAAAATAATAATGAGTCATAATCTGAAGTAAATGAATAATGATCAGAGAGTTTGAATTTTACGAAGACGATAATCAACTTTCAGAGCCAGAAGAACTCGAGTTGTTAAACTAGAACTCAAGTTTTAGCATATGACAGAAATCAGTTCATTGGAAACAATAAGAACTTGAGTTATCATGGTACAAACTCGATTCATCAACTTGTGTTGTTACCAATTTGAAAGTTTGGCGCAAGTCATAACTCTTTGAGAAATAAAAAGAACTCGAGTCATAATTGTTCAAACTCAAGTCATCAACTCAAGTTGTATAAAGTAGAACTCGAGTTGTTATCATTTTAAAAGATTGACTGAAATTGTAAGTTCTTTGAGAAATATAGGAACTCGAGTTGTCACTATTCAAACTCGAGTTGCCAACTCGAGTTTTCCCGAGCATGCATTGAGTGAGTTGAAGAGATACCTTCGAACTCAAGTTTTTTATGGACAAACTCAAGTTTTACCTTTGTTTGATTTAGAATGAGTAAGAGTGTTGGGGCAATCATGTTCACTTGATTGAAGATTAATTTCCAGAGTTGAAGATCAATTTCTAGAGTCCAGTGACTTCCAAAATGCAAGAACATTGGCAACACGAATGTCAAATTTCAGTAAGTATAATGTTTTCGATATAGCTCCAATTTTGGCAAATGACCTATGCCTAAAAAGCTCTTTAAGTCTTATTTCCAATGCAAAAATGTCAGCTCCAAACTCATTGAATTCTGACTGTTATGATCAGATTAATAAAAGTTGTTCTTAACCAGCGTTTTTGCAACATTCTAAACTGACAGTGAACTTCAAAAATCATATCTCACTCATTTGATCTTTGTTTTCCATGATCTTAATATTTTTGAAAAGGTATTGAGTCTAGTTTCATATGCCACCAGTTTCAGCTCATTTGGACGTGCAGTTTGTGAGATGCACCCAAAATATCAAAACTGGGTCTACTGTATGGCGTGAATTTCAGTTCCAACTTCTAAAATTCATAGCTCTTTCATATGAACTCCTTTGGGCTTGATTTTGGTGTCAAAATGACGCATTGGGAGTTTAGTTTCATGCAACATTGGTTTCACCTCAATCAAATCTTTGGTCTGGGAGATATCATCGAATAACCGAACCTTGTTCATGCTGAACGTGAAACATAGGTGAACAGAGAGCTGAGAACTCAAGTTTTTGGTGGCCAACTCGAGTTTGACACTCAAGTTCTGAATTTTGAACTAAGTTTTCCAAGAAAATCACTGTAGATTAGGAGTAAATTACTGTAGCAAATTTCTATTCATCGTGAAGCTTGATTTTGCTTAGGGTAAAGGTGCAAAAATGCTTATGACATTACTCTCAGGAGTGGCCAACACCAAGTTCTTTTTTTAGGTGCAAAAATGCACATGTGGTTATAAAATAGGTGGAAAAATCATAGTAGCTGTTAAATGCAAAACATTGATCGTTAAATGAAATTTTTTTGACCAATTATGATGACATGGATGCTAACTTGACAGATTGAAGTGCTAACTAAGAAATAAATGTTTAAAGATGAAGCAAAGCAAAGACCATTTCAAATCAGGGAAAAGGCCAACACATAAAATGAGTGAAAGACCTTGTGATTTCATATCTAATTTCTAATTGCAAAGACCAAAAATTTGTTGCAATATTTGATTAGATTTCCATTTCAAATCAGGATCTCCGTCATTACTACCATCTTTGAATTTTTTATATACACTTTTTATTTTCTCATGCTTCCATCTTTGTCTCTTCCATCTGTTTTTTCGAGAATCTTCTTCCTTCTCAGACGAAACCTCACTCTCGCTTGGTTCTCTTCTCCAATTCGTCTTCTCCAATCAGACCACCTTATCCTTGTTTCTTCGAGAGTATTATCTCCTCTTAGCCGAATATTAACCTTTGTCTTGCTTCTTTCTCTGATTCATATTCTTAGATCTGTTCTCTGTCACCGATATGTTTTTATTTTCCGATATATCTTCCATGGCAACTACAAAAACGACCTCATCTTCTTTCCCTATATTTGTTTTGTAAATGGAGGAAATCACCAAGAGGGGGTGAATTGGGGATCTTAAAAATTCTTTTCTAACACCCAAACTTGAATAGCAAAACAGGGTAAACAGAGGAGAAGGAAAAAAGCTTGACACAAGAAGATTTATACTGGTATGGTCTAAATCCTTGACCTACGTTCAGTCCCCAGACACTCTGGGATTTTCCACTATCACTCAAATCAGTTACACACTCTGCACTCAAAAGTTATCCTTTCACTAGGATACACTCCCCCTTACAAGTTGTAAACTGATTATCTCAATCTCACAGTCTCACGACTTGAGATTCTTACTATAAATGATGTTCAATGATAAACTCAAACTCGAGTTTGGTTCTTTCTGGAAAAGATCATCGCGATTGAGCTTTGGACAACATTTTGAAATAGGAGCAAACTCAAGTTAATAAGTGACAAACTCGAGTTTGAGACTTTTCGAAGTGAAAATATGTTTAAGTCCACAAAGCTCAAACTAGAGTTTCCAAAAGCAAACTGGAGTTTTCTTAATTTCAAAATAGTGAGGAGCTCTCTGCTTGACACAAACTCGAGTTTCCTTAAATGATGAAAAATCTTGAAAACTCTCTGTCAAGATCAAACTTGAGTTTGCAAATCCAAACTCGAGTTTGCTTAACATGTGAAAACTTTGAAAACTCTCTGTCTAACACAAACTCGAGTTTAACATGACATACTTGAGTTTGCTTTAACTTGAAAAACTTGGAGTGCTCTCTGATTGATTCAAACTCAAGTTTTCCAATCCAAACTCGAGTTATGGATGTTGATATTTCTTCTCTTGAACAGAATAAGACTTGGATCCTCACTCATTTGCCTCTAGGGAAACAACCAATTAGTTGCAAATGGGTTTTTACTAAAAAAAATACAAGTCCGATGGTACACTTGATCTGTACAAAGCAAGGTTAGTTGCTAAAGGCTTTACTCAAACTGAGGGTATTGATTTTTTTGATACATTCTCCCCTGTTGTTAAAATGACTACGGTTCAGTTATTACTTGCTCTTGCTTCCGCTAATAAATGGCATATTCAGCAACTTTATGGGAATAATGCTTTTCTTCATGGGGATTTAAATGAGGAAGTTTACATGGTTTTGCCTCCGGGGTTTTATTCTTCTGATTCTTCTTTGCTTTGTCGGCTGCAAAAATCACTTTATGTCCTTAAACAGGCTAGTAGGCAATGGTTTCAGAAATTGTCTTCTGCTCTTCTTTCCTATGGTTATGTTGCATCCAAGGTTGATCATTCTTTATTTGTTAAATTTTCTGGTTCTGGTTTTACTGCCCTATTGGTATATGAAGATGATATCCTTTTAATTGGGAATGATCTGTCTGAAATTACTACTGTGAAGCGCAATCTAGATCATCTTTTCAAAATCAAGGATCTTGGTTCGGTACGATATTTCCTTGGTCTTGAGATTGCTCGTAATAGTTCTGGAATGTATGTTTGCCAAAGAAAGTTTGTACTGGATTTGCTTACTGAAAACAGGTTACCTTGATTGCAAACCTACTTCTACTCCTATGGACAACAAAGTCAAGTTAAGTCTTAATTCTGGTACTCCCTTGTCTGATTTGTATTCCTACTGCAAGCTTGTTGGTCGGCTTCTCTACTTGACCACCACACGGCCAGATATTGCTTTTGTTACACAACAATTAAGTTAGTTTTTGGCAGCTCCTACTGATCTTCATCTCAAAGCCGCTCACAGAGTCCTTCGCTACCTGAAATCTACTCCTTCCAAGGGTTTGTTCTTCCCTTCTAATTCTGATTTTTCCTTGAAGGGGTTTAGTGATAGTGACTGGGCTGCTTGTCTTGACTCTAGACGATCTATTACTGGTTATTGTATCTTTTTAGATCATGCTCTTATTTCCTGGAAATCTAAGAAGCAAAGTACTGTTTCTATGTCTTCTTGTGAAGCTGAGTATCGTGCACTTGCTATGACCTCTTGTGATATTCAATGGCTTTTATATTTGTTAGATGATCTTCATATTTCTCGGTCACAGCCTGCTATGTAATATTGTGACAACCAATCAGCTCTTCAACTTGCCTCCAATCCTACCTTTCATGCTCGCACCAAGCATATTGAGTTGGACTGTCATCTTATTCGTGATAAAGTTCAGCAGGGCATCATTTGGTTATTACCTATTCGTTCTCACAATCAACTTGCTGATCCTTTTACTAAACCACTTAGTATTGGCCCATTTCATTCTCTTGTTTCTAAGCTGGGCATGATTGATATCCATGCTCCAACTTATGGGGGGCTGACAGAGTGTAATAAAGAAAATGGATAGATAATTAATATTTCATTTGTTAATTGTATTTAACTTAGTTAGAGTTTGTTTGTTATATTGCAATTTAGTTGTAACTGATTAATGGGACCCACTTGTAATTAGAGACTTACTGACTTGTATAAGGCAGTGTATACTGTACAGAATAATTCAATTCAGATTTCTTTTCCTCAGTTTCATTTTTCTCTCAAACTTTCCCTTTCCCTCTTCCCGATAGCTCACGATCTCTGATCATTTTGCATCTGATCTGAAATCATCTCACAGCGTGCACATATACTCCTTCGGTTTTCCATATCTCATTCGACCCACATACTTTCTACAAATGCTATTTCTTTCGGCCCAAACCATTTTGGGCAGAACCTTCAGTGTTATGTTATTCATTCTCATTTGTTATTTCTTTCGGCCAACACCAAAACGCAGAACATTATAGACACATTTTTGGACTGAAACACGTAATACTGAGACAGCAGATACGCACCATTCCCTCTTGCAACAGTAGCGGCCACGCTATCCCTCCACCATGCCTCTCAAGCCCAGTACTTCTTAGCGTTTTAGCAGCTATATACTCCCTGATTGTAATCGTTTGGACAAAACACTGTGAGAGGGAGAAAGATAAAATACAAACGCAGAGTGAAACCAAGAAGAAGGAAAGTGAAGGCATAAGGTTCGATCGGTGGCAAGAAAGTTTGAGCTTTGCACAAGGTAAGCTTTCAACCATGTTTACATGGTTTAGGCCATACATGTAGATCTCTGTTTTTAGGAGTTAAAACTGAAAGCTGGAATATTACCAAGAGGGGGGGTGAATTGGTATTATAAAATTTTCTTGCTAGTAAGGAAAAACAAAAGAAACAAGGGAAGAAGAAGGAGATGGACACAAGGCAATTTATATTGGTTCGGTCCTAATCCTTGACCTACGTCCAGTCCCCAGACACACTCCGGGATTTCACTAACTTTAGTTCAAATGATTACACACTCTGTAACACTCGGAGCAATTCCTCTCTTTTGAATTACACTCCCCCTTACAAGTTGCAATCAAATGACCCAATCTCAAAGTCCCAATACTCTGAGATTCTTACAAGAAATAGTAGTAGATGAATAACTCTCTCTAAGAGAAAATAATCAGAAGCTCTGAAGAACAATATATGACACAGACTCTGCTGGAAGTATTCGAAAGTATTGGCGGAAGTATTCGAAAGTATTAGCAGAAGTATTTAGAAATTGTCTCACAAGAGCTTAGCAGAACTAATCTCTTGAAAGTATATTTCTGTTTTCTGAGTGATTTCTTTGCTGTGTACTTGTGTGTTGAGAGCAGCTGACCCTTCCTCTATTTATACAAGTTGTAGATGACCGTTGGAGCTTCATTTCTTTGAATTCAAAGCCATTCCATGATTGCTGCAGAATCCGATTTCCTTCTGTTTGAAGAATTTGGAAGTTTGATGATGATCATAATGGCAATAATGATTTCGTTTTGCTGTGCATAATTTCTACGCGTCTGTTCTTCAACATTTCTGTTGCATTTTGAATATTCATTCCATTTTTGCAGAAGCACTTCTGAAAACGCGTGAATCCTATTGCCCAATCTGTTACCTCATTATCCTGCACTTAAATATCAGTAATTGCAATTCTATATGGTCAATGGTTAGGAATCAAATCATTAAAGACTGAATCAATTTGAATTAAATAACAAAATCATCATCGAGCTTTCGACAGAGCGTCTTTGGTTTTCTGCGTCAATACTCGAGTATGTGAATTATCATACTCGGGTATAACTTATCCTGCGTGAGTGTCCACTTTCGAAGATCATAACTTCCTGGTATGAACTCCAAAATTATCATATTATATATCCATGGAAAGCCCTTGATGTCTACTTTCGTATGGCACCGATTTGAGCTTCATTGGATTTCTATTTTGGGAGATATACCTAAAACAATGAGGCATGGTCAGCAGTGTGACGGTGATGTCACTTTCATCTTAAACAATTCATAGCTCTCTAATATGACCTCCTTTGGACTTGAATCTTGTGCGACTAGAACCTTTTGGATGTCTAGTTTCTAACAAAATTGGTTTCACCTTAATCCGATCTCTGGTTGGGGAGATATTGTCGATTTACCAAAGGTCGCCCGAAGCTGAACGTAGAACAGAGCTGAACAGAGTGATGTACTCGAGTATTGTTAATCCATACTCGGGTATTGTCGGGATTTAAGCACAGAAGCACCAGTTTATGTACCATACTCGAGTATATAAGTGACATACTCGAGTATTGAAGTCTCATACTCAACAATTGAAGCACGATACTCGAGAATGGATGTTGGATACTCGGGTATTGACGGGAATTCGAGGCAATTCATCTTGAAGCTCGTTTTTTATCATTTTAACTCCAAATTGAGTCATTCTAACTTCCATCTTCTCCATATCAACATTACATCTACATTAAATATAAGAATCAGTCAAAGTATAAGATAAATGTAGTATTCAACCTTGAGTAAATTTTGCTCTTAAGAATGACATCTATATAAGACATCATCAAAACTAATCAAAGCCAACAAAAACAAAGGAGATTTAGCATATTTCTCATGTTGGAGAATTCAAAACAGCCACACGAAAATCTTAAGAAATAAAAGAGGTTGCTGCTATATATATGTGTACATCATGAAACCAAAAAGAAAGCTGGTTGTTCTGTAGGTATATTGCTGAACACACACACACACATATTGCATTTGGGAAAATATAAGAAAACTTGTTGTCATGTATTTATATATATATCACTGGAAAAAAAAAACGTTGCTGTAGTGAAAACCGAGAGGAAACATTGTTGATATGTATATAAGTGCTATTCTTAAAACCAAAACTTTGCTGATATATATTATAAAGATGCTAATCTAGTTTTTTTCTTTCAAGTTGACCTGATTGTACAAAAATGTGCCTTGTAGAGAGCTATTCATGTTTAGGCCAATTAATTGAGGAAGAACTTGCTTTGGAAAATAATAGGATACTTGAGAATTTGCTTTCATGTATATGTGTGTGTGTATCACTACATTTGGAAATAATAGGAAAAGCTTGTCTTATGTAGGTATATATGTATGAAGCTGCATATGGAAAACAAATTGGAAAGAAACATGAGTTGCTGCATCACTGTGCTATACTTATAAATCAAAGCACGTCTTCTATTACTGGGACATTTATGGTTGTAAATTAGTGTAGTGAAATAGGACAGAATTTTCATGCCTCTAAAAAGTAACAGAGCAAACACTTGATTGGATTAGTGAATACTCAATCCCTGTTATTAGAAACTGTAAAATATTGAAAACCAAAATGGTACATATGTCTAAAGGGAATAAGTAATAAATAGAAAAAAATAATGATGATGATAATAATAATAATAAATAATATTATTATAAAGAATATTGGGGGTTAATAACCACTTTTAATCCTCTAAAAATAATTTGTGTAGTTAATTACTTTGCGACGCAAAAAATGAATAATGACAATGATGAACGTTTATAAACATATCTTAACACCTCTACTGATCCCAACACCTTCGGACGAATTAAGGATTCAAGCTCGATGTGGGTAATTGTTATCTTATTAGCTTGTATGTATGTATTCATGTATGATTGATCATGTTTGCTAGATAATTTACATGTTTGTTTTCTAGCTATGGATTGGGGCTGTGTGTCCTAAAGGGCTGTGGTCCTTGGTTGATAACAACAGTTTCGGTGCGACTTGTTTACTGTAAATTATTATGTGCCTAACACTAGTACAAAAAAGAGCTTTAAGACCGCCTTGTTTAGATCAGATTATTGAGGCTCTGGTCTTAAAAGTATGACTGGTGGCAGTTTTGTAAATATAAAGAAATTTTTAGACCAAATTATAGAGAATTAGGTTCAAAAAGTATGACCGGTGGTAGTTCCGTAAATATATAAAGAACTTTTTAGACCGGATTATAGAGGATGAGGTCTAAAAAATATGACCGGTGGCAGTTTCGTAAATATATATAAAAAAATTTAGACCGGACTTGTAAAATATGACGTCTTAAAAGTCTCCAGTGGCAATTTCATAAATATATAAAGAATTTTTTAGACCAGACTTGTAAAATATGAAGTCTTAAAAGTCTAAAATATGAGGTCTTAAAAGTAAGTTTTATAAGTCCGGTCTAAAAAGTATGACCGGTGGCAATTTTGTAAATGTAAAAAGAAGTCTTATTTTTAAGACCGGATGTTTAAAAAGTCCAGTTTAAAAGATGAATCTTCTATTTTCCCGCGCCGAAAATTGAATTTCGCACTCTGAACCTCTCTTCAACTTTGTAAATCTCGCCTCACACTCTCTTCAACCTCGTCTCAACTCATCTCAAGGACCTCGGTTACAAATTTTCTAACGCCGCGAAAATTGCTCTCGCCTCCTTTGCTCTTATGGTCTCTTGTTTTGGTTTTAGCTTCTCCAGGTTCGTAATTCTTGTGAAGGTAACACGCATTCCTCTTTTTTTTTAGCCAATGAATAAATCTTGACGCTTATTATTGATAGTAATATGCATATTTAAATATATGCAGGAAAAATTGGACCGTCTTGCTGCTAATTATTTCGGTCGTTTCAAAGTATACTATGTCCTGAATAAGGTTAGTTTCTAACTTGGCATATCATTTCAAAGAGAACTCAAGTTTTCATCCTTCATTGAATCTAGGATAGCTTACTTTGAATGATAAAATGATATGATCTGCAAGCCTCTAGAAGGATGGGACGATGGTGTTGGATTTGTATCAAATGAGATGATTCAAGCGCACTGTTCTCCTCTCTACACATGATATCAGGGTAGACAATAATCCTCTAAGCTAATCTCTTTAGATAGGTTCTTTGTGTTATCATAAAAGAAAAGGTTATTGATTAAGAGGATTCTTTGTGAAATTTGCAGATATTGAGGTGTGGCGCACCACCCATGAACAAGGCTATAACTACTCACATTGAAGCCCTTGGATATGACCATGATATGCTGCTCATCCCGACAAATTTCTGATTTCAAGTTTTTTTTTTTAAAGGAAAGGACTTTTAAGATCAAATGTTTTTCATATCCGGTCTTAAAAGTACTTTTAAGACCGGATGTGTTTTTACATCCGGTCTTAAAAGTCCCTTCTTCTTTTTTAAGGAAGGGACTTTTAAGATCAGATGTTTTTCATATATGGTCTTAAAAGTACTTTTAAGACCAAATGTGTTTTCATATCCGGTCTTAAAAGTTTTTTTTTTTTGTGATAGAAATAGAGTTTTAAAACCTAATGTTTTAAAAGTTCAGTCTCAAAAGTTCGACGTTTAAGACCTCATATTTTAAAGGTCTGGTCAAAAAAATATTTTTTTAAGACCAATTGCGCATCCGGTCTTAAAAGTTACAGACTTTTAAGACCGCCGAAACAAGACCGGTCGCAGATCTGGTCTTACGATACCTTTTTCGTCCGGTCTTAAAAGCCTTTTTTGTACCTGTGTAGACTGCATTATGTTGTCATTTATATTTCATACCTGCATATGAGGTTAACTGTTACCCCTAGGGTTCATTCATTTGAACTCCAGATAGCATGAAAGAAACAGGTAGTGGATTGGGTTCAAGAAGAAAGACGCAACTATAAGGGTTACAACAGAAGAAACTTTTGGAAAAATATAAGTAGATGGACTATATTATACCGTTTATCATTTGTCTATTTTTGGATTAATGTATTAACATCCCACTATGGGATAGATGTCGCTCACGGAAAGAATTATCCTCGCGTTTTCAACCAAGTTAATTTAAGAAACGTTTTATCCGCAATTAAGTCGTCCAAACTATTTTGATGCCCTGTGCGCTTAAACTCTGATAAATAAATGCATATTAAGGACGGGTGTTACAAAATTTGCATATGAAGGTGTTGGAGATAGAACTGATGACACCAAAGAATTACAAGCAATAAAAGACAAGGTTTGGACCTTCCATCTTGATAAACGAGTGTCCATCTTATCCAAAATGAATTGATATGAAAAATGAGTAACTCGGTGATGATGAATCAGGACATTGAGGTATATTTCCCCGGATCTAATGTACGAATGAATCCCAAAAAATTGCTAATCTCTTGCATTCAATTTTCATTAACGATTTGGAGGAAATCAAATTGAGAATTATCATTGTTAGATCCCAAGTGTTTTGATGATAACAAAAGGTTTAAAAAATTTAAAAGAGTTCAAAACAGAAAGCTAAAATATCTAACAAACAAACTACTCTCGAAAATAGACTTTTGATTCTCGAGAATGTATTTGGGATTCTCGAGAATATGTGTATGTCTCTCGAGAATGGTCTAGCTTATTCACTGAAAGAATTCAAGTTGTAAGTATAATTCTCGACAATCTGTTTCAATTCTCGAGAATGGAAGTAACTCTCGAGTATGGCTTATAGGCTCTCGAGAAACATTCAATGAAAGATTAAAGTTGCTTCTCAACGATTGATTCTCGAGAATAAGTATTAGATTCTCGAGAATGGAAGTAATGCTCGAGCACTGGCAAGAAGTACTCGAGAATGCTAAGTAAATATATATTGATCTAAATTGGCCTTCATGATTCTCGAGAATAGCAAGTTGATTCTTGAGAATAGCAGTGATTCTCGAGAATACTCAATGAATGATTAATTGCTTCCAAGAACAAGATTCTCGAGTATGCCAACCTGATTCTCGAGAATAGAAGCAATTCTTGAGAACTCATTTAAGATTCTCGAGAATGCTAAGTGAATAAAACATGATGGTCAAATACTTCCTATTACAAGATTCTCGAGAATGCCTAATTGATTTTCGAGAATGGCAGCAATTCTCGAGAATGGAGTACCAATTCTTGAGAATACCTTGCTTCTACGGAAATTGATTAGCGCCTGATTCTCGAGTATGATGATCCAATTCTCGAGAATGTCTTCATTGAACCTTCACGATATAAGCTTCTGACCATAGGATTCTCGAGAATGAGATGAACAATTCTCGAGAACCCCTTCAGGTTTGTCTTTCCAACTTTCGATTTCTAACTTGATTCTCGAGAATGCTTAGAACAATTCTCGAGAATGCCTTTCTGAAAAACTTGCGATAAATTAATACTGTTTGAATCGCTTCTGGAAATTAGTGGGTTATATTCAAATGTTTATTAATCATCTTCAAACTCACTTATATCATATCTAACACTCTCTGGTTGAGTTTTAACGTGATTAACCAGGTTATATTTGAATTCAAGTGAAAAGCAATCCAACGTGGCAGTGCATTAAATACAAGTCAGAGAAACAGAGCAACATTAGGAATAAGCAATCACATTAGACGAAGACATTCTTTCGAGGAACACTTATTCCAGCTTGCTTCTGATTATCTCTCTGCACAAGGTCGTTACAGCCGAAGAGCATTTAATGAAGTAACGTTCAAATACTCCTCGTCATTCTGCTTCTGTGTCTAATGGAAATACAGAGAGTCATAACGGCTATTTCTTGGAGTCTCTCAACAGGATTAATGACGTTCACTATAAAAGGCCATCGCATTCAATTTCGCCACCTACCAAAACATCTTGCGCATTCAATTTGAGTCAATTTGCATTTATTGTTTCAACTGTCATATTTATATCTTTGGATATTCTAGCACTTCAGTGATTATCGTTTATCTACTCAGTGAGGAGTTTCTGTCACTTAAACATTTATTTGATTATAGTTTAACTTAAGGTTGTACGTTTGCAACCAGTAAGGGGGAGTGAGTCCAAGAGTGATAGGATCATCCTCGTGTTGTAATCACATTTTGAAAAAGATTAGTGAAAATCCCAAGGTGTGCTTGGGGACTAGACGTAGGTCAAAGTGTTTGGCCGAAGCAGTATAAATCGCTCTGTGTTCATTTACTATCTCTGTTTAAATTATGTATCCGTGTGTGTCATCAAAAAAGAATTTGAGATCACCTATTCACCCCCCTCTAGGTGATATTCCACTTTCAATCATTTTTACTTTCTCCCTCGACACCGCGCAATCATCAAGACAAGCTTTAATCAATACAGCTTGATCAAAGGATGCTTTCGCAGAAAAAATTAGATGATCTCCAAATAATAGATGAGAAATAGGTATACCTTTCTTTTTTTAGCCTAAAAGGTAAACATTGTTAACAATCAACCTCCAATTGGATCATATGAGCAAGTCGTTCCATGACAATAACAAATAAATATGGAGATAATGGATCCCAATGTTGTAAACCACGTGTAGGCTAGAAATTTTCCCTCGTCCGTCCATTCCACCATAATTGCATGTTACCTAAACAAAACAAGAATTAATAATCTGGATCAAATTATCAAGAATATTAAGCTCTCACAGACAACATGAAAGAAAAAAGACCATTTAACTCGGTCATATGCCTTCTCCAAATCAATCTCAATAGCCATATATCCCTTTCTTCCTTTTTTGACTCTCATTGAATGGAATATATGTTGTGCTAGAATAATATTATCGACCCTGCCTTCTCGATACAAAGATACACTAGTTTAGAGAAATAATAGAAGGCATCATAGCTCAAAATCTATTTGCAATCACTTTGGTCAAAATTTTGTAAATAACATTACATAAACTGATGGGGTGAAAATCCTGAATAGTTTCAAGATGCTTGATCTATGTGATTAAGACAATGTTAGTGCCGTTAATTTCCTAAATATCATACAAGCATGAATATAAATGCTAAATAGTATCAACCACTAAAGTCCCTACTCCATCAGGCTCGGGTGCCTTAAGGGAGCCCATAGCGAATAAGGCTTGCTTTATTTCTAAAGCAGTAATCTCCTTACCCAAGCCTAAAAGCAAACACTCCTTTAGTTCAAGAAATCCATTTCCAAAAATCACTCCATCATTCACAAGCCCATCATCAATATAAAGCGATTTAAAAAAGTAATTCCCCATATGCACAATATCATTTTGATCATAGGTTCATTCCCCATCTTCTTTCCTCAGGGCTTTTGCATTGTTAACTAGTCTCCTGTTGTTGGTCATAGAATGGAAAAATCCAATATTTTTATCTCCATCCATGTACCGACTTCACTGAGATCTTTGCAACCACATCACTTCCTCCTCAACTAGCGTCTTCTTGAGTTCTTCCAATAGCTTGAATTTTTCATTTTTCAGAGTAGAATTCAACCACCAGCTTCTTGTTTATGATTTCCATTTGATGAAGTAGGGAACTCTTTCTTTTGTTGATATTTTCCAAAGACGTCATGATTCCACTACTTCACATTTCTAGTAAAATGCTCCATATTTTCTTCCTTGTTCCTCAAATTAAGACATAAATTCTTAACATGGTTCGAGAATGATTCATGAGAAACCCAAGGTGCAAGGAACTGAAAAAGGTCTTACACCATTGTTAACACTCTTGCTACCATTTAAACGAAGAAGAAGAGGGTAGTGATCAAATTTTAAACTCAACAAGTGAGCCACTATAGCATGCAAAAACATTTCAAACCAACCTGGATTAACTAATACCCATCCAATTTACTGTAACTTTGCCCCTCCTCTAAGTAAACTTTGGACTGTAAAAGTCAAGATTGACTAGATCATGGTCCAAGACCCAATAATGAAAGGGATGATCTGTAGGGATATATCATCTTCCTCTTGTAACTCATTCATCATCTCCCAACATGACATTAAAATCACCACAGAAACACCATCTACTATATCCAAGATTCGCTATTTCTGATAGATATTGCCATAATAAGACTTGCCTCTTACTTGCTTACACTACTACAAAAAACCCAAAAAAGTCTTAAATAAGACTCAATTAACGTCATTTTTTAGAGGGACGTCTTGGAGCGAGACGTCAAAAATTTTGACTTTTGGCGTCCTACTAAAAATTCAGGACACCTTATGTAAGGGGTCCTAAACTTTATTCAAGACGCCTTATGTAAGGCGTCCTAAACTTTATTCAGGACGCCTTATGTAAGGCGTCCTAAACTTTATTTAGGACGCCTTACATAAGGCGTCTTGAATAAAAAATCAGGACGCCTTATTGCTTTAAAAAAAAAAAATTAAACCGCAAACCCGAAGACTTGCCGCGCGTGGGGGAAGAACGCAAAGGACTCACAAAACTGGAACAAAAAACAGAGAGACGGAGACGGTGCAGATTAAGAGGTTTTGTGTGCCCTAAATATGATCTGGAACAACACAACAATAGATCTGGAACAACAAAACAACAGATTTGGATCAACAAAACAGTAGATCAGGAACAACAAAACAGCAGATCTGGAACAACAAAACAGATCTATGGCCGCCGTCGTGGAAGGAACTGTGTGCCCTAAATATGCAGATTAAGAGGTTCAGAGAAGGAAGAGCCATAAGGAAGATCAATTAGCTCAAAAAATCAAAAAAAAAGAGGCGCAGATCCAAACCTGAACACAGAGAATTGACAGTGGCTGAGAAGATTGCAGCAGTTGGCAGAGGCGGCGTCGGCAAGGTTGGTGCTGGTGACGGTGACGTTGATGGCGACGCCGTGGGAGCTTCCAGAGAGAGAGAGAGAGAGAGAGAGGCACTGGAGCATAAAAGGTGAAGGAAAAAAAAATTTGAGAGGAGTACGCGTGACTGAGGGTGAGAGAATAAAAAGTCACCTTTTTATTGAGTCACGCGGGGAACCTGAAAATTGAAACTGAAATTAGGCGTCTTGATTTCTATGTTAGGACGTTTAAATTTTAATTTAGGCGTCCTGATTATTTTTAAGGACGCCTAAAATCTACTTTTGACAAAAAAATATCTTAAGTTGTGGCGAATATTACATTTTAGGCATCCTAAAATATATTTAGGACATCAAAAAAACTTTTAGACGTCCTAAATTAATATTTGGGTTGTCTAAAGTCTACATTTTATTTTAGGCGTCCCAAAATATATTTAGGACGTCAAAAAAAACTTTTAGGCGTCCTAAATTAATATTTGGCTTGCCTAAAGTCTAAAAGTCAAGTAATTTACAACATTAATCAATTTTCAAGAATTTTCCTGTGCCAAAAAAAGCATAAATGGTGTCAAATATTACATTTTAGGCGTCCTAAAATATATTTAGGACGTCAAAAAAATTTTTTAGGTGTCCTAAATTAATATTTGTGTTGTCTAAAGTCTCAAAGTCAAGTAATTTACAACATTAATCAATTTTCAAATATTCTCCTGCGCCAAAAAATCGTAAATGGCATCTAATATTACATTTTAATTGTCCTAAAATATATTTAGGACATAAAAAAAAACCTTTCAGGCGTCCTAAATTAATATTTGGGTTGTCTAAAGTCTGAAAATCAAGTAATTTACAATATTAATCAATTTTCAAGAATTTTCCTGCGCCAAAAAATCCTAAATAGTGTCAAATATTACATTTTAGGCGTCCTAAAATATAGCTAGGACGTCAAAAAAAAAATTGTAGGCATCCTAAATTAATATTTGGGTTGTCTAAAGTCTCCAAAAAAATCCTAAATGACGCCAAATAGTACATTTTAGGCGTCCTAAAATATATTTGGGACGTCAAAAAATATTTTAGGCATCTTAAATTAATATTTGGGTTTTCTAAAGTTTCAAAGTCAAGTAAATAATTACGACAATGCCACCGCGTTCACTTTTTACTTCCTTTTTTAGAAAAAAAGGATGTCTTTTAGGGTAGTAATATCCATATTTTGTAGTAGTGTTATGGACTACAATAAACTATCGACAAAGCCCACTTCTCTAGGGTTCCATCTTTCATCATCCCATGAAGAACTTGTTTATCCTTTATCGATACTTTAAAATTAACATTGTTCCGCCAAAGGCGCCATATACCTCCAATGAACCTTCAATCTCTATAACCTCCACATTATCAAAGCCACACCTTTTAGCCAAACAAATAGCCTTATCACTTTTTTAATGTGGCTCTAAAATGGCTTTGAAATCTAGCGTATACTTCTGTCTTAACCCAAGTAAAATCTGCGCAAAAGTCTTACCCCAGAACCTCTAGAATTCTAAATAAGTAGATTAATCATAATAAAATGTCTAAAATATAGTAATTTGATTAATATCGAGCTCAAGCTGTGTGAACCACATGCTCCAAGATATGCCCATTATGATTGACTTCCTCTAGATTGTTTGAAAGAGGATTTGACCAAATACCATACTAAGCCTCATATATATTTTTTTTTTGATAACAAAGAAGGCAAAGCCAAAATACAAGATAAATTACATCATAGGGGAAATCAATCCCAAACACTCATGATCCACCCAACCCCTCAAAACTAAGCCTCATATTGTGTGCCTAGGTCTAGACGATCATCATCCTCACTCATGTCCCCCTTTATGGGCTACAAAACCTAGACATGGTAATTGGGCTTCTCGACTGGATTAGAAGGCCCAACAACAATCTCCATGGTCCTATCATCTACTTCTCCTACTACCTTGGGCTTCCCTCACACCCACGATACTCTTATCATCCACTCTCTCATCATTCTTCATTGTCGTCATCTAGACTGTTAAATTTTTGATCCAATGATCCAGAGAGATTTCCAAAAAACCGCGTGCGGTATTGGGAGCGGTTTTTCAGAAATTTCCTCTGAATCATTAGATCAAAAATTGGATGATCCTGACGACAATAAAACATAATGAGAGGGGCGAAAATTGGAGAAACCGGATGGTATTCCATCACTTCTTTATCGCCAAAACGAAGTCATGTCCGCGTGTATATGATATTTTATTAGAGCAGTAAGTGATATTTTTTTTTTTTTTGATAACAGCTGTAAGTGATATTTTATTAAGACAGGAAAGGGATTACATCACTGTGAAGTGTGAACCCAAATGTGGCCGTTCAGCAGAAAAGGGCCTTCTGGGTTTTCATCGTCTTCCACGGCGGAGCAGGTGACTGAAGGAATCAATGGGAATGGCCTTACTGCAATTGTCACAGGTCATCATTATATGTACTTTTGGTAGAACTGGGATGGGATTCTTCGTCATTTTTGGTCTTTTTTTTTTTTTCAAGATTTCGTGCTCACAGTAGAGGTGGTTACTTTGGGCTATTTTCTTTTTGATCCCACGATGAGGAATCAGTTTTATCTATAGAGAAATGTGTGATTGTCACAGTGCTTCAATTTTGGAAGAGAATGAAAACGCAAATCTTCTTCATTCTTACTTTGGCCTCTTCATATAGTTCTGCCTCACCGTCTATATATTGCTATTTTTGGGTGATTTTTACTTTACCCAAGGCTCCAGAACTGGTTAATTTTTTGAACGTTGACTTTTTGTTGATGCTGCCCTAATCATGCGATTCATGCCTATTCATAAAATCCACATTTAGTCGCGTAGGCGTAGTGAGGAGTGTAATACGCAACAGTCTAGCATCAAATTTAAACAGGCCTTATTTTTTTAAGGGGGAAAAATCTTTGATGAGTCACATATCCGTGCTTTTGAGGAAGTTTCAAAACTGACGATGACTAGGGCTTTGGGAGTTTATTCATTATATTGTAGCACTTGAATTTAGAACTGAGTGAATGCAGGGACAGTAGTCAGATTGTTTGCTTGGGCATAACCTGATCGCCACCTGTTTCAAACATCTGGTGATGGCAGTGAATTAAGAGTTCACATGGATGCAGAAATCTCTGGGTGTTAAGAATTGCTGACAGATTCTATTCACAAATCAGAAACCCAGAAATAATTTTTATTCATTTTCTTCTTGATTTTCCGTGCATTCTAATTAGAAGATGACTATATGCATGTTTTCAAATCACATGTGCCCATTAATTGCGTATTTATTGTTGTTTGTGGACATTGTGATAATATTAACAGGAGCATCCAGTGGCATTGGGACAGAGAGTACACGTGTTCTTGCTTTGCGTGGTGTCCATGTGATTATGGCTGTGAGGAATATGGCTGCTAGTAAAGATGTGAAAGAAGCTATAATTAAGGAGATACCCACAGCTAAAGTTGATGCCATGGAATTAGATCTTAGTTCAATGGCATCTGTCCGGAAATTTGCAGCAGAGTATAAATCCTCTGGTCTTCCATTGAACATCCTCGTGTAAGACCAGGAAATGGGCTGGAGTGACATAATTTTCTAATTTTTGTGTGTGTGTGTGTCTGTAATAGATGTTTTTAATGCATTTTTCAGTCTTTGAATGAAATGGAAATATTTTAATGCCTTGTTTGTTTGTTGTAATTGTAAGAAACAATGCAGGGATCATGGCTACCCCTTACATGCTGTCCAAAGACAACATTGAACTACAGTTTGCCACAAATCATTTGGGTACGTGAGAAATGCTTCCTTTTTCCTTTTTGTTTGTATATATTATCTTACTCTTTTTTAATATTAAATGTAACTATTGTTCAAAATTGATTTGGAAATCTTAGCAATGATATACTAATGCTTCCAAATCTCCATTTTTTCTCCTTAAGTTTTCCAGTCTGAGGGGTAGGCCCCTAACATTAAAAGGGGTCTGAATACAGTCTTAAGGCATGTGATTTATTTATTTCTAATTCAAATTCTTAGAAAGTTAAGGAAAAGAGGTGATTGATGCTATAGCAGCAAAGACAAAGAAACTTCTGTCTTGTCCCTTTCTTTTGATGTTTTAAATACATGAAATCTATGCATATCTTTTCCGCATCAATCATTCATCTCGACTTGTAAAATGGGGTTGCTGTTTATTTAGAATGACAAAAATTTACTTTACATTCTTGAACATGCTGTGTTAGAACATTTGGAACTTATATTCTAATGTTTTGAATTTTATGTAATCTCATAGGTCATTTTCTTTTGACAAATCTTTTGTTGGATACTATGAAGAAAACTGCAAGTAAAAGCAAGAAACAAGGAAGAATTGTTAACGTCTCTTCAGAGGCCCACCGATTTGCTTACCGCGAAGGAATTCGTTTCGATAAAATCAATGACCAGTCAAGGTAAGAAACAACAAATCCTAGCAATGATAAATGATGCTGGATTTTGGTTTATGATTGGTCATTGGTGTGGCACTTCAGATAGTTTTTTTTCACGTTGAATGAAAGGCCATATGATTGTTTATCTTGAATTCTTGACCAAGCTATTTGACTCAGACCTGTTC
The DNA here is from genome assembly GCA_025563575.1 of Acacia pycnantha. Taxonomy (NCBI): domain Eukaryota; kingdom Viridiplantae; phylum Streptophyta; class Magnoliopsida; order Fabales; family Fabaceae; genus Acacia; species Acacia pycnantha. The sequence goes on from JAMWYP010000142.1 coordinate 780,906, forward strand.
TAAAAAAGTTGAGGCATTTCAAATTGTTTGTTGACATGGACAAAGTCAAGGAAAACCTCTCAAATTATGAAAGGCCATATGATTGTTTATCTTGAATTCTTGACCAAGCAAATTGTTATGGTTAATACTTAATACCATAGAAGTGAGAAATAGAGATAGAAGAGAGACACACTAGGCAGAATAGAAGAAGAAGAAGAGAGCTCGGTACACTCTCACACAGGTTCTGTATAATGCACAATCTGATCTGTCTTTACAGCAATGGAGGAGTAGGCTATTTATAATACTATAGCCTCCCTCAAGTCACTAACTAACGGCTAATTTAGGATAATGACTAATTACCCTACTAACTATCTTGTTTACATTTAGGTCCCTAGTTCTATCTTACAATTAGGTCCCTAAATACAGGATTATATGGTTCCATATCAGTGCCCCTTGAAAGAACCCTTATCCTCAAGAGTTTGGCAATGGAAACTCTGGAAACTGATTTTTCAGATTAAACAAGGAAATCCATGTAGCCTCTTCCTCTAGATATCCTTGTCATTGTACCAAAACTTATGTAATTATTTGGCGCTTCTTTCTACCAATGTGCTGGGATAAAACTTGCTGAGGATATAAGGAATTTGGGACTTCCGGTCAATCAGTAGGAGGATGTCTCTGTTTTACACTTGGATCTGGACATAGTTTCAGCGAAGAGACATGGAAAGTAGAATGAATTCTAGTTTTTGGAGGCAAGTCCGATTTGTATGCCACAGTGGCATACAATTGGCATTGCCAATGCCACATTGCCACTGGTCCTTTCTTTTCCAGCACCCTATATGGACCAAAGAACTGAGGAACTAATATCTGATTGCTTCTCGTGGCTGCAGAAATTTGTCAGTAGGGTTGCAGCTTTAAAAACACCCACTGTCCTACTTCAAAATCCCTATTAGACCTTTTCAAATCAGCCTTTTGCTTCATGTTAGTGGCTGACCTATGCAAATGATGCTTCAAAACTGCAATAATCTTTTCTCTAGCTGCAAAACTCCTATCTACAGCCTCCACTATAGCTGTCTGAGGCACATAAGGAACATAAACAGAAGGTTTCTAGCCATACAAAAGCTCATGAGGAGTGGCCTTTGTAGAAGTATGAAAATTGTTGTTATACCACCATTCCGCCAAAGATAACCATTGACTCCATTCCTTAGGAACTTCCCAACACATACACCTCAAGTAAGATTCCAAACACCTATTAAGGACTTTGGTTTGGCCATAACTTTGAGGATGGTAAGCAGATGAAAAACTTTGTTGCACTTTGAGAACCTTAAGAAACTCCTTCCAAAAATTACTAAGAAAAAGAGGATCTTTATCACTTACAATTTCCACCAGAGCACCATGCAACTTGTAAACTTTATCCAAGAAAGCTTGTGCAAGTGTAGAAGCTGAATATGGATGAGAAAGAGGGATAAAATGAGCATATTTACTCATTCTATCAACAATTACCCAAATCACTTCTTTACCTCCAAATTTAGGCAACCCTTCTATGAAGTTCATTGATATGCTTTCTCATACTTCACTTGGAATCGGTAGTGTATTCAACAACCCAGGTGCAACAACGGTTTCATACTTACATCTAGCTCAAGTACCGCTACCCTTAACAAAGTCTTCAACATCGTTATGAAGATATTTCCTCCAAAACAATCCCTTAACCTTGTAGTAAGTCCCTTGGATGCTTGAATGGCCTCCTTGATGACTAGCATGAAGCCATTCCAGCAGCTTGCTTTTCAATTCAGCAACATCAACAACCAAACGGTTGTTTTTCCTCAAATAAATGTCATCCCATGAATACCTTTGAAACACCACATCTTTATCTCTTACTTCAGCTAGGATAGCTGCAATTTCTGGATCTGTTTCCCAACTTCTCTGAATATCTTCCATTAATTCAGAAGTATTATCCAAAGAAATCTGCAATATTTGAGACCCATGCAACCTTGACAAAGCATCAGCCACTGTGTTATCATTTCCCTTTTTATATTGAATCTCATAGTCATACGCTAAAAGTTTTGCTATCCAATACATCTGAAATGTTTTTCAGTTTCTGTCCCACTAGATTTTTTAGACTTTGCTGATCTATCCTAATAATGAATTTACTGCGCTCCATATATTGGTGCCAATACTTTACTGTTTGCACCATGGCTAACAATTCTTTTTCATATATAGAAAGACTCAAGTGTTTAGGGGCTAGAGCTTACTGAAATAAGGCTATGGCTGCCCTTGTTGCATCAACACAGCACAAATTCCTCCACAACATGCATCAGTTTCAACTATAAAGTCCTTGGAGAAATCTGGCTGCGCTAAAACTGGTGCTAAAATCAGAACCTTTTTCAAGTTTTAAAAGGCTTCAGCTGCTGTTTTTGACCATTTAAAGGCATCGTTTCGCAATAAAAGTGTAAGAGCCTTTGCTATAGACCCATACCTTTGAATAAACCTTTGATAGTACCCAGCCAAGCCAAGGAAAGCTCTCAACTATTTTGCTGTCTTAGGTTCAGGCCAATTAACAACAGCCTGAATTTTCTTTAGATCTGTAGCTACCTTACCTTCACTAATGATATGACCAAGGTACTCCACACTCTTGGCAGCAAAGGTACACTTGTTCCTTTTGACAAAATACTGATTATCTTGTAATATTCTCATCACTTCTTCAAGATGTTGAGCATGTTCTGCAATGGTAGCACTATAAATCAAAATGTCATTAAAGAGAACAAGGACAAACTTCCTTAGGAGAGGCCTAAAAATATCATTCATAACTCCCTGAAAAGTGGCTGGAGCATTGGTCAATCTAAATGGCATGACTAGCCACTCAAAAGTGCCCAGAATGAGTCTTAAATGCTGTTTTGTAACAATCTTCTGGCCTCATCCTGATTTGGTGGTAACCAGCCCTCGAATCAAATTTTGTAAACCATCTAACATGTAATTCATCAAGAAAATCCTCTACTAAAGGAATAGGGTACTGTTTTTTCACTGTTTTCTTTTTTAACTCACGAAAATCAATACACATTCTCCAAGTTCCATCTTTTTTCTTAACCAATACAATAGGGGCTGAAAAGGGACAAAAACTTTCTTGGATAACCCCTGTTTGTAGCAATTCTGAAACTTGTTTCTCAATAACATCCTTCTGAGCTACTGAATATCGATAAGGTTTCAGGCTAATGGGGTTCGTTCCTTCTTGGAGCACAATGGGATGATTATGGCCTGGCCTTAGAGGAGGGAGCCCTATCGGCTCATCAAATAACCCTTCAAACCTTTCAAGAGATCGCTGGACTTTTGAAGGCAATTCTGATAATTCTGTAGAACATCCTTGTGGCCCTTTGGTTAAGGGTTGGAACATCTAAACTAAGTACATTTGGGGTTCAGTAAGTATGTTGAACCCTAATCTTGTAGAAGGAACCACTTGTAGAGAATTTGTAGGGCTTGCTTGTAGCTCACACAACTTGCCCTTGTACCAGAATTGCATAGAGAGTTTCTCATATTCCTTGAAAGCACTCTTGATCGATTTCAGCCATGATAATCTTAATACAATATGGAATTTATGCAGTTTGATTATCCTAAGGTCACACACAATCCAAACTTGAATTTTCCACCTGAATCCATGCCAAACACCAAAGACTTGTAATCTCCTACCCCCAGCAACCGGAACTGCAGCAAGAGGAGCTTCTATTTCTTTCCATCCTAACCTGACAGCAAGATCGTAATCCATAAAATCATGGGTGCTGCCATTGTCAATCAAAATCTAAATGGTTCTTTTACCTACACTCCCTTGAATATGCATAGATTCATTTGTATCAACCCCATTTATGGCATGTAACGAAATTAAAGGGGCAAATTCATCCTCGCTTTCTGGTTTTGGCTCAATACTACTACTGTTTTCATTATCTTCAATCAGCTCCATGTACTACAATCTCATCCTTTGCCTTTGGGGACAATTGTGATTTCTGGAAAATTGCTCATGGAAATAGAAACAAATTTTTGGCGTGATATTCTGCTTCATCTTCAGCCAACAGAATTTTGTGAATTTTTCGAAGATTTCACTGTTGATTTTTCTGAAAAATTGGAACTTCTGACTAGGTTCACTGTATTTACTATTGGGTTTCTAGAATTTACCATAATATCCTTCTGGTGGGGCCCAGACTACTGGGTCATTGTTTTATTACTTCCAGCAGTCGTGGCAACATTCTACGAAGACACGGACAAGGAAGTTGATGAGTATCGGCTTGCTCGATCACCTAACGCCTTGGATTCCTTGTGATTAATAGCAAGTTCTTGGATTCTTGCTAGCCGTCATGCCTCACCAAGAGTTCTTGGATCAAACATGTGTACGGAGTCTGTGATTTTGTCCTTAAGTCCAGCAATGTATATATCGATCAAATACTCCTCTGTCAAATCCAGTTTCGCAGAAATGGCGTCAAATCTTGCGTTGAACTCAGCCAGTGTCCCTTTCTGACCCAATCTCGTCAGGTCTCCCATCGGCTTGTTAATGGGAAGGCCAAAAGTGTCTCACAACATCAAGACCCATCGAAGCCATCGTCACTTCTCAACTTCCGGTGTTAGGTCCATATGGAAGAAGCATTTGCATTTCAAAATCCAATTATCAATTTCTTGGCCTTGGAACTTTGGGAATTCCATCTTGGTGAACTGGGTTGGCGGATGATGTCCAACCCCCTACCTGTGACCATTTCCCAAGCCATTCCCACATTGCCGAGGTTGCTGATCACCATCATTGTTCTAGGCTTCCTGAACCAGCGCCCGTAATTCATCTTAGAACCCGCATAGGTATCTTGCAACTCATCTACTTTATTCAATTTCTGCATCTGTTCTTCAAGGGCCAAGATTCTATCTTCCATAGTTATTGCTAATCTTGAATGGGTTTGGACCATTCACCAATGTTTTGAGGAGAAAGAGGAAAACACAAAATCAAAGAGGGAGCTAGCCATGGAAGGACTGCTCTGATACCACTGTTATAGTTAATACCCTAGAATTGAGAAATAGAGATAGAAGAGAGACACAATAGGGCAGGATAGAAGATGAAGAAGAGAGCTCGGTACACTCTCACACAGGTTCTGTATAATGCACGATCTGATCTGTCTTTATAGCAAAGGAGGAGTAGGCTATTTATAATACTATAGCCTCCCTCAAGTCACTAACTAATGGCTAGTTTAGGATTAATGACTAATTACCCTACTAACTATCTAGTTTACATTTAGGTCCCTAGTTCTATTTTACTATTAGGTCCCTAAATATAAGATTATATGATTCCATAAGTATTCACCCTGTATGAAGGTGCATAATATTTTACATTACTATATATACCTGCTGATAATCTTACCGTAGACATCTGATTAAATTCTCCATATAGGATATCTGCTGATAAAACAGTCAGACTATAGATATTATTATATTGAATTGGTTATTATCTGTTGAATAGATAGGTGCAATGTATATGGGGTTGACATCTGATTTCCTTCGTGCAGCTATAGCAGTTGGTCTGCCTATGGGCAATCAAAGCTTGCAAATATTTTACATGCTAATGAACTTACAAGGCGTTTCAAGGTATGCTGACAGCTGGCTTAACTTGTGCAATTACATATACACATGTACTTTGAGGAAATAGTTTATAAATAGAAGGCCCTGCTTATATTCTGATATTACTTAAGACTAACAGATTTAGAATCAACTGTTTCTTCTGCCACATTCTCTATATTCTCTGTTTACTGTGTGGAATTGAAACTTTCCAAGGGTTACTAATGTCACAATTTTTTCAAAAAAAAAAATGTTTTTATTAGTGAAAGTGTTTTTTGTCTTGTGACTGACTGACACGACAATGGTCATAAGGCCATTTAGTCATCATTTTTGTTATATCTGCTTCTTTATACCTTTTTCGCTTAAGTAACTGTAAGATGGTCCTCTAATTTTAGTTTGTCAGCTGCCTGTAAAGTCTGATATATATTTGTTGCTTCTTGATCAGGAAGATGGCGTGGATATTAGTGCAAATTCTCTTCACCCTGGAGCAATTGCCACTAATCTTTACCGTCATATGACTGTTATCGAAGGTAAATACTACATTATATTTTTTATAGGGAGCATCATACATAAGTCACTTTTTCTTACCTAGTGCAATATGTTTCATTTGTTGAGATCTTTCTGATTAGCGAATTCCCTTTGAATTGTCAATTAAAGAAGCAAGTTATGTATTGAGAATCAGTTTATTAGTGATCTTTTGTCAACGTTATTTTGTTTGGATGGCCTTTAAAATGGGGCATGTGGTGAAGAGGGTATGTAATACATTCTAGTTAAGAGACTATGTGTGGGTACTTGTCTTAAAATAATTAGTTTTGTACCCATTTTGCTTCAAATGACAGCAGGAAAAAATATCTGATTCTGCCACCACTCAGCAGCAGTATTTTTTCTTTAAAGCTGTAGTCAAACACTAAATATAAAATAATTGTTTTTAGAAATTAAAAAATATAAAAACAAAGATAGAAAAATAACTGTGAACAAAGCAGCAGCTTTGTTCGGACAAGCTTGGCCAAAAAGCATTACAGCCAAACATTGTTTTCTTATTTTTTGATTTACAGCATCAATTTAACAGCGTTAAATTTTACATTTTAAAATGAAGATAACAGTTAATGACTTTCTGGGCGTGCTTCTTTTTATGCAGGCATAGTCAATGTGGTTGGGAAATTTGTGCTTAAAAATGTCCTACAGGTAAGTTAACATGATATTAAGTCTAGCTCCTTAAAAACTTATGACTCCACAGATGGGCAATTTCTCAAAGTTCATCCTTGACAGATTTTCATTCTATTTTGGTCCTTCTCAATTCAAATTACACTCAAACCACTTTATAAAAGGACCTCAATTTCTTATAAGAAAAAAATGGACCTCAATTCTGCTAATTACGTTCATGTGGCATCGTTAACTTCTCTTCATTGTCATTGACTTGTAGGGAGCAGCAACAACCTGTTATGTGGCATTACACCCACAGGTGGAGGGAGTTAGTGGGCAGTATTTCTCAGATAGTAATCTGGCAAATCCCACCCCACAGGCAAAGGACATGGAATTGGAAAGGAAGCTCTGGGATTTCAGTATGGACTTAACTAAATAGAACACATCTTTGGTAGTTGTTGATATGTAAAGGGGGAAAGAATAAAATACATATGATGCAATTCATATCTATAAGTATATTGTATATGATACCCTATAGGAATCCTAGAAACATAAAACGTTCAAAGTTCAAAAGAGGGATTATCATACCTACAATGCACCAGGATGCTTACAATCAACTGATCTCTGTAATGGTATAAACTGTAAACAAAGCTCCAACTTTTTTCATTTGAAAGGGGACCCATGCTTTTATTTTTGTTGTTAGCCTCTTACCCCTTGTTTTATTGTAATTTATTTTGTGTGTGGGAATTTTTCTGGTTTGTGGCTTGTTTGAGAGGTGGATTTCTTGAAACTCTAGTGTATCATACCCTGAATCTACTACGCATAACAAGTTTGGATCTTTCAGATTATTATAACTTCTTTGTGGGAAAGTGGTTTTGCATGAACCATTCGATTACTTTCTCACTCTGGACTCCTTCTCACTCTGGACTCATACAAGGGAGCCTAAACTAGCAATTGAGGTTGAGCTTTTATCAAGGTTATTAAACTTAGACAGACCACTGAATCGGTCTGGATGGTGGGTTAAAGGTCGGTGGGTTAGACCAGTCAAACCAGAGTTAACTCAGAGCCAGACCAGTGAAGAAGTGAATGTGACACCCCTCTGATATCCTGATAATTATCAGAGCAATAACGTGTAGCACAAATGGGATTATCAGAGTAGAAAGAGAAATAACATTAATGTAATGAAATAAAATTTTATTTGATTACAATACAAGTGTCCTAGGGGGTTTATATAAACATTGCAGATAGTGAAAAATTAAACTTTGTCATCCTTTGATTCTTTAGCATTCTCTTTGCTGGTCCAACTTCAAGCAACATCTGCGCAACACTTTTTCTAGTGCTCAATTGCCTACTGGTTGGTAGTGGAGGGTGAGATTCTAGGGAATCTTAGTAGCAAACAATACCAAACAATGCATGCAAGATAAATGCTAGTGTATGAAATGCTTGTCTTGCATAGGCTCATGCCAACATAATGATATTTCTACATATTCAATGTTTCATGCATCATACTCATGGTGATAGCATAATTAGAAAACATAGATTCATTCATTCAAATATGTTAAACATAGTCAAGCAAGCATAGCAGTCATGCATATACACCTAAGCAATTATATCAAATACATGTAAGTAGGGTAAATCCACTACCTTAAGGACTAATGTCCTTCCTTGGTTTCCTCTTTCACCAACCATCGGAGTTGTTTGAAGTACCTTCCCTTCTAATGGCCCTAAGGGTATAACCATATCTTTCCAACCATTGAAAATGAATGCTTAACAAAGTTGTCTTAACCTTACAACTTTTACCCATTAATTTTCATTTTCGGACTTGTACATTTTTCTTAGAGTTTTCATTGAAGTTTAAGAATTCATATTTAATTGTACAAAAATCCAATTGGGGTGGTTCTGAAGGCTATGTGACCCTTGATATGTCTAATTTCAAGCAAAAATACCATTTTCAGCCAGTCACATTCATAGTGTTCCCAAATTGACAAAACAATACCACTACCCTAGACTGAAATTCCAGAATCATGGGTCATTTTGAAACTCCAAATTATGTTCATCCAAAAATATCGTGTCCCTTAACATGTCTACTTTCAAAGAAAAATATCACCAGTGGCTAGAAAAATTCATACCATTCCCAGAATAATTAAATGTTGCTATTGTCCAGATTTAACTTTTCAGAAATGTAGGTTAGTTTGTAAAATTCGTAACTCCTTGTATAGAACTCTAAAAATTACAAACTACCTATCAAAATAAGGCTCTTTGTGTCTTCTTTGGATCTGGAAAGTATCGTGATTTTTGGATTTCATTCACTTAGTCAAAATTTGTCCACAAGTTTGTTGCCACTCAAAATCTTAAACTGGCAGTTTTACAGATTTTGGCTAACTCTATCATTTTATCTTTCAAATCACCTTCTAACTCATTATTTGACCCTTAAATATATTTTAAACCCTTTTTAGACATTTGGGAAGAACCTCCCCTTAGGGTTTGAGGTTTCCAAATCAAGGAGAAATTATCACAAATCACCAACAAATCCAAGAACACAACAATAAGGTCAAGAATCTCTCTTACCTTGGCTTTGTCTTGTGTTCTTGTAACCTTTCTCTTTCTCCTTAGCCCATTTGAGTTTCATCCAGGCCTCCAACAACACCATGCAAAGGTGTTTCAAGGGATTAGAAAGTAGCAAAAAGGAAGATCTAAAAGGAATCAAAACCATGTTGCTTAATTTGGGCTATTGCACGACTTTCAAGCAAAGTCTCATGAGGATGGAAACAAAAATTTTGTTAATCATTGTGGAAACCTATAACTCCTTACAGTTTTCATGATTTATTAACCTTGACTTATTAGACTAATTAGTTATTATTATTATATTCATTAATCCGTAACTCTTTATGGTACTTATGAGATATCGTAACACTTTATGATACTCATGAGTTTTAGGATTACTCGTTAAAACAACTATTGGGGATTAGAATTACTTGTTAAAAACAACCATTGGGGATTAGGATTACCTTAAATCACTCGAAGACAATGTTGTTGATGTCTACTAACATTGATCCACACAACTATCCCTCGATTGCAATGAGAACTCTTTCTCTTAATACCTCCCACTCATTGGATACTTGCTAGGAGATGGCAAGGTTAAGGTTTCGATTTTTTGTGTTTTTCTATTTTTCAAGAAGATGGTGGCTTCTCGAAATTAGGTTGAAGATAGGATGAACAAGATCGGATCTTTACCTTTCTTGGATGGCGCATCTTTCTCTACACCTTGATAGTTGGCCGAAAATCACAAGAGCTTGAGGCTCAATGAATTTCGGCCAACTCCCCTTTAAATAGCCTTGGTAGGCCAAAAAATTCCAAGACCTAATTGTCTTGTGTATTTCGGCACCATACTAAAAATAGGGTTTTAGATGATATGTCCATTATTTGGTGTTATCCAAATCATTAAGATAATGAATTAAATCCATATCTTGGTTATTTGATTGAATCAAAAATTCAAGATGATGGATTACATCCATATCTTTAATTAAAATTCAAGATTATAGATCATATCCATATCATTAATTTATGTCTTGAATTAAAATTTAAGATCATCTTTTTAATTCAATCTTTATTTATTATTTCTCCTATCCAATCTTTATTAGATCTCTGTGTGTGTGTATTAGATAATTCAAAATTATCTTTTATAACCTAACCTCTTAAATTTAAAATTCAAATTTAAATTTCAAACTTAAATTCAAAATTCAAAATTCAAAATCAAAATTCAACTTAGCCTAAGATCCCGTTTGATCTTCTAACACATTTGGGCATTTTTGTGGAGAAACTGATTTCCCACTAGGGGCTCAAATGTGGCATCATTTTACTATTGGACTTGGAGTCCCACTCCAACCCAATTACAAATTTACTCTTGATAAAGCCCAATAACAATTATTGGCCCAAGCTCGCTAATTTTAAGCAATCGGGAATAAACTGTGTGTGACCCATTAGGCCCAATCAGTCACTAACATAAATAATCTTGGACCAATTAAAACTCCTTTAACGGGCCCAAATTATCTAATGACCACATAAGATACTAGTAATACTTTGCCGCAGATAGAGTAATTGAGTTGATTAAGTGATTTTACCTTTCAAATTTGGATACCGTGCAAGCATCATCCCTCACAACAATATTCACATTTAGTCGAGAGAAAATATAGAGTATTATCTCTCTTGATTGACTAAATGTAGCTAATTTACAGAACTAAGAATCTTCTTATATTAACTCTATAACGGATCATGACTCTTCATGATCACTTACTGTGCACACAGACTCCCGAGTCAATTAGAAGCTATCTAAGCTCTAGCGATCTTGTGAATGACTAATCACTTGTAGGGGATTGTGAGTCCTCTTGTCATATCCATATATACTCATGTATTCGAGTTACACCTAAGAGTACACTATTCTCCCCACTTTCAGGAGGATAGAGTTGTACAATCAAAGTATAACCCTAGGACATAGTGTTCGATGACATCTGCAAGTCCAGGACAATTTGCATTACCAAACAATGAGAGAATTTTCATATCCAATGATACTCTCTACAAGTAGATGATGTCGCGTCAGTTTAGTGTTATATGTTCTCCAATAGATCTACCCATGACATTAGCTAAGGCATTACCATGCATGTATTCCATAAGGTCCCTACCTTGTATTTCTATACAAGTAGATGATGTCGTACTAGTCTTATTGAGATCGCCAAAGCCCTTTCTTGGTGATTCAAGACTAGGAACAAGCTTTAAGCAATAGATATTCAGTGTTCTCGGGTCCCCATGATCATGATCTCTATCAATACTCCTTGAGATTAACACATGTTCTATTCCTAGGTTTTTATCTTTAATCAAATATTTACCTTAAAATAAAGGCGAGTGTTGGTCGATTTCCTTGTGGCAAGTGAACCAGTTAAACAAGTAATAAAGTGAAAGTAGAGTTATCGTGCCACAAAGACTGTTGATACCAAAGATGATGTCGATTTCTTGTGACAGTTGTGTGAAGTGAAAGTATGGTTGGTTTGTTTGTTTTCGCTATTACTAATGACAATAAGTAAATTAGTGATCGGAAGTTGGAAGAAAGATATTAGTTTAAAAGTAGGCTGAGTTCGGATTTATTTCTAAGTTGCATTATTCCCCCAGTTTGCATGCAACGCATTGCTATAGCAATTATGCTACACAGCTTCCATAATGCTACAACAAAACCACATTTCACAACGTTATTCAGCTAACCCACCACTATCCTACACATAAGCGTCTGCATTCTGTAAGTACAGTCCTTGCTCTACTTCTCCCATATCCCTATGGTGATTTTCTAGTTTGGACTATTGATTTTAACCTAGGTGTTTTGGTTATGAGCAGTAGACCCATTCCTGTAGCCTACAGTTTAGGTCAAGCCTTGCACAGGCTCGCCCAACAAACACTATCTAACAGATGTCTAACCTCGACTCTTGTTCGGTAAGCCGAGGCTACTGATCTAGTCCTTAGCGGCCGCTAACCGACTATATATTAAATTACTATTAAACAAACTGAATGTATTAAATAAATAACTTATCAAACTAGGTTCATTCTACAACTTGGAATCCATCCTCACTCAGCCAATGGAAGTTTAGTTCATGACTGATGAAAGAAACGTAAAACAGAGTAATGTAGAACAACCCATGGAAAGATTTACGAAAATAAAATAAAAGAAGAAAATAGGGAAGCTCGTCGAAATGATCGATGGCATAGGGGACATCCTGTCACGTGACGTCTTTACGTCTTCTACAATCCATCTAGCTCTAGGGAAGAATTGGGTCTCGTCTGCAGTTCTCTCGATCAGTAGTTCTCTTGTTTGTTTTGTGTGAGTCCAGTCAGATTGAAATTGTACTGACTGCTCTGACTCTCACGACTTCGATGACCTTTTAGGTTTAGCCACACTTTGAAAGCCGGAATATTACCAAGAGGGGGGGTGAATTGGGGATATTAAATTTTCTTGCAAGTTAAACAAAAATAGCAAAGGAGGAAGAAGGAGATGGACACAAGGCAATTTATACTGGTTCGGTCCTAATCCTTGACCTACGTCCAGTCCCAGCACACACTCGGGATTCTACTATCTTTCAAGAACAATTACACACTTTGTAAACGAAGGATGGTCCTCTCACTCTCGACTCCACTCCCCTTACAAGTTGTAATTGATACACCCGCTTGATTACACACTTTGTAACTCTTGGAGCAATTCCTCTCTTTTGAATAACACTCCCCTTACAAGTTGCAATCAAATGACCCGAGTCTCAAAGTCCCAATACTTTGAGTTCCTTACAAGAAATAACAATAGATGAATGACTCTCTCTAAGAGCGAGATAAACATAAGCACCGAAGAACAATATGTGACACTGCCTTAGAAAGTATTCGAAAGTATTGTCGAAAGTATTCGAAAGTATCTTTACAAGAGCTTAGCGGAACTAATCTCTTGCGAGTTTATTTCTGTTTCGTGTGATTTCTTTGCTGTGTGCTTGGGTGAGTTTCAATGGTGATCCCTTCCTCTATTTATACTGGTTGGATGAAGGTGTCCGTTGAGGAGCTCCACCATTTGAATTCAAAATCTTTCCATTTCTCTGCATGATCACACTTCAATTCGTTTGAGGATTCTTTGGCAATATCATAATGGTCATAATGTTAGCAATGAATTCGTTTTTGCTGTGTATGAATTCTACTCGTCCTGCTTCATTATCCTGCATCAATTTGTTGATAACTTCCATTTTTGCAGAGATATTCTCAAAACGCGTAAATCGAATTGTCCAATTTGATTCCTCATAATCCTGCACTTTAATATTAGTATTCACAAATCACTGAGGTCAATGGTTAGGAATCAAATCATTAAAGAGTATATTAAATTGAATTGAATATCAAAATCATGATCTGATATCTTGACAGTGCGAACTGGTTTTCTCCGTCAATACTCGAGTATGTGAATATCATACTCGGGTATAACTTATCCTGTGTGAGTGTCTACTTTCGAAGATCATAACTTCCTGGTATGAACTCCGATTTGATCGGTTCAAGCCTTGTTGGAAAGCCCTTTGAGTCTACTTTCAAATGGCACCGGTTTCACCTCAATTGGATTTCTAGTTTGTGAGATATACCCAAAACATTGAGCCTTGGTCAGGAATGTGACGGTGATGTCACTATCATTTTCAAAAATTCATAGCTCTCTCATATGACCTCTGTTGGACTTGAATCTTGTGCGACTAGAACCGTTTGGATGTCTAGTTTCCAAAACAAGTGGTTTCATTTTAATAAGATCTCTGGTTTGGGAGATATTGTCGATTTACCAAAGGTCGCCCGAAGCTGAACGTAGAACAGAGCTGAACAGTGTGTCATACTCGGGTATATAGGTTACATACTCGAGTATTGATGCTTGATACTTGAGAATGGGAGCCTGATACTCGAGTATCAATGGGAATTAGAGGCAATTCATCCTGAAGCTCATATTTGATCATTTTAACTTCGATTTGAGCCATTCCAACTTCCATGTCACCGTGGAGACTTGTAGAATCTAATTTAACAACTTGTATGATGATTTTATCATTTATCAAGTCTTCTTTCTTTCTTCTTCTCTTAATTATATTACGTTCTTCAAATATGTCCTCTTCTTCTTGAACTTGATATCTTCTTTAATTTATTCTTTCTAAAGTCTCTTATCTCCTTCTTGAGCTATAATTCAAGTTGAACTAATCTACATTAAATATAGTAGTTAGTCAATATAAGAGATAAATATATCATACAATCTTTTTGCTCTTTAAGAATGACATCTATAAGACATCATCAAAACTAGTCGAACCCAACACACTTTCCTCTTATAGTTAGGTCCACTTGCGCCGTACGTCCAATGAGTTGGGCCTTCCAAATCTGTTGGGTCCAAATCCTTAGATTCAGTTGATTGATTCTATTTTAATACTGCGGGATTCTTCAAATCTTTCCTTCGATTCTCCTCATCTTCTTATTCAACCTTAATTAATTCAACCGTCGTCTAAACGTCCGTTTGGATGACCTCTATCAATTTCCTGAAAACTCACGAGGAAAGGTCAGAGAACGTAGCGCATAATTCCACTTCACTTATGATGCTACAACATAGTGGTCGTATTGTATTGCTTGCACAGATGTGAGCATACCATATGCTATAGTATGATATCAACTTCATTATGTGTTTTCATGGTAAACCATAAAGTGACTCTTTTCTTATGCACATAAGCAGGATAATGATGTGGATACAACAATTTGTAGAATCCATCCTCTATTTTCCTATGTGCATGAATTCTTTCATATTTTATTGGATAACATACAATTGAGCTCAGATTCATCATTCAAAATAGTCTAAACACATAGGAAAAACATTGCATAAATATAACTTATTAAACTTCCCCACACTTAACTTTTGGTACTCCTGGGCAAAACAGAGATAAAAAGATAAAGCAGAAATAACCTTGCAGCTTTACTCCGTCTTAGGAACCATGTATCATGTCATTGTCTTAAATTCAATGTACCCGTGTAAACAATCCCACTGCCCAGCAGTGGTGGAACGTAATGTAGGGCATTGCTCTAGCAAGGGGGCGTCAAGAGACTCTCAAATGAAGTGTATACTCGTTCTCTCACATCGAGGGATTTATTTCTCTCTGCCATGCTAGCCTAGAAGTTCTATAGGCTTGTCAAAGTTATAAGGTTACTTCCTAGCATCTGGACTTAATTGCATTAAAAGGGCTTTTTCAGGATGTAAGGTAAGGAGTGGCTGTGTGTGTGGAGATAGTGAATGAATTGAAGCGTGCTATAGCAAGGCGCCAAACAGGCCTTTAGAACAAGTAAACATGATGTTGTGCTTTAACAGGCCCTTTTTAGCGATGATGCCTTGTGTTTTTTTTACACCACTCCGTCATGACTTTTGCACTATGGCCTGGTATGCTACAACATTTTAACACACATCTTTCAATTATTAGTATGTGTATAGTTCAAAGGGGTAACAAGGTGATCATGATATTAGTGGCTTGTGTATAGGATTAAAGGGTGAAAAAGGAATGCTTTTATCCTATTCAGTTCTATTCAGATGCAGGATATCAAAACCAGAGAAATAAAACAAACCAAAGAAAGTTCTTAACACTAGCAGGCATGCTCATTGAATTATGAAAATTTAGGCTAAAAAATCCTTCTATGTTGCTTAACTCTGTACTCTCCCTCACTATCACTTTGCCCTACACTGGACAATCCAGTACTGTCAATTTCCCAAGTCTACACAGTTCAGTTCCCTTAAGACAATTTTATTCTAGATAGTTATGCAGACAATTACTCTACTGCCATTGGTTTCTGTTCATGCTCTAAATATATGTTAAAAGTTTAAAATTTTGCCTGAATTGCTAGGAGTTAACTTAGGGGTGTTTTGGGGCATGGTCATTCGTTACTCAAATCAGCACACACATAGGCATATCCCTCCCCCACACTTAAATGCTACAATGCCCCCATTGCAGAAAGCAAGCGAGTCGAGAGGGATAGGTCAGGGGAGCAGGGTAGTATAGAGGATATAAGTAGTACGAAAAAAGAGCAACAAGATAGAAAATAGAGGGGTTTTTTTTTTGCTCCTGCTTCTAGTCAATAGGGGTATGTGAGAAAGAAATTATAGGGATAACTGAAGTGAAAACAAAATAAGGTGAAACGGAGAGGTGCCAAAAGATATGGGCTAGGTGGTAGCCACAGGCTAGTCACGCCTTGCCCATGTGAATAGTGCTAGTATTCGCATTGACGACCTCCTGTGGGCTCTTACCGCGCCTTCACTTGTGGGAGCCCAAGGGTTCTTGGGGAGATGGATCAATGGTCGGTCCATTCATCTCGAACACCACATCGGGGAATGGTGGCAGCAGGTTGTATCGGGGTAAGTGGGCCATGAGGTTTGCTGCTAGGCAGTGGTCACAGTTGGTAATGTACTGCCCGATCATCTACTGCTGGAGAAGGAGAGTGGACAATGAGCGCTGCAGTATTGCGACCTGCGCAGTTAAACCCTCAGTGTTCGTGGCTGAAGGAGGGGCTGTTGAGGGACCGGTAGGCTGACTCCTCGGTGGAGCTGTTGTTAGTTCTCTATGGGTTTTGATGATAACTGACAATTGTAAACACAAGATGAAGTTTTGTCTTTGGTAAGTTGAAAACTTACTGTCTAAGATGAAACTCGAGTTTTGATTTGCAAACTCGAGTTTTAGCTTGACAGAGACTAGCTCAATTTTTCACAAGTTAAGAAAACTCCAGTTTGCATAGGCAAACTCGAGTTTGTAACATACAGAGAGCACTCCAAGTTTTCACTTCAAGGCAAACTCGAGTTTAGGTTTTGGAAACTCGAGTTTGTACCTAAAGAGACACTTCAATATTTTGTAAAGAGAACAAAACTCTAGTTTGCATTTAGCAAACTCGAGTTTTGGTCACATAGAGAACCATCAATATTTTTGAACTAAGCAAAACTCCAGTTTCCATTTGGAAACTCGAGTTTCGCCAACACAGAGAGTTCTCTGAGTTTTCAAAGTGATTTGGAAACTCGAGTTTGCTTTTGTAGACTCGAGTTTGTAAGTCACAGAGAGCTATGCTCATTTCTGAGTTTATTAAAACTCTAGTTTTTGTTTCAAAACTCCAGTTTTCAATTGACAGAATATTTATCAAAGTTTTCTCTTATGAGGAAACTCGAGTTTGTATTTGGAAACTCGAGTTTCCACAAGACAAAGAGTCTTCATGTTTTTATTCACTTTGAGAAAACTCCAGTTGGTTTTTGGAAACTCCAGTTTTCACTTGGCTTGAATTTTCAAATGTTTCATACTTAGGAGAAAACTCGAGTTTTGTATTGCAAACTCGAGTTTGCGCCAAGCAGAAAGCTTTGCTTTGTTTTAGTGATTTGAAAACTCCAGTTTACTTTTTGAAATTCCAGTTTTGAGCTTTTGGACTTAAACATGTGTTCACTATAAATGTCCAAAACTCGAGTTTGTCATTAATCAACTCGAGTTTTGCCCCAATGCTCAAAGTATGATTTTATACTCAAAAACGACTTTCTTCTCTGGAAGAAGAAAACTCGATTTTGTAAATGGAAACTTGAGTTTCCCCTTTGAGCACAGTGACAAACTCTAGTTTGGATAAACAAACTCGAGTTTGTGTCGCTGGTTTTGAATTTCAAACGGGACGTTTGGTTCTAATACTTCATATCATCACTCATTACTATTTCTAACTATGTTTAATGAGTTTGTTAATGAGTTTCAGATGGATTAGAGTGTATTAAATGAAGCATTAGCATAAAGCATAAAGTGATGTCAGCACATTAAATGCAAAGTCCAGAAAACTTGCATCCTTTTGGACAATCATTCTCCACACGTTTCAAAGGGATTAATGTCTCCTTTCCACATCCAGTAGCTGCTCTTCCAACGGATTAAAAGTCAAGAAGTCAAGCCTAAACTTCTGTGCAGCTGGATTAACCAAAGAGTAGAGAGAGAAGAAGACCAAAACATAAACTAATCCACTCTTAATGTTGGAAACGGTCACATTGAAGATTACAACGGTCATTTAATGTTGTATTGGTATAAATAGAGAACCATTCAATTCCTCTCAACAACCAATATGTGAGAAAACGAAAATCATTCAAGTTTCAACTACTCTTTGAGTTTTCTTGTGAGAAGTATCTTTTGATACATTGTACTTTAGTGTTTATTCTTATCTACTCTTAGAGAGAGTTCATTTATTGTAAATCATTTCATTGTAAGAATCTCAAGTCAGGGGACTTGGAGATTGGTATATTGATTTCAACTTGTAAGGGGGAGTAAGTTCTAATGAGAGAATTACTCTTGAGTTACAGAGTGTGTAATCAATTGTGATAGTGAAAATCCCAGAGAGTCTGGGGACTGGACGTAGGTCAAGAGATTGGACCGAACCAGTATAAATCCTTTGTGTCTTGCTTCTCTTCCTTATCCTCTGTTTATCCCTGTTTTTATTATTCAGAAACAGAGAACTTTGAAAAGATTTTAAGAATCCCCAATTTACCCCCTCTTGGTGATTCAGCTCCACTTTCCAAAACCAAAAATCAATATCTTTGAAAATCGGTGGAATGGTATAATCGAAACCTTCCAAAAATGAACAACACCCAAAGTCAACCATTGACAACTCTTGAGACTGTTAAGTCCTTTAAACAAGAGCCCCGCTTTGATACCAAATGTTAGACTTGATTATCACCCAAGAGGGGGGGTGAATTGGGTGTTAGATAAAACTTTTGAAAACTTAGAAAATCTTTTCACAACTTACTAAAGGAGGTTTGAGTGACAGTAATAATTTATAAACGGATAGATAGTCATTCAAAACACATATGCTGAAATGTAAGAGTTTAGGGAAGAGAATATGCAAACAGAGATTTATACTGGTTCGGCCCAATCCTTGACCTACGTCCAGTCCCCAAGCTACACTTGAGATTTTCCACTATCTCCTTGTTTAACCAGGCACAAGAGAAAAGCCTTTACAACCTCACAAGTTTAGCCGGGCACTTGTGCAGCCTTTACAATCTCTTTCCGAGATATCCTCTTACGCACTGTAAGAATACAATTACCGACTCTGTACTCAGGATGATCCTTTCACACTAGGACTCACTCCCCCTTACAAGTTGTAATTGT
This sequence comes from Acacia pycnantha, assembly GCA_025563575.1. NCBI lineage: Eukaryota > Viridiplantae > Streptophyta > Magnoliopsida > Fabales > Fabaceae > Acacia > Acacia pycnantha. The sequence goes on from JAMWYP010000142.1 coordinate 800,276, forward strand.
ACATCCACACTCAAAGGTTCCACAACCTTGAGATTTGATCTCTAAACAGATAATCAAATAAGTGTTTAGACTCTCTCATAGAGCAAATGAATAATAATCACTGAAGTACAATACAAATTATTTCACTCTCTATGATAAGCTATGTAAGCATTGAGAACAGAGTGTATGAGCTAAGCGTATATTCATAATGTCGGCATTTCGGCAGTGCACGCCCGTGTTGTTCCTTGAAGTTTGAATGCTTGTTCTTTTATAGCTAACCAATAGAATTCGACCGTTAGAGCAATTCTTCAGTTGAGCTTCTTAGAATATTACCGTTGTGACTTGCTCTGAGTTACCATTGGAGCTCTGACGTAATCATTCACTTTTTGATAATCTAATGTTAATCCTTTGTTTGATCATCTGAAACTTGCTAACAAACATGATTAATAGAATTGAGAAGTATAGCAAGTAGGAATGTACTCACACACAAAGATTTAGGATTTACGAAGACGGTGATTTTGAAAAACAGGGATGATCATGCTCGAGCATGACTAACTGTATGCTCGAGCATGACTAACTGTATGCTCGGGCAAGCTTCTTTTTGAAAATCAATCATTACCGTCGATTCTCGGGCAACTCATAAAGGCATGCTCAGGCAAACAGCTCTGGAAAATTTTGAAATATCATTTATAATGGCAGTGCTCGAGCAAGCTACAAGGGCATGCTAAATTTTGAAATATCATTTATAATGGCAGTGCTCGAGCAAGCTACAAGGGCATGCTCAGGCAAACAGCTCTGGAAAATTTTGAAATATCATTTAACGCGATGATGCTCGGGCATGACAAATGCGCTGCTCGAGCAAGACCCACCAATTTGTACTTCTTCGCTTTGGGCCCGATGATGCTCGGGCATCACAAAAACTCTTTGCTTGAGTAACTGTCTTCTTACGTCTTTTGAAAAGTGATTTATATCGCTGTTGCTCGAGCAAGCTAAAAGGGCATGCTCGGCCAAACCTTACACAGAGGTGAGAATATCATTTTTAGCAACGCTGCTCGAGCAAGCCACTACCTCTGCTCAAGCATGGTACTCGAGCATGAATTTTTCATGCTCGGGCTGTTGGTTTTGATTAGTTTTGATGATGTCTTATATAGATGTCATTCTTAATAGCAAAAAGCTTGCATACTACATTTATCTTTTACTTTGACTAATTATTATATTTAATGTAGATGCAAAGTTTTATGATGGAGAATGTTGATTGAAGAAAGAAGCTCTTGCACAATATAATGGGAATATCATAATATTAAGGAAGCAAGAGGTTATCAAATGATTTTGGGGGATAATCTAGAAGGAGAGAAGAAATTGAAGAAGGAAGAACTTGCAATGCAATGGAATATCTTTATTGAAGTTCTTATATTGATGCTAGAAGTATCCAAGATCATATGGAAGCTGGAACGGATCAATTCAGAGTTTAAACCATCAAAAATCAGTTCCAGGATGAGCAAACTCGAGTTCATAACTTGCAAACTCGAGCTCTGTAATGTCCTCAGCAACTCTGGCGCCTCTGGACAAGTCAAACTCGAGCTTAGAACTCAAACCTCAGGTTTGGAACTCCAAACTCGAGCCCATCATTAGCAAACTCGAGCCTGTAGTGTCTTCAACATTTCTGGTGTCTCTGGACAAGGCAAACTCGAGCCTATTAGTTGGCAAACTCGAGCTTACAGCGGTGTTCAACATTTCAGCTACTCTGTTCCACGTTTCACTCGGGCGACGTGTGGTCATTCGATGATATCTCCTAAAATACAGATCGGATTGAAGTGAAACCAGTGGCATATGAAACTAGACTCCCAATGCGTCATTTTGATATATAATTGAAGCCAAACGGAGTCAAGATGAAGGAGCTATGAATTTATGAAGTTGACAGTGATATTCACGTCACACAAATGACCAACCTTCAATGTTTTGAGTGTATCTCACAAACGGAGAATCCAATTGAGCTGAAATCGGTGGCATTGGAAAGTAGACTCAAAGGGCTTTAAAATAGATAGTTGAACCAACCAAAAAGGAGTTCCGACCAGGGAGATATGGCCCCCGAAAATAGACAGTCTGTTCTGGGTGTTGCACAGTTTGCTGAGAAGCAAACTCGAGCCTATTAGTTGACAAGCTCGAGTTCGCGGGTTCTGAGAGAGCTACTGGGTCGCGAAATTATCCAAACTCGAGCCTATAAGTGACAAACTCGAGCCTAGACAAGACAGAGAGCAAAAGATGATTTTAAAGAGACCCAAACTCGAGCCTATAATTATAGACTCGAGCCTAGATGCTGAAAAATGTTACAAACTCTAGAGTTTGCTCTGAACCTCCGGTTTGAACCTTGCAGAAGCTGAACCTGACCCTTGCAAACTCGAGCCTACTTATCCAAGCTCGAGTTCATGACCCTGATTCAGAAAAACAGCATTTCGAAAGTCTCGTTTCTCATCAAAGAACAGCCACATGATTACCCAAATGACTTATACTTCTTCTTAACATTATTTATATCATTTGTGTACATGTTTCAGATTATTAAAGCTTGAGAGAACATCAATCTTGACAGAAATCAAGATTTAGAAGATGAACTTGCTGCAGATTTTCAGAAACACGAAAGAGGACTGAATCCAATCAGAAACTTGAGGAAACGAAGCAAAATGGGCAACTTGCTGGAAAGGAGGATAATTATCCTCAAACGGTCAGAAAGCAACAAGACATGATTTGTTAAATCTATTTTAGGAAACACCGTATCATGGGCAAATATTCAGGACGCTCCAACAGAAAGTCTCCAACTAATAAAGATTATGCAGAAATGGGAATTATGCATAAATGCTCCCAACAGCTAGAATTTCGAATGGAGTCAAATCAGAATGGATATGCAACGGTCATAATCTTCAATGCAGAGCAATCATCGATATTCAAGAAACATTATGACCCAACGGCTATATTCCTCATCCATGACCACAACGACTAGAAATTCAAATGGAGACAATTCGAATTGAGAAGCAATAGTCATATGAAGATTTGCCGCTATATATAGAGCTGCATACAAACCTTCAAAGATACAACAACAAGCGAGCCTTGTGCCTTTGCTTGGGCAAGGCTCTTCAACTTTGAGATTTCCTTGCTTTGCTCAATGATTCTCGGGCACTCCAGAACGTCTGTCCGAGCATGACTCATCCATTTCCACTTCTTTGCTTTGAGGCTTCTAATCATACATGAATAAGCATTATACTCTCCAATACAAAGCTCAACTTCCAGAACATAGAGACTTTCAGAAAACAACAGTATTGGTAGCACAATAGCCAATTTTCAGTGAGCGTAACATCTTCGATATAGCTTCAATTTTGGCAAACCACCCATGCTCATAAATCTCTTGAAGTCTTATTTCCAATGCAATAAGAATCAGCTCCAAACTCATTCCATTTCGTTCATTATCACCAGATGAATGGAGGTTGTTCTTGACCAGCATTTTTTGCAACATTCTGAATTGACCATCAAACTCAAAACATCATATCTCCTTAAATTTACATTTTTGTTTCATTACTTTGATTGTTTTGGAAAGGTATGTGATTATAGTTTCATATGCCACCGATTTCAGCTCAATCGGATTTGTAGTTTGTGAGATATGCTCAAAATACTGAAGCTGGTTCTGGATTGTGACGTTGATTTTTGTTGCAACTTCAAAAACTCATAGCTCTCTCATATGAACTCCTTTTGGCTAGAATTTTACATACAATCGACTCATTGGGAGTTTATTGTCATATAAAATTGGTTTCACCTCAATTGAATTTCTGGTTTGAGAGATATCATCAAATTACCAGAGGTCGCCTGAAACAGAGATGAACAGAGTAGCTGAAAATCGTTGTTGCTCGAGCATGGAATTTCCCCTGCTTGAGCACCATGCTCGAGCATGGCATTTTTCTTCTCAAGCATGAGCAGATTTTTGCGAGAATAGGAGCTGGAAGTGTACCGTGCTCGAGCATGACATTGGTGTGCTCGGCAAGACTTCAGGAATACAATTGTAACTTATTTTAACCCCGAATTGAGCCATTTCAACTTCCACTTGATCATGGAGACTTCTAGAATCAATCTTGGAACTTGAATTCTCATTCCATTAATCAAGTTCTTCCTTTCTTTCTTCTTCTCTTGATCATTCTCCATAATTCAACTATTTCTTTCTTCTCTTCTCACAAATCAACTCTTTCTTTCTTCTCTTCTCTTGATCATTCCCAAAATCCTTTGATAACTTCTTGCTTCGTTGACATTCTCCACAGTTCAATTTGGACTAATCTACATTAAATATAGTAGTTAGTCAATGTAGGAGATAAATATATTACACAAACTTTTTGCTCTTAAGAATGACATCTATATAAGACATCATCAAAACTAATCATATCCAACATCATACATTTCTCAGACTCACTCATCAAGGGGGCCAGTATTATCTCTCTACAAATGTGAGGGACAAATTTCATCTTGACCATTCACATTCCTCTGCATGAAAACCACTGATCCCAATCAAAGCCTTTATCATCACCCGATCAAAGGTGACTTCTGACTAGGTCAAAGATCAACGACTCTCATGTAGGAATCCATGATGATCTCAGGTCAAAGGGCGTTGTGACGCGGTTATACATGAGATAAGCTTATGATTAAATCCATGCAGCTTTCTCATAGTGGGTCGATCCAGCACCTTGTACTCTTACAAGTGCCTATGACTTTGATTCGTATCTATACTCATCAAAGTCATACCGGTCTTATTTCATCTTTACTCCCGCATAGATGACTGACCAGGGACATTTAGGACAATATATATGATATGTCCAAGGATACAGTTATCATAACAAACATGCAAATAATATGATAACAAAAGGATAAATACTTTAAATATTGATGACGTGTAAAGTACAATGACTTGCCCCTAGGGCATAATTTCCAACAGGCTCCCACTTGCACTAGGTTCAATCATTAATTACTCTAATTCCCATTGTCCTAACATGATGCTCATGGTTTACTTGTGCAAGCGGCTTAGTAAGAGGATTAGCAACATTGTCGTCTCCTGGTACTTTGCATAATTTTATATCACCTCTATCATTGATTTCTCTGATAAGATGAAATTGCCTGAGTATGTGCTTGGTCCTTTGATGTGACCTTGGTTCCTTGGTCTGTGCAATAGCGTTGCTATTGTCACAGAACAAGTCTATTGGATTTGAGATGGTAGGAACCAGCCCTAGTTTAGTAATGAACTTTCTGGTCCAAACGGCCTACTTAGCTGCATTCAATGCTAATATATACTCAGCTTCTATTGCAGAATCAGCTACAGTGCTATGCTTAGAGCATTTCCAGCTTACCGCACCACCATTCAAAAGGAATACATATCCAGATTGCGATCTTAGATCATCTTGGTCAGTTTGGAAACTCGCATCTGTGTAACCAATCACACAGAGCTCATCTTCCAATCCACCATACACCAAGAATAAGTCCTTAGTCCTTCTTAAGTACTTAAGAATATTCTTGACAGCAGTCCAGTGACCCTCATCGGGATCTTATTGATATCTATTGGTCATACTTAAGGCAAATGAGACATTCGGTTGAGTACATAACATGGCATACATGATAGATCCAATGGCGGAGGCATATGGAATCTTACTCATGCAGTCTCTTTGATCTTGTGTACCAGGACACAAATTCTTACTGAGATGGATGCCATGAGACATAGGCATGTAACCCCTTTTAGAATCCTTTATACTAAATCTATGCAGTAACTTGTCTATACACGTGCTCTGACTTAGGCCGATTAGCCTCTTGGATCTATCTCTATAAATCCTGATCCCTAGGATGTAAGTGGCTTCGCCTAAATCTTTCATTGAGAAAAACTTTCCTAACCAAGACTTGACACTCTGCAAGGTAGAAATGTCATTCCCTATAAGTAGGACGTCATCTACATAAAGTACTAGAAATACAACTGTGCTCCCACTAACCTTCTTGTAAACACAAGGTTCATCAATGTTTTGAATAAATTCAAACTCTTTGACTACTTCATCAAAACGATGATTCCAGCTCTGAGATGCTTGCTTTAATCCATAAATGGACCTTTGAAGCTTGCATACTTTACCAAAGACATTTACTTTGCCATCCATGTCAGTTTTCTCCTTGAAAACCCACTTGCACCCAATAGTTTTTATACTTTCAGGTGGATTGACTAAGGTCTATACCTCATTGTCGTACATGGATTGCATTTCAGACTTCATGGCATCTAGCCATTTTTCAGAGTTTGGTCCCACCACGGCTTCTCGATAGGTAGTTGGCTCATTCTGCTCAATGAGAAAAACACCACGACTTCCAGTAATTAGAAATCCATATCTCTGAGGCTGTAGCCGTGATCTATCGAACCTTCGTGGGCCTTGTGTTACTTGAGCAGGCTCAACAACTTGTTGTGAGTCTTCTCTGTTTTCCATCTGTGGTTCACGTTGTCTTGTGGCTCTCAAACTTCTTCGAGGTACACCTTACTCCCACTGGTTCTTTTAGAGATAAACTCTTTTTCCAAAAGGATACCATTTCAGATAACAAACACTTTGTGATCGGTATGATTGTTGACATAGTATCCTTTAGTTTCCTTCGGATACCCCACAAAAAGGCATTTTGAGGATCTGGATGCTAATTTATCATAGGCTTGTTGTTTAATGTAAACCTCACATCCCCAAATTTTGAGAAATGACAAACTGGGTTTCTGCCCAGTTCATATCTCATATGGTGTCTTTTCAACAGCCTTTGACGGAGCACGATTTAGTGTGAATGCAGCTGTTTCTAGGGCATGGCCCCAAAAGGAAGGTGGAAGATCTGTTTGACTCATCATAGATCGAACCATATCTAATAGAGTTCGATTCCTCCGCTCAGAAACACCATTCCATTGTGGTGTTCCAGGAGGAGTTAGTTGTGAGATGATCCCACAACTCCTAAGATGGTCAATGAACTCTTGGCTCAAATATTCGCCACCCCGATCAGATCAAAGTACTTTAATTGTTTTACCAAGTTGGTTTTGCACTTCATTCTGGAATGTTTTGAACATTTCAAAAGATTCAGACTTATGTTTCATTGATAGATATATCCATATCTACTAAAATCATCTATAAATGTAATGAAGTACATATAACCTCCTCTGGAAGATGTATTGATTGGTCCACACACATCAGTATGTATGAGGTCCAATAAATCAGTGGCCCTCTTACTATGCCCAGTAAAAGGTGTCTTTGTCATCTTTCCCAATAAACAAGACTCACATGTATCAAATGATTCAAAATCAAATGAGTTAAGAAATCCATCTTGATGGAGTTTTGAAATGCGTTTCTCATTTATATGGCCTAGACGACAATGTCATAGGTAGGTCGGATTCAAATCATTTGACTTGATCCTTTTAGTAGTTATGTCATAGATATGTCCATTCAATTTTCTAATGTTCTTGAGACCTTACACATTTATACAAATGTGAGAACCACATTCAATATCTATTATCCATGTAGAGGAAGTAGAAAAGTGAATATCTATGGCATAGATACCTGAAGCGATAGCCCTGCTATCCTTCTTGTTCTTATCCAGATCTTCGAGGTAGAGTTTGCAATTCCTCTTCTAATGACCAAGTTCATTACAGAAGAAGCAGACCCCATCCTTCGGAGGTTTTTCCTTCTTGACTTTCTGTTTCATACCCATTCCTTTCTGAACTATCAAAACAGTGTTAGGCCTCTTCTTAAGACTTTACTCAACTATTTTGAGCATCCCATGCAATTCAAAAATTGATTTCTCCATGTCGTTCATGTTATAGTTCATGACAAAAGGGTCATAACTTTTGGGAGTGAGTTCAAGATCATATATGTAGCTAACTCCTGGCTCATGGGAAATCCAAGCTTCTCAAGTTGATCAATGTAGCCTTTCATGTTGAACACATGAGGACTAACTGATGCACCTCAGCCATCTTACAGGAAAATAAGGCCTTTGTGGTATCATACCTCTTGCCTTGCCTGTTGCTGGAAAATTTCCATAGGATGAACAATCATCTCAGAGGTTTCCACAAGTTCTAGATCTCTATCAAGTTATGGAACCATAGTGGCAGGCATCAGGCATCCTACATCTATAGAGTCATCGTGATGCTTCAAGTAAGCATCTTTGTGAACTCTTGGAGTATTGGCTGCAGGCTCGTAAGGAATGGGTTGATTTATGAGATATTCCTTTCTTTCATGTTTAGGATCAACGCTTAAGTTCCCAAACATGTCAAGAAAGTTTGTCTCATCGAGTTCGTCCTTCTCAAGGACTAATCGCATTGATGGTGTTGCGGTATTACTATTCAACATGATTCTACAATTAAAGGATATGCAAAGTTTAATTAATAACCTCCCACTAAATTAACAACCATCATTATAATTAGTGGGCTAAGATCCATATTTGGCTTAATTTTAAGTCTGCTTTGGCAGGACGCTTAAAATCAAGTAATTTAGGTAGGCAACCTCTTTGCCAATTACATCACATGTAACTCTTAGATCTTTATGGGATTCGATCATCATATGACCTGGCATGTTTAATCCCATCTAATGCCTTGAGATCCAAAACCGTTTTGATAATCTCAATTAAGTCAAGACAATAATGAATGTTGAGTATCACCATTACCCACTCTTGTCTCACCAAGATAACTCAAGTGCATCCACTTTGGTGGAACATACAAATGGGCAATCTAGGTTTTGACAAGTATTCATTAATTGACGGCATTATGGCTTAAGATTTTATTTAGAGGGTATATTTGATATAATCTAATTAATCCTATTAATTCTACTTATATGAATGCAATCACTATTGTATCTCATATAAACTCTAAATTAATTATGCAGTGATCAAATTAAAACATAATTAAAATCGTGACACAACATGACTCATCTAACCTATAATCCTCTCAAGCCAATGAGAGGACTTCTCTAAATAATAAAAGGAGAAATACATCAAGAGAAACCTCGTTTAACATACGAGGGGAGTGAGATGAGAAGAGGATGTACATCAAGAATATTTAGAGAGAGGCATGGCTCGCAGGCCATATTTAAATAATACAACACTTGTAAATTCTAGAGCCATGTTGTTCACCATACCTAAACAACTTTGAAAATTAATCACAATAAATATTAATTCATACAATATGAAAGAAAATATCATGATTAAATTATCGAGTTTATATTATATTATATACATTGATTGATTGAATTTAATATGATGAATCATATTCATTTCTTATCAACCAAGTCACATTAAATTCACATCTTGATTGTTGGATAGCATTTAAGATGAGGCACAATCAAGATGAGGGATCACATTTATTTCCTTTCCATTCTTCAAAAAAACGTCCATAAAAATGGCACATAAGAAATCAACACTTTATAAGTCTACCCCTAACTTAAGTGCTCACAAGAAAGGCCCAATTCAAACTTGAATTGGAAAATCCAAATCATAATGAATTAAATTCATAATCTATAATATAATATCATGATTTAAATTCTCGTGCTACGAACAGTTAGTCACGGCAGTCCCGCTAGGTGTGAACGTTTTAGAAACGCGGCCTAGGTGTGAACGTGACCAAAGATTCAACATGATCGTCGTCGGATCTGAACAATTCAGAACTACACTAAACAGCCGTGTGACCTGAACGTCCTAACTTTCAATTTAAACGCATCAAAAATCGGTTTATCATATATCGATTTAAAGCATATAAGATTTGGTTTTAAACATACATATATCTCATATAATCGCATGTAGAAAACCCTAACGTGAACTATCGATTTGAACAAATAACAAATTCGATTAAACATTACATACATCACATGTTTTCGCATATAGAAAACCCAATCTAAATGCACGGTTGACCTGGCTTTGATACCACTGTTGGGATCCGTATACGCAGCGGAAGGAATTTCAACCATTTAAAATTTTATGAATCCCGAAGAGGATCTATCAACGGCGTTTAAATCAAGGTTCGTTAGGAAAAACCGTACCTATGTGAACTTGTGAGTGACCTTTGCAAACACATGGGCTAACACCTTCTTGCTCGATCAATCTCTAGGAGCCGACTCTACGAATCCACTCCCTCTACCGGTATCTACACCGAACAGCTCTCCAACACGTATGGCAGCGTGCTAGCGCCTTCTTGCTTTTGTGTCTCTCGTTTTTCTCTTTAGGATTTCTTTCGAGGCTTGTTGGTTCATTCTTCTAATACGACTTAGATCAATATCTCTTTATAGAGTTTCTAAAACCCTAATTAGGTCGTATTAAAATATTCAAGACTAATATCAATTAATCCTTGAATTTCGAATTTGGATTAAATATAGTAATTAAATCTGTCCAACAGATCTAATATAATCTATTTAATTAATCCACTTTAAAAGCCTGCTGATTTAATTTATTTCTATAAATCAAATCTGAGATATGATACCTATCTATTTAATTAAATCTGATATACTATATCTCAATTCAATTAAATATGAGATACTATATCTTTATTCGAAAATTAAATCTGAGATACAATATCTCAATTTATTATAGTTATTTAATTTATCAAATAAATTAAATACTATATAATAATCTCATTAATATGTTCGAATTTAATTTTATATATATATATATCCATCCATCCTAGATTAAATACAGTATTTATTAAATCTTAGACATATATATAAGATTCAATGAATCTGGACACTTTTTCCTGTGTTGGGCTATTCTTGTGTGTGACCCTGCAGGCCCACATGAGATTGGCAGCGGGCCAATACTGTATCAGCCCCCAAGTCAAAGCAGCCTCTAGCAAGACATTGTGACTACCCAATTCATATGGGGATCGATGATACGATACAACCTATCATACAACCATGTAATGTCCCTTTTGTCACGCGATAACTTGGTCAAGGATGAGGCATGATAATGTCAACTTCCTGTTCTTGACCATTACTTTCTCAATTCTTGAGTAGTCTAACAATTGAGATGGAAACTCCTTTCCATCGTAGTATGGCCATACATTTCTCAGACTCACTCATCGAGGGGCCAGTATTATCTCTCTACAAATGTGAGGGACAAATTCCATCTTGACCATTCACATTCCTCTGCATGAAAACCACTGATCCCGATCCAAGCCTTTATCATCACCCGGTCAAAGGTGACTTTGCGTTGTGACGCGGTTATACATGAGATAAGCTTATGACTAAATCCATGCAGCTTTCTCATAGTGGGTCGATCCAGCACCTTGTACTCTTACAAGTGCCTATGACTTTGATTCGTATCTCCATACTCATCAAATTCATACCATTCTTATTTCATCTTTGCTCCCGCATAGATGACTGACCAGGGACATTTAGGACAATCTATATGATTTGTCCAAGGATACAGTTATCATAACAAACATGCAAATAAAATGATAACAAAAGGAGAAATACTTTAAATATTGATGACATGTAAAGTACAATGACTTGCCCCTAGGGCATAATTTCCAACAATTCTTACATACTGCATCATAATTATTACAGCCACAAATACTGCGTCATAGTTTATCTTACAATCTTACCCTACTACCAGTCTTACTTATCTTATATCTCCCCTAACACAGCCTGGGGATTCGTATTTCTACTGCCTCATCTTACTACTACTGCTATTTTACATTATATTATAAGTTCTTCAACTACCACCACCCCAATACTTCAACATTTCACATATAAGAAAAGATGTGGAGCTTAACAAAGGCTATGAAATTAGCAAATTTGTGGTCAATGATCAGGTCTTGCTCCATCATCCAATTGATCAAGTGTACCCAAGTAGGAGTCTTGGGGAGGAAGTACAGAATAGCTCTCTTCCACTTAATAAGGGGGTAGTTTAGTCGATTCACATCCCTCTCATTGTAGGTAGTCTGCATCCTTTTTAGAAAATCCTCATCATTGTCATGGGAAAGGAAAGGGCGGAATGTAAAAGTCATAAGACTCAGCCTCATTATCAGATAGATGGGCAGGTTCTTGGGGAAACACCCATGGCTGGTTTGTGTCTTCAATTGAAGAATGAATTGACCTGTTTTCCTCTTCCTCCACTACCTCCTCTTCAGGTTTAGGTTCAAGTTCAGGTTCGGGGTCAGGTTTGGGCACATGTACAGGGGCTGGAAGTAGGTGTAGGAACGGGTATAGGTTCAATTGAAGGCGCAAGTATAGGTGCAATTACAAATCTAGGTGCATGTATAATGGCAGGTAGGTATCCAGGTATCAGGTTCGGGGTCAGGTTCGGGCACATGTACAGGGGCTGGAAGTAGGTGTAGGAACGGGTACAGGTTCAATTGAAGGCGCAAGTATAGGTGCAATTACAAATCTAGGTGCATGTATAATGGCAGGTAGGTATCCAGGTATAGGAGCGGGAACAAATTTAGGTATAGGCGTAGGTACTAGTGCAAAGTCAGGTGCAGGTGCAAACTGAGGTACAAGTGCAAAATCAGGTTTAGGTGCAAACTGAGGTACAAGTGTAAAATTAGGTTCAGGTGCAAACTGAGGGACAGGTGCAGGTACAACTGTTGGGATCCGTACACGCAGCAGAATAAAAATTTTTAACGAATCCCTTAGGCGGATCGCTCAATAGCGTTTAAATATGGATTTAGGGTTTACGAATCATACCTATGCGGAGGGTTCAACGTTCCGTTGGCGTTTGCGCCTGGAACCTCGAGCGCCGCAGACGTCGTACGCATCGAATGAGGAGGCATCCTTCTTCGTGCTTCTTGATCACGTGGGCTAACGCCTTCTTGTTCAATCAGACAGGAGCAGACTACACGTGTCCTCTCCCTCTATCGGTATCCACACGAACGACCTCCAACACTAACGGCAGCGTGCTAGCGCCTTCTTGTTCTTGCGTCTCTCTCTTTTCCTTTCTAGGGTTTTTTGTGTTTTTCGGCCGTCTAATTCATCCGTAGTTTAGTACGACTAGATCAGCATCTGTTATAGGGTTTCTAAAACCCTAATATGTCGTATTAAAATATTCAAAATTAAATTAATTAATTTCAAATTTGGATTAAATAATATTAATTAAATCTGTCCAACAGATCTAATCTAACTACTTGATCCGAAGTAATAGGCCTTTAGATTTAATTTATATTTATAAATTAAATCAAGATATGATATGCTTTAATTTAAAATGAGATCCGATATCTCAGTTCAAATTAAATCTGATATGCAATATCTTTATTCGAAAATTAAATCTGAGATACAATATCTCAATTTATTATAGTTACTTAATTTATCAAATAAATTAAATACTATATATAATAATATTATTATCAATAAATAATATCATTATTATTTTCGAATTTATTAGTATACACACACACACACACACACACACACACATCTTAGATTAAATAAGTATTCATTAAATCTTAAACACATTTAAGATTCAATGAATCTAGACACTCTTGCTCGTGTTGGGCCATTCTTGTGTGCGACCCTGTAGGCCCACATGAGATTGGCAGCGGGCCAATACTGTATCAGCCCACAAGTTACAAGCGGCCTCTAGCAAGACATTGCGACTACCCAATTCATATGGGGATCGTTGATGCGATATAACCTATTGTACAACCATGTCACGTCCCCTTTGTCACGCGATAATTTGGTTAAGGATGAGGCATGGAAAATGTCAACTTCCTGTTCTTGACCATTACTTTCTCGATTCTTGAGTAGTCTAACAATTGAGATGAAAACTCCTTTCCATCATAGTATGGCCATACATTTCTCAAACTCACTCATCGAGGGGCCCAGTATTATCTCTCTACAAATGCGAGGGACAAATTCCATCTTGACCATTCACATTCCTCTGCATGAAAACCACTGATCCCGATCCAAGCCTTTATCATCACCCGGTCAAAGGTGACTTTTGACTAGGTCAAAGACAGCGACTCATCATGTAGGAATCCATGATGATCTCAGGTCAAAGGGCGTTGTGACGCGGTTATACATGAAAAAAGCTTATGACTTATTCCATGCAGCTTTCTCATAGTGGGTCGGTCCAGCACCTTGTACTCTTACAAGTACCTATGACTTTGATTCGTATCTCCATACCTCATCAAAGTCACGTCTTATCTCATCTTCGCTCCCGCGTAGATGACCGACCAGGGATATTTAGGATAATCTATTAGATATATCCAGGGATACAGTTATCAATGTAAACATGCAAACAAAATGATAAAAAAAGAGAATACTTTAAATAACATAAATGTCTAAAGTACAATGTCTTGCCCCTAGGGCACAATTTCCAACAGACTCCCACTTGCACTAGGTGTAATCATTAATTACTCTAATTCCCATTGCCCTAACATAACGCTCCTGTTTTGCTTGTGCAAGCGGCTTTGTAAGAGGATCAACTACATTGTCTTCTCCTGGTACTTTGCATAGGTTTATATCACCTCTTTCATTGATTTCTCTGATAAGATGAAATCGCCTGAGTATGTGCTTGGTCCTTTGATGTGACCTGGGCTCCTTGGTCTGCACAATAATGCTGCTATTGTCACAGAGCAAGTCTATTGGATCTGAGATGGTAGGAACCACCCCCAATTCAGTGATGAACTTTCTGATCCAAATGGCTTCCTTAGCTGCATCTGATGCTGCTATATTCTCAGCTTCTGTTGCAGAATCAGCTACACTGCTCTGCTTAGAGCTCTTCCAAGTCACCGCACCACCATCCAACAGGAATACATATCCTGATTGCGATCTTGAATCATCTTGGTCAGTTTGGAAACTCGCATCTGTGTAACCAGTCACACAGAGCTCATCTTCCAAGCGACCATATACCAAGAATAAGTCCTTAGTCCTTCTCAAGTACTTAAGGATATTCTTGACAGCAGTCCAGTGACCCTCACCGGGATCTTGTTGATATTTGTTGGTCATACTCAAGGTAAATGACACATCTGGTCGAGTACATAAGATGGCTTACATGATAAATCCAATGGCGGAGGCATATGGAATCTTACTCATGCGGTCTCTTTGATCCTGTGTAGGAGGACACATATTCTTACCGAGATGGATGCCATGAGACATGGGCATATTACCCCTTTTTGAATCCTGCATATTGAATCTATGCAGTATCTTATCTATGTATGTGCTCTGGCTTAGGCCTATCAGCCTCTTAGATCTATCTCTATAGATCCTAATCCCAAGGATGTAAGTGGCTTCGCCTAAATCTTTCATTGAGAAAGACTTTCCAAACCAAGACTTGACACTCTGCAAGGTAGGGATGTCATTCTCAATGAGTAGGATGTCATCAACATAAAGCACTAGAAATACAACTGTGCTCCCACTAACCTTCTTGTAAACACAAGGTTCATCTATGTTTTGAATCAATCCAAACTCTTTGACTACTTCATCAAAACGATGATTCCAGCTCCGAGATGCTTGCTTCAATCCATAAATGGACCTTTGAAGCTTGCAAACTTTACCGAGTCCTCTGGACGCACAAAACCCTCGGGTTGTGTCATGTACACATCCTCAAGGAGCTTTCGTTAAGGAAGGCTGTTTTGACGTCCATCTGCCATATTTCATAGTCATAATATGATGCAATGGCAAGAAGGATTCTGATTGATTTGGCCATTGCAATTGGGGAAAAGGTTTCATCATAGTCCACACCATGAGTTTGAGTGAATCCTTTTTGCAACCAGTCGTGCCTTGAAGATATTTACTTTGACATCCATGTTAGTTTTCTCTTTGAAAACCCACTTGCACCCAACGGTTTTTACACCTTCAGGTAGATCGACTAAGGCCCATACCTCATTGTCGTACATGAATTGCATTTCAGACTTCATGGCACTAAGCCATCTTTCGGAGTTGGGTCCCACCATGGCCTCGAGATAGGTAGTTGGCTCATTGTGCTCAATGAGCAAAACATCACGGCTTCCAGTTATCCGAAATCCATATCTCTGAGGCTGTAGCCGTGTTCTATCGGACCTTCGTGGGTCTTGTGTTACGTGAGTAGGCTCAACAACTTGTTGTGAGTCTTCTCCGGTTTCCATCTGTGGTTCTACATTGTCCTGTGACTCTCGAAATTCTTCGAGTTTTACCTTACTCCCACTGGTTCTTTTAGAGATAAACTCTTTTTCCAAAGGACACCATTCCGAAGAACAAACACTTTGTGATCGGTGGGATTGTAGACATAGTATCCTTTAGTTTCCTTAGGATACCCCACAAATAGGCATTTTGAGGATCTGGATGATAATTTATCAGAGGCTTAGTGTTTAACGTAAACCTCACATCCCCAAATTTTAAGAAATGACAAACTGGGTTTCTTCCCAGTCCATATCTCACATGGTGTCTTTTCAACTGCCTTTGACGGAACACAATTTAGTGTGAACGCAGCTGTTTCTACGGCATGGCCCCAAAAGGAAGGTGGAAGATCTATTTGACTCATCATAGATCGAACCATATCTAATAGAGTTCGATTCTCGGCTCAAACACCATTCCATTGAGGTGTTCCTGGAGGAGTAAGTTGCGAGACGATCCCACAACTCCGAAAATGGTCAATGAACTCTTGGCTCAAATATTCACCACCCCGATCAGATCGAAGTGTCTTAATTGTTTTGCCAAGTTGATTTTGCACTTCATTTTGGAATATTTTGAACACTTCAAAAGATTTCGACTTATGTTTCATTAAATAGATATCCATATCTACTGAAATCGTCTATAAATGTAATGAAGTACAAATGACCCCCTCTGGCAGATGTATTCTTTGGTCCACACACATCAGGTATGTATGAGGCCCAATAAATCAGTGGCTCTCTCACTGTGCTCAGTAAAAGGCGTCTTTTTCATCTTTATCAATAAACAAGACTCATATTTATCAAATGATTCAAAATCAAATGAGTTAAGAAATCCATCTTGATGGAGTTTCGAAATGCGTTTCTCATTTATATGGCTAGACTACAACGCCATAGGTAGGTCGGATTCAAATCATTTGATTTGATCCTCTTAGTAGTTATGTCATAGATTCGTCTATTCAATTTTGTACTGTCCTTGAGACCCTTGCATTTTTTCAAATGTGAGATCCACTTGTAGTATCCAATACCCATGTTGAGGAAATAGAAAAGCGAATATCTATGACATAGATACTTGAAGTGACAGCCCCGCTATCCTTCTTGTTCTTCTCCAGATCTTCGAGGTAGAGTTTGCAATTCCTTTTCAAATGACCCAGTTCATTGTAAAAGAAGCAGACTCTATCCTTCGGAGGTTTTGCCTTCTTGGCTTTCGGTTTCATACCCCTTCCTTTTTGAACGGACAAAACAAAACTGGGCCTCTCTAAGGCTCAGCTTAGCAGTTTTAAGTATCCCATGCAGTTCAGAAATTGATTCCTCCATGTTGTTTATGTTGTAATCCATGACAAAGTTATCATAACTTCCTGGGAGTGAGTTCAAGATCACATCTGTAGCTAACTCCTAGGACATGGGGAATCCAAGCCTCTCAAGCCTTGCCTGTTACTGGAACATTTCCATAGGATGAACAATCATCTTAGAGGCCTCCACATGTTCTAGATCTCTATTGAGGTCTAGAAGCATAGTGGCAAGCATCAGGCATCCTGCATCCGCAGAGTCATCTTTATGCTTCGTATAAGCATCAGTCTGAGCTCTTGGATCAGCAGCTGAAGGCTCGTCAAGAATGGGTTGATTGATGAGATACTCTTTTCTTTCGTGTTTAGGATCAACGCTTAAGTTCCCAAACATGTCAAGAGAGTTTGTCTCATCGAGTTCGTCCTTCTCAAGGACTGATCGCATTGATGGTGTTGAAGTATTACTAGACTACATGATTCTACAACTAAAGATATGCAAAGTTTAAGTAGTAACCTCCCACTGAATTAACAACCCTCATTATAATTAGTGGGCTAAGACCCATATTTGGCTTAAAATTAAGTCCGCTTTGGCAGGACGCTTAAATTTAAGTTATTTAGGTAGGCAAACCATTTTCCAATTACATTACATGTAATTCTTAGATCTTTATGGGATTCGATCATCATATGATCGGCACGTTTAATCCCATCTAATGCCTTGAGATCCAAAACCATTTTGATGATCTCAATTAAGTCAAGACAATTAATGAATATTGAGTATGACCATTACTCACTCTCGTCTCACCAAGATAACTTAGATGCATCCACTTTGGTGGAACATACAAATGGGTGATCTAGATTTTGACAAGTATTCATTAATTGACGGCATTATGGCTTAAGATTTTATTTAGAGGGTATTATTTAATTTAATCTAATTAATACTATCAATTATATGAGTAAAATCCCTATTGTATCTCATACAATTTCTAAATTAAATTATGCAATGATCAAAACCAAAACATAATTAAGGACTGTGACACAACATGGCTCACCTAACCTAGAATCCTCTCAAGCCAATGAGAGGACTTCTCTAGATAAAATTAAAGGAAAATACTTCATGAAAAACCTCGTTTCAACATACGAGGGGAGTTGGATGAGATGAGAATTTTACATAGAGAATGTTTAGAGATAGGCATGGCTCGCAGGCCATATTTAAAAAAATACAACACTTGTAAATTCTAGAGCCATATTGTTCACCATACCCAAACAAGTTAAATCACACCATATATTTAATTCATACAGATATGCAATAAAATATTATGGTTAAAGTTATCATGATATAAATTCTCCAATTTATATTCATGATTTAAATTCTCGCGCTACTGACAATCAGCCGGGATCCCTACGGCGGTCAAGTATGGTCGCACGAATGAGAGTCGTCCTTAATGTGTTTGATCTTGAACGTCCAAACGTGATCAAGTCGAACCTGACCACCGTTGAATCTGGACAGTTTAGAAATACAAACGAAGTTAAAGGACGAACCCTAACGTCCCCAGTGACTCCGAACATTCCGACCCCAATCAGATTGCGTGACTTTAGTGTGATCTCCGATCTGAACCTTTCAGAATGTGATCGAAAAAGCCACATAATCCGAACCTAACCCTAGCGTGAAACAACCGTATTCATAACGTGATCTTTTCGAAAAAGGATGATCTTTTTAGATAAAAGATGAATGCTTCAAACTTGGTTTATCATATATTTCGATTTTAAGCATGCAAGATTCGAGTTAAAGTATATATATCACATATATAAAGCATACGTAAAACCTAATTTAAACGCACGTTGAGTTGGCTCTGATGCCACTGTTGGGATCCGTACACGCAGTGGAATAAAAATTTTTAATGAATCCCTTCGGCGGATCGCTCAATAGCGTTTAAATCTGGATTTAGGGTTTCCAAATCAAACCTATGCGGAGGGTTCAACGTTCTGTTGGCATTTGCGCCTGGAACCTCGAGCACCGCAGACGTTAGCCCACGTGATCAAGAAGCACGAAGAAGGATGCCTCCTCGTTCGACGCGGACGACGTCTGCGGTGCTCGAGGTTCCAGGCGCAAATGCCAACGGTGAAAACGAAAGGAAATCACCAAGAGGGGGGTGAATTGGGGATTTTAAAACTTTTATAATAACTTTGCCAAGCTGAAGCTAAACGTAAAGAGATAGGGAAGAAGAGCTGGGTTTTTCTACTATCACTTTAACTCAGATACACACTCTGTACTCAAGGATTATCCTCTCTAGGATACACTCCCCTTACAAGTTGTACACGCGTGAAATCATTCTTCTGATTCTTCGCGTTTAATGATTCGTTTGATCTGATTTTAATACCTGAAACATTCTCAATATAGAGTAGTTAAATACGTTTGAATACACTAAATAAATGCCATCAATTCGTATAAACATGGTAAGTTTTGCAGTTCAAAAAATCGGATGAAATCAAGTAACGATCATTTTGCTTCCGTCTTAAACTCGAGTTCTCTAAGTCGGGCTCGAGTTCGTAAGGCTTTTAGAGTATCTGGTTTATCTTCTGAGCTAGCAAACTCTGGAGTTTGATGTAAACTCTGGAGTTTGTATTCTGTTTCACCATGTGAACTCGAGTTCACTAAGGTAGGCTCGAGTTCGAATATTCTCTAAGCTTTTGTCGAATAACACACGGAGTAATATCTCTCAAGTTAAGCGGGCTCGAGTCCATTAGTGTTTAGGCTCGAGTTTAACACTATTCATGCCTAAGAGTTTTGGTGCTCGATTAGAGTGGATGGAGCACGAGTATAAACTCTGGAGTTTGTACACTTGCTTTTCTTTCTTCAGATGAAGGGCTCGAGTTCATTATTCTTAGGCTCGAGTTCAGCTTAATTTATTCTATGACTTATTGAAGTGAACTGGAGGTTTGTGCTTAAACTCTGGAGTTTGCAAAGAAGGAAAACTTGGGAGCTCTCTGTCAAGAGAAAACTCGAGCTTGTAATAACAGGCTCGAGTTTACCTATTTGTAAACTCTTCTTCGTTTGTCAAACCATAGAGTAAACTCTACACAAAAGCATTAGGCTTGAGTTCATATACTTGGGCTCGAGTGTTCATTAAATTCTAGCCATAGAAACAAGTGAACTCTACTCAAAAAGAATAAACTCTGGAGTTTAAAGAGATTCAATTTAATTAGAAAACTTCCCGCCATGGGAAAACTCGAGCTTGTCTATACAGGCTCGAGTTTACTTGTTTTTGTAAACTCTTTATTTATATCATAAGGGTTTAGGCTCGAGTCTATTTACTCAGGCTCGAGTTCGTTATGCTGAAAATATCCGAAGAGCTCTCTGTTTGCGTAAAACTCGAGTTTGCTTAGTCAGGCTCGAGTTTTGCGGTGACAAAGTGATATTGACTCTTTTGTCATTTTAAAAGCATTCGTACATGTTTACAATTTTTATTAATCATCAAAACATATAGAGAACTAACAAACGGAACGTTGAACCCTCTGCATAGGCTAGCACCTTGTACTCTTAGAAGTGCCTATGACTTTGATTCGTATCTCCATACCTCATCAAAGTCACACTGGTCTTATCTCATCTTCGCTCTCGCGTAGATGACCGACCAGAGACATTTAGGATAATCTATTAGATATATCTAGGGATACAATTATCAATGTAAACATGCAAACAAAATGATAACAAAAAGAGAATACTTTAAATAACATAAATGTCTAAAGTACAATGTCTTGCCCCTAGGGCACAATTTCCAACAACAACCTCAGGTGCAACTCTGAGTACAGGTGTGGCAATTCGATGCCTTGCCCTTCTAAGGACTCGGGCTTCAAGTGCTCTCCTTCTATGGTATTTCTGTCCAAATCTCTTATCCATCTTCTTCCTACTCCATTTGCCCAAAATTTATATCAGTCCAAATCTCTTACCAGTATTGTCCAAACTATGCTCTGATACCAAATCTGTTACACTTCTACCAGACTCGTCCTCTCGGGTGGCGGATAGAGGGATTCCCTCTTATTTATTACCTTGCCTTTGTTAATTATCTCATTTAACATATATCAGAGTATTACGCAAAAAAGCATATGATTGGTTTGGACAAATACATTATACTGGTAAAAGTGCGAGAAATAAACAGTAAATAGTCCCTGAAGGGTTAGGTACAATGATCCAAAAATAAGTAATGGGAAATAATTAAAATATATAGTCATCCATAGTCAAAATATAAAAAATGTGATAGGGCATTCCCTATTTCTTCATCCATCAGCTCCATGCCCTTACCTCCTTACTCTTGAACAACCTAGTGTAAATCACTTGTATCTTTAGGGGGAAACACGGTTGTCATCCTTGTGTGGGGGCTGGAAAAAAATGCTCTTTGACCAGAAGAACCTTCACGGCCCTCCATCGACGAAGGAAGAAGACCTAATCACAAGAAGCTCGAAAAAGATTAAAAATGTGACTGCAAGAGTTGAGGATGACTGCTCAAAAGAACAGTCTAGCTCTGGGAGGGAAACTGAGTGCTTTCAATACTGGTGGACCACTGTTTGTGGACAAGCTAGAAGGTATCGGTAGAAAGGAGGATGTTCTTGAAAGGGAAGGGCCTAGGATTGAGGAGTCTCTCTCGGATGACTCCATATCTGAAGAATCCATCGAGGATATTAACCAAGAAGGCCACGGATGGAGATGCAAAATTTCTGAAGGGCTGCATGGGAACTTCCCAACCTTTAGCTTCTTAAGCAAGATGAAAAATAGGTTGTATAAGGCTTGGGATGAGGTAGTCATAGTGAAGTTATTAGGAAGAAACATAGGTTATAGGGCGCTGGAGAAGAAGCTTCAGGGGATGTGGGCTAAGAGGGGAGTTTTCACACTAATTAATATTGGGCATGGCTACTTTATTGTGAAGTTTACCAATAAGGAAGATTACTTGAATGCACTTACAAGGGGTCCATGGATGTTATACGATCATTATCTTATGGTTAAACCATGGGAGGCAAATTTTAGACCTGATAAGGCACAAATCGATACAGCGGTAATATGGGTCAGACTTCCCAAAGTCCCCTTAGAATACTATGATGAGGAAGCTTTGACTATGATTGGTAATAGGATTGGGAAAACTATTCAAGTCGATATGAATACTTCATGTCAGCTCAGGGGCATTTCGCTAGAATTTTTGTTTTGGTTGAACTGGGGAAACAACTCATGCAGGGATTTTATCTTGATGAGAAGATTTTTTTCTTGAATACGAAGGGCTTCTTCTTTTATGCACCCACTGTGGGAATTATGGCCACATGAAGGAAACCTGCCCTAAGGTAAATCAGGAAGTAAAAACAATCATGATGCAGAAGTGGGAAAAAATGGCAAGGAAGAGGGTCAGAGACAACAGCCAGCGAAGGTAGAGCAATGGCGGGTTGTTAATAAACCTAAACGGAAATGGAAACCTAAGGAGAACGAGGCTGATACGCAAAAAAAAAACAAGAACTTAGAGTCAAGGTTTGGAATTTTATTGGATGTACCTGGAAACTCTGAAGAGGTCATGGATTTCGCACAAGTGTCAGCAGGAGCGGTGTTGGTCCTTGAGGTAGTGGCGGCGTCCAAGGGAAAGCAAAAATCACATCCTAAGGTCAACGATAAGGCAAAAAGGAGGACTGAAAAGGGAGTGCAAAACAAAAAGGCTGGAGGTAAAGTGGTGGAGGTCTGAGTACCAGAGAGAATAGTACAAAGGAGCAATAGGAGGATGGAGAAAAGAGCAAGGGAAGTGTCAAAGGTCTCTGTGGTTACGAGGAAGGATGTTTTGATGCTAACGATGGGGGAAGGAACGAATGTGGACCATGTATTGATACCCAAGGAGGATGTTCATACGCGTTCTAAGCTTTTGAACACTAGGGCCACTGATGAAAGGTTAGATATTCCTCCTGGACCAGATGTCACATCAGTTAACAAGTCTTTTAATATTGGGCTGGACCACGAAATGAGGGGAGGCTCGGTGGAGGATGGGTTAGGACTTGCTGATATAGGAGAAAACATAGACATGTCTATGGTGCCAAATGCCCCATTGTAGTGGGCCTTAGGCTTGTTTTCATAATCCATTTTCTTTTTATGGATAGTTTTTTATTTTGGAATAATCAAGGCTCTTGCGGTTCGGGCCTCTACAGAAACATTAAGCCAATTATTAATGGGTCAAGGCCTAGTCTGGTTGTCCTAGCAGATACCAGGTGCTCCAGCGATTCCAGGCTAAAACACCTTCTCAAATTGGGATTCGACTCGATGAAGATGATTCTTAGTATCGAAAATTCGGGCGGCCGAGTTGCTTTTTGGAAGAGCAGTTCCGTATCGGTCACAATTTTGGAGGAAGATCGACAATTCGTTCATCGACACTGCTCGATCTTAGGTACGCCAGAATTCCTCATCGCGTTTGTTTATGCCTTGACCCATTCCAATTTTCGAGATGTTCTTTGGAGGAGATTGAAGAATCTAGAGGAGAATATTTCGATGTCATGGATGGTGTGTGGCGATTTTAATGATATTTTGAATGAATCTGAAAGAATCAGTGGAGTGGGTTGCAACCATAGAAGACTTGACTAGTTTTAGGATAGAGTGTAGGAATGTGGGCTAATGGACTTGGGTGATCAGGACCTAAATTCACCTAGAAAGGTCCTTGTTTAAGGGGGTTTAGGAGGTTGTATGAGAGATTAAATAGGGCTTTCGCTAATCAGAATATGATTTCTTGGTTTGCGAACTGTAATGTAAAGGTGCTGCCTAGAACTTGCTTCTCCGATCACAACCCAATTCTCATGAGATTGGGTATGTTAGATAGAGTTCACTGCTTGAGGCCTTTCAGGTTTGAGGCAATGTGGATGACACATACTACTTTTAATTATTTCCTAAAGGAGCAGTGGAAGGATGGTGAAGATTTGAATGCTAATATGGAAAGAGTTAAAAAGGAGGTTTTAGTTTGGAACAGGGAGACTTTCGGTTTGGTAGAAAAACAGAAGAAGGATATTCTTGTGAGATTAAATGGCATCTAGAAATTGAAGTCATATCCTTATTCAAAGTTTTTAAATGAGCTTGAAGTCCAGTTACAAAATCGCCTTGAGGAATTGTCTAAACAGGAGGAACTTAAATGGTTCCAAAAGTCGAGAACATAATGGATTGCCAAGGGGGGTAGAAATACAAGGTATTACCATCTCCAAACAAACATGAGAAGACAAAGGAACCGAGTCCTATCTCTGCAAAACGAGCAGGGAGTATGGCTAGAGTTGGAAGAGGATTTAAGGAGCTTGGTAATCAGTTATTTTAAGGCTATGTTTCAAGATGACAGTCCAAAAGTGGGTGACTTTAATACGGTGTGTATATTCCCAGTAATTGACTCTTCCCACCTTCATTCTTTGGCTAATGTTCCATCTGAGCAGGAAGTTCATGAAGCGATTAATTTAATGGGACCGTAAGTCGATGGATTCCCTCCTATTTTCTTTCAAAAAAATTGGGAACTAGCGGGCCTAATGGTCTTTTAGTTTGTTTGTGATGCCTTTTCTAGTGAGGCTAATATCTCTGATGCAAATCAAACTCTAATTGCCCTTATCCCCGAAAGGGATCAACCTCAGAGGATGGAACATTTTCGTCCTATCTCTTTGTGTACGGTGCAATATAAGTGTGTAGTCAAGATTATTGCTAGAACACTTTGAAGTGTGATGAAGGACCTCATTTCTCCTTTTCAATCAAGTTTTGTCCCAAGGAGATATATCCAAGACAACATTATAATTGGTCAAGAGATTCTTCACAAGATGAAAAAGACAATAGGTAGAAAAGGCATTATGTTGATGAAAATAGACCTTGAGAAGGCCTATGACCGTATTAAATGGTCTTTCATAAAGAAGATCCTAATTGAGGTAGGGTTTAATGACCGACTGATTCATATCATAATGAGGTGTATTTCTAGCGCCTCCTACAATGTTTTGTGGAATGGAGTGAAAATAGAGTTTCTCCAACCACACAAGGGTATTAGACAAGGGGCGTTATCCCCTTTCTTTTTGTTTTATGTATGGACAAACTATCACATATTATCTGTGACATGGTCAGTGAAAATAAATGGAAGCCGGTTTCTTTAGCCAAGGAGGGACCGGTAATTTCTCATTTGATGTTTGCTGACGACTTGTTGCTATTTGGAGAAGCATCTGAGTGCAAGCCGAAGGTATAATGGAAGCCTTGAATAGGTATTGTGAGCTCTCAGGGGTGAAGGTAAGCCTAAATAAATCTTCTATATTATTTTACCCAAAAGTCTCAGTGTCTCTGAAGAGCAGAATCAAATCTTATATAGGGATGAACATTACCACGGATATTGGAAGATATATTGGTTTTCCATTATCAAGGAAGAGGAGTAGCAGAGAGACTTTTAAATACGTGATAGAGCATGTTAGAGATAAACTCTTGAATTGGAAAGCGAGCTGCCTATCCATTGTTGGGAGGATTATTCTTGCTAAAGCAGTATTAGCCTTGGTCCCTATCTATCCGATGCAAGTAGCGCAACTACCGATGAGTGTTTGTGAAGAGGTAGAGCGAATTCAATGAACTTTATTTGGGGGAAGAGTGATAGTAGAAAGGCCTATCATCCTATGGGATGGGAGAAGATCTCGGTTCCCAAACAGTTTGAAGGCCTGGGATTGAAGAATTTATCCTCTATCAATAGAGCGTTTGGGGCAAAGATTGCGTGGAATTTAGTTAAGGGCTTGGAAGGTTTATGGGCAGAAGTTCTCCAAAATAAAAATATAATGCAGAGTGATTCTTCATTGCTGGAGGCAAGAACAGCTGACTCAGCTTTGTGGAAATTTATCTGTAAACAGCGAGAAATTGTTGAAGAGGGAACCAAGAGGCAAGTAAGAAATGGCAGATCAACTTTGTTCTTTATGGACTACTGGTTGATAGCGAATAGGAAGATCAAAGATTATTGTACTAGACCTCTAAATAATAAGGAAGAAAGGAGTATGGTAGCTGAGTAGGTTCAATGGGACATGTGGGACCTTAACCGCCTTATGGGCTTAGTTAACCGTGAGGTGATACAATGGCTCTTAGCAGTACTACCAGCCAAAGAGGAAGCAGGAAAAGATGTTGTGATGAGTTGGGGGTCGAATGCGCATGGTTTTTTTACTATCAAGAGTGCATATTTCATTATTGAAAGGCCTCTAATACATCTATTCAACAGAGTGTACAAGAAAATATGGGCTTGGATAGGGCTGAAAGAATTAGATTTTTCCTTTGGATAGCCTATAACAATAGGCTACCGACGAATGAGTTGAGAAGTAGATGGGCAAAAAACTCTCCTTACTGTAATCACTGTCAACAGGGAATCGACAATCAACTCCATATATTCAGAGATTGTCTTTACGCTAGGCAGATTTGGCAATCCCTAGTGCAACAAAGGTATAACGCTACCTTTTTCTCTTTGCCCCTGAAGGAATGGATGGCTTAAAATTTGGAAGAGGATATAGGTTGTGATCCTATGGTTAACTGGTAGCAATTGTGTGGGGTATCAATATGGTTATTATGGTCATAGAGGAACAAGGAAAATTTTCAGGATGAATTCCGAAAACCAATTGTTCTTGTTCAGATTATTGGGAAGGTGTGGAAATCTTTTTGCATAATTGTGGAGCCAGTTGAGATACTCCCTAATGATCAAATTTTTACTCCTGCCTCGGTACCCTGGGAACCGCCACCTACCAACTGGTTTAAGCTCAATGTGGACGGTGTTGTCATCCATGATATTGGTAAAGCGGGGTGTAGGGGAGTTATCCGAAATTTTCAGGGAGAATGGGTGTTGGGGTTTGCTCAGTCGCTCAGTTGATGGGATTGAACTTAGCATAGGATGAAGGATTCAAACAGGTAATCGTCGAATCCAATGCTAAGATCATTGTGGACAAGATTTTGATGGCAAGAAATGCCGAGACTAGCAGTATGGTTGGGCTCCAAATCAAAAATCTACTGAGCAAGATGTGGGAAGTGGAGCTTCGCAAAGTATCAAGAACACAAAATGTCTTTAGCCGATGCTATGGCTAAAGAAGGTCTCTCTAGATCTTTTGTGATTAATGTTTGCCCTCATAAATTGAGGACTGTTTTGTCAAACCATTGTATGGGACTTGATCCCCTTTCTCTTATTATTAATTAAAGGTGGATGCCTCTTTTATACCAACAAAAAAAAAAAAAACTCGCTTGTATAAACTCTCCTCTTATTTTCAGGAAATTCATCTTGATTTTAGAAATTCCAAAAAATATGCCTTAACTTCAAAACTTCATAGTTAATTCTAGGAAAATCCGATTAACACGATTCTAGCGGCCATTGAACCCTTAACATGTCTAGTTTTTATTAAAAATACTTCCACATGCCACAAGGATTCGTATCCTTTTTTCTGTATCAAAACTTTACTCGCTGGTCAGAGGCAAAAATCCAATTTCTGGGCTATTCTTTAAAAATTCATCTTTCCTAGTAGGCATCTCAAAAAATTACAAAATTATATTCCAAATTGAAGCCCAAGATGTCTAATTTAAGCACGCAAATTTCGTGGCCATTGGACATCGATTACTATTTTAAAACCATTTATTAAACACGACTACCCAGAATTCGACAAAACTGACAGATTCTCTATTTCTTTGAAACTTAAGTTTTTTGACTTCCAATATCATATGCTTAACTTGTTCCCTCATAAAATATCGTTTTAGACACTTTGGCACCATTGAAATCATCAAAATCACAACATAACCTCATGTATGCCTTGTTGTCCAGAAATCATGACACATGAGCAACAACAACTTCTTTCATTTTACTTCGTATTTTTTTTTTTGTTTCTTGCCTTAATCTTTCCTTACAAATCATTATCTTAGATTTAGTCACTTGGTAGCCTTTTTTAATAATTAGAATAGAGTCTCCCTTTTAGAAACATCACTTCTTTTAATCAGCCACTTCCATAAAATTACTCAAAATCCAGTATACAAAGGCACAAGAGGCTAGGTCAGAGACTTACTTCACTTGGAACTTGAATTCTCTTGAAGTTCTTCCTCTTTGTCGTGCCTCTTAAAGGGATCAGTCTAGTCTCCAACATCATGCAAGAATTATTCATGAGAACTTGAAGGATATTCATGCACAAGGAAGAAGATAGAAGGCTAACTTAACGAAATCTTGAGTTCTCTTACCTTAATCTTCAATTTGTGTGCCTTCTTCTTCCTCTTAGTGTATGAACTTTTCTGACCTCTCTCATCTCTCTCTTGAACACGGTTTAGGCAGCCAAGAACAAGGGCAGATGATTCCTTAAATAATCACCATTGGTTATGCAAAATATCCATGCAAGCTATTGTCCATTGGTCCCACTAGTGCAAAAAAGGGCTTTAAGACTCATTTAGACCAGATCATCGATGCCCCGGTCTTAAAGGTATGACTGGTGGCAATTTCGTAAATATAAAGAGCTTCTTATACAAAAAAGGCTTTTAAGACCGCCTCATTTAGACCGGACTATCGACGGCCCGGTCTTAAAGGTATGACCGATGGCAGTTTTATAAATATAAAGAACTTCTTATACCGGATCATTTTTCATAGGTCTTATTCAGACCTGTTAAAAAAACAATCGGTCTTAAAAATGTTATTAAAAAAATTGAAATATCAATTACTTTATGGAGAAATTTCATACAGCCAGACTTATATTTTCCACACTCCAAAATAATACGGAAAAATTTAAATATAAAGGTATTAAAGTTTTAAGACCGAACATATATAATAGCCGGTCTTAAAAGTTAGACTTTTAAGACCGGACATAAATTATGGCCGGTACTAAAGTCATAATAAAAAATTAATTAATTTTAAGACCGGAGTTACAGAAAGACCGGTCTTAAAAGTTAGACTTTTAAGACCGGACATAAAATCAGGCCGGTACTAAAGTTTAAATAAAAAATTAATTAATTTTAAGACCGGAGTTATAGAAAGACTGGTCTTAAAGGTTAACTTTTAAGACCGTGTGTACTAATTTGTCCGGTCTTAAAAATGAGGCGCCAAATATATGTTTCTTCGCGCGGAAACTTTTGTCACTCTCACTGAAGAACCCTGTTCACGTTGCGAAACCCTTCTTGTTGCATTACCTCTCTTCCTTGCCCACATACCATTAGCCTCTGTTACTCCCTCAATTGCTCAGGCATTCCTCTCTTACTGTCTCGAAAATGAACGGTGAAAACGATTCCAGTCGTGTTCCTGGAATGCCAGGTACTGGTTTGACTAATTTGGGTCAGAACGAACCCTCTTCATCTCACAATGAGCCTCCTCAGCGCCGTGCACGTCGTGGTAGAAGCGGCACACGAATGATGGATGTATCCCTTAGTCGGAATTCTGGGACGAGGCTCGAGATTCAGTTTGATGAAAATTTGCAACCTGTCGATCCTAATAAAAGCACATATACTAGTTTTGTCGGCTGTCTAGTACGTAGCAAGGTTAGCATCTTGACAGCTGAGTGAAAAAATGTGGACCAAAACACAGTAAATGATCCTATTTGGGACACTATCCGGCTTACATACACCGTCCCTGACTCTGAGAAGTTGAAAGACTCAACATTGTCTTATTGTGCTGATCGGTGGAGGAAGTTTAAGACCTTTCTAGCTAACACGTATATATTTGCCGAGGTTCTTCCTGACCATAAACCCTGGGACAAGTACAAATTTATTGATAAACAAACTTGGCAACAATTTGTTCAGTTGCAGACCACTCTTGAAGCTCTGGTGAGTTTATATTTAGTTTTGTTTGTCCTTTTGTTTGCTTATTAACCTGTGTGGATATGTGAATGTTATTGTGTTCATCTAATCCTGTTAGTTAAATGGTTTGGTGTGTGAATAGAAGTATACATTTCCTGCCTTTGTCCTGCATCAGAGGAGCATGTCCTAGTTCCATGCAAGTCTGATATGTAAACTGTGTGATGGTTAGACGTTGCTATTAGTTAGTTAGTATGTTAACTATGTAATGGTTTCAGTGCAAGTAGTTAGTTAGTTATTCTAATATGTGTAGGAACTAGTTATGATGAATGAATGAATTGACTGAGTTGGCAGCAATTCTGCAACTCCCTTTCCTTTGTTTCTCCCAATTTCTTCTACAATGCTACATCTTCCTTAAATAAAATGTTGAAACTTGATGAAGTGAATTTGACTAATGTTTGACATTCATATCAAGCGAAGTTCTCTAATTTCGTTAGTGACATGGCTGGAATTCATAATTGATAGTTGTTTTCAATCACGATTCACAGAAAAGAAAGGAAAAAGCACAGGAGATCGGGAGAAAGAATGATTGCCCACACAGGGCTTCTCGCGGCGGATATGAAAAGGCCGAAAAAGATTTGATTGCAGCCAAGTTGAAGAGATTGGAAGATGAAGTTGAATCCAATCCTTCTGCGGTAGTTGACCAGCCATCTCCAAGCGGTGCCTACACGAGTGAAAAAACTCGTGTAATTGCTGAAAGAATTGTAAGTATCGATATTGTTATTTTTTACTTACTAAACATGTTTCATTACTAAGCTTTTCGTTATCTGTATCTTATAGGAAGATCTTAAAAAGAAAGAAGCAGAGGGATCTTTTGCGTCGGACGGGAGGAATGATGTTCTGACCGTTGCGACCGGAAAACTAGATCACTCGGGGCGTGTAAGGGGGATTGGAGAACGGGTAGGCCTAAAGCAATACTTTGGTAAATCCAAATGCCACAGACAAAGTATGGTCACCCGGGAGAAGATGAATCAGACGCTTGCGGCCAGAGAAGCTACATTGAGGGCAATGTTTCAAGCTGAGATGAGCAAGATGAAGGAGGAGATGGATCAGAAAATGAAGTGTCTCCTGAGCTCTCGGCCAAAGACCAATGTTCCCTTGACACCTTCAGCTGCACATATGCAACAGAGCACTAGAGGGAGCTGCATTGTTGGACAGTCAGAGCAACCTTGTCACCTGTATGTGGAGGATTGTGATAGTCATAGACAATTAGTTGCTAAAGGGACTATCCACAACTTGGAATCAACTATACACCACCAACAAATGGCTGATGATGAAGTCAGAGTGTCAGTTGAAGAGGTGATCATTGATGCATCTGTCCCTCTCCCAACAGATCAGCTGAAGCTTGTGAGTGATGTCAAGGGAACCTTCATCTCTTGGCCAGTGAAGCTTGTAGATGTCTCTACTCCTCCTCAAGCTCCACCCCCTCCTCAAGCTCAATCCCCTCCTCAAGTTCCATCCCCTTTTCAAGCTCAATCCCCTCCTCAAGTTCCATCCCCTACTGCTAACTTGACGGCCAAGGAAAAAATATCCGATATGGTAGCCAACGGATATTTTAAAGATAAATCGTGGCCTTTCAATGAAGTAGTAGGCCTCCCTCATCCTCAACCGCTTTACATTAATAATGTCGATGTAACGTCCCTGCTGCTTCCTGGATAGGAGGTTACTAGTGCAATGGTTCAAATGTTTTTAAAGTAAGTATCTTCTTCCTTGATTACATAATTTAAATGCATCGTTTAGACACACATACATATATACTAATTCCCTGATCGATGTCATTCTTGTAGGTTTATGCATCAAGAACTGGTTCAACAGGGCATAATCGATGATTTTGGATTCTTGTGCCCAGTCTATGCAAGTTCAACACCTTTGGAGGAGAGATAGCAGTACATATCAAAGAGGTTGTGTGAAGTAAGAAAGGTGTACTTGTTTCCATACTACCAAGGGTATATCACAATTCTTGTCTGTAATTCACTTAATTATGCTACATATATATATCACTGAGTACTTTACTGCTGTGAATTTTCAACCACCACTGGCAGTTGGTCGTCATGTGCATGGAGATGCAGTTATCTTCTTATACTCCAGTCAAGGCGATCCAGGGCCTACGTTGAAGCAGACCATCAACGAGTAAGCATGTCATTTTAATTGTCTTGTCTGAAATCTCTGCTGTGAATTTTCAGTGAACATTATTGATAAATTTCTGATTTTGATGATAGTGGCAAGAGGACCTTCCAAATTTAGGTAAAAAAAAAGCATGGGTGTGAGCTCAAAGATCATAAATGGTTCCAACCAAAGGTTAGTACATATTTGGACACTGGCATAACTGCCTTGTGAACTTAGTCAGTAAGCTATATATGCTCTTATATATATTTGTTGTTATTTTTAGACCCGTCGGCAACCAAAACAATTGAACTTATGTGGTCCGTACGTTATGAAACACATATATGATATTGTGACGGAAGGAATGACTAAATTCCCTGCAAAGGTAAATGTTATGGCCGAATTGAGTCTCTAGTTTAATGTTACATATGAAATATGCACGTAAGTTACTTCTGTTTCTGTCTTTGATGTTACGAGGTTTGCCTGTTCTCAGCCATTTTCTGATGATGAAGTGGAGCACATACGCGATGTGTTTTGTGAATATCTGTATAATGAGGTAAAAAAGTCAGGACAATAATTAATGTCCTAAATTAATTCATTTGTAAATATATGATGTAGCAACAATAGCCTTCTGTACATTTGTTTATTTTTTCGACCAATTCATTCATTTGTAAATATAACGCAATGTAATTCAATAATAAATTTATTTATTTTTTCGAACAATTTTTGTGTGTCCATTTTGGGTTTATGAATGAATGGGATGGTGGATAAAGCTATTTAGTGCTTGAAATTTGAGGTACAGGCGGATGTTGTAAATGAGCCATAAGAAACTCTGAAAAGTATTCGCGACTTTTAGGAACGTATATTTGTTAAAAGTCCAGTCCTAAATGTCTTTGTCTATTCTAAAAAATATGGCTAGACTTTTAGGACCGTATATTTGTTAAATATCTGGTCTTAAAAGTCTTCGTCTATTCTAAAAAATATGGCTAAACTTTTAGGACTGTATATTTGTTAAATATCCGGTCCTAAAAGTCTCTAAAAAATACGGCTAGAGATTTAGGACCGTATATTTATTAAGTATCCGGTCCTAAAAGTCTTCATCTAATTCTAGAGAATATGGCTAGACTTTTAGGACCGTATATTTGTTAGGAGTCAGGTCTTAAAAGTCTTCGTTTATTGTAAAAGTTTGCCGAGACTTTTAGGACCGTATAGTTGTTAATTGTCCGCTCCTAAATTCAAATTTTCGTTTATTTTTAAAAAATATGGCTTAACTTTTAGGACCGTTCATTTGATATATGTCCGGTCCTAATAGTCTTCCTTTAAATAGAATTGGTGACTCAGTTTTCAGACAAATCATTAGGGTTCAAGACAACCGAGCTTCTGGCATTCTTCTCAAGCTTTGTGCTTCGTTGTCCTCGTTTTTACCTCTCCTTTTTGAAGATCATCATCGATGTCCCTTTTCTTTGTCCTTTTTCTTTTTGTCGGAAAAAGAAGGTGATAATGAAAAGGACACTGAAAATGTTCAAAGAAGGGGAGGTCAAATCGACGACAACGATGGTCCAACCTTGAGAAGAATCGTCACTCTGTTTGTTTTTATTTGAATAAGGTAAACAATGGTTTTTTTTGTATGGTCTTAATTGTTAACTGTATTCTGCAAATTTTTTATGTTGATCACCACGAAGAGGACAATGTTTTGTTTGTTTCCTTTTTGTCAGAAAAAAAAGAACATAAAGATAAGTACAAGGCGATTGAGAACTAAAAATTTTATTTTATTATATTTTTTTCTACTGCCTTGTGAGAGAGCAGTAGTACAACAAAAAAAACATAAAAATTTCTAATCCTCTCCATCGTTGTCGAAGGGGAGGGAATGGTCGAAGACGTCGTCATCAGAGGTATAGTATTCAACGTCATTGGCGTCGAGTACCGCGTTCAGCTTGTTGTTGACGGCGTGATAGACCTAAAACAGTTGGCCCAAGCGTCGGTCTATATGATCGACGCGGGCTATCATGTGCTGCATCATCTGGTAGAAGTTTGGGTTCGGAGGCAACGGAGGAGGATATGGAGGTGGCTAAGGATTTCACCGAGCAGGAGAACCTCGTGGTGGTGGAGCAGCCATTACGGTGGAGGTTGTAGGAGGAGATAGAAATGAATGTCAAGAAAGTAAAGTAACAACGGGTTTAAATAGAGAACCCATCCTGAACAATGTGAAACGCCGGAAACATTAACGAGGATACGCATAGTTCCTCAGAATACGAGGAGACGCCTAGTTGGGAAGTTTATGTGAAAGCCGAAGAGACTCTGAATCATTCATTTCAACATAGGGAAGGATTCGACTCTGCTATGATTATCTTGAAAAGAATAAACTTTTAATAGCAGATACTGTAAAAGATTCGTTCTTAAAAGTAATATTTTTTAACAAAAAATTCTTACTTGAAAAAAAAATTGAATTGAAAAATAAATGAGTTTTAGGACCGGATACAAGATAAAAGGTCGGTCTTAAAATTAATTGAATTGAAAAAAAAAAGTTTTAGGACCAGATACAAGATAAAAGGTTGGTCTTAAAAGTAATTGAATTGAAAAAAAAGGAGTTTTAGGACCGGATACACGATAAAAGGTCGGTCTTAAAAAGTAAGAGTAAATACCCTTTTTGGTCCCTGAAATAACACGCGCTACCCATTTTGGTCCCTGAGTAAAAAAAATGTCATTTTTCGTCCTTAAACAGTAAAAAAAAGGTCTCTTTTAGTCCTTTTAGTCATTTTTTGTGGGCATTTTAATCCCTCACAAATTCCCAAAAAATCCTTTTTAGTCCCTAAAAAGGACCAAAATGACATTTTTTTAACTCAGGGACCAAAATGGGTAGCGCGTGTTATTCCAGGGACCCAAAAGGGTATTTACTCTAAAAGTAAAATAATTGACTTTTAGGACCAGATATTTTAAAAAAATACGCTCTTAAAGTAGAAACACAAAATTCATTTGTACCAATTGACTTTATTATCACCAGATGCGTATCTCTCCTGCTCTCTGTCCTTATTAACTCCTCACACTACCTCTTTGTCCTTATTAACTCCTCACTACCTCCTAACTCCTCACTACCTAGCTCTCTGCCCCAACTGCTCAAAGCCTCAAACCATGGTTAGATACAAGAGAACTGCTCGTAGGGGTGCTCTTACACCTGAAGCTCGTGCCATGGTTAGATCGTTATACGGTGCGCCTCCTCCAGCGAGAGTACGTCCTATTATGGCCGAAGACTCTCGGGTCGTTGGACCCATTGTTATTTCGGATGATGAAGAGATTGCCAGCCCCCTCCAGCCTTCAAACCATGCAGAGGTTCGTGCTCCCCCTCTCCAACCTGTTAGCCCCAGCGCGCCTACCTCTGACCCCTCTCCGCTTTCCTCTAATGATGCATTAATATTGTGGCTGGAGCAACTAAGACAGGAACTTGCTGATCTCCGGCGGGAAATTAATGCTCTTCACGCCGATATCGCCAAGGATCTTCAGTCAGATTCTTGTGGATGATAATTTTCAGCTTGTTTTTCTTTTTTTTTTGTCTTGTGTACGTGCATATTCTCCAGTAATGTAAGACACATTAAGAACTCTGTATTTTTTTTTGTCTGTTCTCCAGTAATTAATTAAAGAAGCTTATTCTCCAATTTTCTTTATTTTTTGTCCAAAAAAAATCATTTATTTTATTGATTCAGTTACTACTGCAATCACCAAAAAAAATGGACTTTAATTACAAAATTCGAGCCCAAATAAAAATCCAGAAATATACATCTGTCTTCGGCTCCAAAATTGACCACCCTCTTGTCCGAATTAGCCCTTCATGTCTTCATAACAATTGTAGCTCTTTGAATCATCTAAAATATGAAACAAGAATGAGGAAAATCCAATGTTTGGTTCAAGAGTTATGGTAAAACTAGGGAAGCAATGTAAAAATGGAAATTTTATCATAAAAATGACTAAAATCTAATGAAAGGCCCAAAGCCCAAATAAGCATAAAAGTCATTATTTATTAACTAAAGAGTCCTAAATTATTAATCAAGAGTACTAAAGAAGTGTATAGAATATTCAATAATCAAATTCCCCCACACTTATCTTTTTGCACTCTTGAGCAAAATTCAAAGAAAAAGACTAAAAGGAAAAACTCTTCTTTTCTAATAATTGCTAACAATGCAAAAATTGAACAAGGGACACAAAGCTTCAAAGGACCAATCAATCAAGACCAAAATCCTTTCATCTCAAATTACAATTCATGGTAATCTCAATCAATGATGCTAATCACAAAAGATGGTCTCTCAAAGGATGCCCTCAATCAATCAATCTCTTAAGTATTTAAGGTAAATAAGTGTATCGCTCAAATTCTACTCAAGAAAATTGTTCTACCATAACCTTGTTCAATTTCTCTGTCTCTACTACTCATAACACATACATGCACAATTCAATAAAGCTTATTATTAAAGGTTGTAATGGGGCTAGGGTGAAGGTAGGTAATAGTATGGAATGAGAGGCTAAGCACCAAAGAAATTAAAAAGAGCACTGATTAACACAATCATTCTCTATGTGTGAAAACTTTTATTTTTCTCATATATGTCTTTTCTTTCTATGTATTTTCTTTTCTTTTTCTTTTTCTTTCTTTTTTTTCTTTCTCTTTTTTTTAAAGAAACTATATAAATAATCACAATGACAAAATCAAATATCTCCCCCCCACACACACACACACTTAAACACAAAACCAAGGTGAAACCGATGCTCAATAAATTTCCAAGGTGCGGAATAAAATGGTTTTACGCTTAGGCTTGTAATGTGGCTTAGAAAAGAATGAGTCAAAAAGGCACAAAGGGGCTAGCAAAGGAAACATAATGCAAGGGAAAGCTATTTGGCCAAAGTGGGGAAAATAAAAGAAAGAAAACAAGCTTCCATCATATTCATGCACGTAAGTGAAAAATGTAGTCTCAAAAATAAAATGAGCAAGTTCTAGAGAACACATATCATGAGCAAATGCACACATGAAAGAAAGAATGGTAAGAGATGAATTCCATTCATGCAGGCCCAAAACCTCACAAGGTCAATACCAACTTAAGCAATCAACATCACCGAATCAACTACCAAGACATGTAATCAAAGAGTCAAGAATTGTAGACCAAACAAAATGATACATTAAAACCAAAATGTCCAAGTTCATAATATGTAGCAATCATAGAAAGAGAGACTGTATTTATTATTTTCAGAAAGCAAAGTGGAAAAACGAAACCAAATAAAAGAAAGATGGAGAAGAAAAAAGAATACTCCCCAAGGGGTTTATGGAGGATAAGTGGCATCAATAAGGAGAATCTCTGCTTCCTCAGGCTGCTGCTAGAATCCCTCATGAAATTGTTTAAGGCGATGCCCATTTACCTTGAAGGTTTGTCCTGTGGGTGGATCACATAGCTCAACAGCACCAAATGGAAATATGTTAGTGATCACAAAAGGGCCATCCCATTTAGATCGAAGCTTACCAGACATAAACTTCATACGGGAGTTAAAAAAAAGATCTTTCTGGCCCACAAAAATTCTTTCCTCAGAATATGCTTATCATGGAATGCATTAGTCTTTTCCTTGTACAACCGCGAACTCTCATAGACATCC
The DNA here is from genome assembly GCA_025563575.1 of Acacia pycnantha. Taxonomy (NCBI): domain Eukaryota; kingdom Viridiplantae; phylum Streptophyta; class Magnoliopsida; order Fabales; family Fabaceae; genus Acacia; species Acacia pycnantha. The sequence continues at coordinate 838,146 of JAMWYP010000142.1, forward strand.
AATCTAAGCTCATCTAACTCTTTCAACTGCAGCTTTCGTTCCATCCCAGACTTAGCCAAATCCATGTTACACAGCTTAATGGCCCAAAAGGCTTGATACTCCAACTCAACTAGAAGATGACATGCCTTACCAAAGACAATCTGATAAGGAGACATCCCAATTAGAGTCTTGTAGGCGATGTGATATGCCCACAAAGCATTATCTAGTCGCTTACTCCAATCCTTCTAGGTAGAGTTAATAGTCTTCTAAAGGATTTGCTTAATCTCTCTATTCGAGACTTCAACTTGACCATTGGTCTAAGGATGGTATGCTGTGGAGACCTTGTGAAGCACTCCATACTTGCGTAACAAGGCACCCATGCTTCGGTTGCAAAAATGGGAACCCTGGTCGCTGATAATAGCTCTAGGAATACCAAAATTGCAGAAAATGTTAGAACTAACAAAATCCACCACCACAGAATAATCATTAGTCCGAGTGGCTTTCGCCTCAACCCATTTCGAGACATAATCAACAACCAGCAGTATGTAAGTGTAACCAAACGAAGCAAGAAATGGACCCATAAAATCAATACCCCAAACATCAAAGATCTCACAAAATAATATAGGGTTCTAGGGCATCTCATGCCTACGGGAAATACTCCCGTCCTCTGACAATTCTCACATGACTTGCAAAACAGATGGGCATCATGAAACAGGGAAGGCCAAAATAAACCACATTCTAACACTTTCCTAGCAGTTCTTTGGGGTCCAAAGTGACCACCATAGGTAGAAGCATGAGAAAAATGCAATATAGAGTGAAATTCATGATCAGGCACACATATCCTAACTACTTGGTCACTACAAAATTTCCACAAATAAGGGTCATCCCAAACAAAATATTCAGACTCACTTTTCAATTTTAGGGTTTAGGCCCTAGTGGAGTCTACAGGAAAAACACCAGCTACCATGTGGTTAACCAAATCAGCATACCATGGGATCTTACCTTGCAGATATAGAAGCTGCTCATTAGGGAAATCATCTCGAATAGCAGAGGGGTGAGAGCGAGAATGGGTGAGAGCGAGAATGGGTGATGCGACTCAAGTGGTCAACTACCCAGTTTTGTGCTCTACTTCTATCTCGAATCTCAACATCAAATTCTTGGAGCAATAACATCCACTGGATGAGTTGTGGCTTAGTATCTGCCTTTTTCAAAAGAAACTTTAAAGCAGCATGGTCAGAGAAAACAATTACTCTACTAGCTAGCAAATATGACCTAAACTTATCAAAAGCAAATACAATAGCCAACAACTCTTTTTCAATGGTGTTGTAATTAGACTGGGCAAGATCCAAAGTCTTGGAAGCATATGCAATGACATGGGAGGCTTTGTCGATCCGCTGTGCCAAGATAGCACCAACTATTATTGACCAAATGGATAAAGACCAGATTTGAGTTAAAAGTTAGCAGCAAGTTCAGGATATTGAATACACAAATTTTGATTGCCAATATTAAGGGTAGCTAATTCTTTCAAACTAGGACAATCTGCTTCTTCAACCATAATTTCTGTGTTAGCAAAATTGCTACTAGAATCAGTGAAAACAACAAGACTATCAGAAACACAATCAGAAACATCAACAGAATGCTCACAATCAGACTCAAGTTTAGTATCGAGTTCAGTATTAATCCTATGACTTAGCCCAACAACTCTCCTAGCAGTAAGAATTGTTCTTTCTATTTCAGGATCAAATGGTAACAAGTCTTCTAGATTACTAGTACTCCTGGTACTCACGCAACATAAACACAAAGTAGAATTAGCAGACACTCAGAATTACCAAAATGACACTAGAAGTGGTAAAAACAGCAAAAACACATAATTACAAAAATGCCACCCCAAAAGTGGTAAAAAATAGAAAAACACTAATATAACATAAAAACAAAAACAAAAACCTATGTTAGAAATTGACCAAAACAAGTTCAAAACACTATCAAATGATTTTTAAAATTTATGAGACATGGACAAGGCAACTCTACACTATTGGGGAACCCAAAAATGAAAAAAAAAACTTCAAAAATTGAAAAAATGGTTTAAACGATGGAATTTGGCTAAAATCTCAAGACCACAGGCACAAGCATTATGTCTTGATCATTTGACCATTTTCTATCAAGTGGAAAAATTTAAGACCATTTGAAGATCATTTGACCAAACATCTGGATTCCAGAGACTTCCATCATTGAATGAAATATGAACGAACTCACGATTGGTTCCTTGTGAATAAGACGAATCTAAATCACCCGAACCATTCAATAACTACTATCTAAAAATCCCTCGACTAGACAATCGCCTAGTATCTATCCAAACTGTGGTCTCTCACTGTGTGATCACACAATAACACTGGAACCTAGTTCGGACTCAGTCTTTGGGATGAACCAAACTAAATATTAAATTAATATTTGAACTATTTCCAGAAATTGAATCCGAAAAGATGAAAGCAGAAACGAGTTAAATTACCGATTAAGCACAAGCTCTCTGGATGAATCATGGAATCCTCGACGTTGGATTAATCACAGAAGCTTAGCCAAGCATGGCTGGAAAAATTGAAGAACAGACAAAGAACACGAAGAACATTGCAGAGAAAATAAAACTTCTGTGTTTAATCCGAAAATATGTAAAAATGTAATGACATAAGTGTTTGTGGCTTCCATCTAACTTAACCTAAAATGGAAAAATGAAATGGGGCTCCAATCCACAATTCAAGCCCAAAACGGAAAAGAATAAAAATGGGCTTTAATTACAAAATTCGAGCCCAACTAAAAATCTAGAAATATACATGTCTTCGGCTCCAAACTTGACCACCCTATTGTCCGAATTAGCCATTCATGTCTTCATAACAATTGTAGCTCTTTGAATCATCTGAAATATGAAAAAAGAATGAGACAAATCTGATGTCTGGTTCAAGAGTTATGGTAAAAATAGTGAAGTAATGTAAAATTAGATATTTTATCATAAAAATGATTAAAATCTAATGAAAGGCCCAAAGCCCAAATAAGCATAAAAGTCATTATTTATTAACTAAAGAGTCCTAAATTATTAATCAAGAGTACTAAAGAAGTGTATAGAATATTCAATTATTACCCTGTATAGGCTCGCCCAGCATACACAGTCAAACAGAAGTCTAACCTTGACTCCCATTCGGTAAGAAAGGCCACTGATCTAGCCCTTAGCAGCGACTAACCGACTATATATTAAATTATTGTTAAACAAAGTGAATGTATTAAATAAAGAACTTAGCAAACTGGGTTCATTCTACAACTTAGAAATCCATTCTCACTCAACCAATAGAAGTTTAGTTCATGACTGATGAGGGAAACACAAAACAGAGTAATGCAGAACAAGCCATGGAAAGATTTACGAAAATAAAATAAAAGAAGAAAACAAGGAAGCTCATTGAAATGATCGACGGTGTAGGGGACGTCCTATCACGCGACGTCTCTACGTTTTCTATAATCCGTCGATGAGTAAGTCCCTCACATTTGTTGAGAGATATTACTGGGCCCATCGATGAGTAATTCTGGGAAAAGTATGGCCATACTACGATGGAAAGGAGTTTCCATTTCAATTATTAGACTACTCAAGAATCGAGAAAGTAATGGTCAAGAACAGGAGGATGACACTATCCATGTTTCATCCTTGACCAAATTATCGCATGACAAAAGGGACGCGACATGGTTGTATGATAGGTTGCATTGTATCATCGATCCTCATATGAATTGGGTAGTCATAATGTCTTGCTAGAGGCCACTTGCGACTTGTGGACTGGTACAGTGTTGGCCCGCTGTCAATTTCATGTGGGCCTACAAGGTCGCACACAAGAATAGACCAACATAAGCTATAATGTCCAAATTCATTGAATCTAAGATATGTCTAAGATTTAATGAATACAACGTTTAATCTAGGGAGAATGTGTGTGTGTGTGTGTGTGTGTGTGTGTGTGTGTGTGTGTTCGAAAATAATAATAATATTATTTATATAGATAATAATTGTTCTAGTGTAGAACTCAGATGTCCAGCCTAAAGGTAGGCTGGGATATTGATCTTGGATCGAGGTGCTCCTCCTGTATGCCTATGGGACGAGCGTACAGGAGAAGGATGGATCACTGTACACAACCAGGCGTTTCGCCAAAGGGGTGCGGTGTGTGCACAGTGTAACTGTATTTAGATTAGTTCAGGGATGAGAACTGTGTACCTTGGCCGCGTATCTCCTATACGTATATATAGAGAGTGTACCTTGTTCGTTAGATCTCCGACTCCCACGTTGGGTGTATCCGAGGATCTAGCAAACCGCCCTGGTGACTAGGTCTTTCGGTTAGGGTGTTGTGATCCTTGCGCGGACTACCCCCTGCGTTGGCCGGTTGGCCAATGGGCCTTGACTAGGTCCATAACAGTTGCCCCCCAGCTCGGTAGTTCAGGTCTCTGAGTTGTCGAGATGGTTTGATTGACTGTGAAGTACAGACTTGGCCGAGATATGTTTGGCTTATCCGGGTTGTTTAAGATCCCCTGATCATGCATTTCGAGTGCTCGTTCGATTTTGCATTAATCCCGATTATTGACAACTGTATAGTAGTTGCCCCCCAGCCCGATAGTCCAGGTTTCTGGGCTGTCGGGGTGGATCTGTTGCTGAGTCCGAATATCGTATCCGAGTTACTACCACTCGTGTGACTTGATAAAATGTCTATGAGTTTCAAAGAACTCCGGAGTTACTTGTATTCTGATTGAGTTTCCCCCAGACAAGTACGCCAGGTTAACTTTGACCTGAAACTTCGTCTGTTTCTTATTATGATCATCATGATTTCTTCTTCTTCAATCACCCAGGTCTCCGGATCTATTTGTTGCAACGTCGAATCCCCTACATCCGAGTTGTCCTAAAGAGGAACGGACTAGGTTTCGGCTTATGTCAAACCGGGCTAAGTCTTGGAAGCGACCAAGTTGCGAAAGCTTACGGTGACAGCTTCACTTGACTGAAGAGCCGAGTTAGATGATCCTCGATGGAGCCGGGACTTTTACCGTATTAAGCGTAACCGGGGTACGCCTTCTTTTCCCATGTGTGCTGTGCCCACTCATTGGTGAGTTGGAGGCACGTGGCATTCTTCGATTTGATGACCGTTCGGCTTACTCATCTGTCGTCATTTGGTCATATTTATTGGGCACCTTCAGCCCCCCTGGGTCTTTACGCGTCATTAATACTCATGCTCTTAACAATCATTATTCCTCCCGTGGAAAAGAAAACGTCGTCTGCATTAAAGTGGCAGTTATTGCTGCGTGACCCTTGCAATTTGTCTGGCCTATAAATTTCTCCATCGTCTCGCATTCTCCCTTACGTTTGGTCTGTATTCCCATTCTTTCTTGGGTAAGTTTTCCCATAGGAGTGGTGAGCTTTTTGGTGAGAGTTTCAAACTTCTTTATGCGTTGCTTAGTTTCCACTTTTCCAGCCATGTGGGGAAAAAGAGTGTATTTTCAAACTCCAGAAATGGCTCTCGTATGCTGCCTCGTGGCTGTACCTTCAGATGTATTTGCCAGTCTTCATTGATGTCGCTCGGTGGCCGACTGGGGTCTCAGATGTGTTTTCCAGTCTTCACATGCCTGGCTCAACTTCGTATGGGATCTTAGGCTGGGAATTGCTCGCATATGAGCTTCTTCATCCACCACAGGAAGCCCTAGACATGTTTTCCAGTCTTCCTGGACTTGTCTAAACTTTTCTAGGGTTTCCCGCGCATCCAGCAAAGACCTACACCAGTATGGACTCTTTGTTGGATAGCTGTTCAATCTACAGCACCAGCGGTCCCCACCGTAGCAGGAGGAATCTGGTTGATCAGCATCACCTGTTGTAATTAGAGGGCTCATAAACTATCTTTACCAATGCAACCTGATTTCCTGTATTTTGATCTTTGTAATCACCTTTGTATACATGTACGCCAGTTTATTTCCTTGTAAGAGCATTGTGCAACCCGTTCAAGTATCAATACAAGGCTTGTTTCTGTTTTTCCTTCATGTCTCAATGTAGATTGAATGCGTGCAAACACTGATTGAAAGTGTGTACACACCAATATTGAAGTTTTCTTTTCCCAAGCCGAGATTGACTAAGTGTGTCATCCGGGTTCGCGACTTACTCCTTCTTTATCCATATATGTTAAGCTAACAATGAAATCGAATCACTCGCGTCGACCTACCCCGGCTACCACTGATTTTCACAAGTTTGCTAACCCAGTTATAAACATGAGGTAACTCTCCAGGCCGAGGTATCTCTTAAACTCTCGGGACGACTATTTTGTTGGCCGTAACGGTCCGGGCTATTGTTGCCTCTAGCGTGGATGTCCGTGCCTTGGATATCTGGGGTGAACGAAGCCCGGTGAAAACCGGGTTGTAGTGAGGGGTACGTCGACGCATGGCCCAGACTTATTCAAGCGTATTTCGGCGGAATGAAAAGATCGGGGTTCCAGATGGCCGGGGTATGACGTCGTCTATTCTGCATATCGAGGTATCTCTCTATCGTCGCGTCGCTTACTCTTCTTCGGTTATTACTCGTTTTTGACAACTGGCACCCCTCAACTGTCGTGAAGCCGAAACGGAGGGATGCTAGCCACTACGGCCCTGGGAGCATTAAATGACTGATGAGTGCGCATTAAATGTGCGTGTCACGTCATCCTTCCCTTATGCGTCAATAGGCGCTTTTGCCCCTGACGGTTGAGTTTTGAAAGTTTATACCCGCCAGATCTTTCATTCTCTCACTTTACTCATTCTGCGTTGAAGCGTCTTCTCTCCAGCACAATTTTTTTGCTCTCTAAGGAAGTTCGTTCTGTACTCCCTTTTCGCAGATTTTCGAGTGACCCTCCATATCTTAAACAGGTATTCTCACTCTCCCAGTTATTTCTTTGTGATTGCGCTTTCCTGTAGTGCTTTCATTTTGTTTCTGGTGGTGGTTCCCCCGTTCAATTCTGTGTTGTGGGTTTTTGTTTTCGCTTGCCTTCTCTGAATTGCGCCTATATTTGCCTGAGTTTCTAGGTATCTTTCTTCATTTAGCAGGCTTCTGAGTGACTCTATCATTGCTTTCAAACTCCATTTCTAAAGACCCCTTTCTTCTCCTGTAATTTTTACCCGATTCTGGGTTTGGCTGTCGTATCTTTTGGGAGTTGGTAAAATGTCTAAGGATATAAATGATATGACCCCCGAGGAACTCGAAGAACTACGACGATCTGTAAAGGCTAAGGCCCGTTGGTGGCTCTGGGGTGATAAGCCTTCTCCTCAAGAGAGGAAAACCGCTCTGCTTGATGCTCATTACAAGGGGAAAGCTTCTAGAGTCACCAGGGTAAAGGGTTCAAAGGTTCAAGGACGCCATCCATTGGTTGGAGGAAGTTCACCCATTCCACCCTCGTTCCCCCCCAGTCCAAGGAGGTCGACCTGGTGCACTAATACTGCTGCTATCCCGGCCCTACCTATTAACCAACATGGTGACATGGGAAGGCCGAGTCCAAGGGTTGAGGTGGATTCCTACATCGGCCCGTGTTATGACTGTCTTTATGAATGTACCCGACTTCTCTCCCTTGGGGATTCCGCAACAGCCGACTTCTATCCCTTGGGGATTCCGCAATTCCTCATCGTTGGGTCAATCACAGGGGGTTTAGCCGAGCATGGCTGGAAAAACTGAAGAAAAGATGAAGAACGCGAAAAACCCTAAGAACATGCGGAAATCGGTAGAGAGAATTTGCATAAAATCGTAAAACCCTAATGTCAAAATCCTGAATTCGTGAATTGTGAATGCCTCTGTCTTTGGCGGCTGCCTTACTTAAAAATAACCTAAAACGAAAAATGGGCCCTAATAGTTTTAGCCCAAAAGAAATAAAATAAAGCGGACTTAAATTACAAAATTCGGGTCCAAATAATATCCAGAATTGTGCATCCGACTTCGGCTCCAAAATCGACCGCCCTCTTGACCGAATTGGCTCTTGATGTCTTCATAACAATTGTAGCTCTCTGAATCATCTGAAATATGAGACAAAAATGAGGCAAATCCGATGTCTGGTTCAAGAGTTATGGTAGAAATAGTGAAGTAATACAAAACTGGAATTTTATTATTAAAAATGGCTAAAATGCAATAAAAGGCCCAAGGCCCAAATAAACATAAAAGCCATTATTTATTAGATAAAGGGTCCTAAGTTATTACTCAAGAGACAAAAATAAGTGTATAAAATATTCAATTATCAAATTCCCCCACACTTATCTTTTTGCACTCCCGAGCAAAATTCAAAGAGAAAGACCTAAAGGAAAAACTCTTCTTTACTAATAATTGCTAACAATGCAAAAATTGAATCAATGGACAAAAAGTTCCAAAAGACCAATCAATCAAGACCTAAATCCCTTCATCTCAAATTACAATTCATGGCGGTCTCAATCAATGATGCTAATCACAAAAGATGGTCTCACAAATGATACGCTCAATCAAGCAGTCTCTCAAGTGTTTAAGGTAAATAAGTGTATCGCTCAAATTCTACTCAAGAAAATTGTTCTACCATAAGCTTGCTCAACTTCTACGTCTCCACTACTCACAACACATACATGCACAAATCAAGAGAGCTTGTAATTAAAGGTTGTAATGGGGCTAGGGTGAAGGTAGGTAATAGTATGGAATGAGAGGCTAAGCACCAAAGAAATCAAAAGGAAGAGCACTGATTAACACAATCATTCTCTATGTATGAAACTTTTATTCTACTAATATATCCATTCCTTTCTATGTATTTTCTTTTCTTTTCTCTCTCTTCTTTTTTTTCCTTTTTTTTTCTTCTTCTTTTTTTTTCTCTTTTTTTACTTTTCTTTCTTTCCTTTCATTGTATACGTAATTACAATGTCAAAATCAAATATCTCCCCCACACTTAAAGCTGTTGCACTCTGAGCAACCCCACACTTAAACACAAAACAAGTTGAAACCAATGCTCAATAAATCTTCAAGGTGCGGAATAAAATGGTTTTACGCTTAGGCTTGTAATGTGGCTTAGAAAAGAATGGGTCAAAAGGCACGAAGGGGCTAGCAAGGGAATCATAATGCAAGGGAAAGCTATTTGGCCAAAGTGAGGAAAATAAAAGAAAGAAAACAAGCTTCCATCATACTTATGCACGTAAGTGAAAAATGTAGTTTCAAAAGAAAAGGAGCAAGTTCTAGAGAACAAAAATCATGAGAGATGCACACATGAAAGAAAGAATGGCAAAAGATGAATTCCATTCATGCAGGCCCAAAACCTCACAAGGTCAATACCAACTTAGGCAATCAACAATATCAAATCAACTACCAAGACTTGTAATCGAAGAGTCAAGAATTGTAGACCAAACAGAATGATCCATTAAAGCCAAAATGTCCACGTTCATGATATGTAGCAATCATAGAAAGAGACACTTCTTTTTTTTTCAAAAAGCAAAGCAAGGTAAAAAAAAATGAACAAACAAAAGAGAAAGAGGGAGAAGAAAGAAGAATACTCCCCAAGGGTTTATGGAGAGTAGGTGGCATCAATGAGGTTTATGGAGGATAGGTGGCATCAATGAGGAGAGTCTCTGCTTCCTCAGGCTGCTGTGAGGATCCCTTATGAAAAGGCTTGAGGCGATGCCCATTCACCTTAAAGGTTCTTCCTGTGGGTGAATCACATAGCTCAACAGCACCAAAAGGAAATATGTTAGTGATCACAAAGGGCCATCCCACTTAGATCGAAGCTTACCAGGCATAAACTTCAGACGGGAATTAAATAGAAGAACTTTCTGGCCCACAGAGAACTCCTTCCTCAGGATATGCTTATCATGGAATGCCTTAGTCTTCTCCTTGTACAACCGTGAACTCTCATAGGCATCCAATCTAAGCTCATCTAACTCTTGCAACTGTAGCTTCCTCTCCATCCCAGACTGAGCCAAATCCATGTTACATTTGCTTAATGGCCCAATAGGCTCGATGCTCCAACTCAACCGGAAGATGACATGCCTTACCAAAGACAAGCCGATAAGGAGACATCCCAATCGGAGTCTTGTAGGCGGTGCGATATGCCCACAAAGCATCATCTAGTCGCTTACTCCAATCTTTAGGGTAGAGTTAACAGTCTTACGAAGGATTTGCTTAATCTCTCGATTTGAGACTTGACTTGACCATTGGTCCGAGGATGGTAGGTCATGGAAACCTTGTGTAGCACTCCATACTTGCGTAGCAAGGCACCCATGCTTCGATTGCAAAAATGGGAACCCCGATCACCGATAATAGCTCTAGGAATGCCAAACCTGCGAGAAAATGTTAGACCTAACAAAGTCCACCACCACGAAGAATCATTAGTCCGGTGGCTTTCGCCTCAACCCATTTCGAAACATAATCAACGGCCAAGCAAGATGTAAGTGTAACCATATGAAGCAGGAAACGGACCCATAAAATCAATACCCCACACATCAAAGATCTCACAAAACAATATAGGGTTTTGGGGCATCTCATGCCTACGGGAAATACTCCCTGCCCTCTGATAGTTATTACATGACTTGCAAAACAAATGGGCATCATGGAACAGGGAAGGCCAAAATAATCCACCTGTCTAACACTTTCCTAGCAGTTCTTTGGGGTCCAAAGTGACCACCACGAAAGCGAAGCATGAGCAAAATGCAATATAGATTGAAACTCACAATCAGGCACACATCTCCTAACTACTTGGTCACTACAAAATTTCCACAGATAAGGGTCATCCCAAACATAATATTTAGACTCACTTTTCAATTTTAGAGTTTGGGCCCTAGTGGAATCTACAGGAAAAACACCGGCTACCAAGTAGTTAACTAAATCAGCATACCATGGGGTCTTAACTTGTTTGTAGAAGGCTGCTCATCAGGGAAATCATCCCGAATAGAAGGGGGGTGAGAGGGAGAATGAGTGATGCGACTCAAGTGGTCAGCTACCCAGTTTTGTGCTCCACTTCTGTCTCGAATCTCAACATCAAACTCTTGGAGCAACAACATCCACCGAATGAGTCGTGGCTTAGCATCTCTGTGCTAAGATAGCTCCAACCGCATAGTTGGAAGCATCGCACATCAACTCAAAAGGGAGGAGCCAATCAGGGGGCTGAATCACTGGGGCTGTGGTCAGGCAACGCTTCAAGTGATCGAAGGCCGCCTTGCACGCATCATCAAAGACAAAGTCAGTGTCCTTATGCAGAAGGTTGGACAAGGGTCGAGCAGTCTTGCTGAAATCTTGAATGAAACGTCGATAGAAACCTGCATGGCCAAGAAAAGAGCGAACTTCCGCACGAAGCGGGGTAAGGCAAAGCGGTAATAACATCTATCTTAGCGGGGTCTACCTCAATCCCTTTCCTAGACACTATGTGTCCCAAGACTATACCCGACTCAACCATGAAGTGACACTTCTCATAATTCGGCACAAGATTAGACTCAATGCACCTATGCAAAACTCTAGATAGATTAGCTAAGCATGCATCAAAATCGAGACCCATATACGGTGAAATCATCCATAAACACCTCCATGCGGTCCTCTAGGAACTCGTAGAAAATACTCACCATACAACGCCGAAAAGTGCCAGTGCATTGCAAAGACCAAAAGGCATCCTCTGGTAAGCATATGTCCCAAAGGGGCATGTGAAGGTCGTCTTCTCCTGATCCTCAGGAGCAATATGGATCTGGAAGTATCCGAGTAGCCATCCAAGAAGCGTAATGAGACTTACCACCAATCGCTCTAACATCGATCAATGAAGGGTAGAGGGTAATGATCTTTGCGAGTGGCTTGGTTGAGTCTTCTATAGTCAATGCAAACTCTCCAATGGGGTTGCCTCACCGGCTTAGAGTCCTCTTCCAATAGAATCCGATGCATGCACATAGAAGGACTAATGCCAACTATGTCAGCCAATGTCCACCCAATGGCTTTCTTGTTCGCCCTCAATAAGCTTAGCAGCTTCTCTTCTTGATCTGGCATAAGATTATTTGCCACAATGATCGGCAAGCTGCTCATTCACCTCCGAAATGCATACTTCGGATGATGCGGAAGGGATTTCAACTCTAGTTTGGGCGGTTGCTCGGTGGAGGAGAAGCTTGGGTGGTTGTTGCAACAACTCGATGTCATCACCGGGAATACCTAAAACCAGAATCACCAAACAATGCAGTCTTAACCAAATTAGTGCAAACAGAGCACCATTCATTATCATCGCATGCACAAATGGGGGTATCACTCTCAGATGAAAAATAAGGATAATCAGCACACCAACCATTAAGAACATCATCCACAGCATCATCAATCACATCAATACAGAAAACAGAATGCTCTTCCCTAGGATATTTCATGGCATCAAAGATATTGAAATTCACGAGATATATCACCAAACTCCATGGAAAGAGTACCGAGAATGCACATCTATCTTAGTCCTAGCTGTTTTCATGAAAGGTCTCCCTAGAATGATTGGTGACCTACTACTAGGAGACTCACCCTCCATATCCAAGATGTAAAAATCAGCGGGAATATCAATTCATTAACTTTGACTGAACAATGACACCAGTTGGACGCAAGGGACCAAGACCAAGAGATCTATAAACAGATGCAAGCATGACATTAATAGAAGCACCTAAATCTAGCATGCAATCATCAAATCTATAGTTACCAATAAGGCAAGGGATAGAAAATGTCCCTGGATCTTTGCATTTACGAGGCATGGTAGAATTTGGATGAGTCTTGAGACATTCGATTCAAGCTCACTCGTTCATTTCCCTTGATCGCCTCTTGTTGGTGCACAACTCCTTGAAACTTGGCATATTTAGGAATTTGTTTGACTGCATCTAAGAGAGGAATGTTGATCTCTACTCTTCGAATGTCTCAAGTATATCCTTCTCTTGTGCTTTATCGCCAACTTCTTGGATTGAGCGCGCTCTCTGAGGGAAAGGAAGAGGAATAGGAATGTCTTCCTCTTCACCTTGCTGCATTGCCTTTTTATTTTTGAGTCAATCTTCACATTTCTCGACTCGTTTTCGATGTGGAAGTCACATCTGCAGCTTGCTTAGGTTCCTCCAATTGCTTGCCGCACAGTAGTGATATAGCACTCACATTTCCCTTAGGATTGGGAATTGTTTGTGAAGGAAGGGAGTTGGATCCACGAGGTTGAAGCTGGTTCAATGATGTTGCCAATTGCCCAATCTGTGTTTGCAAACTCGAATGGAAGTGTCGGTTGTTGTTGGAACCGCATATTGGCTGTGACAAATTGCTTCATCATATCTTCAAGTGAGGAACCACCACCACTACTACTAGCTCTTTGTTGTGCCGCCTGTGAAGGTGGACATATGGTCGGTCGAGGAGGTGGTGCTTGCAAAGGCAAAGGGGTGCAGATCGTTGCTGGAAAGTCCGTGGTCCGTACGGCCTCTGCTTGGTAATTCCTAGAATTCGCCGATCTTGGTTACTCGGTTCGATTTTGATTCCAGCGAAAGTTGGGGTGATTTCTCCAACCAGATTGTATGTATTAGAGAAAGCATTATTACGTTGGTATTGTGGCCTTCTGGAAAAACACCCACTGCATGCTACCGATTGGTCTTGATAGGCGGGATCATGCAAAGTAGGGCAAGAGTCAGTAGAGTGATAAGGGTCGAACAAAACCCACAAGAGTACCCATGCGAGAAGGGCGGCGACCGCACCGTCGTGTCACCGCCAATTGCCTCACAAGGGAGGTCAAATCATCAAGTCTGGTCTCTAATCTCTCGAGAATCATCTTGGATGGGGCTTGAATATGGTAAACAGGAGTACTATTGGCCCTAGTGCCAAAGCGCCGAGAGTTATACGCCATAATGGATATCAATTCTCGGGCTTCTTCAGGTGTCTTGTTACTCATAGCTCCACCACTAGAGGCATCAACCAACCCTTTGTCTACCGGTGATAGACCATCATAGAAAGAGTTGATCAAGTCTTTTCAGATATCTGATGGTGTGGACAGCTTGCACATAGCCTTTTGAACCTCTCCCAATACTCATGCATAGTCTCCCCAGTGATCTGTTTAATGTTGCCAATTTCCTTCTTGATTGCAGTTGCTCTTGAGGAAGGGAAATATTTCTCCAGAAATAACCTCTGAATTTCAGTCCAGCTCCCTATAGATGAGGGCTGAAGGTACAACAACCAATCCTTGGCTCCACCATCCAATGAGAAAGGAAAAGCTCTCAGCTTGATATGATCTTCATCAATGGCATGTGGTTTCATAGTCTTGCGCACACTACATGGAATTCCTTCAAATGCTTAATGGGGCACTCACTGCAAGACCATGAAACTTAGGCAACAAGTGTATTAGACCGATTTAAGCTCAAAGTTAGCGGCAAGGTTAGGATATTGGATGCACAAAGGTTGATAATTGACATCGAGTGCACCTAATTCCTTCAAAGTATGATGATTTTCTTCTGCCATAATGTCTGTGAAAACGACAAGACTATCAGAAATACTATCAGAAGCACAATCAGAAAGATCAACCGAATGGACACAATCAGAATGGTCAAGATCAGACTCCAATTGAGTGTCCAATTCAGTATTAATCCTATGACTTAGCTTAACAACTCTTCTAGCAGTAAGAATTGTTCTTTCTATTTCAGGATCAAATGGCAATAAGTCTTCTGAATTAGTAGTAATCCTGGTACTCATGCAGCATACACACCAAGCAGAATTACGAAACTGCCACCAAGAGTGGTAAAAAGCAGAATCACAGAATTACGAAAATGCCACTAGGAGTGGTAAAAAGTGGAAGAACACTAAAACAAGAAAGTAAAAACACAAAAACCTATGCTAGAAATTGACCTAAACAAGTCCAGAAATACTATCAAATGATTTTTAAAATTTTTGGGACTCGGACAGGGCAACTCCTACACTATTCTGGGACAAATAAAAAAATAAAAAAATAAAAAAATGAAATAAATTAAAATAAAAATAAATTAAAATTAAAATTAAATAAAAAATTAAAAATTAAAAAAAAAATTAAAAAATAAAAATAAAATTTAAAAAATAAAAATAATAATAATAAAATAATAAAAAATAAAAATAAAATAAATAAATAAAAAACTACTTCACTGTCAGTAATCAGACCGATGCAAATTCCCCGGCAACGGCGCCAAATTTGGAAAGAGATTGTCGTGTCTCCCAAAATAAACCAAGTTCGAAAACGATTTGCAGAATTAGGGAACCTGGGTCGTTTCCCAACGAATTTGCGGCGGGCTCGATTAATAGCAATAGTGAAACGAGAATGGTAAATTGGGGGTTTTAGGGTTTTATGATTCAATGATTAAAACGAAATAAATCGAAATAAACAGAACTATGTAGAAACAGATAGAAAAACGTTGATAGACTTAAATGCATTAAAAACGACCAACCCAACGATCGATTCCAGAATCATGCATCATTGAACGAAATATAACTAATCACGTTTGGTTCTGGATGAATCGAAATCTCTGCATTCATCCGGAGAATCCCTCACCTAGACGATCGCCTAGAATTTATTCGAACAGTGGCGTCTCACTGTGCAATCGCACAGCAACACTAAAACCTAGTCGAATTCGGTCCTTGGGATGAACCAAACCGAATATTAAATCTAATATTCGAACTATTTTCGAATCGAATCGATAAGATGAAAACGAAATTGATTAAGTTACCGATTAGGCACAAGTTCTCTCGAACGAATCATGGAATCCTCATCGTTGGGTCAATCACAGGGGTTTAGCCGAGCATGGCTGGAAAAACTGAAGAAAAGATGAAGAACGCGAAAAACCCTAAGAACATGCGGAAATCGGTAGAGAGAATTTGCATAAAATCGTAAAACCCTAATGTCAAAATCCTGAATTCGTGAATTGTGAATGCCTCTGTCTTTGGCGGCTGCCTTACTTAAAAATAACCTAAAACGAAAAATGGGCCCTAATAGTTTTAGCCCAAAACAGAAATAAAATAAAACTGGACTTAAATTACAAAATTCGGGTCCAAATAATATCCAGAATTGTGCATCCGACTTCGGCTCCAAAATCGACCGCCCTCTTGACCGAATTGGCTCTTGATGTCTTCATAACAATTGTAGCTCTCTGAATCATCTGAAATATGAGACAAAAATGAGGCAAATCCGATGTCTGGTTCAAGAGTTATGGTAGAAATAGTGAAGTAATACAAAACTGGAATTTTATTATTAAAAATGGCTAAAATGCAATAAAAGGCCCAAGGCCCAAATAAACATAAAAGCCATTATTTATTAGATAAAGGGTCCTAAGTTATTACTCAAGAGACAAAAATAAGTGTATAAAATATTCAATTATCACTCTTGTCGTCACAATCTTGTCCCGGCTTCTCGGGCCACTCCCCCGAATCCTGTTGTCTTGGAGTCTAACCTTACTTTGGCTGTAGAAAAACGCCTTCAGTTTTTGACACCAGGTATGTGAGGACCATTCTGATTTTGTTTTCTTTTTATTTCTGTGGTAGCTATAATGGCCTCGTCTTCTTCTTCTCATACCGCGGAGTCGGAGTATGGTAACGCGAACCGCGCTAGCCCCTCATAGGGTTTGATTGAAAGGTTTCCCTGGGTTACCCGCGAAGTGCTGTCCTACCGGTCGAAGCTGACAATAGCTGACCTCAAAAACTTTCCCCTAAGAGAAATTGATAGCTACTTTTTTGGTCTCCCTGAGGAGGAAGAGCCAGTTTGCTCCGTTAGGGAGGGAAGCCATAACTCATTTTTCTTCTTTTATCTTGACTTTGTCACCAAGCTTGGTGTTCGCTTCCCGTTCACTGAGTTCCAGATAGCCATCCTTCAGTTCCTTGGCCTCGCTCCCTCGCAGTTGCATCCTAATGGGTGGGGGTATGTAATTTCATTTGAGTGGTTTTACAAAAGCGTAGGACTGCCTTGCACCACTTCTATATTTTTTTATTTCTTCACCCCCACACCGCTCGATTTGGGAAGGAAGCAGCCGAGCTGAAAGGTTGGACCTCCATTCGGGGCATTCCAAACAGGCGTCTGTTTACCCCGGTCTCGGACTCCTTCAAACACTTCAAGCCTGTTAGTTCTCTATATGTTTTGATGATTAATAACAATTGTAAACATGTACTAATGCTTTTAAAATGACAAAAGAGTCAATATCACTTTGTCACTGCAAAACTCAAAATAGGTAAACTCGAGCACGTTATTACAAGCTCGAGTTTTTCCTTTGGCAACAGAGCTTCCAAGTTTTCCCTTCCTTGCAAACTCCGGAGTTTAAGACAAACCTCCAGCTCACTTCAATAAGTCATAGAATAAATTAAGTTGAACTCGAGCCTAAGAATAATGAACTCGAGCCCTTCATCTCGAAGAAAGAAAAGCAAGTGCACAAACTCCGTAGCTTTATATCGTGCTCCAGTCTACTCTAATCGAGCACCAAAATCTCTTAGGCATGAATAGTGTTAAACTCGAGCACAAACACTAATGGACTTTGAGCCCGCTAACTTGAGAGATATTACTCTGTGTTATTCCGACAAAAAGCTTAGAGAATATTCGAACTCGAGCCTACCTTAGTGAACTCGAGTTCACATGGTGGAAACGAATACAAACTCAAGAGTTTACACTGTTCAAACTCGAGTTTGCTAGCTCGAAGATAAACCGTATACTCTAAAAGCTTTTCTTACGAACTCGAGCCCGACTTGAGAACTGAGAGTTTAAGGCGGAAGCAAAATGATCGTTCTCGATTTCATCGATTCTTTTGAGCGCAAAACTTACCATGTTTATACGAAGTTGATGGCATTTATTTAGTGTATTCAAACGTATTTAACTACTCTATATTGAGAATGTTTCCAGTGTTAAAATCGATCAAAACGAATCATTAAACGCGAAGAATCAGAAGAATGATTTCACGCGTCCAGGAATTGAATCAGCTGAAGTTCAGGACCCAACGGCTATAATCCTCATCAAACTGAATTTCAATTGAAGAACATACTAAGTTGAGAAGCAACGGTCACATTGCAACTCACCACTATATAAAGAGAGTCGATTACAAACTTAGAAGACCACCGAAAGATCAAGCGAAGCGAAAAGCAAGCTCAAGAATTCTTATACATTCGAGTTTTCTTTACGTATTGTATTTTGATATACAAAGAGCCTCGGTGTTTATCATTACCTTCTCTCGTGAGAAGATTATATTCAAATTATTCATTCATTGTAAAAGATCTCAAGTCAAGGGGACTTGGAGATTGGGATTCAGTACAACTTGTAAGGGGGAGTGTATCTAGAGGATAATCCTTGAGTACGAGTGTGTATACGAGTTAAAGTGATAGTAGAAAAACCCGGAGAATGCAGGAGGTGGACGTCAGTCAAGAATTTAGACCGAACAGGATAAACTTTCTGTGTCAAGCTCTTCTTCCCTATCTCCTTACGTTTAGCTTCAGCTTGGGTGCAAAGTTATTATAAAAGTTTTAAAATCCCCAATTCACCCCCCTCTTGGTGATTTCCTTTCATTTTCAAAGCCCATATTTTTTAAAGTGATCGCCAAGTCTGGTCCGGAGCCTTGGCGATTTCCTTTATACTAGAGCAAAGATCACCACGACGTATCGCTCAGCGCTTACAAAGTGGAGAAGTCCACTTTGCTGGATTCCGAAAGGAAGGCTGTTGAAAACATATTGACCTACGTAAAGTCGCACGATACCGTTGGGGCGGCTTCTCTAGTGGCCCAGTATCGGGCCGAGAACGAAAATGAGGAGGAAGTGAGAGGGGACCCGAGTACGAGTCTTTTTGTTCATATACTGGAGATGCCTTACTTTTAATTCCATGAACGTTTGGTTCCTTCCATAGTTAACCTGATGTTTGTGTTTCGTGCAGATCTCAAGAAGAAGGGGCCAAAATACCTTACTGGGATCCCTGAGGTGCCTGCCAGGGGAAAAGAGAGGTCGGCCGTTGATTTGAGCAAGTCTAAAGCCGGTGAATCTTTGAAGGCGGCCGAGTCAACGAAAACCAAGACCGGGCCTGTGGTTGAAGCTCCTCCTGTTTCAGTTGGTCAACCATCTCCCCCTGCAACACGCAGCCTCCCAGCTCGGCTGCCGCTGGACCCTCATCTGTGCGAGCTGCTCAGGTCCTTCCGCCTCCACCTCTCGTGATGCCACGCTCCCACTCGTGGAGTAGGGGGATCACTGAAGAATTGAGTATTTCTCTTCTGCCCCCCCCGGCCGTTACAACGAACCAGTGCCATTGCTGGATGCCGATCTAAGGGATATCCAGGCTGTTGGCAATGCTCATTTGAGAGGGGCCGGCTTGTCTCAATCTTTCATCACCCTCCATCACAGCTATGTGGAGGCGGTTGCTGACTTGAAGCGTTCCAGGTTGGAGCGCGACGAGATGTTGAAGCAATGGAAAAATGCTTCAAACGAGTTCCAGGCGGGTCAGGTTAAGCTGTAGAAGGTGGAGTTTGAGCTGCGGCAGACCCAGTGTATTTTGGCTGATGCAAATGTGATGGTCTCGACCTTAAAGGAAGCTCGGGCCGACGATGAAGAAGAGCTGAATGCCATGACATCCGAGAGGGACAAGCTTAAGGCAGAGGCAGAAGCGTCCTCGTCTGAGATATCCCAGCTTCAAGCACTATTAACAGAATCCGTGGAGGAGGCCTTCAAGAACTCGTTGGCCCAAATCCAGCTCCTGAACCCCGGGGTCGAGCTCAACATCGCAGGCCACCACTTTCGGTCCTTCGTTGAGGACGGTCAGTTTGTCACCTTTGTGGAGCCCCTCGCTGTTTCTGAGACCCGTCTAGATGGCGATGCTGCCGGGGTGGAGACTGAGAAGGGGGAGGAGGCCTCAACCGTCCCAGAGCCTGCCAGTTGATATCGTTTTCGTTTTTGTATTTTGTTTCTTCTATTTCTTTTGACCGGATATGTGACCGGTGTTAACTTTGTGGATAGATTGGCCAATCCGGCCATTTTAAATGCAAGCAGTAGTCTTTGCTAACCTTTGTAGTAACATATTACATTGAATTTGCATTTGTCGTTGTGAGCGACCGAGCCAAGGTCGCTAAAGAATACTGCAGAGTCTGCGAACGCGCATTAGGTATTAAAACCGTATAGTGGTGAGGACTAAGTGTAAACACTACCTCGTAAAAATCTGGGTTTGTTGACCGGGTCATCCTGAGATAAAGAGAAATCGTCACGTGCCCGGGTTCGGTTTTAACTGAAGCGTTCGAGCATTTTGACCTGATCAGGGTCGGCATGACGTTCCGCTTGATATCCCAGAGTCGTTTATGAAGCGTTCGGGCTGTGCTTAGCTCTTCAGAGACAACTTCTTTCGACTGAAAAGTCGGGTTGTAAATTATTCTTTAATGAAAACAAAGTTTGGAAATCAACAAATACTCTCAAAAGAGAGTTTCATTATTATTCGACAAACAAATTGCTAACAAGGGGAAAATCCATGAGTCCAACATTCGAATTCAAAAGCTGACTGAAATGAATAAAACCGAAAAGAGGTGATTAATGACAGAAAAGAGCTGATTCTAACTGTAGTAAGTTCTTAGCTTGTCCGCATTCCATGTTCGCTTGATTGGACTTCCGCCTAAGGTTTCCAAAAGATACGCTCCTTTTTTCAATGTCTCCCGAATGCGGTAGGGACCGTCCAGTTGGCCGCAAGTTTACCGTCTTTGGCATTCTTGTTTCTGATGTCGGCTCTTCAGAGAACAAGGTCGCCGAGTTGAAAAGACCAGGGTCGAACCTTTTTATTATACCAAGCAGCGATAAGCTGCTTTGTAGCGATGTCCCGGCAGTGCGCCGTAACTCGAACTTCATCAATCAGATCTAGCTCGGCCACCAAAGCCTCACTATTTGCTGCCTCTCCTTGCGAAAGGATGCTTTTCCTACGCCATGAGGGTAGACCTATTTCAACTGGAATCATGGACTCACAGTCGTAGGTCATCCTGTACGGAGTTTCTTGAGTGGATGTCTAAGCCGTGGTCTGGTTTCCCCAAAGTACATAGGGTAATTGATCGACCCAAGCGGTCTCGGCTTCCAACATGCGTTTCTTGAGGCCATCAAGAATGACCTTGTCGGCGGCTTCAGCTTGTCCGTTGGACTGCGGGTGCTCCACCGAAGCGAAATGGTGTTGGATGCCGAACTCGGTCATCAAATCGCAAAATCCAATGCCAGTAAATTGGGTTCTGTTGTCTGTAATTACCTCGGCTGGCGCTCCGAACCTTGTGATAATATTGACTTCAAAAAATCGCTGCACGCGTGCCGAAGAAATTGTAGTCAGAGGCTCGGCCTCGATCCATTTGGTAAAGTAATCAACTGCGACGATTAACCATCGCAACTGCCCTGGTGCTGTTTTGAATGGGCCCAAGATATCCATTCCCCATTTGTAGAACGGCCATGGGGCCGAGATGAAATGAAGTTCGACCGGGGGCGACCAAATAACCCTCGAGTGTTTCTGGCAGCTATAGCACTTTTTGACGAGGATCTTCGAGTCGGCCTCCAAAGTCGGCCAGTAGTACCCTGCTCGCAGAGTCTTTCTGGCGAGCGCCTTAGCGCCCATGTGCTGGCCGTTGATTCCCTCATGTATCTCGGCTAGAGCGTATCCCGCTTCGTTTGGGTTCAAGCATCTCAACATCGAAGAATGCAGGCCCTTACGATAAAGCTTATCTTCCACCATCGTATACTTTGCTGCCTCCCGGACCAGTATCTTGGCTTCTATAGCATCGTCTGGCTGAATACCCCATTCCAGGTAATACTCGATTGGCTTTTTCCAGTCATCTTCAACTGAAATAGCCATGGTACAAATTGGATCCTCCAAGTTTTGTTGGATCACGGTCCGGTGACAACCCGCGCTCTGGGTGCTTGCTAGTTTTGATAGGATGTCAGCTCTCTTATTATCCCCCCTTGGAATATGAATTACGGTTGCCTCATCGAACTCGGACATTATCTCCTTAGCCTTGAAAAGATACTTTGCCATCAGCGGGCCTTTTGCTTGATAGGTTCCCTCGATCTGAGCTGCCACAAGCTGTGAGTCGGTGAAAACCTTAACTCTTGTGGCGCCGTTCTCCTTCGCCTGTTGGAGTCCGGCTATCAGAGCCTCATACTCAGCTTGATTATTTGAAGTCGGGAACTTCAACTGAAGCGAGTGTTCAATCGTAATGCCCTCTGGGCTCTCAATGATGACACCAGCTCCGCTGCCTTTGATATTTGACGACCCGTCAACGTATACTTTCCACTCACCGTCCGGCTCGCAGCCTGCCTTGTTGGTCGGTGTTAGTTCCCTGACGAAGTCGGCTAAAGCATGTGACTTAATTGCGTGGCGAGCTTCGTATGTGATGTCAAACTCAGATAACTCGATCGCCCAATTTGTCATTCTTCCTGCCAAATCTGGTTTGTGTAGAATTTTCCGTATCGGCTGGCTAGTTCTAACAACGATGTGATGGCCTTGAAAATAGGGCCGCAACCGACGAGCCGCGATGAGTAAGACGAATGCCACTTTCTCCAACTTGTGATACCGAATTTCAGCGTTCTGCAGCGTCTTGCTAATAAAATATACTGGTATTTGGCCGTTATCTACCTCCCTTACCAGGGCTGCGCTGACGGCCTCCTCACCAATTGATAAGTAAAGGTAGAGGCTCTCGCCGGGTTCGGGTTTCGACAGGACTGGTGGATTAGCCAGGCACTATTTTATCTCCTCGAATGCTATGTCCCACTTTGAATTCCATTCAATTGATGCTTCTTTTTTCAGAAGTTTGAACAAAGGCAAGGCCTTCTTGGCCGATCTTGGCAGGAATCTGGTAAGAGCGGCTAATCTTCCTGTCAACTGCTGAACCTCCTTTTTATTGTTCGGGGCCTTCATCTCGAGCACCGCCCTGCATTTGTCCGGGTTGGCCTCAATACCTCGGTTAGTGAGCATGAAGCCCAAGAACTTTCTAGCCGGCACACCAAAAGCGCATTTAGCCAGGTTCAGGCGTATTTGGTAAGTTCTGAGCTTGCCAAATGTCTGCTCCAAATCTTGGATATGATGCAGCGGATCCAAGGTCTTGACGATCATGTCGTCTATGTAAACCTCCACGTTACGATCGATTTGGTCCGCGAAGACAGTGTTCATCATTCTTTGATACGTGGCTCCTGCATTCTTCAATCCGAAAGGCATGACGTTGTAGCAGTAGTTGGCCTTTTCCGTGATGAAGGCCGTCTTTTCTTGGTCTTTCGGGTACATTGCTATTTGATTATACCCAGAATAGGCATCCATGAAGGAGAGGAGCTGGAAACCCGACGAATTGTCGACTAACTGGTCGATGTTAGGCATTGGGTACGAATCTTTGGGGCATACTTTATTCAGGTTTGTGTAATCCGTGCATACCCTCCATTTTCCGTTTGGTTTTTTGACCATAACCACGTTGGATAACCAGGTGGTGTACTGAACTTCGCGGATGAATCCGGCTTCCAGGAGTTCTTGAACATGTGTTTCCAGCGCTTTTCTCTTTTCTAGGCCGTGGTTCCTCTTTCTCTGGGATACCGGTGTCGATCCCGGGTAGACTCCCAACTTGTGGCAACAAAACTTTGGGTCAATACTCGGTACCTCGAATGACTTCCAGGCGAAGACGTCTCGGTTCTTCCTCAGGAAATCAACCAGGCTGGTTCGAATATCTGGGGATAAATGCTTTCCGATTTTCGTGGTTTGGAGGGGGTCTCCCAATACTAGATCCTCCAAATCTCCAGCCGGTTCTGGGCACAGCTCTTCATCGCGAAGATCCAGCTCAACTGTATTGACATCGCGATCAAGAGAATCTGGGTCCATTTGAGCTGGATACCTCTCGGCATATCGGATTTGGGGCTGTGAAGAAGGTTCGCTCACCCTCGCCAATTCTGACAGTTTCAAAATAACACTGTCGAGACTCTCTCTGGTCTCCCTCAACCGTGACCACGGTTCCTTGGTTGCTTACCATCTTGAGCTTTTGATTCTTGGTGGATACTAGCATGTCCCATTTGTGTAAAGTTGGCCTCTCCAAAATTATATTATATGGTGAAAGAAACTCCGCTACGATAAAACGCACTCGCTCTGAATTGAAGGCTTCTCTAGTGCCCAACGTGAGCCGGAGGTCGATAAACCCCTTAAGGCGTTACTGCTCTCCGTTAAACCCGAAGAGGGTCGTCTTACAGGGCTTTAAGTCTTCCTGATCCAGGCTCATTCTCTATGCATCCTAGCAGAGGATGTCAGCCGAGCTGCCGGCGTCCACAAATATTCGTTTGACACGGCAATGGACAACTATCCCAGTGACAACTAGACCGTCCTGATGTCCGGGGATGACGTCCCTGAGGTCTTCGTTTGAGAAAAATAACGGCGGGTTAGTCGGTCCGTTATAATTCTCCTTAAACTTTATTCGGTCTCTTACTGAGAGGACTCCGCAAATACTTCTTTCGTTGGCTCATAGTATCTCTGCCTCCGCCCATTGCCCCGCTTATCACATTACAGTCGAACTCGGTTTCTGGAAACTCGTCATCAACCTCAGTCGATTTCTTACGCTTGCCGTCCTGTTTTTGTGCTTTCGGGGGGGCTCTTGCTACGACTCTTGGGCTTTCATTTCCCATTTTTTCCTTGATGTTCTATCACGTACTGCTGAAGTTTACCATCGCGGACAAACTTTTCAATAGCATCACGGAGCTCGTAGCACTCATCCGTCGTATGACCTCGTCCGTCATAAAACGCGCAATATTTGGACTGGGCTACCCCGGATCTGCTATAGGATAGCCGAGGTCGATCGACCCTTTTCATTTCGGCCATTGATACTTCTTTCCAAACTTGTAACCGTGGCACATTTAAGGCCGTGTATCTTTCATACTTGCTTTTTGCGTCAAACTTCCCACCCCGGATCTTATTCTCGGGTCCCCTTCCGTGGGAATCCCTCTTCCTTCCTTCAGTGTAACCCTTGTCAGTGGGTGGAGTGACTCTGTCTTGATCCCGCCTCGGATTATTTGCTATGCGCATATGCTCTACCTCCAGGTACTTCTTTGAGCGGGTTATGAAATCATTAAGATTTTTCGTCGGTTCCTTAAAGAATGATTCAGCCAAGCAGGACTCTCTATCTAGGCCGTCGGCTAAAAGATGGACATGTACATCCTCTTTTAACCCGCGCACCTGCAGGGCCGCATGTTTGAAAAGATCCAAGTAACTTTGAAATGTTTCGCCGGGTCATTGCCTAACCTTGGACAAGGTGTACTGGGACTTCGGTTGCCGTTTGCTGGTCGCAAAATGCAATTTGAAGGCCTCAGCTAAGTCATCAAATTTGTGAACCGATCCCTCAGGCAATGTGTGGAGCCACTTCAACGCTGGTCCTTTGAGGGTAGCGGCGAAGATCCGAGTCATGATGGGTTCCCCAAGCCCCCTTACGAACATTACCACTTCAAAGTCTTCCAAGTGAGTTGTCGGGTCTTGAGAGCCGTCGTATTTTGTCAGCTCGGTTAGGTTGAACTTCTCCGGGAAGCGAGCATTGAGGATTTCGTCTGAGAAAGGGTTGTTGTCGGGTTGCCCAACATACCTCCTCCGCTGGAGCCCGGTTGGGGGAGGCCAAGGAGGCTTATCTACCCGAGATGCCTTATCCTTTTTTGATTCCTTGTTCGAGGAATCCGGTTTCGTATTTTGGTCGGTTTCCGCGTTCTTCGTACTTTGGCGGTCACGGGTGCTCTCGCCTTCCCGGTCCTCCTCCCAAGTCTTATTTATCATCCGGTCCTCATTGGATGACGCAGAATCTCTTCCACTTAAACGGTCTTCTATTCGCTGGAAATGCAGTGTATTCCGTTTGTCCATGTTCTCCATACGCCTCATCATCGCATTGAACGAGTTTTGGAGGAGGAGAATATCTGGATGGGCGACTGGGATTTCTTGGTTAACGACCGGGTTTGAGGTCTGCGGTTCATGGCGATGATTTCGGGGAGTCGAGGACTCCGTGTCGGATGGATTGTCTTCCAAACGTTGATCATTGGTGGGGATCACAGGTTCCTCTAGTTGTTGCTCCGGCTGTGATAACCGGTCTTCTGCGTCCTGCTCATTGTCACTGAGAGGGTTGATCGGCTGCTCGGTGTTGTGCGGTTGCCGAGGTGGTTGACACTGGCTTGTCGGTCGAACCATCTTCGGCTGCTTCAGGCTTGAACTACGGGTGTTAACCCTCATTGGTCACGGGAATCGAAATTTACCAATCCCCACGGTCGGCGCCACTGTTCTAGTGTAGAACTCAGATGTCCAGCCTAAAGGTAGGCTGGGATATTGATCTTGGATTGAGGTGCTCCTCTTGTATGCCTATAGGACGAGCGTACAAGAGAAGGATGGATCACTGTACACAACCAGGCGTTTCGCCAAAGGGGTGCGGTGTGTGCACAGTGTAACTGTATGTAGATTAGTTCAGGGATGAGAACTGTGTACCTTGGCCGCGTATCTCCTATACGTATATATAGAGAGTGTACCTTGTTCGTTAGATCTCCGGCTCCCACGTTGGGTGTGTCTGAGGATCTAGCAAACCGCCCTGGTGACTAGGTCTTTCGGTTAGGGTGTTGCGATCCTTGCGCGGACTGCCCCCTGCGTTGATCGATTGGCCAATGGGCCTTGACTAGGTCCATAACAGTAATATTATTATGTAGCAATTGTTTTGTATTTAATTTATTTGATAAATTAAATAACTAAAACTAATAGAGATATCGTATCTCAGATTTAATTAAATAGATAGATATCATATCTCAGATTTAATTTATGAAGATAAATTAAATCAGCTGGCTTTTAATTCGGATTAAATAAATAGATTAGATTAGATCTATTGGACATATTTAATTAATATTATTTTAATCTAATTCAAATTTCAAAATTAATTAAGATTAATTTTGAATATTTAATACGGCCCATTAAGGTTTGAAAAACCCTATAAGATAATGAGCAAGTCGTATTAGATTGGCTGTAAGAGAGAAACCCTAGACGATACGGAGAAAAAAGTTAGAGGCGCTAGCACGCTGCCTGTGTTGGAGTTCTGTTCGTGTGGATACCGGTAGAGGGAGTTGGTTCATTCAGTTGGCTCCTAGTGATCAATCAAGACGCATACGTCAAAAATGTACGATTCTAACTACTATAATTTAAACATCATTGATAGATCCTCTATTGGGATTCAAAATTTATTTTGATAAATTTCTTCCACTGCTATTTGAAGCCCAACAGTTTGTGAGGAAAGGATACGATGAGGTGTTCATATATGGTTTATACATTTATCAAGCTTGCAAAATTGAAGAGGGAGTTTGTGTGTTGTGTGTTTGTGTATGTAGGCATGGTTTGAGAAGGAGTGTGTGTGTTGTATGGGATACAAGTGGTGAAATAAGGAGGAATGAGATGAGTATGTGGCGATTTGTGAAGGATAGAAGGAGTAAGGTGTCAAAGTGTGAGAGTGAACACTTGGCTGACATGCACAATGTTTGTGTTTGAATTTTTGCTTCTTCCTTGCTCTTTCCCTCTAGGCTGAATTGGAGGAACAATTATGCCCCTTCAATGTACCTTTGTCAAGTGTCAAAATGTCTCATTCTATAAAATTATAAATTGAAGTTGTCCAATGTGCTGGGATTTAAATATGCTAATAAATTGGGTAAGTATTTAGGCACATACGGTGATAGATATGGATAAGCAAAAATCTCATCTTTATTTTGAGATATTTGAAAAAACAATTGAATTGTCCAAATCGAGCCATTAGAGATGCCAGTTTAGTTCAATTTTTCACTATTTAAGTCTCTCATCAGTTTGGGTCGTGTATTCATATGCGTGATATTCTGTAATGCTTGAATGACCAAATTAGTTATATGTAGGCTTGTTTCATTTTGTTTTTAAAAATTAAAAAAATTAGAAAATTTGTTCGGAAAACTGTTTTCAACAATTTATTTTTAAAAACAAAAAATTATTTTTAAAACAAAAAAAAAACAGTTTTGGGAAAATCAAAAAAAAAAATACCATATGAACTTCAAAATCCCAAATAGGTTATTTCCCACTAAAATGAGTTGTCAATTGCATTATTGTTGTTATTAATCTCATTATTCTTGTGGGTAACAACATTTTGAAGTCTAAGTGGTATTTTTCTGGCATTTTCTCAATAGTTTTTAGGTTTTTTTTTTTTTTGTCCTTAAAGCCACCACTTATTCACTATCAACACCACATTACCAGTAACGACCACCGCCATTGTAAATGGAGCTTGAATCACCAAGAGGGGGGTGAATTGGGGATTCTAAAAATTCTTTTCGAATACTCTGTTTTTCGGATATGAAATAGAAGTAAAACAGAGTAAGGGAAGAATAGCAAGACACAGAGATTTATCTTGGTTCGGTCCAATCGACCTACGTCCAGTACCGGACTCTCGGGATTTCTCACTAACAAGATTGATTACACACTCTGCACTCAAGAGTAATTATCTCTCTAGAACTTACTCCCCTTACAAGTTGTAATCAATGAACCCAATCTCCAAGTCCCCTTGACTTGAGATAACTCACAATAAATGATTTACAATCAATGAACTCTCTTTTAGAGTAGATAAGATAAACACTGAAGTATGAATGTATCAGAAGATACTTTACACAGAAAAACTCAAAGAATAAATGACTCTTGGATGATTTTCGTTTTCTGTTGAATTGGTTGTTCAGAAGAATTGAATGCATCTCTATTTATAGGTAGAGATCATTAATTGACCGTTGTAATCCCAATTGTAACCGTTGGAGGTGTTGGGAGATGATTACATTAAGCTTTGGTCTTCTTCTCTCTCTAATCTTCACTGGGCTTGGCATTTAATGTTCTGACTTGCTTTTTGCTTTAGCTCAAATCTTCACTTAATCCTGTCTAAATCATATGAAACTCACTAACAAACTGATTAAACATAGTTAGGAGTAGTAATGAATGATGATATATGGTATTGAGGTCAAACAGGAAGGTTTGGCAAAATCATTCATTTTGAAATTCAAACTTCGCGATGGAAACTCGAGTTGGTTCTTCCAAACTCGAGTTTTCTCATTCCAGTGAACTTTTAACAAAATAGCTAAACTCGAGTTTTCAAACTAAACTCGATTTTTCTCTTTACAGAGACAAACATCGCGATTTGGCATTTTGGACATGATTGGTGAATAGTGCAAAACTCGAGTCATTAAGTGACTAACTCGAGTTTTGGACTCTTAATGAAAAATCAAGTTCTAGTCCAAAATCTCAAAACTGGAGTTTCCAAAACACAACTCGAGTTTTCAAAAGTTCAAATATTACCGAGCTCTGTCGCTGCTCGAAACTCGAGTTTTCAAAACCTAACTCGAGTTTTCATTTATTTTGAAAACTTTGGAAACGTCTCGTAAGATCAAAACTCGAGTTTTGAAACCAAAACTCGAGTTTTCTCTTTTAATGAGAAAACATTGAAAGACTTTATCTAAGTGAGGTATAGTGTTTTCGCAAGGTTGGATTTTGAGTAAATTTCTTTCAAGATACAAAACTCGAGTTTTATATCTTAACTCGAGTTTTCATGAACATTGAAAACTTATTAAAAATCCTTTGAAAAGCTAAACTCGAGTTTCCCATGGAAACTGGAGTTTTGGATTCTTTGAAAATCTTGGTTGCTCTCTCTATGACCAAAACTCGAGTTTTCAAACTATAACTCGAGTTTGCTTTGTTCAGCTAAAAACTTGAAGGCTTTCTATGGCCAAAACTCGAGTTTTAAAACATAACTCGAGTTTTCACATCTTAGCAAAATTTCAAGCCTTTTACTGTCAGGCCAAAACTCGAGTTTTCAACCAAAACTCGAGTTTGCCTTTGACAGTAAGTTTTCAACTTACAAAGACAAACTTCTCTTGTGTTTACAATTGTTTGTTATCATCAAAACCAATTTGAGAACTAACATTCTCCCCCTTTTTGGTGATGACAACACTTGTAAACCAGAGATTTTGTTATTTTCAAAAGATGTGATCTTTGAGTTAAGAATTTCGAAATTGGTTTAACACATGTTATGTATGACAGTTATGAAATTCAATCAGAGGTATAGCAGAAGCGATTTTGATTCACCATAACTGAACTATTGCAATCTCAAAAAAATGTATATTAACATCATATCAAAAGCCGAGATGCAAAGTTACATAAACATCGAAACAGAATTACAAACTGAAATTTAAACACGTAAACTCAAAGGAAACTAATCCTACACAGAGATCAAGACTAAACTCCTTCCTTTTGCTCAAACTTGCTCCTTGGGATCAATTTTGTTCTCTGGTTCTTCTCCCCCTTTGTCATCAACAAAAGAGGATGGAGCTGAGATTGAAACTTCAGTGGAAGGGGTTGAGAGCTTGACAGCGAGGGCAGAGGATGGAAAGGGAGTTGGAGATGGAGATGCAGGCAGTAAGGGGAGAAGTGGATGGAGTAGTAAGAGACAAACTGGGAATGAGAAACAAGAGTGGGTCTAGAAGGATTTCTGGAAGAACTGGGTCTGTTAGAAACAAGATTGGAAGATCTTAGATAGGAGTGGAAATTTAGTCCCAAAAGGGTGAAAAGTAGTTGACTGAAGAAAGGAATGTGTTCAGCCGAACCATTGAGCAGAAGAGGCCATATGTGCTCATGCAATAGGATGACTGAAATGAGATTGGGAAAAGGAATTAATGAAGAATCCTTAATAGGAAACCTAAATTTGGTTATTTCCTGATAAACCCAATTGCCAATGTTGTGAGGAACTTGAGCTATGATGGAGGCGAAAATAGAGTAGTCCTCTTTGGAGAAGGTAGAAAAATTGCCATTCTTTTGCTTAAGGTTTCTGGCATAAATATACCAGATGGCTTGGAAATGAGGAGGCATGGTTTCAGGGGAAAATGATAAAGTGGACAGATTGTCAGGGAGTGGTTCATGGGGTCTGAGCAGCTGAAAAATCGCCTCATTGGTAAGATGAACTGGTCTGATAGGTGGAGGATTGGTAATTTGTAAGATGCGATTGATGTATTCGGGTGTCAGGGTGATCTTGTGGTTACCAATGGATGTAGTGAGCCGTTCAAAAATAAATCTGTTATCCTCATATGTTTCAAAACGTAGATTGTGATAAAACAGTCCTTAAGTAGCCTAAGTCCACACATACGACAGGGCAAAATTCTTTGTTCGCAAGAGTTTCTCTGAAGCGAATACGATTAATCTCAGGAAGATGATTTGAAATGATCAGGAAGTTATCGGGAGCTGAATGATGGTTGTAGATTTCAGTAAGAGCAGATGAAGTGATGAGATCGCTAGACCTGGATAACGCTTGAGGAGAGGAGTTTGGGCCTTGAAATTCTCCTTCTACGAGTCGTTCTTCATCAAATCTGGATATTGCTCGAAATAGGCTTGCAGACGTTCGCCGAGAGGTTGACGATTCTCCAGGATGAATGTTTAGCCGGCGTTGAGCAATGGGTAGAGTAACTAGGGCTTGGTCTTCGTGTTCGGATTACGAGTCTAGATTGATAATATCGTGGGGTTGGAGCTGGAAGACATGATCGATTTGGAGATTAGAGAGGGACTAGGGTTTGGAGATGATCGAAGAAGGTGAAGAGAGCAAAGAGAACTTTAGGGCAAACTTGAGTTGGAGGACGAGTTTAGACGAACACTGAACAATTGAACTTAAATAGGGCGCGAAATTACTAACCTGAATTCAAAAGTGTAAAGTGAACTTTTCAAATTCCGCGACCAAAACTCGAGTTGCTACTTACGGACTCAAGTTTTCGGATGCTTCAATGTGTTTGTCTCTCTGTCTGCCCATAACTCGAGTTGTCGTTAGAGGACTCGAGTTTTTATATCGTGAAGTTACAGATTTTGCTCTCTGTCTCACCGAAACTCGAGTTATTACTTAACGACTCGAGTTTGCAAATTTGCTCAGTAACTCATCCCGATAGTATCTCGACAAAACTCGAGTTTTAGAACAAAACTCGAGTTTGCGTCCTTTGACAGCAAACTTCCGGTTTTTCAAATGTCCTGCAAAAGACATTGCTATACACTCCGAAGCTTAAGTTAGTAACAGATAATCATCAAAACCAAACTAACATTAGGATGAAAGGAAATACTCACAATTCATTGGGATTTACCATTCCCAATTCTCTTCTTATAAAATTGAATTGCTCCTTTGCTAAAGGTTTTGTGAAGATATCAGCAAGTTGAAGATGTGTAGGAATGAACATCACTTTGATATCTTTCTTTTGCACATGATCTCTGATGAAGTGGTGTCTTACATCAATGTGCTTGGTTCTTGTGTGTTGAACTGGATTTTTCGCAAGACTGATTGTGCTGATATTGTCACAGAGAATTGGAATCTCCTTCAAGTGAATTCCTAAGTCAGATAGTTGTTGTCTTAACCATAGGACTTGAGCACAACAACTGGAAACAACAACATATTCAGCTTCGGTTGAAGATACAGCCACGGTGGTTTGTTTCTTGCTGAACCATGATACTAGTGAACCTCAAAGAAACTCACATTGTCCACTAGTGCTTTTTCTATCAGTTTTGTAACCAGCGTGATCAGAATCTGAATATGCTACCAAAAATTCTTGTTGACCCTTTGGGAACCACAGACCAAGTTCTTTTGTGTCTGATAAATAACGAAAAATCCTCTTTACATGTTCAGCATGTGATTCCTTTGGTGCAGCTTGAAATCTTGCACACATGCCCACACTGAATTGAATATCCGGTCTACTTGCTGTTAGGTAGAGTAGTGATCCGATCATCCCTCGATATTTGGTTATGTTGAAGTTCTTTCCTTTTTTCTTCATCGGCATCTAGAGAGGCAGTGGAGCTCATAGGTGTATCAGCACCGTTGCAATGTTCCAGGCCAAACTTTTTGAGCAAATCCCGGAGATACTTTATTTGTGAAATAAAGATTCCGTCCTTCCGTTGTTGGACTTGCAAGCCGAGAAAATATTTCAACTCTCCCATCATTGACATTTCGAATTCACTCTGCATCTTCTTAGAAAATTCTTCACAAAGAGATTCATTAGTAGAACCAGAAATAATATCATCCACATATATTTGTATGACAAGAATCTCATTAAGTTTGTTAGTTTTAGTGAAAAGAGTCGTATCAGCTTTTCCTCTAATGAATTCTTGTTCTAGAAGGAATTTGCTAAGCTGTTCATACCAAGCTCTTGGAGCCTGCTTGAGGCCATATAGAGCCTTTTTCAAACGATAAACATGGTCAGGATGATGTTCATTTTCAAAACCAGGAGGCTGCTCTACATAAACCTCTTCTTGTATAAAACCATTTAAAAATGCACTTTTAACATCCATTTGATAAAGTTTGATGTCTTTGATACAAGCAAAGGCTAGGAGTACACGTATAGCTTCCAATCTAGCCACTGGAGCATATGTTTCCTCATAATCAATCCCTTCTTCCTGATTATAGCCTTTGGCAACTAATCTAGCCTTGTTTCGGACTATAATTGCAGACTCATCTCGTTTGTTCTTGAATACCCATTTGGTTCCTATGACCGAATGATCCTTGGGCCTGGGTACCAAGTCCCAAACTTGATTCCTATCAAATTGATGTAGTTCCTCTTGCATTGCTATCACCCAATCATTATCCGAAAGGACTTCATCAATTTTAGAGGGTTCTATTTTTGAAATAAAAGCAGAAAAAGTGACTTCATTCAAAGTACTGCTTCTAGTTCTCACGCCTTGATTAACATCTCCTATAACTTGGTCTAAAGGATGATTCCTTATAAATCTCCAAGCTCTAGGTTGTTGTTGATCAGGAGTTTCCAAATTGTTTTGAGGATCAACTTCGAAAACATTTTCTGGATTTTCAATAGAAGCAGGAGTGGTTTTTGAAAAGAATTGATTTTTCAAAACATTTTCTTCATCATCATCATCCTTGGATTTGTCAGACTTAGACTCGCAGAAAGCAACATGTATAGATTCTTCTACGATACGAGTACGTATATTAAACACTCTATAAGCTCTACTTCTATTAGAATAGCCTAAAAATATACCTTCATCTGCTTTGGCATTAAATTTACCCAAATTGTCCTTACCATTGTTGTGGATGAAACACTTACAACCGAACACATGTAGATGACTTAGGTTAGGTTTTCCTCCTTTGTATAGCTTGTATGGAGTTTTGTTCAGCTTCTTCCGGAGATACGCTCGATTCGAGATGTAGCTTGCTGTACTCATTGCATCAGCCCAGAACACTTGGGAGGTATTATTCTCATTTAGCATTGCTCTGGCCATCTCGGTGAGGACTCGATTTTTCCTTTCTACAACACCATTTTGCTGTGGAGTTCTTGGAGCTGAGAAGTTGTGATCAATCCCCATGTTGTCACAGAACTCAGCAAATGCATGATTCTCGAATTCTCCACCATGATCAGTGCGAATACCTGAAATCTTAAAACCTTCTCGTTTTGGACCTTCTTGGCAAAAACGACAAACTGATCAAAGGTTTCATCTTTTGATGACAGAAAAATAGTCCATGCAAATCTAGAGAAATCATCCACTATAACCAATGTGTAAAGGTTGCCACCTAGGCTCCTAACTCTAGCTGGTTCAACTAAATCCATGTGAAGTAGTTGAAGAGGTCTATTAGTTGAAATTTCATTTTTGGATTTAAAAGAAGATTTAGTCTGTTTTCCCTTTTGGCATGCATCACAGATCATATCATTTTTAAAGCGAAGTTTAGGAATACCAATAACTAAATCCTTTTGAGTAATCTGTCAAGTTGAATCATATTGACATGTGCTAAGCGCTTATGCCATAACCAACTATCATCCAAATTACTTACAAAACATCTTTCAAATGTAGAACCATCTCTAGAGAGATTAAGAGTGTAACAATTACCTTCTCTAGAGCTCTAAAAATGGCTTTTGTTTTTATATTGTCTAATGAAAGAATATCTTTACTCACAATCAAGCATTCCTCAGAATCAAAGATGACTATGTTCCCTTTATCGGTGCTTTGACTTACACTGAGGAGGTTGTGGCAAAGTCCTTCAACAAGGTAAACGTCTTTGATTTGAGGCCCATCGTTGTTTCCAACTTTGCCGATTCCAGCAATCTTTCCAGATTGATTTCCACCAAAGATTACTCTTCCACCATCCTCTTGCTTGATTGTTGCGAATTTGGACTGATCACCGGTCATGTGTCTTGAGCATCCACTATCGATGTACCATTTGTTAGATTTTGATACTCTTAGACATATCTGCAAATCAGAAAGGATCAAGCCTTAGGTACCCATCTTTTCTTGGGTCCTTTGAGTTTAGTTCAAGCCTTAGGAGCATAGGTTCCTTTGGGCACCCACTGATAATTTCCGACAGGTTTATTTTTCTTATCCTTCTTGTGAAAGCACGATGAGGTGGTATGGCCCTTTCTGTTGCAATAGTTACAGTGAACAAATGGATTGGAGGAGTGTACAGTTTTTCGGAAAGAGTTTAAATAAAATTTTCCACCACTCTTCTTCTTTCCTTTCTTTCTATCAAACATGGGATTGTAGCCTAACCCTGAACGATCATTTGTAAACCTTTGTGCCTTTAAAATTACATTAAGCATCTCACTGCCTTTTGTAAACTTTTCAAGAGTTTTAGTGAGATATGAATTCGTTTCTTTTAAAACAGCACAGTCATCACAAATGAGATTTTCAGGGGAAGAAAGATTTTCTACTTGTTGTTCAAGAGTAATATTTTTCTTTTTTAAAGCAATATATTTCTCAGCAAGTTTTTCAAATTCGATTGAACAATGGTATATTCAAGAAATAATTCATCATATGATGGTTTGGAATCATATACCTCATTGTTCTTTTCGTGTTGCTCTTCTACTTCAAAGAACCAAACAGATATTTTCTTTTTCTTCCTCTTCATCCGCTTCATCTTCATCTGATGAGCTATCTCCCCATATTGCTGAGACATAGGCTTTCTTTTTGAACTTGTTGAATCTCTTCTTGCCTTTGTCCTTGTTCTTCAGCTGGGGGCATTCTGACTTGATGTGGCCGGGCTTCTCGCATTCATAACAGATGATTGGCTTCTTCTTCTCCAAGCTGGAGCTGCCCTTGTTGAATCTCTTATATCCTTGGTCCTTCTTGTAGAATCTATTGAACCTTCGGATCATCATGCCCAGCTCTCCATCTTCGTCATCTCCTTCTTCTTCTTCGTCATCAGATTGCTTTGCTTCATTTGCAGCCTTGAGTGCAATGCCTTTGTTTTTGCTACTTGTTTCCTCAAGTTCCTTTTGAACTTGAGTTTGCCTTCGTACTCGAAAGGCTGCCAAACAATGTTGCCACCGAACTCATTGATTCGCCACGAGCTTCTTCAATGGCTGTCACTTTAGCTTCCCATTCTTTGCTAAGAATGTTCAAGATTTTTCTTACTTGAGCAGGTTGCTCGTATGTCTTGCCCAATGCAGCAAGTTGATTGATAAGATGGGTGAATCTTAGCTGGAAGTCAATGATGGATTCACCGGTCTTCATTCGAAGGAGATCGTATTCTGTCATTAGAGTGTTGACTCTATTCTCCTTGACTCCTGTTGTTTCTTCATGGGCTATCTCCAGAGCATCCCACATAGCTTTTGCAGACGGTAGATTACAAATACGGAAATACTCTTGCTGACTAAGAGCACTTTGTAGCATGAGAACAGCTTTACTATTGAGAGTGACATTTCGTCGGTCATTCTCATCGTACTCTTCTTCAAGCTTGGGAATCCGGACCCCATCTTGGACTGAGGATGGCTCATAGTTGCCTCTTTCAAATACTCTCCACAGACCATATTCGCTGGCCATTACGAAGACCTTGAATTTGACCTTCCAGAAGGAGTAGTGTTCTCCACTGAAGCCTGGAGGTCTATTGATTGAAGCTCCATCTGGCAGAATTCCGTTCATGGTGATCCTTCTCGAGATGTTAAGCTCTTTTGAGAAGACCTGGCTCTGATACCAAATGTAAATGGAGCTTGAATCACCAAGAGGGGGTGAATTGGGGATTCTAAAAATTCTTTTCGAATACTCATGTTTTTCGGATATGAAATAGAAGTAAAACAGAGTAAGGGAAGAATAGCAAGACACAGAGATTTATACTGGTTCGGTCCAATCCTGACCTACGTCCAGTACCCAGACTCTCTGGGATTTCTCACTAACAAGATTGGTTACACACTCGCACTCAAGAGTAATTCTCTCTCTAGAACTTACTCCCCCTTACAAGTTGTAATCAATGAACCCAATCTCCAAGTCCCCTTGACTTGAGATAACTCACAATAAATGACTTACAATCAATGAACTCTCTTTTAGAGTGGATAAGATAAACACTGAAGTATGAATGTATCAGAAGATACTTTACACAGAAAAACTCAAAGAATAAATGACTCTTGGATGATTTTCGTTTTCTGTTGAATTGGTTGTTCAGAAGAATTGAATGCATCTCTATTTATAGGTAGAGATCATTAATTGACCGTTGTAATCCCAATTGTAACCGTTGGAGGTGTTTGGAGATGATTACATTAAGCTTTGGTCTTCTTCTCTCTCTAATCTTCACTTAATCCAGCTGTATGATTGTTCAGAGTTGTTTCTCTGAAAATTAATCCGTTGGAGCACTTAATGCTGGAAGTAGAAATCATCCTTTCTGCTTTTCCAAACGTGTGCAGGTGGATTAACCAGAAGTATACAACTTTTCTGGGCTTGGCATTTAATGTTCTGACTTGCTTTTTGCTTTAGCTCAAATCTTCACTTAATCCTGTCTAAATCATCTGAAACTCACTAACAAACTGATTAAACATAGTTAGGAGTAGTAATGAATGGTGATATATGCTATTGAGGTCAAACAGGAAGGTTTGGCAAAATCATTCATTTCGAAATTCAAACTTCGCGATGGAAACTCGAGTTGGTTCTTCCAAACTCGAGTTTTCTCGTTCCAGTGAACTTTTAACAAAAGAGCTAAACTCGAGTTTTCAAACTAAACTCGAGTTTTCTCTTTGAGAGACAAACATCGCGATTTGGCATTTTGGACATGATTGGTGAATAGTGCAAAACTCGAGTCATTAAGTGACTAACTCGAGTTTTGGACTCTTAATGAAAAATCAAGTTCTAGTCCAAAATCTCAAAACTGGAGTTTCCAAAATACAACTTGAGTTTTCAAAAGTTCAAATCTTACTGAGCTCTTCATCCGCTCGAAACTCGAGTTTTCAGAACCTAACTCGAGTTTTCATTTATTTTGAAAACTTTGGAAACGTCTCAGAAGATCAAAACTCGAGTTTTGAAACCAAAACTCGAGTTTTCTCTTTTAATGAGAAAACATTGAAAGACTTTATCTAAGTGAGGTATAGTGTTTTCGCAAGGTTGGATTTTGAGTAAATTTCTTTCAAGATACAAAACTCGAGTTTTATATCTTAACTCGAGTTTTCATGAACATTGAAAACTTATTAAAAATTCTTTGAAAAGCTAAACTGGAGTTTTGGATTCTTTGAAAATCTTGGTTGCTCTCTGTATGACCAAAACTCGAGTTTTCAAACTATAACTCGAGTTTGCTTTGTTCAGCTAAAAACTTGAAGGCTTTCTGTATGGCCAAAACTCGAGTTTTAAAACATAACTCGAGTTTTTACATCTTAGCTAAATTTCAAGCCTTTTACTGTCAGGCCAAAACTCGAGTTTTCAACCAAAACTCGAGTTTGCCTTTGACAGTAAGTTTTCAATTTACAAAGACAAACTTCTCTTGTGTTTACAATTGTTTGTTATCATCAAAACCAATTTGAGAACTAACAGCCATGTCACTTCAAAAATAGATTTTTTAAAAACAACTATGCAAACTGATTTTTTATTATTTGTTTTCAGAAATTGTTTTTAAAAACAATATTATAAAACTGTTTTGGGAAGAAAGGAAAAAAAAAAAAACAGAAAGCAGAACCAAACTGGATAATCTGTATTGATTTATCCACTTTCCTGCATTAAACTGCCTTCATATATTGCTCATAGAATTGACATGAGAATTGCTCACTTGTTCTGGGCTTATAAGGATGGCAAGATCAAAATGCATATGCTTTCATAGGATAAGATGAGAGCGCATTATGTGCTCATCGCCAATGTAGGTCGTCCAAAATACCGTGCAAATTTGATTTATTTTAAGTAACTATTTATTTTAAGGGAAAATTACACTTAGGTCCCAAAGAAGGAAAAAAATTACAAAAAAGACCCTTGAAATCATAAAATTACAAAAAGTCCCAAGAGAATTTTTGTAGTAAATACATACATTTTCTGTTGTAAATGGTTTGAGACTTTTTTTATATTATTTGTACGGAATTTTTTAAATGTTGTTGTAAATACATACTTTTTCTGTTGTAAATACATACTTTTTCTGTTGTAAATGGTCAGGTGTTTAAATGTTGTTGTAAATGGTTTGGGACTTTTTTCATTCTGTACAAATAATATCAAAAAAGTCTCAAATCATTTACAACAGAAAATGTATGTATTTATAACAAGAAAAGTATATATTTACAACAAAAATTTCCTTGGGACTTCTGGGTAATTTTTTGATTTCAAGGGACCTTTTTGTAATTTTTTTCCTTCATTGGGACCTGAATGTAATTTTCCCTTATTTTAATGTATGTAAAATTTAAAATAAATTAATCTTATAAATATAACTTCTAATAAATGAATTTACTATTTAAAAAATCACATTAAAATTTTAAATTGGACCATTCATAATATATTTAAACTGTTTAGATTTTATCACAACAAAAAGCACTCGTGCTCATCATTATGATAAGCACTAAATGAGAGCCAAGATAAGATTTGCTTACCAAAAGAATTGGTAGCCCTGGGCCATAGAAAGACAGGAGGGCTATTTAGGGGGGATGTGTTTATGTTTTCCATGGGGTCAAATATAGGGGGTATGGACAAATGGCTTTTCCTCCTTATGTAACTAAGAAGGGCCTTATTAGAAGTTACCTCTGAACCTGTTGGCTATGGACTTCACGTACAAGCTGAAAATGCCTTGTTTCCATGGGTCATGAATGGGAAGATAAGAATTGGTGAAGGGTCTAGGGGTATTATTCAAGATTGTAAGGCATATTAATTCTTCCAATTGTCAGTATAGGAGCTATATAATTAATTTTCATTTATTAAAAAAATTTAATTAGGTTAGTTATTTATAACAAATGTATGTCAATTTCTCTAAAATGGTATTTTTAATTATATACATTATAACAACAGTTTGATGGAACCCACTTTATCATGTATAATCTATATGGATATACCTTTTTAAAAAATTATAAATATGTGAGGCAAAGTGTATTGAGGTCTTATAAATAGAATCAAAATAAATTCTTTATTTATCTCGTATATTTAGTAGGGGTATTCATGATGCTCATAGCTCTATGCGCCCGCCCAAGCCCACAAAGAAATCGTCCTTCCTAGCCTAAGAAAAAGCAGCCTAGAAAAAATTGGGCACAATTGAGCTGAACATTTTTACAGGCAAGGCTGGGCATCGGGTAGGGTATGTCGCCCTGCCCATTTGGCCTTGCATGGTAGTATATATAGTTTTTTATATATATATATAATAGTATTTTTTTTTTCCACTCATGGGTATTTGACTTTTTGTTAAGACATATGATTGTCTTTTTTATTTTAAGACTCAAATTGTAGACTTATTTTGAAATATTCCAAAGTATAGAATTATGAATTTTATTTGAAGTTTGCAGTATTGTTTATTAGGTATAATTGAAGTTGTTGTTTTTTTCACATAGAGTGTGACAGGGTATCACCACTTGGGCAAGGAAGGCATGCCTTGCTCAACCCATTATTGCTCAGCCCAAAAATGTTAGGGCTTCTATTAGGTAGGGCTGGGCACTAAACTACATCTTATTGCCCAATGATATTTCTGATAGGGCATCGAGCAAGGATCTTGTTCTGCCCAGCCCTACCATGAACACTCTTAATATTTAGGATGAAATGTAGTACTAAGTTTGTTTAGTTCTTTCACTTATTAAAATACTGACTTTATTTGGTATGTGTACAATTTCATAAAAAAGAAAAAGAAAAGAAAAGAAAAGATGAAATGTAAAAGTCTTGGTTGAAATGTGTCCAATCCCAATAAGCTTCCTTAGCTATCAATTCATCTAGGAATGATTTCATAATAATCTTTTTCTCAATTTATATAGGAATAATTTCATATAGATCTTTTCGGCTACCAATAGTGTAGAATAATCAT
The DNA here is from genome assembly GCA_025563575.1 of Acacia pycnantha. NCBI lineage: Eukaryota > Viridiplantae > Streptophyta > Magnoliopsida > Fabales > Fabaceae > Acacia > Acacia pycnantha. The sequence goes on from JAMWYP010000142.1 coordinate 879,261, forward strand.
GACAAAATTAGCTCTTGCAAATTATTTTTTATTGCCCTTCTTATTATCCGAATAGTATACAAATATTTTCATATTGTGCTACAAGTTTTTCAATATAAATATAAATAGTATAGTTCAGAATAGAAAGTTTAAAATTTAGACATTAATTAATTACTTATTATTATTAGGAATATCATTTAGTATTTATTATGATATGATATGTACATTGTATCATTATGATTTGATTTGATTTAGTTAGATTTTGATTAGATTTGTTTCTTGGGGTTCTATTAGTTTGCCTATGTAAAAGCTTATTTGTATTCTCTTTTATTCTTAAGGATTAATAATATTAGTATTTTTTGTGTGCTTCAATCTGTTCCTTCAATCTCAACATGGTATCAAATCCGTCAATTAAAAATTAATTTTTCTACGTTGTTTTTTGGCCTATATAAAAACCTTTTTGTATTCTCTTTCATTTTTAAGGATAAATAATATTAGTATTTTCCTTGAGCTTCAATGTGATCCTTCAATCTCAACACGGTATCAGATCCGTTCATTAACAATTAATTTTTCTGTTTTTTTTTTTCTTTGCACCTTTGAGAGCTATGCTTGTCTGCTGTTTCTTTTTTCTCATTGTCAGTTCGTATGAGTGTTTGAGTGTCACTGTTCTTGGCATAAATATGCAACACACTCCATCTAGGGATATTTAGAGAGTCCTGATGGGGGTCTCCCTAAAATTTTGTAGAACTTGTTGTTCAACTCCCAATGAAGCTGTTGGATTATTACTATTTCAATGTTCTCGTTGTGACATGTTTTTTAGCTCCTAGCGAAGCTTTTGGATCATTACTATTCGAATGTCCCCGGTGTAACATTTAGCTAAGCTTTCTTGGAAGTGCCTAGGTAAAGGCTATGGATCTTATGGCTATTTGAGGGAAGTGTTGAGAATAGCAAGTTTAGAATTAAAATATTAACTAATTATTCATATTAGGAATATCATTTAATATATATTATGATTTGATATGAATATTTTATCATTACAATTTGATTTGATTTAGTTAGATTTGATTATATCAGTTTCTTGGGGTTAGGATTAGTCTATTAGTTTGCCTATATAAAAGTCTCTTTATATTCTCTTTTATTCTTAGAGATCAATAATATTAGTATTTTTCGTGTGCTTCAATGTAATCCTTTAATCTCAACAAATATATTAGTTAAAAACATTTGAACAAGATTTTTTTATTAGAAATTTTTCAATATAAATAAAAATAATGATTAGTTAAAAAAAAAAACCTTTCAAAATGATGTTTTGTGAAATTTATAGACAATTATAAATAAAATAATGAAAAGGAGTAACGTGCAAACCATTATTTTTCACGAATAATAAGCTCAATGATTGAAGATTATCTATTTAGATGGTGGCCAAAAAGGAAAAATAACAATAAAAATAAAATATATTTATATACTTCTTCAAGCCTCAAAAAATATAAATAGTATTATCTTTTTTTCCTATATTTTTTTTTGGGAGAATGACCGTTGAATTTAATGTGAATGATGATTCTTACCGTAAAAAGGTAAAATTAAAAATAAATAAAAAATGAAATCGAAAATTCCACAAATTACGTTGAATGCATCATGCATGTATTGTACACAATTTCTTTCCGTTCAAATAAGTTACTTTGAATTGACACTTTAACGTTGCTTGATGTTCTTTTACGGTCCTTGAAGATAAGGTCAAATGAAATGAAGGGGGTTAATCCTGCAGGTAGCAGCATGAAACAGGCACCCTTGTCTTAAATTCGTAATAAAGGCCTTGGGGGATGAAAGCGAAACCTGTCCATTGGGAGAAATTATTATTGGCAGCCTGCGAGAGACAAGAAGACAACAAGAAACAACCCAACACATGTCTAGCCTGGCTTTGCACCACAAGGGTCCCCCATGACAAGCCTACTCGGCCCCTTCAGATTAATCACTTTTCAATCCATTCTTCCCCCTTTTTATTTTTCCTCATGGCTCGTTTGGAAGCACACAAAAATGCTTTTATTTCCCTTAAAAAATTATTTTTCCGTAAACTGAAACAAAACTTGTCTCACATATTTATCTCAAACACCGTCAAAACATTTCTAAAAAATTAAAACACATAGGCACGTGCTTTCTAACAGAAACTATATCAGATTCAAACCCCGAATACATGATTGAATTAACTTTTAAAGAATATTCTTTTACAATTTACAAGGTAAATATGTTGAGATGTTTCGGCTTGCAGACAAAGGCTTCTAAAATCACAATTTTGTAGTTTTTCAAACATGCACTAAGTGTAAACTCTTCTAGTGTAACTTTATTTTGTAGTTTTTCAAACATGCACCCGCAGTTTTTTTTTTTAAAAAAAAATATCTTTTAACTTGGGCTTAATAAGCTATAAATCAATCTCCACCAACCAGCAAATAATGAGAAAGAGCAACTTGGTAGCAGCCTTTCAGTGGCATATTCATACATCTGGACCATCCATCAGATATTCAGATTGTGGCAGGTGGATAACAGAATGTGCTACCTGCTGGAGGTTGCTCCCATTACTGCATTAAGAGGGTACAAATATAGGGAGAACAGAGGGGAAAAAGCTGAACAGGGGAACCCACCTCTAAAATATCAGTATCTGTTATGGACAACCCCACCAAAGCAAAGTATTGCAGAGCATACCAGTAGAAACTCTATCCAATATGATATGCAGTTTCTTAATAATAATTCAAGGGAAAACAAATCCTCATTATTGCACAGGAAATGATACAATAATCCACAGCAGTAAATACCTGTACTTTGCTATTTATGTATAATTGAAAGGATCAAATGACAAATTCTAATGCTCTATCAGAATTTAGAACCCACTGTCGGGGTCCCTACTAACTATGCTCCCCTTGCATTTCACCTAAGGCACTAACTCCTAAAGGATTTTTTCACAATGGCTATTGCTGTCTTCTATCATCCATCTACCAACATTATCATTAAGGCCGGATGAACTGCTCATGAAACAGTGTCGCCTTTAGATTTGCATTTAGTAAGCTAATAATTCAGTAATGAAAACCAATTTAACCTTTAAACCATACAAGGTCAAGTCATGTTGCAAAATATCACCTCCAGCTGATTTAGGACTGTAGCATTGGAAAGAAAGCCCAACTGTTACTTGATCTTCCTTCCTTCTCATCAACCTTCTTGTTAACCCACCACTCGGAGCCATTGGAAGGATTACCAGAAATATCACATTTTGTGTTGTCAAAATTAAAATCTTTGGAAGAAATAACAGAATGGTGCTTCTGACAGCAGTGCTCCCCTTCTCCAGAAGCTTTGTTGTCAGCCATATCATTTGAAGTTTCCCCTGAACATAAATTACACTTGACAGCATCTTTTTGCATTTTTTCTGCACTAAAAGAGCCCTCAGCCAATATACCCTGTGAAGACATTGACATGTTTCGAACCAATACCCCTGATTTATTGGCAAGACAACGTGCAACATCTTCCCCGGTTAACTCAAATGAGACTCTGTGGTCTACTAGTGCTGCATTTGTTTGAAATCCATTCTCTGAATTGCCAAGTGAAGCTACCTTCGAAATCTGACTTTCCACAAAGATGCAGTCTTGAGTAGTTGGCACCATGCCATCAGGTGTCAATGACCCAGAACCCAACCTTGAATCCTGTCCCATACCATCAGGTGTCAAACAACCAGAACTTAGCCGTGATGCTAGTCCAACACCATCAGGTGTCAAAGATCCAGAACCTAATCTTGAACCTTGCCCGGCGCCATCTGGGGTCAATGATCCAGATCCAAGCCTTGAACTCCATTTACGAGTGGAGAAGTTTTCAAAACCCAATACCTTCGGTGCTTCTCCTTTGCGAAACTCAGGAAAAGGGCGCCTATCAGGGAATGGAGTGGATGTGCCAGAAGTTGAAATGGCTGATCCTGGTGATATGAGTTGAGCACCTGGGCTTCCTGGATACTGCTGGTAAGGCTGAAATTCATTATTGGATAATGTAAACTTCTGATTAGTCCCACTACTTCTACGAGCCCGGTCCAATGAAGATGCCAACAATTGAGCAAATGGCACCTCAGGAGATGAAGGTGTAGTCAACTGCACAGACTCAGAAGGGGGAGTGAAAGGAGCAGTAGATGGTTCAGTTGTGAAGTTAGAAAATACTGGTGGTGAAACTAACTGAGTTTCATAAGCATAAGGACCAATAGTGAACATGGAAGCTGATCCACCAGGAGAGTAAGCATTCATGGAAAGAGAGGTGAGTGAGAGTAATCCAGCGGGTGATTGTGTAGCAGATGGAGGATCAGATTGGAGGAAAGATGCAGGAGAAGAAGGAGGCGCAATGAATGGCATTACAACGGCATTTGAAGTATTTTGCGCAGTTGTATTATCCGGGCCTGTCGGTACAACAGGTTCAGGAACAAGAACGGCATGGCCAATTCGCTTGCTGCTTTTCTGAGATCCAAAACACCAATATAGGCTCCAGCAGCCACCCCAACGTTTTTTCTGCAATTAATTCAAGAAAACTTAAAAACGACAAGTTGCTATGCCCAAACATGAACTTCATCTATCACTGGCAATAAAATTATTTCTCACACAAAAAAGAACAGAGCTAAACTACACTTTTCTGCGACACAAAGTCACAAATGTTGACTTTGTCTACTAAATATATTTATTTTCAACTTTGCAGACTCAATTATTATTTAAACAATGTTACATAGTGAGAATCAGTGATTATGAATGAATAATCAAATAAAGATAGTCCAGCGGTTAGTCCACCAAGGTATTACAAAGCACAAAATTCTCTAAATTAAGCATCAATTTGTTTCAATATAATATTTTTTATTCAGGTAATTTAATTATACTTACTGCTTAATGTGAAGTAATACTGCACCATTTTGGAAACAATTAGTATTTTAAAAGTTTTTCCCTAAATATTGATTTCAAGAGAGATGGCGTCCTTTTAAGTGATGTAAGAGAGACATGTTATCAGTTAGCGTAACGACAGACCAGAAACAGTAAAGCAACAATTTGGAGATGCAACTGAAAGAGAAACGATAATTTAAAAACAAAACTAAAGCTTGTCCCAGCAGTTCAGCAACAGTTTCGGCCAAACAAACAGAATAAAACCTTTTGTAAGAAAATCATAGATTTCCCGATAGCAAATCAGCATACACATGCATTTAAAAAGTCTGCTGGTTTTCTTGTACACTTTTAAAGGATCATATCATGCCTATAGGAGAGAGGATCCATTAAAGCCAAGAGTCATTAGCATATCTATCGTAAATGAAAACAATGAAATCTCTGCTTTTACTAAGCCTGACCAATTGTTAGATATATCAACTAAATGTGTAAAAGAAACAATATCAGTAAGCTTTGGAAACAAAAAGTAAAGTGCACCACCAAGAAAAGCATTGTTTGGGCGCAAAATAACAATCCCTTATATAAGTCATTGCCTCATTGGAATTAATTTTGCAGTCTATACTCAAACTACTCCATTCAGCACTCCTGAACTGTGTAAAATGAATAAATTATAGCAGGACTTGGAAATTATAGTATTGCAATATATAAAATTTTTCCAAATGTCTGTACAAAAGACCCACAAAAAGAAACTACTAAAAAAATCTAAACAATAGCTACTTGATTGCATGGCAAAGGTCTAAGAAATAGATTGGATTGCAAATTGTTTTAGGAACGGGTGACAAAGGTGGAGGTCATGGACTCAATCATCTCAGCTAAGCGAAAATCATCATCACAAGGCAAAAATGTTCATAGAAATACTATGCCCAGTCTTTCTTCCTGAGGATTGGTCACTGTCCACAGAATATGGCTTTAAAAAAGCACGATGCCCAGTAGCGAAATAAAAGGGCTAGCAGTCAGATCTTCTAGTTCATATAGAGAGATAGTACAAGAGCAGGGATAAAGCATGTAGCATTCTAAATTAATAGATCTCTGATAGTTAATTGAATTGATTGCACTGTGCAAAACACATATGGCTCATTGCCATCCTCATACTTAGTGAAGAACCAAGATGTTCGGCGATCAGCTTCAAAGAGAAATGAAATTATAAGATTCATAATTAGATTAGCAAAAAATGGCCCTAGATCCAAAAATTCGATTTCCTTTTTTTCGCAACTTTTTGCCAGCCACAAGGAACAGTGTGAAAATGCTTAAAGTAGTCATCAAAACTTCAACGCCATCACTAGGTCAATCAAAACTAGACCTTTAACACACGGGAGAAAAAAGGAAGAAAAGAAAAGAAATAAAACACGAAGCCCAAGATCCCATTTTCATTCCTTGAACGCTGTTTTCCCGGTTTCCAAGCAGAACACTAAAATTGAGACACGTACCATGAAATTCGCTTTTGTACTAGCATCATACACACACGAGAGAGACGTACCGGAACGGTTTGGGGTTGAACTCTGGACTCGGCGCTGATGATGGCGGTGGCCGCAGCATTTACAGTCTCTACGCTATTACTAACGCTTCCCATCCTGGATTCAGAGGACGAAGCAGGAGCTCGCTCCAGCAAAGATGAACGGAAATTTCGGTTAACGGATAGTGAGAATCGACGGGAAGGTATTGACTTTCCGGCGAGATTCAATCATTAGAAGAATTCGATCTCATAACAGAGAATCAATCAGAAAGTGATAAATTATATGGCTTATGCTTATGCATATGCATCGTCCTGTTCTCTCTCTCTCTCTCTCCCCCCTCTCTCTCACAGTATCTATGTGTCTTGGTTCAGTTCCCCTCCAGTTTATATCCTCCGGTTACCTCCATTTTTGCGCCAAACTATTGCCACGTCAGATGAGAAGATAGTTGGGACCCACTTTTTACTCAATTACATCGTTGGTTTATTCTTTTTAATATTGCCGTTATTTTTGTATTAAATGATAGATTTTTCCGAACAGCGTAATTATATTAACTTCAACAAATCGCTGCACACGAGCCGAGGAGATCGTTGTGAGGGTTCGGTTAGTCTCTGCCACATTAGCCACCGTAGTTGCCGGTCTTTGTCTTGAATGGCCCCGAGAATGTCCATGCCCCATTTGTAAAATGGCCAGGGGGTAGTGATGGAATGCAGCTCGGGTGGGGGCGCAAATAACTCGGCATGTTTCGACAACTATCACATTGTCTTACAAGGGTCTTTGAATCCACCTCCAACGTCGGCGATGTGCTTTGCTCGAAGGGTTTTTAAAGCGCCTTAGCCCCCATATGCTGACCATTGGCCCTCCATGAATCTCGGCGAGGACATACCCAGCTTCATTTGGGTTCAAACACCTTAGCATGGGAGAATTAATCCTTTTCGGTATAGTTGATCCTCCACCATTGTGTACTTAGCCGCGTCTCGAACCAACATTTTTGCTTCCATTGCATCGTCAGGGATGAGTCCACGTTCAAGGTAGTCTTCTATCGGCTTTTTCCAGTCAGATTCGACCGAAATAGCCATCATGCAGACCGGATCTTCGAGATTTTGTTTGGACAACCGTGCGGTGACAACCAGCCTGCTTAGTGCTTGCCAATTTTGATAAAATGTCAGCTCTTGCGTTTTCTCCTCGGGGATGTGGGTACGATTGCTTCCTCGAAGCGACATTAAGTCCTTAGCCTTTAGGAGATACTTGGCCATTAGTGGGCCTTTAGGCACGATACGTACCCTCGATGCGAGCCGCCACAAGCTGGGAGTCGGTGAAAACCTTAACTCTTGTGGCCGCATTTTCCTTGGCTTGAAGAAGCCGGCTATCAAGGCCTCGTATTCGCTTGATTGTTGAAGTTGGGAAGTTGAGATGCAACGAATGCTCAATTGTAACCCCTCTGGACTTTCAATAATGACTCCGGCTCCACTTCCTTTCGTGTTCGACGATCGATCCGACATACACCTTCCATTCACCTGCCCGGTGTCTCATCGGTCCTAGTAGCCGGGGTGAGCTCTCACGTGAAGTCGGCCCACGCCTGTGACTTGATTGCATGGCGAGCCGTAGGTGATGTTGAACTCGGAGAGTTCTATCGCCCAATTAGTCATCCTCCCCTTCTAGGTCCGGCTTATGTAAGACTTGTCGAATTGGTGGCTTGTTCTAACAACAATATGGTGACCACGGAAATAAGGTCTTAACACTGGGCCAGCACTGCGGAAGCGAATGCCACTTTTTCTAGCTTTTGGTATCGGATCTCGGCATTCTGCGGGGTTACTCGCGACAAAATAAACGAGGAATTTGTCCGTGTTCCGCCTCTCTTACTAAGGCCGCGCTGACCTTCCTCGCCGATCGACAAGTAAAGGAAAAGACTCTCGCCGAGTTGAGGTTTTGAGAGGACTAGAGGATTGGCAGGACATTGCTTTATATCTTCAAATGCGTCATCGCACTTTGAATTCCATTCCACCGATGCCTCCTTCTTTAAGAGCCTGAACATGGGTAAGGCCTTCTCCGCTGATTTTGGCAAAAACCTAGTTTAGGGCGGCCAATCTTCCGGTTAGCTGTTGGACTTCTTTTTATTACTCGGAGCCTTCATCTCCATCAGCCCTACATTTGTCGGGTTGGCCTCAATGCCCGGTTAGTCGGCATGAAACCAGGGAACTTTCCATGAGGGGCGCCGAGGCACACTTGGCGGGTTGATCGGATTCGTAGGTTACGAGTTTGGCAAATGTGCTCCAGGTCTTGTATATGACGTTGCTGGTCCAAGGTTTTGACGATCATGTCATCTATATACACTTCCACATTGCGACCGATCCAGTGCAAAGACCTTATTCATCATCCTTTGATAAAGCATTCTTCAATCCGAAAGCATGACATTGTAGCAATAGTTAGCTCTTTCGGTAATGAGGTTGGATCCTGCGGGTACATCGCTATGATTATATCCGGAGTATGCGTCCATGATAGGAGGCTGGAATCCGAGGCGTTGTCTACCGGTTGGTCGATGTTTGGCATTGGGTAGGAGTCCTTGGGCATACCTTGTTCAAGTTCTTATGTCTGTACAAACTCTCCATTTCCCGTTTGGCTTTTTACCATCACCACATTTGATAACCGGGGTTGTATACTGTATTTCCCGAATAAATCGGCTTCAAGCAATTCTTGGATGTGAATTTCCACGCTTTCCTTTTCTAAGTCCGTGGTTCCTCTTTCTGCGACACCGGGTTGAGCCGGATAGACAGCTTGTGACAACAAAAACAGGTACGAGACGAATCCCAGGCGAAGACATCCTGTTTTCCTTCGAAGTCCTCCAAACTACTTCTAAGTTCGGGAGATAGGTGTTTGCCAATAGTGTGCAGAGGGTCTCCGATCACGGATCTTAGTCTCCTGCCGGTTAAGGCGAACCTCATCGTCTCGGATGTCCAATTCCACATGTTTTTCGTCGTCGCGGGAGAATCCCGGTCCAAGCAGTCCGGATAGCTGCTTCTTTGGGGCTGCGATGAAGATCCGCCCTCCCCAATCAGACGGTCTCAAAATAGCATTTCGAGACTCTTTTTGATCCCCGTTACCGTAGCCTATCACCTTGTTTTTTTTTTTTTTTGCTCAGATATTAAATGATAGATTGAAAGAACGATTATCACCCTGTATATCTTTGCATTTTGAGGTCCAACTACTACTTTTAAATTAATCCGGATCTTCGGAAAACAGATCAAAGTTACACAACAGAACTCTTTAAGGCAATAGTAGGAGTGATGGATACCAACAAAAAAAAACAATAGTAGGAGTAACGAGCAAAGTTTTTTTGCCCAACACTACTGAGAAAAGTTAACAGAATTAAGGCGTCAACAAAGTAAAGGTTGTTTCCCCCAAAAAAACATCAAGGACTTTTATAAAGACAGAAAATGATATAGGTACTAATTAAAAATTGAAGGAAACATAACTTAGTTATAAAATTATTTTTCCTATAGATCCTATTGTTAGGACTTCGGATATAGAAAAGAATTAGGCCTTGTAAACATGATAATACCTCTGGTTCTAATTATAAAACTTAATTGACTTTTTTTTTTGGAGAGATTAAATAAACTAAATAAATTACTTAATCATTTCATATGTTGTGTATCCTTCAATTATATATTAGTTTATTAGTCAAACTAATTAGTTTGAAGAAAAAAAAGTACTCTAAAGCAATTTAATTAGCTTCCTTAATCTCTCCAAAAAAGTCAACTAAGCCTTATAATTAGGACCAGAGGGAGTATTACTTTATTTTTATTTTATCAAATTTTACTAATCAAACAAATTTTAAGATGAATTGTTTAACTTTTTTTTTTTTAACTTTCTTGAAAGTTATCAAGAATAATTTATTCTTAAAAATCCATTTAAAATTAAATTAATAAATTTTGACAATTATTAAATTTTAAAAGAAGCTCTATGAAATACGTTTTTATAAAACTTCTTCGGAAAATTATTCAAAAATAAGGTATTTTAAAATTACTCATCATCATCAATAAATTTACAAAAAAAAAAAAAATTCTCACTCAATTGTAGATAGAGTGCAAGCGATTGTCTTTTTTTTTTTTTTTTTGGTAAAGTCAAAGAAAGTATCACTACGAAAAATATAGATAACATAATAGTAGTATCAGTTAATGGGGAAAAAAACTTGAGGATTATATTACGTATATGCTAAATCACTTACTAATGTGCTTTTTTAATTGTTTTCTAGCACATTAAAAAATATAATCTAGTGTTAAGCGTATATATGCTTATGTAAAATATAATTTATCCTTATGTTTTACTTTTTTATAGGGATTATCTTAATCATTTTAATCACAGTATTGGGTTAATTGCCACTGGTCAATTTGAACTCTAACAAAAGCTTGCGATTCAAATTTTATGTTGAATGTTGGTATGCAAAGCTTTTAACATGACAAACAAATGTGCACAATTCAATAATTAATTTATTTATTGCTAATTTACTTATTTAAATAACACATTCTTATCAAGATTATCTTAAATCCATTTAACCATTTTATTTTTAATGGGAACTATTCACCAATTAGGAACAGTTTAACTTATTTGAGTTTTATATTACTTATAAAAATACATTAAATTTTATGTCTCATACACAAACTATAAAGATAAGTGACAATATTTTTTATTTATAGCTATAGTGATGATAAATATTCATTTTATTCATGACTTCACTTGATCTATGATACGAAGCATCATCATACATTAAATTAATTAATTTTCACTCAAAAAAATTAGTTAACTTGGATCTTATTTGCAAGTTGAGGATGCCACTCAAAAGAGACGGAGCTGGTGGTGCCCCCACTTTCTCCTCTTCTAAATGTGAAATAATTATTAAATTATTTAAATGTTTATCATGAAACAAAGATTTCTTAATAATTAAGATCTAGCACCTTCAAAGGTTTAAATATTGATGACAGCGTGCTTGTAACTGTTATTTTTAATTGACGGTTTTACCCTTTCCTTTAGCTCGAAATGACATATGAATGCCATGCAGTTAAAAAGGTGCCAAATGATGACCCGGGGCTTTTATTTGGTAGCAGAAGAAGCGGTGGGGGCGTGACTCGTGAGATCCTCGTGACCGGGTGATGCTGTTATAATGCTTCTTTTTCTCAGCGTTCACGTGACGCTTGTGACCGTTATTGTGTGGTTACCCCTATATTATTATGGTGCACGTTCATAGTCAGGCAAATCTTGACCTTCCAATGGATTATACCATAGACCTCCGCCGCCGATCTAATCAGCTAATAGCGGCGCATATTTGAGAGGTCTGGAAGGAGGATAATGAGTTACTAGTATTTACTAAAATCACATAGTTTCAAAATAATAGTTAAAAATAATGTATCCTCCGGTCCTAATTATAAGACATATTTACCAAACTTTAGAAAGATTAAGGATAGTAATTAAATTAGTTAATTATATATATATATTCTAAAATGCCCTCATTTAAAATTTAAAATAGCTTCAATAAAATATTGTTGAATCAATAGCCCCATGCAAGTATCTCTCCGACCTCACACGACTTCTTCGAGTCTGGTATCGTCGACTTCTCCAAGCTCTCACACAGTCTAGAGAATATTTGTGAATCCATGAGGTGTAAGTCTTTTTTTTTTTTTGTTTCCTAATAAAAATATGTGTTGTGTGAGTGTGAACACACCTACACATACATGTCCATATCTATATATACACACACACGTACACACAAATACGTGTAAATACACACACACACATATATCGTAGACTTCTCCGAGCTGTCACAAAAAACAATAGAATTGAGGTGTATGTGGCATTAATGAGTTGCAAGTATTATTTACTTTATAGAATATATATGTGCATTATTAAATTATTATTGCGTTTAATTATTATTGAGAAAATATCAATAGGAGTATTTTAGGAAGAAGTTGACAAAAATTAGAAAGATGTCCTATAATTAGGACCAATATCAACTTCCAAATGTTATCATATAATTAGGACCGGAGGAAGTAACTTTTATACCTTCCTTTTTAACTATAGCATTGTGTTAAAAAGAGTATATATGAGAGATAATAAATAAAAATTTATCAAATAGAGATAATGTAACATATATTTAATGTGGCAAAAATAAATCAGTTTAAAATTTCAGACAAAAAATATTTGTTTCTTATATTAAGAACATGCATCTTATATAAAAGAGAATGTTCCTTATAAAAATAATTGGAGGGAGTAACAACAATAATCAATAATAATACTTCTATAGTCTTATTTATATGATAGAGATAGAGAAAAAAAATTTGGTCTTATTTATGAGGTAGGGAGAGAAATTTTTCATATAAATATATAATTTTACTCTTCATTTATTATTGTATTAATTTTGTCCTCGTATGATACAAGTAATATATATTAAATATAGGTAAAGTTATAAAATTATTAAACTTTATGGAATAATTAATATAATTTAAGGTTTTATATGAAATATGTTAGAAGGGTATCATATCATATGAGTACTTTATAGTTTGCCCAACATTTTTACCAAACATTTCCTATAAACTAAATTTTTCAGATGCCCAAAAAAAAAAAACCATTTGTCTTGTTGTCAAAGTAAAAAAAAAAAAAACCGTAAAATTTGATTGAAAAAATCGATAGCAAGTTCGACGCTCTCTCTCGGCTTTCCCAATCTTAGGGTTTCTGGCTCACCAATGGCATCTTTGTTGCCGGCGAGCCTCCTCCTGAACCCTAGCCGCAGTATGGAAGCATATCAGAGCTTGAAGAGCTAGGAGCAGGCGGGTTTTAGTTCAAAACAGGGACATACAACGGTGACCTTGTATCTTCATCGGCGCCGGCTCTCCTCTAGTCTCCGTCCTCACCACCACTCCAGCTGTGGCGCCCCTTTGTTTTCTTTGTGCGGCTGTGGTCCTCTCTCGCCTCTAGGGCGAGTTTTTACTTTCCCTCTCCAGATTGTCTTGAGGCGGTAGAAGATATTGTTACGACATCTTCCTCACCGGTGATCTCTGACGGAGGGGACATCTGACCTCTTCTCCTACTGTTGTGGTTTTATATCGGTGTGTTTATACTATTTTTCTGGTTTTGGGTATTATTGGTGGCGTTTTCTATTGTGGCTTGGATTCGTGTTTTTAGGAGAAGGGTTTTATCAATGGTTGCTATTGCAATATGCTTTACCTATGAGAGGACCATTGTTAGGTTTGTTCGATGGTGGCAAATCCAAAACACTAGTGTTAGCCAAAATTTGTTCGATGGGTGGTTGTGGCTGACGTCACTAGGTTCGCTTCAATGGAGGAACAAAAGTATTTTTCAGGACATCATTTGTCTTATTTCTTCTGAGGTTGGTTTCTTTCTGTCCTTTACCCCAAGACGGGGCATTTATGTAGCTGATCAATTTGCAGCTTATACTTATAAGGAGGTGTGCCCTATTGGGTGCCCTATTTGTTTGATGGGTGGTTGTGGCTGACGTCACTAGGTTCGCTTCAATGGAGGAACAAAAGTATTTTTCAGGACATCATTTGTCTTCTTTCTTCTGAGGTTGGGTTTTTTCTGTCCTTTACCCCAAGACAGGGCATTTATGTTGAAAATTATGCCCTAAGGGCAAGTCATTGTACTTTAGACATTTATGTTATTTAAATTATTATTTTAGTTATCATTTTGTTTGCATGTTTACATTGATAACTGTATCCCTGGATATATCTAATAGATTATCCTAAATGTCCCTAGTCGATCGTCTACGCGGGAGCGAAGATGAGATAAGACCAGTATGACTTTGATGAGGTATGGAGATACGAATCAAAGTCGTAGGCACTTGTAAGAGTACAAGGTGCTGGACCGACCCACTATGAAAAAGCTGCATGGAATAAGTCATAAGCTTTTCTCATGTATAACCGCGTCACAACGCCCTTTGACTTGAGATCATCATGGATTCCTATATGATGAGTCGCTGGTCTTTGACCTAGTCAAAAGTCACCTTTGACCAGGTGATGATAAATGCTTGGATCGGGATCAGTGGTTTTCATGCAGAGGAATGTGAATGGTCAAGATGGAATTTGTCCCTCACATTTGTAGAGAGATAATACTGGACCCCTCGATGAGTGAGTCTGAGAAATGTATGGCCATACTACGATGGAAATGAGTTTCCATTTCAATTGTTAGACTACTCAAGAATCGAGAAAGTAATGGTCAAAAACAGGAAGTTGACATCATGCATGCCTCATCCTTGACCAAGTTATCGCGTGACAAAAGGGACGTGACATAGTTGTATGATAGGTTATATCGCATCAACGATCCCCATATGAATTGGGTAGTCGCAATGTCTTGCTAGAGGCCGCTTGCGACTTGTGGGCTAGTACAGTATTGGCCCGCTGCCAATCTCATATGGGTCTACAGGGTCGAACACAAGAATGGCCAAACACGAGAGAGCGTCCAGATTCATTAAATCTTAAATGTGTGTAATATTTAATGAATACTTATTTAATCTAGGATGTGTGTGTGTAAATATATATATATATATATATATATATATATAAATATATATATATATATATATATATAAATTCGAAAATAATAATGATATTATTTATTGATAATATATTATTATATATAGTATTTAATTTATTCGATAAATTAAATAACTATAATAAATTGAGATATTGTATCTTAGATTTAATTTTCGAATAAAGATATTGTATATCAGATTTAATTTGAATTGAGATATCGTATCTCATTTTAAATTAAATATAAGGATATCATATCTTGATTTAATTTATAAATATAAATTAAATCTGAAGGCCTATTAATTTGGATCAAATAGTTAGATTATAGCTGTTGGACAGATTTAATTAATATTATTTAATCCAAATTCAAAATTCGAAATTAATTAGATTAATTTTGAATATTTTAATATGACACATTATTAGGGTTTTAGAAACCCTATAACAGATCCAGTCGTATTAAACATGCGAATGAATTAGATGGCCGAAAAACAAAATCCTAGAGAGAAAAAGAGAGAGACGCAAGAATACTGAGGCGCTAGCACGCTGCCATCCGTGTTGGAGGTCGTTCGTGTGGATACCGGTAGAGGGAGAGGACACGCGAAGTCAGCTCCTATCCGATCAAACAAGAAGGCGTTAGCTCACGTGATCAAGAAGCACGGATAAAAGATGCCACTTCCTTCGACACGTACGACGTCTGTAGCGCACGAGGATCGAGGTGCAAACGAGAACGGAACGCAAGGAAGCTCGCACAGGTACGGTTCTGAAATCTAACTTTGATCTAAACGCGGTTGAACGATCCGCCTAAGGGATCCGTAAAAGTTTTTTTTTTATTCCGCTGCGTGTTCAGATCCCAACAATTTATGTAGCTGATCAATTTGCTCCTTATACTTATAAGGAGGTGTGCCCTATTGGGTGGGTTTTGCAACGAACATCTTATTTTATATCACTTCTAACCTTGGATGTCTAGGAAGTTGATGATGTCTCTGAAGTTTGTTTTAGTCTCTCTTTTTTAGTGGTGATTAGTTTTTCTTTGGCTTGTTTTTTGTTTTTGTATTTGTTAGCCTTACTGTCTAGTTTGTTTGTCTCTGTTCAGTGTAATAGTTTATATTTGATGTAACTTTTAACATAAGTATTAATATAAATACCTTTTGACAAAAAAAAAAGGGGGAAAACAACCGTCAGTATATTAGAAGAGTGAGCACTTTATTATAATAGGGTCCAACGAAATAAAAGGATAGGTGTTTGGGTGAGCTTCTCCAGAAAAGCTCCATCTAAACAGAAGCTGAAAATTGGGATGTTGGCCAAGCGTTGGAGACTGTCTCACACATTCTCTCTTCTTTCATCATCCTCTTAAATCATCACTTTTATAACATCTCTAAACTATTTAAAATTACTTATTTTTTAAGCTGAAACAAATCAACCTTAAGTGCGTTAGTTATAAATTACTTATTTTTTAAGCTGAAATACTTTAGTGTACTTTTTAATATGAAATTCTCTACTTATATAGAAGAGTGGATTTGTTTTCATAAGAGTGGATTTGCTTTATTGAAGTCATGATGTGCTTTCAGCATCGAGTAACCCACATATTATAGTGGTGAAAAGGTTATAGTAATTAATAATTAGTTCATAATTAAAAGACAACCCTTCTTTTTTTTTTTCTTTTTGAAAAAAAAAGAAATAAAATATAAAAGATACTTTATGGGGAAAGCCAAGAAGTGAATTGTCAAAGAAGCGCACGTGTGCTGATTCACTCGTATTTGGGTGGATGACAGTGACAGCCAACGAAGCTTTCTCACTATTTTAAACTTGCACGAGGGGTTCTCCCGTCCCCTTTTATCCTTTCCCACCGATATAAGGTTGAGAATAGAGTCAGGAAATTGAGTTAAGACCATCGGCCCAGCCCGTTTAAGCCTTGGTCCGTTAAGGATTGAGTTTAAAAAATAGACAAGATATTTAAAATTGGTATTAAAAGGCCGGTTCTGGAGGGTCTCGGGCTTAAACGGGCTAGCCCTAAAGGGCTTTGGGCCGACCCTACAGGCCCTTTTAACGGTAGTTTTTTTTTTCCTTCTTTAATTTATTAATTTATATATTTTATATTTGTTATAGAGTTATTTATCCATTTGACTACAAATACATAATAACTATACTCTAATTTTATGATATGATTTATTATTTGTTACAAATAAAGATTATGGATGTATTCATGATGCAGGAAAAGAAATTCATGATATTCTTACTCATGAGCCAGAGGCTACTACTCAAATTGAAGAACAATCAAATGTCGTTAAAATTGATGATAGTGGCGAAGATGACGACAATAATAGTCATCGTACTAATGCCGCCTAGTGGTATGCTTATTATGTTTTATATGAGTTATTTGTGGATATAGTTTACTTTTGATTATGAATTAATAACTATACTTATTTGTTGGATGATTCGTATTGTAATTTACTAATTATATTTCTTTAAAAAAAATGAAGGAAACATAGTTAAAATCTAGAATAGTAATTTTCGGGCCCTGGAGGGTTGGCCCTAGCTCTGGTGCTCTCGGGCCGGGCTTTGAAAAACAGATGTTTTTATTACCCCAGGCCGTGGAGGGCCAGCCCTGGAGGGCCAAGCCGGCCCTGATTCCAAGCTCTAGTTGAGAATATGACAAACCTTTATTAAGCGATCTAGAGTTTGATTTATTTAGAGCCTAGCCTAACCTAATAAGTTTATTAAAAAAGACAGACAAAGACTTATTTAAAACCATAAGTATGTAAATAGATTATGTCTATTTTGTTAAGGTCAGACTTGTTTACACATTGAATAAATATATTTATATAATATAAATAATATAATATAATATTCATATTTTTTTCATTCTTATATTCTAATTTCAAGTTATAATTAGTTAACTATAGTAATACCCTTACTATTCTCTGAAAAATTTTCTTTGGAACATTCCCTTAACAATTCATGGTTGCATCCTTATTATTCTCTTTAATAAAAATAAGATTTTATTTTGGATAATTATATTATTAGGTTTGAATTTTGGTGAAATCAATTAATAATAATAATAACAATAATAATAATACGATTTATTTTAATCATATGTAGGCTAAAAGATTATTTGAAGGGTACAATTTGTAAATATTATGCTTTGAAACCTATATTTATGTAGATTTTGGTAAACTCAAAGCCTACTTATGACCTTTAAGACCTACAATATGAGGTATTTCTAAATGTCTAGATTGTAAGTAGGCATTTAAAAAATGCATCAAGCTCAACCAGGCCTCATGAAGAATCAGGCTTGAGCCTCAAAAGAAGCTTGCATTCAAGCTCAGACCCTTTTGCCCTTGTCATAGGCTTATCCTGTTTAGTCAAAGTCTGGCCTAACCTAGCCTATTTTCATGCCTACCCATTGGATATGTTTGGAACAACATTTTAGGCTCCACACCGCTCGTTTCACTGCCTTTTCAAGATTGAATTTTAATAACATGTTTGGTTGAGCTGTCTGACAGATCATGCTTTTGCTTCAAAAGGAGCTTATTTGAGAAGCTCCTTTTTGGAGCTTATGGATTGAGCTTATTCGGTTCATACTATTGAATGCAGAAGCTCGCAACCACTTGAAGCTCCTTCTTACTGTGATAAATTTATATCCGTTATTACTCCGCAACCACACTGTCATCCTTCATCTTCTGCATTCAATTGGCTGATCCCATCTACTTCTCGCTTGAGCTTCTAGTGAAGATTGCAGCCACAGTCTCATCTTCTATATTCAATTGTTTGAGAAGCAGAGCATCAATTGTCTTCACAAAACTCCAACGAAGCAGAGCATCGAAATCTAAGCTCCTCTACTTCTCACCTAAGCTTCTAGTGAGTTGTCTTCTCGCTTGAGCTTCGGCATTTTATTTTTGAACAACTTCATTTATCTGTTGTCTGAGCCCATCTACTTCTGTACTGTTATCTCCTCCTTTTTAAGCCAGCCTCGATGGTGTCTCTATCTCACCGTGTCTCCTACCTCTTCACTATGTCTCTGTCTCGTCGGTGGTTTGTTGTGGCCGATCTATGCATTCAACCGAGGCCGAGCTAAGGAAGCTTGGAGTGTGGATTTGGGCTTGGATCTCCTCTGCTCATCCGACATTTGAACATCTTGGGTATGTATGTTTCTCTTGTGATCTGTCTCTTGAACATTCGATATGTGCATTCTTGAAGTAGGTTTTTCAACATGCTTCTGGCGGCTGATTCGTCTCTCTTCTCGCTTGGATTTGAATTTTGTCCTTTAACCCAAGCTTTTGCTATATGAGTGTGCTTGGTGTTTGTTATATTGTGCTTTGTAAAATTATGGTTCTTGACTAATTGAAGGTCTCTTAAGAGCTTGCAGTGTAGACATCTTATAGGATATTTTCTGTGCAATATTGTTGAGTTGTTGGCCTTTTTCTGATTAATTTGTTTTCTATATATTTCGCTTCATGAAAATTTTGAATTATGATGATGTAGCACAAAATAATAATCCGAGAAGATAAGAAGTGACATAATGCATGTTCTTAATTATATATGCTTCTTAACTATTAATGAGAAGTGATCTTGCAAAGTTTGTGTTCAGTTCCTTCTTCTACAGCTCTCCTAATACTAATTTTGGTTTTCCTTGGTTTTGGAGAATTACCAATTTGATCACACTACGTGGAAATTTGATCACAGACTATATGGCTTTGTAAAGGTTGTTCCTTTGCTTATTTCGTTCTGCATCATTAAATGCTTTTGGCCGCATGCTCTGCATATATTCATGCACATGTGTTTTGTTACTTGTCTCCGTTTTGAGAGCAACCGTGCATTGGGTTTCTGTTGTAAATTTGGCGATTTTTTTTCCTTAAAAAAAAATCCTATTGACTACATGTCAAGTTCTTTCTTTCCCCTGGGTGAGGAGGCCATCTTCTTCTCTGGCTTGGCCTTTGACTACTCCAAAGCCTCTGTAAAAGGAATCTTCGTTCTCTTCAAGTAACTTGCCCTCAAACCTCAGATCCTTCATTGGTTTCTCTTCCAGAATGAGATACCACACGTTGTTCAAATACATGTAAGAAACCAAATTGGGAAAGGGATTGTGGATTTGATTATTAGAATGAAATCTAAAATTACACATCTCATCCATAACCCATTGACCCATATTCCGAGGCTCTTTGGAGATAATAGAGGCAAACAAGGGATAGTCTCTTGAAGTGAAGTGGGAGAAGTTCTTACCCTTCTGAACCATGTTCCTCGTATAGATATACCAGATGACCCGGAAGGTATCACTCATGGAGGCAGGATTGAAAGTCAGAGGCCCTATAAGTTCTCATAGCTTCAGGATACTAAAAATCTTTTGATCAGATAGGTGCTTCTCAACTCAGTAGGATACTAAATAAGCGTTGATTAATTCTGCAGTGAGTTTGATAGTCTATTCTCGAACCTTAGTCTCAAGTATCTATTCTAGAATGTTATCATCCTCATTTATAATATCGGCGATCCTCATGTGAAAGTAAAAATTCTTAATCACTTTAGGACGGTAAACAATCAAACAATCCTAATGCTCAAAACAGTGCGTATTGATCCAACAAAGGTGAGAAATCCACATTACATTCAGATTTGAGTTTGCCCAAATGCATACACAGTGGGGCAAAAAGATCATTCATTGTACTAAAAGTTGAAAGACTCCTCATCATAAATATCTAGAGGTGCAGTGATAATACCCGAAGGAGGAACCAAAGGCTGTAACTCTTTGAGTAACTGAGATGGTGTAGGGCTTGAAGATCGAGAAGCAGCTAAAGTGGCCTAGCTACTAGTGGCCTCAGTAGAAGGGGTACCAAATCTGGATTTTCTGGGGATCTCAAATTGGGTTTGAACATTCTTGAGAGTAGCTTCTACGCCAATCTCCCATTGTTGGGCTTGCTTATCGACTTTCGTCTCCTTCCCTTTGCCCTTACCAATTGGTATAGACGATATTGAACGAGTCTGAGGGTTGGACGGTTCCATGATAACGATCCCTTTTGCTTTAGGTTTAACCTTTGGCCTATACTTAGGATCCTTCTTAGTTATGGCTTTCTTCGACGATGGAGACAGAGCTCATTAGGTTGCTTCATTCTTGCCAATGATGAAGATTGATGAAGTTTGAGATCTTAGGGTTTCGGTATTCAGTTATGCGATAAAGGTCAAATAGGGGAATGTGATTGAATGAGGATATTTATGGAGATGAAAGTGAAGGGGAAGGACGAAAATGAAGAGGTGAGAAATCTGTTGGAGGGAATTGAACCGAAACGCCATAACGGTAATGGATGAAGTGAGAAATTGAAAAGATGCGACTAATATAATCTGATAAAGTAATGTGTTATGCTCGAGTGATATCGTTCACACTCGAGTGATGTCTCAACACTTGAGTGATCATTTAAGCACTCAAGTGCAATTGCGAACACTTAAACTCAGTTGAAAGTGGCTTTGAATATCACTTGAGTGGAAGTCCTTTCTTAACATTCTGAATTATTCCTTTCTTTGTAGAAGACTGCTCAACTTCTCTAATTTCTTAGCACTCAGGTGGCAAATTCCCACACTCGAGTGCCATACTCGAGTGCACTCTTGTTTTATGATACTTCCTTCAGTATTTTCTTCAAAACTTCAAGTTCTGTATATCCTCACTCTAGTGTCGCACTCAAGTGCACTCGTCCTGCACTTTGAGTATATGTGAGTTAACTCCCTTCTCATTCCTAGGTGTTTCTGTACTTTGAGTGTTGCAGGCTACACTCGAGTGTCTTACTTGAGTGTTACATTTCTGATGAGCACTATTTATGCCATGTTTTCCTTGTATCCTATGACTGAATTGTGTGACAAACATAAGCTTAATTGCATTCAATCCGAGCAAAAAGGCATTAATTCATTATATGGGGAACTTAAGGATGAAGTTTATAAATATGAATAAATCACATAAGCATCCTAAACATGTGCTGAGAAAGATATCGTGTTTTGAGATATTTTGTGAGAGATGCACAACATGACTGATACAATGCTATAGCATCGGGACAGCCTCCTCGTAGTGCAACACAATGCACCCCTTGAAGCTATAGCAGAGTAAGTGAAGCAATGCTATGCGGCATTTATTTTGATCTTTTGTCAAGGTTATTTCAGGAAACAAAGATCAGATTGGTAAACGGTTAGATTGCTGACGTATTGGGATAGAAGATGCGGAATATTGAGACTAAAGATTTGAAGAATCTCACAATATCAGCAGAATCAATCTACCGAGGTTGGGAAGGGAAGATACGATTGAACCTCGACAGATTAGGAAAGGCCCAGTTCGTTGGACGTACACAGCAAGTAATCCCGACTATATAAGGAAATGAAAGCAAACCCTAAAGGTGTCGATAATTTACCTCGGTTAGTTCTTGGCTTACATGTTCAAACTTTGTTGATTCTCACCGTCAACTCTCACCTCTGTTTTCTGGTTTAAGAACAGAGCACACACACACTCACCCACAGTTTCAACGCTTTCTTTCTCTCACTTTCATGTCTCAACTTCTTGTTTTTATGTTAAAGCCGATGGGAGCGAATGAGAGTACAAGAGAAACTATTTTATAAGGACTTAAGGGTTTAGTTCAAAAGAAGGACTAACGGTACAAGAAGCTTAAGCAAAATGCTTAGACATGGGGAATACGTTTCTGATCTTGCTTGGCTCAAGAAGCATGGGCATTGACACTTTTCTCCGATTCTTGCGTGTGAACAGTGTTGGAAATTATGCCCTAAGGGCAAGTCATTGTACTTTAGACATTTATGTTATTTAAAGTATTATCTTTTAGTTATCATTTCGTTTGCATGTTTACATTGATAACTGTATCCCAGGATATATCTAATAGATTATCCTAAATGTCCCTGGTCGATCGTCTACGCGGGAGCAAAGATGAGATAAGACCAGTATGACTTTGATGAGGTATGAAGATACGAATCAAAGTCATAGGCACTTGTAAGAGTACAAGGTGCTGGACCGACCCACTATGAGAAAGCTGCATGGAATAAGTCATAAGCTTTTCTCATGTATAACCGCGTCACAACGCCCTTTGACCTGAGATCATCATGGATTCCTACATGAGAGTCGCTGATCTTTGACCTAGTCAAAAGTCACCTTTGACCAAGTGATGATAAATGCTTGGATCGGGATCAGTGGTTTTCATGCAGAGGAATGTGAATGGTCAAGATGGAATTTGTCCCTCACATTTGTAAAGAGATAATACTGGGCCCCTCGATGAGTGAGTCTGAGAAATGTATGGCCATACTACGATGGAAAGGAGTTTCCATTTCAATTGTTAGACTACTCAAGAATCGAGAAAGTAATGGTCAAAAACAGGAAGTTGACATCATGCATGCCTCATCCTTGACCAAGTTATCGCGTGACAAAAGGGACGTGACATAGTTGTATGATAGGTTATATCGCATCAACGATCCCCATATGAATTGGGTAGTCGCAATGTCTTACTAGAGGCCGCTTGCAACTTGTGGGCTAGTACAGTATTGGCCCGCTGCCAATCTCATGTGGGTCTACAGGGTCGAACACAAGAATGGCCAAACACGAGCAAGAGCATCCAGATTCATTAAATCTTAAATGCGTGTAAGATTTAATGAATACTTATTTAATCTAGGATGTGTGTGTGTAAATGTATATATATATATATATATATATATATATATTATTAAATTCGAAAATAATAATGATATTATTTATTGATAATAATATTATTATATATAGTATTTAATTTATTTGATAAATTAAATAACTATAATAAATTGAGATATTGTATCTCAGATTTAATTTTCGAATAAAGATATTGCATATCAGATTTAATTTGAACTCGGATCTCATTTTAAATTAAATATAAGCATATCATATCTTGATTTAATTTATAAATATAAATTAAATCTGAAGGCCTATTGATTCGGATCAAGCAGTTAGATTAGATCTGTTGAACAGATTTAATTAATATTATTTAATCCAAATTCAAAATTAATTGGATTAATTTTGAATATTTTAATACGACATATTATTAGGGTTTTAGAAACCCTATAACAGATTTTGATCTAGTCGTATTAAACATACGAATGAATTAGACGGCCACGAAACACAAAACCCTAGAGAGAAAAAGAGAGAGACGCAAGAATACTGAGGCGCTAGCACGCTGCCGTCAGTGTTGGAGGCCGTTCGTGTGGATACTGGTAGAGGGAGAGGACACGCAAAGTCAGCTCCTGTCTGATCAAACAAGAAGGCGTTAGCCCACGTGATCAAGAAGCACGGATAAAAGATGCCACCTCGTTTGACACGTACGATGTCTGCGGCGCACGAGGATCGAGGCGCAAACGCGAATGATACGCTGAACCCTCTGCATAGGTATGATTCGGAAACCCTAAATCTGATTTAAACGTTGTTGAGCGATCCGCCTAAGGAATTCGTTAAAAGTTTTTTTTTTTCCGCTGCGTGTACGGATCCCAACAAACAGTTGTTGGCCGAGAATGAGATTACACGTTAAAGAAGTATGGCTAATGGATTTTGCTGTCAGTTCTCTCTCTCTGCTGCTTTTCGTGTTGCTTGTTCGTTTGCTGATTCTTCTTCTTTTCTTTTTTTTTTTTACCTGATGCTTGTTGGGCCAAATAGATTAAATGGATTGGGCTACTAAATGAATATATGGGCCAAGGATGCTGGAGGTTCTATTGTTGCATTTAGTGTGTGAAGTAAGGAGGAAAGAAATGCTGCTTAAGCAAGGTCTCGAGTTCGAGCCTTGTGAATGCAGAAAAGCCCTGTTGGGAGACTCACCTACCATAGCCAGGTGCACGACCTGGGTCGAATTCGAATTAGTCAGGGTGAAGCTCTGGTATCCAGGATGGGCAACAAAAAAAAACTGATGGATGAATGAGATAATAATGAGTTGGGCTTTTAAGTAATGGGTAAATGGAATAATGAGTTTGGTGTAATTGAAAAGGTAATTAGTTGGGTTTGTTTTGCTGATCTTACATGTTGGGCCAAAAGAACAAGAAATACCAATGGGCTTTTATGATAATATATATATATGTATTGTGTGACCACTAAAATTAACTCACTTGATTCTCTTCAAGACTCTTATTGCAATTAAGTCATTTTGTTCATTTAATTGCAATATTGGATAAATACTAGAATTAAATCCTTTATTCCATGTAAGGATTTTTCTTTCCCAATTAATTTTTCCTAGGCCATAAAATATTAATTCTATAATTTTTAGGCCTACATTATTTCTTACTTGAATTTATTCATTTTTCCCAAAATAAATTAATTAAGGGAAAAAATAAGCCTAAATTTCCAATATTTAACTTCGTAATTATTTTAGGCCAAATTTCATAATCATATTTCTATATAGTATTCCAATCTCGAATCCAAAATTTGGGATGTTATAGTTAGGTTATAAAAGATAATTCTAAATTATCTAAAGATGATGGATATGATCTTAAATTTTAATTCAAGGCATAAATTAATGATATGGATATGATCCATGATCTTGAATTTTAATTAAAGATATGGATGTGATCCATCATCTTAAATTCTTTATTCTATCAAATAATCAAGATATGGATGTGATCCATTATCTAAAATTTTGATTCAATCAAATAATCAAGATATGGATGTGATCAATCATCTTAAATTTTTGATTCAATCAAGTAATTAACCATCTTAAATTTGAATTTAAAATTTAAGAGGTTAGGTTATAAAAGATAATTCAAAATTAACTATATATATATATATATATATATATATATTGGATGAGAGAAATAATGAATAAAGATTGAATTAAAAAGATGATCTTAAATTTTAATTCAAGGCATAAATTAATGATATGGATATGACCATGATCTTGAATTTTAATTAAAGATATGGATGTGATCCATCATCTTAAATGTTTGATTCAATCAAATAATCAAGATATGCATGCGATCCATTATCTTAAGTTTTGATTCAATCAAATAATCAAGATATGAATGTAATCAATCATCTTAAATTTTTTATTCAATCAAGCAATCAGCCATCTTAAATTTTTGATTCAATCAAATAAACAAGATATGAATTTAATTGATTATCTTAATGATTTAGATAACACCAAGTAATGGGCCTATCATCTAAAACCCTATTTTTAGTATGGTGGCCGAAATACATAAGACAATTAGGTCTTGGAATTTTCGGCCTACCAAGGCTATTTAAATTGGAGTTGGCTGAAATTCATGTATACTCATGCTTCTTGAGAATTTTGTCTAGCTACCAAGGTGTAGAGAAAGAGGTTCGATCCAAGAAAGTTAAAGATCTAATCTTGTTTATCCTATCTTCAACCTAATTTCAAGAAACCACAATCTTCTTGAAAAGAGAAAAACCCAAGAAATCAAAACTTCAACTTTGCCATCGCCTAGCAAGTACCCAAGGAGTGGGAGATATCAAGAGAAAGAATTCTCATTGCGATCAAGGGATAGATGTGGGGATCAACATTAGAGGACATCAAAGACATTTAAGTCTTCGAATGATTTAAGGTAATCCTAATCCCCAATAGTTGTTTTAACGAGTAATCCCAAAACTCATGAGTAACGTAAAGTGTTACGAGTTCTTATGAGTACCATAAAGAGTTACGGATTAATGAATATAATAATAATAACTAATTAGTCTAAGAAGTTAAGGTGAATAACTCATGAGGACTGTAAGGAGTTACGAGTTTCTGCAATGATTAACAAAATTTTTGTTTTTAACCTCATGAGACTTTACATGAAAGTCGTGCAATAGCCCAAAACTAACCAACATTGTCAACACTTGAGTGTTTACTTAAGCACTGAATGTTCATCTCAAAATACTTTAAAACAGCTTTCAGATTCAAGTTTTAGTTTAAATAATGATTTTTCACTCTAGTGTCTTGAACCACTCGAATTACTTGAATCATCAAGTCCTTTTTCTTTTTCAGGATTTTTATCATCAAAACATAAACCAAGAACTAACACCAATGACTCAAGAGAATTTTATCCTAGTCATGAAGACTAGTATATGACAAAACTCATATAGAAAAAGGCCCACGGTCATTGAAATATAATTATTATGAGTAAAGGATGTGATGATATGGCTCAAAGCCATCTAGATAAATGAACATGGATTTATTGAAAATGAAATCAAATGGTTATGAAACAAATAGTTTTCAAGCAATAAATGGCTATGAGAAAATTTCAAGAGAGGTTATGATATCAAAGAGCCTAAAATGTGATCATATTATATTCATGCATTGTGTGAAAATTAAAGGGATGATATGTTTCCCAACAAGAGCATGGTTCCAATTGGGATATATATCCCTTTAAAAGGGTGAAGGGATGATACATTATTGATATTTTTTTTCATTTATATATTATTTATATGATCTTATTCAACATTAGTTTGAATTTATTGTGACTTATTGATGATATAAATTTTATTACAAGTATTTGAAGTTGTTTTTAATTTAACTAACTATATGAAATTAGTTAAGAAAGGAAAATTAAGCCAATTGCTCACAAGCTTCTTCTCCTTCAAGTCTTTAATTTCCTAAACATTTGATTATTGTGAAATTGCCTTGTTTGAACCCACTATATATATATATATATATATATATATATATATATATATATATATAGAGAGAGAGAGAGAGAGAGAGAGAGAGGGGGTTGAAATAAGATTATGTCAAGTGAGCCCAAAACTACGTCGTTTTGGGAGTTAAAGAAATTAATGAAAGGTGTTTTTGTATTTTTGTTTTAGTATTATTATATGAATATTACTAAAAGATCATTCATTAATTCCCCTGACCCAAAACTACGTTGTTTTGAGAGTTCATTAATTCCTCTAACCCCAAAACGACGCAGTTTTGAAGTGACTTGACATAACCTTATGTCAAGTGACATGACAAACGATAACCCCATATATATATATATATATATATATATATATATATATATATATATATATATATATATATATAAAACATTGTCAATCAAAGGTTAGAAAGTTATAGTTCTAGGGACCAGAGTTTTAATAAGAATATTTGTTTGCATCTCTTTGTAGCTGATTTTGAGTTTCTATCTTACTCAATTGTCCCTTGTTTTTGTTTTCTTTATAGTCTTTGTGTGCCTTGGCTTAATCTGATTTACACGAAATGACATTTTTACAACTCTTGTTTTGATTTCGGTTCCAAATGTTGGTGAGCTTTCTTTTGGGAGGATGTCTCTTTCTTCTTCTTCAAGATGATGAATTATTAGTCACGAGACATTTGTGAAAAAAATCATATATTTATGCCACATTTGAATTGGGAGAATTAAAGAGAATTTATCTAATTTTATAAAAAGTTCATTGTGAATAGATGACTATAAATATCACAATTATTCATTATTTTGTATTAAATTCATTTGTCTTTACATTCCCCAACATTAATTTTCTTAATTTCATTTTATCCCCTAAATAAAACAAATCATTGCAATGTCACACACAAATACATATATCATGGATCTCTTCATATTTTCATATTTCCCTATGAGGTGGAAAATTGTAAACCTTTACATTTTGGATGTGCATAAACTGAAGTATATTATTATTATTATTATTATTATTATTATTATTATTATTATTATTATTATTATTATTATTATTATTGAGTACTGAAGTTATATAGAAATAACCTAATGTATGATAGTTCTTGAAGAACTAATACAATGAATTTTCTTTTCTAGCGGAAGAAGAATTGATCGAAAATGTATGAGCCATAAGAGCTTAAATTCGTCAAAGGCTCTAAAAGTGATAGCCCCATTGAATTAAAAATCCAACTATAAAGCATTTGCATTTTCAAGTGCAAGTTATTGATCTGTTATATACTGGTGATTGTTTTTGAAATACAATAATAAGGGATGTATATTCATATGACTCACACTTGAGGGGGATATTGATAGAATACAAGTGTGAGTTAATATTGAAATGAAATTGTTAGAATACAAGTATGAGTTAATATAGAAAATCTCTACTCATATACTTCCTCACAAAGCCTATTGATGATCTCCAAAAAATGGATATCATATTGATATTTTATATCAATATCTTATAAAAATTGAAAAGTCAAGTACCACCAAGCGCTTAGGTCAACTGGTAAGGGGTTGTCCTAACTTAACCACGGGTCTTGAGTTCGAGACGTGGGAATGTAGCAGGCATGGGTGGTAGAGGCTTCCCCCCTAAAGGGGCCAACCCGATCTCGGTCCGGATTAGTCTGGGGTCGTTGATGTGCCTGAAAGATGGCCTGCCCTGGGATATCGGACGCTCTAAGCAAAAAAAAAAAAAAAAAAAGTAACATGTCACAGATAGCAATTTATTTATCCAAACAAATTTATTGTTAGCATGACTTGTTTGATCATCCAAGTCATATATATGATGAAACAAATCATACAAGATTATGCATGACATCCATTGAAGAACTAGGAGGTTCTTCATGAATAGTCAACAAATTATATAATTCAAGAATTATCATGTGCTACTTGTTCTCAAAGAAATTTGATTATGAGAGTATCACAAGTTATGATTTGGAATGGATCTCTATATTTTTGGAAATATATCTAATTCGTATATGGGTCCGTTCAAATAACATGTAAACCATACAAGTATTCAATGAATTTGATAGATGCATCTATAAGATGGTTACATGTGTGATTATTATTAGTTTTGCAACCTAAAATTTGCAAGACTGTTTAAATAAATCATTATATTGAGCGCGCAATTTCCAGATAATATGATCCATAAATCCTTTATCAAAGCCTCCATAAATAGCTAGATAAATGTTTTTGAGAATAAATTTTTGTTTTGATGTTGGCATATTTGATCTTATATATTGTGGAACTTATATACATTAGGCCAACAAAATTCTCCCGATAAAATCGACTTTTGGTCAGGATCCAAGTATATTTCATCCTAAAAAATTTGAATATGCATTTATGTTGATCCACCATAATTCACATAGATGGATATTTAAAGAAAATTGAGGATAAATGTTGGGTTCTTCTTATTTGTCTCTAAATTAAACAAAAGGACGTTTCTAATGGAAATTGTAATATCCTAAAAAAATATCAATATCAATATATATATATTTATTTATTTATTTATTGTGGCCTGTTTAGGGATAGGTGGTAGCATGTTGCCACTATGATGTGGGGGAGGGGAAATAATAATTTCTCCACCGCCTCTCCTCTCCTCTATATATTCATGTGTGTGTGTTGAGTGTAGTGAGTGAGAGTGAGACAAGAGTGATGTAATACCCTAAAAATCGTATTTATGATAAATATCATAAATTAGGAAATAATACCTATTAAAAATAGGTAAATATGTGGTTTCAAAAGAATGTTGAATTTATCTTATTTTCTAAAGGAAAATTTCTTGGAAATTAGGAAAAATTAATAATGTGTCAGAAATGACCAAAACGCCCTTGTGGAGCATAAAATGACTTAAGGAAATTATGAAAAATCCTTAGAGGCAATAAAATAATTATTAAAAATTAGAGATCATGTTGTCTCTAATTTAGACAATTTTTGGGATTTATTTCCTTGGAAAATAGTGAGGGAAAAATCAAAAAGTATTATAATGACCAAAATGCTCCCGTGAATTTTAATATAATGCATAAGACATAAAATACTAATGTCAGTGCAAAAGTTGTGAGGTAATGAGTTATTCAAATTAAGAAAATTATCAATAATTAGTGGGTAATTAATTAAATAATTATTGGCTAATTAGTTGAGTTTAAACAAAGGAAAATCCAAAGATAATTATGTAAAACCCTATAATTAGTGGTTTATGGCTAAAATTAGCATAAAATATATTTGCTAATTAATGGAAAAATATGAAGAAAAATTGGTGAGATTAAGTAATTTTAAGCCTAAATCAAAGTATGGACCAATAGGGAAATTTTGTAAAAAAATGATATAAAATAATTATTAAATAATTATTTTATATAAAATTAATTAAATTAAAAAAAAAGAAAAAAAAGACCAGCTGTATTGGACCAAAAATTTGGATAAGAATTGAATGGAAAATATCATGATATTCCTATTATTATATTAATAAAAAGGAATATTCTATGGAATATTCTGTAAAAAGCAAATAGGATAAATGACCACCGATAGAAACTAAATCCTATCTAGAAAACCATGAGCAAGGTTTCTAAAGTCAGAGTATATTCTAAACAAGTGAATTTTTACCTCGGAGTAGGCTGTCTCGAAGTTATTTCTGAAACCGAAAAAGGTTATACTAGACTGACTGTGAATCTATCTGATGTTCAAAAAGCAAATCAGATAAATGAAAACCTATAGAAACCAAGCCATAACTTGAAATCCAAGAATGAGTTGGTAAACAACTGGACATATTCGGAATCAGTGAATTTTTGTCTCGAAGTTGATGATTCCGGAAGTTATTTCCGTAACCGACGACGTTTTTCAGAAAACTTCAGCAGGGCCGTGGAAGACTTGAAAGGGATCAAAAATTTATTTAGCCCATACATTTCTAATGAGTAAGAAAAGATCTTCAAAGTTATTATTCCGGATTTTTGAGATTTTACAAGATTATGTGATACAAACACCGATCGGGGAACTTTATCGGTGCAAGGCCAAAAAGCAACCTTGTGACATCATCAAGGATGATGTCATTGGCTGCCACCTAAGGGGGAGAGGACGGTTTGGACATGTGGAGGGCCAAGATTGTGCCATTTTGTAAAAGTGCGATCCTACGGTCTAGAATCCGTCTGACAAAGCATGAATAGTAACCAGAAATCTTCTATAAATACCCAAGCCCTCTCTTCACATTTTTCACACCAAAACACCTTGCTTAGTTCGAAATTTTGAGAAGGAAGAGAGGAGGAAGGAGTCCGGGGAAATTTGTAGCGAAGCTCTGGGTAAGTTTTTGACACCGAGTCTTAAGTTCTAGTTTTTGATTCGGTAGTTATAGTAGAAATGTTGTTTTGATCTTTAATCTTCCAAGTTAGTTTAGATATCATGTTTTAAGGTTGAATATGATATATATTTCGAAATTCATGTTGGAGTAGGAGTTATGTTAAAATTTTGGAAGATTAGAGTCAAAATAACGAAGTGCTGGCGAAATTCCGCCGATTAGGGGCTCGGGGGTAAAATGGTCATTTATGACTAAAATGTCCGTCGTAATGATAGATCCTTAATAAATGCGTTGTTATCTTGATAGGATATCCCTGATTACGTTCTGATCAACTGTCGTACCATATATCGTCAACGAAGGTACGTTCGCGTACTGTAACACTAACGCTGATGTTTATGGTATACATATATGTGGTATGTATGTTGTATGTGTAGAGATGTTATACTGTTGAGTGTATATAGAGGTTAGAAGATATGTCTGAATGTTGGGGGCAATATGTCCGTATGCTGGGGGCAATATGTCTTCATGTTGGGGGCAATATGTCTGCATTGGTTGTGATAGAGCGATTGTATGTGTTGTGATATTGTGAATGCATGTTGTCTGTATATGTATATGTAAATATGAGGTTAACCGTTACCTGGGGTCCGTATGCATTGGACCTCAGCCCTTAACATAGCTTCAGGGTCCAGAGGACCGAGGACCGAGGACCGAGGAGAGAGACAAGCAGCCCGTGTAGAAGTTCCGGCTGAAGACTTCTTTTGTTGTTTCGGCGGAAGCCTTTTGTTGTTGTACTTCACTTTTGAAACACTCGGTTACTATACCGCTGTTGTAAATAGCCAGTGGGCATTTTTGAATATATATCAGTTACACTCTTGCTCCGGTGCTCTACTCTGATGAAAAAAAAAATTTATACTGCTTTTGGAAAACGAGATGTTACAAGTGAGACGAGAGAATGACAGAAAGAGAAGAAGAAGAGGTTATTTGAGTTTTTAAGGTAAGTTAGTTATTATATTAGATTATTTCGGTAGTTAAATTAATTTCTTTTCAACAAACTTTCTTTATGAAAGTTCTTCCATATTTTTTTTTCTCTTTTTAATGAGAGTAATATAGTATTGATTAATGAAAATTTTGGGGTTAGAATTTTGACAAAGATTTGAGTTTTGATTATAGATAACTATATATATGTAGAGGATGATTAATAGATAATTTTAATCGGTTTAGATTTATTAGTTGGTTGTTGTAAGACTTTAATTTAATTTTCTATTTAAAATAATTTAAGATTTATGTCTTATAGGATTTTTCTATTGATTGAATGATGTCAAAGGCATTTATTTGGATTACTAGAGGTATTATTGTAGGTTTAATCGGTTTAGTTTTGCTAAATCTTGAACTATATGAAATTATGAGTTGGAATTTGCAATTTAAATTAGAATTTGATATAATTTTGATTTTGTGGAGGTTTGAAGATTTGTTTAATAAATTAGGTTATGCTTATATAAGTTGGAATTAGGTTGGAAAATTGAGGTTGTTAGTTCTCATGTTTTTGATGTTTTGATGATAACAATTATAATGTAATTGAACCTTAAATTTTGATGAAAATTTGAAGGTTTAATTTGCCTCTAGTCAAAATTAAGGTTGTCTTGCTTGAATATTTGAAAATTCATTCTCGTGCCTTGAGATACCTCAAGTCACTTGATAAGTGCCTCAAGGTATTTGTTTTCACTCCAGCATATGACTTTCGAAATAGCCTTGGCAAAATGGCAAAATTGTAATTATGTTGAAAAACAACTCTTAATGGCAAAATCGTAAATATGCTGAAAGTTACTTTTTGACTCAAGGCAATTAGTGATTTGCCTCAAGTCATTTCTTTTTCCTCCTATGACTTTCGAAATGACTTGTAATTGAAAAATGGCAAAATCGTAATTACAGTGAAAATCTACTTTTAATGGCAAAATTGTAATTATGTTGAAATCTACCTTTTGCCTCTAGTCAATTATGACTTGCCTCAAGGCCTTTCCTTTTGCTCCAGGATATGTTTCGAAATCCACTTTCAATGGCGAAATTGTAATTATGCTAAAATCCATGTTTTGCCTCAAGTCACTTAGTAAATGCCTCAAGGCATGTAGGTATTCTCGTTTTTACCTCCAGCATCAATGGCAATCTCATTATTCTTGCGAAAAAACATTATATGCCTCTAGTAACTTATTTATTGCCTCAAGGCAATATGACTCAAGGCAAATGTTCTTCTATCTTTCCAAACTAACGTCTTTTACGTGAATTACCTCAAGTCATTTATTTATTGCCTCAAGGCAACTTGACTCAAGCCATTTATACCTCCAGTCAAGACTATGTAAATGCCTCAAGTCATTTATTATTTGCCTCAAGGCAACTTGATTCAAGTATTCTTTTTACACCTCCAGTTTAAATATATATCCTCAAGCTGTGACTCAAGGCATGCATCAAAGACAAACTTGACCAACATGTTACCTTGCTCAAATCGACCTTGCCTCAAGTCAATATGCCTCTAGGCATATTATGTTTAACTAGAGTCGTCTCTTTTTAATTATCAAATCACCGTCTTCGGAAAATCAAAATCAACTGATTATGATTTTGTTTCTTCAAATCATTACTCATTACTATTTTTAATTGCATTTAATCAATTTGTTAATGAGTTACAGATGATTAGAATGAAGATCAACACAGGATGTTGACTAAAGCAATCCGACATTTATTAAACTTACCTATTCGAGAAACTCAACCAACAGACATACCTCTACAATGTTCTGGGCAAGAATATTTCATTTCCTTTGCTGGGTCTCAACGGTCATAATCACAATCGCAGGAATAATGACGGCGATTATTCCGACCCTTCTGCTTTATCTCTAATGGTCATTTTAAAGAGCCTCAACGGATATTTCTTCAAACTTCTCAACGGTCATGAGATCAACTATATATACCTGAAGTTTTGAATTCACCAAAACACCGGAAAAACAATGTGCATTCTATTCTTATTGTATTCTACTATTATATCTGTTCCATTGATATCTTCAGATATCGTGTACCTCAGTGTTTATCTTTATCTACTCATGAGGAGTTTCAAAACACTTATTTGATTATTGTGTTATAAAATCTTAAGGTTGTGGAACCTTAAGTGGGTATACAATTACAGCTTGTAAGGGGGAGTGAGCCCTAGTGAGAGGATCATCCGAGTACAGTGTAATTGTCTTTGAAAGATAGTGAAAATCCCAGGTGTTCTGGGGACTGGACGTAGGTCGAAGTATTAGACCGAACCAGTATAAATTGCTCTGTGTCTGTTTGCTCTTCCCGTGTCTGTTTTATTTGTGCTCGTGTGATTCGCAAAAAGAATTTGAGATCACCTATTCACCCCCCTCTAGGTGATATTCCACCTTCAGGTTTGTGATAATAGTTCTCTTATATTCAAATTTATAATTCCTTTTTAATTTATTGGAGGTTATATTGAGGATTAAATGGATTGGATTTGAGATTTATAAAGGAATGTGAATATTTGAATTCTTGAGTGAGCATTTTATTGTAAAAAATTGGGTGTTTTGGTTAAATTGAAGAATAGATAAATTGTCATTTTCCTAAGGAAACTATAGTGAGCCAGTTATAGTTTAATTAAATATTTGTTATTGTATTAGTTGTTATTTTTGTTAATTTTATTAACGTATAATTATATATTCATACTTATAGTGTACTTGATTTTTTTCAAGTTTAGTTCTTGTGTCAAGAACTTGAGGTAACCACTTTTCAATTTATCTTGTATACTTTTTGAGGTGATTATAAGCGTATGTTCATATTTGCAAATGATATGAATATGTTATTGTATTTTACATATGAAAAATATATACATATGAAATGTATGTTTGATAGTAAACTTTTTAGTTAAGTGGGCTTAAATTGTTTATATTATCATTATGATAGATTATGCATGGTATTGAATATTGAATATAAGTATAATTTGTTGATGTTGAAATTGTGATATTGCATTGCATATTGAGGTGTACGGGATTGTGAGAGATGTGATGGTAGGGGGTTGATTTTATACCACGTGGTATAGCCGCCATTGAGCGCACAGTGGATGATGGCTTTGACATTCTCAAAGCCCTTAGTATCACACCCTTTCCTTTGGCTGAGATAAGAAGGAAAGGGATGTAACACATTTCTGTATTCGAAAGAAAGGGAACCCATGGTCCGATATGAGTTATGTAGCCTTTGGTCGGGCTACATCTCATCGTTAGAGAGCTTGGTGCAGTCTTGTCAAAGAGACTAATCTTATTATATTTTAGCCCATGGGTTTGTCAATAGTTATAAGGAGGTTATAAGGATAGCTAGGAATTTCATGCATAATGAATGATTTTGAAATATTAAATAGTTTGGAATATTACTTAGACTTTATGTTATACGAAGGTTTATTTTGCCCACTTAACTATCTTGTAATCATTCCCTACATACTCGTTAATTTAGATATGTGGTTCAGGGTCCTTGTGACTCACCTCGTCATTGTTTATATTCTTAGGTGAGAATTCAAACAGTGTTACCAAGGGGAAGACATCCGAGACTTGATTTGAGTTATCAATCTTGTATGTTTCATTTTGTTACGTGAGTATAGTCTAACATATATTGCCAAACTTTAGGGACTTTTTGTACGTTGCATATTTTGATTATCTTGCTGCATACTTGGATTTGTACTATGGATGGAGCCCTTTGATGTGTTGTTTGTTGTGGGCTAACTTATTTTGACTGGCCTTGAATATGTTTGGGTATAAAATAATTAATTATACGGTAATTATGAAAGGTCATTTCAGAAACAAATGAGTTTAGGAGACTTATACTACATGATTAGTCGATTGTCATTTGACAAAGTTTTCCTAACATGAGCGGGAGAAATTGAATTGATAAAAAAAAGAAAAGAACAAAAGGAATGCATTATTGCTATCAAGTATAGATCCTCTAATATAGCAATATGAACCAGAAGTTCATTAGGTTTTTCATTCATGACATATTGCATAAAATTACTAACCTAAATGAGAATCACTAAATCTCATATTTCTAGCTAAAAATGCTCTAATCAGTATAAATGATAGTGAGACCTGTTGGAAATTATGCACTAAGGGCAAGTCATTGTACTTTAGACATTTATGTTATTTAAAGTATTATCTTTTAGTTATCATTTTGTTTGCATGTTTACATTGATAACTGTATCCCTGGATATATCTAATAGATTATCCTAAATGTCCCTGTCGATCGTCTACGCGGGAGCGAAGATGAGATAAGACCAGCATGACTTTGATGAGGTATGGAGATACGAATCAAAGTCGTAGGCACTTGTAAGAGTACAAGGTGCTGGACCGACCCACTATGAAAAAGCTGCATGGAATAAGTCATAAGCTTTTCTCATGTATAACCGCGTCACAACGCCCTTTGACTTGAGATCATCATGGATTCCTATATGATGAGTCGCTGGTCTTTGACCTAGTCAAAAGTCACCTTTGACCAGGTGATGATAAATGCTTGGATCGGGATCAGTGGTTTTCATGCAGAGGAATGTGAATGGTCAAGATGGAATTTGTCCCTCACATTTGTAAAGAGATAATATTGGGCCCCTCGATAAGTGAGTCTAAGAAATGTATGGCCATACTACGATGGAAAGGAGTTTCCATTTCAATTGTTAGACTACTCAAGAATCAAGAAAGTAATGGTCAAGAACAGGAAGTTGACATCATCCATGCCTCATCCTTGACCAAGTTATCGTGTGACAAAAGGGACGTGACATGGTTGTACGATAGGTTATATCGCATCAACGATCCCCATATGAATTGAGTAGTCGCAATGTCTTGCTAGAGGCCGCTTGCGACTTGTGGGCTGATATAGTATTGGCCCGCTGCCAATCTCATGTGGACCTACAGGGTCGCACACAAGAATGACCCAACACGAGCAAGAGTGTCCATATTCATTGAATCTTAAATGTGTTTAAGATTTAATGAATACTTATTTAATCTAGGATGTGTGTATATATATATATATTATTATTATTAAATTTGAAAATAATAATAATATTATTTATTGATAATAATATTATTATATATAGTATTTAATTTATTTGATAAATTAAATAACTATAATAAATTGAGATATTGTATCTCATATTTAATTTTCGAATAAAGATATTGCATATCAGATTTAATTTGAACTGAGATATCGGATCTCATTTTAAATTAAATATAAGCATATAATATCTTGATTTAATTTATAAATATAAATTAAATCTGAAGGCCTATTAATTCAGATCAAGTGGTTAGATTAGATCTGTTGGACAGATTTAATTAATATTATTTAATCCAAATTCATAATTCGAAATTAATTGGATTAATTTTGAATAATTTAATACGACACATTATTAGGGTTTTAGAAACACTATAACAGATGCTGATCTTGTCGTATTAAACATACGAATGAATTAGACAGCCGCGAAACACAAAACTCTAGAGAGAAAAGAGAGACGCAAGAATACTGAGGCGTTAGCACGCTGCCGTCAGTGTTGGAGGCCGTTCGTGTGGATACCGGTAGAGGGAGAAGACACGCGAAGTAAGCTCCTGTCTGATCGAATAAGAAGGCGTTAGCCCACGTGATCAAGAAGCACAGATAAAAGATGACACCTCGTTCGACACGTACGACGTCTGCAGCGCACGAGGATCGAGGCACAAACGCGAATGATACGCTAAACCCTCTGCATAGGTATGATTCGAAAACCCTAAATCTTGATTTAAACATTGTTGAGTGATTCGCCTAAGGGATTCGTTAAAAGTTTTTTTTTCTCGCTGCGTGTATGAATCCCAACAGCCTGGAGCATGAGAGAATATTCGGTTTCAAAAGAAAAGAGAAAGGAGCAAATAATCAAAATGATAATATTGAGTAGGCAGGTACTCCAGAAGAAGCCAAGACATAACTAATTGCAAAAACTTTAAAAGAGGTTCAGGTACCTAAAAGTAATAAAGAGATCTCAATGAATTATATCATATGAAAAATGGAACCTAAGAGATTAAGTTGTCGACAATGGTTTTCATAATAACTTCACCTGATCAATTAAGGATCTTATGCATAAATCTATTTTGTGAGTAAGCATAATGGTGATTGGCGAAAAAGGAAAAAGATGCAATAAAAATGAGATTACATTATTTTGATATGTGAAAATTATGGACCTGCAGTCCCAGCTGAAATATGAAATATATAAATATTTAAGTGAAAATAAATATTTTTCACAAATGTTAATGAAGACTATGATGAGGCATACTATTTTGTGGTGGATACAATAATTTTTGTATTTTTGGTAGCATATGAAAATAGAATTATACATCTGTTCGATGTTGTTATATATAGCCTATTCATATGGCTCATTAAATAATGAAATTTATATAAGAATCCTTGAAGGATCTAAAATGTCAGAAGCATACATAAGAAAATCATTCTATATATAAAAATGTTATCCGAGTTTCAAAATAATTCAAGCATATATAATTGATTGAAAAACATATTAGAAAATTTGTATTTTTACATTTTATTTGACTTGTAAATCAAGTTATAGAGCGCATCAATGATTTTAAAATCATATATTTTTGCTATTGTGAATTTTCTTGCAAAGATATATTGAATTTATTGGTCCATAAGTACCTTATATTTTTTGAGAATATTTTATGTATCATGCTAAAATTGTATTTGTTATGACTTTATTGGTAAAAATTAGTTCTTGCAGGTACATAGTGGATAATGAAAATGAGATTTTGTGTGATAGTCTTATGAATATATTATATTAAATGATATTATTGTGTTCAGAACAAACTGAATATGTGGATGCAAAATATATTTTGATGATTTTCAGAATAATTTATGTTTATTGTTTCCATAATGAATAAAATAAAGGCAGCATATACTAATATTTTAGCATATCCAGAAGATATGTGAGATGAATACATTTCAACATAATATTTGGTGACAATACATCATTCATAGTTTGGCGGCCATAAGAATGATATGCTCGAAAATACATTGGAAGTGATATTCTTATCAGGGAGAGTAAACCTGATGTTATTGTCAGGGGAGTGAATACGATATCATCATCATGTGAAGTAGAGACCGTGTTGTACTATTTTCCTTAAATAAAGTTTTGTCCCATGGAGTTTTCTTGGAAAGGTTTTTAACGAGGCACCTTTGATTTGTATTGTGTACTCTTTTTTCTTTCATTAGGTTTTTGTCCCATTGACTTTTTCCTAGTAAGGTTTTAATGAGGCACCGTATTTGTTCATGGACATTGAAGGGGCTAGATGATGTGGATGTCTATAAACTTTTAACTCTCGGCCTTTCACTTTCTACACTCCACAACCTCTCTAATGAATAGTCTTTAGGAGTCTTTATGCCCATAACTCAGGTTATAATTTATGCAATCAAAGGTTTTTAACGAGGCAACTTCAATATGAATTGTGTATTATTTCCCCTTCTCTAGGTTTTTGTCCCATTGGATTTTTCCTAGTAAGGTTTTACTGAGGCACTTTATGGACATCCAAGGAGTGTTATAAATATTCCAATATTTGGTGTGAATGTCCATAACCTTTGAAGATGAGTCTTTTGGAATTCTACACTTAAAGTCATATAACCTATGACATGAATGACTTAATGAGAGTTTTCCATGATTAATGCAAATAACCTACAAAGACTTCATATTATATCATTATGTAGGTTTAATCTTTTGTTGTAACTTTTGTTAAGGGTTTATAGATAAATAGTAGGTATGTATCAAATGTTGTAAGTTTGGAATGAAATAAGAACCACTTCCTATGTGTTGGAAATTATACATATACATATATATATATATATATATATATATATATATATATATATATATATATGTATGTATGTGTTGTGTGTGTGTGTTTGTGTGTGTGTGTGTGTGTGTGGTGTGTGTGTGTGTGGTGTGTGATGTGTGTATTTATATATATATGTATGTATATGTACACATTCATATATATATACACATACATACACATACATACATACAGACACACACACACACACACACACATATGTGTGTGTGTGTGTGTGTGTGTGTGTGTGTGTGTGTTTGTGTGTGTATATGTATGTGTGTGTGTGTATGTATATGTATGTGTGTGTGTATATATATATATATATATATATATATGTATGTATATGTACACATTCATATATATATACACATACACATACATACAGACACACACACACACACATGTATGTATGTATGTATGTATGTATGTATGTATGTATGTATGTATGGCTTACCTTGAAAGATTAACACTGTGTGTGTGTGTGTGTGTATTGATGTATGTATGAAAACAAATGAGAGGAAAAGTCACTGTATCGATATATATATATATATATATATATATATATATATATATATATATATATATATATATATATATATATATATGTGTGTGTGTGTGTGTGTGTGTGTGTGCATTGCTACATTGGAAAAAAGGAATAAGAAAGTTATTGCCATAAGCGTATATATAAATGCATCACTGTTCTGTATAAGAAAGAGTAAAAACTTGATTGTCATATATATGCTGATATTTCCGTGATCATGGAAGGAAAAAGAGCGAGGGAAGTTGTTGTTATATATTATATAAATAGATTAGCTATTATACCTCAACTCCATCCCAGCAACCCCATCCCGGATCCCAACACCCTATTGATGAGCACTAGTTATGCCATGTTTTCCCTATATTATATGACTGTATCAAATGATGAATATAAGCTTAACTGCATTAAATATGAGCAAAAAGGCATTGATTCATTATATAGGGAACTTGAGGATGAAGCTTACGAACCAAAATAAATTACATACACATCCTAAACATATGCTAAGAAAAGATCGAGTTTTGAGATTTTGTGTGAAAGGCGCAAAACATGACCGATACAATGCTATAGCATCAAGACAGCCACATCGAAACACAATACAATGCATCCCTTAGGCTATAGCAAAGTAAGTGAAGCAATGCTATGTGACATTTGTTCTGATCTTTTGTCAAGGTTGTTTCAGGAAATATAGTGCAGGTCGTTGAGTGATGGTTGGATTGCTGACATATTGGAATAGAAGATGCGGAGAATCGAAACTAAGATTTGAAGAATCCCGCAGGATTAGAAGAATCAATCTACCGAGATCACGATTGGACCCCGACAATTTTGGAAAGGCCCAGTTTGCTGGACGTACACCGCAAGTAGACCTGATTATATAAGGAAACAATGGCCAACCCTAAAAGGAGTCGAGTCGTCAAGAGTCAAGGACTATTCCATACGGCCAGACTCCGAAGAAAAGTAAGAGAAATTACAAGGCACGAGAACTCCAAGAGAACCCAGCATCCTTCCTTGCTGTGAGACGGAGATAAGAAGATGTGGAGTTGTCACGTGACAGGGCTTCTTCCATGCCGTCGAAACCTCCATCAAGCTTTATGTTTTTCTTCTTTAATTAATTCTAGTTAATCTTGTGATCATGGGCTATTCTACTGTACTCTGTTTAGTGATTCCCTCATCAGTTATGAACTAAACTTTCTGTGTCTGAGCGAGGATGAATTACTAAGTTTAGAGCGAACCGAGTTGCTAGTTCTTAATTCAATACATTCAGTTTGCTTATCAGTGATTTAATTTCTTGTCGATTAGCGAGAGCTAAGGGCTTGATCAGTGGCCTCGGCTTACTTAGAGGGAGTCGGGGCTAGACATATGAGAAACAGTGATTGCTAGGCAGGTTGGTGCAAGGCTTGACCTATTATTGTAGGCTTCAGAAATGGGTCTACTGCTCATAACCATAACACCCTGATTTGTAGTGATAACCTAATTAGAAAATCGCCATAGACATATGGGAGAAGTAAATTAGGATTGTACGTATCGGACGCGAGAGCTTCGGTAGGTTAGAGTGGTGGATTGGTTCACTTGCCATCAAGGAAATCTACTAACAAGTTTTTGACACCGTTGTTGGGGACTGTAGATACCTTCAGTGACGACGCACTTATCATTGAATAGTTTTGATTTATCCAATAAAGCTCACTCTTTCCATTTTCTTTATTTTCAGGTACATTCTGTAGTGTATGCGTAACTCGCCTTTAGTCAACCTGGAGCCTTACGATCCTGAAATCAAACGCACTTACAAGCAAAGACTGAGGAAGCAGAAGCAAAGAAGTCAAGTTTTTGACTTTGCAGACATGACGGATGTGCTGGTTAATCATGATTAGGAGCAAAGGGAACAAGCAATAAACAGACACCACTAGGTCCCTCCACCTCCAAATGTTTAATGTAGCCGAACAATTTGGAGGACTCCCTTCTGAAGACCCTCATCTGCACCTCAAATGTTTCATGGAGGTGTGCGACTCATTCGTCATTCCAAGAGTCACGCCCGACGCCTTTCTAATTAAATTGTTCCCATTCTCCCTTTGGGACAAGTCTCGAACGTGGCTTAACAACCTGCCAGCCAATTTAATCACCTCCTAGAATGATCTAGGGAGTAAATTCCTACTCAAATTCTTCCCACCGACTAAGAACACCCAGCTCAGAGGGGATTTCACCAATTTCCAACAAAAGTCAGGTGAATCTACATATGAAGCTTGGGAAAAGTTTAAAGACCTCCTCAGAAGATGCCCACATCACAGACTGTGTGAATGGGTTCAGCTAGAAACATTCTACAGAGGTCTCATGGGCAAACACGATCAATTGAAGACGTTTAATCCCGCGGGTCCATTTTGATGAAGTCTTATGAAGAGGCTCATGAATTATTAGAGCGCATGGCCATGACTAGCCATCAGTGGCAAGCAGACAGAGCCACACCCTCCAGAACTGTTGCTGGGATACATGAATTGGATGCTATGACTGCTCTCACAGCTCAAGTATCATCTCTTACCAACATAGTAAAAGGACTGACACTTCCTTCAAGCAGCACATCACTACCACCATCTTAGGTAGCTTGTGTCTACTGTGGCGGAGAACACCCCTACTCTTAGTGCTCTGCTAACCCCGAATCAGTCAACTACGTCAACAATTTTAATAGGGGCAGCAATACCAACAACCCGTACTCTAACACGTACAACCCCGGATAGAGGCAACATCCCAATTTCTCGTGGAGCTCCCAAGGTCAACAAACAGCAGGACAATCATCTGGCCCACCATACTCAAACAGACCATCAAACCCCCCAGGGTTTACCCACCAAGCACGGCAGTAAGGCAGCAATTCAGAACCACACCACTCTATGTTAACCCTTATGAAAGAGTACATGGCAAAGAACGACACAATCATTCAAAGTCAACAGGTAAATCTCCGAAACCTTGAAAACCAAGTTGGACAAATGGCAATTGCTCTCAACAATACGCCCTCAAGATCTTTGCTGAGTGACACTGAAGTCCCCAGGATCCAAGGAAAGAAGGAAGTCAAGCTAATAGAGCTCAGAAGCGGCAAGAGCCTAGAGCCCATGAGGGTAACACAACAACCTATTGAAGATGCTGATCCAAAATTTGTGCAATCAAAGAAAGGGAAAGAGAGAGCCGAACAACTCCTTGACGAAGAAAAACAACACTCGATGCCATTACGAACTGACTAGGATATTGGTGCTACGACATTGCCTCCATTCTTCGCACTGGAGGATCACTTGCAACATTCAAAAAAGAATGCTATAGCATCATCATCTCAACAGACTCGTGATTTAGGATCACCTCGGGTGCTAAAGCAACCCCCTCCTTTCCCACAAAGACTACAACAGTAAATCCAGGAGAA
This sequence comes from Acacia pycnantha, assembly GCA_025563575.1. Lineage (NCBI taxonomy): Eukaryota > Viridiplantae > Streptophyta > Magnoliopsida > Fabales > Fabaceae > Acacia > Acacia pycnantha. The sequence continues at coordinate 923,912 of JAMWYP010000142.1, forward strand.
GCAATTTCAAAAATTCCTTGACATGCTACGACAATTGCATATCAATATCCCTTTGGTAGAAGCATTGGAACAGATGCCTAGCTATGTGAAGATCATGAAAGAAATTTTGTCCAAGAAGCGAAGACTAGAAGAATTCGAGACCGTAGCATTGACCCAGGACAACAGTGCCCTGCTAACAAATTGGCTACTACCAAAATTAAAAGACCCTGGCAGCTTCACAATCCCTTGTGCTATTGGACTTCAATACTCAAGGAAAGCACTATGCGACCTTGGAGCCAACATTAATCTAATGCCCATGTCTGTTTTCAAAAGACTAGCAGTCGAGGAAGCAAGTCCCACAACAATTACATTACAGTTAGCCGACCGTTCCATTGTCCTACCAGAAGAAAAATCGAAAATGTCTTGGTTAAAGTCGATAAGTCAATCTTTCCAGTGGATTTCATTATTCTTGACTTCGAAGCAGATTGCGAAGTCCCAATCATTCTGGGAAGGACCTTCATGGCAACTGTAAGAATGCTGATTGATGTGGAAAAAGGAGAACATACCATGCGAGTCAATGATGATCATGTGACGTTTTCAATTCTAAAGACAGTGCAGTTCGCCGACCCAGCTGAGGAACATCTACCCTCAGAGGATGATAGACACGAGAGTGAAAATGCAAGCAATACTCCTGCACTATCCCAACACTGAAATGCTATAGCAAAGTCAGGATGAAGACTTTAAAACAAGCGCTATTGGGCGGCAACCCAAATACGCATTTTAATTCACTATTTTTAGAGATTAGTTGTACCATGCAGAGACTGTCAATCCACAACAGAGTCTTGAGCTATCAAAAGAATTTTAAGCAGATGGTATAGTGATGCTATAACAATTTGTACCCCACTCCAGTAGAACACAAAAAAAAAAAAAATCGGTGGTGGGCTATAAGGATTGGGCCCAATGCAATTTCGATTGCATTAAAAAATTGAAAACCACCATCAACTACATCAAACGTCTGCAGCACGCCTCACACCGAGATTTTCGAATGGATTGCACTCCACTCACCTAGATTGTGTGTGCATGATTACTCGAATCAACTGTTATAAAAGCCAGTAGGTTCTCTTGGTACAAACACCTGCTCCAATTTTAATCGATATACTCTCTGCCATTTCGTTCTTCGCTTCTTTTCATCAAAGACTCCAGCTTTCCCCACTGGCACGCACTAAGGGTTCTGGCTAAAAAGCACCTGTATATGCTCTAGACACTATGCCATTCGCCACACGGGAAGCCGAATCTCGCTTCTAAACCCTGAAGGTGGATAAAACCCTAGCCCCTGAGTGAGGGTTCGATGCTGAGGCATTCGACCAAGGCGCTTACCCTAAATGTGTCACAGGGATTATTCGCCAGCGTGGCTAGGAGAGGTTTTGCCTCCACCCCACCAAGGTGGTCACTCCCCTCGTTCTTGAAATCGGTGCAAATTATCTGGGTGGTTCCCCTTATTTCATCAACGTTTAGGGGGAAATGTACAGTGCAGTGCAAGTGCGATTAGCAGGATCTATGGCCTAGAGCCCACGACTGACGAGTACAACGAGCTTGTCCAGCAAGGGGACAATCCTAAAGTCCTCACCAGGGTGGCTGCCCGCCTATCTATGTTAAATACCGAATGGCAAGTCACCAGGAGGGCTCATACAATTTGAAATGCAGCCGTTTTCACTTAAAGCACATGTCTAGTTTCATTTCCTCTGCCACTGGCTCATGCCCACACTGCACACCCAAACCATCTCCAGGGAACGAGCCCTCGTCCTCTACTGCCTTTTGGAGGGGAAGCAAATCAACGTTGATGCCCTAATCTACAAAGAACTATTCGCGGCCCTACAGAGCACCACGGGTAACCTATGGTTCCCTGCCCTGATCACAAAGCTCTGCCGCAACGTTGAAGTCATCTTTGATTCCAGCGAGGAGAGGACCGACCTATTGAACCACATCTCAGTGGCAATTGTGCAGCAAATTTTGCAAAAAGCTCAGTCGACTGTTCCCGAGACCAATCCAGCTAGCACCTCCCCAGTCCTACAGCCGACATAGCTACAGAGGGTCCAACGGGCTCGATTCCTACTTCAGCCTTCTATGCTATGACCACCAACATCGTTGACTTGGCTACCCAAGTCGCTGCCCTGCAACGCTCGATGAGTACACTCCTTCTTCAACTGCAGATGTTGTGACAATATGTTGCCGACAGGGACCATAGCCTCGCTGCCAATCTTAAGACGAATTCCTCTAAGTACACACCATTACCGGCATTCTCTGAGACGATCTTTGAAATGAATAACTTGGCTGCCGGCCCTTCCCAGCAGGAACCCACAAGTTCGCAAAAGTGTCAGCGAAGCAAAAGCCCTCAACAAGGTGAGGCGACACCTACACACTCTGCTGCAACCGAGGATGACGAAGTGTCAAACTCTCATGGCCCCACCGGGGGGAAGGTTAAGTTGTGGACAATTTCTAATCCCTGGTACCTGTTTTTTCCTCCCTCTAGGTGTTTATTTTCCTTTTATTCTTTAATTTTTTGGATTTTTTTCTACCTCCTTGTTTGACTAGCAGCAAGGAGTTTAAAAAAAATGGATAAGGGTCTTAAATGCCATGGAAGTTTTCGCTGAGGAGCACTGGGTGGACAAAAGTATTTTTTTGGACCAAAATTGCCATGGAAGTTCACAAAATGTAGCAATTTTGCCCGTCATTAATTTTGACCATTAAGTTTAACTGAGTGAACACTTGGCATGCCACCTCATCAATCAAGTATCATTTTTACCACAGAAGTTTTCGCTGAGGAGCAATTTTTCCCTGGAAGTTTACAAAACGTAGGAATTTTGCCTCGAAAGTTTACAAAACGTAACAATTTTGCCCTTTTGTCCCTAATATTAAATTTGACTATTAAATCAGTCAAAGGGACTAAAAGGTTCGTCGCAAAACCCACAAGAAGCATCACTTATGATCTAAGCGAATGAAACACAAAACGAGAAATTATTTATCGAGATCAAACCAATATTTGGGACAAATCAATAATGAATTGTCCCAAATATTGGTTTAGTAAGCATCACTTAAAATCGCTAGAATTTTTAGGAGTAGTATAGATTTACCTTGTGGGATAGGGTGGGTGGCCTAGATCAATCTATACAAAGGTAAATACTATCACTATTCATTTGTCTTATTGAACCAATTTTTAGGACAATTCATTTCTCGTTTTGTGTTTCATTCGCTTAGATCATAAGTAATGCTTCCTCTGGGTTTTGTGATAGACTTTTCAGTCCTTTTGACCAGTTCGACTTCACAAATTATGGCCGCCTTGAGCTCAAAGTTTCAAGGATCTCACTCTTTGACTCCAAGTTTGACCTTTTGAAAGCATGAAATGTGTGTTCTTTGACTGATTTAATAGTCAAATTTAATATTGGGGACAGAAGGGCAAAATTTCTCCTTAGCAAAAACTTCCGTGGCAAAATGATACTTAACTCTTATTTGATTGATGAGGTGGCATGCCAAGTGTGCACTTAGTTAAACTTAACGGTCAAAATTAACGGAGGGGCAAAATTGCTACGTTTTGTGAACTTCTATGGCAATTTTGATCCGGAAAAAACTTCCGTCCACCAAGTTCTCCTAAGCGAAAACTTCCATGGCATTTAAGACCATTATCCCTAAAAAAATTTATTTTGGTGCCACCTCTGAATAGTACTCAGCTCTCCCTGACCTCTCCCCTTCGCTTCCTTGCTGCAATGGGGGCATTGCCTCAATCAAGTGTGGGGGGTATGGGAGTATAAGTGCTTATAACTTGGTGCTCAAATTTACCCCTGAAATTAGCTTTTGCACACGCTAAAAATTTTTCTTTTGCATAATAGAGCGTGAACAGAACTCAGTAGCAGTAGAATGAGTATTTGTATGATTGAGCATAGCATAATTGCCTAAGGAAACTGAATTGATAGGCTTGGGAAATTGAGAGTGCTAGCTAACTTGATGTGGGGTAAGGTTACGATGAGGAAGACTAGAGAGGAAACCCACTGTTTGAGCCTAACTATTTCTATTCCAGTGTTCATGTCAGCTAACCCATGAATGATCTGTGTTTTGCCTTGATTCTCTAATAAACTGTCTGGCATCTGAGCAAATAGTTCGTAGGAAAAGGGCAGTCATATCGTACCCCTAATTCCCATACACAAACCATAAAACACTCACCCTCCATATTGCCACCCCTTTTAGCCTTACAGAATATGCTATAGCAAACCTAGATAGACAACTGAGTATGAAGATGATTGTGAAGAAATGCTACGACAATGTGCCCTTGCCAAAAATGCTGCAAGAAAGTTGCTTACTACTCAGTATTAAAAAAAAAGAAAGGGAGAAGAAGAAAAGAAAGAAAGAAAGAAAAGAGAGAGCAGTAAAGCAATACTAGGTTCAAATGGGGCACGAGGCTAAGTTTGAGGAACCTTTCTAAAACTCTGCTATAGCAATGATCATCTCCTTTCATCTCCACACATATATAGCCATTCACACTATTACAACCCAAGAAGCCCATTTGGCGTATGAAAACTCAGATGCTAGTAAGTAATCTTAGAACTTTGACAAAACTATAGAGCTTCTCGGTTAGCATGATAGGAGAGAAAACTAAATCCCCAAGGTGAGAGAGAGCGTAAACACAATCTTAGAGTCTCTTAACACTTCCTCATCTAAGCAATATCTTGCATCATGAGCCGCTAATGCTGGGTAGTGGGATTTCCTGTCTAGGGACGAGAACTAAGGGCAATTATGAAGGCATAACACATAAATAGTAGCACTACTGCTATTAGTCAAATCGCTGTCTTTATTTTGCCAAGAGCGCAAAAAGCTAAGTGTGGGGGTATTTGATGAGAACTAGTTATGCCATGTTTTCCTTATATTATATGACTGTATCGAATGATGAATATAAGCTTAACTGCATTAAATCTGAGCAAAAAGGCATTGATTCATTATAAAGGGAACTTAATAATGAAGCTTACAAACCAAAATAAATTGCATACGCATCCTAAACATATGCTAAGAAAAGATCGAGTTTTGAGATTTTGTGTGAAAGGCGCACAGCATGGCCGATACAATTCTATAGCATCAGGACAGCCTCATCGAAGTGCAATACAACGCATCCCTGAGGCTATAGCAGAGTAAGTGAAGCAATGCTATGCGGCATTTGTTTTGATATTTTGTCAAGGTTGTTTCAGGAAATATAGTACAGGTCGTTGAGTGACAGTTGGATTGCTGAAATATTGGAATAGAAGATATGGAGAATCGAAACTAAGATTTGAAGAATCCCGTAGGATCAGAAGAATCAATCTACCGAGATCACGATTGAACCTCGACAATTTTGGAAAGGCCCAGTTTGTTGGACGTACGTCACAAGTAGACCTAATTGTTAGTTCTCTATGTGTTTTGATGATTAATAACAATTGTAAACATGTACGAATGCTTTTAAAATGACAAAAGAGTCAATATCACTTTGTCACCGCAAAACTCGAGCCTGACTAAGCAACCTCGAGTTTTCTGCAAAACAGAGCTCATCAGATATTTTCAAGATAACGAACTCGAGCCCGAGTAAATAGACTCGAGCCTAAACCCTCATGATATAAATAAAGAGTTTACAAAAACAAGTAAACTCGAGCCCGTATAGACAAGCTCGAGTTTTCCCATGGGAAGTTTTCTAATTAAATTGAATCTCTTTAAACTCCGCAGTTTATTCTTTTGAGTAGAGTTCACTTGGTTCTATGGCTATAATTTAATGAACACTGAGCCCAAGTATATGGACTCAAGCCTAATGCTTTTGTGTAGAGTTTACTCTATGGTTTGACAAACGAAGAAGAGTTTACAAAATAGGTAAACTCGAGCCTCGTTATTACAAGCTCGAGTTTTCCTCGCGAGAGCTCCCAAGTTTTCCTTCTTTGCAAACTCCAGAGTTTAAGCACAAACCTCCAGTTCACTTCAATAAGTCATAGAATAAATTAAGCTGAACTCGAGCCTAAGAATAGTGAACTCGAGCCCTTCATCTGAAGGAAGAAAAGCAAGTGTACAAACTCCAGAGTTTATACTCGTGCTCCAGTCCACTCTAATCGAACACCAAAACTCTTAGGCATGAATAGTGTTAAACTCGAGCCTAAACACTAATGGACTCGAGCCTGCTTAACTTGAGAGATATTACTCTGTGTTATTCGACAAAAGCTTAGAGAATATTCGAACTCGAGCCTACCTTAGTGAACTCGAGTTCACATGGTGAAACAGAATACAAACTCCAGAGTTTACATCAAACTCCAGAGTTTGCTATCTCGAAGATAAACCAGATACTCTAAAAACCTTACGAACTCGAGCCCGACTTAGAGAACTCGAGTTTAAGACGGAAGCAAAAATGATCACATCGATTTCATCCCGATTCTTTTGAACCGCAAAACTTACCATGTTTATACGAATTGATGGCATTTATTTAGTGTATTCAAACGTATTTAACTACTCTATATTGAGAATGTTTCGTATTAAAATCGGATCAAACGAATCATTAACGCGAAGAATCGAAGAATGATTTCACGCGTCCAGAATTGAATCACCAAGTTCAGACCCAACGGCTATAATCCTCATCAAACTGAATTTCAATTGAAGAACATACTAAGTTGAGAAGTAACGGTCACATTGCAACTCACCACTATATAAAGAGCTGATTACAAACTTAGAAGAACAACGAAAGAAAAAGCAGAAACGAAAAGCAAGCTTAAGAATTCTTATACATTCGCTTTTCTTTCGTATTGTATTTTGATATACAAAGAGCCTCGGTGTTTATCATTACCTTCTCTCGTGAGAGAGATTATATTCAAATTATTCATTCATTGTAAAAGATCTCAAGTCAAGGGGACTTGAGATTGGGATTTCAGAGTACAACTTGTAAGGGGAGTGTATCCTAGAGAGAGGATAATCCTTGAGTACAGAGTGTGTATCCGAGTTAAAGTGATAGTAGAAAAACCCGAGAGTCTGGGACTGGACGTAGGTCAAGAATTTAGACCGAACCGGGATAAACTTTATGTGTCAAGCTCTTCTTCCCTATCTCTTTACGTTTAGCTTCACTTGGGTGCAAAGTTATTATAAAAGTTTTAAAATCCCCAATTCACCCCCTCTTGGTGATTTCCTTTCGTTTTCATTTGGTATCGAGCCTCGTTGTCAATTTGAAGGATTAACATCCTAGACACAAAGATCCAATGGAAGGAATTCTACCAGATGGAGCTCAATCAACCGCCCTCCGTGTTTCAATGGAGAACACTACTCATTCGGAAGGCTAAGTTCGTGGTCTATGTAATGGCCTCTCGAGTTTGGTTTGTGGAGGGTCTTTGAAAAAGGAAACTATGTTCCTTCCTCGCTGTAGCCGACATCGAACTCCCAAGAAAGAAGAAGAGTACGATGACAATGATAAAAACAAGTCACTCTCAACATGAAGGCAATTCATATGCTCCAAAGTGCTCTTGGCCAAAAAGAGTACTTCGTAATCTGCACTTTGCCATCTCGCTAAGCAAATGTGGGATGCTCTTGAAATAGCTCATGAAGGAACAATTGCGATCAAAGAAAATCGTATCAATACTCTCATGATCGAATACGATCTATTGCGAGATGAAGACCTGAGAATCTATTGGTGAATTTCAACTCGATTCACTCACCTGATCAATCAACTCATTGCCTTGGGAAAAGAATATGAACAACCTGCCCAAGTGAGGAAAATACTAAATATTCTCACCAAGGAATGGGAAGCCAAGGTCACGGCAATTGAAGAATCTCGAGGCGAATCAATGGCCTCCGTGGCAAAGACTATTTGGCGGCCTTTCACAATATGAGGGAAGATCAAATTCAAAAAGGGACTAAATGATATCAATGTCAAGAACAAGGGAATAGCTCTTAAAACCATCAAAGAAGCTAAATCGATGACGATGAAGAAGATGAAGATGAAGATGGTGAGCTAGGAATGATGGTCCGAAGATTCAAAAATTCTACAAAAAGGACCAATCTCACGAAGGTTTCACAAAGGAAATTCTAGCACGTAAACTAAGAAACCAATTATATGCTATGAATGTGAGAAACCAGGCCACATCAAATCGAATGTCCGCAGCTGAAAAACACAGAAAAGAAATTCAATAAGTTCAAGAAAAGAGCTTATGTATCATCTTCAACATATGATTCTCTTTATACCGAATTTAAGAAAACCGCAAAAGAGCTCTTATTTTCAAAAAGAAAAATCAAACTATTAGAAGAACAAGTTCAAACGATTTCTACACCTATCTCTACTTGTGAAAAGGAAAACTCTACTTGTTCTAATCATGATGCAAAACCAACTTATAATGAATTGTTTACTGAATATAAACTTGTTCAAAATGAATTTGATGAACTTGCTGAAAAATATTTTGGTTTAAAAAGGAAGAATACAACACTTGAACAACAAGTAGAAAATCTTTCGCTCCTGAAAATCTCATATGTGATGAATGTTCTATTTTGAAAAAGAAAATGAATACCTTACAAAGACTCTTGAAAAATTCACTAGAGGAAGTGAAATGCTTGAGGTAATTTTGAAACAAAGAAAGATTTACAAATGACAAATCAGAATTGGTTACAAACCCGATTATGACAAAAAGAAAGGCAAAAAGAAACATGGACAAAGATCTTACATGAATTATTTTCAAAAATCTGTCCATACCTCAAATCCTTTTGCACATTGCAACTATTGTAATAGAAAAGGTCATACTACTTCTTCATGCTTTCATAAGAAAGATAGATCAATCAAACCCGTAGGAAACTATCAATGGGTGCCTAAGGGATCCTATATGATTCCTAAGACACAAACTAACCCAAAAGGACCCAAAGAATATTGGGTACCTAAAAGATGATATATCTTCTTATGCAGATTTGTCTTAGAGCATCAAATCCCAATAAGTGGTACATTGACAAGTGGATGCTCAAGACATATGACTGGAGACCAATCCAAATTTGCTTCAATCAAACATAAGGATGGTGGCAAGGTAACATTTGGTGGAAATGAGTCCGAAGAATTGCTGGCATTGGCAAAATTGGAAATAGCAATGGACCTCAAATCAAAGATGTTTATCTTGTGGATGGATTATGTCACAACCTCTCTCGGTGTGAGTCAAAGCACGGACAAAGGAAACCTAGTCATCTTTGATTCAAGAATGTTTGATTGTAAGTAAGGATGCTCTCTTTAGATAGTATTAAATCCAAAGCATTATTCGAGCTCCAAGAGAAGGTAATTGTTATACTCTTAACTGTCTAAAAACAATTCGATTTGAAAAATGTTTTGTTGGTAACTTAGATGAAAGTTGGTTATGGCATAAACGTTTAGGACATGTCAATATGATTCAACTTGATAAACTACGTAAAAGGAATTGGTTATTGGTTTACCAAAACTTTCTTTTAAAAATGATATGATTTGTGATGCATGTCAAAAAGGTAAACAAACCAAATCTTCTTTCAAGTCGAAAACAGAAATATCAACTAATAGACCTCTTCAATTACTCCATATGGATTTAGTTGGACCAACTAGAGTAAAGAGCCTTGGCGGCAATCTTTATACATTAGTTATAGTAGATGATTTCTCAAGATTTACATGGGTCATTCTTTTATCATCAAAAGATAAAACATTTGATCAATTTATTGTGTTTGCCAAGAAGGTCCAAAACGAGAAAGGATTATCTATTGCGGTATTCGTACGCATCATGGTGGAGAATTTGAGAATCATGCCTTTGGAGAATTCTCGTGATAGTATGGGAATCAATCATAACTTCTCGGCTCCAAGAACCCCACAAAGAAATGGAGTTGTTGAAAGAAAGAATAGAGTGCTTACCGAAATGGCAAGATCAATGCTAAATGAGAACCAAACATCTCAAGTGTTTTGGGTCGATGCTATGAGCACCGCTTGTTACATATCAAACAGGCATATCTCCGAAAGAAATTGGACAAAACTCCCTATGAACTCTACAAAGGAAGAAAACCCAACTTAGCTCACTTACATATCTTTGGATGTAAATGCTTCATCCACAATAATGGTAAGGACAAACTTGGGAAAATTTGATTCCAAAGTCGATGAAGGTATATTCTTGGGTTATTCAAGTAGAAGTAAAGCATATAGAGTTTATAATACTCGTAATCACACTGTTGAAGAATCTATGCATATTGTTTTCTGTGAAACTAAATCTAACAAGTCCTTGGATGATGATGATGATTTTCCCGTAACAAACCAAACTTCTATTTCAACAAATACGGAAAAAGATTTGCAAGATGATTCAAACCGAAAAACATTGTGAAAATGCTTATGAAAACAAAGTGTTCAAACTCAACCAAAATCATGGAGATACAAGTAGGAGTCATCCTCTGGATCAAGTGATAGGTGATGCAAATCAAGGAGTAAGAACCGTAAAAGCACTTTGAATGAAGTTACTTTTTCAGCTTTCATTTCAAAATTGAACCCTCTAAGATTGATGAAGCCCTTTCGCACAATGATTGGGTTATAGCAATGCAAGAGGAATTACATCAATTTGAAAGAAACCAAGTTTGGGACTTGGTGCCCAGACCTAAAGACCATCCGGTCATTGGTACTAAATGGGTATTCAAAAATAAATGTGATGAATCCGCCATAATCATTCGAAATAAAGCAAGGCTAGTTGCAAAAGGCTATAATCAAGAAGAAGGAATTGATTATGAAGAAACTTATGCTCCAAGAGCAAGATTGGAAGCTATAAGAGTTCTTCTAGCCTTTGCTTGTGTTAAAGGATTCAAACTTTTTCAAATGGATGTAAAATCCGCCTTTTTAAATGGTTTTATACAGAGGAAGTTTATGTAGAACAACCTCCGTGTTTTCAAAATGAACATCATCCAGATCATGTTTATCACCTCAAGAAAGCCTTATATGGTCTTAAGCAAGCTCCTAGAGCTTGGTATGAGAGGTTAAGCACTTTCCTTCTTGATCAAGGATTTGTTAGAGGAAAAGCAGATACAACTCTCTTTATAAAGAAGAATAAACTTGGTGATGTATTAATAGCTCAAATTTATGTTGATGATATTATTTTTGGTGCTACTAATGATACTATGTGTGAAGCATTTGCCAAGACAATGCAGGGAGAATTTGAAATGTCCATGATGGGAGAACTTAATTACTTCCTTGGACTTCAAATCAAGCAACACCATGATGGAATCTTCATTTCCCACCAAGTATCGAAAGATCTATTAAAAAAATATGGTCTAGCTGATTGTAATGGAGCAGATACTCCAATGAGTTCAACCGCAACTCACGGATGCTGATGAAAAGGGGACTAACTTCAACATCACTAAGTATAGAGGAATGATTGGATCATTACTCTATCTTACGGCAAGTCGTCCGGACATTCAATTCAGTGTTGGAATGTGTGCTAGATTCCAATCGCCCTCATGGAGTCACATGCTTGAACATGTTAAAAGAATTTTTAGATATCTTGCTGATACAAAGACTCTTGGATTATGGTTCCCAAAGATCAACATGAACACTTAGTAGCCTATACTGATTCAGATCATGCGGGATACAAGACCGACGAAAAAGCACAAGTGGTCAATGTGAGTTCTTTGGAGGATCATTAGTGTCTTGGTTCACAGAAAAAGACACACATGGTCGTGTCATCCACCGAAGCCGAGTATGTTGCTGCCTCAAGTTGTTGTGCTCAAGTTCTTTGGCTCAAACAACAATTGTGTGATTTGGGAGTTCATCTCAAAGAAATCCCAATTCTTTGTGACAACACAAGCACAATAAGTTTGGCAAAGAATCCTGTTCAACATACTAGAACCAAACATATTGATGTCAGACATCACTTCATAAGAGACCATGTTCAAAAGAAGGATGTCAAAGTCATGTTCATCCCAACTCACTTGCAACTCGCTGATATCTTCACCAAGCCACTAGCAAAAGAACAATTTGTGTTCATAAGAAGAGAATTGGGAATGGTAAATCCCAATGAGTTGTAAGTAATTCAAATGTTAGTTATGTTTTTTTTATTATTATCCACTAACTTAAGCATCGGAGTATGTAGATATGTTTTGTGCGGGATGTATGTTAAAATCAAAATCCCAAACAATCGAGTGCAAGAAAAGCTGTCACAAACTCGAGCCTACCAAAGACAGACTCGAGCTCAGACTCGAACCAACGATATGATCGACTCGAGCCTCACAAGAAATTTCAAGGGTTCACACATACACTCTTGAATTCCAGGTAAGTAACGTTACACAAACTCGAGCCTACACTTAAGAACTCGAGTTTGCGTCGATAAAATTTCTTTAAAACCCTGTCTTTTCGTCTTCACTCTATCTCTCCCTCGAGCCTAAACCTAAAAACTCTCAAAAATTTCTCTCAATCTCCTCCAACGAAAACCAGAGAACATGGCGTCCAAGCGATCTGCAACCCAAGATTCCAAATCCTCTGATCCTCAAGAACCCCAAACCGATCATACACAAATCTCTCAACGTCCTCCCAGAAAAAAATCGTTTCCCAAACGATTCAAGCATGGAATTGACAAGCAAATTCCTGGTATTCCTATTACCCAAGCCACTCCAATAACCACAGTCAAGATGAATACCTCGAAGAAAGCTTCAGCTGGCGACACACCATCTCGAAGGGACAAAGAACCGATACACAAATCTCGAAAGACCTCAGCTAGTCAACCTAGCTCTCAAGCTCAATCATCCTCCCATCACCAACAACACTCTCTTCCTCAGGTATCTAGAGAAAACCCAGCATTATTTGAAATTTACAATCATTCCTCCATCCCTAAAGGATTCTCTAGTGAGGATGTCACTCTATATGGTGAGGATGCCATACGGTTCCAAGAAAACTATGAGGCTAAGAGTTTTTGCCCTTCGTGTATGTCAATCTAGATACTTTAAAAGAGGAATGTAACCTTGATCTTACCCATCTGGCTTAGACAATTTGAACCTCTCATATCCATTAGAGCCTCATATAGTCCATCCTTTGTTAAAACCTTTTACTATTGTATGCAAAGTGATAATTTATTGGATGCGGATAGAAATTTGGTTGAGGAAAGGATTACCACATCCATTAGAGGAAAACAGATAACCATCACCGCTGCATACCTCAATTCCCTCCTCCAAATCCAAAATCCTCCTCTGTTGCTTCTCCAAATTATACGAATAGGCAAATTTTTCACTCCTCGGACCAGATGAGCCTATCCCCGATCTTGTAGATATTCTGAATTTCACTCCGAGTATCGATGCCTCCTAAGCAAAGAGCTGCTTGGTATATATACACTAGAAACTTAGTACAAAAGGGAGGCAATTTCACTCACTTTGCCAAAAAGGACTTCCCTATTTTTGCTTCTATCATAGATCAAGTCCCTCATAACATAGGAGATTGGATCTTTAAAGAGATGTTCAAATTTCGTTTCCATGGAAGAAAAACATCCCAGATACCCTTTGCAGTCTCATCTCGGTGATTATGTTTCATGAAAAGTGCAGTATTTACCACCAATGAGAAACACGAAAAACCGACCAAATTTGGCCAAGCATATCCTAAATTTGATGAGGATAAGCTTTGATCAAGGAAGTGATCATTCCGAGCACCCTCTAGACCTACTAGAACCAGAGCAACTCAATCTAGAGTTCAAGAAGCTCAAAGTGCACCACCTCCACCACAATCCTTTCCCTCGATTTGGATGAAAGAATAAAGACTTACATTGCCCAAGTTGTTTCTGATCTTTCTTCCAAGATAGAATCTGGATTCACCACAGTCAAGAAAGGATATGAGGAGTTCTCTGATGCACAAGAAGATCTCATTCTTGAACATGAGATTATCAAAGATAAAGTGCAAGGTCTCGGGGATCAAATTGGAGATCACTCAGTCGGCATCTCCACTCTTTTGGTGTCTATGTCCGGCCTCCATGACAAAATGGACAAAATCTTAGCAAATCGAGTCCATCAATTCCTTTGGACCTAGCTCTTCGGCACCTCCACCTTCTTCCGAACCAATCCCAACCTCCATAGCCCCTGAACCATCTACCCATGATCCGATTCTTCGAGTCAACCTCTATCTCAACTCATCCTCCACTTTTCGATGATGCCAAAGGGGAGAAGAGTTGAAGTAAAGAAAGAGAAGTCAAGTTGTCAAGCGGTTGTCTTTTGTTTAGATATATGTATGCTTGAAACTCTAAATGTCATTTTGTAAACCATTGAATGTTTTTAGCTTATGCAATGACAATATGTGTTATGATTTATGTTAAAGTGCTAACTCGATAGAATCAAAGTTTAAATGTTAAAATCTGATTACGGTGCATTTACACTGAACACTTATGCTTCAATGATTTCAAATGATCAAAACAGTGTTTTTAAAGGAGTTAATTGTTTACAAATGTTGTCATCATCAAAAAGGGGGAGAATGTTAGTTCTCTATGTGTTTTGATGATTAATAACAATTGTAAACATGTACGAATGTTTTTAATATGACAAAAGAGTCAATATCACTTTGTCACCGCAAAACTCGAGCACGACTAAGCAAACTCGAGTTTTACGCAAACAGAGAGCTCATCGGATATTTTCGGCATAACGAACTCGAGCACGAGTAAATAGACTCGAGCCTAAACCCTCATGATATAAATAAAGAGTTTACAAAAACAAGTAAACTCGAGCACGTATAGACAAGCTCGAGTTTTCCCATGGCGGAAGTTTTCTAATTAAATTGAATCTCTTTAAACTCCGAGTTTATTCTTTTTGAGTAGAGTTCACTTGTTTCTATGGCTATAATTTAATGAACACTCGAGCCCAAGTATATGGACTCAAGCCTAATGCTTTTGTGTAGAGTTTACTCTATGGTTTGACAAACGAAGAAGAGTTTACAAAATAGGTAAACTCGAGCATGTTATTACAAGCTAGAGTTTACATCAAACTCCAGAGTTTGCTATCTCAGAAGATAAACCAGATACTCTAAAAAGCCTTACGAACTCGAGCCTGACTTAGAGAACTCGAGTTTAAGACGGAAGCAAAAATGATCGTTCTTGATTTCATCTGATTCTTTTGAGCCGCAAAACTTACCATGTTTATACGAATTGATGGCATTTATTTAGTGTATTCAAACGTATTTAACTACTCTATATTGAGAATGTTTCAGGTATTAAAATCGGATCAAACGAATCATTAACGCGAAGAATCAGAAGAATGATTTCACGCGTCCGAATTGAATCGGTGAAGTTCGGGACCCAACGGCTATAATCCTCATCAAACTGAATTTCAATTGAAGAACATACTAAGTTGAGAAGTAACGGTCACATTGCAACTCACCACTATATAAAGAGCTGATTACAAACTTAGAAGAACAACGAAAGAAAAAGCGACGAAAAGCAAGCTCAAGAATTCTTATACATTCGGTTTTCTTTACGTATTGTATTTTGATATACAAAGAGCCTCGGTGTTTATCATTACCTTCTCGTGAGAGAGATTATATTCAAATTATTCATTCATTGTAAAAGATCTCAAGTCAAGGGACTTGGAGATTGGGATTTCAGTACAACTTGTAAGGGGAGTGTATCCTAGAGAGAGGATAATCCTTGAGTACGAGTGTGTATCTCGAGTTAAAGTGATAGTAGAAAAACCCGGAGAGTCCGGGAGTGGACGTAGGTCAAGAATTTAGACCGAACCAGGATAAACTTTCTGTGTCAAGCTCTTCTTCCCTATCTCTTTACGTTTAGCTTCAGCTTGGGTGCAAAGTTATTATAAAAGTTTTAAAATCCCCAATTCACCCCCCTCTTGGTGATTTCCTTTCGTTTTCTATAGCAGAGTAAGTGAAGCAATGCTATGCGGCATTTGTTTTGATATTTTGTCAAGGTTGTTTCAGGAAATATAGTACAGGTCATTGAGTGACGGTTGGATTGCTGAAATATTGGAATAGAAGATATGGAGAATCAAAACTAAGATTTGAAGAATCCCGTAGGATCAGAAGAATCAATCTACCGAGATCACGATTGAACCTCGACAATTTTGGAAAGGCCCAGTTTGTTGGACGTACGTCACAAGTAGACCTAATTATATAAGGAAACAATGGCAAACCCTAAAACGAGTCAAGTCATCGAGAGTCAAGGACCATTCCATACGGCCAGACTCGGAATAAGAGTGAGAGAAATTACAAGGCACAAGAACTCCAAGAGAACCCAGCATCCTTCCTTGCTGTGAGACGGAGATAAGAAGATGTGGAGTTGTCACGTGACAGGGCTTCTTCCATGCCGCCGAAACCTCCATCAAGTTTTATGTTTTTCTTCTTTAATTAATTCTAGTTAATCTTGTGATCATGGGCTATTCTACTGTACTCTGTTTAGTGATTCCCTCATCAGTCATGAACTAAACTTTTTGTGTCTGAGCGAGGATGAATTACTAAGTTTAGAGTGAACCTAGTTGCTAGTTCTTAATTCAATACATTCAGTTTGCTTATCAGTGATTTAATTTCTTGTCGATTAACGAGAGCTAAGGGCTTGATCAGTGGCCTCGGCTTACTTAGAGGGAGTCGGGGCTAGACATCTGAGAAACAGTGATTGCTAGGCAGGTTGGTGCAAGGCTTGACCTATTATTGTAGGCTTCAGGAATGGGTCTACTGCTCATAACCATAACACCCTGATTTGTAGTGATAACCTAATTAGAAAATCGCCATAGACATATGGGAGAAGTAAATTAGGATTGTACGTATCGGACGCGAGAGCTTCGGTGGATTAGAGTGGTGGGTTAAATGAATAACATTGTAAAAAGTGTTCATATTGTAGCATTGCGAGAGTTGTGTAGTATAAATGCTATAGCAATGCGTATAGGTAACTGGGGGATTAATATGCTTGAGAAGGACTTTGAGCTCTGCCTATCTTTTTACTGATATCATCTTCAACTACGATCAATTGTTTATTTTCTAGTTTATTAGCATAACTATAGAAACTCTCAAACCAATCAGACTTTATTTTCTCTTTAAACACAACCAATTCTATAATCGGTGTCATCATTCGGTATCTCAATCTCTATGGGACGATACTCTACTTACTCTTTATTACTTGTTCGACTGGTTCACTTGCCATCAAGGAAGTCTACTAACACCTATCCCGGATTCTAGCACTCCATCACAACATGCTAGCATCCTATTCCAGCAACCCCATCCTGGATCCTAGGACCCTATCCCGGATTCCAGCATCCCATCCCAGCAACCCCATCCCAGATCCCAACACCCTATCCCGAATCCCAGCACTCGATCCCTGATCCTAGTACCCCATCCCAGCAACCCCATCCCGGGACCCCCTCAACCTGGAGGAATAATTGCAAAGGAAATAATAATAATGTAAATAAATAAATACTATTAATATTAAGAAGGAAATAAGTAATAAATTAAAAATGGTATTATTAATAGGGGAATTTTAGGGGTTAATAACCACTTTTAATCCTCTAAAATAGTTCGCGTAGTTAGTTACTTTGTAACGTAAGAAGTGACTAATGGCAATGATAAACATTTATAGGCATACCTTGATACCTCTACTGATCCTAGCACCTTCGGACGAAGTTAGGATTCAAGCTTGAGGTGGGTAACTGTTATCTTATTAGCTTATATGTATGTATTCATGTATGACTGATCATGGTTGCTAGATAATCTATGTGTTTGTAACCTAGCTATGGATTGGGGCTGTGTGTCCCATAGGGCTGCATGTTCTAAAATAGGGTTGAGTGTCCTAAAGGGCTGCGGTCCTTGGCTGATAAATGCGGTTTCGGTGCAACTTGTTTACTGTAAATTATTTTATGCTTATACATGTGTTATACTGTCATTTCATATCTGCATATGAGATTAACTGTTACCCCTGGGGTTCATTCATTTGAACTCCTAACTGCATGAAAGAAAAAGGAAGTGGATCGGGATAAAGAGGAAAGATGTAGCTGTAAGGGTTACAACAGAAGGGACTTTTGTGATAGTATAAGTAGTTGGACTGTACTAATTCGTTTATCATTTGTCTATTTTTGGATTATTGTATTAATATCTCCGTATGGGATAGATCTGAATTGTGAAAAATTTATCCTCATATTTTCAAACTAAGTTATTTCAAAAAAAAAGTTTATTTCGCAATTAAGTTGTCTAAATCATTTCGATGCTTGTGTGCTATAACTCTGATAAATAAAGGCGTATTAAGGACAAACGTTAAAGTTTGGTATTAGAGCATCGATATGGACTAAGTTTTTGAAAAAGGATTTAACAAAACTTAGTGATTTTGAAAACAGGATGAGGATTTACGAGGGAGAATTACCCTCAATGTACCTTACGGGTTCTACCGTACGCGCAAAAGAGCATTGAGGGCATGAATAGTTTGGAAAAGAGTATTGATTTAACCTTGGTTATGTAATATAGAAAAGACAGACAAGGTAGCACAAAATATGGGTTCTGTTGTGAACCCTAGGGCTCTTGATATAGAAATCAGGGTCTGAATTAAATCCCCCTGATGATATGGATATATAAAGGGAAGCTATACTAAGAAGTTGGTACCACTCAAATTTCCTTATAGGGTTAATACCTAGCATTTTTTAGTAGTGCCATAGGAATGGACTGAGTTTGTCATGAGTGACATAAATAGCAAGGGCTAAAGCCTTAATAGCCACAAGTTATGGTCTCAGGATCGGGACGAATAATCGAAGAGATAAGTGTGGCTAATGAATTCCCTTAGATAAGGGAGAATACCCGATAGGGTAAGATGAGTACAATCATGGTGAGAATGTACGGTAGGAAAAGAAAACCTAGTGGACTAGTATGTCATTAGGTTGTTAAAGTTGAAATGGGAAGCCCTAAGTCCTGTGAGACTGGTGTGTTCATAGGCCGACAAGAATAGTCAAACTGTACCAAGTGTTAGTCAAGATGTTGATGGTCTGAGGGTGACTCCTTGATCAGAAGGGCCAGAGTATCCAGTGCTGTAGGAATAGAATGAGCCTAAGGGCCAAAATGAAATAAGCTATGAGGTGGAAAGGAATGGGCAATGAGGCCTACGTAACCAAGCGCTGTGAAGTTAAGACCAGTGGGTCTTGTGTGTGAATACTACACTTGGACACAAGAAGAATGAAGATGTGATATGGATATAGTTATGCTGGGTAAGCATACCTATGAAAGAAAGTTTTGTGGTTTGAGGCGATACCTCCCACTGGCCGAAATTGTATACCACAAAAAAACTAACAATAACAACAGTTACTACAACTGCAACTTCAACTACAACTACAACTACAACAACAACTACTACAACTACAATTTCAAATACAACCGCATCTACAATACAATGACAACAACAACAACAACTACTACAACTGCAACTTCAACTACAACCACAACCACAACTACAATGACAACAACAACAACTACTACTACTACAACTGCAACTTCAACTTCAAATACAACCACAACCACAACCACAACTACCAAAAAGAAAATCTCAACAACAACAACACCACCTAAGTGATTTGAGAATGGTTATATGGTGATCCTTAGGGATGCCATGATAGACCAAATAAAAAGATGATTAAGATAAGGATTATGCCTGGAGTTGGACTGATAGTCCATATATATAGAATGACCTCATATGAGATGGTAGAGTTAAAGACAACGGATTATAGAACCACTAAAGGGTTGGAACCTGATAAAGATCTGAGTTCTCGTTATAATGATTCAGAGACAATTAGCTGAAGCTACTTATGGGAAATTTTGGTCAGAGAGGGCTTGTAACGCCCATCCTTTTGACGCCTTTATTCATCAGAGTTATAGCGCACAGACATCGAAATGATTTGGACGACTTAATTGCGAAATAAAACTTTAACAAAATAACTTAGTTCGAAAACATGAGGATGAATTTTTCGTGAATGATATCTATCCCATAGGGGAATATTAATACAATAATCCAAAACTAGATGAATGATAAACGATAAAGTACAGTCTATCTACTCATAATTTTCCAAAAACTCTTCTGCTGTAATCCTTACAGCTGCATCTTGCCTCTTGATCCCGAACCACTACCTGTCTCTTTCATGCGGTTTGGAGTTCAAATGAACGAACCCCAGGGGTAACAGTTAATCTCATATGCAGGTATGAAATATAAATCACAGTATAACACATGTATAAGCATAGAGTAATTCACAATAAACAAGTCGCACTGTTAACCGCAGCTAACAGCCAAGGCCTGCAGCCGTTCGGGACATGTAGCCCCAATCCATAGCTCGGATACATTTATCTAGATAAAACAAGTCCCAC
This sequence comes from Acacia pycnantha, assembly GCA_025563575.1. NCBI lineage: Eukaryota > Viridiplantae > Streptophyta > Magnoliopsida > Fabales > Fabaceae > Acacia > Acacia pycnantha. Next base: position 944,199 of record JAMWYP010000142.1, read on the forward strand.
AGTTAATCGCAGCTAACGGCCAAGGACCGCAGCCCTTTAGGACACGCAGCCCTATGAGACACGCAGCCTCAATCCATAGCTAGGATACACATATGCAAATTATCTAGCAACCATGACCAGTCATACATGAACACATACATACAAGCTAACGAGATAACAGTTACCCACCTCAAACTTGAATCCTTAATTTGTCTGAAGGTGTTGGGATCAATAGAGGTGTCAAGGTATGCCTATAAACGTTTATCATTGTCATTAGTCACTTCTAGCGTCAAAAAGCAACTAACTACGCGAATTATTTTTAGGGGATTAAAAATAGTAATTAATCCCTAAAAATTTCCTTAAAATAATCCTCTTTTTAATAAATAATAATACTATTTATTATTATTTATTTATCTCTCTTATTTCATTTCCTAATAGTAATAATAATATTTATTATTATTTTTTTACTATTTATTATTATTTCTCTACAATGATTTTAAACTCTCAGAGGCTTTCCTAACCCTTTAAATTAAGAGTTAAATAATACCACCACTATGTAAAATATGCTTCATAAAATTTTGAGTTAAGTATTAACACCAATTAAAAAATATGACTTATATATAAACATATAACATCAACACTAGTGCAAAAAAGGGATTTAAGACCGTCTCATTTAGAGCGGATCATCGACGCCCCGCTCTTAAAGGTGTGACCGGTGGCAGTTTTGTAATTAAAAAGAACTTCTTATACGCTAAAGTACTTTAAGACCGCCTCATTTAGACCGGACAAACGAAGGTCCGCTCCTAAAACTATGACCGGTGGCAGATTTGTAAATATAAAAAACTTCTTATACTTGATCATTTTTTCGTAAGTCTTATTCAGACCTGTTAAAATAACAACCGGTCTTAAAAATGTTATTAAAAAATTGAAATATCAATTACTTTTGGAGAAATCTCATACAGTCAGACTTATATTTTCTACACTCCAAAATTAATACGGAAAAATTAAAATATAAAGGTATTAAAGTTTTAAGACCGAACATATATAATAGACGGTATTAAAAGTTAGACCTTTAAGACCGGACATAAATCACGGCCGGTACTAAAGTTTAAATAAAAAATTAATTGATGTTAAGACCAGAGTTACAGAATGACCGGTCTTAAAAGTTAGACTTTTAAGACCGGACTTAAAATTAGGCAGGTACTAAAGTTTAAATAAAAAATTAATTATTTTTAAGACCGGAGTTATATAAAGACCGGTCTTAAAGATTAGCTTTTAAGACCGTATATACTCATTTGTCCGGTCTTAAAAATGAGGCGCCAAATATATGTTTCTTCGCGCGGAAGCTTTTGTCACACTCACTGAAGAACCCCTGTTCACGTTGCTAAACCCTTCCTGTTGCATTACCTCTCTTCCTCGCCCCACGTACCGTTAGCCTCTGTTACTTCCTCATTTGCTCAGGCATTCCTCTCACTTTCTTGAAAATGAACGGTGAAAACGATTCCACTCACGTTCCTGGAACTCCAGATACTGCTTTGACTGGTGTGGGTCAGACGAACGAACCCTCTTCAACTCACAATGAGCCTCCTCAGCACCGTGCACGACGTGGTAGAAGCGGCACACAAATGAGGGAGGTTTCCCTTAGTCGGAATTCCGGGACGAAGCTCGAGATTCAGTTTGATGAAAATTTGCAACCTTTCGGTCCTAATAAAACCACATATACTAGTTTTGTCGGCGCTCTAGTACGCAGCAAGGTTAGCATATTGATTGATGAGTGGAAAAATGTGGACCAAAGAACAATAAAGGATCCTATTTGGGACACTATCTGGCTTACATACACCGTCCCTGACTCTAAGAAGTTGAAAGACTCAACATTGTCTTATTGTGCTGAGCGGTTCAGGAAGTTTAAGACCTTTCTAGCTAACACGTATATTTTTGCCGAGGTGAAGGCGACCATAAACCCTGGCACAAGTACAAATTTGTTGATGAACAAATTTGGCAACAATTTGTCATTGCGGACCACTCCCGAAGCTCGGTGAGTTTATATTTAGTTTTGTTTGCACTTTTGTTTGCTTATTAACCCGTGCGGATATGTGAATGTTATTGTGTACATCTAATCTCGTTAGTTAAATGGTTTGGTGTGTGAATAGAAGTATACATTTCCTGCCTTTGTCCTCGCATCGAGGAGCATGTCCTATTTCCATGCAAGTCGATATGTAAACTGTGTAATATGGTTAGACGTTGTTGTTAGTTAGTTAGTATGTTAACGTGTAATGGTTTCGGTGCAAGTAGTTAGTTAGTTATTCTAATATGTGTGTAGGAACCAATTATGATGAATGAATGAATTGACTGAGTTGGCAGCAATTCTGCAACTCCCTTTCCTTTGGTTCTCCCAATTTCTTCTACAATGCTACATCTTAAGTAAAATGTTGAATCTTGATGAAGTGAATTTGACTAATGTTTGACATTCATATCAAGCAGAAGTTCTCTAATTTCTGTTAGTGATATGGCTGGAATTCATAATTGATAGTTGTTTTCAATCCTGATTCACAGAAAAGAAGGGAAAAATACCAAGAGATCGGGAGAAAGAATGATTGCCCACATAGGGCTTCTCGCGGCGGATTTGAAAAGGCCGAAAAAGATTTGATGGCAGCCAAGCGGAAGAGATTGGAAGATGAAGCTGAATCCAATCCTTCCGCGGTAGTTGACCAGCCGCCATCTCTAATACGCCGCGAGGAGTTGTGGTTGTATATTCGGCAAAAGCCAAGCGGCGCCTACACGAGTGAACAAACTCGTGTAGTTTCTTCGAACGAATTGTAAGTATCGATATTGTTATTTTTTACTTACTAAACATGTTTCATTACTAAGCTTCTCGTTATCTGTATCTTACAGGAAGATCTTAAAAATAAAGAGGCAGATGGATCTTTTGCGTCGGACGGGAGGAATGATGTTCTGACCGTTGCGACCGGAAAAGCAGATCACTCGGGGCGTGTAAGGGGGATTGGAGGACGGGTAGGCCTAAAGCAATACTTTGGTAAATCCAAACGCCACAGACAAAGTATGGTTACCCAGGAGGAGATGGATCAGACGCTTGCATCCAGAGAAGCTACATTGAGGGCAATGTTTCAAGCTGAGATGAGCAAGATGAAGGAGGAGATGGATCAGAAAATGAAGTGTCTCCCGAGCTCTGCCAGATACCAGTGTTCCTTGACACCTTGGTTGCACATATGCAACAGAGCACTAGAGGGAGCTGCATTGTTGGACAATGAGCAACCTTGTCATCTCGTATGTGGAGGATAGTGATAGTCATAGACAATTGGTTGCTAAAGGGACTGTCCACAACTTCAGATCAACTGTACACCACCAACAAATGGATGATGATGAAGTCAGAGTGTCAGTTGAAGAGGTGATCTTTGATGCACCTGTCCCTCTCCCAACTGATGAGCTGAAGATTGTGAGTGATGTCAAGGGAACCTTCATCTCTTGGCGCTGAAGCTTGTAGATGTCTCTACTCCTCGTCAAGCTCCATCCCCTCGTCAAGCTCCAGCCCCTCCTCAAGCTCCACCCCCTCCTCAAGCTCCACCCCCTCATCAAGCTCTACCCCTTCCTCAAGCTTCATCCCCTCATCAAGCTTCACCCGCTCATCAAGCTTCATCCCCTCGTCAAGATCCACCCCCTCATCAAGCTTCACCCCCTCCTCAATTTCCATCCCCTACTGCTAACTTGACGGCCAAGGAAAAAATATCCGATTTGGTAGCCAACAGATGGTTTAAAGATAAATCGTGGCATGTCAATGAAGTAGTAGGCCTCGATCATCCTCAACCGCTTTTAGTTGATAATGAAGATGTAGAGTCCATGCTGCTTCCTGGACAACAGGTTACTAGTGCATGTGTTCAAATATTTATGAAGTAAGTATCTTCTTCCTTGATTACATAATTTAAATGCACCGTTTAGACACACATACATATATACTAATTCCCTGATCGATGTCATTCTTGTAGGTGCATGCATGAGAAACTTGTTGAACAGGCGTAATCGAGGATTTTTTATTCTTGTGCCCAGAGTATGCAAGTACAACATCCAAGGAAATGAGACAGGAGTACATATCAAAGAGGGTGTGTGAAGTGCCAAGAAAGGTGTACTTGTTTCCACACTGGATCGGATATATATATATCACAATTCTTGTATGCAATTCACTTAATTCTGCTATATATATATATATATATTTATTTATTTATTTATTTATATATTTGAGTACTTTACTGCTATATTGAAATTTTAGCAACCACTATCAGTTGGTCGTCATGAACATGGAGTCTCATTTTGTTATCTTCTTATGCTCCACTCACAGCGATCCATCGCCTACGTTGAAGCAGATCATCAACAAGTAAGAATGTCATTTTGATTGTCTTGTCTGAATTGAACTTATGTGGCCCTTACGTCATGAAACACATATATGATATTGTGACAGAGGGAAAGACTAAATTCGGTGCAAAGGTAAAATGTTATGGCTGAATTCAATCACTGATGGCTTAATGTTACATATGAAATATGCACGTAATATGTTATTTCTGTTTCTGTCTTTGATGTTACAGAGGTTTTCCTCTGAAAAGCCATTTGATGATGATGAAGTGGAGCACATACGCCATGTGTTTTGTGAATATCTGTATAAACCGGTCTTAGAAAATCTAAGTCGACAATAATTAATGTCCTAAATTAATTCATTTGTAAATAATATATGTTGTAGCAACAATAGCCTTCGTACATACATTTGTTTATTTTTTCGACTAGCTAATTCATTCATTTGTAAATATAACGCAATGCAATTCAATAATAAATTTGTTTATTTTTTCGAACAATTTGTGTGTGTCCATTTTGGGTTTCGAATGAATGGGATGGTGGATAAAGCTATTTAATTAGTGCTTGAAATTTGAGATACAAAGCGGATGTTGTAAATGAGCCATAAGAGACTCGAAAAGTATTCGCGACTTTTAGGACCGTATATTTGTTAAAAGTCCGGTCCTAAAGGTCTTCGTCCATTTTAAGACCGTATATTTAACAAATATCCGGTCCTAAAAGTCTTCGTCTAATTCTAAAAAGTATGGGTAGACTTTTAGGACCGTATATACGTCAAATATCCGGTCCTAAAAGTCTTCGTCATCTAAAAATATGGGTAGACTTTAGGACCGTATATATGTCACAATCCGGTCCTAAATGTCTCTAAAATATACGGCTAGAATTTTAGGACCGTATATTTAATTAATATCAGTCCTAAAAGTCTTCGTAAAATTCCAAAGAATGTGGCTAGACATTTAGGACCGTGTATTTGTTAGAGCCAGTCTTAAAAGTCTTCGTTTATTTTAATATTGCCGAAACTTTTAGGACCGTATATTTATTAAGTTTCCGCTCCTAACTTCAAATTTTCATTTATTTTTAAAATATGGCTTAACTTTTAGGACCTCGGATTTGTTATATGTCCAGTCCTAATAGTGTTCCTTTCAATAGAGTTGGTGACTTGGTTTTCGGACAAATCATTAGGGTTCAAGACAATCGAAGTTTTCAGCGTTCTTCTCAAGCTTTGTGCTTCGTTGTCCTCGTTTTTACTTAACCTGGATGTGAAAATCATCATCGGTGTCCCTTTTCTTTTGTCGGAAAAGAAAGAAGATAACGAAAAGGACACTAAAAATGTTCACACCAAGGTAAGTAAAGAGGACGACAACGATGGTCCAAACTTGAGAAGAATCGTCACTCGTTTGTTTTTGTTCGAATAAGGTAAACAATGTTTTTTTTTGTTTTGTACGGTCGTAGAATCGTTAACTTTATTCTGCAAATTTTTAATGTTGATCACCACGAAGAGGACAATGTTTTGTTTGTTTCCTTTTTTTCGGAAAAAAGAAAAGAACATCATAAAGACAAGTACAAGGAAAGCGATTGGGATCTAAACATTTTATTTTATTTCTATTTTTTTCTGCCTTGAGAGGCAGCGTAGTACAAAAAAAAAATTATTTCTAATCCTCCCCATCGTTGTTGGAGGGGAGGGAAGGTTCAAAGACGTCGTCATCAGAGGTATGGTACTCAACGTCATTGGCGGCGAGTACCGCGTTCAGCTTGTTGTTGACGGTGTGATAGACCTGAAACAGTTGGCCCAAGCGTCGGTCTATATGATCGACACGGCTATCAGTGCTGCAAATGCCGCCAAGTTCGGGTTCGGAGGCAACGGAGGAGGATATGGAGGTGCCTCGTGATTTCGCCCGCACAGAGGACCTCGTCGTGGTGGAGGAGCCATTACAATGGAGGTTGTAGGAGGAGATGGAGATGAATGTGAAGAAAGAAAAGTAACAACGGGTTTAAATAGAGAACCCATACTGAACAATGTGATACGCCGGAAACATTAATGAGGAGACGCATAGTTCCTCAGAATACGAGGAGACGCCTAGTTGGGAAGTTTGTGTGGAAGCCAAAGAGACTCTCTGAATCAGTCATTAAAAAGAAATTGAATTAAAAAAGAAATGAGTTTTCGACCGGATAAAAGATAAAAACTCGGTATTAATTGTAATTGAATTGAAAGAAATGAGTTTTAGGACCGGATAAAATATAAAAACTCGGTCTTAAAAGTAATTGAATTGAAAAAAATGAGTTTTAGGACCGGATACAAGATAAAAGGTCGGTCTTAAAAGTAATTGAATTGAAAAAAATGAGTTTTAGGACCGGATACAGGATAAAAGGTCGATCTTAAAAGTAATTGAATTGAATTGAAAAAATAAATGACTTTTAGGACCGGATATTTATATAAATACGCTCTTAAAGTAGAAACACTAAATTCATTTGTACCAATTAACTTTATCATCACCGATGCGTATCTCTCCCGCTCTCTGTCCTTATTAACTCCTCACACGAACTCTCCGTCCTTATTAACTCCTCACTACCTCGTAACTCCTCACTACCTAGCTCCCGCCCCAACCGCTCAAAGCCTCAAACAATGGTTAGATACAAGCAAACCGCTCGTAGGGGTACTCTTACACCTCAAGCTCGTGACATGGTTAGATCGTTATACGGTGCGCCTCCTCCAGTGAGAGTGTGTCCTATTGTGGCCGAAGGGTCTCGGGTCGTTGAACCCATTGTTATTTTTGATGATGAAGAGATTTCCGCACCCCCCCTCGATCCTTCTGCCAACCCTGTCCTGAGATTGCGGCCCTCCAGCCCTCCAGCCTTCGCACCATGCAGAGGTTCGTGCTCCCCACTCCAACCTCCGTTGGCCCCAGCGCGCCTACCTCGACCCCTCTCCGCTTTCCTCTAATGAGAGATTCATATTGAGGTGGAGCAACTAAGACAGAAACTTGCTGATATCCAGCGGGAAATTAATGCTCTTATCGCCGATATCGCCAAGCATGTTCGGCCGATTCTTGTGGATGATAATTTTCAGCTTTTTTTCTTTTGTTTTTTTTTCTTGTGTACGTGCATTCTCCAAGAATGTAAGACCATATTAAGAACATAACCCTTTGATATTTTTTTTTGGCTGTTCTTCAGTATTTTCTTTTTTTGTATCTTGTGGATGATAATTTTCCTTTATTTTTTGTCCTAAAAAAATTCTTTATTTTATTCATTCACCAAGGCTATTAAGACCGGACATTTTATAAGTAACGGGTCTAAAAAGAATTTGAATTTTAGGACCGGATGTTTTATAAAACTCCGGTCTTAAACTTAAATGACTAATAAAACTTTAGGACCGGATACTCTTAGAACTCCGGTCTTAAAAAGTTAGTTATAACTTTAGGACCTGACATTTAATAATTAAGCGGTTTTAATAAAATCCAAAAAGCTAAATAAGGTGTCGATATCGTGCGAAAAATTAAATTTCTCACTCTGTGCAACATCAACGTTCGTGGCCGGAGAAGTAAGACTCATCAGCAAACGCATTTGAATTTATATGCTACTGGTGAGTCCACAAGACCTTCATCCCATGCATTTAATTTCCTCGTCTTGCATTTATTTGGGTTCTTGGATTCACTGTGATGCATTTATGACCAAAAGTGATTATTTGTTATGCATTTAATGGGCAAGTTCGTTCCTCCGTAAAAGTGATTCTTTGAGCGTATATTTGCATTTGGATGTTGGCTTATTTTTTATGCAAGTTTCAATTTTTTCGGATTATGTATGATCAATGATTTTTCGTCTATATATAGGAATTCTACTATGGACCACAGTTGGATAAATGCTTTACGAACGAGTGTTGAATATCAGAATGGGGTGAGGGAATTTATAGAATTTGCTAAACAAAATGCCCATGATGATGGGGGGAAGTTTTATTGCCCTTGTGTAAAATGTTTGAATGAGAGTCAACTAAGTCCTGAAGTTATACGCACACATTTAATTTGTCACGGATTTTGTAAGACTTATACAGTATGGGTATGGCATGGTAAAAAAGTGCCAAGTGGGAAAAATCATGGGGAAGTGGCATTTGATGATAATGACACGGATATGGATGATCGCATAGAGGACATTATCCGTGATGTAGGAGAAGAGGCTTTTGAGCGATCACATGCATATGGTAATATGTGTAGTGATGCAGAGACACCGCTATACCGTGGGTGTAAAAAATACCAATTGTTGAATTTGTATTGAAATTGGTAAGCTTGAAGGCACGTCATGGATGGAGCGACAAGAGTTTTTCGAATTGCTTGAGGCTTTGAAGGACATGCTTCTGGATGATAATGTGTTGCCGCATCGCTACTATGATGCTAAGAAAATACTTTGTCCATTGGGGATGGAGTACAAAAAGATCCATGCATGCCCGAATGATTGCGTATTGTATAGAAAAGAGTTTGAAGAGAAGCAGAGTTGTCCGATATGTGAAACCCCACGGTACAAGTCAGATAAGGGGCCTGCAAAAGTGTTGTGGTATCTTCCAATCATACCAAGGTTCAAGCGGTTGTTTGCGAATGAAAATGATGCAAAGAATCTGAGGTGGCATGCAGATGAGTGGATTTCGGATGGACAACTTCGACATCCGCCGATTCTTCTCAATGGAAGAAGATCGATCAATTATTTCCGAACTTTGGCGAAGAACCTAGGAACCTCGGAGCTTGCCCTTAGCACGGATGGCATGAATCCCTATGGAAGCCTTAGCGGCATACATAGTTCATGGCTTTGTACTCCGATTGTTTACAACTTATCTCCTATGTTATGCATGAAACGAAAGTACATCATGTTTGTCTATGTTGATTTCGGGACCAAAACAACCCGGAAATGACATAGATGTTTACCTTGAGCCCTTGATCGAAGACTTGAAGGAGTTGTGGGAAGAAGGTGTCGATGTTTTTGACTCTTTCAAGAAGGAGGTCTTTAAAATGAGAGCCATGATATTTTGTACTATAAACGACTTCCCAAAGATATGGGAACTTGTCGAGTATAGTGTAAAAGGCCATAAAGCATGTCCGGTTTGTGAAGAAGGCACACGCTACCATCAACTTCAACATGGAAGAAAGACGGTGTATCTTGGACATAGGAGATTTCTTAGACGGGGCCACCCATATCGTCGATTAAAGAAGGCATTTTTTGGTGGCCAAGAGTATGAAGAAGCTCCGGTGGCATTGACTGGGGAGCAAGTGTATGAAATGGTTAAAAATATCAGTGTCATCTTCGGTAAGATTGGAAAGAGCAGAAAAGAAACAAATATATGGAAGAAGAGATCTGTATTCTTCGATCTTCCATATTGGCGCAATCTTGATGTGAGACATTGTATTGATGTCATGCATGTGGAGAAGAACGTATGTGATAGTATTGTTGGCACGCTTCTCAACATACAAGGTAGTTCGAAGGATGGTGTGAAGGCAAGATTGGATTTGCAAGCAATGGGAATACGCGAAGACTTGCATCCAAGGCCATATGGGAAGAAAACTTATTGTCCCCCGGCTTCTCATACTTTGTCTAAGGATGAGAAACGAAGCTTTTGTGAGTGTTTAAATGGCACAAAAGTTCCCTCGGGGTATTCTTCAAATTTTAAGAGGCTTGTCTCGATGAAGGATTTGAAATTAGTAGGCCAAAAGTCTCATGATTGTCATGTCTTGATGCAACAGCTACTCCCAGTAGCTATTCGAGGCATCGCCGAATATGATCTCCGGGTCGTTTTGACTAGACTTTGTTTCTTCTTTAATGTGGTTTGTAGTAAAGTCATCGAGATTGAAAAGTTGGATGAATTGGAGAATGAAAAATATCTTATCTTGTGCCATCTTGAGAAGTTATTTGTTCCTACATTTTTTGACATCATGGTTCATCTGATTGTTCATCTAGTGAGGGAGATAAGGTTGTGCGGCCCTATCCATTTACGGTGGATGTACCCTATTGAAATATCTATGAAATTCCTAAAAGGGTACGTTAAGAACGCGTCACGGCTAGAAGCATCAATTGTTCGAAATATGTTTGAAGAGGCCATGGAATTTTGTCAAAATTATTTGGCCAAAGTAAGACATATTGGGCTTCCAAAACGTCAGCTGGCTGAAGAGGGTAGACGAGGGTCTTCGGTAAAGAGTGTGGATCCTGATGAATTATCACAAGTCCACTTATACATCTTGAATAATGTTGATGAAGTTCAAGCCATCATATCTGCACATAAAGAAGTTGTAAGGAAAGAGAACCATCGAATGACCGAACAAAGGTTGATTAGGGTACATAACAGAACTTTTGCAAACTGGTTCAAACAAAAGGTCGAGGATCGAATGTGTTTGATACAATGAAATGGTTAGCACGTGGTCCCGAGGTTGATGTCATAAGTTGGAATTCGTATGTGATCAATGGTTATACATTTTACACGAAGTCCCTAGATGATATGAGCGCGATCCGAAGCGGTGGTGTTATGTTAGAGGTGAATCTATGCACTTCTCTAGTTCGAAAGACAAGAGGCCTAAATTGGCGGTCATGCCATATTATGGGGTTATTGAAGAGATTTGGGAGGTGGACTATGTCAAAGTTAGATTTCCCATCTTCAAATGCAAGTGGGTTAATGTCAATAATGGTGTTCAGATCGATCGGCTAGGATTCACTTTAGTCGATGTCAATAGTAGAAGTTTTGGAGATGAACCTTTTATTATGGCAGAGCATGCAAAACAAGTGTTCTATATCACCGATCAAGAAAATAAAATGTGGTCTGTAGCTCTCCAAGGAAAGAGGGTCATCGATATTGATGAGGAAAGTCATTCAAATTATGGTCTTCCTGAGAGTACTCCTTTTTCAAGGGGTCTACCGGACATGAACGAAGAAGAAGAAGCAGATAATGAACCCGGCATAAGAAATGATCATCAAGAAGGGATATGGGAGGATATCACTTTATAAAAGAGTCAATTCATAAGGTAATATTCATATGCAGAATTATTAGAAAACTTTAAGGTTTTAACTATATTATATTCCTTCTATGTTCTTAATTAAACAATGTCATCATTGACTATTAATTTGTTCTTGTTTTGTTTTTGTATGTGATCCGATTCAAAGGGGCATGTTATAAAAGAGGATGGATGTTACGTTGTTGGGTGGGAATCAGATGAAGGCATGGTGAATAATATATTGGACTACATGTATGTTGATTTACGTGCTGCATGTATTGTAACTCATTGTGATTGTAATTAGTTAAATCTTAGCTTATTGTATAAATTACTTTAGTTGTTGTAGACTTAAGAGGCCACATAACTCATAGTGGATAATATTTGTATTCTTTTTCCCAATTCAATTTATTCATGTTCATAGCTTGTAGCTTAAAGTATATCGACTTTTATGTGCTGTTTTGGATGGTGGATTTGTGTATATATATGATCAGGAAGAACAGAACAGGGAAAAAATTCGGGAAAATTTAGACCGCAAAATAAAAAGGCGGTCTTAAATGTTCAAATGTTAAGACCGGATGTACTACTATGACCGCTCTTAAAGATATTAAGCCGGTCTTAAAAGTTGGTCTTTTAAGATCGGTCCATTTATAACATCCGGTCTTGAAAGTCAGTCTTTTAAGACCGGGTAATTAGTCCTCTGGTCTTAGAATCCGCTATCTTTTGGACCGGATTGATATTTGTCCGGTCTTAATATTTGGATCTTTTAAGAGCGGTCGTGTTTATGTCCGGTCTTAAAGTTTGAGTATTAGGACCGAACCAAAAATATTTTAGATTTATTTAGTACGACTTTTAAGACCGAAGGTTTAAAATGTCCGGTCTAAAAGAAACTCTTTAAGACCATTTACAAGTCCGGTCTTAAAGGGAGACTTTTAATACCGCCTGGAACAAGACTGGTCGCGGGTCCGGTCCTAATATACCTGTTTTGTCCGGTCTTAAAACAACTTGTAAGTATATATACACACACTAACTTGATGACAGCAACTTTATAAAATAGATAATCTATCTCAGGCTTCCTTTTGTCTTCTATGTCAGCAACTTAATTACATGCATATATATAAGGTAGCCACGTGAACAGCCCCTGTATCATTATGCTATTATTTCCTTTTATTTTCTCTTTTAATATATACAGAGCTATATGTATAGGTTATATACATATGTATCAATAAAGTTTTCCATTCCTTTCTCTTTCTTTTTCCCCAAGACACGGCATTATATATATATCTACACACTTAAATCTGACAACAAGGATTAGGTAGCAATATATATGTATATGTTATAACATAACACCAAGTTTTCCATTTTTTTTTCTCAACTTCGTGATGTATATATACAGTAGCAAGGTTTAGTTTTTTTTTTTTTTTTTTTCTTTTCTCTCTTTATTTCTTCCATGTGCATCGGCCTATAAATATATATAAATCATCAATGTTTCTATCCCTTTCTATCTGCAGCAACGTCTACCCACGTATTTATATATATACATTTACATACTACAAGCTTTGGGTTATTATATGAATCAGCAACCTATGACAGCAAGTTTACATTTATACAAGTGCAGCAACTTCCAGCGGCATATATATAAATTCACATGTATCAGCTTCTTCCCATTTTTTTTTTTTACATGCACTCATATATATATTTATATAATGACAATGCCCTGTTTTATCATCTAGTAAGTAGAGAACTCTCATGATGCATGACCACATTTCCAACGGTTGGTTTCATACTCAAAATTTACGTTGGAAGCCCACGGAACTAAGAGGAAGAAAAACTTGAAGACTCACCTCGGTTGCCGGCTTGAAACTAATCCTAGAAGATCTCAAATGCCTCTGTTTTTTTTTTTTTTTGGTTTACAAACAGAGCCACTCACCCAGCTTTCTCTCTATCACCTTCACATTCTCCCTCGGCTCAGACTCTCTCTTTCTCGGTCTCTCTCCGTCAGTTTCAGTTTGGACGTAGCAACGAGAATGAGTAAAGCATAGATTATATAAGAAACCAAGAGTGGTCCAGTCCGAAAAGAAACAGTGGTCTGAGAGACGAGAACCAGTGGGTAATCATCGCAGGGCTCGAGACGTATGGGTGTAGCTGTTCTTGCGTGTACTGTTGAAGCCGCAAGTGAGATTTGGAGGTAAGGCAAAATCTGATTTGCTGTCATCTTTTCCCTTGACAGCGCTGCCCAGACGTGATTCAGCTGATATGAGGTGGTTAATGAATAAATGGAGATAATGGTTGGTGTAAATCAAAAGTAATGGGCTGGTTTGGATAACGTGTGGCTTTATATCTGCTGATAGCATATGGGCCAAAGGGTTTAGGAATGATAAATGGATATGGAGTCTATGGTGCTACGTATATGGGCTTATTCACCGAAATCCTTTCTAAGCTTATTTGCACACCATGTGTGAAATAATAATGACTAAGTATAATGTTTATGGGCTATATGTATTTATCCCAATGAAAGTTAGATATTGAATAATTATTAAGATTAAATCCTTAATTTCATATAAGGATATTTTTCTTTCCCAATTAATTTTCTTTTGGCCTTAAAATATTATTTCTAAAATATTTAGGCAAAAAATTATTCCTTAATTATTTGTCCTTAATTTATGAGAAAAATGTCTTAAATTCCAATAATTACTTTTTAAAATAATTAAGGCTCAACTTCCCATAATCAATCTCATATCATATTTTAATTCCAAATTTCCAAATTTTGGGATGTTACAATTCTTCCCTCGTTAATTTAAATTTCGTCCTCGAAATTTGAACCTATAACTTCGGGGAATTATTTTAGACATCTATCTATTCCTTTCTTATGCATGTTTACCTAGCACGCACCCTAATATTAAGCCAACTGTCTCATTATGTTGTACCCAGGTATAGTATTAAAAAACATGATCTACTAATCCATTCTCACAGTGCTTAGTTATGCATGCCTCACTGCCTGACTCATTCTGCTTTTCGGCTTACCACGTATTGGCTTTCCGGCTCATTCCACTACCGCAGCACTGGATATCCTGGTTTTACTGCTCAGGAAATCACCTTTATGCCATAGGCGTCTCAATTACCACCTAGTACAGTTTAAACATTCTACCAGCCTCAAAACATTCTTAGGACATACCAGTCCCAAGGTCACCATTCCTGTGAGCATTCCACACAGTGCTAAACACACAGGTCTTACAGTCCAGGGACACCGCCCCATGCAACCTTTGCACACTGGGTCTTACGGCCTCGAGCCTCTGCTCGTCTATCCCGTGTCTGAGCTTTCTCAACTTAAGCTCTCAAACCACTTTTCTCTTATTTAGCACGTTGGCAATTCCTATCTAACCTACACGGTTCGGATCTCTAGGCCATTCTCATAGTTTCTGTTCCGGTATCAATACAATCACCAACTGCACCACATTTCATTTCAACTATGCTGTCTCATTTTCAAATTCTCACACATTGGAAATCTATGTGGTTGCAGTACGTTTCTCAACCTGCACTATACAAATAGTGTTATCACATTTTCAAACTTAATCGCTGCCAGCTCAAATTTTCGTGAAAACAATTCACTGCCGGACTATTTCAGAAAACATTTACTACCGGCACTCATTAATGAATGAGATTATTGATTTTCTAAATTTAAAAGCCCTCGCCACCACTTCAACCTTTCGATACAGCGGCATATCTCAATCCTTTCATACACAAACCATCGCAATGGCAACACACTTGTTGGCTAATGTGGGAGAGTTTCCATCCCTACTCAGGACCCAGTGTCTGCACTGGCACATTAATGGGCCACCCCACCAGAATCTCCACCTGGGAATAAGGACAATGTCCAGGAGCCCTGCTCCAAATGCCTGCGTGGTGTAATACCCTAAAATCTGAGCTATGATAAGCATCATAGTTTAGTAATTAATACCTATTGGGAATAGGTGAAAATATGTGTTGTCAAAACATGGTAAGATACTTACTATACTTTCTAGGGAAATTTCTAATGAATTTAGAGGGAAAAATAATAATGTGCCAAAAATTACCGAAGATGCCCTAGTGGGACATAAATAACTTAGGAAAATTGTGAAAAATCCTTATAGGCAGTAAAATAATTATTAAAATTGAGAGAGTATATTGCCTCTAATTTTAGTAATTTATTAAGTTATGAACTTAGGAAAAATTAGAAAGGGAAAATCAAAAAGTATTAAAATGACCAAAATACCCCCGTAAATTCTAAATATAATGCATGGGAGATAAAACACAAATGTTAGTGCAGAAGTTATGAGGTAATGAGTTGTTCTAATTAAGAAAATTATCAACTATTGGTAAGAAATTAATTAAGTAATTTTTGTCTAATTACTTAAGCATAAACAAAAGGAAATTCAAAGATAATTATGTAAAACCCTAAAATTAGTGGTAATGGCTAAAAATTAGCATAAATATATTTTCTAATTAATTGGAAAATATGAAGAAAAATTGGTAAGATTAAGTATTTTTAATCCTAAATACAAGAATGGACCAATAGGAAAAAGATGAAAAATTATGTAAAAATAATTAAAATAATAATTAAATAATTAATTGAAAAATAAATTTATATATATATATATATATATATATATATATATATATATATATATATATATATATATATATATATATATATATATATATATGGTGTGAGGGCCGACATCAATAAGGAAGAAAAGAAAAAAAAATGGAAAAAAGAAATAAGGAAGGATAAAAATAATAAACTCTAATTTAATAATAAATAGTAAAAAGTAAGTAAATACCTATAGGAATCGGATCCTATCTAGAGAACCAGGAACATGATTTCTAAAGTCAGGATATAATATTGATCAGTGGATTTTTATCTTGAAGTGGTCTTTTCCGGAAGTTAATTCCGAGATCGGTAGAAGATTTAGGTAATAAGACGAAATAGGGAAAATCTGATAAAAAGGCAGATAGTCATAAGATTAGAATTTGAATAACATAAATTCTAACTCAACATCTGGAGATGAGTTTATGATTATCTGGACATATTTGGAGTCAGTGAATTTTTGTCCAGAAAGTGACAATTCCAGAAGTGAATTCCGTAAACGGGCACGTTTTTCGAGAAACTTCCGCAGGACCGTTGGAACCCTGTATGGAATCAAAAATATGTTTAGACCAGAAATTTTTAGTGAGTGAGAAAGTGTCTTCAAAGTTGTAATTTCGAATTTTTGGGATTTTACGCGATTACGCGAATCGGACACCGATCGTGGAAATTCTGTCGGATCCAGGGCATAAAGCAACTTGTGACATCATCTTTGATGACATCACAAGCTGCCACCTAGGCTTGGTTATGTCGACCAAGAGCATCAATGGTCAAGATCAAGCCATTTTCTCCAAGTGCGATCCGACGGTCAGAATACGGTCTGGTAAAGCATGAATAGTAACTTCTAAAAACCTATAAATACCCCCCTCCATTCAACTCTTCACACCATTTTCTTGTGCCTTGGCCGAAATCTAGAGAGAAGTTTTAGAGAGAGAAGCTCTAGAAAATTCTGCAGCGAAGCTCTGAGTAAGTTTTTCGGTACCGAGCTTTAAGCTTTCGTAGTTCTTTCGATAGTTAGAGTAGTAATGTTAGATTAGTATTTAATCTTCTAGGTATGATTAGATATCATATGATAGGGGTATTTTACTCTAGAATTTCGAAAATCAAGATTGGGTCGAAGTTCTGGCTAAATTTTGGAAGAAATTAGTCAAAGTAACGAAGTGCTGGCGAAATTCCGCCGATTAGGGGAATAGGGGCAAAATGGTAATTTGTACCTAAAATGCCCGTTATAATGTCAAATATTGACAAATATGATGCTTATCCTTATAGGATATCTTTGATCATCGAACCGCTGTCAAACCATTTGTTTTTCACGCAGACGTACCGCCGTCGGGCATTGTCGAATTTCGAATTTCCGTCAAAAGTACCGAAGTACCGTCAAACGAAGGTACGTTCGCGCGCATCTTGTAATATCGACTCTGATGCTTATAGTATGCTTATATATGATATGGATAATTTCATAAGCCTTGAGCGGGACTCTGTTCCGGGTCATGCACAGTGACTAAGGTAATAAACTTAGATAATCACTATTACAGCTTTACAGGTTATAGTCATAGTAATACCGTTACGTTTTCCTAGCGCTGAGGACACGACCGTACATCGTGGCACTGGTGAATAGTGCAGACACAAAATAACTTTGCTTGTAGGGTAGTTGTTATTAAATGATTATACGATGAACTGTATGAATCATTGCTGTAATTCTAGAAATATCTGTTGAACATATATTGTTATATAAGCATGAGGTTAACCGTTACCTGAGATCCGATGGGTATTGGATCTCAGCTCTTACTATAGCATCAGTATACGAGATACCAAGGACGGAGGATAAGAGTAAGCCGAGCGGACAGCACACGTGAAGACAAAGTAATGATCGACCGAATAGATTAAAGTCCTGAACAGAAAATGTACTATTCTTTATGAACAGGCAGTTACGCCACAGTTAACGTTGTATCAGTTACTCAATGCTTTTTATTCCGATGCTCTACTCAGATGAAAAAAAAAAATTTTGCTCTGAAATTGGGATGTTACATTTTTGGTATCAGAGCAGCACTCCTGGCAAGAATTTAACTATGTTACCTCGAACGGTTTGGTGCCGAAGGTAAGGCTAGTCTACGTGGGTGTGCCAATTAGTCGCCATGAACTCGGTGAGGCCCCCATGGTAGACACTTACCTGGCCATTCTGTTCGGTTAACAGAGTTAGGTTCTCAAGCCTTCTAAACTTTGAGCATATCTTTGAAAATGAGTACTGATATAACTCTAGCGTTATGTTCTAGAGATGGACAGAAACAAAGTCCTCTGCATAAATTATTACGGTCGAAGAAAGCGTACCGCGCATATATCCGTAAGATAGGGTTAAGATTGGACCTAGAATCGGTGTATTCACCGCCTAGACTTATGCCGATATCAGATATCTCTGATACCACTGATACCACTAAAAACCCGGATATCTCTGATACCACTGATACCGCTAAAAACCCGGATATCTCTGATACCGCTGATAACCCAGATACCCTTGACACCACTAATAACCCAGACCCAGATAGCTCTAATAACCCTGATATCCGTATCTGATAACTCTGATAATCACCAGTTTGTACTGGATGATAATTCTATCCTAGCACA
Organism: Acacia pycnantha; assembly: GCA_025563575.1. Lineage (NCBI taxonomy): Eukaryota > Viridiplantae > Streptophyta > Magnoliopsida > Fabales > Fabaceae > Acacia > Acacia pycnantha. The sequence goes on from JAMWYP010000142.1 coordinate 962,736, forward strand.
GAGTCTCTGTATGAAGCTGGGTCACGCCAGACGAAACTCTAAAACCGACAAATAGAAATACATGCGGTATTTGACCCATGTTAAAGGCTTCTATCGGAGGAACCCTTACATATTTTCGTACCCTTCTGGAGAATGGACTAGATCCACTCCTCATCCATTTCCTCGAAACCGCTTTTGGATGGAAATCACAAACGAGTTCTTAGGAGAAGATCCGATCCAAAGTTTTATATACGTTTCTTTGTCATCTCAAATAAAGGGTAAGCCTCAATATCTGGAAAAAACAGAAACGATAATGACTTGATGAAGATAGATAAAGAATGGAGGAACTAGTGTGTAGTATTAGTGTATTGATATTTCTATAAAACCCTGAGAAGTTATAGCTGTTATAACCAAGAATGGTCTGTATAGACTAAATTGACAAGTAGGTTAGGAAGCGCAGATGACTATAACATCTTAATCATATTTTGAATCTATATTTCGCTTTCGATACTTTTGATAAACTCCAATTTGACCTGGACTATAGAACTTCGAACACATACCCACCTAAGTTAGTATACAACTCTGAATCCATACACAACTCTGCTGGAATCAGTGCTCGCCCAAGATCGTTAACGAGTCTTCGCACGAGAAATGATAGGGAATGTTCATAATCATAACAGTAATGGTTGCAGAGCGGCTTCATTTTTCCATGACTGAGATGAATGGAATAACAAAGTAACCATTCCTGAACACCTTGATCCCTACCTTCCTTTTGTTTCCATATTCTTTCCTCACAATTATAGCAGGTCGTCTCGTTTTTCTAAGACATGTACCTGTCAGCACGATAAAGCATTGCGGGCAACGATGGGAATTGGTAAAGAGCAGAACTCCATAGAATCCTCAGTTGAGCAAGCCATGTCTTAAGCCTTGAGTAAACGAATTCCTTTGCTTTAGGGTTTAACGGTTTGGAAGTGGAATTTCTTTGTCCCCGAGACCGATTCTGGATAGAACAGATGAATAAATTCCTATAATCAATGTTAACTTCTTTCTAAATCTTCTTCAAAGACTAGTCCTAGACAACCAGCTAAATAACATGACATATGACATATAAGATTAAATTATTCCCTAAAAATTTTCATTTCTTAAAAGAAATATAGGATGGAAGACTGGCAAGGAATCGAAGTCCTTAGAAGCCGAGATCAAAATGGAGATGAGGGTAGACAACCACGAGTCATACCAGTCCCAGTGCAAAGGGAGTTGCAGGAGATGGCTGAAAAGCTGAAGGAGCAGAAGATTCTTATTGATACCCTCCTGGCTGAAAGACAAGAAAGGCAGATTGAAAGACAACTGGAATCCTGCCGTCTGATGGAGTGTAACTTGGAAGAGCTGCGTAGATCAAAGGATGTCAACAATAGCAAAGCAAGTCATGACGAACTTAACCACAAAAACCCCACACTAAAAAGGAAGTTGCCTTGGCCCAACTACCAAGGAAAAGGCAAGAAGATAGTTCGAACTGAACAACAGAACTATCCGAGAGTATCAAAACTTCTACCATGTTCAATTTGCGGGAACCACCATCCCAATGTTCGATGTAACAGGAAACGGGTTTGCTACAAATTCCGAAAGCCAGGACACATTATAGCCAACTGTCCTGAGGAAGCCACAGAGAAACGAATTTGCTACAAATGTCTGGAGTCGGGGTACATTATCAAGGACTGTTTAGAGCATGGAAGTCACCACCAAGGTACTAGTAACAATGGGCAGCAGTACAACCCTGGAGTAACGGGACCCCAATCATGTCCCAGATGCGAAAGGTACCATCACGATACAGACTGCAATGGGAAGAAGATATGCTACAGGTGCCAGAAGCCTGGACACATCAACTGGAATTGTCCTCTGAAAGCTGCAAAGAAAGGGTCACAAAACCTAGGCCAGAAGTCAGTCCAGACTGGACAGCAGAAGCAGAAACTTCATCCATGCTGGAAATGCGGGAACTACCATCCCGGTGTTGCCTGTAATCTGAGACCGATTTGCTCTAAATGTCGGGAACCAGGGCACAATAGCAAGGACTGTCCCCGAAAAGCTGCGGAAACAGAACCACAGAACTTAGATCAGATGTTGGCATTGCTCGCAGTAGAAGCCGGAGAACCCTCAGAGATGGTCCCGGATACTATCGCCTAGTAGAATCTATGTTAGAGATAAACCGATCCAAGTGCTAAACCGATAGATTACTTTTTGATACATATACGGATCCTTTTGGGATGCATACGTATATACTTCCTTTCGATGTAATAGTAGCTGCACCATTAGGTGTGAGCTCTTAGTTTGTAAAGCGTGTTTTGAACCAAGTTGCGGGTATAATATAAATCTTACTACTACTTCATAGCGTCGACGACATTCTCAATAGTGTTAAACGAACGGTGAAGAAGAACGAGAACAAAGAGAATATATTATTCCCACAAGCGGAGATAGAACCGATACAGAAGTTGGATTTGTATTCAAAAACAACTCGGATACAAATAAAAAACTCTCTGATAAACCTTACCAAAATATTCCCGGAAGGAGAAGTTCAGAAATTTACTATTGACTGATGCCTAGCATAGGGTCAATATCAAAATAGCCGTACCAAATGTCGTTGAACGGAATATAAAAGCTGAGAGAGCAACTTGACGAACTACCAGCAAAGGAAGGCTTATCGAAATCCAACGTACCACCATAGAAACTCCTGGTAATATTCTTAAAAGGAAACAAGAGTTTATGACCTTGAATCCACTACCGTCAGTAGGACGAAGCAATTGTCAGGAATAAATATCACCTTCTTTTGACAATCCACCCAAATATCTAATTCCAATGTTTAAGATCAATTGATGATCAGAACATCCCCAGCTGCAAATCAAAACTACCATTGTTCTGAGAATAGTTCTCAGGACTAAGTATGAACATTTGGAGATCTCTTGTGATGTTTCCAAAACAAATTGCACCTACCTTGTTCATAGGGTACTTAAACCAAAATTTCTCTCAGACGCATAGTTACAGTAATAGAGGTGTGTTTTGATAAACGTCTATTCAAAAATAAGAATGGAAACGCCAAGAATAACGACTATCAGTAGTGAGAGAAAGATGTAACTCGTTACTAGATATGAGTATTGGCTGTCAGAAACAAACTTTCTGGGCCATGTTACATAACGCAACGATGTTGTTAACTATTTTTAGGAGCATTTCTGGAATAAGAATAACCAGAAAATGGTAAACGTAAATGTGTAGCATTGGGTCTAGCGGGATAGTACCGCAGATTCAAGAGAACTTTCGCTAGATACAGTTACTATAAGGCTACGATGTAGAAAATAAGTAGCAACCGGATAGAGAAAATATCAGGTAGGTAGTCTCTATAGAAAATTTGTACCGGTATCTCACATGACGATTCGAGGAAACGAAAGCTGCATGGGTATGAAAGCTTAATCTTGACAAAGGAAATTCTCCGCGAAACTATAAATACGCCTGATGAAGCCGAACTTTCAAATTTTCTTACAATCGAAATGGCACAAATTGACGCCTTGTACGGGCAGAAGTGAAAATCACTTATATTGCTCAATGAAATTGTCGGAGCAGAAATTTTCTTAGACGGGGTATAATTGATCACGTTTCGAATAGTTTGTACAAGTCACAAAAGATCGGGAGAATCTTTTTGTGGTTGTGATGATCGTATATCCCTAGAAGCCGGTGTCAAAAGAACACCTCAAAGGCGAACACGTAGTTCACATTTCGTGAAATCATTCGAAGTATTTGTTGAAAACGAACCAGTCGCTATTAGATAGCCTTATTCTCGAACATGGTTAGACTTCCATAACGTTTTCCATATTTCTTAGATATATTTGACCATGATCATGTCATTGAGTAGGAGGTATCTTATGTTGCCATGGTGTATGGGAACTACGGAGACATTTTTGGTATCCATTTTGGTATCTGTGGTGTTAACCGCGGTGTATGGGAACCACGGGGAAACATCATATATCAAAGTACGCAATAACAAGATCCTTGCGATCAAACCAAAGCAAATTCTCGATCATCAAGAGGAGCTAATGGCAGACAAAGTAAAGATCCAACCTGTATAGTCTGAAGTTTAGATAGTACGAAATTAAGATGTTAGAGTGCAAATTTCGAGGGCGAAATTTTGTTTAAGGGGGGGAGAAATGTAATACCCTAAAATCTGAGCTATGATAAGCATCATAGTTTAGTAATTAATACCATTGGGAATAGGTGAAAATATGTGTTGTCAAAACATGGTAAGATACTTACTATACTTTCTAGGGAAATTTCTAATGAATTTAGAGGGAAAAATAATAATGTGCCAAAAATTACCGAAGATGCCCTAGTGGGACATAAATAATTTAGGAAAATTGTGAAAAATCCTAAAAGGTAGTAAAATAAATATTAAAATTGAGAGAGTATATTGCCTCTAATTTTAGTAATTTATTAAGTTATGAACTTAGGAAAAATTAGAAAGGGAAAATCAAAAAGTATTAAAATGACCAAAATACCCCCGTAAATTCTAAATATAATGCATGGGAGATAAAACACAAATGTTAGTGCAGAAGTTATGAGGTAATGAGTTGTTCTAATTAAGAAAATTATCAACTATTGGTAAGAAATTAATTAAGTAATTTTTGTCTAATTACTTAAGCATAAACAAAAGGAAATTCAAAGATAATTATGTAAAACCCTAAAATTAGTGGTAATGGCTAAAAAATTAGCATAAATATATTTTCTAATTAATTGGAAAATATGAAGAAAAATTGGTAAGATTAAGTAATTTTAATCCTAAATACAAGAATGAACCAATAGGAAAAAGATGAAAAATTATGTAAAAATAATTAAAATAATAATTAAATAATTAATTGAAAAATAAATTTTATATATATATACACACACACACATATATATATATGGTGTGAGGGCCGACATCAATAAGGAAGAAAAGAAAAAAAATGGAAAAAAGAAATAAGGAAGGATAAAAATAATAAACTCTAATTTAATAATAAATAGTAAAAAGTAAATAAATACCTATAGGAATCGGATCCTATCTAGAGAACTAGAAACAGGATTTCTAAAGTCAGGATATAATATTGATCAGTGGATTTTTATCTTGAAGTGGTCTTTTCCGGAAGTTAATTCCGAGATCGGTAGAAGATTTAGGTAATAAGACGAAATAGGGAAAATCTGATAAAAAGGCAGATAGTCATAAAATTAGAATTTGAATAAAATAAATTCTAACTCAACATCTGGAGATGAGTTTATGATTATCTGGACATATTTGGAGTCAGTGAATTTTTGTTCAGATAGTGACAATTCCAGAAGTGAATTCCGTAAACGGGTTTTTCGAGAAACTTCCGCAGGACCGTTGGAACCCTGTATGGAATCAAAAATATGTTTAGACCAGACATTTTTAGTGAGTGAGAAAGTGTCTTCAAAGTTGTAATTCCGAATTTTTGGGATTTTACGCGATTACGCGAATCGGACACCGATCGGGGAAATTCTGTCGGATCCAGGGCATAAAGCAACTTGTGACATCATCTTTGATGACATCACAAGCTGCCACCTAGGCTTGGTTATGTCGACCAAGAGCATCAATGGCCAAGATCAAGCCATTTTCTCCAAGTGCGATCCGACGGTCAGAATCCGGTCTGGTAAAGCATGAATAGTAACTTCTAAAAACCTATAAATACCCCCCTCCATTCAACTCTTCACACCATTTTCTTGTGCCTTGGCCGAAATCTAGAGAGAAGTTTTAGAGAGAGAAGCTCTGGAAAATTCTGCAGCGAAGCTTTGAGTAAGTTTTTCGGTACCGAGCTTTAAGCTTTTGTAGTTCTTTCGATAGTTACAGTAGTAATGTTAGATTAGTATTTAATCTTCCAGGTATGATTAGATATCATATGATAGGGGTATTTTAGTCTAGAATTTAGAAAATCATGATTGGATCGAAGTTTTGGCTAAATTTTGGAAGAAATTAGTCAAAGTAACGAAGTGCTGGCGAAATTCCGCCGATTAGGGGAATAGGGGAAAAATGGTAATTTGTACCTAAAATGCTTGTTATAATGTCAAATATTGACAAATATGATGCTTATCCTTATAGGATATCTTTGATCATCGAACCGCTGTCAAACCGCTGTTTTTCCATTGTCGGACGTCGCCGTCGGGCATTTGTCGAATTTCAATTTCCGTCAAAAGTACCGAAGTACCGTCAAACGAAGGTACGTTCGCGGCGTACTGTAATACTGACTCTGATGCTTATAGTATGCTTATATATGATATGGATAATTTCATAAGCCATAAGCGGGACTCTGTTCCGGGTCATGCACAGTGACTAAGGTAATAAACTTAGATAATCACTATTACAGCTTTACGGGTTATAGTCATAGTAATACCGTTACATTTTCCTAGCGCTGAGGACATGACCGTACATCGTGGCACTGGTGAATAGTGCAGACACAAAATAACTTTGCTTGTAGGTAGTTGTTATTAAATGATTATACGATGAACTGTATGAAGCATTGCTGTAATTCTAGAAATATCTGTTGAACATATATTGTTATATAAGCATGAGGTTAACCGTTACCTGAGATCCGATGGTATTGGATCTCAGCTCTTACTATAGCATCAGTATATGAAATACCAAGGACGGAGGATAGGAGTAAGCCGAGCGGACAGCACACGTGAAGACAAAGTAATGATCGACCGAATAGATTAAAGTCCTGAACAGAAAATGTACTATTCTTTATGAACAGGCAGTTACGCCACAGTTAACGTTGTATCAGTTACTCAATGCTTTTTATTCCAATGCTCTACTCAGATGAAAAAAAAAATTGGCTCTGAAATTGGGATGTTACATTTTTGGTATCAGAGCAGCACTCCTGGCAAGGTAAGTACATTGTAGCAAATCCCATATTTAATGGGTTCCCTAGAGAAAAGGTTGACGTGATCCGTTATATCGCTATAGGGTGCTCTAGTGTTGTATGACATATCTGTGTTACAATATGACTATATAATGGGTAGTAGAACCTTTGGGACCAGTGTGTCCATAGGTCATTGGACATGTATACGTTTGATGAGAAGCCCTAAGTCCTTTGAGAATATTGTGTCTATAGGTTGGCAGAAGCTCACAATTGTTAGACAACAAATACCGTGAAGTGTCCCGAAAAGTTTGTGAAACTCGAGGATAGCAGGCAATGTCTGGAATAGTTAGTAGAATGGACTAAGCGTTCTACTAATGGCTTGAGTAGCCAAGGACAAAGGACACAATGTGATAGGTAGTAATGACCTTCCAGGAATTGTTGTCTAGTTCCTGGTTATGTTTGAACACTGAAAAGTTGAATTTGCCAATGCACCTACTGAGTTTGTGAAATTTTTTGAAATAGAGTTTTTGAAAGAAATGTTTTCAATTGAATTTGAGACCAGGGTAGTAGTCGCTTTTGAAATGATGTGGTCTCATTGAAGGGTTTGGTAGAATCCAGGTTTGAAATTAGGTTTTGAACTATGTGGTGTAAGGCAGTACAGAACTGGAAGAGGTCAGAAGCTGTAGTATATATACTTAGTTTGCTGAATCTTGAAAGATCTTTTAGAATGTTTTGAATCGCTAGCCATTGTGGAAAGCTCTTTTGAGAGGATTAGTTTTTGGGAAGCTGATACTCGCACCAGTAGTGTATGCATCCAATCTGAGTAGTTTCTCCTTTTAGGGGCACATGTTTTGCCTTGGTTGGTCAGGACCCACACAGGCATTTGGAGCAGGGCTCCTGGACATTGTCCTTATTCCTATGTGGGGATTCTGGTAGGGTGGCTCGTTAATGTGCCAGTACGGACACTGGTTCTTGAGTAGGGAAAAAAAACTCTCCGACATTGGCCAACAAGTGTGTTGCTACTGAGGTGGTTTGTGTATGAAAGGATTGAGATATGCCGTTGTACCGAAAGGTTGAAGTAGTAGCGAGAGCTTTTAAATTTGGAAAATGAATGATCCTGCTCATTAATGTGTGCTGGTGATAAATGTTTTTGAAAATAGTTCTGCATTGAATTGTTTTCACGAAAATTTGAGTTGGAAGCGATTAATTTTAAAAAGGTGATAGCACTATTACTGTTTGTATAGTACGGATTGTGAAATGTATTGCAACCACAAGAATTTTCAGTGTGACAATTTGAAAATGAGACAACATAGTTGAAATGAAAAGCGATGCAGTTGGTGATTGTATTGATACCGGAACAGAAACTGTTAGGATGGTCTAGAGATCTGAACTAGGTAGGTCAGATAGGACTTGCCAACGTGCTAAGCAAGAGAAAGGTGGTCTGAGAGCTTAAGTTAAGAAAGCTCAAACACAGGATAAATTAGCAGAGGCTCAAGGCTGTAAGACCCGGTGTGCAAAGGTTGCACGGGACGGTGTGCCTGGGCTATAAGATCTGTGTGTTTGGTACTGTGTGGGATACTCACAAATATGGTGACTTTGGGATCAGTATGTCCCAAGAATTCTGTAAGACTAGCAGAATGTTTAAACTGTACGAGGTGGTAGTTGAGACGCCTATGGCATAAAGGTGATTTCCTGAGCAGTAAGGCCAAAATATCCAGTGCTGCAGTAGTGGAATGAGCGAGAAGGTGGATTGTAACGGGTAGAGAAGCTGAGTAATCAAGTGCTCGGAGAATGGATTAGTGGGTCCTGTATAGTTGAGAACTACACCTTGGTACAGAATGGATAAGAATGTGGCATGATGAGTTGTGTGCTTAGTAAGCATGCATAGGATAGTGATATGCGGAGTGCCTAGAACAATTCCCCAAGGTATGGATGTTCGAATTTCAAAGATGAAATTTATTGAACGGGGAGAGAAATGTAACATCCTGAATTTTGGGCATTGAAACTTGAGAATAAGACTAAATTAGGCGAACGTCTAAGCCCGGTTCAGGAGGTGTGACATACCTGAATAGGGCCATAACTTTGGTCGAGGGACAAAAATGAGAAAATTATGAAATAATATTTCAAGGATATAGAATTATTATGATGGCATTATTTATGGAAAATTTGGCCTAGAATAAATGTAGCGTTATTTATTGGAAATTAAGGCATATGTTTCCGTTAATTAAGTTATTTTGGGGAAAAAGAGTAAGCTCAAGTAAGAAATAATTTAGGCCTAAAAATTATGGAATTAATATTTTATGGCCTAGAGGAATTAATTACAAAAGGAAAATCCTTATATGGAATTAAGGATTAATTTATTTTTCATAATTACAATTAAATGAGTAATGGCCCATATAAACCATTTAAACCTTCAGCGTGTTCCCTCTCATACAAGTCCCAACACCAACCCACAAAAATCAATTAAGGGTACCATAATTACCAATCAACAATTAAAAAGTGAAAAAAAATATCAAATAACTATTAAAAAAAATTATCACAATTATGTTAAAATATGAAGCACTGACATAGAACAGTGGTGGAGACGCTGGAGAAAAGAGCGGTTAAGCCTTCTTGTTGGATAAGGCAAATGTTTGAAATTATGCCCTAGGGGCAAGTCATTGTACTTTAAACGTGAATGTCATTTAAAGTATTCTTTATTTAGTTATCATTTTAATTTGCATGTTTATAGTGATAACTGTATCCTTAGATATATCTTATTGATTATCCTAAATGTCCCTGGTCGGTCATCTACGTGGGAGCAAAGATGAAATAAGACCAGTATGACTTTGATGAGTTATGGAGATACGAATCAAAGTTATAGGCACTTATAAGAGTATAAGGTGCTGGACCAACTCACTATGAGAAAGCTGCATGGATTAAGTCATAAGCTTTTCTCATGTATAACCATGTCACAATGCCCTTTGACCTGAGATCATCATGGATTCCTACATGATGAGTCGCTAATCTTTGACCTAGTCAAAAGTCACCTTTGACCGGGTGATGATAAAGGCTTGGATTGGGATCAGTGGTTTTCATGCAGAGGAATGTGAATGGTCAAGATGAAATTTATCCCTCACATTTGTAGAGAGATAATACTGGGCCCCTCGATGAGTGATTCTGAGAAATGTATGGCCATACTACGATGGAAAGGAGTTTCCATTTCAATTATTAGACTACTCAAGAATCGAGAAAGTAATGGTCAAGAACAGGAAGTTGACATTATCCATGCCTCATCCTTGACCAAGTGATCGCGTGACAAAAGGGACGTGACATGGTTGTATGATAGGTTGTATCGTATCATCGATCCCCATATGAGTTGGATAATCACAATGTCTTGCTAGAGGCCGCTTGCGACTTATGGGCTGATACAGTATTGGCCCGCTGCTAATCTCATGTGGGCCTGCAGGGTCGCACACAAGAATAACCAACACGAGTAAAAGTGTCCAGATTCATTGAATCTTATATATGTCTAAGATTTAATGAATACTGTATTTAATCTAGTATGTATGTATGTGTGTGTGTGTGTGTGTATATTATTAAAATTTGAAAATAATAATGATATTATTTATAGATAATAATATTATTATATGGTATTTAATTTATTTGATAAATTAAATAACTATAATAAATTGAGATATTGTATCTCAGATTTAATTTTCGAATAAAGATATAGTATCTTAGATTTAATTTATAAAAATAAATTAAATCAGCAGGCTCTTAATTCGGATTATATAAATAGATTAGATTAGATATGTTAGACATATTTAATTAATGCTATTTATATCTAAAATTCGAAACTCTATAAAAGATAATGATCTAGTTGTATTAAAATAAGGAACTACCGCGAAAACCCCTACAGAGAAAAGAAGCGAGATGCTGTTACACTCCTACCGGCCTCGCCCTTTCGGGTGGCGGGTTAGAGGGATTCCTTTACTTAGTTACATTTCCTTCATTATTAGGTCCATTTCACTTGTATCAAAGTGAGCGCAACAGAGCATTTAACTGGTTTGGACAAACTACTGTACTGGTAAAAGTAAAATAAACAGAAAATAAAAGTCCCCGAAGGGTTAAGGGTACAGTCATCCAAGAATAAATACCAAAATAATAATACAGTCATCCAAAAATATCAGTACAAAATATAATAGGGCATTCCCTACCTTTCCAAAAAGGTCTTTGTCTACTCAGGCTCGGACCCCTGTAACTACACACCGGTCTAGAGTTCAAAAATGAACCCCAGAGTAACTGTCAATATTCATGTACTAAATGTGTATAGTGTATGCATGCATCCATGCCATATAAAATCACAGGTAAAATGCCAAACATACCATATATGCATTCAGAAACATATCACAATAACCGACTACCACGTGCCGTTAGGCTGCCTTACCAAGACAAGCCCCAGACTTACCGGAGTCACGACCCGTAGAGCCGCCCATACCAGGCCATCCCCGGACCTATCAACCCGTACAGCCGCCAATCAAGGCCGACCTCGGACTGATCGTCCTCAGCGCTAGGAACACAGTAGTTAGGGACTCGAACCCCAACATGCTCTATATGCATATTTGGGAACAATACACACAAGCACACATGGCAACCACAAACATACAACAGCACACATAAAGATATCTGAGTAAAGCGGTTACTACCTGGTGGGGGTATGTACCGCCTTATTATTTATTGTGCCTGATCACTTTTCCAATTATGACCTTGCCCTAAATAACACCAAAATACCTTATTTTAGTATTTCCAAAAATACCCTTACAAATTTCGTAAAAATCTGAGCCCCTCTTGAACTTCCAGAAAATCCAGGATTTCTGGTCCGACTTGTAACATTTTTAATAAATTCCAAAAAAAAAACATTTTAACATGAAACCAACGCCAATTGAACCGGTAAGATGTATAGTTTCCAATAAAAAATAATTTCTGAAATCATGAGTTCACTTAGTTCGGAAACTTAAACCGTAGCTTAACCCCACAAAAAATCACGTTTTAAAAACTGAGACCATAAAAAACAAAAATAATATTTCAACACCATTCCCTAACCCCTTGCACGAAAATCACAAGTTTAAGTTACAAAGGTTCGGGTTTTCGGTGTTTACCTGAATCGGAAGTTTGGTTGATGATCCTTGGAGCTTGGGACTTGAGCTTGGATATGGAAATTTTTCAGATCTCTCTCTCCCTCTCCTCTAGAAATTTCGTGCTCCCATGGCTAAGAGAGAGAGTGTTTTGGGTTTTTAATAATTATAAAAGAATCTGAACAGTCCAGAATAACTGTGATTAATTCCTGTCCAAAAATTCATTTGGCTTCTTGGATTTTTCCCCAAGTAAATCTATATAATTTCAGGGGTCTCTAGGGTGCTTCCATGTGGCGCATCCCCTTAAAAGAGAGAATATTTTTATCTGCTTTTGGGGCAAATTACATGTTTTGGCTCAAAACTTTCATAAATTACAATTGTGGCCCGAAACTTACTAATTATTCCTGAATTTTCCCATGTACTTTGACCTACCCAAAAGGACATATGTGGCACCATTTAGGGCCCACACACATGCTCCAATTATTTTATGTACAATTATTCTCATTTTTCCCTTTTGTCTGAAAAGTGGGATCCGCAGCTTGACTTTTTGACTGATTCTTCTTTTCTCTCTCTTCTAGCACATTTTTAATCATTATGGGGGCTAGGTGGCATCACTTTCGGCCCACCAAATATGTTCCCTTACTTTTCCCCTGTCTTTTACACTTTATCCCTTTGCACTTTTCTTCAACATTTCAGATATTTTTCTTCTAAGTGGACATGCTTAGGTGGCGCCTGCTTGACTTCTCAAAGTGGCCTCACACATATCCCATTCAGTCCAAAGGAAACCTCTAATTGATCCTTGTCGGTCCCTTTTCTACTGGTGAACAACCCGTGGGACTTGTACTTTGTGTTTGGGCCTGAGTATAGATAAAATCATCTGATTTTCTATCTCCTCCTTCATATGGACGAAATTGAATAATTAAGGGGTAAGGATTTGAATTTTCTACCCCTGCAATCATTACTTACTTTTTGCTTTCCAATCTTACAATGACACGTGTCCCAATGTAATCATTACACTAACTTTTTCTTCTTCAAAAACGCAGGGGATCTTCATCTGTCCAGGAAATGTCATGTGTATACCTATATTAGCACATTTCTGCTTAGCTAACTGTCTCATACCTTAGGACATAGCTACATGACATTTTACCAACCGTTTAACACCATATAAGTGTTTTTGTGCCTTTCTGCACTGTCATTTTAACTTCTACAGCCTTGAGTTCTTGATCAAAATACCCATAGGATATCAATGTTTTATTTCCAAATTTAAATATCACACTTCCTGAACAGGGTCTAGTCGTATGCCTGATACAGGCTTATTCTCAAGTCTCTAGGCCCAAAATTCAGGATATTACAGATGCAAAGTAAGAAGGCGCTAGCACGCTGCCTACGTGTTGGAGAGCTGTTCGGTGTGGATACCGGTAGAGGGAGTGGATTCGTAGAGTTGGCTCCTAGAGATTGATCGAGAAATAAGGTGTTAGCCCACGAGTTCTCAAGGCACGCACACCAATTCGAATAGGTACAGTTTTTTATTATGAACTCGATTTAAACGTCGTTGATAGATCCTCTTTGGGATTCGTAAAAATTTTAATGGATAGAATCCTTCCGCTGTGTGTACGGATCCTAACATAAGTGACCCATCAGAGTTAGCCATATTCCTGTTAAGACAAATCAATGTTAGATAGGTTATTAAATTGTAAACAAATTAATAAAATGAACGTATTAAATCAAAACAAAAATCACACAGTAATAGTTCATAACTTAAGGTCTTACTTTATATGGTTTCTCATATTCCTTCACAATGATCATTTCTTGTAGCATATTCTTCATCATTTACCAATTCTACTTCACTTGTTGTTAGTGGATTTGTTGTGAAAGGTGGTGCATCGTCAAGGTTGAGGGATTCTTCCCCATACCTCTGTTTGTTACTGTGGAGTACAATTGACATTTTCTTATTTGTAGGGTTTGTGACATAAATCACTTGTTTTTCCTAGCTTGCTAGAATGAATGACTCATCTCTATGACCAACTCTTTGAAGATCAATTGAGACAAATCCAAATTGTGCATCTATGACAACAACATTGTTTCTAACCCACTTATATTTCAATAAAGCAACTTTGAATTTGTTGTAGGTCATCTCCCATATTTGTTCAATAACTCCATAATAGGTCGTAGATGCTAATATGGAGTTTTTGTCTTTCGAATTCGAAAAGTATATGGATTCAACTTCAACCATCACCCCACTATTTTGCATAGAACTTCGGTCATCTTGGTCTTTTGTGTAGAAAGAATACTCGTTTATATCATCACCGCTCCAAGTGATGACCTGAAAAGAAGGCCCCAGGCGAACCACTCAATTGTATCAAACACACCAGTCTCATGTGACACTTTCTCCTTGAACCACTTTATGAATGTCTTGTTTTGCTCACTAACTATCTGCATGTCATTCTTCCTCGGATTCATATTCTTCAAACTCTTTTTGTGTTCATCTATGTATGGTTGAACTTCTTCCATATTATTCAAGATATACAAGTGTGCTTGCAATAACTATTCTTGAGGCATATTCTTCACTTTGAGTCCTCATGTTCCCTTGGTTATCGGCTCCTCATGCTGAGATTGTACCATTACCCCTTATAGATAATCTTTGCAAAAGTTCATAGCCTCTTCAACTACATATCTTTCAACTATTGAGGCTTCAGGTTGACAAGGATTTTTAGAATAGCCTTTTAAGATCGTCATCTATCGCTCAAAAGGATACATCCACATTAGGTAAACTGGACTGCAAAGCCTTACCTCCCTTACCAAATGAACTATCAAATGCACCATTATATCAAAAAATGAGGGAGGAAAATGCATATCTAGTTGGGACAAAATAATATAAACCTCATTTTCCAATTCATCTAACTTTGCAATGTCAATGACTTTGCTATATATAGTATTAAAGAAAATACACAATTTTGTTATAGTGGTTCGCACTTCTTCTTTCATAATGCCTCTAATAGCGACTAGTAATAAATGTTCTATCAACACATGATAATCATGGGACTTCATTCCCACTAACTTCAAATCGTCCATTGACACACACCTTCTCACATTAGAAGAATACTCTTATGGAACCTTGATGTCATATAAACACCCACACAAACTTTATTTCTCTGCTTTTGATAGTGTATGCGCTGCTAGCCCCATGTATGCCCTCTTAACATCATCTCTTAGTTGTGGATGTAACCATTCTCTTTTCCCCATATCAACCAGGTCTAGTCTTGCATTAATTTCATCCTTAGTCTTCCCTGGTATGTGCAGCCTCATATCTCAACTCAAATTTTCTTATACTCTACTATGAAGCTTCCCTTTCTTTTCCCATTTGATTATAAAAGTCCAATGACACTCTTATTGCAATATCCCAAAAATTTTCTTTGATACCATAAATGCCATACCCCTTGTAATTACAATATTTATCAGTGTACTATTCCTTACCTGTGTTGCTCACTAAAATTCGTTGTATTACTTTGATAAATGTCATAATTATAAGGGGTATGACACTTATCAAAACAGAGGAGGAGTTTTTTATTTTTTTTCTTTGGTTCCATAATCACTTTACATTATCAGCAAAATCAAAATGCATCAACTGTGAGAGAGGGATGACATTTTTCATGTATTTATAGGCATTTTTCTTAGAGGAAATACAAAAACATAAAAAGGGAGAAACAAGCATACCTCACTAGGTTCGAAGAGCAGCGATGGTGGGAGAGGGATGACAGATGGAGGACGGGGATGGACGAATGCACAGTGACGGTGGGAGAGGGAAGGTAGACAGTGGTTCAATGAGGAGAGAGGGAGCGGTTACTATAACACCCCTACTATTGTAATTATTGTATTTGTAAATATTGTTGAATTAATGAAAATTTTTATTTTCAGCTATTGTTATTACTTATTGTGATAATTCAATAGGAGGAATAATTAAAAGGAAGAAAAGCAAGGGCAAAATAGTCAATTCCTTGTCCTCTTAGCATTAAATTTCGTCCATCATGAGAGAGAAGAGGAAACCAGATGATTTTATTCATATTTGAGCCCAAACGCAAAATGCGGGTCCCACAAGCGATTGACTGGTGGAAAAGGGACCGACAAGGATCAATTAGGGGTTTCCTTTAGACTGAATGAGACAAGTGTGGGGCCACTTTGAGAAGTCAAGGAGGCACCACCTAAGCATGTTCACTCAGAAGAAAAATATCTGAAAAGTTGAAGAAAAGTGCAAAGGGAGACACCGGGACCTGACGCTGTAGAAGGGACCTACGACAGGGAAAAAGTAAAGGGACGGAGGAGAAGCGCCACCTAGGATAAAGTGGAAAAGACAGGGAAAAAGTAAATGGGCAAAAATTTTGGTGGGCCCAAAATGGCGCCACCTAGTCCCCCATAATGATTAAAAACGTGCTAATAATTAGTAAGAGAGAATACAAAGAAGAATTTGCCCTAAAAGTCAAAAATCTGATCTCGGGTGCGCCACGTCTAGGGAAGCCAAAAGGGCAAAATGGGCAAAAATTAACTAGGGAAGACATGTGGGCCCAAAATGGCGCCACATATGTCACCCCTAAGGGAGAATTGCAGAAGGCAGGGAGACCAAAAGCATCCATAACCAAAGCTGGCCACCAAGATCAACAAGTGATTCTCCGATTTGAGGTAAACCGACAAACTCCATTTTCTTGAATTCTTGTTAAGGTATTTTCGTGTAAGAGCTAGAAGCTGAGTTTTGAGGTTGTATTTTTGAATTTTTAAAGTTTCCAATGGATCTGGAACGTGATTTTGTGTAGGGTATAGTCATAACTTAAGTTTTTGAAGTCGAAAACACCGAAAAACTCCTAAAATCAAGCATACTAGTGATTCTGGAATTTGCGGCATAGGTGTTTCAACTCGGTCTTAAAAATAGTAAATGGAGTTTTTTTAATATGAATTTTTTATTGTATAAATTAGACACCCAGAGCTTCAGCTTGAGGTATAATTTTGTGTCTTTTGAATTTTTATACTAAGAGATAAAAATTGGTGAAGTCAGTACAGAGTGCAACAGGGAGAAATCTGACCAAGGTGTAGAAAATAAGAAACACGCCAAAATAAAAGAGCTTTCAGGTTCATGAAATATTTTTTCCTGAAAAATAGATATTCTAATGGTTTAAATGGCGCTGGTTTTACGTAAAAATGAGTTTTCTGGAATTTACTAAAAATCTTGGAAGTTAGTCCAGAATCACTGAATCTCTAGAAATTCTGTGTTGAGCTCAGTTTTAGCAAGAAAAATGTAAAGGTATTTTTGTAAATACTGAAAATGGGATATTTTAATGTATTTAGGTCAGGGGTATTTTTGGAAAAGTCACCGGGCTTAAAAATATTAAAAGCAGTATCCACACTCCAGGTAGTAACCACTTTACTCCGGCACTTTTATGTGTTTTGTTGTATGTGTTGCTTGCCATATGTGTTTTTGCATGTATGTTGGCCAAATATGCATACAGAACAATGTTGTGGTTGAGTTCCTAGCGCTAAGGATGCCTGCCGGGGTCTGTCTATGTGGAGACCCAATGGGACTGGCCTTTGATTCCGGTAATTCCGGGGCCTGCCTTGGTAAGGCGGCTTGACGGTCCGAAGACATGTTGTGATGTTTGTGTCTGTTTGCATATGTGGTATTTGGCATATTATCTGTGTTTACACATTCTACATATTTTATGGTTGCATACATACACATCTCACATTTAGTGCATGAGTATTGATGGTTACTCTAGGGGCCACAGTCGGACTCCAGAAGCTTTTGGTGATACAGGGGGACGTGCTTGAACTATAAAGACCTTTTTGGAGAGGTAGGGATGGCACTGCTGTTGAAGGATAGGGGATGCCCTATCATATTTTGTACCTACCTTGTTTTTGGGATTACTGTATATTTTAGTATTTACTGTCGAATAACTGTATCTTAACCCTCCGGGGACTTTACTTTTTACCAGTACGTTAGTTTGTCCAAACCGATCCTATGCTCTGTTGCGCATGCTCTGACTTATTGTTAAATGGATTAATAATGATGGACATGTAATCTATAAAAGGGAATCCCCCTAACCCACCACTCGAAAGGGCGAGACTAGTAAGGGTGTAACAGTTACCGATTTCTGATGGAGGAAGGAAGATAGGAATAAGGGAGAGTCGAACGAGCAGCGACGACAGATTTCGAGAAGGAGGACGAAGGGTGCAACAGTGGGAGAGGGAGGGAGAAATGCTCGACTACTAAAATGCCAATGTCTGAGAAATGACAGGATGGAGGGTGTGATGGTTTCAAAATAAGGGCAGAGGTCTAAGTTTGACAACAATTTTGGCATCCTAAAACCCTGTTTGGGATGCCAATGAAGGACTTTAGGCATCCCAAACTCATTTTTGGATGCCTAAAGTTACATCATAGGCGTTCCAATTTCTCTGGGTACCTAAATTTCAACTATATATAGGTGTCCTAATTCTTTTTTGGGACACCAAAAGCATTCATCCTAGCGCCAAAAAATGCCAAAACCGCTAAATGTTTGATTATAGGCGTCCAAAAATTTTGATTTGGACATCTAAAGTCCATCATATGCGTCCTAAAACTATTGGAACGCCTAAATTTTAACTATAGGCATCTTAATTCTTACTTGGGACGCCAAAAACATTCATCCTGGTGCCAAAAGTCACCAAATGTTCGAATATAGGCATCCTAAAATTTTATTAGGACACCTAAAGTGTTAAAGTTCTAGTAAATATTTATGAAAATGCCACCACCTTTATTTTTTTTACTTCCCTTTTTAAAATAAGGACATTTTTTGGTGAAGCAAAATATATACTCCCTCCGGTCCTAATTATAAGACAACATTTGAGACTTGATTTTGGTCCTAATTATAAGACAACATTCTAATTTTTGTCAATTTCTTCCTAAAATACCCTTATTTTATTCTCTCAAATGTGTTTGATTTTTTATGAATATATATATAGGTGCGTAGACTCTTCCAATTAGTGAAACTTTTATATGTGTGTGTGTGTCTATATATGTATGTGCGTGTGTGTTTACACACAAATATATATAGACACACACATATGTGTGTGTGTTTGTGTCTATATATGTATATGTGTGTGTGTTTACACACAAATATATATAGACACACACATATGTGTTTGTGTTTGTGTCTACACAGAAATATATATAGACACACACACACACATGTGTGTGTATAGATATTTGTATATCTATGTGTGTGTCTGTCAATATATATGTGTGTGTACATATATAAACACACACACACATATACACATATATATCTGTGTGTGTGTATGCATATGTATGTGTGTAGATATATGTATACACACACACACATGTGTGTGTGTGTGTGTGTGTGTGTGTAGCAAGATTATTATTTCAATTAGATAGCATGTAGAAAGAAAAATTTTAGGTTGGAGAGATATGTAGTAGAAACTATTGATTCACTTTTACTTATATCATTTTTAATTTATATAAGGGCATTTCAGGAAAATAAGTAAAATTAACTAATTTAACTTCTTTCCTTAGTTTCCACAAAATCGGTTAAATATGTCTTATAATTAGGAACGGAGGAGTATTTTGTAATAGTGATTCAAAATTCAAAAGGAACTTTAGTTTTGAGCTCCCAAGCTATACTTGTTGCTATTATTGGCTTTGGGGATATATCCTCCTGTAGATACCATAACAAGTGCAATATATTCAACAATTTTGTTTTTTGTTTTTTAAAGTACAATAAATTACAAAATAAGATAATACAAAATAAACAAGGCCAACCACCAACAACCCATATTTGAGTTTTAAATTGGGTTTTCCTCAGTTTTGACATCTTCTTCGTCAGTTGCTATATCTCGCCCACCCCATCTTTTCACGCGCTCAGCTGATTGTAGAGCCTAAAAGTGATGGCATAGAACATTATTTGTTATTTAAACACTTCAGTTTAACAATAACTAATTAAGTCTTTCTTCATAGCTAGTCTTATATATATATGTAAATTTTTTATGAACAGGAATTATAGCAAAAACATCAGGTAATTACCTCCTTATTCCAATTGGTCTTATAGAGAACAAACAAGAGAATCAAGGTTTGGAGCACAATTCCAAGTATCATACCACCCCAAAGTCCCTAAACATCAATCAGTCAAACAATTAATAACTCAAACGGCCAAAACAAACACTCACACACACACACCCGATTTCTTGTCTTCAATTCGAATCCCATTCCAATTTGAAAAACTTAAATGGACCAGGAAACAAATTAAAGGTCCAATTCCAATTTGATAAACTCACACACATACACACACCTTCTTTTCTTGTCAACGAATCCCATTCCAATTCCAAAAACTTAAATGGACTGGGAAATAAATTAAAGGTCCGTGTGTTCAGTGGAAACAGGAACAAGAAAAAGTAAGAAAAATTGACAATTAGGTCTAAAAAGTTTAATATAATAACATTTATTAGTTCCCAAAAAAGTGTGGTGAAAGATGTGAGTTACAAATATGGGAGTCTGAGTAGTTACAAATTTTTTAACAATGAGACTACTTTAAATGTCTTATTTATAATTGTGATTCTCATATTTACAAAGTTTGAATCAATATAATCTCCTAGTAAAATTTTCTAGGACCTACATATGACTCCCTCAAGTCTGAATTAAGTGTTGAAAACATACTGTAAATTGTAAGATTAATAAAATTAATTTTTTGTAAATTATGTGTGTTAATTTTTCTAAAATATCATCTTTAATAATTTGTCTTAAAAATCACTACTCTTTATGAGAAGCTTCTCAATATGTGAAGAGCTAGCAAAACGGGTTAAGCTAATCGAGTTGGCCTGTTTCAACCCATTTAAATTGAGGGCTAGCCATAGAAAAATGATTTTGAAGTAAGTGGGCTTTTAGCCTCAACTCTTTTAAAAGAGTCTCGTTGCAGGTCAAGCCTAAGCTTATGAGTAAGAGTTGAACTTCGATTTTAGAAGTGTTTTAGGGTACGTTGGCTTTTTAGGTCCACCATTTAAACTCAAAACTGGTTTATCACCTCCAAATATGTATAATTAATAGGGATATTTTTGTGGAAAAAAATTTATAAATTAAGTCCTCTGAAATCTTGTATGTAGAAACAAAATAAACCTGTTAACTATATACCTCCTAAGTTTATAATTGGATAAATTATTAATGTGATGTTATGATAAGTGTCATTTCCCACGGAAAAATATTACCTTAACTCCCCAATTTGCTTTGTATCCTAGAAGGTATCCCAAAGGAAGCCCAAAAATGTAATAACATCCCACGTTGATATAAGCTACTAGTGTTTGCCATCCTGCTCCCACAGCAACCCCTGCAATAAGGATGATCCCAAAAACCTTTAAGATTATAACATATACAGATCAGTAGAGATGGAAAAATGACCATTTTATATAATCGTCATTGTACCTGAGATCACTGGTTGAACACTGTTAAGAACCATAGTTATGGCAAGCAAGTATGCAAGACTAGCAACAGCTTCTTGCACAACCTTGCTTGAGGTGAAAACTAAGGCTATGTACTTTCTAGCTATCAATATAGCAACCAGAAAAAGAATCCCAAGCATAAAAGATACCGAAACAGTCACATAGACTGAGTATTTTGCTGCTCTGGGATGCCCCTTCCCAAGTTCATTTGAAACTCTGACACTGTAAATTGAACAAATTAAAAAGAAGCTAGTTTAATAACGACATGGTTATATTGAATTTTCTCACAAATATATGGTTGTTTTTAATGAGATAAGTGAAAGAATAGACGTTTCTTATGAACAAACTATTGAATTCAATCAAATCTATTTTTGGTGGATCGGACTCAAGCCTATTATTATAGGTCAGAAAAAAATGAAAACAAAAGAAAAATGTCGGTAAATGTAAAAGATAACGTAGTTTCATACCTTACTGCTGCATTGATTCCAAGAAATATCATAAACTCCCATCCGTTGAAGTAATTGCTGGAACACATCAGATAATGGACTATCAGATAATGGACAAAAAGGAGGGTGTGTTCATCCGGGGGTCCCTGCTTCCCCTTCCCAGCTGCCCCCGTGCTGCACCCCAATTTCCCCCCACTTCCCAAATGTTTTAGATTATTAGATTCTAAACAAAATAAGTGACATTTTGATATGTTATGAGCAAAAAAAACGATATCTTTTTCAATCTTCTATGATTTATCAAATATTTAATACTTCTAATGAAAAAGAAACTTTGCAGATTTTTATGGATAATCTTTGAAAAATTGTAGAAGATTAAAAATAGCACCTTTTATGTCCATAAGATATCAAAATGTCATGTAGAATCTAATGATCCAAAGAAATAAGAAAAAACATAAGGAAAGTGGAGACAAATTGGGGCGCAACATAGGGGCATCAGGCCCCCCGTGCGTAACATACCATATCAGTTTATACTACAATTCTAGGCTTTTTGTCTTGTACCAAAATTAAGTATCACTGAAAGTTAATTGGAAGAATTTAATAATAAATCTGACCAAATAGAAAGGGAATCAATAGCAATGACTGCATCCTCAAGGTGACCAGTGAGAATAGTGAGGGCCATCGTATACCAAATCTCAAGGCAGAGCATCACAGCAGAAGAAAGAGACAACCTCACAAAACCCCAGAGATCCTTAAAAGCCAACATGGAGAATCCATGCCACCCTTCCTTACACCATCCAAGGACATAAGCAATCTGAGACAAAGCAATCAACCAATTGGTGACATCAAAAGCGATGGCAGCACCGGTAAGTCCCCAGTCGAACACGTAAATGAAGAGCCAGAGCAACAGAATGTGGAAGACCAAAGCCACTAGTCCAATCCATGTCAGTATATTGACCTTGCTCTGAGCTTGAAGGAACTTCTGGGTGGGAAAAGTGAAGGCAAGAGAGAAAAGATACGGCAATGTAAGGAGGGTGAACTTGCCGGCCAGATCAGCGATGTCGTCTTCTTGGCCGAGAAACTTTAGAATTGGAGAAGTGAAGATGTAAATTGGGGAGAGGATGATGCAAGAAGTGAATAAGATTATGCAAGAGCGCTGCACGTACACTCCTAGCATATGTACCTCCCCTGCTCCAAACGCTTGCCCACTCAGTGTTTCCAATGCACTTCCCATGCCAAGCTACAAGTTTTATGAGAAGAAGAA
The DNA here is from genome assembly GCA_025563575.1 of Acacia pycnantha. Lineage (NCBI taxonomy): Eukaryota > Viridiplantae > Streptophyta > Magnoliopsida > Fabales > Fabaceae > Acacia > Acacia pycnantha. The sequence continues at coordinate 985,897 of JAMWYP010000142.1, forward strand.
AAAATCAGCTACAAATTTTATGCAAAGGAATTGAAGGAAAAAACAAGCTCTGTGACACAAGCTTCTCTCACATTGATTGTACATCAGGGCAGAATGATGATAAGAAGTTCAAACAGATAGTCCAATCTGGAAAGACTAATCTATTAAGAGAGAGATTTTTATACTTATAAACCATAATTCAATTGTGAGACTCATAAGAGCATTATTTATTTGATTTTGTTCTTTTTTCTTTTCTTTTCTTTTTTTGCCAAGAACAACTTAAATACTTTAGAAAGCCTTTGAAATGAAATGGCAATGAAAATTACAAGTGAACAACATTGTAGATGCCAAAGACGATAAAGTACAAAAATATACTCAAGTGCCTTGGAATTTTTGGGGAGAGTGAAAAAAGAGGATGACAAACACGAATCTATTGCCTCAAGAGAAACCAGGGCAATACTTGTAGATTAAAGCTCCCTGTTATCTTGAATTTTCAGCTCATAAGAAAAATATGCTTTATCTAACATTAGCTTCTTGACAAATCTTCTCAGCGCAATAAAGCAGAGATTATAATTATCACTCAAGGTACAACAAAAAGCTGTATCATCCATCCATGCTTGTCAGATTCAAATTTTAAGTTTAGCTAACATATATGAGACGAAGAAATAAAAGAATAAAGCAGGGTAAAAAGCAAGGAAAATTTCACCCAAGAAAAATAAAAGAATGTGCGAACCATGAATCCAAAAGCGAAGGTGGCAATGACGGAGAGGGAGATGGCGACGGCAGAAAGCTCGAGGTTGCCGAGGTGGCCGGCGAAGATTGAGGTCACGGAGTTGACGCTGAACAGACAAAGGATGTTGACAGCAATGGGAGCAGCGATCTTCCATGTTTTGACGCTCTCAATCCAAATTATCTTCTTTAACACCTGATAGCTTTTTACCGGAGCATAGTCGCCGTCCTCTGCCACCAGTTCATTTGTATGATTTAGCAGAGTCGTTGCCAGCGTCTGAGTCTCCTCCATCTCGTAACGTAGAAGACGGTTAGCTATACCCACACTTGGGTGTTCTGCTGTATTTAGATAGAAATGAGTCAAACGACCCTTCAAAGATAACAGTCGTTTGTTCTCGATTTTCTATGAGAAATAACATTTGAAATTTATAATTATTTTCAGGTTAAAATACATCAACCTTATATTTATTTATTCTAAATCATATTGAGCTCTTTTTTCTTTTAAAAACTTATATGGATCAATAAAATCAAAACTTATGTTGCAAAAACTTCCTTTTAGTCTTAAAGATTCAAGTGCTATTCATCCAATCTTTAGCTTACTATTAAACGACAACACTAGCACATCGTTTTAACCAAAATGCCCCTTCTTAATATAGATATTACTTGGCGTTGATATACAAAAAATACACATTGAGTGTTCTTTTTACTCCTTTTAGTGAAAGTTGTGATATAGGATGATGTGGATGCTTAAAAAACACAACTTGAAAGAATAAGTTGTCGGTTTGGCAAAGAAAATTAATTCTGAATATAAAAGTAGTAATATAGTACTACAATAATTTATAAATTAGGGTTTAGGTATAAAAATATACATGTAGTTTTCTTAAAAGTGTACCTAATATCAAGTATTGTTTTTTTGTGCAAAAATAATAATGTGGTTATAAAAGTTGAACAAAAATATCCATTGACTGTTAGTTCGACTTTTTTGTATTTTTAAGGCTGATATGAATAATAACTCAGCTAAATTTCATCTTAGCTAATAATAAAGAACTGGAGAAAATTAAAGAAAATGGCATATATATTTGGAAATTACAATTCAACATTTCTCTCTCCAATTCCCCTTCTCTCCCCCATTCTCAATATTATCTATCGGGCCACCCATCTCCACCTCCTCACCGCCATTACCGCCTTTATGTAATTTTCAAAACTATCTGGGCCCTTTTCTGTAATTTTATCCAATTCTCCATTATCAGTTGAGATGAAATTTAGCTAGGTCATCATGCATGTCAACCTTAAAAATAAAAATAAAAATAAAAAATAAACCAAGGTCAATGGATATTTTTACTTCATTTTTGTAACCACATAGTCACTTTTACAAAAAAAAAAAACACAATTATTATTGGGTGCACTTTTAAGAAAATCACATGTATATTTTTGCATATCAACCTCTAAATCTGTTATTTTGTAGAACACAGATGTCTAGACTCAATAGACTAGTAGGATGTTTATGTTGAATCAAAGGATTCCCAATGGTAGCTTTTAGAAATGCACCGAAAGGAATATCAATATGCCCTCACCGATATCTATATGGACGATACCAGTAAGATTGAAAGATCACCGAGTAACACCGGAATGACTAATCGCCAATAAGGGGTTGGGTGTATGCTCAGTGTGACAGTACCGTAAAAGGTAATAAATAGGAATCGTGCACCTTGTGGACAATATCCTACTTATAGAGATTGCTTAGGGTTTTCCTCCTGGAGGTGTGAGACCGCTCCTCCAACAAGATGAGCCTCCACTCAAATGCATGCTCTACTACCTGTACTATCCAAGATTATAGACATGATCAAATAAAGAGTGATTAGCATTTATCTGATTATGGAAGGATCCTGTCATAAAGTACCCTTAAAATACCCTTGCTGAGCTGCATTCCTACCGGATTCATTATATGGTCCATAACAAAATTAAACCAACGCATCTACACACTCAATCTCTGCGCCCATACTGATCTGTCCCCAGTCCAGTCGTACGGACTAGCAGAGTCGTTGCCGCTGTCTGAGTCTCCTCCATCCCGTTAGGTAGAAGACTGTTAGTTACGCACAGTTTGGTGTTCTCCCATAGTTAATTGGAAACGATCCTTCAAAGGAAATAGTTGTTTGTTCAAGATATCTTTTAGGAGATATATACATATATAACATTTAAAATTTATAAATATATTTATTAGTAAGAAAAATAAATTAATAATTTATAGAGGTATCTAAGACCGGGAATGAGTGTCTTCATTCTCTCAACTTACTATCTTCATCATGAGATCAATTTTCAATGCTTGAGATTTGATATTTTTATAATAATATGAATTAAATATAAAAATAATTACAAAGAATTTTAAATTGTTAAAATTATATCTAAATACTTCAACATTGTAAACTTCTATTAAAATATTTCTTAACTTTTGATAATGTTTATGTTAAATTTTAATTAGTTTAAAATTATGGGAAAATGGCACTCAAGTCTCAAGTAAACAAATGACTATTGCTTGGTCCATTGAAATTTCCGAATTACTAATAAGTCTTGGGGACTTGAGATTAAGAGGCTTCAATTTTAAGAAGACACCATTTGATGTGGCGGATCCAATAGGAACCTCTCATAGAAAACCCAAAAATTACAAATAGGTTATCAGATACGGAAGGAAATTAATAATGAAGACTAGGAATCTCTTACTCTTAGGTCTCATGGGACTTGCTAGTAATTTGGAGATTTTAAAAAACTTTATGGTAGTAATTTGTCTTACTTAAAACCTGAGTACAATTTTTACTTAAATTTATTTATTTTTTGTTATTTAAGATTATAGCGAAGACGTACATTGGGGAGACTGGAGAGGATGATGCAAGATGTGAACTAGATTATGCACGAGCGCCGCACGTCCCACTCATAGCATATGTGCCTGCCCTGCTCCAACCGCTTGCCTACAAAGTGTTTCCAATGCACTTCCCATGCTAAACAACAAGTTTCATGCAAAGAAAAATTTAAAAAAAAATTTAATTTAAGCTGGACTAATCTAATTAGAGAGAGATCTTTGAAACTTATTAACCATAATTCAATTGTGATGTTAGTGTTACTCATAACAGATTTCTTTCTTTGTTTTTTTTTTTCCCGGGTGCCGACGACATCTTAAATTCTTTGTAAGCCTTTGAAATGAAATGGGAACATTACAAGTGAACACATTGTTGGTGCCAAGACTTTTGAGGACAAAAATATACTCACGTGCATTAGAATGTTTGGGGAGAGTGAAACGAGGAAGACAAACAAGAATCTCTTGCGTCAAGAGAATCCAGGGCTTTCATTATCTCATAAGAAAATGTTTTATCTAAAATTAGCTACTATACAAATCTTCTCCAGTACAATGGAACCAAAGCAGATATTTCAATTTTCACTCTAAAAAACTCAGTTATTATTTGTCGTACAGTAAAAAGCTGTAGGAAAGAAAAGAAAACAGTAGGAAAGAAGCAAGGAAAAATTCACTCAAGACAAATAAAAGAATGTTCGAACGATGAAGCCAAAAGCAAAGGTAGCAATGACGGAGAGGGAGATGGCGGCAGCGGAAAGCTCAAAGCTTCCAATGTGGCGGTGAAGACCCAGTTGACTCCGATAAGACAAAGGATGTTGGCAGCAATCTTCCATATTTTGATGCTCTCAATCCTGTTTTGGTATAAAACACAAATGTCTAGTCCTGATGGACTAGTATGTTGATCTAGAATTGTATGACTATCTCTCCTAAGTATCTATGGGATAGATACCTAAGGGGAAGCTTGATCACTGTACACGATTAGGCTTTCGCCAAAGGGGGTGGTGTGTGTGCACAGTGTCAGCAGTAATGTAGATAGTCGATAGATTAGAATGTGTGTACATTCGTCGTGTAACTCCTATTTATAGAGTGTACCTTAGGGTTAGGGCTTCTGAGCCCCGTATGATGTGCATCCGAGAATCTAGGCTACCAACCCAGGAATAAATCCTTTGGTTCAGATCCTCCGTGGTTTTAGCCTTCCTTATAAGTCGGTTGAGATCCTGACGCGGATTGCCCCCTGCTTAGGAGTTCAAGGCTTTGGGCAGCCGAGGTGCGTATATTGCTTTGGCGTTCAAAGGGATGCGGAATTGCCTCCTAACTCAACGTGTCTTGAAAAAGACTGGAGTTTACTTATGCCGAGTGTCTTGAAAAAGACTGGATTTTAATTTTGCTGCTAATAGCTGTTTTATCGTCCACGCCGTTGTTGCCCCCAGCCCGGTTGTCCTTGTTTCTAGAAAACCGGGATGAATGAGGGTTGGCGACGTGCCTTCTAGACCTGTGACCCGATGGTATTTGTCGCGCACTGGACCCCGGTTTGTATGCCAGAAGTGCTACGGAACGTGCAATAAGCCCGAATAATATTGGTCCGGGTTAAACTACCTGTATTTATGGCGGCGTACCTCCTGCTGCTCTATATAAACCCGGGCGCTCTCTGAGGGCCTGAGGTGACGTCGTTTCCTCTCCTCCGACCATCATGATTGTTTGACAACTGGCACTCCTCGACTATCGAGAAGCCGAAACGATCACGCCTAGCCCTCTGTGGCCTTTGTGCGCAGTAAATGCCCGTACAGTGCGCATTAAATGCACCCATCACTTCACCCACATCACCTTAACTTTTTGGGTGAATGGTCATTCTTACCCTTGGCTCTTCGATTTCTTAACGTTTATGTTCACGTTTTCCCTTCATTGCCTCACTTCTCATACCTGCTATCACACTTTGTGGCTCTCACAGTCCTGTCGCTCTGTGAAAAAACTTCCTTCTCGTGTGTATACCGTTAGTGTCTTTTAGGGTTCCTTTGCCTTCTGATCATCAGGTACTGACCCTTTTGCTCTTACTTCTTCTATTTAGCTCTTGTTCATGATGCTTAAATTTAGTTTATGTTTGTAATTCTCGCATTCTCGCCCTACATTAGGTTCTGTGTTTCCTGGGTTTCCTTTGATTTTTTGGGTAGCTCTTGCCATCTGAGTCTTCCCCTCCCATACTATATACCCCTCTATCTATATGACTCCATGTCTTTCCTTAGCTGTTAAACCATGACTTCCTGAAATACATTCATATTTTTCAATCTCTTTCCCCTTTCTCTGTGCTTGCCATTTCGCGTGTCTTGGGGCCTAGCTTCTGTTAACCATGAATATGAAAGAGATGACTCCGGAGGAAGTCGAAAAGTTGCGGAAAACAGTTAACCCAAGACCTCGCTTTTGGTTTTGGGGTGACGAACTTCCTGAAGAAGAGAAACAAGCAGCCTTGCTTCGTGGGTATCGTAGCGGAAGTAGGAAAAAGGCGACTGGAGGGCGTAAGGATTCAGGGTGGAAGTCAAGTCACCCCGGCCTCCTTATCCCGAGGTCCAAGATCGTGGAACCGCAATGGGAGTGCTCCTATCGCAATGCCTCCTATTAACCAATCCGCTGATTTGTAGAGGACGGACCCGAGATCGGATGTGGGGAACCTTATTGGCCCCTGTTATGACTGCATATACAAGAGTTCTCATATGATCGCCAGCGGCAATACTTCCTTGGCCGAGTCACTTCTGGCCTCTTGTCACCATAACCTTGTCTCTGTTTCCATAGTGGCTTCAGAAGAGCTTGATCCTGTTGAACCAGAGTCTTAATCTCATCTTACCAACTCAATCACCAACACGCCTTAGCTCTTTTACTTCAGGTATGTTGGGCATTTTCTGATTTTTATCGTTTTTTGATAGGTATAAATGGCATCATTTTCTTCTTCCCAAACTGCGGAGTTTGCGTCTGGTGAGTCAAGCCCTTCAAGTCCCCCATGCGTGTTGGTGGAGAAGTACCCGTGGATTACCCATGAGGTGTTGTCATTTCGCTCCTTGAAGAGCGTGGTCGATATCGCCAATCTCCCTGTAGATGAATCTGAAAGCTACATCCTCAGCCCTCCGGATGACGATGAGCTTGTATGCTCCGTCAGAGAGGGGAGCAATGCGTCGTACTTCTTCTTCTACCGGGATTACATGACCCAACTTGGTGTTCGCTTCCCGTTCACTGAGTTTCAAATGGCCATTTTGCAGTTCCTTAACCTAGCTCCTTCCCAGCTTCACCCCAACGATTGGGGTTACGTTATAGCGTTCGAACGTCTATGTAGGAACTTAGAGCTACCCTGTACAACGTCCATGTTTTTCTATTTTTTTTACCCCTCACACCTCTCGTTCTGGCAAGGAGGGAATCGAGTTAAAGGGTTGGACATCCATCTGGGGTATTGTTAATAGGCGGCTCTTCACGCCGGTTTTTAATTCCTTCAAGCACTTTAAGGCCAGCTTCTTTAAAGTTGTGGCAAAGTTTGGTATAGAGTCCTAGTTTCTTCTCGGCCCCGAATCCAAGGATGTGGAATGGCGATTCCCGTTATACTGGTCAAAGGATCACCACAATGTTTCCCCGACTGCCTACCGCGTTGATCGAGGTAACCTGGTGGGTTACGAAGTCAGTGCCGTCGATTGTATTGTGGCTCATGTGAAGAAGAACGGCACGGTCGGCGTAGCTTCACTGGTTGCCCAGTGTAACGCCCGTCCTTTTGACGCCCTTATTTATCAGAGTTATAGCGCACAGGCATCGAAATGATTTGGACGACTTATTTGCGGAATAAAACTTTAACAAAATAACTTAGTCCGAAAACATGAGGATATATTTTTCGCGATTCGAATCCATCCCATAGTGGGATGTTAATACATTATTCCATAATAGACAAATGATAAACGTAAAATACAATCCAACTACCTATATTTTTCCAAAAGGGCCAAGGACCGCAGCCCTTTGGAACACGCAGCTCCATTTTAGGACACGCAGCCCTATGGGACACGCAGCCCCAATCCATAGCTAGGATACATACATGCAAATTATCTAACAACCATGATCACTTATACGTGAATACATACATACAAGCTAACGAGATAACAGTTACCCACCTCAAACTTGAATCCTTAACTTTGTCCGGAATTGATGGGATCGGTAGAGGTGTCAAGGTATGCCTATAAACGTTTATCATTGTCATTAGTCACTTTTTGCATCGCAAAGTAACTAACTACACGAATTATGGATTAACCACATCCCCTTAATTTCCTACTTTCAGACTTAACTTTAAATTCTCAGAATTTTCATTAACTTTTGAAAATTCATAATTAATTCACTAGATCTCCGATTGGGGTGATTCAAATTTCTATGTGACACTAATTAAGTCTAGTTTCATAGAAAAATAATCACTAGGCTTATTAGTTGCTGTATCATTCCCAGATTTTCGTTCATCCTTCTCTGTCCAGAAAATAGTTCCAGGATAATAGGTCCATTTCAAAAATTCATATCTCTTTGGATACAGCTCCAAATGAGGCTTGTGACCTATCAAATTAAAGCTCTCTGTGTCTACTATATATCTGGAGAATTTAACATTTGTTTAACTTTGTTTACTTTGTCCGAAATGCAACGTCATTTTGTTCCTCCAGAATCATACTGAAACTTTCCAGAATTTTTAGCTCAACTTCCAAAAATCATATCTGGAGTTATAGACCTCATTTTTAGGTGATCTAACGCTCATATTAAAGGTATAGATGTGTACTAAAGACCCACAAAATTTCAGGTTCAAACAAGGTCATTTGCCCTAGTTTTTACCTTATTCAAAACAACTGTTCCAGCAGCAAAACTCAATTTTTCAGAAAACTGCAGCTTACGTTTTAACTATTCACTTGAACCTCCTATGTCTCTTCATTCTTAAACTTGACTCCAACACTTCTAAATAAAGGCTTTAAGTGCAGCTGTACTAAAGGCAGAGCCATAAAGTTATAATCAGGTTTTGTTTTGCAAAAACGGAGACTTCATAGAACCTAAAGAAAACTCCAACGTTGACATGCATGCAACACCGTTAAGCGTCTTCTTTTATTCTCTATTGGTTCATGTAACTTAAAGACATATTCTGAAAATTCCATACGTTGGATAGATGCTAAAACTTCCTCTGTTTCAGCTCCTAAAAGTCAGATATACATAAATATATTTGCAGCAACCACCTCTGTTTTTAATATTCATTTAGCAACCAACCCCAAAGCTCATTCCTACAACTACTACTCAAGGACTTGCGTTGGAACAAGAAGGAAAAGAATGCTTAACTTACCTCTGTTTCTGGTTTCCAAAACAGAGCACCAACTGCAACTGCAACTGCAACTCCCACTTTCACTCTCTCAACCTCTCACTCTCGGCTAAGACTTTCTGTCACACTTTGGGTCACAGCTTTTGTTTGCAGCAACGCAAGATAAAAAAACAAACAAAGAGTATGGATATATATAATGAACCGAGGGTCCAGTCCGAGAAGCAATACCCAGAGGTATATGGCGCTGGGCTCCAGAAGCATGGAAGAGGTCTGAGGTTGCGTGCACAGTTGATTCTTGCTCCTTCGTGTTTCCAGTCTTTTCTCTGTGTATCTTTTCCGTAACTGACGCTGGGATATATATTTTCCTAATGCTGTTACGTTTTGTGCCTCTGAAGATAAATGGGCTGGGTGATATTACATTCAGGATGTAACCGTTTGGATTTTATGATAGGTAATGGGTTGGTGTTTAATATTGGGCTTAATGGAATGGCAATTGAAAAGAAGGCTGATTTATTTATTTATTTTGCTGCCTCTGTGATTTCGTGCTAGCCAATGGAAAAAGAAAGAAGAAATGGAATATATAATAGCTAATTTATATATAAGCATGTGGGTTGAGAAGGATAAGGAAATGTGTTGGGCTTGACATCATTCATGGCCCGTGACTTGCATACGTTGCATCTTTCATTGTCCAACTACTAACTGAATATCAAGTTGAAACATTATGCATAAGGGCCCACACTTAACACCACTATTTCTTATATTTCCTTTTCCTCCCAATATTGACCCATTAAAATTCACATAATTCTTCCTTCAAAAATTAATGGAAAATATTCTTTGACCTTATTCAAAATAACCCATATGACATATCGACTTAAATGTCACTACTCATAAACAGGGCCTAGAAGTCTCTCAAAAATAGTCTAATTCTCAAGTCTTTAGACTCAAAATTTGGGATGTTACACCCAGTATCGGGAGGAGATAGGTTCATGGGTGAGTACGGATTTCCTTCTTGCCCATACGTTGTGTATGACTTTCTTAATTCCGTGATATTTTGATCTCTATGTCCGCTGACTTTCTTTTTGGTATGTTTTGCAGATCCTAGGATGAGGGGACAACCCAGGTATCTAAGCGTTCTGGACGAAGAGGAGCCCAGTCTTGGTAAGGGCAAAAAGAGGTCAGTTCCTGACTTAGGAAAGGTAAAGGCCAGCCAATCCTCTAAGGCAGTTGCCTCGAAGAAAAACAATACATGCCCTGTCGTTCCGGTCCAGACAAACTTGGTTTCAACAGCCCATCAATCCTTTCCTGTGGTTCCGCAACCACTAAACTCGACTATTTCTAGCCCCTCCTCTGGAGCCCAAGTCTGCCCTCTTCTACCTCCGCCCTTAATGCTTCCTCGTGGGATTTCATGGAGCAAAGGTATAATAGAGGAATTAAGCGTCTTACTTCTCCCCCCACGGTGGTATAGTGAACCAGTTCCATTGACAGAGGTTGATGAACGTGAAATTCAGGCCATCGACACTTATGGTTTGAGGGCGGCTGGTGAAGATGGAATATCACCTAGAAGGTGATTATAAAAATTTTTCTTTTTAAAAACAAATACACGAACCCAGAAACAGAAATAAACAGAGATTGAGAGAAGGGAAAATGAACATAGAGAATTTATACTGGTTTGGTCTAACTGAACGACCTACGTCCAGTCCCCAAGCACACCTTGGGATTTCACTAACTCTTAATCACAATACAATTACACACTTTGTACTCGGATGATCCTTTCACTAGGACTCACTCCCCCTTACAAGTTGTAATCGTACTCCCACACTTAAGGTTCCACAACCTTAAGATTTTACAACACATTAATCTAAATAAGTGTTTAGAAACTCCTCACGAGCAGATAAAAGATAAAACTGAAGTACACGAAATATCTGAAGATATTAATGAAACAGTAGTAGTTGTAATAAATCGAAATGAATGCACAACGTTTCGGTAGTTGACGACTTCAATGCTTCTGGTATTTATAGTTGAAACATTTATGGCCGTTGGAGAAGCTTGAAGATTGACCGTTGTGAGTCTCAAATCTTTCTGTTAGACTCATAACGTTCGGATAATATTTTTCGTCGTTCAAATATCCCAGCTGGATTTACAGTTCCAACATTCTCTTCATTCCTTTTGTTTTGCCCGTTATGAAATAGCATTGAATGCAAGGAGAATATTTGTAATTGTTTTCCATTTGCTCAGAAGGAGGTTACCGAGGATATCACGTCTTTAGCAATTTGCATTTAATGCTTCTGTCAGAGTTCTTTGCTTTTCTGCTAAAACAATGGTTAGCATCCTGTAACACACTTAAATGATGATTAGTGCTATGTTTAAATATCATTCAAAAGTCAAGCAAGTGATTTGAAGATAACCCATGAGATTTGAATTGAAATATATATCGTTTTACAGAACATAGAGTAGTCATGCTCGGGCATGACTTCAAGCTTGCTCGGGCATCATTTAAGAAAGTGTGTTATAAAATGAAAGCATCGACCTATGCTCGGGCAGCACAAAGCATCTGCTCGAGCACTCAAAAGTGCCTACTCGGGCAAGGTAATTTTGAAGAAGAAAATGTTTCAGTGAACGATAATGCTCAGGCAAACTTCTTATCATGCTCGGGCATGATATCGCTCATGCTCGGGCATGGTAATGGTGATGCTCGGGCATGGGTGAGGCAGAGAGCATCGAATACCAAGCGTCAGGCCTGCTCGAGCATAATATTGTGTCTGCTCGAGCAAGATAATTTCTTGCTCGGGCACATAGCATACATAGAGCAAAGAGCGAAAAGCAACGATGCTGCTCGAGCATGTTTTTCCCCTTGCTCAGGCATGCTGCTCGAGCATGCTATTTCCATGCTCGGGCATGTGTCGTCCAGAGAAGAATATAGAGAAAGCGAGAGACGCTGCTCGAGCAACTCTATACCCTTGCTCGAGCATGACTAATTCATGCTTGGGCAACAACCATCCAGAGACGAATAGAGTGAAGGCGAGTAACGTTGCTCGGGCAACTCTATACTCTTGCTCGAGCATGCTACTCGGGCACGAGTAATTCATGCTCGGGCATGAATCGAGCAACTCTTAAGGTAAGAAGAGATTGTGTTGCCTGCTCGAGCATTTGTCTACCTATGCTCGGGCATCACTTACTCGCTGCTCGGGCATACTACATATGTTAACACATTCTTTCTGTTTCTAGCCCGATGATGCTCGGGCACGCTGGGTCCCTGCTCGAGCATACTTTACCATTAAATTATTTTCAACACTTTGAACTGATTATTAATTAGCAAAAACAATGTTTGTCATCATCAAAACATACGAGAACTAACAGCTGGATTGTCACAAACCTTCCTTACTCTGAAGCACAACTTCGTGGAAACAACGGCCGAGTTACGGCACGTAAAGATTGAGAGAGACAAGGCTCTCCAGCAATGGAAGGCGGCTTCAAATGAGGTCCAAACAAGAAAGCTCTCGTCTGAGAAGCTGGAAGATGAGCTGCAGAGGACCAAGGAGGTCTTGGAAAAGGCGAATGCACTGGTCGCCAACCTTCAGGCTGCGCGAGCTGATGACGCCAAAGAGAAAGATGTGCTAAAGGCCAAAATAAATTCAACCTCAACAGCTCTTGCGGAGGCTCAGGGAAAACGATCCGAGCTAGTTGGTATGCTTAAAGAAGCCGTGGGGGGTGCCTTCAAGAATGCCTTAGCACAAATTCGGCACCTTAATCCCAGCGTCGAACTGAATATCGCGGGTTACCACTTCAGATCCTACTTCGAGGACGACTAGTTCATCCCGTATACCGCATCGCCCGCCATTGCCTCTGAGTCCCGGCCCGCGGTGGTCGAATTGACGAGGAGACTGAAGTGGGTGAAGAAGTCTCAACCAGCGCTCCAGCAAGCAGAGCCCCCCTTTTGTTTTATTTTTATTTTTTGTATAGACCAGGATAGTCAACCGGTTATTTTTTCTGTTGTTTTATTGGACAAAGATTGGCCAATCTGGTCTTAAATGAAGTTGTTCTTTATCCGTTGAATTCATCATTAGAATCATTCAAGCAAATTCCGAACTTGATAACTGAACTCGCATTTGTTTTTGGAGTTGTTACGAGTGACCAGGCCAAGGTCGCAGGTGAAGTATGCAGAATCTACGCGAAATTTTGTCCGGTACTGAAACTGAGGATAGAGTAAATAAGGGGTCTATAATTAGACTGTCTCGTAGAATTTCGGGTTCGTTGACTGGGACAATCCTAGGATAAAGGGAAGCTGTCACATATCCGAGCTCGGTTAGTCATCGAGACGTCCGAACATTTTGACCTAATCAGGGTCTGCATGACAGTTCAGCTTGATATCTCAGAGTCAGTTAGGAAGCGTCGAGCTGCGATAGCTTTATGGAGACAACTTCCTCCGACCAAAAAGCCGGGTTTTATAGATAAGTCAAATAATCTGGTGCTGAAAGACAATGTACGGAGAGTGAATAAACGCTCTCGACTAAGAGTTCTACTTTTATTCGACAAATCAATTGCTAACAAGGAAAGGCCAACGAGCCAACATCAGAGTTTTAAGAATCAAATTGAATAAACAAAAATGCAATGAGATAGTAATTAGCAAAGGACTCTAAATCTAGCTATAGTAAGTTCTTAGCTTATCCGCGTTCCACGTTCGCTTAATTGGTTTCCTGTCCAAGGTCTCTAGTATGTATGCTCCTTTTTCCAGTTTATCTCGAACGCGATAAGGACCTTCCCAGTTCTCCGCAAGCTTGCCGTCGCTGGCATTCATGTTTCCTACGTCAGCTCTTCAGAGAACCAGGTCGCCCTGCATGAATTATTTTATGACAAATTTTTTTTTTCCGGAAAGAAATCTAAAAAATTTATTATATCCGGAAAGAAATGAAATGAGTTTAATTTTTATTTTTATAAAAATTTTTTAATGGATATCAACATTGACACTTAATAATATAAATCCGGTAACTTGATGATATTTTTGTTAATTAAATTATCTATTGATCATATGAATATGAGACTTGTTGGAAAAAAAATGTTGTCATTAATTAAGTATCTTGAAATAGCCTCAGCAAATTATTTTAATGACAATTTTTTTTTCAACAATTATTGACAATTTTAATGACAATTATTGTCAACAATTATTTTTATTTTAATTACTCAGGAAATAATTTGGGACTTGTTGGAAAAAAAAATTGTCATTAATTAAGTATCTTGGAATAGCCTTAGCAAATTATTTTTGTCAACACCTTGAGTTTTATTTAAATAATATAATTATATTTTTAATTAAAACTTTTGTTTATTTTAACAAATGAGTAATTTTTGTCTATAGATATCTATACAAGTAGTTTTGAATAATGACAATTGAGAAAAAAATTATTTAATTAGTGAAATTAAGAATTTTGTGCTGGGAGCTCCTGAGTAAAACTTTTTTGTGCTGGGTGCTCCTGGAGTAATAGTTTGTTGGCTAATCTTCACCTTAGACAACGGTTGGTTATCTTTTTCTCACGGCATTATGTTGACTGCACCTTTTTAAAAGTTAATTGTGTTGACTGCACATTTTTAATTGTTTGTTTGTATTTAAGGTACCCTTAATTAATATTTATGCTGAATATTTTTTCTGTAATAGTTTGTTGGCAAAAATAGACCTTAACTTTTTTTTTTTAATATATAAAAACTCTCATACTTGTACATGATTGAAAAGGAAAAAGGAGTAAAAATTAGTACATTTATCTGCGACCAACCTTCAGCAGCCACATTTACTACTCTATTGATATGACCATACAAAATTAACTTAATAGGTCAGCATATTTGGGGAAATGGAAAAGAGAAAAAAAAAAATCTTAAAAAACTTTAAATTTGTAAATTCTAAAAGTATTAAAAAAATATAAATTGTTTATCAAAATTTATCATTTTCTTATTAATATTTAGTAACAAATCTAATTTCAAATTATGTAATTTCAAATTTTCCAATAGAAAAAGCAAAGACATTTAATTTTTCTTTGAAAAAACATCAAAATGCCAGCTTACATTTTAAGTGTTATTTGGATTAATTTTTGAAATTAACTTTTATAATTTATGAGAGTATATAAGACTAGTTTTATTTGGATTTAAAAATAAAAATAAAAAAGGTTTCTGAATATGCGGTTTTATAGTTTAGATGAGATTGAAGCCATTTTCCACCTCTGAAAACACTTTCTCTCACTTGTTCCCTCCTTCATGTTTGAGAAGCCATTGAGTCCAGAACCTCGGGGCTTTTTCAGATCAAAGCGAAATGGCTGAAATTGAAAGGCCATGGAATAAGGCATGAAACTCTTTATGTTTGTTTTTCTCATGTAAGATTTCGTCACTTCTTTATAAATCAACTCCATTTGTATTTCGTTGTCAAAAAAAAAAAAAAAATTTGGGTTTGGTTTGATTTTCGATTCTTCCTCCCTCTACTACTCATTCTTCATGAGTTTGTTTAGTTCTTTCAACCGTCTGGCTTGTTGTTAGTTGTTACCCGCCCCCATTCCTAAGTTTTTTTTTTTTCCAATTTCCGGCCTAAAAGCCGGCTCTGGATGGCTCAATCGGGCTTGACCACTAAAGCGAGCCAATGTTAAAAGTCGGACAGCCCTCTTCGTTTGGCGACGGTTGGACCAGCCAGATCGCCCGGTCCAGGCTTGGAAACATTGCTACTGGTGGTTTCGGCGGTCAGATGCTCATAATTAATTATGACCACGTGTATATAAGATATGCTTTAGGAGTTGGTATTAATTTTTAATATAATATATAATTTTCATATTCATCAATATTTTTTCTATTATTATTCTTTAAGGAGATAAAGGAATTAAGGAAAATTACCAAGCTGTTTAAAAAAATACATATTATATTAACTAATTTAATAATTTTTCTTAATTAATCAAATTAGGTAAATATGTGATATATAGAAAAGGGTTATTTTGCCTACTTTTACCTATACTTCTCAATACAATTAGATTATAATGGGTCCTCCCAATATCATTAGATTATAATGTGTAAAGATTTGAGGATAAAATAAATCCATTTCATTTCAGATTGTTGCAAGAATATGAGATAAGGCTACCCCTTTATCTCAAAATCAGAACTTCAAGAATGTTACTTATGGACTCTTTGGAAAATTTTGTTCTATTCTTCTTCTTCTTCTTCTTATTTTCACTTACTGCACGCAACCTCTTAATTTCCGAAATTGCTTTCTCATGGTTATAAGATTAAAATTGGCCCACAAAAACTGAAAGTATATCAATTCCCCCAAAATAAACAGTTTCTTAAACCATCCTCGATTATTGCTGTATATAAATTGGGATCCTTTTGGTCTTCCGAGTGCTTACTCTTAGGATTATTTGTTTCCTCGCCAAATCGTTGTTTACAGTGGAAACTAGCGGAGTCTGGTTGGATGCTCGGAGCGTGGAGGAATAAGCTGAATCCTTGCTATCAAGTACTTATATTTGAATCGCCTTGTCCATGTTAATCCAGAAACAGATGCTTTGCGAGACTGCGAATTTTTTACTCCTTCTAACGCGTGTCTCCTAAAGGCTATGTTTGGGAGTTCTATTTTGGAGGGGAAGGAAAGGAAAGGGAGGGTTTTGGTAATCCCTTCCCTTGTTTGCGAGTTTTAAAAATAAGAGGGGAGGGAATCAATGATTTTTACAAGTCCCCCAAAACCCTCCTTCTTCATAAAAATAAAGTTCCCCCAATGTGGGGGATTTTAAAGGGAGAAATGGCTTAATTACGTTTTTACCCTATTTTTTCCTGCCTTACCCACGACCCACGCACGACCTCTTCGACAAAAAACGACGGTGTGTTCCTTTTCTCTGAAATCTTCTCAGAACGATGGTGTTGCTTTTCGACCACAGCAACCTTCCATGAATCTTCTCAGTTTTGATCCAGCGATTTCCCTGTCTTGATCGACGCCGACGCCTGGAGACGCCATTTGATCTGTGATTTCGAGGCTCGTGGACTCCGCCACGTCTGGAGAGGCTTCGATTGTGATTTTTTTCTTCGATCTGTGCGCACAGGCTCGTGTTCAGCTTCAGCTCTTGATTCGGCGATCTGTAAGTCACTTTCCCTTGTGCCTTGCTTTGATTTACTGGATTTAAATCCCTTCGTCTCAAATCCCTTGTTTCGATTTATTGGGTACTAATTTTATTTGTGGGGATTACAATGAAACCAGTATATTAAACCAGTATATCCCTTGTTTCGAGACGTTTATTTTACTCCATTAAGCTAAACCCCTTTTAACGCCGACGACGGCTTGCGTAAGATCTGTCGATGCCCATTTTCTCTTCTCTGTTTTTATTTTTTTAAAAAAATTGGTCCAGAGGATAAAATTGCTGTAGGAGTACTTTGAAGTTTGAAGTTAAAAACAAAAGTTAAAAAAATTGAAAGCACATATAATAATAAGTTCAGTGGGGTCCTGATTCAAGTGCGTATCCCTCCTCCCTGTAGATGAATGATCAACTAGATTCCATATCCCGATTGGAAATGCATTAGCTTATATCTTTGTTGCTTTTGGGGTTGGATAGTATGTAAATTTGAACGAGTCATAAATATGAATCTAAATCACAAGCCCAGTTTCAGTAATTAAGATGCATTGATATTGTGGTTTCAATTTTAGATGTAAACATGAGAGGGAGGGAGAGTGCAGAGTGAGAAGGACCCCGAATCTCCACGATTTAAAAAATAAGCAGCGTCATACAGATATATATAATACATATCCACACAAAAACATAGACGACCTAATTAATTTGTCTCATGCTTCACTTTCTCTTCTCTGTTTTTCTCTTCTCTTGTTTAATTTTGTTTTGATCGCCTACTTTGTCACTGTTATTGTTCTGTGTTGAATTGTGCTTTCTGCAATGACCATGTTATTTCTGAATTTCCACCAAAGATGGATAATCCAGGAGAAAATACCAATCTAGCATTGTTTACATGGAGAGAAAGACGTCGAAGGACTATTGTTCATGTCATATGCCTTATAGTCTATTACTACATGATTAGGATTCATTCTCAAAGTAGTATAGTTGATCATACAATGATCTTGGAGAAAGAGAGAGCACGAAAAAATAATGAAGCGAATTGCTAGTAGTGAAGGTCGTAAGATAATAAGAATGGGGCCTATAGCCTTTATGGACTTATGTGCAATGTTAGAACAAGAGGGTGGTCTCCAATCAACCCAACGGGTAAGTATAGAGGAACAAGTTGCTAAAACCCTTTATATTCTAACACATAATGTTAGAAACCGAGAGGTTCAATTCTGGTTCCGACGCTCTGGTGAGACCACTAGTCGGCATTTTCATCGTGTGCTTCGATCTATAGTGGAGTTAGAAGACAAATATCTTAAACAACCGGATGGCTCACAAATTCCTATAGAAATTCTTGGAAACAACCGGTTTAACCCATTTTTTAAGGTAAAAAATTATTTTCATGTTTATATTAACAAACATATATAGTTAAAAATATATTGATGACGTAATAACAATACCAGGATTGTGTCGGGGCAATTGATTGTACACATGTTCGTGTAAAAGTGCCATTAAATGAAGCCCCAAAATATCGTGGTAGAAAAAATTTTCCAACACAAAATGTGTTGGCTGCGTGTTCATTCGACCTAAGATTTACCTATGTTCTACCTGGATGGGAGGGTACTGCTTCAGATTCAAGGATATTAAAAGATGCACTACGCAGAACAGATAATCTTAGAATACCTAGAGGTAATTAGTTATTTTTTTTCCTAAAATTTTCCTCTTGTTTCATTAGATATATCTCATCAATATTTTTTTAATAGGTAAATATTATGTCCTTGATGCTGGATTTATGTTGAGAAAGGGCTGATCACACCTTATAGATCAACACGCTATCACTTGAAATAATTTTCCTCAAGAAATCCACCTCGGACACCTCAAGAATTATTTAACCATCGCCATTCGTCCTTGCGTAATGTTGTGGAAAGGGCTTTTGGGGTTCTGAAAAAAAGGTTTCCTATTATTGCAAGTGGCACAGAACCAACTTATGGAATCAAGACACAAAACAGGATTATCATAGCATGTTGCATTTTGCACAATTATTTGATGATGACTGACCCTGAAGAAGAGCTAGTTGCTGAGGTGGATGAAGAGATTGCTAACCAAAGTGTATCTGAACAACATGGAGATGACCACATAGAAGAGGATGAGAATGAAGAACATACTCGTTTAGGAGAAAATTTAAGAAATTCTACAGCTGATGCTATGTGGAGAGCTTATAGATCATGACTTATGTTTAGGATTATTACGTATTTTCTGACTTATGTTGTTCTACTATTATCAATTTTGTGATTGTGAGCCACTGAATTTTACAGGGTGATTTTACTTAATGCTGAATTTTAATATTATGTAGGGACAATTTATTTTGAGAAAGGAAACTGCTCATTCAAACTCTGGGTTGTTTTGGGGATCAAGTGTCATCAATATTGGAGAGCCAAGTTATGACAATCCTCTTTTACAATGAGAAGTAGAACATTCGCTATGAAGATGTTCGCTTTTGATTTTGAATTTATGTTTTAAGCACTTGATTGAACCAATGTTGTTGATGTAATGGGTTTAACTTGTTGAATTCAGGAATGTGGCAAACTGTTTAGAACTTAATGTTTGAATGATGTACTGGGATTTTCTTGTTTAGAACTAGTCAAATGGAAATGTAACTGTTCTTTTTTTTTTAAAAACAAAAAAATTATGGATGTGTTACTTTTTAGCTCAAAGATTTTAGAATAACATCATTTAATCTTAATAGATTTTAAAATAACAAATCACATTCAATTTCAAATAGTTATGGAATTATGTATAATTTTATATTTTAGGTTGTAATTTTATATACTTAAATCATTATGTACTAAAAAATATATATAAATCATTATGGAGAGAGAAAGATAACTATTAGAGAGAGAAATATTTTTTAGAGAGAAAATGGGGAAAATGTTTTTTCAATATAAAAATTACATAAATGATTTTTAAAGAAAATGACAAAATGGTAAAAATAACTCATTAATCCTCCAACTTCATTCCTTACTATATTTTTAACTCCCAAACAAGGGGAGAAA
This sequence comes from Acacia pycnantha, assembly GCA_025563575.1. Lineage (NCBI taxonomy): Eukaryota > Viridiplantae > Streptophyta > Magnoliopsida > Fabales > Fabaceae > Acacia > Acacia pycnantha. Next base: position 1,005,868 of record JAMWYP010000142.1, read on the forward strand.
ATATCCTCCATTTCCTTTCCATCCCTTCCCCTCCATTCTCCTTGCATTCCTTTCCTTTCCTTTCCCTCCAAACTCCCAAACAAAGCCTAAAGGAATGTAAACTTGAGACGTTTAGGCTCCCACCAAGGCAGTAAAGTTCTAAGGATGATGAAGAAACAATTGACAGGTATACGAGACGATAATCCCCTGCAGGAAATGTAGAGTTGGCGCAGCAAATTATTTCTGGTGGAGGAGGGAGAGAGGGTGGGAGGCGGTGTGAGAGAGAAGGGTAAAATGATTTAGTTTATCCCTCAAATCTTCAGTGTTGATAAAATTATAATCTAAAGATATTGAAAATGGTAGGTAAAGATAGACATAATAAGGGTAGGTAAAATAATTTATCCCTTAAAATATATATGTGCAAATTTATAAAAGCCCCAATACAGAAATTTGGATATTAAAAGGAAGAAAAATTTAATATAGGAGACAAGAAAAAAAAAATTACATTTAGAACCTAAAACTTTTAAATATAATTATATTTATGACACGGGGTATTGATTGATTATACATTTTTTCTGCCCCAGAAAGTGTAAATTAATATTATTGATAAATACTGTTATTGATCAATATAAATACTTATATTATTATTGACGGCAATGCTGCCAATTACACTTCACTTGAAGAAGAAATTTCCATAAGGAAATTGTCAATAATCATGAAAACAAAAGAGTTGCCATTTCAGGCTTCAATTATTCAACCATAACTGTGAATGACCATGAGAGAGTTGATACAACACAAAAACGCGTAATGAATTCAAACATACTTTATAATGGAGGTACTAAAGTTAGTTTGAATGTCATAGTACCTGGACCAAAGCATAACACCTCCATACTTGGTAGAACTATTAATGGCAGGAAGGACTTGAGAAGTGAGATTGGAGACAGGAATGTAGCCTCCAGATTTAACAGCATCAGGAGAAGCAGGCAACCCCAAAAAAATCATACTTGTGTTAACACTTGAAACCCATTTATTCCACGAATTCTCTATAGGATCGGTGGTTGCATTAGAAAACTCACATGGTGGGTTGTTATAAAACTGAATCCAAACAAAGTCAAATAAGCCTGTGTTTAGAGCATTCCCCAGGGAAGCGTCAGGAAATGGGCATTGTGGAGAAGCACTCAAGTACACTTTCTTATTGTCTCCAGTTGGTCCATTGTTGCTGTTACTGTTATAACTTGAGAGGTTCCTTGCAAGCACATCCCAGTTTTCGTTATTAGCCGCACCTTCGATGGCGAAGTCAATTCCATCCAACACGGCATCTCCGAGTGGTCTGTTGGAGGATTCTCCTCCTAGGAAGTTATTCCAAAGGTAACCACCTAATTGGTTGGCATCGTTAGTTGAGGTTAGATTGTAGGTCTGAGAAGCTCCTCCTATGGACAGAAATACCTGCTAGATTATAGACCAACATTATTAATATTTGGTGAGTGGAGCTGTCTATAACTAGAAAGATGACCCACAACATTGTTGTATGTTGAAGGTGAGATGAAGATGAGAAAGGTATAGGATGGTAGTTAGTACTGTACTACTGTGGTCTCTCCTTCGTCACAGAGAGATCAGATGATGAGGACATAAGAGGCGGCATGACCAATGCAACAAACTTGGAGGAATAAGCCTCAAGGGATATACATGAAGGCTTCATGCATATTGGGCTTTGTTTTATTCTTCTTAGTTTTAGTTTTATTCTTCTTACTTTTAGTTATATTTTTTGTAATAAGGCTTATTGGGCTCGCTTATTGGGCTTTGTGTGTAAGCATAATTAGATTAAACTCAATATGGATGTTGTCCACTATATAAGGAAACACCATAGCCTCTTTGAGGGACGACAGAATTAAGAGTTAACCTTTTTTGTGAGAGACTAGCTTTTCTAGGGTTCTTTTGAGAATCTCTGAACTTATCAAGGGCAACAATCCTTGTGGCGTTCTTCGGCTTATCAATTCTTTGGAATTGTGGCGCCTACCTATAATCTAGTTTTCGTTCTATATTTCTTGGTTTCGTATCTCCATATTCCCATGTCCGTTTTCGGTGTTTCTTGAGCCAAACTCATGTTTCGGAACGTCATCTTTCACCTCGTTTTGGAATCGCTCAAATCCGACGTCTGTAGCGTTAAATACGTTCTTCTCTTTTCCGGACGTGCTGGAGGCTGAATCTTCGGTGCGAAATTCCATTCCTAGTCGATCCAATCATCCCTTTCTTTCGGGAATCATATCATGTGGTATCAGAGCTCTTGGTTCTAGGATTGGAATTGGGTTTTCTTGGGTAATTTGTTCTTTCAATCTTCTTGTTTTTGTTTCTTTCAATTTCTTGTTCAGTTCACATATTTCTGCACTTGGTTCTTGGTGTTCATCCCTTGTTCATCATTGTTCTTGAATTTTAATCCTTTCAATTCATGTTTCTTGAGTAGTATGTCGTTTGTGTGTTAAGTAATAGCTCAGTTTGTGGGGAATTCTTTCTAGTTTAGTTCTGACTTAGTAAAATTTGAAAGCTTGATTCCAAAATCAAAAATTCCTTTTGTTGAAGAATCAGGTGTTTAAAAAAAAAAGTCAAAAAAAAAAACTATACAGCACCTTGCTATTCAATTACACACACTACTACTTGTGAATCAAGTCCAAAGTGTCTTCCTTGAATAATTCCTCCAAGTTGTTTTGGTTTTCTTTGTCTTGTCTTCTTTGAGATCAGGTCCAAAGTGTCTTCCTTGAATAATTCCTCCAAATTGTTTTGGTTTTCTTTGTATTGTCTTCTTTGACATCTTTTCCAATTTGTATTGTGAGTCACCGCCAATTCTTGAGTTTGGGATTGTACTCTTGAGTGTTCTTGGAGATTCTGTTAAGAACTTAAAGAAAGCTATTGAGTGGTAAAAGGCAAGAGAGCACACTACACAAAAGCCTTATAGAGAGCAACAAACACGAGTGATACATTTTTAAGAGTGTAAACACGTGAGCGAGTGGTGAGGTCCTATTACTTTTTATTCCTGTTCTTTTCCTTGAATTATGGCAGGAGCAGGTGGTGAAGGAGATAATAGATTGCTAATTGAAGCCATTACAACTCAAATGCAAAGGATGATGAGGGAACACACAGAGGAGTTATATGAGAGAATTGAGAGAATAGAAAATCAAGGGAATCATGATGAAGATAGACAGAGGGGGATGAAAGAAGGAGAAGAAGAGGTGATGAGAATGATGCTAGGGAGGATAGAATTAAGGGAGTGAAGCTTAATATACCATCTTTTATAGGAAAAAGTGATCCGGAGGCCTATTTAGAGTGGGAAATGAAGATTGAGCACTTATTTGCATGTCACAATTATATCAAGAGAAGAAAATGAAGGTGGCGACCATGGAGTTTAGTGATTATACTCTCATTTGGTGGGACCAATTGCAAAAGGAGAGGGTGAGATATGAAGAACCATTGGTGGATAGTTGGGTGGAGATGAAAAGGCTAATGAGAAGAAGATTTGTTCCTTCCCATTATCATCGAGACCTTCACAATAAACTTCAAAGGCTCACACAAGGTAACAAGAATGTAGATGAGTATTTTAAAGAGATGGAGGTGTCCTTGATTAGAGCAAATATTAGTGAAGAACGGGAGACTACTATGACACGTTTCTTGCATGGGCTGAATAGTGATATAAGGGATGTTGTGGAGTTGCAAAATTATGTGGAGTTGGAGGATTTAGTGCAACAAGCTAGTAAGGTAGAACAACAACTCAAGAGAAAGGGTGTCATGAGGAAAAACTCTTCAAATTTTAATTCTTCAAGTTGGAAGGATAAAAATAAGGAGGGAGGTACTTCATCAAGCAATCTTACTGCTACACCTCAAAGGACTCAAACTAAATCCAATGAGATCCCTAAAAAGACCAGGAGTAGTGAAATAAAATGCTTCAAATGTTTGGGGAGAGGACACATAGCTTCAGAATGTCCAACTAAGAAGACTATGTTACTTAAAGAGGATGGAGAGCTTACTAGTGATTCGTCTTCAGATTCTGCCTCACATGATGATGAAGATGAAGAAATAATTCCAGAAGGAGATTTGTTTATGGTAAGAAGGATGTTGGGTAGCCAAGCAAAAGACATGGATGATAGTCAAAGAGAGAATATCTTTCATTATTGATGGAGGGAGTTGTACCAATGTTGCAAGTGCTAGAATGGTGTCTATGCGCAAAGTGTTTAGATATGAATCCTTATGATGCAGACCAAACCAACATTGATGATGTCTTTCCCTTATAGGTGTTCTGCTTCTGTCAGATTGCGAAAAAACTATCTTGCTTATGCCAGCGTTTCTGGCTTTTTTGATTTATTTTCAAGCTTTAGCTTGACTTGTTTACTCAAGAAAGAAAGGAAGAAACAAACAAAGAAGCTGGTACTCTGCTATATATATAAAGATACTTGCATAGCTCCCAAAAAGACTTCCTATGGCTGTTTTAGGTAAAATAAAGAGAGATAGAAAGGAAATGACGGGGTTTTCTTGTGACATGTGGTTTCTATCATTATTTGAATAATTTGTATAATTATAATATGCATGAATAGAGTACCTTGATGTTCAGGTGTTGGGCATGAATTTATCTTAGAGCTTAATTGAACACGTGCCATGTCAAAGCAGAGAGATATGTAGTAGTCTCTTATGCTCAGAAAATTCATGTGATGTTTCTGATGTGTTCTTTTATGCAGATTCTATATGAGAAGATTGTAATATCTACATGTATACATTACCTTGATGTTCTGGTCTTGGCATGATTTTATCTCAGAGCTCAAAAAAGCACATGTAGTACTGTTGTCACAGTGATCTGCGAGGTTCAAAACCGGAGTAGATCCATTTCCAAAGGAGGATAGGAATGCAATGTTCACAAATTTGTAGTTCCCAGAAGCACATGTATCCTTTAAACTTCCCTCTCCGCTATGTTGGCCCCAATAGATAGCAATCTTACCAGATTCTGACCTTAATGCTGGTAGGGATAGCACAAAGAGAGACATGAACAAGAGGGAAGTCACTAACTGGGCAGCCATAGGTATTAAATAAAAAGAGGCTTTAGAAGAATCCTTGAGAAGTGCAGCCTTCTAAGGTGAGCTTGTGGGGGTATTAATATGGGGCCTCTTAGAGCAATGTCGTTTAGAAAATTGTGCGAATATGCTATCATTTTCATTGATATAATCAAAAGTTAATTCGTCTTGAAATTATTGAAGAAGCGAGTAACGTTTCGTAAGGATTGAGGATGTTGGGAATTTAGATAAGAAACTGATATTTTGCTTCGCCGGTCGGTTTGATACTACTCGTGGATGCCCACTCTTTGGAGCCATAGGAATTAAGGAGGCAAGGAAACATTTTGTCCCTTTGATTTTACATATAAAAAACACAATCTTTGAAAGGGCTACGCTTCTCATGGGTATATTTGGGTTTATCTGTCTTGATTATGCCACTTTTCATCAGATTTTTCGACAAACACAAGGTCATCAAATTTATTCTTTAAAGTACTGAAGTTGCAGGAATTGATGGATGTTGATTCAGACGCATAAAACAAAAACTCTGCCGTCATAATTATGCAACTTTATCATCTAATCCTGATCTTATTTGAATGCCAATCGGCTACGAGCAAGTTTTCTTAATTATTTCTTAATTTTTATTTTTTTTAAAATCGTGATATGATTGAAAAGTGTAACATTTTCCATTTTCCATTTTACTTAACATAATAACTACATAATAGTTAGATCAATAACTTAATAATGCTTCATCACTTATCAAAATATCCAAAATAAACAATAGTATGCAAAATGAGCCTAAACGTGGCAATATACAATATTTCAACATATACCAAAAGATGGAAGCACTAAACTTGTTCTCATGCATGTCATCCTATCGAAGGGCATAGAATGTTGTCTCCTTCTCATGTCTCTGTTGGAAATTATGCCCTAGGGGCAAGTCATTGTACTTTAGACAATTTTATTATTTAAAGTATTCTCCTTTTGCTATCATTTCATTTGCATGTTTATAGTGATAACTGATCATTTGATATATCTTATAGATTATCCTAAAGGTCCTTGGTCGGTCATCTACGCGGGAGCAAAAATGAAATAAGACCAGTATGACTTTGATGAGTATGGAGATACGAATCAAAATCATGGGCACTTGTAAGAGTACAAGGTGTTGGACCGACCCACTATGAGAAAGCTGCATGAATTAAGTCATAAGCTTTTCTCATGTATAACCGCGTTACAACGCCCATTGACCTGAGATCATCATGCATTCCTACATGATGAGTCGCTGATCTTTGACCTAGTCAAAAGTCACCTTTGACCAGGTGATGATAAAGGCTATGATCGGGATCAGTGGTTTTCATGCAGAGAAATGTGAATGATCAAGATGGACTTTGTCCCTCACATTTGTAGAGAGATAATACTGGGCCCCTCGATGAGTGAGTCTGAGAAATGTATGGCCATACTACGATGGAAATGAGTTTCCATTTCAATTGTTAGACTACTCAAGAATCGAGAAAGTAATGGTCAAGAACATAAAGTTGACATTATCCATGCATCATCCTTGATCAAATTATCGCGTGACAAAAGGGACGTGACATTGTTGTACGATAGGTTGTATCGTATCATCGATCCCCATATGAATTGGGTAGTCGCAATGTCTTGCTAGAGGCCGCTTGCGACTTGTGGGCTGGTACAGTATTGGCCCACTGCCAATCTCATGTGGGCCTGCAGGGTCGCACAGAAAAATAGCCCAACACGAGCAAAAGTGTCCAGATTCATTGAATCTTAGATATGTCTAAGATTTAATGAATAATGTATTTAATCTAGGATGAATATATATATATATATAAATACATATATATATATATATATATATATATATATATATATATATATATATATATAAAATTCGAAATTAATATAATATTATTATTTAATAAAGATTATAATATTTATTTGTATTTAATTTATTTGATAAATTAAATATCTAAAACAAATAGAGATATTGTATCTCAGATTCTATTTTCGAATAAAGATATCACTTAATTTAAATTGAGATATAGTATCTCAAATTTAATTAAATAGATAGATATCATTTCTCGGATTTAATTTAAAGAGATAAATTAAATTAGAAGGCTTTTAATTTGGATTAAATAAACATATTAGATTAGATCTATCAGATAGATTTAATTAATATATTTTTTAATCCAGATTCAAAATTCGAATTTCAAAATTAATGAGGATTAATTTTGAATATAAAATACGTCTACTAGGTTTATAAAAACCTACGGGATTTTTGTCAAGCGTATAAGAAAAACCGCGAGAAACCCTAGAGAGAAATAGAATAGAGAGACGCACAGTTCAGAGGCACTAGCAAGCTTCCGTTCGTGTTTCTGAAGGCTGTTCGTGTGGATACAAGTAGAGGGAGGAGACTCGCAAAGTCAACTCCTGTTTGATCGAACGAGATAGCACCACGCCCGAGACGTACGACGGTCGAGACGCACGATGTTCGAGATTTGCACCAGGCCGAGTTGAACGAAACGCCGAACCCTTCGCATAGGTATGATTCGGATTCTCTTAACCTTGATTTAAACGCTATTGAGCGATCCTCCGATGGGATTCGTAAAAGTTTTTAACTCCGCTGCGTATACGGATCCCAACAGTCTCAATGCTGGAGGGAAGTAATGATCGAAAAACTTTGTCTTGAACTATTTCCAAGTTGTTCTCGAGTCATCTAAACCACCTATTGTAACATCCCCAATTTTATGTAAATTGATGTATTGGATGCATTAATGGAATACATGAATTATCATCAAGCCTTTAGTTTATGGTATTTAATTTCCAAGTAAATAATAAGCTAGAGAAAATGATGTGGAATTATTTGAAAATTTGGGTAATTAATGTGGCATTGGACAATTTAAGATAGGAGATGGCTATGAAAGTCAAAATATATATTTTCCCTTTTTACCCTTGTATTTTCGGCCAAAGGGGAAAAATAAGAAGAAAATAGTGAAATTTCTAATATGGGACAAGAAGAAGACATGTAGAAAATTTGTGGACATTGGGCTAGGAAGGGAAGCAATTTTTGGAGCCCAAACCAAGAGGCCATTTTGGCCAAACAAGAGGAGAAGGGAGGGAAATTTTTTTCATGAAGATAGTACACCTTCTTGAAGCAATCATGGAGCCAAGATTTGAAATTCAAAGTTGGAGCCAAAAGTAAATTTGAAATTGGAGCCAAGGATTTAAATTTGAAAACATGTGAGGTAAGCCATGACATCATCAATCTCATCAATTCTATGAAGCATGAGAGAGCTTTAGGAAACATAATATTTTTTCCAAAAAGGCCCTTACAATTTTGACCACATGGAAGAATAAGGGAATAAGACAAAGTGATCATGAAATAACCTAAGGAAAGTAAGGGCATATGAGTCATTTAGCTAACACACAAGCAATGAGCATTTTAAAAGGCCAACACATCCCCTATTTTGTGCTGCATTTTCGTTGAAGAGAGAGGGAAGAGTGAGATCAAGTGATTCCAAGCAAGAAGAGCTAAAGGAAGCTCAAGAAGAAGGAGGAAGTTGAAGCTAAGGTAAGTGCTTTAACTTTGGAACCTTAAACCACTCTCTTCTACCTCTCCTAATGTGGCTAAGACATCAAAGATCATAATCTCTTTGGCATTTTAAGGTATAGGCCGAAAATTTAAGGAGGAAGATTCAAGGAGCAAGTGTGACAAGGGTACTAAAAGCTATCAAGTAAGTCACTCTTAAACATTTCAACCATTTTCCTTGGGTTGTTTGAGTTAGGAAATATCTATCAGCTTGAGCATGTTTGTATACTTGGTCTGGTAATTAATGAAAAGAAGGAACAAATGTTTAAAGTTAAGGTCTATGGTCTAAATGAAAGAATAAACCTAGGATATGGAAGATATGAAGTTGGAATGGAAGTTTGACATTTTGTGAGTAATTGGTAAATTTCGTGCAGCTGGTTTTCTTAAGGTTATGAGTTGGTTTTGGTGTTTTTTAGAGTTTAAAGTGTTTAAAATGAGATTTTGTATAAGGATGAACTTAGATCAAAATTTTGGAACCCTAGATGAAAGTGTAAAAAAACGTTGGGTTGCTGAGTTGTGGAATTTCTGTGAGTCAGCTGGGTTCAACTCGATATTTGACATAGTAAATGGAATTTAAAAATTATGGAATTTTACAGGGATAAAATAGACATCTCAAGGATTATTTTGGTATATAATGTGTAATTTCTGAATCTCTGGATCAGGAGAAATTAATTTTATAAAATGGCCCAGAAAATAGGTCTCTGTTTCGGACCTGAGGGTGGATATTGGACACAGAAAAATCGTACGAATAATTAAAGTCTCTGGAAATATTTTTATCCAAAACTAGACATATTAAGGGTCATTTGAGATTTTGAACCACCCCAATTGGAGTTTTCTAGAATTAATAATGAATTTTTGAAGATTCAGTCGCTGTTGCTGGAAGTTTCTGTGTAATCCGAAAATAAAAAAAAAGGGGTTTTTCCAAGTAATGGATGTCCAATGGAGAAAAGGGATTTAGAGATTATGGATGCTTGAAAAAAAAAGCCTTATTTCAAATAAAGAAGTCAAATATTTATTAAGGTGAATTTCTATAATTATTGGGAATTTATGTGTATTATTGGTTATTTTAGGGATATTTCTGTCATCAGCGCACCGGAAAAATTAGTAATATTTGAGGTCGACTACCAGGTAGTAACCTTAATCTTCATATGCCTTGTGTTACATTGTATGTTCGATTTTCCATGATTGTGGACCCGTGTCCCGTGAGGGACATGCGTTTGTGTGCATTCGGTGTGGTTCGGGTTTGAGGCCCCGACCACCGTGATTTTCCTAGCGTTGTGGATCTGGGGCTTGCTATGGTGAGCAGTCCTGCGTTTACTAGGACTTGATGTCCTTCCGCAGTAAATATTGCATATGTGTGGTATGCTTGTTGATATTACTGCGCTTGATTACTGAATGCTTGCATTTTATTATTTTCCTGATTATGGTGACATACATGCATTGCATACACTTTACATATGAGATTAATGGTTACTCTGCGATTCAATTATGAATCCCAGACTTTTATAAGGCTTCAGGTAGTTCATCTAGAGTGGTCCCGGGAGACCAAGGTAAGAATGCGGAGCAAGATTGAAGTGTTTGTTGGTGACTCCCTTTTTTGTTGTTTATTTTGTTTTCTCCCTGATGATTGTATTATTATTTTGGCTATTTTGGGCATTGTGGATCTAGATGACTGTATCTAATCCCTTCGGGAAAAAAATTTACTCTTCAGTTTTTTATCTTTACCGGTATACTTTGTCCAAACTGATACGTGCTCTTCTGCTGATACTCTGATACTTGACGTAATTAACTTGGGAATTGGAATTAAATAATTGAATTAAAATTGGACTAAGTTAAAGGACCACACTACCCGCCACTTGAAAAGGCGAGGCCGGTAGGTGTGTAACAATTGTGGTATCAGAGCACGGTTTGGACGATACTGTAAAAGTTGGTTATAAGATAAGGAATTGATCTATGTTTGGTTGATGCTTAATTTCTTTTGTTGAGGTGTAACTAAAAACCTTAACAATGGCAAGAGGCAAAGGACTGGGTAGACCTAGGTGAGAGCCGAAGACACAAATTCCTAATCCTTAAGATAATAGTCTGATACGAGAGATGATGGGATTAATCCGAGAGAAGGGGAATATGATACAAGGAATGCGAGCGGAAATAAATGAAATCAGGGCTCGTCAAGACCAAAGGTTCGAGGATCATGAGACTGAGGAGAATAATGGCAACAACAACGATATTAATCATAATGAACAGGAAGAGTCGCAAATAGATCACCATAATAACAGGGCAATAGAAACATTGATCTACTGGGTATCTAAATTCTGTAAACAGCAGCCGCCAGTTTTCCGTGGTAGATTTGAGGCAGCAGAAGATTGGATTCTCCGTCTCGAGAAAATCTTTCAGGTCTTAGAGTGCCCAAAAGAGAGGAAGGCCCAGTTGGCCATTTATAAGCTGGAGGGGGACGTTGATCGTTGGTGGTGCAACACGGAGACGACTTTACGTGCCCAGAATGTTCCTATCACTTGGGAACTGTTCCAGGAAAAGTTTAATACACAGTAACATCCTCCTTCCATTCGCATCGCTAAGGAGTCGGGGTTTCTAAATATTAAGCAAGGAGATAACGAGTCTTTTGAAGACTATTATGCCAGGTTTATTAGTCTATCTAGCTACTCCACTTATCATAGAAACCCTAATGCTGAAAGTAGCTTAGCAGATGTCTTGGTTCGCGGCCTAAAATTTGAGATCAAAGAAAATCTTATAGCTAGACAGTTCCATGTATTGAGCCAGGCAGTCGAAGAGTGCAGAATTGTTGAGCGAAACTTGAAGGAATTATATGCTTCCAGGAGACCTATTCCCCTGAGTGACTCTAATCGTGGAAGCTCCTCTTAGAAATGGAAAGGGCCATGGAACAAAAACCGCGGCAATAATAAGAAGCCCTTTCGCCCTGGACAGTAGAACTACATGAGGCTAGTAGAGCCTCAGAATTGTAACAAATGTGGCAAATCTCATCCAGGTGTCAGTTGCAGTGGGCAGGTAGTCTATTATACACGCCATAAGCCTGGGCATTATAGTCACGACTGTCCTCAGCAGGTTGCTGAGAAGAGGCCTCAAAACCAAGGTCGTGTATTCGCCATGACACGAGATGACGCACGTAAATCACCAGAATTAGTCCAAGGTACCATCTTTCTCCATGGTTGTTTGTTGCATGCATTATTTGATTCTGGTGCTAGTCATTCATTTATTGCATATGATTGTGTTAAACGTACGAATTTGAATGTTTATAAATTACCTTATGATTTGATTGTGTCTACCCCACTCGGAGTCAAATCTGAGACTGCTGATGTATGTTTAAATTGTGTTGTGGTTGTTGATGGACATGAGTCAACTGTGGACTTGATCTGTTTGTCGTTGCGTGATATCGATGTAATTTTGGGTTTAAATTGGCTGATGGCCAATAACATTGTACTGGATTTCGGCAATAGAAAGATTATATGTCCTGATCAACAACAGAGTCTCAATGCCAAAGCAAGTCTTGGCTTCCTTTCAGCTACTGAGGCAGAACAGTGCATTAAACAAGGATGCCAAGGGTATGTGGTGTTCTTTTCTGTACAGACAGAATCAGAACCTTCTCTGGATGACATACCAGTGGTGAACGAATTTCCTGATGTGTTCCCTGATGACATCAGTGGGTTGCCACCAGAGAGAGAGGTGGAATTTGCAATTGAGGTCGTGCCTGGTACTAGACCGATTTCCAAAGCACCCTATCGGATGGCACCAAATGAGATGGCTGAATTAAAGAAGCAGATTGAAGAATTGCTGGAAAAGGGGTTTATTCGCCCCAGTGTCTCACCTTGGGGAGCCCCAGTTCTCTTTGTCAAAAAGAAAGATGGAAGTGTAAGACTCTGCATCGATTATCGAGAGCTTAATAAGCAGATATGGACACTATGAGTTTCTTGTGATGCCGTTTGGCTTGACCAATGCTCCTGCAATCTTCATGGATTATATGAACAGAATTTTTCGGCCGTATCTGGATCAATTTGTAGTTGTGTTCATTGATGAAATTTTGATCTATTCAAAGAACCGAGAGGAACATGAGCAACATCTGCGACTTGTTTTGAGCATTCTGAGGGAAAAGCAACTCTACGCTAAACTTAGGGTATGTTTGGTTTGAGGGGAGGGAGGGAGGGGAGGGAAGGGGAGAGAAAAAAAAGGAGGGGAGAGGAAAATATGTGGGGCCCACTACACTCAATTTTCAAAAAAAAATTTCCTTCTCTCATTTTTTTTCCCTCCCCTCCCCTTCCCTCAAACCAAACATACCCTTAGTAAATGTGAATTCTGGTTATCAGAGGTTAAATTTTTGGGTCATGTGGTTTCCAAAAATGGTGTTTCAGTAGACCCAAGTAAGGTGGAAGCAGTATTAAGCTGGAAGAGACCAGCAACTGTCACTGAGATTCACAGTTTTCTGGGTCTAGCTGGGTACTAACGTCGGTTTATACAGAATTTTTCTCGGATTGCGTCGCCATTGACGAAGCTCCTTAGGAAGAACCAGTCTTTTGTGTGGGACGATCAGTGTGAGGAGCGTTTTCAGATACTGAAGGAGAGGTTGATGACAGCGCCTGTGTTGATTATCCCAGATCCAAGTCAGACCTATGTGGTCTTCAGTGATGCTAGCTTGCAGGGATTGGGATGTGTCCTGATGCAGCAGGGCAGAGTTGTGGCGTATGCCTCTCGTTAGTTGAAGCCTCACGAGTTGAATTATCCTACACATGATCTGGAGCTTGCAGCGATTGTTTTTTCTTTGAAGATATGGCGACACTATCTGTATGATACCACAGTGAAGCTATACTGCCACCACAAGAGCCTCAAGTATCTGTTTGACCAGAAGGAACTTAATATGAGGCAGCGTAGATGGATGGAGTTGCTTAAGGATTATAACCTGGAGATAAAATGTCATTCGGGTAAAGCTAATGTTGTCGCAGATGCGTTGAGTCGGAAGACTGTGCAGGTAGCATATATGATGATGAAAGAGCATAAGCTATTAGAAAACTTCAGAGATCTGAGTGTATCATGCCAAACCTTTATAAATAAAGATGTGGTTCATAGGGTCTATATGGGCTAACCTCCTTGTTAGCCAAGAGGAGAATAATCTATGCACAGAAATAGAAGAAGCTCAGATGCAAGATGATCTAGCGGCATCCATTCGAGAGAAGATTACTCGGGGCGAAGCGACAGAATATGATATCTCAAATGGTTTGATCCGGTTCAAGAAACGAATTTTTGTGCCATCTAGAGATGATTTGAGACGGAAGATTCTGGACGAGGCTCACAAGAGCAGGTACACTATTCATCCAGGCGCAGTCAAGATGTATCGGAATTTGAAATCTCAGTTCTGGTGGCCTGGAATGAAGAAAGAAATATCTGAGTATGTGGCTAGATGTTTGACTTGCCAAAAGGTTAAGATTGAATATCAACGACCAGGAGGACTCTTAAAGGGACTGGAGATTCCTGAATGGAAATGGGAGAATGTAACCATGGATTTGGTAGTGGGTTTACCCAAGATCATGCATTTGGATGCAATTTGTGTAATCGTTGACCGAATCACTAAGTCTGCTCATTTTCTTCCTGTCAATGTCAATTACTCTCCCGAGAAACTGGCAGAAATTTATATTCGAGAAATAATAAGACTTCATGGTACACCAAAGAGTATTATCTCTGATAGAGATCCTCGGTTTACTTCTCGATTCTGGCAAGCTTTACATCAAGCAATGGGGACAAAGTTGAAGTTCAGTACCGCCTATCATCCCTGCATGATGGGCAATCAGAGAGGACAATCCAAACACTTGAAGATATGTTGCGAGCATGTGTCTTGGATTTTAAAGGAAAATGGGATCAGTATTTACCTCTAGTTGAATTCGCATATAATAATAGTTATCATGCTTGTATACAGATGGCTCCGTATGAAGCTCTGTATGGACGAAAATGCCGATCACCTCTTTGTTGGACTGAGTTATCTGAACAGAAGTTGTTTGGACCGGAAATGGTAGATGAAACTTCCGAACAGATTAACTTAATCAAAAAAAGGCTCCTAGCGGCTCAAAGTCGTCAAAAGAGTTATGCAGATAAGAGAAGGAGACCTCTAGAATTTAATGAGGGTGATCACGTATTTTTGAAGATATCTCCAGTTACTGGAGAGGGAAGAGCCTTAAAACGTAAGAAATTAAGTCCTCGATATGTCAGTCCTTTTGAGATATTGAAAAAGCGAGGATCAGTGGCTTATCAATTAGCATTGCCACCAAGTCTGAGTAGGTTGCATGATGTTTTCCATGTCTCTTAGCTAAATAAATATCAACCAGGCGTAAGAGGAAGTTGAGGTACAGCAAGATCATACCTTTGTAGTAGAGCCTAAACGGATTATTGATTATCAAGAAAAGCAGCTCAAGCGTAAGAGCATCCCTTCTGTGAAGGTGGTCTGGAAGGGGTTATCTACTAGAGAAGCGACATGGGAGACGGTTGAGGGTATGAAAGAAAAATACCCAGAGTTTATGTCTAGGAGCATGATAAATGTATAGACAAATTTCGAGGACGGAATTTATTTTTACAGGGGAAGAAATGTAACATCCCCAAATTTATGTAAATTGATGTATTGGATGAATTAATGGAATACATGAATTTTCATCAAGCCTTTAGTTTATGGTATTTAATTTCCATGTAAATAATAAGCCAGAGAAAATGATGTGAAATTATTTGAAAATTTGGGTAATTAATGTGGCATTGGACAATTTAAGATAGGAGATGACTATGAAAGTCAAAATATATATTTTCCCTTTTTATCCTTGTATTTTCGGCCAAAGGGGAAAAATAAGAAGAAAATAGTGAAATTCCTAATATGGGCCAAGAAGAAGACATGTAGAAAATTTGTGGACATTGGGCTAGGAAGGGAAGCAATTTTTGGAGCCCAAACCAAGAGGCCATTTTGGCCAAACAAGAGGAGAAGGGAGGGAAATTTTTTTCATGAAGATAGTACACCTTCTTGAAGCAATCATGGAGCCAAGATTTGAAATTTAAAGTTGGAGCCAAGATTTGAAATTCAAAATTGGAGCCAAAAGTAAATTTGAAATTGGAGCCAAGGATTTAAATTTGAAAACATGTGAGGTAAGCCATGACATCATCAATCTCATCAATTCTATGAAGCATGAGAGAGCTTTAGGAAACATAATATTTTTTCCAAAAAGGCCCTTACAATTTTGACCACATGGAAGAATAAGGGAATAAGACAAAGTGATCATGAAATAACCTAAGGAAAGTAAGGGCATATGAGTCATTTAGCTAACACACAAGCAATGAGCATTTTAAAAGGCCAACACATCCCCTATTTTGTGCTGCATTTTTGTTGAAGAGAGAGGGAAGAGTGAGATCAAGTGATTCCAAGCAAGAAGAGCTAAAGGAAGCTCAAGAAGAAGGAGGAAATTGAAGCTAAGGTAAGTGCTTTAACTTTGGAACCTTAAACCATTCTCTTCTACCTCTCCTAATGTGGCTAAGACATCAAAGATCATCATCTCTTTGGCATTTTAAGGTATAGGCCGAAAATTTAAGGAGGAAGATTCAAGGAGCAAGTGTGACAAGGGTACTAAAAGCTATCAAGTAAGTCACTCTTAAACATTTCAACCATTTTCCTTGGGTTGTTTGAGTTAGGAAATATCTATCACCTTGAGCATGTTTGTATACTTGGTCTGGTAATTAATGAAAAGAAGGAACAAATATTTAAAGTTAAGGTCTATGGTCTAAAATGAAAGAATAAACCTAGGATATGGAAGATATGAAGTTAGAATGGAAGTTTGACATTTTGTGAGTAATTGGTAAATTTCGTGCAGCTGGTTTTCTTAAGGATATGAGTTGTTTTTGGTGTTTTTAGAATTTTAAAGTGTTTAAAATGAGATTTTGTATAAGGATGAACTTGGATCAAAATTTTGGAACCCTAGATGAAAGTGTAAAAAATGTTGGGTTGCTGAGTTGTGGAATTTCTGTGAGTCAGCTGGGTTCAACTCGATTTTTGACATAGTAAATGGAATTTAAAAATTATGTAATTTTACAGGGATAAAATAGACATCTCAAGGATTATTTTAGTATATAATGTGTAATTTCTGAAGCTCTGGATCAGGAGAAATTAATTTTCTAAAATGGCCCAGAAAATAGGTCTCTGTTTCGGACCTGAGGG
Organism: Acacia pycnantha; assembly: GCA_025563575.1. Taxonomy (NCBI): domain Eukaryota; kingdom Viridiplantae; phylum Streptophyta; class Magnoliopsida; order Fabales; family Fabaceae; genus Acacia; species Acacia pycnantha. Next base: position 1,022,684 of record JAMWYP010000142.1, read on the forward strand.
TGGATCTTGGACACAGAAATATCGTACGAATAATTAAAGTCTCTGGAAATATTTTTATCCAAAATTATACATATTAAGGGTAATTTGGGATTTTGAACCACCCCAATTGGAGTTTTCTAGAATTAATTATGAATTTTTGAAGATTCAGTCACTGTTGCTGGAATTTTCTGTGTAATCCGAAAATAAAAAAGGGGTTTTTCCAAGTAATGGATGTCCAATGGAGAAAAGGGATTTAGAGATTATGGATGTTTGAAAAAAAAGGCTTATTTTAAATCAAGAAGTCAAATATTTATTAAGGTGAATTTCTATAATTATTGGGAATTTATGTGTATTATTGGTTATTTTAGGGATATTTCTGTCATCGGCGCACCGGAAAAATTAGTAATATTTGAGGTCGACTACCAGGTAGTAACCTTAATCTTCATATGCCTTGTGTTACATTGTATGTTCGATTTTCCATGATTGTGGCCCGTGTCCCGTGAGGGACATGCGTTTGTGTGCATTCGGTGTGGTTCAGGTTTGAGTCCCCGACCACCGTGATTTTCCTAGCGTTGTGGATCCGGGGCTTGCTATGTTGAGCAGTCCTACGTTTACTAGGACTTGATGTCCTTCCGCAGTAAATATTGCATATGTGTGGTATGCTTGTTGATATTACTGCGCGTGATTACTAAATGCTTGCATTTTATTATTTTCCTGATTATGGTGACATACATGCATTGCATACACTTTACATATGAGATTAATGGTTACTCTGAGATTCAATTATGAATCCCAGACTTTTATAAGGCTTCAGGTAGTTCATCTAGAGTGGTCCCGGGAGACCAATGTAAGAATGCGGAGCAAGATTGAAGTGTTTGTTGGTGACTCCCTTTTTTGTTGTTTATTTTGTTTTCTCCCAAATGATTGTATTATTATTTTGGCTATTTTGGGCATTATGATTTGGATGACTGTATTAAATCCCTCCGAGAAAAAAATTTATTCTTCAGTATTTTATCTTTACCAGTATACTTTGTCCAAACTGATACGTGCTCTTCTTCTGATACTCTGATACTTTACATAATTAACTTGGGAATTGGAATTAAATAATTGAATTAAAATTGGACTAAGTTAAAGGACCACACTACCCGCCACTTGAAAAGGCGAGGCCGGTAGGTGTGTAACACCTATGCTCTACCACCATCTCTGGGCACGATCCCTCAGTAGTATAATGGCCACCCTAGCTTTCTGATACTCATTATAGACCATGGCTTGAAAAATAGTTTCCAAACCCTCAATCCTAGCCTCAGCGTTCAGTGGATCCAAATCTCCGTAAAATTTCTCACGATTGTGACGATGGACATCCTGCCAAACCTTGTTGATAGCTAGGTCTTCAAGATTGGGTTGTGATGATGATCCTTCACCCCCATTACTCTTCATAGTTGTCATGGGCTCAGGTCTTTGTGATACCTTTATACTAGGCTCAGGTACGTCATCATTCTTTGGCGTGGGAATACCTCCTTCATCTCTTATCTTCTTTCGAAAATCCTTCTCAAACTGTCGAAACCTTGTATCCATGATAATAATTAATGTATCTTTGAATCAATGTAAAAGAACCTCGTTCTCTTGAGACATTGGTGACTCAAGAGAATTTGGAGGTTGATTGACGGTAGAGTGAGTCCTTTGTGTGTCCATCATTCTCCCCATCTAAGGGTGAAACCCACCATAATAAGTAAGTGATAAAACAACACAACATAACAACTAAACATGGAAGGTACGTGTGAATATTACATATTGCCACTATATGTAGTGCATGCAAGACTATTATCAAAACCATATGTTCTGATACCAAATTGTAACATCCTCCATTTTACTTAACATAATAACTATATAATAGTTAGATCAATAACTTAATAATGCTTCATCGTTTATCAAAATATACAAAATAAACCAGAGTATGCAAAATGAGCCCTAACGTGGCAATATACAATATCCGATATATACCAAAAGATGGAAGCACTACTGTCAGTAGAAGTAGCCTAAGCTTCTGAAGTCTTCCCTGATGGACCCGCACGAGAACTATCACCTGAAAAATGTTGGTAACCATCAACCCAACTCATTACAAATACTAATATGTGTTCGTGAGGTGCCAAGTGGAACAATATATATAACAAGGTATTTAAAATATATTTTATTAATATCCACATGACAAATTTCATATCATGAATTATGAATCATAAATTTTGTTTCACAGTTTCCCTAACTCAATTCTTAAGGTGCCTCCCTTCAATCCAACCGAACTGCCTTATTTTTGTAGAACCGGCTGAACCCAAGAGGGGGGTGAATTGGGTGAAGAATAAAAACTTGATACTTTGAAACTCTTTTCGCAATTTACTGAAAGCAGTTCATAAGACAATAATGATTTATAAAACAATAAACAATCATTCAAACATATATGCTGGGAATATAAAAGATAAGGGAAGAGAATATGCAAACAGAGATTTATACTGGTTCGGCCAATCCTTGACCTACGTCCAATCCTCAAGCTCCACTTGAGATTTTCAATCCACTATCTCCTTGTTTAACCGGGCACAAGAGAAAAGCCTTTACAATCCCACAAGTTTACCCAGGCACTTGTGAAGCCAAATATCTCACTGAGATACTCCCTTCAATCAGTTACACTTATCCTCTCACTAGGATATACTCCCCCTTACAAGTGTAGACTGATAACCCAATCTCCAAGTCCCACGACTTGAGATTCTTACAATGATTTAATAATCAGAAATGATCTCTCTAACAGAAAAGATGAATAAACACTGAAGTACAATTGATCATCACACTCTACTGTACAATTCACTTCTTTGATTCAATTCCTTTCTTCTTGAGCTCCCATCTTGATCATTCTAACTCTTTCCTTCTTCTCTTCTCCTGATCATTCTACATAATTTAACTTCATATCTACATTTAAATATAAGAATCAGTCCAAGTATAAGATAAATGTAGTATGCAACCTTTTTGCTCTTAAGTATGACATCTATATAAGACATCATCAAAACTAATCATATCCAACAATTTTCGTCGACTAGACCCATGGGCTAAGTAAAAATTCATATTACTGGCTATTCAAAAGCTCACTGGTCATGTGATGAGGACCGGCCAAAATCCTCAGAGAACATTGAAAGTGGAGCTGAATCACCAAGAGGGGGGTGAATTGGGGATTCTAAAACTTTTTCGAAATTCTCTGTTTTTGAATACTAAAAACAGGGATAAACAGAGGATAAGGAAGAGAAGCAAGACACGAAGGATTTATACTGGTTCGGTCCAATCTCTTGACCTACGTCCAGTCCCCAGACTCTCTGGGATTTTTTACTATCACAATTGATTACACACTCTGTAACTCAAGAGTAATTCTCTCACTAGAACTTACTCACCCTTACAAGTTGCAATCAATATCCCAATCTCCAAGTCCCCTGACTTGAGATTCTTACAATGAATGATTTACAATAAATGAACTCTCTTTAAGAGTGGATAAAGATAAAAATTGAAGTACAATGTATCAAAAGATACTTCTCAAAAGAAAACTCAAAGAGTAGTTGGAAACTTGAATGATTTTCGTTTTCTACAGATTGGTTGTTGAGAAGAATTGAATGCATCTCTATTTATACCAAGAGAACATTAAATGACCGTTGTAATCTTCAATGTGACCGTTGCCAACATTAAGAATGGATTAGTTGATGTTTTGGTCTTCTTCTCTCTCTGCTCTTCGGTTAATCCAGCTGCACAGAAGTTTATGGTTGACTTCTTGACTTTTAATCCGTTGGAAGAGCAGCTCTTTGGATGTGGAAAGGAAACATTAATCCCTTTGCAACGTGTGGAGAATGATTTTCCAAAAGGATGCAAGTTTTCTGGACTTTGCATTTAATGAACTGACATCACTTTATGCTTTATGCTAAGGCTTCATTTAATTCTTTCTAAATCATCTGAAACTCACTAACAAACTGATTAAACATAGTTAGGAATAGTAATGAGTGATGATACGAAGTATTAGATTCAAACACATATTTCACAAGTTCGTCCAGTTTGAAATTCAAAAAAACAGCGACACAAACTCGAGTTTGTTCATCAAAACTGGAGTTTTCATTTTTTATTAAAAGCCTAAACTCGAGTTTTCTCCATCCTGAGAAGAATGTTGCGATTTGGTCTTTGAAGCAGGTTTTGAAAAGAGTTCAAAACTCGAGTCATTAAGTGACAAACTCAAGTTTTGGACCTTTGATGAAAAAACATGTTTAAGTCCAAAATCTCAAAACTGGAGTTTCCATTCCAAAAATAGAGGTTTCAAAAGGTTCAAATTTAGTAGAGCTCTCTGCTTGGCCTAAACTCGAGTTTGCAAACTGAAACTCGAGTTTCCATAAATCTTTAAAAAATGGAAACTTCTCTGCTTATTCAAAACTGGAGTTTTCAAAACTATAGAAACTTTGAGTTCTTCTCTGTAAGACCTAAACTTGAGTTTCCAAAACCAAACTCGAGTTTCCTCATTTGAGAGAAAACCTTTGAAAAACCTTGTCAAATGAAAACGGGAGTTTTCAATCAAAACTGGAGTTTTCACAAGTTCAGAATTGAGCATTGTTCTCTGTATGCTGTAAACTCGAGTTTCCGACAAACCTTGGAAACTTAGAGAACTCTCTGTTTAGCACAAACTCGAGTTTCCAAATGGAAACTGGAGTTTTGCCAAGTTTGAAAAATTGGTAGCTCCCTGTCTTGTCAAAACTCGAGTTCATTAAAACCAAACTCGAGTTTTCTTTTCCTTTGAAAAACTTAGATGCTCTCTGTATGGTCAAAACTCGAGTTTCAATATGCAAACTCGAGTTTGTCTAACTTAGCAAAAACTTGAGCTACTCTCTGTCAAGTCCAAACTCGAGGTTCCAAACCAAAACTCGAGTTTGCCTTTGACAGTAAGTTTTTCAACTTAACAAAGACAAACTTCAATCTGAGTTTACAATTGTCAAATATCATCAAAACCAATAGAGAACTAACACACATGTCCCAGACCGTGGGTCTTTTCCCCTCATTGAATTAGTGGGGTGTGACAAGCCCTCATTGAAATAGTGGGGCAGTCCTTCATTGAACAAGTAGGACAATAGGAAGCCAAACATCGTGCACCAATAGAGGCTATACCACGTGGTAAAATAAATTATTCCATTTATTCCCAATTCAACCATTACCATAACTATCACAATAAATAGCTTAACATGAATTACCAAGATTTTCACGTTCATATCATGTTATATAAATAATCCTCATATACATGTCATAATATCTCAATTTCTAATTCTTATACATATATAAATATTTGCATACATTTCACAATTCAAATCATAAGGTTTCACAAGGAAATTTCTATTAAAATATTCATAATTACTTCACAATTCAAATCATAAGGTTCCACAAGGAGATTTCTATTAAAATATTCATAATTATTTCACAACGTATTCACAAACAACATATCAATACAAATAACAAGTGGAAAGTGATTACCTCTTGCCGAAGCTAATTATTATCACACTACTCCTAATCCAAGAACTCAAACACACGCCAAAAATCAATCTACCACAATCAATTTACTAACCATTAATAACTCTTCAAAACTCTACATAATCAAAATTATAACTTATAATTTCATATAATTCAAAATATACAAATTTTGTTAATAATATATTATTATAACCAAAAAATGAAAATTACAGTTTAGTGCCACGAATTTCAAAAATGACAGTTTAGTCTTATGAATTTCAGAAATGATGTTTTACTCCCAAAAATTTCAGAAATGATAGTTTGGTCTTTCATACATCAAAACTAAACCAATTAAAATTCTCATAATATCTTCACTAACCCAAATAAATTATTTACATAATATTTAATTGGTAAAAACATTTTATAGGACATAATCCTAAACTTCTTAAATAGAAAATTCATTTTAAATTCCTATGACAACCAAACAATAAATCTTACTGATGAAAATTTACTATTAATCATCCACTATATATATATATATATATATATATATATATATAGTCAAAACTCAGCGACTACCCAATTCATATGGTGATCGATAATACGATACAACCTATCGTACAACCATGTCATGTCCCTTTTATCACGCGATAACTTGGTCAAGGATGAGGCATGGATAATGTCAACTTCCTGTTCTTGACCATTACTTTCTCGATTCTTGAGTAGTCTAACAATTGAAATGGATACTCCTTTCCATCGTAGTATGGCCATACAATTCTCAGACTCACTAATCGAGGGGCCCAATATTATCTCTCTACAAATGTGAGGGACAAATTCCATCTTGACCATTCACATTCCTCTGCATGAAAACCACTAATCTCGATCCAAGCCTTTATCATCACCCGATCAAAGGTGACTTTTGACTAGGTCAAAGATCAGCGACTCATCATGTAGGAATCCATGATGATCTCAAGTCAAAGGGCATTGTGACGCGGTTATACATGAGAAAAGCTTATGACTTAATCCATGCAACTTTCTCATAGTGGCTCGGTCCAGCACCTTATACTCTTATAAGTGTTTATGACTTGGATTCGTATCTCCATACCTCATCAAAGTCATACTGATCTTATTTCATCTTCGCTCCCGCGTAGATGACCGACCAAGGTCATTTAGAATAATCAATGAGATATATCCAAGGATACAGTTATCACTATAAACATGCAAATGAAAATCATAACTAAATGAAGAATACTTTAAATGACATTCATGTTTAAAGTACAATGACTTGCCCCTAGGGCATAATTTCCAACAGACTCCCACTTGCACTAGGTGCAATCATTAAATACTCTAATTCCCATTGTCCTAACATGACGCTCATGTTTTGCTTGTGCAAGCGGCTTAGTAAGAGGATCAACAACATTGTCTTCTCCTGGTACTTTACATAATTTTATATCACTTCTATCTTTGATTTCTTTGATAAGATGAAATCGCCTGAGTATGTGCTTGGTCCTTTGATGTGACCTAGGCTCCTTGGTCTGCGCAATAGCGCCGCTATTGTCACAGAGCAAGTCTATTGGATTTGAGATGGTAGGAACCATCCCTAGTTCAGTAATGAACTTTCTGATCCAAACGGCCTACTTAGCTGCATCAAATGCTACTATATACTCAGCTTCTATTGCAGAATCAGCTACAGTGCTATGCTTAGAGCACTTCCAGCTTACCACACCACCATTCAAAAGGAATACATATCCAAATTGCGATCTTAGATCATCTTGGTCAGTTTGAAAACTCGCATCTGTGTATTCAGTCACACAGAGCTCATCTTCCAATCCACCATATACCAAGAATAAGTCCTTAGTCCTTCTTAAGTATTTCAGAATATTCTTGACAGCAATCCAATGACCCTCACCGGGATCTTGTTGATATCTGCTAGTCATACTTAAGGCACATGATACATCCGGTCGAGTATATAACATGACATACATGATAGATCCAATGGCGGAGGCATATGGAATCTTACTCATGCGGTCTCTTTGATCTTGTGTATTAGGACATAGATCCTTACTAAGATGGATGTCATGAGACATAGGCATGTAACGCCTTTTATAATCCTGCATATTGAATCTATGCAGTATCTTGTCTATATATGTGCTCTGACTTAGGCCTATCAGCCTCTTGGATCTATCTCTATAGATCCTGATCCCTAGGATGTAAGTGGCTTGGCCTAAATATTTCATTGAGAAAGACTTTCCTAAGCAAGACTTCACACTCTACAAGGTAGGAATGTCATTCCCAATGAGTAGGATGTCATCTACATAAAGCACTAGACATACAACCGTGCTCCCACTAACGTTTTTGTAAACACAAGGTTCATCGATGTTTTGAATGAATCCAAACTCTTTGACTACTTCATCAAAACAATGATTCCAGCTCCGAGATGCTTGCTCCAATTCATAAATGGATCTTTGAAGCTTACAAACTTTACCAGATTCCTCTGGACGCACAAAGCCTTCAGGTTGTGTCATGTACACATCCTCAAGGAGCTTTCCATTAAGGAAGGTTGTTCTGACGTTCATATGCCATATCTCATAGTCATAATATGTTGCAATGACAAGAAGGATTCTGATTGATTTGGCCATTGCAACTGGGGAAAAGGTTTCATCATAGTCTACACCATGAGTTTGAGTGAATCCTTTTGCAACCAGTCGTGCCTTGAAGACATTTATTTTGTCACCCATGTCAGTTTTCTCTTTGAAAACCCACTTGCACCCAATGGTTTTTACACCTTCAGGTGGATCGACTAAGGGCTATACTTATTGTCGTACATGGGTTGCATTTCAGACCTCATGGCATTAAGACATTTTTCGGAGTTTGGTCCCACCACGGCGTGTACGGATGGGATCCTTGGATGGGATTCGTAAAAGTTTTTTTTACTCCGCTGCGAGTACGGATCCCAACAGTGGTATCAGAGCCAACTCAACAGAGCGTTTAAATTGGGTTTTTCTAGATGTTTATATATGTGATATATATGTAATAACTGAATCCTATATGCGTTGAAATCGATATATGTTTTAAACCGATTATACATGCGATGTATATATGTCTAAAACCGAATCTGTTGATGCGTTTAAATCGATATATGTTTACCGAATCATGTATGATTTAAAACGTATTCTCCCTACGGATTGCTAGTTAGATTTAGGCGGCCGTTTCTCAATTGTTCAGATCGGATTTATGGCTGATTGTTCGTAGCGCGAGAATTTAAATCATGAAATTATATTATGTTTATTATATAATATAATATAAATTAGAGAATTTAAATCATGATATTATATTATATTTATTATGTAATATAATATAAATTAGAGAATTTAAATCATGATAAGTTTAATCATAATATTTTATTTCATAATTGTATGAATTAATATATGTTGTGATTTACCTTTCAAATGTTGTTTGGGTATGATGAACAACATGGCTCTAGAGTTTTACAATTGTTGTAAATTTTAAATATGGTCTACGAGCCATGCCTATCTGTCTAAATACTCTTGATGCATATTCTCTTCTCATCCCACTCCCCTCATATATTGAAACGAGGTTTCTCCTTATGTATTTCCTTTTTGTATTTAGAGAAGTCCTCCCATTAGCTTGAGAGTATTTTAGGTTAAGTATGAGCCATGTTGTGTCACAATTTTAATTAGGGTTAACGTGCAGATTTACCAACCAACTATTACCCGAGGAGCGTCTGACACAAATAACAATTGAGGGGACCAAAATTGCCAATCAACAATTAAAAAGTGAAAAAAAACACAATTCGGTGCAGATTCGCCAACGAACTATTACCCTGTCACTGTTTTGGTGTTTCCATCTTCTATTGACTGTCACGGTGTCGGCGACGTCGGCGTCTCCAAAGCTTCCATTGTTGCTGGGTGTTCCATTCACCCTCTTGAACTCATCCAGCAGTCCACAGCTTTCGACCGGCACGCACCTTGCACCCTGGTTCCATCCCTCCGATGCCACAAGCAGCAACCGCCGCTGCCACAACGCCTGCTCCCATGGGTCCCATCTCTATTGGTGTTTGCCTTATCCAACAAGAAGGCTTAATCACTTTTTTCTCCAGTGTTTCCGCCACCGTCCTACGCCAATGTCTAATATTTTAACTTAATTGTGGTAGTTATTTTTTTTGAATCGTTATTTGGTGTTTTTTTTTCACTTTTAAATTGTTGATTGGCAATTTTGGTCCCCTCAATTGTTATTTGTGTCAGACGTTCTTCGGGTAATAGTTGGTTGGCAAATCTGCACCTTAACCCTTTTAATTATGTCTTGATTTAATCATTGCATGATTAATTTAACAATTTTAATTATGATTTGATTAGATCACTCATAATTAATTTAGGGTTTATATGAAATACAATAATGATTACATTCATATAAGTAGAATTAATAGGATTAATTAGATTAAATTAGATAATACCCTCTAAATAAAATCTTAAGTCATAATGCCACCAATAAATGAATACTTGTCAAAACCTAGATCGTCCATTTGTATGTTCCACCAAAGTGGATGCATCTGAGTTATCTTGGTGAGACAAGAGTGAGTAATGGTGATACTCAATATTCATTATTGTCCGGATTTAATTGAGATTATCAAAACGATTTTAGATCTTAAGGAATTAGATGGGATTAAACATGCCAAGTCATATGAAGATCGAATCCCATAAAGATCTAAGAGTTACATGTGATGTAATTGGCAAAGAGGTTGCCTACCTAAATAACTTAATTTTAAGCATCCTGCCAAAGCGAACTTAAATTTAAGCCAAATATGGATCTTAGCCCACTAATTATAATGAGGGTTCTTAATTCAGTGGGAGGTTACTGCTTAAACTTTTCATATCTTTAGTTGTAGAATCATGCAGTCTAGTAATACTTCAACACCATCAATGCGATCAGTCGTTGAGATGGACAAACTCGATGATACAAACTTTCTTGACATGTTTGGGAACTTGAGTGTTGATCCTAAACATGAAAGAAAAGAGTATCTCATCAATCAACCTATTCCTGACGAGCCTACAACTGTTGATCCAAGAGCTCAGACTCATTATTATAAGAAGCATAAGGATGACTCTTTGGATACAGGATTCCTGATGCTTGCCACTATGCTTCTAGACCTCAATAGAGTTCTAGAACATGTGGAAGCCTCTGAGATGATTGTTCATCCTATTGAAATGTTCCAGTAACAGGAAAGGCAAGAGAGGTATAAGACCACAAAGGCCTTATTTTCTTGTAAGATGGCTGAAGGTGAATCAGTTAGTCCTCATTTGTTGAAAATGAAAGGCTACATTGATCACCTTGAGAGGCTTGGATTCCCCATGTCCCAGGAATTAGCTACAGATGTGATCTTGAACTCACTCTCAGGATGTTATGATAACTTTGTCATGGATTACAACATGAATAACATGGAGGAATCAATTTCTGAACTGCATGGGATGCTCAAAACTACTGAGCTGAGCCTTAAGAAGAGGCCCAGTACTGTTTTGTCTGTTCAGAAAGGAAGGGGTATGAAACGGAAAGCCAAAAAGGCAAAACCTCCGAAGGATAGAGTCTACTTCTTTTACAATGAACCTGGTCATTTGAAAAGGAATTGCAAACTCAACCTCGAAGATTTGGAGAAGAACAAGAAGGATAGCGGGGCTATCGCTTCAAGTATCTATGTCATAGATATTCGCTTTTCTACTTCCTCAACATGGGTATTAGATACTACATGTGGATCTCACATTTGAATAAATGTAGAGTCTCAAGGACAGTAGAAAATTGAATGGACATATCTATGACATAACTACTAAAAGGTTCAAGTCAAATGATTTGAATCCGACCTACCTATGGCATTGTCGTCTAGGCCATATAAATGAGAAACACATTTCGAAACTCCACCAAGATGGATTTCTTAACTCATTTGATTTTGAATCATTTGATACATGTGAGTCTTGTTTAATGGGAAAGATGACAAAGGCGCCTTTTACTAGGCACAGTAAGAGAGCGACTGATTTATTGGGCCTCATACATACCAATGTGTGTGGACCAATAAATACATTTGCTAGAGGGGGTCATTTGTACTTCATTACATTCATAGGCGATTTTAGTAGATATGAGTATATCTATCAATAAAACAAAAGTCTGAATCTTTTGAAATGTTCAAAATATTCCAAAAATGAAGTGCAAAACCAACTTGGCAAAAAAATTAAAGCCCTTCGATCCGATCGGGATGGTGAATATTTGAGCCAAGAGTTCATTGACCATCTTAGGAGTTGTGGGATAATCTCACAACTTACTCCTCCAGGAACACCTCAATGGAATGGTGTTTCTGAGCGGAGGAATCGAACTTTATGAGATATGGTTCGATCTATGATGAGTCAAACAGATCTCTCCTTCTTTTTGGGGTCATGCCCTAGAAACAGCTGCGTTCACACTGAATCGTGTTCCGTCAAAGGCAGTTGAAAAGACACCATATGAGATATGGACTGGGAAGAAACCTAGTTTGTCCTTTCTTAAAATTTGGGGATGTGAGGTTTACGTTAAACACCAGGCCTCTGATAAATTATCATCCAGACCCTCAAAATGCCTATTTGTGAGGTATCCTAAGGAAAATAAAAGATACCATGTCTACAATCCTATCGATCACAAAGTGTTTGTTATTCGGAATGGTGTCTTTTTGGAGAAAGAGTTCATCTCTAAAAGAACCAATGGGAGTAAGGTGTACCTCGAAGAAGTTCGAGAGCCACAAGATGACATAGAACCACAGATGGAAAACGGAGAAGACTCACAACAAGTTGTTGAGCCTACTCAAGTAACACAAGGCCCACGAAGGTCCGATAGAACACGGCTACAACCTCAGAGATATGGATTTCTGATTACTGGAAGCCGTGATTTGCTATGGATCCCCGTAATGTCCGTCTTGGTCTATGCTCGGATGGGTTCGCTCCTTTCAGCAATACGGGCAGGAATTATTCCTGTTGGCCTGTCATCGTGACTCTGTACAACCTCCCACCTTCTATGTGCATGAGAAGAGAGTTTTTGTTTCTGAACGCGTTAATCCCTGGGCCATCCAACCAAAAAAAGAAGATAGATGTGTACCTCAGGCCTTTGATAGACGAGTTGAAGATCTTGTGGAGTGAAGGCATTCTTACGTATGATGTATCATTGAGTCAGAATTTCACCATGCGGGTTGCCTTAATGTGGACGATAAATGATTTCCCTGCATATGGGATGTTCAGTGGCTGGCAAACGTCGGGGAAGCTTGCATGCCCGGTATGTCTTGAACAAAACATGGGTTTTAGCTTGGATTACAGTTGCAAGGTGTGTTGGTTTGACAGGCACCGACGATTCCTTCCCCCCGAGCATCAGTTTAGGAGAAATAAAAAAGACTTCATGCGGAATGTGGTCGAACGAGCAGATCAACCTCGTCGTTTAAGTGGCCAAGAAATATGGGACAGGGTCAAGTACATTCAAAGTGTTGAAGAAGGGGCTGGTTCAAGCGAACCTGAGGGATACGGCGTTGATCATCATTGGAACAAATGCAACATATTTTGGGAACTACCATATTGGAAAGATCAATTGTTAAGACACAACCTCGATGTCATGCATATTGAGAGGAATGTGTTTTGCAATATTCTGTACACCGTGATGGACACCAAGGGCAAGACGAAGGATACAGTAAATGCAAGACGGGACATAGAAGTGATTTGCAGAAGGCCTAATTTGCATTTGGTGGAGAATGTCACTGTTACACCCCTACCGGCCTCGCCCTTTCGGGTGGCGGGTCAGTGGGAATCCTTTACTTAGTTACCTTTCCTTCATTATTAGGCCCATTTCACTTGTATTAGAGTGAACGCAACAGAGCATTTAACCGGTTTGGACTACCTATTGTACTGGTAAAAGTAAAATAAGCAGAAAATAAGTCCCCGAAGGGTTAAGGGTACATTCATCCCAAAATAAATACCATAAATAATATACAGTCATCCAAAAATATCAATACAACATATAATAGGGCATTCCCTATCCTTCACCAGCACTGCTATGCCTACCTTTCCAAAAAGGTCTTTATCAGTCATGAACATCCCTCTGTATCAACAAAAGCTTCTGGAGTCCAACAATGGCCCCCAGAGTAACCGTCAGTACTCAAATACTAAATGTGTAGAGTGTATGTAGGTAACCACGCCAAATATGAAGTCAACAGTAATATGCCAAACATACCACATATGCAAACAGAATTTACACACAACACCGACTACCACGTACCGTCAGGCTTTCTTATCAAGGCAAGCCCCGGACTTACTGGAGTCACGACCCGTAAAGCTGCCTACACCAGGACAGCCCCGGACCTATCGACCCGTACAGCCGCCAATCAAGGCCGGCCTCGGACCAATCTTCCTCAGCGCTAGGAACCACATAACTCTGTATGCATATTTGACAAAACATATACAAAAACACACATGGCAAGCACAAACATAGAAAAAAACACATAAAGATATCTGAGTAAAGCAGTTACTACCTGGTGGGTGTTTGTACCGTCTTACAATTTTATTGGGCCCAATGGCTCCCTTAAGTGTGGTTCAGCCCTAAACAACACCAAAAGCCTCATTTTAGCATTTTCCAAAAATACCCTTACAAATTTGCATAAAAATCCGAGCCCCTCTTGAACTTCCAGAAAATCCAGGATTTCTGGTCCAAATTGTAACATTTTTAATAAATTCCAAAAAAATCATTTGAACATGAACCCAACGCCATATGAACCGCTAAGATGTCTATTTTCCAGTAAAAATAATCCCATAAACCATGAGTTCACTGATTTTGTCTTGGAGCTCAAATTGCGCTCCCTGGTCCGATTCGCTCCCCTGTTTCTAACTCGTTTTCAACAATTTATTTTACCCAGTATATTTATCCAAAAATCATAATATTATACACCAAAATCATGCCCCGGATGTATATTTTCTTCATGTAAAATTTCAGCTCAAAATAAGGTCTTTTACTATTTTAAAAACGCGTTTGAAGCTTCTCTGCCCAGATTTCCAGAATCTGGCAGCAAGCCCTTACTCCGGGTTTTTCGGTGTTTTCGCCTTCGGAAACTTAAGCGCCATGACTAAACCCTACACAAAACCAAGTTCCAGAACCATTGGAGACATTAAAAATACAAAAATCCAACCCCAACACCAAGCCCTAGCCTTATGCACGAAATACCTTAGCAGAACTTAAGAAGATGGAGTTTTTCGGTGTTACCTTGAATCGGTGGATGTTCTTGGGTTCTTGAACTTGGAGTTTGGCTATGGTGGCTTGCTGTTCCTTCCTTCTGCCTCTGGAGATTTCTGCCCCTTTGGGGTGAAAAATGGGTTTGATTCACCTTTTTAATAAAGGTGGATTTGATTCAGTAGACGTAAAATTAACTGGCGTAAAGTTCTGTTTCAGTTGGAGTAAATAGGATATGTTTTTCTTGACTTAATGCCCAAGGAAATCTTGAAAGTTCCAGAGTCCCCCCTGCCTCCACGTGGTGCTGCCCCAAAGAAAAAGAGAGCAGATCTTTTTCTTCTTTTGGGGAAAATTACAGGTTTTGGCCCGGAACTTTTGTAAATTACAATTATGGCCCAGAACTTACCAATTATTACCAACTTTTCTAATACCTTTTTATTGATTTTTGGGGACATGTGGCAGTTGGAGTAAATAGGATATGTTTTTCTTGACTTAATGCCCAAGGAAATCTTTAAAGTTCCAGAGTCCCCCCTGCCTCCACGTGGTGCTGCCCCAAAGAAAAAGAGAGCAGATCTTTTTCTTCTTTTAGGGAAAATTACAGGTTTTGGCCTGGAACTTTCGTAAATTACAATTATGGCCCAGAACTTACCAATTATTACAACTTTTCTAATACTTTTTATTGATTTTTGGGGACATGTGGGGCGCCATTTTGGGCCCACATATTTTCCCTAATTTGGTTTTTACCTATTTATTCCCATTTTACCCTTTTTGTTCAGGATGTGAGGCCCGCGGTTTGACTTTTCCTTTAATTCTTCTTTCTTGGTCCCCAAGTAGAAACTTTAATTATTAGGGGGACTTAGGTGACGCCTAATGGGGCCCACAAATCTTCTCCCCTAATAATTACTCCTTTTTCTTGCTTTATCAGTCCAGTTTTGACCAACCGGTCCCCACCGGGCCCCCGCTGGGTACGCAAATGCCTTTTTTTGTGTTGTTCTTCAACTTTTCCATATATTTTTCCCCTGAATGGACACTCATGTGTGGTGCCCTCCAGACTTCCCAGAGTGGCCCCACACTTGCCTCGTTCAGTCAAAAGTAACCTCTAAACTGGTCCCTATCAGTCCCATTTCTGTCGGTCAACCACCTGTGGGACCCGCGTCTCGAGTTTGGGCCTGAATATGACTTATATCACCTGTTTTTCTCCTCTCCTTTATGGCGAACGAAATTTTCATATTATTTTACCTGGAATTGACTGTTTTGCCCTTGCTCTTCTTTCTCTTAAATTATTTACGATATTTAAATAGTAATCGAAAATATATCTTCTCATTAACTCAACATTAATTATAAACACACTAATTACATCAGTAGGGTGTTACAGCCACAGGACGGACTTCCAAACCTAGAGCACCGTACACATTCAACAAACAACAAAATTTAGAATTGTTGCAATGGGTTAAAGATCTGAAACTCCCGGACGGTTATGCGTCAAACTTGAGAAGATGTGTTGAGTTGCACGAGGCGAAGTTATTCGGGATGAAGAGTCACGATTGCCATGTTTTTTTCCAGAGATTGTTGCTGTGGGCCTTCAAATCACTTCCGAAGCATATATGGTCTATTCTGATGGAATTTTCCATGTTCTTTAGAGAAATTTGTGCTTCTGAACTTAATGTTGAAAAGTTACGCCACCTAGAGGCGAGAGGCGAGCATACCAATAACGCTATGCAGGTTAGAGATCGTGTTTCCTCCTAGCATGTTTGACTCAATGGAACATTTTCCTGTTCACTTGGCCTACAAAGCAAAGGTAGGAGGTCCGCAACAATATAGGTGGATGTATCCGTTTGAGAGGTAATATATATATTTCTTTCGTGCGGTTGTTAATTGACAAACATGGTACTTTAGTTTATAAATACCCTCTCATTGTCCATTGTAGGTTTTTACGCACACTTAAGAACAAGATCAAAAATCCAAGGTACGTCGAAGGATCTATCGCTGAAGCATTTCTAGTCGAAGAGGCCACTAAGTTTGCGTCATACTATTATCCCCCTGAAATGATATCAAGATGGAGAGGGGTACCTCGCAACGATGATGGCGGAGATACTTGCAATCAAAATTCAATATTTAATTTTCCAGGCCGAGTAGTGGGAAAACATTGGAGGTCAACTCTGGAACGAAAAGATAAGCAAGAGCGACGGAATTGGACTTTATCGCAAAATCAAATAAAATTTAAAACACAAATTCTATAAAAAAAAATATTTGCGACGGATTTTTATATCCGTCGCAATTGCGACAAGGGATTTTGCGACGGACAAAATCCGTCGCAAACGCATTTTACGACGGAAAAACCCTTTTTTGCGACGGATTTTTTCCGTCGCAAAAACTGTTTTGTTTTTTGTAGTGTTATTTACCCCCCTCTTGTGTGATAGTCAGGTCTAACAAAACTCTCAAGTTATTTCCTCCAGTGTGTTTGTTGTGTGTTATAACTGGAGTCTGCCGATGCGAACCAGTTCATGTGGGTATCTCAAGAGTACGAAGCTTTATTATAGGTATGCCTGAAACTTTACATTCGTATCAGAGCATGAAATCTATCTTGAGGATGTCTTTTTTTTTTTTTTTTTTTCCTTTTATCCCTGCTAAGCATGATAATGTTGCCTTTTCCATGATTGTGAACACTTCCGCAATTTTTTTTTTTTTTTTTTCCGTTGAACAAGTTACTGCCTATGTGATATACTGAATGTCACTTGACCTTATGCATATGATTATGTTTGAGTTCAGTTTCTATTTTACGGTGTGTACGTTTTCGATGGTTGTGTGTATATTTTTTTGGATAGAATTTACATATTTTTTCCTTCGGGTTTTACCTATGTTCTATAAGAATATGTGTATTTAAAAGACTCATAAACCATAAGAAAACTCTGGAACAAGGGAATATGATAGATGGAAACAAATCTGAGAAAACAAACAGAGAACACAACTATGTTAGATTGGGTCATCTAGAAATGAATGATTTAGGCTTCAAAATCGATCCCATTGCTTAAATCTTGAAAAAACAAAGAAAACAACACTAAGAATGTGACAAACAGACGTCAGACAATGAAGATTCGGAGGATAGAAGAAGTCAGGTCAAAGTGACCTGACCTATCTCGCTATCCGACCCGGCTGGACGATGAAGATGAAGTTCAAACAAAAAAAAGTCCTAAACACGTCATTTTATTTTTTTGCTACAAAAATTTTAGGAAAGGGGTTGGGCTCACCCACAATCCAAGGGCAGGGCGCTTGGAGCCCAGTCCACAGGGCATACTGGACAGAGAGTACACATGCCTCCACCTCTACCAGCGTTTCCACTGCTTCCTAGACCCTAGGATGCCTCCCCCAGCGTCTTGATCAACGCAGGGATCGAACCCCCTCCCTTGAGGTGAGAAAGTCCGACCCCTTCGCCAGTTGAACCCAAGGACGAGGGGTTAAACGCGTCATTTTAGCTGCAAGAGGAAAAAAATGCATCATTTACGGGTTGGTCCCGCGTTGATTTTTTTGAGTCTGACTTGGATCCATGAGACATTAAAAAAACAAATTCTGTAATCAGAATTTCATTGGGCCAAAAAAAAATTATGGACCTTTGGATTGGGTCATCTCTGACCTAACCCGATCTAACTATATATATATATATTTTCAGATTATTAAAAACAACACAAAAACAAAAGAGGCTAGAAAAGTTATCAAAAAAAAAAAAAGGAGGCCAGAAAATACCACGTGGCGTGTGAGGCCATGTGGCATGCCCTTTTGGCACGTAGCGAACTTGGTTAGACTGCTACTCGTGTGGAGTCCACATTAGGTGCACATATTTATGTGCTTCTTATGTGCTCATACCTCTAATTAGAGGTATGAGCATATTTTTTTAAATTTTTTTAAATTTTTTTATATATTGTATTTATATAGATTTAAATTATATGCTGCTTTCTGGGATGTTTTTTGCACCCAGTATCTCAAATTAATTAATTTCTAGTTCTGCATTTGTCTGTAACACCAGTATTGTAGAAATTAATTAATTAGAGATACTGAGTGCAGAAAACATCCCAGAAAGCAACATTTAATTTAAATCTATATAAATACAATATATAAAAAATTAAAAAAAAAATCAAAAAAATTATGCTCATACCTCTAATTAGAGGTATGAGCACATAAGAAGCACATAATTATGTGCACCTAATGTGAACTCGAGACTTTTCCTATTTTTGTTTTTTGATTTAATCTTCTAGGGATGCGTGCCAGCATGTGGATGGTCTAATTGAGATGCAGTTTGTCACTGAAAATTTGTAAATTCGAGATCTTCATGTTGATATGCTATTTGCCTATTTTTGAGGCAATTCAGGATCTGTTTTGAGAGTTTCAGTGCTTGTTTAAGTGTTTATATACATTTAAAAATTCCTAAGATTACCATAATGACTCGTACCACTCTAGTCCTATTTATAAGTATCTTTTGACCAAAAAATTTGGTCCTATTTATAAGTCCTCTTTTAGGTAATAAATGAGATTGTGACAATTTTACTCATATTAATTGTACCAATGAAAATAGAGAGAGAAGAAAGAGTTGAAAGATACCCAATGAAAATAAAGAGAGAAGAAAAAGTTGAAAGATACATATTCATAAATTAGGGCAAAGTTAAAAATTCACCCCATAATCATTGGGCTAACTAACTCTCCTTGGTATGTGTGTTTTGGTCAAAAGAGACTTATAAATAGGACTAGAGTAGAGTAGTACTAATTTAACTTAGGTGAAAATGAAGCAATAGGCTTTTAACAACACTAAAATGCTTCAGTATGGATCATTGAGCATTGAGTTTGAGGATGATTAATCTCATATGGATGATCCTGAAGAAGAGTTTGAAAAGGATCCTGAAGAAGAATTTTTCGAGGAAGATCTCAACCCTATCCTTGAAGAAGATCTTAAGGAGCCTATGTAAGAGAAACTTCAAGTTGTATACTATGATTCTGGACCAAAGTCTGTTGTACCCTTATGTCCTTGATGAACCTCAAAATTCAGATGAAGAGGTCAACCAACCCTACCTTGTTGCTATGGTTGAGAAGATAGCAGAACTTGATGCAGACAAAATAGCTAGAATAAAGAATATAAAATTATATACTCAATCATTGTGAACTATGTGGAAAGCATAACTAACAAAAGGAGTATAGAGTTCCACATGAGCGTGATGAAGAAATATCGCGTAGTTGTAAGAGCAAGAGGCACCTTCCCCATGACTATCTCTTGGGTTGATGCTGTGAGAAAAATGACAAGATTCAAGCGAAAAAAGAGAATTTTTTTCAGGAAACTAAGAAAAGCCATTATTGACTATGATTGTCCTAACATTTAGTTGGTGTATCATGTTTCTTCTTTTCTTATGTTTGTTGTATTGAGAATATGACTCTATGTATTGTCGTTAGTATCTTTTAAATATTGACATGGTATCTTTCATGTAATGAAATAAGTTTATTAGTTAAAGTTGTTTTTTTGATTATTATGATACCACATGTTTCCCTAATAAGTGGGAGCTTTTAGAAGGCAAGACTTCTAACAGTTAATGACTTATTTAAAGTACTTAAATGAAGTTCTTGACAGAAAATAGTAGAAAGTTGCTAGTATTTGTGTGATGGAAGCTACATATGTATTTTCTTAATCATGGATATATAGTAATGTAATTATTTTTTGGTTAGAAATGATATAAGTGTAGACATTGTATATTGCGCTGTGTTATATAATCATTTGGCTAAGTTCTCTTAAAGAGAAAACTGTTTCTAAATGTGGAAAACCTTGTCCTAGAATTGACAAATGGCCATGATGAAAGGCATCATTGCTTAACTAAATAAGGGGGAAAATTTGAATGGCGACAATTGGGACATCTGGCACCATAAGGTGCAGTACATTTTAGAGGAACAGGAGGTTCTTGAGGCACTGACCACTATTTTGGTGGAACCTGAAGTTGGGACGACTATTTAGCACAGGAGAAACTCGGAAGCTTACCAAGAATGGAAAAAGAAGAACAACATTGCGAGAGTTACCTTGTTGAGTGCTATGGAGAATGACCTGATGTGCCAATATTAGTAATACCAAACTGCAGGCCATGTGGGCTACACTCAAAGACAAGTTTGGTGGCACATCAACCACTAAGCTTATGAGTCTAACAATCAAGTTTGACACCTATAAGCTTAAGTGAATACTTGATGATTGAGTAATATTACACTTAATTTCATCTCTTATTTAATAAATTTAGGATTGTTTAGTTCATAAATAATTGGCTTTTATGCTTAATTGGGCTTTGGGCTTTTTATTAGATTTAATTCATTCAGATGATAAAATTTCAGATTTACAATGCTTTACTATTTTCACCATAACTCTTGAACCAGATATTGGATTAGCCTAATTATTGTCTCATTTTTTTAGATGATTCAAAGAGCTACAATTGATATGTATACTTGAAAGGCGAATTTGGACAAGAAGGCTATCAAAATGGGAGCCAAAGTCATATGTGTTTTTTTTTTTGGAATTTTATTGGGTCCGAATTTTGTAATTAAGAGACCATTTATTAGTTGTTTCTATTTTGGGCCAGATTTGTAGCCCTAGTCTGTATTCCACTTTAGCTTAAGTCAGTAGAATAGGAAAAACATATTGTCATTACGTTTTGAATTGATTTTTGGATTGAAACAAAGGTTACCATTTTCTCTGCAGTGTTTTTCGCATTCATAATGAATTTCACCTGCTCATCTCCATTTTCATTCTGTATAGCCATGATGGGCTAAAGT
The DNA here is from genome assembly GCA_025563575.1 of Acacia pycnantha. NCBI lineage: Eukaryota > Viridiplantae > Streptophyta > Magnoliopsida > Fabales > Fabaceae > Acacia > Acacia pycnantha. The sequence continues at coordinate 1,044,200 of JAMWYP010000142.1, forward strand.
TCTATGATTGACCCATGGATTAGGGATTTCGGCATTCCAGAGGACTCGCACTTAATCGGTAACTAACTCATTTCTATTTTCTTTGATCGGATTCGATTTTGGATTCAAATTGGGTATTATATTAAATACCCAGATTGATATATCCACTAGTGCAAAAAATGGTTTTAAGACCGCCTCATTTAGACCGGAGTATCGACGACCCTGTCTTAAATGTATGACCAGTGATAGTTTTGTAAATATAAAGAACTTCTTGGACCGGATCCTTTATTCATAGGTCTTAAACATATTATTCAGACCGGTTAACAAAACAACCGGTCTTTAAAATGTTATTAAAAAAATTGAAATATCAATTACATTATAGAGAAAATTCGTACAATTTTTCTGCGATCCAAAATAATAAGGAAAAACTTAAATATAAAGGTCTAAAATTTTTAAGACCGGTCTATAAAAAAGACAGTCTTAAAGGTTATACTTTTAAGACCGGATATAAATTGTGGCCAGTACAAAATGTTGGAAAAAATTAAACGAAAATTTTATTACTTTTAAGACCGGAGTTTTATAAGGGACGGTCTCAAAGGTTAACTTTTAATACCATTCATTTGGTACATCCGGTCTTAAAAATAAAGCGCCAAATATAATCTTCTTCGTGCGAAACCTTACCATACCACTTACGTTGCTCTCTCTGAACTCAAACCCCTGTTCTTGTTGTGAAAGCCCTCTTCCTGTTGCGTTACCTCTCTTCCTTGCCCACTGGCACCATCCTCTATTACTCTCTCATTTTCTCAGGCATTCCTCTTTCGGACCACCTCTCTCAACCTCTCTTCCTTTATCGAAAATGAACGGAGAAAACGATTCTTGTCCTGTTTGTTCAACGCCAGTTACTGGTGTGAGTCAGAATGAACCCTCTTCATCTCACATTGAGCCTTGTAACCGGCCTGCTTGCTGTGGTAGAAGTGGCACATGAATGAAAGACGTATCCTTAAGTCGGACCTCTGAGTCAAAGCTGGAGATTCAGTTTGATGAAAAGTTTACTCCTTTCAGTCCTAATAAGAACAAATATAATAGTTTTGCCGGCTATCTAGCACGAAGCAAGGTTAGCATCTTGACAAATGAGTGGAAAAATGTGGATGATCACACAGTAAAGGATCCTATTTGGGACACTATTCGACTTACATACACTGTCCTTGACTGTCAGAAGCTGAAAGACAAGACATTGTCTTATTGTGCTGATCGGTGGAGGAAGCTTAAGACCTTTCTAGCCAACAACTATATTTTTTCCGAGGTTCCAGCTGGTGTGCCTCGCCCCCCTCCTTGGGAGAAGTACACATTTCTTGATCAACAAACTTGGTAACAATTTAGTCAGCTGCGGACCACTCCTGAAGCTTTGGTGAGCTTATATTTAGTTTTGTTTGCCCTTTCATGTTTGCTTATTAACCTGTGCAGATATGTGAATGTTATTGTGTTCATCTAATCCTGTTAGTGATGGTTTGGTGTGTGAATAGAAGTATATATTTCCATCATTTGTCCTGCATCAGAGGAGCATGTCTTAGTCCTATACAAGTCTGATATGTAAATCGTGAAAAGGTAAAATACTAAGTAGGTAATTAGGGAAATAATAATGACATAAGAGTCAAACCATTATTATAGTCTTAGTTATGTTATAGTAGGTAGTGGTTAGACATTGCTGTTAGTTAGTTAGTATGTTAATTGTGTAAAGGTTTCGGTGCAAGCTGTTATTGGGCCTTAAGAGTCAAGCCTCTAACTATATATAAGAGGTTAGACTAATATGTGTAGGAACCAGTTATAATGAATGAAAGAATTGACTGAGTTGGCAGTAATTCTGCAACTCCCTTTCCTCTGTTTCTCCCAATTTCTTCTACAATTCTACATCTTCCTTAAATAAAATGTTGAAACTTGATGAAGTGAATTTGACTAGTGTTTGAGGTTCATATCAAGAAGAAGTTCTCTAATTTCTGTTAGTGAGATGGCTGGAATTCATAATTAATAGTTGTTTTCAATCTTGATTCACAGAAAAGAAGGGAACAAGCACAGGAGATCGGGAGAAAGAATGATTGCCCGCATAGGACTTCTCGCAGCAGATATGAAAAGGCCGAAAAAGATTTGATGGCGGCCAAGCGGAAGAAATTGGAAGATGAAGCTGAATCCAATCCTTTTGAGATATGTGATAAGGCTCCATCTCCAATACGTCGCGAGGAGTTATGGATGTATATTCGCAAAAAGCCAAGCGGCGATTACACGAGTGAACAAACTCATCTAGTTGCTGAAAGAATTGTAAGTATTGTTATTGTTAATTTTTAGTTACTAAACATGTTTCATTACTAAAACTCTCGTTATCTGTATCTTACAGGAAGATCTTAAAAAGAAAGAAGCAGAGGGATCTTTTGTGTCGGACGGGAGGAATGATGTTCTGACCGTTGTGACTGGAAAATCGGATCACTCGGGGCGTGTAAGGGGGATTGGAGGACGGGTAGGCCTGAAGGAATACTTTGGTAAATCCAAATGCCATAAACAAAGTATTGTTACCCGGGAGGAGATAGATCAGACGCTGGCCAAATTAAGTGAGGAAGCAGCGGCTAAAGAAGCTTCATTGACTGCAATGTTTCAAGTCGAGATGAGCAAGATGAAGGAGGATATTGAAATTGGTAAGCTTGAAAGCAAGTTATGGATGGAGCGAAAATAGTTTTTCTGAAATGCTTGAAGTAATTAAGGACATGCTTCCGGATAATAATGTGTTGCCGCATCAATACTATGATGTTAAGAAAATACTTTGCCCAATGGGGATGGAGTACAAAAAGATCCATGCATGCCCGAATGATTGCATATTGTATAGAAAAGAGTTTGAAGAGAAGCAGAATTGTCCGATATGTGAAACCCCAAGGTACAAGTCAAATAAGGGGCCTGCAAAAGTGTTGTGGTATCTTCCAATCACACCAAGGTTCAAGCGGTTGTTTGCTAATGAAAATAATGCAAAAAATTTGAGGTGTCATGCAGATGAGAGGATTTCTAATGGAAAGCTTCGACATCCGGCTAATTCTTCTCAATGGAAGAAAATCGATCACTTATTTCCTAACTTTGGCGAAAAACCTAGGAACCTTAGGCTTGCCCTTAGCACAGATGGCATGAATCCCTATGGTAGGCTTAACAGCATACATAGTTCATGGCCTTCCTGATTATTTACAACTTATCTCTTATGTTATGCATGAAACAAAAGTACATCATGTTGCCTATGTTGACTTCGGGACCAAAACAACCTGGAAATGACATAAATGTTTACCTTCAGCCCTTGATCGAAGACTTGAAGGAGTTGTGGGAAGAAGGTGTCGATGTTTTTGACTCTTTCAAGAAGGAGGTTTTTACATTGCGAGCCATGATATTCTGTACTATAAACGACTTTCCAGCATATGGTAACTTGTCAGGGTATAGTGTAAGGCCATAAACCATGTCCGGTTTGTGAAGAAGACACATGCTACCATCAACTTCAACATGGAAGAAAGATGGTTTATCTTGGACATAGGAGATTTCTTAGACGGGGCCACGCATATTGTTGATTAAAGAAAGCCTTTTTTCGTGGCCAAGAGTATGAAGATGCTCCGGTGGCATTGACTGGGGAGCAAGTTTATGAAAAGGTGAAAAATATCAGTGTCATCTTCGGTAAGACTGGAAAGAGTAGAAAAGAAACAAATATATGGAAAAAGAGATCTGTATTCTTCGATCTTCCATATTGGCGCAATCTTGATGTGAGACACTGTATTGATATCATGTATATGGAGAAAAACGTATGTGATCGTATTGTTGGCACGCTTCTCAACATACAAGGTAGTTCCAAGGATGGTGTGAAGGCAAGATTGGATTTTCAAGCAATGAGAATACGCGAAGACTTACATCTAAGGGCATATGGTAAGAGAACTTATTGTCCCCCGGCTTCTCATACTTTGTCTAAGGATGAGAAACGAAGTTTTTGTCAGTGTTTACATAGGACAAAAGTTCTCTCAGGGTATTCTTCAAATTTTAAGAGGCTTGTGTTAATGAAGGACTTGAAATTAGTAGGCCAAAAGTCTCATGATTGTCATGTTTTAATGCAACAGCTACTCCTAGTAGCTATTCGAGGCATCACCGAATATGATCTTCAACACATTTTGACTAGACTTTGTTTCTTCTTCAATGCGATTTGTAGTAAAGTTTTCGAGATTGAAAAGTTGGATGAGTTGGAGAATGAAGGATATCTTATCTTGTGCTAGCTTGAGAAGCTTTTTGTTCCAACAATTTTTGACATCATGATTCATTTAATTGTTCATCTAGTGAGGGAGATAAAGTTGTGCGACCCTATCCATTTACGATGGATGTACCCAATTGAAAGATCTATGAAATTCCTCAAAGGGTATGTGAAGAATGCATATCGGCCAGAAGCATCAATTGTTCAGAAATATGTTTCTGAAGAAGCCATGGAATTTTGTCAAAATTATTTGGCCAAAGTAAGACATATTGGGCTTCCTAAACGTCAGCATGCTGAAGGGGGTAGACGAGGGGCTTCAGTAAAGAGTGTGGATCCTGATGAATTGTCACAAGTCCACTTATACATCTTGAATAATGTTGATGAAGTTCAAGCCAGCATAAAAGCACATAAAGAAGATGTAAGGAAAGAAAATTATCGAATGACTGAACAAAGGTTGGTTGGGAGCATAATAGAACTTTTGCAAACTGGTTCGAACAAAAGGTCGAGGGAGAGGAATGTGTTTCTGATAAATCAAATGGTTAGCACGTGGTCCTGAGGTTGATGTCATAAGTTGGAATTCGTATGTGATCAATGGTTATACATTTTACACGAAGTCCCTAGATGATAGGAGCACCGTCTAGAACAGTGGTGTTATGTTAGAAGTTGAATCTATGCACTTCTCCAGTTTGAAAGACAAGAGGCCTAAATTGGCAGTCATGCTTATTATGGGGTTATTGAAGAGATTTGGGAGGTGGACTATGTTAGAATTAGATTTCTCATTTTCAAATGCAAGTGGGTTAATGTCAATAATGGTGTTTGGATTGATCGGCTAGGATTTACATTAGTCGATATCAATAGTAGAAGTTTTGGAGATGAACCTTTATTATGGGCACTGTGCGAAAAAAGTGTTCTATATCACTGATCAGGAAAATAAAATGTGGCCTGTAGCTCTCCAAGGAAAAAGGGTCATTGATATTGATGATGAAATTCATTCAAGTTATGGTCTTCCTGAGAATACTCCTTTTTCAAGGGGTCTACTGGACATGAACAAAGAAGATGAAGTGAATAATGAACCCGACATAAGAAATGATCATCAAGAAGGGATATGGGAGGATGTCCCTTTAAAAAAGACTCAATTCATAAGGTAATATTTATATGCAGAATTCTTTGAAAACTTTAAGGTTTTAACTATATTCCTTCTATGTTCTTAAACAATGTCACTGACTGTAAAGCTTTTGTTCTTATTTTATTTTTGTGGCAGGATCCTGATCGAAAGGGGCATGTTATAAAAGAGGATGTTACATTCTTGGGTGAGAATCAGATGAAGGCATGGTGAATATTATATTGGGCATGTATGTTGATTTACGTGATGTTGATGTAACTCATTGTATTTTTAAGTTATCTGATATATTCATTTAGGTGTTGTATTGTCATCATAGTATAATCATTAAGAGGCCACATATATAACTCATGGTGAATAATTGTATTCTTTTCCCAATTCAATTTATTCATAATGGATTGTTCATAGCTTATAGCTTAAAGTATCGAATTTTATGTGCTGGATTGGGTGGTAGATGTCTGTATATATATATATATATATATATATATATATATATGATCAGGAAGAACAGAACAGAAAAAACATTCGGGAAATTTTAGACCGGGAAATATATACCCAGTCTTAAAAGTTCGAATTTCAAGACCGGATGTATTTATATGTCCGGTCTTAAAAGTCATAGATTTAGAAGCTTTCATACGGGACTGTAATCTGGATCTTTCTCCCTGGTTAACACCATATATGCCTCTGCTAGGTATTACAACTCCGTACTCTCCATTGGTTGTGAAATTATTTTCTTACAATATGATTCAGGAAGATCAAGATGATGAGATTATCCTAACTACTACAGTTAGAGGGAAGCAAATCACGATTACTACTAATATTCTTAACACATATTTTGGGATTAGGAATGTACCTGAAGATCCCCCCAAATTGTCTAAACCTGAATGTTTTAACATTCTTTTGCCTAATGAGACGCGTGATGGACAACCTTTGAAATTTAAGCCCTCTCAGATGTCCGACACTTACAGGGTCCTTTGGTACCTTTATAGTCGTAACCTAATCAATAAAGGCCAGAGTTTCACCCATTTTGTGCTCAAGGATTATCAGCTACTGGCTTCTATTATCGCCAAGGAACCAAGGAACTTGGGCAAGTTAGTTATCTCTGAGATGTCCATTTTTCTCTCTATCTCTGCAATGTCCAAGAAGAATACCATCCCTTATCCGAATTTGGTTTCTTAAATTCTTGGCTTCAACAATATATGGTATCTTCTTGAGAGTGATAAGACAGTATTCCCCAAGAAATTTGGGAAGTCTCATTTTCTGTACATGAAGATCTCTTTCACTTAAGCCTCTACTGCCAAGCCACAGAAGAAGGATAAGTATGTGGTTGATGGTCCTGCCAAGCCCTCTTCATCCAAGGCTCCTGATGAGGGGCAATCATCTCAGGCTGGGACGTCTACTGCTACTCCCTCATTTGCCACAGCTTCTATTCAGCATATGGTAGAGCAGTCAGTCGCAAATCTATAGCAAAGGGCCTTGTTGATGCTATATCTCCGTAGTATGATAATGCAAATAGGGTTACCCATGTTGTCAACGATCTTCAGAAGGTTACTTCTTAGATTGTGAGATCTACTGGCGCTGAATTTGAGAAGCTAGCCAAGCATATCTCAGCTAGCTTTCAAGCATGTTTTTCTGCTCAGCAGGAGTCCACGGCTAAATTAACAGAAGAAATCTCGTCTCTCAGGGATCACATTCATCGCCTGGATCAATCTATGGATGCTTTAGCTTTCAAGGAACTGTCTAATCCTCCTGCTTTTGCCTCTGCTCTTACTGCTTCTGACCCTCAGCCTTCATCTCATCCTTCTGAGCCCTCTACTGGCCCCTCTGTTCCTCCCTCCTCTTTGAATGATGACAGAGGGGGAGAGATTGTTGAAGAAGAATGAAGCTTAACTGATGTTGTGTTTTGTTGTTTACTGATGTTGATTACTATTGTTGCTTATGCTTTTGTTGCTATGGTTGACTAAGAATATTATTATGTTAATGCTTAGATTAGTTTCAAGTGCTAATTCTGCTTTGAACCTTTGGTTAGGTTAATGAATTGCAACAATGACATACTTGCTTCATATTGTCCTATAATTTTGCCTCTGTTATCTGATTTCTGAAAACCTAAACTTTCATTCAATTCAATTTTTTTTTTATCAAAGTGTAGTAATCAACAAAAGAGGGGGGAATGTTAGCTCCAAATGTTTTGATGATAACAACTTAAAAGGTTTTAAATTAGAATTAAATAATGGCATTAATAAATACTTGAGCATTATGAAGTAGTTCTCGATAATGTATGAACTAATTCTTCCTATTAAGTATTTCAGGTTACCTTTCTCGAGTATGAAAGGATGGTTCTCGAGAATGGCATGTCAGATTCAAACAGCTTCTGATTCTCGAGAATGGACTCATGATTCTCAAGAATGAGCATGTGATTCTCGAGAATAGGACTTCATTCTCGAGTATTAGCGTGATCGTTCACTTTCAGTATTCAACTCCCCATCAGAAGCAATTCTCGAGAATTGGTAAGTGATTCTCTAGAATAGGTAAGTGATTCTCGAGAATGCTTGGTTTAACACATTATATGCTTTCTGATCATACTATTCCAATGTGTTGATTCTTGAGTATTAGTAATATAGTTCTCGAGAATGCTTACATGATTACAAACTCTTGTAACATGACATTCTCGAGTATCTCTAGTTTGATTCTCGAGTATCATCGATACATGTTCTCTGGAAAACTTTTTTTCTTCTAATGATTCTCGAGAATGACATGAACAATTCTCGAGAATACTCTTCCAGGATTTGCGTCATGTCTCACGAATAATTAATTGCATCTAAAAATCTCTGGGTCTTTATCTATTCTGTGTTATGTTCATTTCTCGGATTTAATTTATAGAGATAAATTAAATCAGAAGGCTTTTAATTTGGATTAAATAAATAGACTAGATTAGATCTATCAGATAGATTTAATTAATATTTTTTTTTAATCCAGATTCAAAACTCGAATTTCAAAATTAATGAGAATTAATTTTGAATATAATACGCCTACTAGGCTTAGAAAAACCTACGGGGCTTTTGTCAAGCGTATTAAAAAGCCGCGAGAAACCCTAGAGAGAAAAGAGAAACTTGAGAATACTGAAGGCGCTAGCACGCTGCCGTCTGTGTTCGAGGCTGTTCGTGTGGATACCGGTAGAGGGAGGAGACTCGCAAAGTCAGCTCCTGTTTGATCGAACGAGATGGCACCACGTCCGAGACGTATGACGGTCGAGACGCACGACGTTCGAGATGCGCACCAGGCCGAGTTGAACGAAACGTTGAACCCTTCGCATAGGTACGATTCGGATTCTTTTAACCTTGATTTAAACGCCGTTGATGGATCCTCCGATGGGATTTGTAAGTTTTTAATTCCGCTGTGTGTACGGATTCCAACATGTTAATCATACCCAAACTTATTTATATCATATTTAATCATTTCTTTGATTGATTTTCAGTTGATTAATCTTGCTTAATTTGAATTTGAGCGTAAAGCAATCAAACATGGTAGATGCATTTAATGCAACTCAGAAAAACAGAGAAATAATCAGAATTAGACTTTGTGGTAGACGAAATCATTCTTTTGAGGCATACTTATTCCAGCTATTATTCTGAGTGTCCCTCTGCACAAGTATGTCGACGGCGAACGCATTTAATGAAGCAACGGTCAACTACTCGCAACGGATTATACCTGTGCCAAACGGAAACATGAAGAGACTCAACGGCTAGTTTGCGAAGCTTCACAACGACATTAATGGAAAACGCTATAAAAGCTCACCACATTAAATTCCGCCACCTACCGAAACTCTGCACATTCAATTAGCAACTTAAGCATTTAGTGTCTCTACTCTATTTGATAATATCTTCAGATATTTAAATCTTCAGTGTTTATACATCCGCTCTTTTAGAGAGTTGTCCATTTGATTATTAATCTTTGTAAGAATCTCAAAGTATTGGGACTTTGGGAATGAGATATTTGATTACTGTTAGTTCCCTATGTGTTTTGATGATTAATAACAATTGTAAACAAGTATGAATGTTTTGATAAGCCAAATGAGTCAAATACATTATGCCATCGCCAAACTCGAGCCTAGATAGGAAAGCTCGAGTTTTATGCTAACAGAGAGCATATCGAGGCTATTTCGGCATGTAGAACTCGAGCCTGAATATTTAAACTCCAGCCTAAATCTCCATAGTATGTTCTTAAGAGTTTACAAATGTGTAAACTCGAGCCGGTATAAACATGCTCGAGTTTGCCTCTGGCGGGAAATGTTTTCCAATTGAAAACCATCTCTTTAAACTACAGAATTTATATTTTGTGTAGAGTTTGCTTATTTTCTATGGTTGTTAATTGATGAAAACTCGAGCCTAACATTCTTGTGTAGAGTTTACTCTATGGTTTGACAAACAAAGAAGAGTTTACAAAACTTGTAAACTCGAGCCTGCTATTGCAAGCTCGAGTTTTTCCTTGCAGAGAGCTTCCAAGTTTTTCTTCATTCACAAACTCCGAGTTTATGCTCAAACCTCCGAGTTCTCTCGATAAGCCCCGATATAAACAAAGTCGAACTCGAGCCCGACATTATGAACTCGAGCCCCTGTCATTGAAAGAGAATGAAGCAAATGTACAAACTCCAGAGTTCATATTTGAGCTCCAGTCCACTTTCGAATGACTAAATCTTTTAGGCATGAATAGTGTTAAACTCGAGCCTAATCACTAATGGACTCGAGCCTGCCTAGTTTGTGAAATATGATTTCAGGTGCTCGCTCGACAAATACTCGACGATGCTTCAAACTCGAGCTGTCTTCATGAACTCGAGTTTACATGATGAGAAAATTTACAAACTCCGAGGTTTACATCAAACCCAGAGTTTGCCCTCACGTAAGATGAACTCGATACTCAAAGTGCCTTACGAACTCGAGCCCGACTTGGCGAACTCGAGTTTTAGTCGACAAGACAAATGATCGTTATCGATTTCATCCCGATTAGTTTGAATTACAAACTTACCATTTCTATGCGAATTGATTACATTCATTTAAAGGATTCATATCTATATTTAACCACTCTAAATCCAGAAAGTTTCAGGTATTAGTTGGATCAACCAGCATTGATTTCACGCGACAATCAGAACCTCTACAATGAAGAAGAATTCACGCGTCTGGAAATCAATCATCTGAAATTCAGGAAAGATTGTGAACCCAACGGCTATAATCCTCAACAACTTGAATTTCAAATGAAGAATATGCAGAATTGAAAAGTAACGGTCACATAACAATTGGCCACTATATATGGAACAGATTACAAACTTCAAAGATAGAAGAAATCAAGCAGAGACGAAAAGCAAACTCAATAGTTACTCATACTTTCAGTTTTCTTTCTGTATTGTGTTTGTGATACTTAGAGCCTCAGTGTTTATCAATATCTACTCTATGAGAGAGCTGTTATACATATTATTCAATCATTGTAATAATCTCAAGTCAAGGGGACTTGGATGTGTCAAGCTCTTATTCCCTATCTCTTTACTTTCAGCTTCATCTTGGGTGCAAGGTTAATTCAAAAGATTTTAGAATCCCCAATTCACCCCCTATTGGTGATTTCCTTTCATTTTCATTTGGTATCAGAGCCTGAATGTCTATTTAAAGGATTAACATCTTAGACAAAAGATCCAATGGAAGGAATTCTACCCGATGGAGCCTCAATAAACAGACCACCAGGTTTCAATGGAGAACACTACTCATTCTGGAAGGCTAAGTTCAGGGTCTATGTAATGGCCTCAGAGTTTGGTCTATGGAAGGTCTTTGAGAAAGGAAACTATGTTCCTTCCTCAGTAGTAGCTGGTGTCAGAACTCCCAAGGAAGAAGAAGCGTATGATGACAATGATAAAAAATTAGTCATCTCAACATGAAAGCAATCCACATGCTGCAAAGTGCTCTTGGGCAAAAGGAATATTTCAGAATCTGCACTTTGCCATCTACTAAGCAAATGTGGGATGCTCTTGAGATAGCTCATGAAGGAACGACTGCAATCAAAGAAAATCGTATTAATACCCTTATGATTGAATATGATTTACTACAAATGAAGCCTGGAGAGTCTATTGGCGAATTTCAACTCAGGTTAACTCATCTGATCAATCAACTCACTGCATTGGGAAAAGAATATGAACAACCTGCCCAAGTGAGGAAAATACTAAACATTCTCACCAAGGAATGGGAAGCCAAGGTCACCGCAATTGAAGAATCTCGAGGCGAATCAATGGCCTCTCGTAGCGGCATTATTTGGCGGCCTCTCCGAGTATGAGGGGAAGATCAAATTCAAGAAAGGGCTAAATGAGATCAATGTCAAGACCAAGGGAATGGCTCTTAAAACTGTCAAAGAGGTAAAGTCAGATGACGATGAAGAAGATGAAGATGAAGATGGTGAGCTAGGAATGATGGTTCGAAGATTCAAGAAATTCTACAAAAAGGACCAATCACACAAGAAGTTTCACAAAGGAAATTCCAAGATGAAACTAAGAAACCAATCATATGTTATGAGTGTGAGAAACCGGGCCACATCAAATCGAATGCCCTCACTGAAAAACAAAGAAAAGAAATTCAATAAGTTCAAGAAAAGAGCTTATGTGTCGGCTATATGGGGCAACGGCTCATCCGATGAAGATGAGGCGAAGAAGAAGAAAGTGCCAATCTCTGTCTTGTGGCTCAAGAGGAATCAAATAACGAAGAGGTAAGTAATTCGATTTACCTTATGATGAACTATCATCTACATATAATTCTCTTTTCACCGAATTTAAGAAAACCGCAAAAGAACTTCTATTCTCAAAAAGAAAAATCAAATTATTAGAAGAACAGTTCAAACGATTCCTACACTGTTTCGTTTGTGAAACAAATAAGGAAAACTCTACTTGTCCTAATCATGATACAAAACCAACTTATAATGAACTCGTCTATCGAATACAAACTTGTTCAAAATGAGTTTGATGAACTTGCTGAAAAATATTTTGCTTTAAAAAGGAGGAATACAACACTTGAACAACAAGTAGAAAATCTTTCTTTTCTGAAAATATCATATGTGATGAATGCCTCATTCGAAAAAGAAAAATGAATATCTTACGAAGACTCTTGAAAAATTCACTAGAGGAAGTGAAATGCTTGAAATAATTTTGAAACAAGCAAAGATTCACAAATGACAAATCAGGAATTGGCTACAAACCTGATTGTGAAGAAAAGAAAGGCAAAAAGAAACATGGACAAAGATCATACATGAATTACTTTCGAAAATCTGTCCATACTTCAAATCCTTTTGCACATTGCAACTATTGCAATGAAAAGGTCATACCACTTCCTCATGTTTTCATAGAAAGGATAGAACAATTAAACCTATAGGAAACTACCAATGGGTGCCTAAGGGATCCTATATGATTCCTAAGACACAAACTAACCCAAAAGGACCCAAGGAAAATTGGGTACCTAAAAGATGATATCTCTTTTTATGCAGATTTGTCTTAGAGCATCAAATCCCAATAAATGGTATATTGACAGTGGATGCTCAAGACACATGACAGGAGACCAATCCAAGTTTGCTTCAATCAAACATAAGGAAGGTGGCAAGGTAACATTTGGTGGAAATGAGTCCGGAAGAATTGCTGGTATTGGTAAAATTGGAAACAACAATGGACCACAAATCAATGATGTTTACCTTGTGGATGGATTATGTCACAACCTCCTCAGTGTGAGTCAAAGCAGAGACAAAGGAAATCTAGTCATCTTTGACTCAGAAGAATGTTTGATTGTAAGTAAAGATGTTCTCTCCTTAGATTGCATTAAATCCAAAGCATTGTTCAGAGCTCCAAGAGAAGGTAATTGCTATACTCTTAATCTGTCTGAAAACAATTTTGTTTCTGAAAAATGTTTTGTTGGTAACTTGGATGAAAGTTGGCTATGGCATAAACGTTTAGGACATGTTAATATGATTCAACTTGATAAACTACAGAAAAAGGAATTGGTTATTGGCTTACCTAAACTCTCTTTTAAGAATGACATGATCTCGTGATGCTTGTCAAAAGGTAAACAAACCAAATCTTCCTTCAAATCAAAGACTCGAAATATCAACTAATAGACCTCTTCAATTACTCCATATGGATTTAGTTGGACTGCTAGAGTAAAAAGCCTTGGTGGCAATCTTTATACCTTGGTTATAGTGGATGATTTCTCAAGGTTTACTTGGGTCATTCTTTTGTCTTCAAAAGACAAAACATTTGATCGGTTTGTTGTGTTTGCCAAAAGGTCCAAAACGAGAAAGGATTCTCTATTGCGGTATTCGTACGGATCATGGTGGAGAATTTGAGAATCATGCCTTTGGAGAATTCTCGTGATGTATGGGAATCAATCATAACTTCTCGGCTCCAAGAACCCCACTGACAAAATGGAGTTGTTGAAAGAAAGAATAGAGTGCTTACTGAAATGGCAAGGTCAATGCTAAATGAAAACCAAACATCTCAAGTATTTTGGGCCGATGCTATGAGCACCGCATGTTACATATCAAACAGGGCATATCTCAGGAAGAAATTGAACAAAACTCCCTATGAGCTCTACAAAGGAAGAAAACCCAACTTAGCTCACTTGCACATCTTTGGATGTAAATGCTTCATCCACAATAATGGTAAGGACAGACTTGGGGAAATTTGATCCCAAAGGCGATGAAGGTATATTCTTGGGTTATTCAAGTAGAAGTAAAGCATATAGAGTTTATAATACCCGCAATCACATTGTTGAAGAATCTATGTATGTTGTTTTCTCGTGAAACCAAATCTAACAAGTCCTTGGATGATGATGATTTTCCTATGACAAACCAACCAGACTCAAAATCAACCTGTTTCAACAAATACGAAAAGATTTGCAAAAGGATTTTGAAACTGAAAAACATTGTGAAAATGCTTGTGAAAACAAAGTGTTCAAACTCAACCAAAATCATGGAGATACGGTAGGAGTCATCCTCTGGATCAAGTGATAGGTGATGCAAATCAAGGAGTAAGAACCGAAGAAGCACCTTGAATGAAGTTACTTTTTCAGTTTTCATTTCTAAAATTGAACCCTCTAAAATTGATGAAGCCCTTTCAGACAATGATTGGGTTATAGCAATGCAAGAGGAGTTACATCAATTTGAAAGAAACCAAGTTTGGGACTTGGTACCTAGACCTAAAGACCATCCGGTCATTGGTACTAAATGGGTATTCAAGAACAAATGTGATGAATCCGCCATAATCATTCGTAATAAGGCAAGGCTAGTTGCAAAAGGCTATAATCAAGAAGAAGGAATTGATTATGAAGAAACATATGCACCGGTAGCTACATTGGAAGCTATAAGAGTTCTTTTAGCTTTTTCTGTGTTAAAGGATTCAAACTTTTCAAATGGATGTGAAATCCGCTTTTCTAAATGGTTTTATACAGGAGGAAGTTTATGTTGAACAACCTCCAGGATTTCAAAATGAACATCATCCAGATCATGTTTATCACCTCAAGAAAGCCTTATATGGACTTAAGCAAGCTCCTAGAGCTTGCTATGAGCGATTAAGAAATTTCCTTCTTGATCAAGGATTTGTTAGAGGTAAAGTAGATACAACTCTCTTTATAAAGAAAAATAAACTTGGTGATGTATTAATAGCTCAAATTTATGTTGATGACATTATTTTTGGTGCTACTAATGATACTATGTGTGAAGAATTTGCTAAGATAATGCAGGGAGAGTTTGAGATGTCCATGATGGGAGAACTCAATTACTTCCTTGGCCTTCAAATCAAGCAACGTCATGATGGAATTTTCATTTCCCAGACTAAGTATTTGAAAGATCTATTGAAAAAGTATGGTCTAGTTGACTGTAATGGAGCGAGATACTCCAATGAGCTCAACCGCAACTCGGATGCCGATGAAAAGGGGACTAACTTCAACATCACTAAATATAGAGGAATGATTGGATCATTACTCTATCTTACAAAGAAGCCGTCCAGATATTCAATTCAGTGTTGGAATGTGTGCTAGATTCCAATCTGCCACCATGGAGTCTCATGCTGAACATGTTAAAAGGATTTTCGGATATCTTGCCGATACAAAGACTCTTGGATTGTGGTTTCCCAAAGATCAACATGAACACTTGGTAGCTTATACCGATTCAAATCATGCAGGTTACAAAGCGACGAAAAAGCACCGGTGGCCAATGTGAATTCTTTGGAGGATCATTAGTATCTTGGTTCAGCAAGAAGCGGACCACGTAGTTGTGTCATCCACCGAAGCCGAGTATGTTGCTGCCTCAAGTTGCTGTGCTCAAGTTCTTTGGCTAAAACAACAATTGTCGATCGGGAGTCCATCTCAAAGAAATTCCAATTCTTTGTGACAACACAAGCACAATAAGCTTGGCAAAGAACCCTGTTCAACATACTAGAACCAAGCATATTGATGTTAGACATCACTTCATAAGAGACCATGTTCAAAAGAAAGATGTCAAAGTCATGTTCATCCCAACCCACCTGCAACTTGCTGATATCTTCACCAAACCATTAGCAAAAGAACAATTTGTGTTCATAAGAAGAGAATTGGGAATGGTAAATCCCAATGAGTTGTAAGTAATCTCCACTCAATTTGATGTCAGTTATGCTTTTGATGATTATTATTTACTAACTTAAGCATCAGAGTATGTAGATATGTTTTATGCAGGATGCAGGATACTTATTGAGATTAATATTTCAAACCATCGACTGCAAGTTTGCTGTCAAGGTGTCCAAACTCGAGCCTACCAAAGCTAGACTCGAGCTTGAGAGAACCAGAGAAAAATGCAATTGTCCTAGGTCGCCAAACTCGAGCCTATTAGTTGACGGACTCGAGTTCACGGGAGCCAGAGAGCAACTCAATTCAAAGCACCTGACAAACTCGAGCCTATTAGTTGAAGGACTCGGGTTTACGGGAGACAGAGAGCAACTCAGCTCAGAGAACCTGACAGACTCGAGCCTCGCCAAAATTTCAAGGGTTCACACATACACTCTTGAATTCCAGGTTAGTACCGTTACACAAACTCAAGCCTACAATTATGAACTCGAGTTTGCGACACTAAATTTTTTTAAAAAAACCTAACTACTCGTCTTCACTCCACCTCACCCTCGAGCCTAAACCTAAGTTTCTCCCAAATTCTCTCAATCTTCTCGACGAAAACCAGAGAATATGGCTTCCAAACAATCTGCAATCGAAGATTCCCAAGCTCGATCATCAAGAACCCCAACCAAATCCACCAAACGTCTCTCGGCGTCCTCCCGGAGCGAAATCGTTTCCCAAACGATTCAAGCACGGAATTGACAAGCAAAGTTGAAATACCACCCAGAAGGGGCAAAGAGAAGGTCTATAAATCTAGAAAGACCAAAGCAAGTCCTCTTGCAACTGGTCAAGCAAGCTCTCAAGCTCAATCATCTTCCCACCATCAAGACCATTCTGTCCCTCAAGTATCTAGAGACACCCCGGCATTATTTGAAATTTACAATCACTCTTCAATTCCTAGGGGATTCTCTAGTCAGACTGTAACACTATCCGGTGAGGATGCCATTCGCTTTCAGGAGAATTATGAGCCTAAAAGTTTTTGTCCCTCGGTTTATGTTGATTTGGACCAATTAAAAGAGGAATGTAGCCTTGATCTTACTCATTGGTTTAGACAATTTGAACCTCTCATATCCATTAGAGCCTCATACAGTCCATCTTTTGTCAAAGCTTTCTATTACTGCATGCAAAGTGACAATCTATTGGATAATGATAGAAATCTAATTGAGGAAAGGATTACCACCACCATTAGAGGGAAACAGATCACCATCACTGCTGAATACCTTAATTCCCTCCTTCAAATACAGAATCCCCCTCCTGTTGCATCCCCAAAATATACCGATAGGCAGATATACTCACTCCTCAAACCCGATGAGCCTGTCCCCGATGTTTTAGAGATTCTAAATTTCACTCCAGTATCAATGCCCCCAAATTTCGTTTCCATGGAAGAAAAACATCTCAGATACCATTTGCCAGCCTTATCTCAGTCATCATGTTCCATGAACAGGTGTGGTACCTCCCTGCCAATGAGAAACCTGAAAAACCTCCAAAGTTTGGTAAACATATCCTGAACCTTATGAGGATAAGTTTTGATGAAGGTAGTAATCACTCCAGAGCTCCGTCAAGACTTGCTAGATCCAGAGGCAATCAGTCTAGAGTTCAAGAAGCTCAGAGTGCACCACCTCCACCACAGTCAATCCCTTCTGATTTGGATGACAGGATCAAGACTTTCATTGACAAAGCTGTTTCTGATCTTTCCTCCAAGATAGTTTCAGAATTCAAGCAATTCAAAGGAGAAGTGCAGAAAGGATATGAGGAGATGACAGATGCCCAAAAAGATCTAATCCTTGAGCATGAAATTCTCAAAGACAAAGTTCAAGGCCTCAGTGAACAAATTGGAGATCACTCAGTCAGCATCTCCACCCTTTTGGTATCTATGGCTAGCCTCCATGACAAAATGGACAAAATCTTGCAAAATCAGTCCATGTCTGCATCTGATGTTGAGTTAAAGATTGCTGGACCTAGCACCTCGGTTCCTCCACCTACCTCTGCACCTTCTATCACAATCCCAATCCTACCAACCACCTCCATAGCCCCTGAACCATCTGTCCCCGATCACTCATCTAATCCTGGTCTTCAGCCAACCTCTACCCCATCTGATCCTCCCTTGTTTGCTGATGACAAAGGGGGAGAAGAGTTGAAGTGAAGAGACAGTTACTGGCAGTCCAGTCACTTTCTTTTATGTTTTGATCATTTTCTTTATATTTGCCTTTGAAACTCTACTGTCATTTTGTAATTTCCTGAATACTCTAATTTATGCAATATGACAATGTGGTTTATGCTTCTCATATCAGTTATGTACTGTGCTTATTGATTCATGTTATTTCTGCTGTTAACTCTGATCATGTTTCAAAATCAGAATCTGTTTCTAAGGTCCATCTCAAATTCTGATGCAAATTCTGATTCAAGTTCTGTTTTATACTCCCATTCTATTTCTAATCTTTAAAAGAAGTCAATTGTTTACAAGTGTTGTCATCATCAAAAAGGGGGAGAATGTTAGTTCCCTATGTGTTTTGATGATTAATAACAATTGTAAACAAGTATGAATGTTTTGATAAGCCAAATGAGTCAAATACATTCTCGCCATCGCCAAACTCGAGCCTAGATAGGCAAGCTCGAGTTTTATGCTAACAGAGAGCATATCAGGCTATTTCAGCATGTAGAACTCGAGCCTGAATATTTAAACTCCAGCCTAAATCTCCATAGTATGTTCTTAAGAGTTTACAAATGTGTAAACTCGAGCCGATATAAACATGCTCGAGTTTTCCTCTGGCGGGAAATGTTTTCCAATTGAAAACCATCTCTTTAAACTACAGAGTTTATATTTTGTGTCGAGTTTGCTTATTTTCTATGGTTGTTAATTGATGAAAACTCGAGCCTAACATTCTTGTGTAGAGTTTACTCTGTGGTCTGACAAACAAAGAAGAGTTTACAAAGCTTGTAAACTCGAGCCTGTTATTGCAAGCTCGAGTTTTCCCTTGGCAGAGAGCTTCCAAGTTTTCTTCATTTACAAACTCCAGAGTTTATGCTCAAACCTCCAGTTCTCTCTGATAAGCCCTAATATAAACAAAGTCGAACTCGAGCCTGACATTATGAACTCGAGCCCTGTCATTGAAAGAGAATGAAGCAAATGTACAAACTCCAGAGTTCATATTTGAGCTCCAGTCCACTTTCGAATGACTAAATCTTTTAGGCATGAATAATGTTAAACTCGAGCCTAATCACTAATGGACTCGAGCCTGCCTAGTTTGTGAAATATGATTTTAGGTGCTCGTCTGACAAATACTCAGCGATGCTTCAAACTCGAGCCTGTCTTCATGAACTCGAGCTTACATGATGAGAAAATTTACAAACTCCAGGGTTTACATCAAACTCCAGAGTTTGCCCCTCACAGAAGATGAACCTGATACTCAAAGTGCCTTACGAACTCGAGCCCGACTTGGCGAACTCGAGTTTTAGTCGACAAAGACAAATGATCGTTCTCGATTTCATCCGATAAGTTTGAATTACAAACTTACCATTTCTATGCGAATTGATTACATTCATTTAAAGGATTCATATCTATATTTAACCACTCTAAATCCAGAAAGTTTCGGGTATTAGTTGGGTCAACCAAGATTGATTTCACGCGACAATCGTAACCTCTACAATGAAGAAGAATTCACGCGTCGGAAATCAATCATCGAAATTCAGGAAAGATTGTGAACCCAACGGCTATAATCCTCATCAACTTGAATTTCAAATGAAGAATATGCAGAATTGAAAAGTAACGGTCACATAACAATTGGCCACTATATATGGAACAGATTACAAACTTCAAAGATAGAAGAAATCAAGCAGAGACGAAAAGCAAACTCAATAGTTACTCATACTTTAGTTTTCTTTACGTATTGTGTTTGTGATACTTAGAGCCTCAGTGTTTATCAATATCTACTCTATGAGAGAGCTGTTATACATATTATTCAATCATTGTAATAATCTCAAGTCAAGGGGACTTGGAGATTGGGATTTCAGATTACAACTTGTAAGGGGGAGTGTATCCTAGAGAGAGGATAATCCTTGAGTATAGAGTCTGTATCTGAATTAAGTGATAGTAGAAAAACCCAGAGAGTCTGGGGATTGGACGTAGGTCAAGAGTTAGGACCGAAACAGGATAAACTTTCTGTGTCAAGCTCTTATTCCCTATCTCTTTACTTTCAGCTTCATCTTGGGTGCAAGGTTAATTCAAAAGATTTTAAAATCCCCAATTCACCCCCTCTTGGTGATTTCCTTTCATTTTCAATTACAACTTGTAAGGGGGAATAAGTTCTAAAGAGAGAATTACTCCAAGAGTTACAGAGTGTGTAATCATTTGTGTTGGTGAAATCCCGGAGAGTCTAGGGACTGGATGTAGGTCGAGGATTTAGACCGAACCAGTATAAATTGTTTGTGTTCATTCTTTCTTTACCTTCCTCTGTTATACTCTGTCTTAGACACCTCGTTCGAGAGTACTTTCGAAGAAAATTTTATATCCCCAATTCACCTCCCTCTTGGTGATATTTCGTCTTTCATTATGGACATGGGGTTATATTACTCAAATGTTTCGAAGCATGAACTGGTTAGTTATGAAGATGCTGGATTTTTGTCTGATCTTCATAATGATAAATTACAAACAGACTATCTGTTTACATGTGGAGGTGCAGCTATTTCATGGTGATCTATGAAACAGACTTATCAACCACATCATCTAACTATGCAGAAATTTTAGCAATGCATGAAGCAAGTCGAGAATGTGTATGGTTGAGGTCAATACTACATCACATACGAACAACTTGTCATTTATCTTCAGGTAAATTGGTCTCAACAGTTCTATATGAAGATAATATTGAATGTATTACCCAACTTAAAAGAAGGTTATATCAAAGGTGATAGAACGACTCGAGCAAAAAAGAAAAGAAAAGAAAGGGTGATAAAACGAAGCATATTTCACCAAAATTCTTCACTCGTGACCTTCTAAAGGATGGTGAAATAAATATCCAGCAAATCAGTTCAAGTGAAAATCTAGCACATTCATTCACCAAATCACTTCCAGGTACAACCTTTGAAAAGCTTGTCAATGGAATTGGTCTTCGAAGACTTAAAGATTTCAACTGATGTTGTCAAAAGGGGGAGTCGATACACGTTGTACTCTTTTTCCCTTATCTAGGTTTTGTCTCACTGGGTTTTCCTAGAAATGTTTTTAATGAGGCAGTATTGAAAAGCGTATCAATGGATGATGTACTCTTTTATTTGGCTAGGTTCTTATCCCACTGGGTTTTTTCTAGTTAAAGTTTTTAATGAGGCACATTCATAATAAACATATAAGGGGGAATGTTATGAATATATATTAATTATGTGGATGACCCATTATGGGCATTAAGGTTGCCCACTACGTTTATGGTGGGGAGTGAGTAGGTGCCCACTACGTTTATGGTGGGGAGTGGGTAGAAGCTACATAAAACTTCCATACTCTATAACCATTATAAATACTTTCCTTTCCCCACACAAATGTACATCGAAGAAATTAAATAAGAATTTCTCTCTCTTAAATCTCTTTAGCTCTTGTTCTTTATCTTTTACTTTTTCTATATCTTTATTTTTATAACAATTTTCATGTGTTAACATATTTTTTTAAGTTTTCTAAGTTTTAATGGTATTCATTTTGAATTTCCCCCTATAAAATTCCATTTTAAGAATAAAACAGGAATAAACAAGGTCAAAATTTCTAATTTTAAAATTATTTTTATCATGTTTGTACCCGAATATCCAAATTAAGTCTGATATATGAAGATAACGAAGACACTTCCCCTTCTCGCTGTTTCAAACTTCATCCGTCCCTCACTTCAAATTCATTCAAAAATTTCCTTTGAAAATTCCACCTCCCAAATCCAAAACGGAAAAGCATGTCCACCATTTCTTTCACCTTCATGAACTCCAATTCCAATTTATTTCTCTTTTCTTCACTCTCTTCCTCCCTTTCTTTTTCATCTACTTCCTCCGAGTTTCATTTACTGCATCCTTCTTCACATTACCCTAAATTGCGTTCCTCTTCTGTGTTTCGCTCAATTTTTTCAAGAAAATCTCGTACCCATCTTTGTTGTAAACCCCCTGAAGCGGAAGAACTATCCTCGCCGGAAGACGGGTGGCTACAGAAGCTTCCCGATAAGAAGAAGCCCCTTTATTCACACAGCTTACCTTGCATTGAGGCTTGGTTGAAGAATCTGGGATTTTTTCAAAGCAACGACGATAGGGCTATTTGGTTTGTTCAGAAGCCAGATTGGCACGCTCAACTCTCGCTCGACATCACTGACCTCTATATAAGGTGTGTCTTTTTGTTCCTAAAAATTCAATTGAATAACTTCAATTCTTGGACTTGTGCACTTCCGGATTATATTAATTGTTGATGATTCACTATTATATGGAGAGTTACAACTTGTCAAATTCTGACTGATTAATTTGTACAAAAGAATTAATGCAAAGATTAAAGTGTAAAGAGGCGTATTTTTCAGGTGTCATACTCGTGTGCCTTTTGTGTAGTTTGAAATGGTTGAGTTGATAGTGTAATTCGGGTGTCTTGTCTTATATTTTGTGGGTAAACTGACTTGGTTTTGGGTTTTCAGAGCACAAATTCTATTTCAATTTAAGTTATGATGGATGCTTTTTTTATTGTCTGGTATAGTTTACAGTAGAATGTGCTTTATATTTAGTACCACCTTCTTATATGAAGGACCCGAGGGAGCATTTTCTTTAACTGCTCATTTTCAGAGGAAAATTGTGCTAGGGCATGCCAATAGTTTGTATCTGATGTCCAAAATCAAATAATAAATCAGTGAACTAATCTCACAGATGTGAGAGTTTTGTATGGCCGTGCTTAATCAAATTAGCAGAATACTGCCTGAACTGTGGACGAGAAAAGTAGACCAGAATACTGCCTGATGGCATTGAAACTTGAAGAAACCTTTGTTCCTTGACTTTAGATATTGTACTTATCCGATGACTCCTCTCTACCATTATTCTATTGCTCTATTAGTTACTATGCTGAAACCAATGAATTTTTGTATGTTTCATCAATCAGTTCCTTCTTTGCTAATTTCAACTTATTTTTTCGTTATATTTTGGACTAGGAAGCATCTTTTCACAGTACTAAAGCCTACATTTGAATATTCATTCATATGCTGGAACAAATAAACAGCTGCTTTATATATATGAACTATAGTTGGCAATATTTGGGTTGAACTCCAATATTCATATTCATGGGCATGATTCACTGAAAGTTGTTACTATTGAAGAATATATTGACCTTTAATTTTTTTTCATTGATAATGCCTAATCTTACAATGATGTATTTTTTTAACAATTGTTACCTGCTTTTTGATGAAAGGAAGAGATCCCTGGTTACATTTACTAGAAGGTTGAATGGAACTACTAACTTACTAAGTTTTTTTTTGGGTGAATTACTGAATGTTATCATCCTTTTCAATATTTGTGATAGTACCGAAAAGGAAATAGAGAGAAAACAAGGATAATTCATTCACGAAAAACGCAATGGTCACAGGTACAGTATGTATATTCTCCTGCCTATGCCACGTCACTACTAATTTCTCTTTCTTCTAAGTAACCTGAGCAATTCTCTACTATTTATTTACTATAAAGCCCCTTAGTAGAGATTACATATATCAATTACTCCCCCCCTTAAAAAGAATCCTTGTCCACAAGGATTTCAGTCGTAGGAATTGTAGCAGTAGTCAGGAAATTGGGTGTGTATGATCGAAAGATCCTCCCAAGTAGCATCTTCTGGTTGAAACCATAGTAGTCAATCTCAGATAGCGGCGCGTAGCGGCTGGCCCAAAAAACGCTATAGCGGTATAGCGCATTGCGGGATGGCCGCTACATCGAAGATACAAACATAAATACTCAAAAATAAACATGTACTCAAAATTTAAGGCATATTCATCATTAAACAATAAATAATCCAAATCTCTAAAAACCATAAACAAACAATTAACATATAAAAAAATTCATAATTAAATTAGTCTTTAAATGCCATAAATAAAAGCAAAAATTCTCTTTAATCTTCCATGAAATCTTCATCCAAGTCCTCTTCATCATTGTTGCTTTCACCACTACTAGACTTTAGATCTCTTCCTCCTCATTGTCACTTTCTTCATCATTTGCCTCTTCCTCTTCGTCTTCCATGGTACGCTTTCTGTTGTTGCTAGTTGAAGGCCTTGAAGTTGAAGTTGAAGTTGAAGTTGCAATCTGTTTATTCTTTAATCTGCTTTGCTTCCTAGTGTATGTTCTGGGCTCACCAGCCCCAACTATATCAGCAACAGCTCCCCAAGTCAAAGTGTCATCCTCAAAAACTAACTCGTCCTCAGCAACTTCTTCATCTCCACCCATTTCCCCCACCAACCACTCATTACTATCATCAATGTCATTTAGGAGGATGAGATCAATCACATCACGACAGTCATAGCGTTCTTTAAGAGCTTGGTTATACTAACAAAAACCAAGTCTTGCAACTTTTGATGCTCAAGCTTGCTTCTCTTCTTAGAATGAATTTGTTGTATAATTTACAACAAAAGAATGTTTATTTCTCAAGCACTACTTGAAATTCTATAAAGTAGAATCATTTAAATGAATACTTACATGCTCAAAAGTACTCCAATTACGCTCACATCCAGATGCACTACAAGTCAAGCTTAACACTTTGATGGCAAGTTTTTGCAAACTTTCAGTAGATGCTCCATACAGCCTCCACCACCCAGCTGTAATGAGTGAACTAATTAGCAATTTAGCAAAACCACTAATTTTAATTATTTTATAATGTAATTAATTTTATCAACGAATACACTTTTACTTACCAGGAGCCATGGTGGTCCTTTGTCTTATTGCTGACTTTATACCAAAGTTGCCTCTAGCTCTTTTATATAATGACAACTCATTTATAATCTTATCTTCCTCTTCTTCGGTTGGTATTAACCTCTCAATGCATTTATAAAGTCCTGAAGTCACTTCTTCATCAAATTCAATTTCTGGATTTCTATAATACAACTCTGGGTTTAGAAAATGAGCTGCTGCATGCAATGGATGATGAAGTTGGCTCTCCCATCTTCTGTCAACAATTGCAAAGATCTCCTTGTACTTGTCTTCATTTCCATTAAAGGATCTTTGAATAGCTTCTTTAGCCCTATCCATAGCTTCATATATGTAACCCATTGCACTCTTTTTTTCATTATCAACAAGCCTAAGAACACGCACAAGAGGCCCCATAGCCTTAAGAGAATAAACAACACCATTCCAAAATGCAGGCGAAAGTATAGTGTCAGTTGCCCTTTTCCCCTTAGCATCTTTAGCAGCCTTAGACTGGGACCATTCATCTGAGGTGACCATCATTCTAAGGTTGTTTTTTAATTTGTGCAACCTTTGTAGTGTAAGGAAGGTTGTAGCAAACCTTGTAACTCCATACCTAACCAATTCAGTATTCTTTGTGTACTTTCTCATCGTGTTCAAGGCCAGTGAATGGTTATAAATAAAGCCTACTAGACTGACGCCTTTTTGTATTGTCATTTTAACTTTAGGAAGCTTCCCAATGTCTTCTAACATCAAGTCCAAGCAATGAGCAGCACATGGAGTCCAATAAAGATTGCTTCTTTTGGCTGAAAGAGGTGAAATAAGCCTCCATCGACTTCATTCCTTCCTCAAGGCGAAGCGCCATTTGCTTAAGGTCACCCATATCCTGGGAACTCTGTTCCAATCGAGTATGCATAGCGGCATGGAGCATCTCCAAACGTTGTTCTAAATTTCCAAGACGCTCGTGGGATCGCGTGTCCGGCGGTGGCGCCATGTGCCGGACAAAGGCTCTGATACCTTTGATAGTACCGAAAAGGAAATAGAGAGAAAACAAGGATAATTCATTCACGAAAAACGCAATGGTCACAGGTACAATATGTATATTCTCGTGCCTATGCCACGTCACTACTAATTTCTCTTTCTTCTAACTAACCTGAGCAATTCTCTACTATTTATTTACTATAAAGCTCCTTAGTAGAGATTACATATATCAATTTGTGTGCGAGTTAATGTAGGGAAAACCAAAAAGATCTTGGAATGGTATGAGTAGTTGCGGTGTTATGCAGAAACAGACTATGACTTGCCCTTTTTAGTTTAGTAATGGTCTAATATTACTAATAAGCCTTTGAGTTAAAGTGAAGTAGTGAACATAGAAGAAAGATGTCTCTCTTCTCAGATGGGTATGTCAATATTTCCATGCATCACTTCCAAAAGTTTCAGGAAACTTCCTTTGGCATTTGCTATGTAATTGAAAAGGAGAAGAATTGGGATTATGTGTTTTCGAAAAAGAATGGGATAAAAAGTTGTGGTAGTTGCTGTTTAGTAAGTTTAAATTCTTCAGACCTCAAATCAGATGGACTTGTTTCAAGTTCTTATGGGGAAATATCCCCCTGCCTGCCTCTGGCTGCCTTTTTGGACAGTCGAGAGGATGTAGCAATTACAACTTGCAATGTTTGCAAACAGACCTCATGAATGCTAATAATTATTACAAAACTATTCATGATTCTTTATTTTCACTTAAGCTTTGAGTTGAAATGATCTTTGGGATATTGTTTGCAAGGAGATCAGGTGAAATGGCTAATGATTGGGTTTCCAAAACTAGTTTTATGGTTATTGAAACAGAGAAAGAAAATTACTTAGCCGGTGTTTGGGGGTTTGCAAAATGGACTCCTAAACATGCCATTATCTGTCTACAACCTTTGAAACTAATGGTTTGAATCTTCTAGAACTTTTTATTGCATGCATTCTATAAATTTTGAACTTTTGATTTTTTCTGTGGAGCTTAAAAGGGATAGATACTATACTACCTTAGATTCTAAATATAAGAATTAGTTAACTAATTTGGAGAGATTAAGGAAGCTAAATAATTTGTTTAACTTAAATTGATATATAATATAGTGACACACATAAGTGTTTCAGAGATATCACATAACATATGTTATAACTAATTAATTTAGCATTCTTAATCTTCTGAAATTAGTCAACTGGATTTTATATGAAGGACTGATAGTATAGCATACGTAGGAAGAGGGACAAACTATATCGCAATTGGCAGACAAATATGTACATTTGACTTTGTCTGGCATTTTTGGCAGTTAACTTGCTGCCATGATTTGATTTTCTGTGCGGAAGCTGTCTCACTGATTACATTTTTATGCTACTGATCATGCCGTG
This sequence comes from Acacia pycnantha, assembly GCA_025563575.1. Classification (NCBI taxonomy): domain Eukaryota; kingdom Viridiplantae; phylum Streptophyta; class Magnoliopsida; order Fabales; family Fabaceae; genus Acacia; species Acacia pycnantha. The sequence continues at coordinate 1,071,468 of JAMWYP010000142.1, forward strand.
AGTTTTGCCTATGATAAACCTTTTCGTCTTCCCATGGGAAGCTAAGAAAGATAGAGTTTTGTATAACTGACTAGTGGTTGCAAAATCAAAATTAGAAAAGCTATTATATGCTGAGTAACTGGCAGTGGAACAATCTATTAAAACATGATCCAGAAAGGATTTCTTTGAAATTTTTCGATGGAATAAGATTTCCTGTTATAGAATGAAGATTCGATTATTTTGCAGGTATTTGAAGAGTGGACCAGGAAATCTTGAAAAGGATGTGGAAAGAAGGTTCAGTTATGCTTTGAGCAGAGAAGACATAGAGAATGCTGTTCTTGGAGGACCATGACCATTTTAATAATTTGGTTGAATCTAAAATGAAAGAAATGTAATATACATAACTTCATTAAAATTTTATATATATGTGTGTACTCATTTTTCTTCTTTTAAATCGTAATCCTTCTTTACGGAACAATGCTCAAGAGTCCTCAATCCATTTTTTCACACGCACATGTACAACACCCACCTGTGCTTATGCGCACAAATATTTTCTTGCACTTATTTTTCACTTTTGGTTTTTGTCAGATGAGAGAAGGCTTATGGTGCAATTTTGTCATAAAAGTAACCACCTAGAAACACCGGGTATTTGGAAATTTTCAATGAGCAATTTTGGCTTTCTACTGTTAAAGATATTCATGGTCAACGTCAACAGGCATGCATGTGTGTGAATTTGCCTTGAAAGTTTTCATTTGAGAGTAAAATTTGTCTCAAAAATTGCCATTCGGGATTAATATTGCCCAAAAAGTTTCTACATCCCAGTTCTAGCTTGAAAAGTTTTCATTCGGGAGTAATATTGCCCAAAAAACTTCTACATCCTAGCAATTTCACGTGTGTGCCCACACACAATCTCAGACGCGCGCAGCTGTTGGAAATTATGTTTCAGGGGTAAGTCATCGTACTTTAAACGTCATTAATATTTAAAGTATTTCTCCTTTTTGTTATCATATTATCTGCATGTTTGCTATGATAAATGTATCCTTGAACATATCATATAGATTGTCTTAAATGTCCCTGGTCGGTCATCTATGCGGGAGCAAAGATGAAATAAGATCGGTATGACTTTGATGAGTATGGAGATACGAATCAAAGTCATAGGCACTTGTAAGAGTATAAGGTGCTGGATCGACCCACTATGAGAAAGCTGCATGGATTTAGTCATAAGCTTATCTCATGTATAACCGCGTCACAATGTCCTTTGACTTGAGATCATCATGGATTCCTACATAAGAGTCGCTGATCTTCGACCTAGTCAAAAGTCACTTTTGACTGGGTAATGATAAAGGCTTGGATCGGGATCAGTGGTTTTCATGCAGAGGAATGTGAATGGTCAAGACGAAATTTGCCTCTCACATCTCTAGAGAGATAATACTGGGCCCCTCAATGAGTGAGTCTGAGAAATATACGGCCATACTACGATGGAACAGAGTTTTCATTTCAATTGTTAAACTACTCAAGAATCGAGAAAGTAATGGTCTGGAAAAGGAAGTTGACATTATCCATGCCTCATCCTTGACCAAATTATCGCGTGACAAAAGGGATGTGACATGGTTTTACAATAGGTTGTATCATATCATTGATCCTCATATGAATTGAGTAGTCGCAATGTCTTGCTAGAGGCCGCTTGCGACTTGTGGGCGGGTACAATATTGTCCCGCTGCAAATCTCATGTGGGCCTGCAGGGTCGCACACAAGAATAGCCTAACACGAGTAATAGTGTCTAGATTCATTGAATTTTAGATATGTCTAAGATTTAATGAATACATCATTACATTTATCTAGGATGGATGGATGGATGGATATATATATATATATATATATATATATATATATATATATATATATATATATATATATATATATATAAAATTTGAAATTAAATATTATTATTTAGATAATGATATTATTATATAGTATTTAATTTATTTGATAAATTAAATAACTAAAATAAATAGAGATATCATATATCTGATTTAATTTAAATTGAGATATGGTATCTCAGATTTAATTAAATAGACAAATATCATATCTCATATTTACTTTTCGAATAGAGATATCATATATTTTAATTTAAATTGAGATATAGTATCTAATTTAATTAAATAGACAAATATCATATCTCATATTTACTTTTCGAATAGAGATATCATATATCTGATTTAATTTAAATTGAGATATGGTATCTCAGATTTAATTAAATAGACAAATATCATATCTCATATTTAATTTTCGAATAGAGATATCATATATCTGATTTAATTTAAATTGAGATATAGTATCTCATATTTAATTGAATAGACAGATATCATATATCAGATTTTAGGCAAGCTTTTAATGTGGATTAATTAAATAGATTAGATTAGATTTGTTGGACAGATTTAATTACTATATTTAATCCAAATTCGAAATTCAAGGATTAATTGATATTAGTCTTGAATATTTTAATATGACCCAATTAGGGTTTTAGAAACTCTATAAAGAGATATTGATAAGAACGAACTAACAAGCCTCAAAAGAAATCCTAGAGAGGAAAACGAGAGACACAAAGCAAGAAGGCGCTAGCACGCTATCGTACGTGTTGGAGAGCTATTCGGTGTGGATACCGGTAGAGGGAGTGGATTCGTAGAGTCGGCTCCTAGAGATTGATCGAGCAAGGTGTTAGCCCACGTGTTTGCAAAGGTCGCTCACGAGTTCGCATAGGTACGGTTTTCTCTAACGAACCTTGATTTAAACGTCGTTGATAGATCCTCTCTATAAGATTAGTAAAATTTTAATGGATGAGAATCCTTCCGCTGCGTGTACGGATCCCAACAGCAGCCTCACTAAATATGAGGATGTATATAATTTTGTATCGTATTGCTATTTCTTATTAAGCAAGGACTTTTTTAACATATCAAGATCTAGATACTTATTTGCTTAGAAAGTAACTACTTCATCTGGTTCTTATTGTTAGTTTTCTATGTGTTTTGAAGATAATTGACAATTGAAAACTAAATGAAGTAAATAGTTAAGTTAAAAATGCTTTTAAACTTGTACAAACTTAACCAAAAACTTATTGTTAAAGTGTTATCGAATTGACTCAAGTTTGGGTTGCAAAAACTCGAGTTAACTCAAGACAAAGAGTCATCAAAATATTTGAACTTAACTTGACTTGAATGTCATGGTACTTGACTCGAGTCAGTGTAAGGCCGTGAGCGTTCAAAGTCTTTTGAACTCAAAATGACTTAAGCCTGTGCTATTTGACTCAAGTCATATTCTGTGGACTTAAAATTATTTTCAAATATAAGTCCTTGACTCGAGCCAGTGCTTTTCAACTCGAGTATGTTTTTAAATCAATTTTTCCAATGAACTTAGTTGACTTGAGTTAGTTATTTAATGACTCAAGCTGACACGGGTTCAAAACTTTTTCGGTTCAAAACTTTTTCCAAGATAGTATCTCGAAAGCTCATTTCTAAGCAAAGAGCTTAACTTGAGTGAACTTTAATTGACTCGAGTCATGCACTCCAGTTTGGATGAATTAAGCTTGAGTGTAACACATCTCTATTTTACAATCACCGTGTCCGTAAATGCCAAATCTTCAAGTATGATCTGTATATTTCATATCTTCACTCATTATTGTTCCTAACTATGTTTAATCAGTTTGTTAGTGAATTTTAGAAGATTAAATGAAGGATTAACTGAAGATTAATCAAAAAGCAAGTGATTACGTCAGGTACATTAAATGTTGGTTCAGAAAACGAAGCACGGATTTGGCAAATCACTCTCTGCACATTCCTAAGGCATTAATGTTTTCTTTTCTCATTTGGAAGCCAGATCATCCAACAGAAAAATCTTAAAGGAAGATAATCAACAAAGTCTGGGCACCTTGGACAAATCAAAGCGTCTGACAAAACACTCTAACGGCTATTTATTATTATCAACGGCTTCGTTGAATCTTCCCAACGATCATTAAATGCCCTCATCATATATAAGCTGAAGCATTCAATTCAATCAACAACAAGAGACAAAAAATGCTCAAACGATCAACTTGCTTTTATTGTTTCATTTTCGAGTGTAATATCTTCGGATATATAATATTCAGTGTTTATCAATATGATATTTTAGAGAGTTTATTACTAAATCATTATTCTTGTAAGAATCTCAAAGTTATGAGACTTTGAGATTGAGTTATTAGATTACAACTTGTAAAGGGAGAGTGTATCCTAAGGAGAGGATAACTTTCGAGTAAAGAGTGTGTAATCGTTTGAAGTGTTAGTGAAAATCCCAGAGAGTCTGGGGATTGGACGTAGATCAAGAGTTAAGACTGACCTAGTATAAATCTTATGTGTTCATCTCTCTCTCTTTGTTAGTCTCTATTTTGTGCGTGAAATTTTGGGTTTATCGAAGAATTTTAAATCACTCAATTCACCCCCTCTTGGTGATATTCTACCATTTACACTTATTATAAGGCACTGACTAGCAAGTGTATTTGGTCATTTTTATAAGACACTTGCTTGTTTCCTACGAGCATTAATTATCTTTTTCCATATATGACTATAATTAATAAGGATAGTGGGTGAAAGTAATAATTAATATGATATTAGAGTTTAGTACAATTAGTAGGGGTAATATTGGAAATTATGTAATTTTAGGGCAACTTTATTGACTTTAACCGTTTTTCTTGATTTGTGAGATTTGTTAGTTGGTGGCTTATAATAAGAACTAGAGGGAATACAAACATAGGGGGACAAGATATATTACACACGCAGTACAGATATATAAGGATGCCTTTCATTTTGTATTGTGTGATTTCTAAGCAACATGACTTTATAACATAGTCCATAGTTAGATGCTTAATTGCCCTAAAAATAACCACATACTTAAGTTTTCGCGTCAAAGTAATATGGGGAGAAAATTACATGTTTAGGAATTATACGCTTGAATGTGAGGCTTCCCCACGCACGCACAAATTTATTGACAAGCATAGTTAAATTACAAGTTTGTTAGAGTTTTAATAAGCTACTTAATATCGTAACAAGCAATTGGTTTGAAAGTTGAGCTTATGTGAAAATATCTTGGAAATTTCAAAAGGAAAAATGAGTGATTCCAATATACCAAATCCCATGTCAGACTAGTGTGAGAAATCTGAAATATTGAAATGTTTGCAAAAGATGCTACTACCGCTGAGTTTATATTAAAGTTTCAGCATCACCTTAACTCCATCTTCTCCCTCATCTCTCTCTCTGCGCTAAGAACCAATGGTGTTTATATCCGAACTAAGCACTTGATTTAACCGAAAAAAATTATAGAAACGCGCCGGCAGCTTTCTTGGACTATTTCAGTGGGGAAGAAGGGCATTTCTAAACCGTCGGAATGGCAATTGGAATTCAGAGACCCTTAATTCAGAGCTTGTTGAATCTAACGGTGAAGTGCGTCACGCAATCAGATCCAGAAGTGTTGAGAAACTTTACTTAACTTCTCCCAATCATTTAAGGTAATTGATTTAAAACTTAACAAGAAAAGAGTTCAAGGAAGACGAAGAAAGATTGGATCTTTTACCTCATTGTCGTCCTCTTCTCCAGTGATTCCTGTCATGTACAAATTTGATAGCAACAAATTAAGAGAGTATAGGAGTTATGGGTCGCTTTTAATAAGTGAAAATCCTCATCTCTATATTCTGTGATGAAATATTTCTCTGTTTATCCTTTTCTCCATACGACCATACATTATGGCCTGTTAGTACTATTAGTACTATGGGTCGATACTATTTTTGTTTAGTACTATTAGTACTATGGGTTGATGCTGTTTTTTTCCCTTTATCCTCTGCTTTTATGGGTGTGTATATTTGTGAAGGTATTTTCTCAGTCCAAACTATCTTCTTTACATTTTTTATTCGGGTAATCACAAGGTTAAAGTTATTGATACCAAACATGCGTCTGCTTTATCTCATTGTATTTATTCTGCCATATCTCAATGGATTTATTCTGCCATATCTCAATGGATTTATTCTGCTTTGTGGTAATCCATTATTAGCTTCATTGTAACGCAGCCTCACTTTCTACATAATAATGCCAGATCTCGCTGAACTATATCACTCTTTGTAACATCTGAAACATGACAAGTTTCAGCTCAAATTGAGGCACAATAATGTCTAGTGAAGCTATCCCAGAGCTGAGTCCATTCAGGAATTCCAAATTCCATTATTTCTCTGTTTAGATCATCTTTGTTAGCCACATTAAGCAGGGGTGGAACTTGATCTCCATTAGGCCTGATGAATTTCCCACATGGCCAAAATTCACGGGTCTTGGATAAATGGACTTTAATCTCATGAGATTTACTCTTGTGTAGACATATGTCTAAGTGATCCAATCACAAGATGCCATTGTCCTTGAAACATCTTATTTCCCTTTTCTCTCACCTATTAGGCTCCACTTTTTGTCAAGGAAAAGAAGGCCCGATGAATTTCCCTGACTCCCAAGTTTGGTGTTCGAGAAAGTCAAGTACGTGTTCGAACTGGAGATCGGTGGATTTCCCGTGACTCTAATGCTAGGTGCCGCATTCTTAAGATGCCAACACAAAAGTGATCTTATACTTTGTCATGATGAGGAGACGCTTGTCATGTTCCTATTAGATCAACACAAAAGTTGTGTCATTGTGACCTACTTTATTAAAGCTACTTTATTGGTGCTTACTTGGGATTCTACTTGGGTTTTACTCGGGATTGCGAGATGCATACCAAGACCTGCCAAACAAAACCAGATTAGGTGTGTATGTGTGGGCCCTGTAACATCCCGTTTTCCAAAAGCAGTATAAATTTTTTTCATCAGAGTAGAGCTTCGGAACAAGAGTGTAACTGATATATATATTCAAAATGCCCATTGGCTAATTACAGAAGCGGTACACTAACCGAGAGTTTTCAAAAGTAAAGGACATCATCAGAAAGTCTTCAGTCGGACCTCTAAGCTTGCTGCTTCCCTCTCTCCTCGGTCCTCCCAACCCTGATGCTATTTTAAGAGCTGAGATCCGCACTGGATCTCAGGTAACGGTTAACCTCATGTATACATACACACATATGGGTTACAGAACAACATTAACACAACATATGAATCACACCCAACCAATGCACATGTATCGCTCCCAGAATGCAGATATATCGCTCCCAGCATTACAGATGTATCGCTCCCAGCATTACAGATGTATCGCTCCCAGCCTTACAGATATATCGCTCCCAGCATGCATACAGTTATTTTCTAACATAATATGCATTCCAACAATACACCACATATGCACATACCATACTCACATCATACCACACACACATCACATACACGCATATTATATCCATCAGATTAGTGTTACAGTACGCGAACGTACCTTCGTTGACGAACGTAGGTATTTCTGGCGGAAAACGGCACGTTTGACGGAAACTGGTACTTTTGACGGAAAACAGCGGAACGTCCGACAGCGGCACGACAGACAGCGGAACGACAGCGGAATGACAGTGGAACAGGATTAATGATATCCTATAATGATAATATCACGTTTATCAATATTTGACATCATAACAGGCATTTTAGGTACAAATTACCATTTTGCCCCTATTCCCCTAATCGGCGAAATTTCGCCAACGCTTCGCTACTTTGACTCTAATCTTCCAAAATTTTGCCATAACTCCGACCCCATCATGATTTTCGAAATTAATGACTAAAATACCCCTAACATATGATATCTAATCATACTTGGAAGATTAAAGATCAAAACAACATCTACTCTAGAATTTCAAGAACTACCGAACTAAAGACTAGAACCGAAGAACTTACCCGTTGAAGAACTACAACTTTCTCCAGAGCTCCTCTCTCTAACTTCTCTCTAAAAGGCTTGGTGAATTGGTGAAGAATGAAGGGCTATTTATAGAAAACTTCTATGGATCTTAGCCCTTGGATCTACTTTCGAATCAACGGTTCAGAGGAGGTAGATGTGGCCTCATGAGAATCACTCATTTTCCTCCATTTTCCTCCAAAAATTTCGTCCCCTATGTCATCCCATGTCACTAGGGTGATGTCATGTGGTGCCACCTTGCCTTGTTCTAGAAGGTTTCTACCGATAAAGTCCCCGATCGGTGTTCGAATCGCGTAATCTTATAAATCCGGAATCACAACTTTGAAGTTCTTTTCCTACTCATTAGAAATGTCTGGGTTAACTAAATTTTTGATCCCTTTCAGGTCTTCTCCGGTCCTGCCGAAGATTTACGGAAAAACGCGTCGGTTATGGAAATAACTTCCGGAATTATCAACTTCGGGACAAAAATCCACTGATTCATAAATTTTCCAGTTGATTACCAACTCATCCCTAGATATTGAGTTATGATTTATTTTCTATAGGTTTTCATTTCCTCAACTGCTCCTTTGTCCTTTTCGTCTTATTCCCTTATTGTTTCGTCGGTTTGAAAATGACTTGAGACAGCTCACTCCGAGATAAAAATTCACTTGTCTATAAAATACTCTGACCTTAGAAACCTTATTCATGGTTTTCTAGATAGGATTTAATTTCTATCCGTGGTCATTTATCCTATTTGCTTTTTCACCAAAATATCACAATTTTATATTATTATAATACCAAAATATCATGATATTATATTTTGCAAAATCTTATCCATTAAGCTTCAAAATTTCGGTCAACAATTCTGCCATTTTTTTAAATTTTCGTTTTTAATTAATTATTTAATTAATTAATATTATATAAAATAATTATTTAATAATTATTTTATATAATTTTTTACAAAATTTCCCTATTGGTCCATACATGTTTTTAGGCTTAAAATTACTTAATCTCACCAATTTTTCTTCATATTTTCCCATTAATTAGAAAATATATTTTATGCTAATTTTAGCCATAAACCACTAATTATAGGGTTTTACATAATTATCTTTGGATTTTCCTTTGTTTAAGCCCAAATAATTAGCCAATAATTATTTAATTAATTACCCACTAATTGTTGATAATTTTATTAATTAGAATTACTCCTTTTCTTACAACTTTTGCACTTACATTGGTATTTTATGTTTTACATAAAATATCTATAATCACGGGGTCAATAATGATCCCGGAATACTTTTTAATTTTTCCCTCACTATTTTCCAAGGAAATAAATCCCAAAAATTGTCTAAATTAGAGACAACATACTCTCTAATTTTTAATAATTATTTTATTGCCTCTAAGGATTTTTCATAATTTCCTTACATCATTCTATGCTCCACAAGGGCATTTTGGTCATTTCTGACACATTATTGATTTTTTCCTAATTTCCAAGAAATTTTCCTTTAGAAATTAAGATAAATTTAACATTCTTTTTGAAACCACATATTTACCTATTTTCAATAGGTATTATTTCCTAATTTATGATATTTATCATAAATACGATTTTTAAGGTATTACAGGCCCCACATGGCGCAACATGCCGGTGTTTTTTCCAAAAACGTAGGGTACTCATGTCGCCCTAAAAATGCCATGTGCACCCTTACACCAGCACATTTTGCTCGACCAATCGTCCCATACCTTAGAACATAGCTGGGTGGCATCTTTCTATCAACCCAATGGCACCGTATAGGTATACTATGCCCTTCTGCACTGACACCTTAGTCCTACTAACTACGCATACTCTTCTTTCTTGGGCCCTTTACCCGGTAGGATTGAATCACATAGTCCCCAAGAGTCATTATATCTCTCAACATTCTTGCGACTCTCGCTAAACTATATTTAGTAGTCTAGTTAATTCAGGCTTATTCTTTATCCTTTAGTCCCAAAATGCAAGGTATTACACATATACTATGGATAGGATCCATTAAAATTGAATTTCAAATTCAAGTTAGATTTCATGATCTTGGTTGGGCCTTTCTAGTAAGCACTTGAATTAGGATTAAACTCTAATTAAGTGGCTAAATAAGGCGCCACTCGTAACACCCCGTATTCTAAACCCTAAAAATTGAGAATAAGCCTAAAGTAGGTGGACGACTAAGCCCAATTCGGGAAGAGTCCCAAGAATGTAGAGGGTTAGGAAGCCTCTCTGGGACTAAGTAACGCGGCTATACGGGTCAGTGGACCTATTGTGTTCAAGCCATGGAATTAAAGTGTTAATGGAAAAGGGGCACAGAAGACTTATACGGAGTAAGTCTAATTGGAAATATGTCACCTAACTATGTCCTAAGGTATAGGACAATTAGTTGAGTGAAAATATGTCGGTACAAGTTAGTATACAACATTTTCAAGGTAGTTGGGTATGCCCTGCGTTTTTGAGGAAATACCAGTATGTGGCGTTGTTGTCGGGTCTCGACATTTGTGTCCCAATCCCGAGTAAAACCTGAGCAGGATCCCGAGTAGACACCGATAAAGTAACTTTAATAGAGTAAGGTCATGATGACTAATGATGACATACTTTTGTGTTGGTCCAATAAAATCATGACACATGTCCCGTCATCATGACAAGGGAAAATGCAACTTTTGTGTTGGACCAATAAGAGTATAACACGTGTCCTTTCATAATTACAGGTGTAAGAGGTCAAATCAAGTCATTATGAAGAGAGAGAAATTGCTTCAAATTTGTGAAAAACAAGGAGGAGAGAGAAAATTCAACAAAACTTACAAAATAAGCCAAGTTAAGAAGATATTTTGTAAGGGCGCCTTGATCATTTGGTTTGGGGGATTTTTAAGTGCCCTCTTGACATATTTTAAGACATTTTGCACTCCTGTTTACATGAGTATTTGGATCAGGAGCTCAATGACCATAAAAATTAAAGTGATAGTACAGAAGGGCACAAAAACACTTATACGGTGTTAATTGGTTGGTAAGAATACCATTTAGCTATGCCCTAAAGTATGAGACAATTAGCAGAGAAAAAGGTGTTAAAATAAATATGCAGATGATATTTCCTGGATGGGTAAGGGTTCCCTGAGTTTTTGAAGAAAACGAGGAGGAAAGAGAAGGGACTGATGATCTGGCCCCACACAAGTCCAACTAAGTGGCACGAGTTATGAGGAAAAGTGTAACCGGCAAAAAGGAGCTAAGCGGGACAAATCAGGGTGTTCCGGAGTCGGACCCAGACCCCTGGACTCAGATGAAGGGAGAATTTGGGTGGGCCCATAGGAGAGAGAAAGTGACTTGGAGAGAAAGAAAAAGGTCACATCATGTAATTATGAAGAGAGAAAAAGATAAAATAATTAGGATTAATCCGGACCACACATTTGAATCTGACATGACAAGAGGAATGACATGTAATTATGACATCACATGGGCATTAATGGCGCCATTTATGAGCAGATTTAGTGGGTCCCATTGACTTGGAGAAAAAGCAAAGCAAAATGACCATTTTACCCCTGAAGTATTATTTTAATTACCGGGCAAAAACCTACACCTAGTGACTCCAAAAACCAGCACCAAGGGCAATTTGGGGATCTGATTTTGAGGGCTAAGATGTTGCCACCTAGGCTGCCCTGTAATCCCCTAGAATGACTAGGAGAGTAAGCCAAGGAATTGGGTAAAAAATCTGAAGCACTCTTTTAACCACTGGTTAATAGTAAGTCTTGGACAATAACCCTAACCCTTGGAGCCTATTTAAGGACACTCCCTTGGCCATTTTATGCTGCCTAGGACGTGATCAAGAAGGGATAAAAGATGGATCAAAAAGGTCTTGGTCCAAGGAGAAGAAGAAGCCACACGCAACCGAAAAACCAAGGTAAGCCCCTAATCGACAACTTGAGATGTGTTGTTTCTGCCCTATGGTGTCGAACGTGGGGATATGATAATTGAATATTTTATACACTTCTTTTTATCTCTTGATTAATAATTTAGAACTCTTTAGTTAATAAATAATGGCTTTTATGTTCATTTGGGCTTTGGGCCTTTGATTACATTTTAGCCATTTTTAATAATAGAATTCTAGTTTTACATTGCTTCACTATTTTTACCATAACTCTTGAACCAGACATCGGATTTGCATCCTTTTTGTCTCATATTTCAGATGATTCAAAGAGCTACAATTGTTATGAAGACATAAAGAGAAAATTCGGACAATAGGGTGGTCGATTTTGGAGCCGAAGTCAGATGTACAATTCTGGATTTTATTTGGACTCGAATTTTGTAATTTAAGTCCAGTTTTATTTTATTTCTGTTTTGGGCTGAACCATTGGAGCCCATTTCCATTTTAGGTTAACTTTAAGTTAGATGGCAGCACAAACACTGGGTCATTCACATTTTTATCATTTGGTGGATCAAAATAGAAGTTTTGAAATTATCTCAACTATTCTTCAAATGTTCTTCGCATTCTTCGTCTATTCTTCGTTTTTCCCAGCCATGCTCGGCTAAACTTCTGTGATTAACCTAACGTTGAGGATTCCATGATTTATCCAGAGAGCTTGTGCTTAATTGGTAACTTTACTCGATTCTGTTTTCATCTTATCGGATTCGATTTCTGGAAATAGTTCGAATATTAGATTTAATATTCGGTTTGGTTCATCCCAAGGACTGAGTTCGAACTAGGTTACAGTGTTGTTGTGCGATTGCACAGTGAGACGCCACTGTTCGGACATATGCTAGGCAATCGTCTAGTCGAGGGATTCTCTGAATGAATGCAGAGATTTCGGTTCATCCAGAACCAAACGTGAGTTAGTTATATTTCGTTCAATGACGGAAGTTTTTGGAATCTAAACGTTGGGTTGATCGTTTTTAATCTGTTTCTGCATATTTCGTTATGTTTCAGTTTATTTTCGTTTTTAATCTGTTTGAATCAAAAACCCCCATTTTTACTGTTTCTGTTTCGCTGTTGTTGTTAATCAAACCCGCTGCAAGTTCGTTGGGGAAACGACCCAGGTTCCCTATTTCTGCAAATCATTTTCGAACTTGGTTATTTTGGGAGACACAGAAAATCTCTTTCCAGGATACAGTGGGATTTTGATGTTTTTGAGGTTCCCATTGAGTCCAAAATATGATTTTTTGTGGGGATTGGTCAAGGTCACCTTTTTCACACACGAAAAACCCTAAGACGTAAACTATGCAAATCTGCCAATACTTGTGATTTATGGTCAGCGAAGACAAATCAGACTATTTAAATATTAAATAGACTCGCTTTGCTATGAAAGTTTACAGGAATACACTAGACATCTGGGGCTTCATTTTGGTATCAGATTTTATGTCTTTTCGGTTTTCCTACTGGGAGATATTTTTTTTGAAAATCACCCTAAAACCTGGACTTCGTTTCGGACCAGCGGCTAGAATTGTGAAATAAGGGAAAGTTATGAACCCGAACCACCTTGGAAAATATTTTTAATATAAACTAGACATAATAATGGTTCCATGGCCTCTGGAATCATGTCGGTTGGAGTTTTCTAGAAATTATTAAAAATCGGCAAAGTTGGGTCAGAGATTCTCGAAAATTCTAGAGTTAGGCAAAATTTATAGAACTTGAAGTAAAGTTTGTACTAGTGATTGAAAGTGTGATATTTTGCTATATCTAGGGTAATAGAACGTGTGGAACATACTCCCAACACCAAGTGAAGAAGTTTACTGTTTGCGAGAAATGCCAGGTAGTAACTGTTAACTTGCATACTCTATGTTGCTCTTGTATGTATGTTTTATCATGATTGAGGATGTAGGGTAGGTGGAACTTATGGGACTTTGTGTCCTAGGGTTGCTACTGAGGCCCGATGAATGATGGGTAAGTGGAACCTATGGGACTATATGTCCTATGGTTGCATCTGAGGCCCGTGGCATGTAGAGTAGGTAGTACCTATGTGACTGTGTGTTTATAGGTGACTACTGAGGCCCGAGGTATAAGAGGTAGGCGGAACCTATGTGATGTGTGTTCATAGGTGTCTACTAAGGCCTTTTGGGGTAGGTAGTAGGGTTGGCCGCCCTAGCTATTGAGGCCTTTTGTGCGCTGGTTCCGGGGGCTTGTCTTGACCAGGCGGTCTTGTGGATTGTGGTACATGCCTTGTTTTTTTTTTTTTAATTGTGATTTTCATTGCATGCATTGCATACATATTGTATATGAGTTTAACAGTTACTCTAGGGTTCAATTTTGAACTCTAGACTGGTTTCAAAGAATATAGGTAATAGTTGCTGAGCTATTCAGGAACGAGGAGGTAAGGGCATGGTGTGGAAAACTGAAGAAATGGGGGATGCCCTATCAAGTTTTGTATATCTAATTTGTTGGAATAACTGTATGACTTATGCTTACTGTTCAGTACTTATTTTGGATGATTGCACCCTTAACCCTACGGGGACCACTTTATATTTTTGTATGTACCTTTACCAGTATATTGTAGTTGTCCAAATCTTGCCCCTTTCTCAAGAAAACTTGCGCCCCAATCTTGCCCTAAGAACCCTAGTCTTGATCGCCTACTCGTTCATCCTATCCTCAATTGTTGCGCCTCACCTAACCTCAAGATACCATCATTGTCTTAAGAAAATGAACCCAAACACTTGAAGTCTCCACCTTGCCATTGCCTAGCAAGCATCTAAGGAGAAGGAGTTCTCATTGCAATCAAGAGGCGATCATGTGGATTAACGTTAGAGGACATTATACACTTTGACATCTTCAAGTGATCAAAGGTAATACTAAACCCCAATACATGTTTTAATAAGTGGTCATTAGGCATAACTCATGCATTCCGTAAAGAGTTACGGGTTGCACAATGATAAACGAAACTACCTAAGCATAACTCATAATCACCGTAAAGAGTTACGGGTTATAATTCATGAGCAATGTAAAGAGTTACAGGTTCCACAATGATAAACAAAACCACTTAGGCATAACTCATGAGCACCGTAAAGAGTTACATGTTATAAGTCATGAGCACCATAAAGAGTTATGGGTTCCGCAATGATTAACAAGGATCAATTTTTTTGTTTTTCAATCTCATGAGCAAGTTGCTTGAACACCATGCAACATATCCATTTTAACTTTCACGTAGTATAAGAGCCTTTCTCATTACTATAAACGCGTAGGGTTTTAACTATTGAATTTTCAAAAGGGTTTTGAAATCTACAATTTATGAACAAGGTTCTTTAAAACTATCTCATTATGAAAGCATGTTCTTTTTATGTGATGAAGTTTTAACCTATCATGGTAAAAACACCACCTTGTGGGGAACAAGGGTGAAAGTTAAATTTGTAATGTCGCTTGACGTTCAATCAACCTGCTGAGGAGGTCGAAAAAAAAATGGGACGTATTAAATATTCAAAATTAATCTTAATTAATTTTGAAATTCAAATTAGATTAAATAATATTAATTAAATCTGACAAACAGATCTAATCTAATCTATTTATTTAATCTGAATTAAAAGCTAGTTGATTTAATTTATCTTCATAAATTAAATCTGAGATATGATATCTATCTATTTAATTAAATATGATATACGATATCTCTATTAGTTTTAGTTATTTAATTTATCAAATAAATTAAATACAAGACAAATGCTACATAATAATATTATTATTTTTGAATATATATATATATATATATATATATTTCCATTCTCCCTAGATTAAACGTTGTATTCATTAAATCTTAAACATATCTTAGATTCAATAAATCTGGAAATTATTGCTCGTGTTAGGTTATTCTTGTGTGTGACCCTGTAGGCCCACATGAAATTGGCAGCGGGCCAACATTGTACCGGCCCACAAGTCGCAAGCGGCCTCTAGCAAGACATTACGACTACCCAATTCATATGAGGATCGATGATACGATGCAACCTATCATACAACCATGCCACGTCCCTTTTGTCACATGATAATTTGGTCAAGAATGAAGCATGGATAGTGTCATCCTCCTATTCTTGACCATTACTTTCTTGATTCTTGAGTAGTCTAACAATTGAAGTGGAAACTCCTTTCCATCGTAGTATAGCCATACATTTCTCAAACTTACTCATCGAGGGACCTAGTAATATCTCTCTATAAATGTGAGGGACAAATCTCATCTTGACCATTCTCATCCTCTACATGAAAACCACTAATCCCGATGAAGCCTTTATCATTACCCGGTCAAAGGTGACTTTTGACTACGTCAAAGATTGGCGACTCTCATGTAGGAATCCATGATGATCTCATGTCAAAGGGCATTGTAACGTGGTTATACATTAGAAAAGCTTATGACTTATTCCATGTAGATTTCTCATAGTGGGTCGGTCCAGCACCTTGTACTCTTACAAGTGCCTATGACTTAAACTCATATCTCCATACTCATCAAAGTCATACTGGTCTTATTTAATCTTCGCTCCCGCGGAGATGACCGACCAGGGACATTTAGGATAATCTATAAGATATATCCAAGGATCAGTTATCACTATAAACATGCATAGGAAATGATAACAAAAGGAGAATACTTTAAATAATATAATCGTCTAAAGTACAATGACTTGCCCTTAGGGCATAATTTTCAATAGACTCCCACTTGCACTAGGTGCAATCATTAATTACTCTAATTCCCATTGCCCTAACATGACACTCATGTTTTGCTTGTGCAAGCGGCTTAGTAAGAGGATCAGCGACATTGTTTTCTCCTGGTACTTTGCATAATTTTTGTATCACCTCTATCATTGATTTCTCTGATAAGATGAAATCGGTTGAGTATATGGTTGGTCCTTTGATGTGACCTAGGCTCCTTGGTCTGCGCAATAGCGACGCTATTGTCACAGAACAAGTCTATTGAATTTGAGATGGTAGGAACCACCCCTTGTTCATTGATGAACTTACTAATCCAAAAGGCCTCCTTAGCTACATCCGATGCTGCTATATACTCAGTTTCTATTGCAGAATCAGCTACAGTGCTCTGCTTAGAGCTCTTCCAGCTTACCGTACCACCATTCAAGATGAATACATATCTAGATTGCGATCTTAGATCATCTTGGTCAGTTTGTAAACTCGCATCTGTGTAACCTGTCACACAGAGCTCATCTTCCAATCCACCATATACCAAGAATAAGTCCTTAGTCTTTCGTAAGTACTTTAGGATATTCTTGACAAGCGAGCCCAATGACCCTCACCGGGATCTTGTTGATATCTGCTGATCATACTCAAGGCAAACGAGACATCTGGTCGAGTACATAACATGGCATACATGATAGATCCAATGGCAGAGGCATATGGAATCTTACTCATGCGGTCTCTTTGATCTTGTGTACTAGGACACAAATCCTTACTGAGATGAATGCCATGAGACACGGGCATGTAACCCCTTTTGGAATCCTGCATGCTGAATCTATGCAGTATCTTGTCTATGTATGTGCTCTGACTTAGGCCTATCAGCCTCTTGGGTGTATCTCTATAGATCCTTATCCCAAGGATATAAGTGGCTTCGCCTAAATCTTTCATTGAGAAATACTTTCCTAACCAAGACTTGACACTCTACAAGGTAGGAATGTCATTCCCAATGAGTAGGGTGTCATCGACATAAAACACTAGAAATATAATTGTGCTCCCACTAACCTCCTTGTAAACACAAGGTTCATCAATGTTTTAAATGAATCCAAATTCTTTGACTACTTCATCAAAACGATGATTCCATCTCTGAGATGCTTGCTTCAATCCATAAATGGATCTTTAAAGCTTGCAAACTTTACCAGAGTCCTCTAGACGCACAAAACCCTCAGGTTGTGTCATGTACACATCCTCAAGGAGCTTTTCGTTAAGGAAGACTGTGTTGACGTCCATCTGCCATATCTCATAGTCATAATATGATACAATGGCAAGAAGGATTCTGATTGATTTGGCCATTGCAACTGGAGAAAAGGTTTCATCATAGTCCACACCATGAGTTTGAGTGAATCCTTTTGCAACCAGTCGTGCCTTGAAGATATTTACTTTGTCATCCATGTCAGTTTTCTCTTTGAAAACCCCCTTGCACCCAATGGATCGACTAAGGTCCATACCTCATTGGACCTTCGTGGGCCTTGTGTTATTGAAGTAGGCTAAAAATGTTTGAAGTTGGGTCAAAGTCACTGGAATTTCTGAATTTTCTGGACTAGGGCTCGGATTTCTTGGAAAATGGAAGGGTATTTATGGAAATACTAAAAATAAGGTATTTTGATGTTGTATAGGGGGCGTGATAAAAATCTAAGTCAGTACACATCCCACAGGTAGTAATTGCTTACTCAAGTCCTTGATATGTGTTTGTTGTATGTTTATTTGTCATGTGTGTTTGTATTGCCAAATATGCATATAGAGCATGTTGGGGTTTGAGTCCCTAACTATTGTGTTCCTAGCGCTGAGGATTAATCTGGGGCTAGCCTTGAATGGTGGCTCAACAAGTTGTTAGGTATAGGGCTGACCTGATTCAGGCGGCTCAACGGGTCGTGATTCCCGTAATCTGGGGCTTGCCTTGGTAAGGCGGCTCAACGGATTCAACGGATTGTGGTGATTGGTTATTGTGGTATGCCTCTAAATGCATATGTGGTATGTTTGACTTATTGAATTTGATGTTACATGATATGGTTGCATGCATACACTATACACATATAGTACATGAGTCTGACAGTTACTATGGGGTTCATTCTTGAACTCTAGACCGGTCCATAGATACAGGGGACCGCACCTGAGCAGACAAAGACCATTTTGGAAAGGTAGAACATACAGTGGCAGACTGAAGAGTAGGGAATTCCCTGTTATATTTTGTATCTATTTTGGATGACTGTATTATTTATTCTGGTATTTTATTTTGGATGACTGTACCTTATGTTGGGATCCATACACATAGCGGAATTAAAAAATTACGATCCCATCAGAGGATCCATGGACGGCGTTTGAATCAAGTTTAGAAAAGAAACCGTACCTATGCGAAGGGTTCAGCGTTTCGTTCAACTCGGCCTGGTGCGCATCTCAAACGTCGTGCGTCTTGACCGTCGTACGTCTCGAACGTGGTGCCATCTCGTTCGATCAAACAGGAGCGACTTTGAGAGCACTATGCCGAACTATTTGGACTGGTGGGCTACCTTCTCGATCAGCAAAAGTCGACTCTTCTAATCGCCTTCCTCTACCGGTATCCACACGAATAACCTCAAACACAGACAGCAGCGTGCTAGCGCCTTCAGTATTCTCGCGTCTCTCTATATTCTCTCTATGGTTTCTCGCGGCTTTCCAATACGCTTGACTCACTGTCCCGTAGGTTTTTCTAAACCTTATATGCGTATTAAATTCAAAATTAATTCTTATTAATTTTGAAATTTGAATTCGGATTAAAATATATTAATTAAATCTATCTTATAGATCTAATCTAATCTATTTGTTTAATCCAAATTAAAAGCCTTTTGGTTTAATTTATCTCTATAAATTAAATCTGAGATATGATATCTATCTATTTAATTAAATCTGAGATACTATATTTCAATTTAAATTAAATCAGATATATGATATCATTTATTCGAAAATTAAATCTGAGATACAATATCTCAATTTATTATAGTTATTTAATTTATCAAATAAATTAAATACTATATATAATATTATTATTATCTATAAATAATATTATTATTATTTCAAATTTAATATATATATATATATATATATATATATGGGTTTATCCTTTGTCATGTCACTTGACATAATGTTATGTCAAGTCACCTCAAAACTACGTCGTTTTGGGAGTTCATTAATTCCCCTAACCCCGAAACGACGTCGTTCTGGGAGTTAGGAGAATTAATGAAGAGTGTTTTAGTAAAATTCATATAATAAATACAAAAACAAAAATACCCTTCATTAATTCTCCTAACTCCCAAAACAACGTCGTTTTGGGGTTGGGGGAATTAATGAACTTCCAAAACGACGTAGTTTTGGGGTGACTTGACATAACCTTATGTCAAGTGACATGACAAACAATAAACCCTATATATATATATATACTCATCCTAGATTAAATACAGTATTCATTAAATCTTAGACATATATAAGATTCAATGAATTTGGATACTTTTGCTCGTGTTGGGCTATTCTTGTGTGCGACCCTGCAGGCCCACATGAGATTGGTAATGGGTCAATACTGTACCAGCCCACAAGTCGCAAGCGGCCTTTAGCAAGACATTGCGACTACCCAATTCATATGGGGATCGATGATACGATACAACCTATAGTACAACCATGTCACGTCCCCTTTGTCACGCAATAATTTGGTCAAGGATGAGGCATGGAGAAAGTCATGATTTGAGTGATGATGAGGTGGATGAGGAAATCATTGTTGAATCCCCTCAAATTTTTGAAAATGTAATTGCTCAACCAATTAGCTCTAGTAGTAATGATTTGATTGTACTTGTTGATGAGTGTGCTCCTACTTCTTTATGTGATGCTTTAACTGTTGAAAATGCTTCTCTTCATAGTACTAGGGATGATTGCGATAAATTGAATGAAATATTTTCATGTACTTGTGCGGAAGATCAAATATGTGTAGACTTTTATAATGAAAAATGTCACTTACTTGTTGAGTTTCGAAAGAAAGCATTTAGTGAAGTGGTTGATTCTACCATTGATCATAATGCACCCTCTTGTACTATTGATGATAGTATGCATGACAATTGTGAACATGTTGACTCTTGCATGGTTGATAATGTGGTTGATTTAAGTGAAAAAGATCATAGCCTAGAATAATTTAGTTTAGTAAGCAGAATAAGAACCCCCTATGTATGTTTTGCATTTTCTTGGCCACTACCCTACTTAAACACCATTGTGCCTCGAATTTCAACTTGTCTATCATTCTCTTTAGAGTGATTTTTCACATTGAGGACAATGTGTTGATTAAGTGTGGGGGAGGGGAATACATTTTGAATCCCAATTAATTGGTTGTTTTTAAATGAGAAAATGTCTAAAACTAGAAAATTTTTTTAAAAAATTGTAGAATGACTTACTCTAATGCATGTCCTAAGTGGTAAAGGGTCGCATTTGTCACTTTGGAAGTGTATAATTTGTGGGAAGTTCTTTGAGCTTTCATAAGATCTAGTGTTTTGGCAACTTTATCAAACCATGTTTTGTTTTTCAAATGAATGGGAAGAGAAATGAACCCACAATTGGATTTTTGCTTACTCCTTATTTTGAAAATGAGAGTTTATAAATCATTAGTGCATTTAAGAGTTAAGCATGATTATAGTTGATTGCAATGTTTTGATTGGTTGTGTTTATAAGGTTAGCACTTGGAATAGTTAAGTAGATGTTTTGTGGTTAGTTTACCAAGCAATTGATTTTGTTAGAGTGAGCATTGGAGAAAAACCTTTTTGGAAGGATATTTGAGCCTTAAAGTCTTTTCATGTGTGCATGTTCACTTGGTTTTTCACCTTCTAGAACTTGTTTCCACTCTTTTTCAAAACGGTATTTGCATTATTGTGATAAAAATGAAAGAGGCATTCAATTCAAAACTATTTTTACCTAAACACAAACCTACATTCATATACCATTTGCTTACCCCCTTTGAGCCTTTCCTATGTTATATGCATGTCATTACTCATAGTGTTCATAGTATTCTAAAAAATCAAAAGAGAATTGTCAATAAAAATTTGAAATGCCATGTATATGAAGAAAAAAAAAGTGAGTATAGTTTGAAAAAAAAAAAGAAAGAAAGAAAGATATTGAAAAAAAAAATGAAGAAGACATTTGTTCATGAATTTTCAAAAGAATTGGCAAAAGTTGGTAAAATTATTTAGATGCTATGAACTTGGTTATTAACTGTGACTTGCATATCAACTATTTTATTTTTCTAATTAATTCATTCCATTTAGCCTTCATCCAACGTTACAAGCCTTTTAAGTCCTCTTGATTCATTACATTAATTGCTATTCGCAGTGGAGATGTTAGAGTTGTTACAAGCCTATGGTAAGGTGTTGATTAAGTGAACTAGAGTGAAATTATTCCAATGAGGTGAGATGAGTGAAACACTAATACCTTGAGAGTCCTCTTATGCTTCATTTTAATATTTTGGATTGTATGGTCAGCTAATTTCTTTGCATCGCTTGATTATGACTAGTGTTGACTTGATGAATTTGATTAATTAATTCATTGCTTTCTGATTATGAAATTGCTCATTTTTCAAATACATTAGTGTTTTGGACTTGGAATTTTATACTCAATTGCCTTTGTTCAGGAGTACAAAGGTCTAAGTGTGGGGGAATTGATTGAACCATATTTTGATGTGTTATTTCATGATTAATTTGGGATTTAATTATGTTAATTGAGCCAAAAATGTATTATTTATGATTAATTTGGATTAATGGTGATTACATGAAAAATGTGTTAAAAAGGGTAAAATTGTCATAATTATAGTAATTATTCTTAATCATTGATTTTTCTGAGAATCTTTGATGTTAGATTAATTATTTTGGATTGTAGATGCCTAAAAAGATTAGATCAAATTTGAAAATGAAAGTTTGAACCCAAGTTGCAAAATTTTCAGTTTAGTCCCTCTACAAAACTTTTTAAACTTTTCACTCAGGTCCCTGCAGAAAACTCTGTGTTTTGGCTATTGATTAATTAGGTCAGCTGGATATATTTTTGGAGGAAGCAGTGCCGCGAAAGAGGAAAAGAGAAACAGAGGCCGCGAGAACAGAAACCTGGACCGAGAGACCATCATCATTCTTCTTCTTTACCACCATCACCGCCAACGACCTCCCTCCTTCACTCTCTACCAGTTTCTATTACTTCCGGTGAGATACTGAATTTTCCGGCAAAAACTTCCAGATTCCGGCGAGTATTTTAATTGCTATGAGTGGCTGATTTCCCTTGCTTCCTGGTGGTGGAGATTGACTTGAGTTCAGAGCTTCAAAGGGGAGTTAATTTGTTCATTCTATTAGTCCATATTTATATATTTAGGTTGCCTAATTTTAGGAATTATTGTGTATAAATTCTGGAACTGAGATTAATGTTTATTGTCTCTGTTAGTTTGATAGTTGTAGTTGAGATTGGATTTTGTAGTGTGAAAAATATGTGTTTTAATTTCTTGTGGTTGCAATGAGATTATATTAATTAGCGTGTTATTGTCTAGTTAATGTGGTTGATTTGTGCCCTTTGAGGGACTGTTATGTACTCAATTTCAAGAAGACTCATGTTGCATTATTCCAATTTTAATTGCACATCAAGTGGTTTTTAACAATTTCTCAAGATGTAGTGGTTAGCTATGTTTGTAGGAGCTACTATTAATTGAGAATATTGGACTCAAGTGTTATCTTGGGGTTTTTCTTAAGACTTGATAAATTTTAACTCCCATAATTTTTTATGAGCAAGGATAGTCATTTCTTCATTACCAAGAACATTCATCATTCATATTTTCACTTTATCCATTCCATTCACTCATTCACCATTTTATAAATAAAATACCAAAAATAATAGTTTAGCATTTAATTAAATTGCATTATTCTTTAGTCTATTAATTCGAAAATCCAAAAATCATTTCCCCTTATTTTATTGCATTGACATTTAGATTATTTAGGAATCAATAAAAGGCTCCTCGAAAAGATAGAACGATCCTCGGTTTGCCTATACGCAATCCTTGGTTTATTTTTTATTGTGGACCCCAAGGCTAAAGACAAAAAGGCCCTCATCAGACATTTAGGATAATCTATAAGATATATCCAAGGATCAGTTATCACTATAAACATGCAAGTGAAATGATAACTAAAGGAGAATACTTTAAATAACATAAACGCCTAAAGTACAATAACTTGCCCCTAGGGCATAATTTCCAACACCTTTGTTGGATATGATTAGTTTTGATGATGTCTTATATAGATGTCATTCTTAAGAGCAAAAAGGTTGTATACTACATTTATCTTCTACTTTGACTAATTCTTATATATAATGTGGATGCAAAGTTTAATAATGAAGAATGATCAAGAAAGAAGAATCTGCACTATATGTGATACTAGAAGTCTTTATGATCAAAATCTGGGATGATTTGACTCGAGTCAAGCATCATTAACTCGAGTCAAGAAATGTTCTTTTCGTCTCTGGACAGGTTTGACTCGAGTCATACACACATAACTCGAGTCAAGGTGTATATCAGCAATTCTGCTCACCTCAGTTTCGCGTATTCAGCTGGCGACCTCTGGTAATTCGACGATATCTCCCAAACCAGAAGTCCGATTGAGGTGAAATCAATTTTGTATAAAACTAGACTCCCAATGCGTCATTTGGATATATAATCCAAGTCCAAAAAAGTTCAAATGAAGGAGATATGAATTATTTAAGTTGACAGTATAATTTCCGCCACTCAGCAGACTAAGCTTCAATGTTTTGAGTGTATCTCACAAACTACAAATACAATTGAGCAGAAATTGGTGGCATATGAAAATAGACTCAAAGAGATTTCTATCAATACTTGAACCAGCCAAAACGGAGTTCAGACCTGGGAGATATGGCCCTCGAAAATTATCTGTCAGTTCAAGATTTGCAAAAACGCTGGAAACTGATATAACTCGAGTCATACACGGATAACTCGAGTCAAATGACTTACAGAGAGCTTCGAATGATTTCTTGATGCAAATGACTCAAGTCAGAGCATGATAACTTGAGTCATGTTCGTCAGCTCTGTGAAAGACGCTGAAACGCAACCTTCTGCACCATCTAAAGTTCAGATTACATCATGGGTGCTTCCTATTATTAATTGTGATCGAAAATAATGTGTTTCTAATCTGTTTGCTCATAGTTTTCAGATGCTAAAGATATACTGCAGGATCATTACGCAATATTCTGATATTGATTCAAAAACGAAGCAAAATAGGAAATTCGCTGGAAAGGTGGATAATTATCCTCAAAACGGTCAGAAAGCAATAAAGACATGATTTGATTGAAGCTAATTTAGGAAACACCACATCATGGGCAAATATTCAGGATGCCCCAAACGGAAATGTCTCCAACGGGAATATCTCCATTTAATAAGAAATATGCAGAAATGGAAATGTGTGCAGAAAGGCTCCAATCAGCTAAAAATCCATTAAGTTCAAATCCTGAGTACACCTACAACGGTCAGCAACTTCAACCAGCATAAATAGATGATGCTTCAGCTGCTCAAACTACTGAACGCAATACACAGAACGCAAAAACAGAAAACTCATGCGAGAGTTCAGTCCTTCACTGCTTCATTAGATATTCTGTAATACTCTGATCTTCAGTGTTCATATCCATCTGCTCTTTCAAGAGAGTTTATATTCTGTTAATCATTTCTCTGTGAGAGTCTCAATTGGGACTTTGGGATTGGGTTATTCGATTACAACTTGTAAGGGGGAGTAAGTTCTAGTGAGAGGATTGCTTCAAGAGTTACAGAGTGTGTAATTGAGATTGTAAAGTCCCTGAGTGTTTCTGGGTGAGTGAAATCCCAGAGTGTTTCGGGTAAGATAGTGAAATCCGGAGTGTTTAAGAGGGACCGGACGTAGGTCAAGATTTGGACCGAACAGTATAAATTCTCTGTGTCAATCTCCTCTTCTCTATCTCTACTTTGCCTTGATTTATATCTGTTGTGTGGGTGACTGAGCAATTAGCGAAAGAATTTTGTAATCACCTATTCACCCCCCCTCTAGGTGATATTCCACCCTTCAACCTTAACCCTACGGGGACTGTTTACTTTTGGCTTTTCATACTTTTAACAATATATCGTGTTTGTCCAAACCGATAATATGCTCTGTTGCGCACACTCTGATGTATATTAAAAAGATGAATTAATAGAGGAAAGGTAATAAGTAAAAGGAATCCCTCTAACCCGCCACCCAAAAGGGCGAGGTCGATAGGGGTGCAACAACTCTGCAATTGTTCTATTAGACACAGATTGGCTTCTGTTAGACTCAGTCAATAGTTGCTTGATTAAGTTGCTTTTGGATTGTCGTCAACAGTCTACGATCACAAGTTGACTCCGGAATGGGTATGTTTTGTAGGAATCATTTGGTCTGCTCTAATTTTCAATCTGTGTGTGTAATATCCTGAATTTTGGATATTGAGGTTTGAGAATAAGCTTAAATTAGGCAAACAGCTAAGGAACTTGGCTATGCAAGTCAGTGGACTTAGTATGTGTAAGCCATGGAATTAAAGTGCCAATGAAAAAGGGGCACAGAAGACCTATACGATGTAAATCCAGTTGAAAAGGATACCACCTAACTATGTCCTAAGGTATAGGACAATTAGTTGAGTGAAAATATGTTTGTATAAGTAAGTATACGACATTTGCAGGGTAGTCGAGTATACCCTGCGTTTTTAAGAAGACATCGATATGTGGCATCATTTGTCGAATCTTGATATTCGTGTTGCAATCCTGAGTAAAACCCGAGCAGGATCCAGAACAAACACCAATGAAGCAACTTTAATAAAGTAAATCATGATGATCCATGATGACATACTTTTGTGTTGGTCAAATAAAAAGGTGACATGTGTCTCTCATCATGACAAGTGAAAAAGCTACTTTTGTGTTGGTCGAATAGAAAGGTGACACGTGTCCAGCTTGCTCTCCAAGTATATTAAGCTTGTTCAAGAAGTCAAATGGTGTTGACAAGATTTGACAAGCATTTAATAGAGTCATAAATACAATAAAGACAAAGGATTTGACATGATTAGATGAGTATTTATTGCATGAGGACAAATGGACTTGCCAAGTTCTAAGCTAAGAATGCAAGATGGATTGACTTGTGTTGAAGGCAGATTTTAGAGACATAAAAAGGGCCTATATTTCGGCCAAAGAGGGGCAGAAATAGACAAAAAGAAATTTCAAGAACAAGGACATGTGGTATGATCATAAGCTCCTATAATTAAAGACCCCTTTGATTTTTGAAATGATATACGACATGCTTATGTCATATGATGACATTAGGATAACATCATGGTTAATTAATGAACATACATACAAAATGCATTTATGAAAGCCTAAAATATCTTGGTTAAAAGTCAAGCTTCCAACCAATAGGAAGAAAGGAAGGACAATGCAATTAATGCATGCCTAGACATAACGATAACCTATGCAACCCTAGGCTAACAAGTGTCATAAAGACGAGAAAGTATAACTTTGTGAAAGAGACATTTAATCACTCATATTTATGGCACATTTGTGACACCTTAGGAATTTAATTTCTTCCTCCATAAGGCTATAATTTTGACTAGGTTGGAATTAAAAGAGGAGGGACACATCTGTCCTATGTAATGAATGAAAATCAATAGGATAAAATACAAATTTGCCAAGTGTCCTTATAGGAAGATAAGATGATCACAAGAAGGAAACCTAAGTCACCTTTGACCGGGTGATGATAAAGGCTATGATCGGGATCAATGGTTTTCATGCAGAGGAATGTGAATAGTCAAGATGGAATTTGTCCCTCACATTTGTAGAGAGATAATACTGGGCCCCTCGGTGAGTGAGTCTGAGAAATGTATGGCCATACTACGATGGAAAAGAGTTTCCATTTCAATTGTTAGACTACTCAGGAATTGATAAAGTAATGGTCAAGAACAGGAAGTTGACATTATCCATGCCTCATCCTTGACCAAATTATCGCGTGACAAAGGGGATGTGACATGGTTGTACGATGGTTGTATCGTATCATCGATCCCCATATGAATTAGGTAGTCGCAATGTCTTGCTAGAGGCCGCTTGCGACTTGTGGGCTGATACAGTATTGGCCCGCTGCCAATCTCATGTGGGCCTGCAGGGTCGCATACAAGAATAACCCAACACGAGCAAAAGTGTCCAGATTCAATGAATCTTAGATATGTCTAAGATTTAATGAATAATGTACTTAGTCTAGGATGAATATATATATATATATATATATATATATATATATATATATATATATATTAAATTCAAAATTAATATAATATTATTATTTAATAAAGATTATAATATTATTATATAATATTTGTTTGTATTTAATTTATTTGATAAATTAAATATCTAAAACAAATAGAGATATTGTATATCAGATTTAATTTTCCAATAAAGATATATCATATATTTTATTTTATTTAAATTGAGATATAGTATCTCAGATTTAATTAAATAGATAGATATCATTTCTCGGATTTAATTTATAGAGATAAATTAAATCAGAAGGCTTTTAATTTGGATTAAATAAATAGATTAGATTAGATCTATCAGATAGATTTAATTAATATATTTTTTAATCCAGATTCAAAATTCGAATTTCAAAATTAATGAGGATTAATTTTGAATATAATACGCCTACCAGGTTTAGAAAAACCTACGGGACTTTGGTTCAAGCGTATTAAAAAAAGCCGCGAGAAACCTTAGAGAGAAAATAGAGAGACGCGAGAATACGGAAGGCACTAGCATGCTGCCGTCTGTGTTCGAGGTTATTCGTGTGGATACCGGTAGAGGAAGGCGATTCGAAGAGTTGACTTTTGCTGATCGAGAAGGTAGCCCACCAGTCCAAATAGTTCGGCATAGGTACGATTCAGATTCTTTTAACCTTGATTTAAACGTCGTTGATGGATCCTCCGATAGGATTCGTAAGTTTTTAATTCTGCTGCGTGTACAGAATCCAACAAGTTGAAGAGGTAATCATTCATGATGCACCTCTCCCTCTCCCAACTGATGACCTGAAGGTTGTGAGTGATGTCAATGGAAGCTTTATCTCGTGGCCGGTATAGCTTGTACATGTTTCTACTTGGAAAGAGATTTTCCGTGTCTCCCAAAATAACCAAGTTCGAAAATGATTTGCAGAAATAGGGAACCTGGGTCGTTTCCCCAACGAACTTGCAGCGGGTTTGATTAACAACACAGCGAAATAGAAAGCAAGATAAAAATGGGGGTTTTTATTCAAACAGATTAAAAACGATAATAAACTAAAACAGAACGAAATAACTGAAACAGAACGAAATATGCAGATTAAAAACGATCAACCCAACGTTTAGATTCCAGAAACTTCCATCATTGAACGAAATATAACTAACTCATGTTTGGTTCTGGATGAACCGAAATCTATGCATTCATCTAGAGAATCCCTCGACTAGACGATCGCCTAGCATATGTCGAACGTTGGCGTCTCTTGTGCAATCGCACAGCAACACTTTGTAACCTAGTTCGAACTCGGTCCTTGCGATGAACCAAACCGAATATTAAATCTAATATTCGAACTATTTCCAGAAATCGAATCCGATAAGATGAAAACAGAATCGAGTAAAGTTATCGATTAAGCACAAGCTCTCTGGACGAATCATGGAATCCTCAACGTTGGGTTAATCACAGAAGTTTATGAAGGCTGGAATATTACCAAGAGGGGGGGTGAATTGGTGTTATAGAATTTTCGTCCAAGTTTAAAACAAAATAAGCAAGGGAAGAAGATGGAGATGAACACACGGCAATTTATACAGGTTCGGTCCTAATCCTTGACCTACGTCCAGTACCCAGATACACTCCGGGATTTCACTAACTTGCGATCAAATGATTACACACTCTGTAACTCTCGGAGCAATTCTCACTCTTGAATTACACTCCCCTTTAAAAGTTGTAATCAAATAACTCTCTATAAGAGCAGATAACTCTAAGCACTGAAGTACATGGTATTACAAGATATCAACCGAGAGTATTACAGAGTATTGGATGAAAGTATTGAAAGTATTGGCCGAAAGTATTGAGGAAGTATTGGCCGAAAGTATTGAAAGTATTGGCCGAAAGTATTGAGGAAGTATTGGCCGAAAGTATTGAAAGTATTGGCCAAAAGTATTGAGGAAGTATTGGCCGCTTGATTATGAACGAGAACTCGTATGATCTTTTTTGTTTTTGCGTTACGTATCTGCGTTCTGTCTTTGAGCAGCTGAAGCTTCGTATATTTATCTTTATGCGAATTGATGACCGTTGCAGCTGCACTAATATTTGAATTCAAATGAAGGACATTCTGTTTTCGTTCATTGCTGCGTTAATTCCCAGAAATCCTTTCGTTGGAATGATGACCTGATTCTTAGCCCATGATTCGGTGTTTTATTAAGATGGATTCAATGAATCATTCTTAATTGATTTCTGTTCGTTTTGAGGTTGCTTTATCCGTCATTTCAGCTTGTTGCCAATTTCACTCTGATTTTAAAAGATATGAGTGACCCATGCTGATTACAACGGATCCTGTTCTATAATTCAAAGAATCGAAAAACTCTGATCACAACGGTTAGAAAAAGGTCATTAAAGTTCATCATTAATAGCATTGAATGCCATAATCAAAATCTAAAGTCTCGACAGAGCAGAAGCATTTTTACCGATCATACTCGAGTATCAAATACTCATACTCGAGTATCCATGCTGTTCAGTTATATTGGAAGTCTTGATTCGAACTCTGTTGCTTCCAGTATTTCGAGTGTCAACTTTCGAAGATCATAACTTCCTGGTATCAACTCCGTTTTCGTTGGTTCGAGTCTCTATGGAAATCCCTTTGAGTCTTCTTTCAAATGGCACCGCTTTCAGCTTCATTGGATTTCTAGTTTATGAGATATACCCAAAACATTGAGGCTTGGTCAGCGGTGTGATGGTGATGTCACTGTCATCTTCAAAAATTCATATCTCTCTCATATGATCTCCTTTGTACTTGAATCTTGTGCGACTAGAACCGTATGGAAGTCTAGTTTCCAAAAAAATTGGTTTCACCTTATTCCGATATCTGGTTTGGGAGATATCGTCAAATTACCATAGGTCGCCCGAAGCTGAATGTAGAACAGAGCTGAACAGAGTGTGTCATACTCGAGTATTGATGGTCCATACTCGGGTATTGTCGGGATTTAAGCGCAGAAGCACCTGTTTATGCACCATACTCGAGTATTTAAGTGACATACTCGAGTATTGAAGTCCATACTCAACAATTGAAGCCTGATACTCGAGAATGGATGTTGGATACTCGGGTATTGACAGGAATTCGAGGCAATTCATCTTGAAGCTCGTTTTTATCATTTTAACTCCGAATTGAGCCATTCCAACTTCCATCTTCTTCATATCAACATTACATCTACATTAAATGTAAGAATCAGTCAAAGTATAAGATAAATGTAGTATGCAAACTTTTTGCTCTTAAGAATGACATCTATATAAGACATCATCAAAACTAATCACATCCAACAGTTTAGCCTAGCATGGCTGGGAAAAACGAAGAACAGACGAAGAACGCGAAGAACATGTGAAGAACAGTTGAGAGAATTTCAAAACTTCTATTTTGATCCACTTCTTAACAAAAACGTGAATGTCTGTATGTTTGTGGCTGCCACTAACTTAAAGTTAACCTAAAATGGAAATGGGCTCCAATGGTTCAGCCCAAAACAAAAATAAAATAAAAGTGGACTTTAATTACAAAATTCGAGCCCAAATAAAATCTAGAATTGTACATCTGACTTCGGCTCCAAAATTGACCGCCCTCTTGTCCGAATTTGCTCTTTATGTCTTCATAACAATTGTAGCTCTCTGAATCATCTGAAATATGAGACAAAAATGAGGCAAATCCGATGTCTGGTTCAAGAGTTATGGTAAAAATAGTGAAGCAATGTAAAACTGGAATTTTATTATTAAAAATGGCTAAAATGTAATCAAAGGCCCAAAGCCCAAATGAACATAAAAGCCATTATTTATTAACTAAAGAGTCCTAAATTATTAATCAAGAGATAAAAAGAAGTGTATAAAATATTCAATTATCAAATTCCCCCACACTTATCTTTTTGCACTCCTGAGCAAAATTCAAAGAAAAAGACTAAAAGGAAAAACTCTTCTTTACTAATAATTGCTAACAATGCAAAAATTGAATCAAGGGACAAAAAGCTTCAAAAGACCAATCATTCAAGACCAAAATCCTTTCATCTCAAATTACAAATCATGGCAATCTCAATCAATGATGCTAACCACAAAAGATGGTCTCTCAAAGGATGCTCTCAATTAATCTCTCAAGTGTATAGGGTAAATTAGTGTATCGCTCAAATTCTACTCAAGAAAATTGTTCTACCATAAGCTTGCTCAACTTCTACGTCTCCACTACTCATAACACATACATGCACAAATCAAGAGAGCTTGTTATTAAAGGTTGTAATGGGGCTAGGGTGAAGGTAGGTAATAGTATGGAATGAGAGGCTAAGCACCAAAGAAATTAAAAAGAGCACTGATTAACACAATCATTCTCTCTATGTATGATTTTTTTTTTTTCGTATATATCTCCTTTCCTTCTATGTATTTTCTTTTCTTTTTTTCTTTTCTTTTCTGTTTGTTTTCTTTTTTCTTTTTTTATAATCACAATGACAAAATCAAATATCTCCCCCCACACTTAAACTGTTGCACTCCTGAGCAACCCCCACACTTAAACACAAAACCTAGGTGAAACCAATGCTCAATAAATTTCCAAGGTGCGGAATAAAATGATTTTACGCTTAGGCTTGTAATGTGGTTTAGAAAAGAATGAGTCAAAAAGGCACAAAGGGGCTAACAAAGGAACATAATGCAAGGGAAAGCTATTTGGCCAAAGTGGGGAAATTAAAAGAAAGAAAACAAGCTTCCATCATATTCATGCACGTAAGTGAAAAATGTAGTTTCAAAAGAAAAGGAGCAAGTTCTAGAGAACACAAATCATGAGCAGATGCACAAATGAAAGAAAGAATGGTAAAATATGAATTACATTCATGCAGACCCCCAAAACCTCACAAGGTCAATACCAACTTAGGCAATCAACAACATCAGATCAACTACCAAGACATGTAATCGAAGAGTCAAGAATTGCAGACTAAACAGAATGATCCATTAAAACCAAAATGTCCTAGTTCATAATATGTAGCAATCATAGAAAGAGAGACTGTATTTATTTTTGAAAAGCAAAGTGCAAAAATGAAAACAAATAAAAGAGAAAGAGGGGGAAGAAAGAAGAATACTCCCCAAGGGTTTATGGAGGGTAAGTGGCATCAATGAGGAGAATCTCTGCTTCCTCAGTGCCTTAGTCTTTTCCTTGTACAACCGTGAACTCTCATAGGCATCCAATCTAAGCTCATCTAACTCTTGCAAATGCAGCTTCCGCTCCATCCCGCACTTAGCCAAATCCATGTTACATTGCTTAATGACCCAATAGGCTTGATGCTCCAACTCAACCGGAAGATGACATGCCTTACCAAAGACAATCCGATAGGGAGACATCCCAATCGGAGTCTTGTAGGCGGTGCGATATGCCCACAAAGCATCATCTAGTCGCTTACTCCAATCTTTCCGGGTAGAGTTGACAGTCTTCTGAAGGATTTGCTTAATCTCTCTATTTGAGACTTCAGCCTGACCGTTGGTCTGAGGATGGTATGCTGTGGAAACCTTGTGAAGCACTCCATACTTGCGTAACAAGGCACCCATGCTTCGATTGCAAAAATGGGAACCCTGGTCACTAATAATAGCTCTAGGAATGCCAAACCCGCGTAAAATGTTAGACCTAACAAAGTCCACCACCACGTAGGAAAATGCAATATGGAGTGAAATTCATGATCAGGCACACATCTCCTAACCACCTGGTCACTACAAAACTTCCACAAATAAGGGTCATCCCAAACATAATATTTAGACTCACTTTTCAATTTTAAGGTTTGGGCCCTAGTGGAGTCTACAGAAAACACCAGCTACCAAGTAGTTAACCAGATTAGCATACCATGGGATCTTACCTTACAGCTGTAGAAGTTGCTCATCAGGGAAATCATCCCGAATAGAAGAGGGGTGAGAGGGAGAATGGGTGATGCGACTCAAGTGGTCAGCTACCCAGTTTTGTACTCCACTTCGATCTCGAATCTCTACATCAAACTCTTGGAGCAATAACATCCACCGGATGAGTCGTGGCTTAGCATCTGCTTTTTTCAAAAGAAACTTTAAAGCCGCATGGTCGAGAAAACAATGACTCTACTAGCTAGCGATATGACCTAAACTTATCAAAAGCAAATACAATAGCCAACAACTCCTTTTCAGTGGTGGTGTAATTAGACTGAGCAGAATCCAAAGTCCTGGAAGCATATGCAATGACATGGGAGGCTCTATCAACCCGTTGTGCCAAGATAGCACCAACCGCATAGTTGGAAGCATCGCACATCAACTCGAAAGGGAGGTACCAATCAGGGGGCTGGATCACCGGGCCGTGGTAAGGCAACGCTTCAAGTGATCGAAGGCCGCCTTGCACGCATCATCAAATACAAAGTCGGTGTCCTTATGCGTAAGGTTGGACAAGGGTCGAGCAGCCTTGCTGAAATCTCGAATGAAACGCCGATAGAAACCTCGCATGACCAAGAAAAGAGCGAACTTCCCGCACGTGCGGGGTAAGGCAAAGCAAGAATTACATCTATCTTAGCGGTGGTCTACCTCAATCCCTTTCTTAGACACTATGTGTCCCAAGACTATACCCGACTCAACCATAAAGTGACACTTTTCATAATTCAAGACAAGATTAGATTCAATGCACCTATGCAAGACTCTAGACAAATTAGCTAAGCATGCATCAAAATCGACCCATATATAGTGAAATCATCCATAAAAACCTCCATGCAATCCTCTAGGAACTCGTAGAGAAAATACTCACCATACAACGCCGAAAGGTGCCAGTGCATTGCAGAGGCCAAAAGGCATCCTTCGGTAAGCATATGTCCCAAAGGGGCATGTGAAGGTCGTCTTCTCCTGATCCTCAGGAGCAATATGGATCTGGAAATATCCGGAGTAGCCATCCAGGAGCGTAATGAGACTTACCAGCCAATCGCTCTAACATCTGATCAATGAAAGGTAGAGGGTAATGATCCTTGCGAGTGGCTTGGTTGAGTCTCCTATAGTCGATGCAAACTCTCCAACTATTCTGAACTCGAGTAGGAATGAGCTCATTCTTCTGATTGGCTACCACAGTGACTCCGGATTTCTTAGGAACCACCTGGACCGGGCTAACCCACTGGCTATCAGAAATAGGATAGATGATACCAGCTTGTAGAAGCTTAGTGACCTCCTTCTTTACCACATCAAGGATAAGAGGATTAAGGCGTCTCTGGGGTTGCCTCACCGGCTTAGAGTCCTCTTCCAACAGAATTCGATGCATACACATGGAAGGGCTGATGCCAACTATGTCAGCTAATGTCTACCCAATGGCTTTCTTGTTCGCCCTCAATAAGCTTAGCAGCTTCTCTTCTTGATCAGGCAAGAGATTATTTGCCACAATGACTGGCAACTGTTCATTCACCTCCAGAAATGCATACTTCAGGTGATCTGGAAGGGATTTCAACTCTAGTTTGGGCGGTTGCTCAGTGGAGGGAAAAAGCTTGGGTGGTTGTTGCAACAACTCTGATGCCATCACACTAGAAATGCCTGAAACCACATTCAAAGAAGCAGAAGAAGAACTATGGCTATACAACTCACTGTTAGCATCAAAATTCAGCTTATCAAAATCAGAAGCAAGCTCATCAAAATCAGAATCAAAATGCACATCAGGATCAGGATGAAGCTCAAATTCAGAAACAACATCAGAATCCACAAGTAATGCAGAATCACTAAGCAAGTCAGAATCACCAAATAATGCAGCCTTAACCAAGTTAGTGCAAACAGAGCACCATTTATCAAGACATGCACAAATGGGAGAATCACTCACGATGCAAAATCGGGATAATCAAGACACCAATCAAGCAAGAACATCATCCACAAAGATCATCAATCACATCAATACAAAAACAGAATGCTCTTCCCTAGGATGTTTCATGGCATCAAAAATATTGAAATTCACAGATATATCACCAAACTCCATGGAAAGAGTACCAGAATGCACATCTATCTTAGTCCTAGTTGTTTTCATGAAAGGCCTCCCTAGAATGATTGGTGATCTACTAGTAGAAGACTCAGCCTCCATATCTAAGACATAGAAATCAACAGGAAATATCAACTCATTAACTTTGACCAATACGTCTTCAACCAAGCCAAAAGGATGAGCATTACTCCTATTAGCTAACTGGACAACAACACCAGTAGGACGCAAGGGACCAAGACCAATAGATTTATAAACAATGCAGGCATGACATTAATAGAAGCACCTAAATCTAGCATGCAATCATCAAATCTATAATTACCAATAAGGCAAGGGATAGAAAATGTCCCCGGATCTTTGCATTTACGAGGCATGGTAGGCCGGATGAGTGCCGATACATTCGGTTCAAACTCACTGCTCATTCCCTTCGCCGCTCTTGTTGGTGCACAACTCCTTCGTAAACTTGGCATATTTAGGAATTTGTTTGATCGCATCTAAGAGAGGAATGTTGATCTCTACTCTTCGAATGTCTCAAGTATATCCTTCTCTTGTGCTTTTTCTACCAACTTCTTGGATTGAAGCGCTTCTCGAGGGAAAGGAAGAGGAATGGGAATGTCTTCCTCTTCACCTTGCTGCATTGCCTTTTTATTTTTAGAGTCAATCTTCACACTCTTTCGACTCTCATCTCGCAACTGGTTTAGGTTCCTCCAATTGTTTGCCAGACCGAAGGGAGATAGCACTCACATTCCCCTTAGGATTAGGAATTGTTTGTGAAGGAAGAGTGTTGGATCCCTGAGGTTGAAGCTGGTTCAATGATGTTGCCAACTGCCCAATCTGTGTTTGCAAACTCTGAATGGAAGTGTCAGTTTGCTGTTGGAATCGCATATTGGCTGTGACAAATTGCTTCAAGATCATCAAGTCTAGTCTCTAATCTCTGAGAATCATACTGGATTGGAGGTGCTTGAATATGGTAAACAGGAGTACTATTGGCCCTGATGCCAAACTGCTGAGAGTTATCTTCCATAACGGATATCAAGTCTCGAGCTTCTTCAGGTGTCTTGTTACTCATAGCCCCACCGCTAGAAGCATCCACCAACCCTTTGTCTACCGGCGATAGACCATCATAGAATCAGGTAATCAAGTCTTTTTCAGTTATCTGATGGTGTGGACAGCTTGCACATAACCTTTTGAACCTCTCCCAATACTCATGCATAGTCTCCCCAGTGACCTGTTTAATGTTGCCAATTTCCTTCTTGATCGCAGCTGCTCTTGAGGAAGGGAAATATTTCTCTAGAAATAACCCTCGAATATCACCCAGCTCCCAATAGATGAGGGTCAAGGTACAACAACCAATCCTTGGCTCCACCGTCCAATGAGAAAGGAAAAGCTCTCAGCTTGATATGATCTTCATCAATGGCATGTGGCTTCATTGTGCTGCACACTACATGGAATTCCTTCAAATGCTTAATGGGGCACTCACCGCAAGACCATGAAACTTAGGCAACAAGTGTATTAGACCAGATTTAAGCTCAAAGTTAGCAAAGAAGGTCGGGATATTGGATGCACAAAGGTTGATAATTAACATCAAAGTGCAGCCAATTCCTTTAAAGTAGGACGATTTGCCTGTTCTTCTGCCATAATGTCTGAGATAGCAAAATTGCTACTAGAATCAGTGAAAACAACAAGACTATCAGAAATACTATCAGAACCACAATCAGAAAGATCAACAGAATGGACACAATCAGAATGGTCACAATCAATCTCCAGTTCAGTGTCCAGTTCAGTATTAATCTTATGACTTAGCCTAACAACTCTTCTAGCAGTAAGAATTGTTCTTTCTATTTCAGGATCAAATGACAACAAATCTTCTGGATTAGTAGTATTCCTGGTACTCATGTAACATACACACAAAGCAGAATTGGCAAGCACACAGAATTACGAAACTGCCACCAAGAGTGGTAAAAAAGCAGAATCTCAGAATTACGAAAATACCACAAGAAGTGGTAAAAAAGTAGAAAAACACTACAACATGAAAGAAAAACACACCAAAAAAAAAAAACCTATGCTAGAAATTGACCAAAACAAGTCCAGAAACACTATCAAATGATTTTTAAAATTTTTGGGACTTGGACAGGGCAACTCCTAGACCATTGGAGAACCCAAAAATGGAATAAAAAAACTTCAAAAATTGAAAAAGTGGTCTAAACGATGAAATTTGGCGAAACGGAGATTACCCCATGGAGAATCAAAGATTCTCGATGGGCCCCTTGATATTAGCCATTTTCTATCATTGTACCAATTTTCAACCAAATCAGAGATACTCCAAAAAAATTATCGTAGTAGAAATCATAGAATCAAAACTTAAAACAGCAAAAAAGTGGTCTAAACGTTGGAATTTGGGGAAAATAGGGTATACCTCACTCCTAAGGAGAGTGACTCTTGCTTAGAATGCCCACGTTTGGTTCTGGATGAACCAAAATCTCTGCATTGTGCAATCGCACAGCAACACTGTAACCTAGTTCGAACTCAGTCCTTGGGATGAACCAAACCGAATATTAAATCTAATATTCGAACTATTTCCAGAAATCGAATCCGATAAGATGAAAACAGAATCGAGTAAAGTTACCGATTAAGCACAAGCTCTCTGGACGAATCATGGAATCCTCAACGTTGGGTTAATCACAGAAGTTTAGCCGAGCATGGCTGGGAAAAACGAAGAACAGACGAAGAACACGAAGAACGCGAAGAACATATAAAGAACAGTTGAGAGAATTTCAAAACTTCTATTTTGATCCACTTCTTAACAAAAACGTGAATGTCTGTATGTTTTTGGCTGCCACTAACTTAAAGTTAACCTAAAATGGAAATGGGCTCCAATGGTTCAGCCCAAAACAAAAATAAAATAAAAGTGGACTTTAATTACAAAATTCGAGCCCAAATAAAATCTAGAATTGTACATCTGACTTCGGCTCCAAAATTGACTGCCCTCTTGTCCGAATTTGCTCTTTATGTCTGCATAACAATTGTAGCTCTCTGAATCATCTGAAATATGAGACAAAAATGAGGCAAATCCTATGTCTAGTTCAAGAGTTATGGTAAAAATAGTGAAGCAATGTAAAACTGGAATTTTATCATTAAAAATGGCTAAAATGTAATCAAAGGCCCAAAGCCCAAATGAACATAAAAGCCATTATTTATTAACTAAAGAGTCCTAAATTATTAATCAAGAGATAAAAAGAAGTGTATAAAATATTCAATTATCACTACTCCACATGATCAAATCCCAATCAAAACCCCTCCTGAAGCTCCAGCCCTTAAAGTTGTTGACATACCTAAGTTGAATGCCAAGGACAAAATTGTTGTTATGGTATTCAATGGGTCTTTTTGAACTAGATCGTGGCCTGTCAATTACGTTGTAGGCCTCCCTCATAAGCAACCGGTTTTCGTTGACACGGATGATATATTGTCCCTGCTGGTTCCTAAATAGGAGCTTATTAATGAAATTATAAACATATTTTTAAAGTAAGTACTTCTATGAGTACATAATTTAAATGCATCATTTAGACACACAAACATATATACTAATTCTCTGATGCCATTATTGTAAGTTCATGTATCATAAATTGGTAGAACAGGGCAGAAGTGATGATATTGGATTCTTGTGCCCAAACTATATAAGTACAACACCCTTAACGGAGAGACAAGAATACATATCATAGAGAGTGTGTGGAAATATCAAAAAGATTTACTTGGCACCATACATCAGGAGATACATATCATAATTCTTGTCTGCAATTCATTTAATTCAGCTAAATATCACCATTGGCAGTTGGTCCTCATGTGCATGGAGGAGAACAAAGTGGTCTTCTTATGTTCCCTTCACAATGATCCAGGGCCTACATTGAAGCAGACCATGAACTCGTAAGCATGTCATTTTGATTGTCTTGTCTGAAATCTCTGTTGTGAATTTTTAGTGACCATTATTGATAAATTTGTGATTTTGATGATAGGGCCATGAGAACATTCCAAATCGAGGTCAAGAAAAAGCATGGGTATCAGGCCAGAGAGCCTACATGAATCACACCAAAGGTTAGTACATATTTGGACATTAGCACACTACCTTGTAAACTTGGTCAGTAAGCTATATATGCTCTTATATATTTCTTGTTCTTTTTTAGACCCCTCGAACACCATATTTGGACACTGGCACATTGCCTGTCGTCTCCCGTGCCTACTAAATTCACTGGAAAGGTAAATGTATTTGATGTTACATATGATATTTATGGCCGCATTCAGTTTCTGGCTTAATAGTACACACACACACATACAGATGTATGTATATACATATACATATATACATATGTATGTATATACATATACCTATACATATGTGTATATACATCTACACTCACACACATATAGATACATATGTATCTATATATATGTGTGTGTATGAGTGTATGTATGTATGTAGATGTACACACACACACACACACATACATACATACATACATACATACATACATACACATATGTGTGTGTGTGTGTGTAGCTGTACACACACACACATCTGTGTACACAGATATATGTATATACATCTACATATATACATATATATGTATGTATGTATTTACATCTACACACACACTTTTATATATATATATATATATATATATACATATATATATATATATATATATATATATATACATATACATACATATATATACATACATACATATACATACATATAGATAGATATGTATGTATGTATGTATGTATGTATGTATGTATGTATGTATGTATGTATGTATGTATGTATGTATGTATGTATGTATGTATGTATGTATGTATGTATGTATGTATGTATGTATGTATGTATGTATGTATGTATGTATGTATGTATGTACATATGTATATGTACATATATATGTATGTATGTATGTATGTATGTATGTATGTATGTATGTATGTATATATGTATGTATGTATGTATGTATGTATGTATGTATGTATGTATGTATGTATGTATGTATGTATGTATGTATGTATGTATGTATGTATGTATATATGTATGTATGTATGTATGTATGTATGTATGTATGTATGTATATATATATATATATATATATATATATGTATGTATATATATATGTATGTATATATATATGTATATATGTATGTATGTATGTATGTATGTATGTATGTATGTATGTATGTATGTATGTATGTATGTATGTATGTATGTATGTATGTATGTATGTCTTATGTGATTATTATGGTGCAGAAGTGAAATGTGTGCTACGTAAAGTTTTACAAGAAGTTATTATGTATAAATGTAGAAGTACATATGTGGAAAGTTGTAATAAATACTAGGGGACAAAAGTACAAAATAAGTATAATAGGCTTTTTGAGTTCTTTGTAAAAAAGCCTTACGTAGAGAATTTATTATGCCAGATTAGATTAGGAAGCATTTGAGATGTTGATTGTCTATATAAAGCTCTTGCATTGCAACATACACCGAGTTTGAGATTTCACTCAATTCACTACTTGTCTTGTACAACTACTCTTGTGTTCGTACAATAAAATTTCAAGTTTAATCATTTCCTTCTTTGAAGCATATTTCAAATATCTGTGGAACAAATTTAAGGTATGAGTTTTTAATTATCTAAGGGGATCAAATTAAGGAGTAATATTATCAGGAATTTATTAGTTATGGTCCTGTAAGACACATGGTTATATGTTCAAATAAGGTTAAGGTTTGGTTATGATCATATAAAAACCATAAAATCAAGTTTTAATTACGCCTCCCGTAGGAAACGAAGGAAGGTTGTGCTGAATGTGATCTGAAGGAGGAAGGTCTGAGAGATCTATACTCTCTGTTTAAGTATCCCTGTATGAAAGAGGACATGTATCCTTCCATGACCCGGATCATATTTGGTCAAACCCTGAGGCTTAATGGTTGGTTATAGTATCGTCATACCCATATCTTCTCTATATCTGAGCATATAATCTGGCTGTTCGCTTATATGGTATCTTCTCTCCTAAAATTTGAAGATACTTATTAGTGTAATTATTTTTTTCCATAAGATTTTTAATATCTCTTGGTCCAATAGGTTCCTCTAAGGTTTTGGCTTTGAAAGGAGAAGCTACAAGTGGATTTTGTTTTTGCTGTCAACAACTCCAGGAATTTGATATGACCTTTTTGGAGGAACGTTTGAAGAAATAGTTTATCCTTCAGGGGTTTTCCAATCTCTTTTGGTCATATTAATTGTTTGAGTAAATGGATATTCTATTTTCTGTTGTGAAGCATAAACTTCGAACCAATTAAAAAATGGAATATTCACTTCATACTTTTTAAGGAAACTGTAGAATTTTTCTTGGATTTTCTTTCGCAATAATCCTTTAAAACTTTCTAAAAACCAGTTTCTTTGCAAAGTATTTTGTTCTGAATAAAATTCCTTTTGCAAACTTTGTTTATCAATTTGAAAATGATGTTCTAGAACACCAATAGTGTTAGTTCTCGGTGTTTTGTTGATAACAAATACTAAGGGTCTTTATTGTTGCCCAAGTAAGAAGTTTGCTCGAGCATGGATCTATCGCTACTCAAGCATACTCGATCTAATGAATTGTTTAAGTGTTTCAGAAAGGCTACTCGAGCAAGGAGCTTAATGCGCAAGCATAATTTAATAGTTGGATCAGGAATGCTCGAGCAGAGTGACTGTCGTGCCCGAGCATCATCGGGTTGATAGCAAAGTTCAGAGGAAACATGCGCATACTCAAGCAAGTGCGTAGCAACGCTCGAGCATCATCAAATATAGATGTAAAATAAAAGTCATGCCCAAGTAGAGTGTAAGTAATGCTCGAGCAGAGGTAAACAATGCTCGAGCAATATCAACATACTCTTCGCTCTTTGTCTCTGAATGACTTGTGCCCAGCATGATTATGACATGCCTGAGCAATATGCTCGAGCAAAGTAAAAGCAACGCTTGAGCAGTATCGCTGAGTCTCTTAGTCGTCACCTCTGTATGCCTTGTGCCCAAGCAAGAAATTATCATGCCTGAGCAACATGCTCGAGCAGGAACGTTATGCTACTTGATCAAGCATGCTCCTAAGCTATTAGTTGCTCTTGGTCTCAACTATGCCCGAGCATTGTCTCTAGGATGCTCGAGCATTGGCGACACTGGCTCAGAATGATGCCCGAGCATTAAGTCTTAGTTGCTCGAGCATCAGCGTGGTTGATGTTTTTAAAAGCTTCGTTCTAGGCATGCCCGAGCAAGTACAGTTGAGTTCTCGAGTAGTTGCTCGATGTTGCTCGAGCATAGGATGATATTCTATTCATATAATATATTTCCTCTTTGGTTTCCCGAGCATACTAACAGTCATGCTCGAGCATGATCATCCTCTGTTAAGTAAAATGAGGAGTTTTAAATTCAAATCCCTTGGATTATCTTCAATCCTTCTCTTGTCTCACTCAAAGCTATTTAGAATAAATGCTAATAATCATTTTGAGTGTATTTCAGGTTGTTAACCATTGTTTAGGTGAAAAACGAGGTTCTGACAGAAGCATTAAATGCTGAGCCGAAACAAAGCGCGAAAATGGTGTCTTCCATCTATGCCCAAGTAAAGCATGTCAGTAATTCCCATTCCTCATTTAATGCTCTTTCTCAATGAGCAAAAAGAAAAAGGAATGTCAAAGACTTTTGCTGACCAAGCAACATTCAAAAATGAGTTTCACCTCAGTTTGTGTCTAACGGAAAGAATTCATGTCTAAACGGATTAATGGGCAAGGACTTCATCAATATCTTCCACAATGGTCATCAATGCTCCATGTAATACCCTAAAATTTGACCTAGGGTAAATATCATAAATTAGGAAATAATACCTAATGAAAATAGGTGAATATGTGGTTTCAAAGAATATGTTAAATCTATTTTATTTTCTAAGGAAAAATCTCTGAGAAATTAGAGAATTTAGGGGCCAAAGTGCCAAAAATGACAAAAATGCCCCTATGGGACATAAAGAACTTAGGAAAATTGTGAAAGATCCTAAAAGGCAGTAAAATGATTATTAAAATTGAGAGAGTATATTATCTCTAATTTTGGTAATTTAATAAATTATGAACTTGGAGAGATTGAATAAGAATGCTCAAAAAGTATTTAAATGACTAAAATACCCTTGTAAATTCTAATATAATAAAGGAGACATGAAAACACAAATGTCAATGCAAATGTTATGAAGTAATGAGGCATTCTAATTAAGAAAATTATCAACAAGTGATAATAAAGTAATTAGGTAATTATTTGCTAATTACTTAAGCATAAGCAAAGGAAATTCATGAATAATTATATAAAATCCTAAAATTAGTGGTTTATGGTTCAAAATTAGTAAAAACATGTTTACTAATTAATTGGAAATTTTGGAGAAAAATAGTTGAGTTTAGGTATTTTTAAGCCTAAATACAAGAATTGACCAATAGGAAATTTTGTAAAAAGTTATATAAAATAATTATTAAATAATTATTTTATATATTCTTAATTAATTAAATAAATAATTAAAACGAAAATTAAAATAAAAGGACCAGATTTGACCAAAATTTGGCCAAGAAAAAGAAATAAGGACAAGAGTTGGTAAAAATATCATGGTGCCTTACCTTGCAAGTTAAAGTGTAATGTTGTATAAAAGTACAGTGAATAGTGATCAGACTTATAGGAAACGGATCCTACCTAGAGTACCAGGAATAGGCTTTCCAATGTCAGAGTAAAATATTGATCAGTGAATTTTTATCTTCAGTTAGCCTTTTCCGGAAGTTGATTCCGAGGCCAGTAGAGCATTTTCCTAATAAGACTAATAGGAGAAATGCAGATAGTCACATTTTAAAGATCTGAAGAAAATAAATTCTAACTCAACATTTGGAAATGATTTTGAATTTATCTGGACATATTTGGAATCAGTGAATTTTTGTCCAGAGATTGATGATTATAGAAAGTTCTTCCGAAACTGGCACGCTTTCCCGTAAACTTCGGACTGACTTTTGGAGCCCTGGATGGAATCAAAAATTAGTTTAG
Organism: Acacia pycnantha; assembly: GCA_025563575.1. Classification (NCBI taxonomy): domain Eukaryota; kingdom Viridiplantae; phylum Streptophyta; class Magnoliopsida; order Fabales; family Fabaceae; genus Acacia; species Acacia pycnantha. The sequence goes on from JAMWYP010000142.1 coordinate 1,116,261, forward strand.
ATTAGACATTTCTAATGAGAAGGAAAGGGGCTTCAAAATGGTAATTCCGGATTTTTGAGACTTTTCCGAGATTACGCGATTCGACACCGATCGGGAACTTTATCGGTACAAGTTCATAAAGCAAAAAGCATCACATCACATTAATTGATGTGACAAATCACCAACCAAAGGGGGGAGGGCTGGTTTTGGGTAGGTGTAGGGCCAAGATGGAGCCTTTCAAGAAAAATGCAATCCAACGGTCCGAATTCGCAGACAAGATGTGAATAGTGCTCCCAATTTTCCCTATAAATAGGAGGCTCTTCCTTTGTATTCTTCACACCAAAACCATTCTTCTCTAGTTGAGCTTTCCTAGAGAGAAGTTAGAGAGATGAGCTCTGGAGGAGGAAGGAGCCCGGGGAATTTTGCAGCGAAGCTCTGGGTAATTTTTATGGTCTTTAGTCTTTAATGCTTTCAGTAGTTTTAGTAGTAATGCTAGATAGATCTTTAGCTTTATTTTAAGTATTAAATTCGAAAATCATGGTGGGGTCGGAGTTCTGGCAAAATTTTGGAAAGTCGGAGCCAAAGTAACGAAGTTCGCGAAATTCCGCCGATTAGGGTATAGGGGCAAAATGGTAATTTTTACCTAAAATGCCCGTTATAATGTCAAATATTGATAATGGTGATATTATCATTATAGGATATCGAAACCTTGATCTGCTGTCGTTACGCCGTCCGAGGTGCCATTGTCGCCCCATTGCTGTTTTCCGTCAACGTGCAGTTTCCGTCAAAACGTACGAGAATTTCCGTATATCGTCAACGGAGGTACGGACGCGTACTGTAACACTAATCTTATGCTGCTTAAATACATATATGTCAAAGATACGTTCATAGACCGTTATACGTATGCTTTTATACGGGTTATGTCATAATAATGCCGTTATGTTTTCCTAGCACTGAGGACACGAGTGGTATCGTGGCACCGGTGAATAGTGCAGACTATTGTTGTTGTTGTTACCCTATGGGGCCTTACATATTGCTATGTGCTTATGTTCGTCGTCATAATGATCATGCATCTATTGTATGCAAATGATATACTGTTGTATTAGCTCTAGAATATCTGTTGTTATATACTGTATTGTTTGAGCATGAGGTTAACTGTTACCTGAGATTCAATGCGGTAAATTGAATCTCAGCTGTAGCTTCAGGGTCCGGAGGACCGAGAGTTGGAGAACGGGGGAAGCAGCACGAGTAGATCGCTAGCCGGGGAAATTTGTATTTCCGCTTTTGTACTTTCTTTTGAAACAGTAGGATAACTGTATTATCCATACAATGTTACACTATGGTTTTTAATTGAATATGTATCAGTTACTCTTTTGCTCCAATGCTCTACTCTGATTGATTGAAAAAAAAAAATTGCTTTAGAAAACGGGATGTTACATTTTTGGTATCAGAGCATGACATTCTGGCATGAATTTAACTATGTTACTACGAACAGTTTGGTGCCTAAGGCAAGGCTAGTCTACGTGGGTAAGCCATTGAGTCGCCGTATAAGTCGGTGAGGCCCCCATGGTAGACACTTACCTGGCCATTCTGTTCAGATAACGGAGTTAGGTTCTCAAGCCTTTTAAACTTTGAGCACGTTTTGAAAATGAGTACTGATATGACCCTGGTGTAATGTGTAGTGATGGACAGAAACGAAAATTCTTATACCTTCTATTCCGTAATAATGAGACGTAACGCTCGTAGATCCGTAGTTCCAGAGACGGCGGGACGAAGACGAAACCCTGATATTTCTGATGACCCCAAACCGAAATATGATTGAGACCCAGTATGCTACCCTGAGTCATTGACTAGAATGCCTTTAGAGCCGGAGAAACCTGTTGGCCCAGATCATTCATCTGATGACAACAACGTGGGGATATACGAAATAACCACTGGTCATAAACCAGCTGGGTGATGTAATATACGTTAGTATGTACATTACATCTAATATGAAAATATATATGTTTTGATGCCATGTGTTGTGTTATTTTCTGACACTTATCCGTTATTTGACCAAAGGAAAGGTTAAAACATGGCCATCATAAGAGGTGCGGTGCTCCAAGAGGTAGGGGCCGAGGCAGAGGCCAAGGTCGAGCGAGACGAGGAGGCGTACGGCCTCAAATAGACGCGATACCCGAACAAAATCTTATACCAAACCAACCCGAACAAAACGAGATTCAGGAGATGAGGAGAACTCTACAGAGCAGAGCTCTCATTAACGCGCTCTTAGAGAGACAGAACCAACAAGATCAGGAAGCTGAAAGGCAACTAGCAGAACGGAGGGCGGAGGAAGAAAGAAATGTTGAAGAAGAAAGACAAAATGCCGAGGACGAATTAAATGATGATGAGGATGAGGAGAACGCTGAAGAAGATGAGGAAGATAATGAGTCTGAGAAATCCCGATCACCTCCACGACACAGGAGAGGAGAGAAAAACACTCAATACTGGGTTAACCAGTTTTGCAAGCTGAAGCCACCAACGTTTCGAGGAAGACTAGACATAGCAGAGGATTGGTCAAGAGATTGGAGAAAGTATTCAAGGTGATTGATCGCCCGAAAATCGCAAAGCCCAACTAGCGATTTACCACTCGAAGGAGATGCAGACCGTTGGTGGGAGGTCACAGCAGAAACTTTGCAGACCCATTACCGTCCCGTGACATGGGAAAAATTTCTAGAGAAATTTCATGAGCAGTATTTTCCTCCTTCTGTGCAAATGAACAAAGAGTCGGAATTTCTCCATATCCGATAGGGACAGGAGGAATCTTCCGACGATTACTACGCACGATTCACCAATTTATCCCGATACTCACCACACTTGCAGAAGGGAAATGATGCGAGAAGTATGGTGAACATACTGGTTCACGGACTGAAATTCGAGATTGGTGAAAGACTCATGTCCCAACGATTCCTGGATTTGACAAGCGCGGTGGAAACTTGTCGGATGACTGAGCGTAATCTGAAAGGATTCCAGAGATCCAGAAACTTCAACAACAACAACAACAATGCAGGACGTGGTAGTTTTAACAATGGAAACTCCTCACGAAAAAGAAAGGTGCCTTGGGACAACTCCAGTGGTGGAAACAAGAGGCCAGTCCAAACTGAACAACAAAACTATCCCAGGCTGGCGGAATCTCAGTCTTGTCCAAAGTGCAAGAAGTACCATCCAGGAGTCAACTGCGATGGGAAACGAATCACATGTATGTCAGAAGACGGGACACATCACCTGGAATTGTCCTGAGAAAGCTGCTGAGACAAGACTACAGAACTCAGGACGGATCTTTGCGCTAACCAATATGGAGGCTGGCGAATCCTCAGGAATGGACCGAGACACTATCAATTAGTAAAAGTCTATGTTAGTTGTAAACCGATTCGGGTGTTAGACCGATCAAATACTTTTGATGTGTGTACGGATCCTTTTGGGATACATACATATGTAGTAGCTACACCATTAAGTGTGAGCTTTTAGCTTTTAAAGCATGTTTTGAACCAAGTTGCGGGTTAATATAAATCTTCTTACTACTTCATAGCGTCAATAACATTCTCAATGGTGTTAAACTAACAGCGATGTAGAAAATAAGTAGCAAGCGGATAGAGACTCTGTTTAAGGTCACCGACTCGGATGGAGGCTCTGTTAGGGTCACCGACTCGGATAGAGATTCTGCTAGGGTCACCAATTATACATAACGGAAAGAGACATCGCTTAGGGTCACCGACTCGGATGGAGATTCTGTCTAGGGTCACCGACTCGGATAGAGATTCTGTTAGGGTCACCAATTACACATAACGGATAGAGACTTTGTTTAAAGTCACCGATTATACATGCTCCTCTACATCTAAGTTGCTCAACGGAATTGCCGGAGAAAAAATTTTCTAGATCAGATATGATTGATCACATTTCTACATAGTTGGTACAAGTCACAAGAGATCGTAAGAATCTTTTGGTGATTGTGATGATCATATATTCTTCGAAAACGGTGTCAATAAAACACCTCAAGGGCGAATGTATAGTTCGCATTTCGTGAGATCATTTCGGGAGATCATTCAAGTATTTGTTGAAAACAAACCAGTCACTATTGGATAGCCTTATTTCCGAACATGGTTAGACTTCCATAACAATTTCCATATTGTTTAAGTTATATTCGACCGTGATCATGTCATTATGTAGGCGATATCTTATGTTATCATGGTGTGTGGGAACCATGGGGACATTTTTGGTATCCATTTTGGTATTTGTAGTGTTAACCGTGGTGTGTGGGAACCACGGGGAAACATTATATATCAAAGTACGAAATGATAAGATCTTTATGGATAAACCGAGGCGAATTCCGATCACCAAGAAGGGCGGCCGATGACGAAGTAAAGATCCGACGCGTGTAGTCCAAGGTTCGAGTAGGACAGAGTTAGTTAAGTATAAAAGTTTAGATGGTAGAGTTCAAATTTCGGGACGAAATTTTGTTTAAGGGGGGAAGAAATGTAATACCCTAAAATTTGACCTAGGGTAAATATCATAAATTAGGAAATAATACCTAATGAAAATAGGTGAATATGTGGTTTCAAAGAATATGTTAAATCTATTTTATTTTCTAAGGAAAAATCTCTGAGAAATTAGAGAATTTAGGGGCCAAAAAAATGACAAAAATGCCCCTATGGGACATAAAGAACTTAGGAAAATTGTGAAAGATCCTAAAAGGCAGTAAAATGATTATTAAAATTGAGAGAGTATATTATCTCTAATTTTGGTAATTTAATAAATTATGAACTTGGAGAGATTGAATAAGAATGCTCAAAAAGTATTTAAATGACTAAAATACCCTTGTAAATTCTAATATAATAAAGGAGACATGAAAACACAAATGTCAATGCAAATGTTATGAAGTAATGAGGCATTCTAATTAAGAAAATTATCAACAAGTGATAATAAAGTAATTAGGTAATTATTTGCTAATTACTTAAGCATAAGCAAAGGAAATTCATGAATAATTATATAAAATCCTAAAATTAGTGGTTTATGGTTCAAAATTAGTAAAAACATGTTTACTAATTAATTGGAAATTTTGGAGAAAAATAGTTGAGTTTAGGTATTTTTAAGCCTAAATACAAGAATTGACCAATAGGAAATTTTGTAAAAAGTTATATAAAATAATTATTAAATAATTATTTTATATATTCTTAATTAATTAAATAAATAATTAAAACGAAAATTAAAATAAAAGGACCAGATTTGACCAAAATTTGGCCAAGAAAAAGAAATAAGGACAAGAGTTGGTAAAAATATCATGGTGCCTTACCTTGCAAGTTAAAGTGTAATGTTGTATAAAAGTACAAGTGAATAGTGATCGACTTATAGGAAACGGATCCTACCTAGAGTACCAGAATAGGCTTTCCAATGTCGAGTAAAATATTGATCGCTGAATTTTTATCTTCGCTAGCCTTTTTCGGAAGTTGATTCCGAGGCCTAGAGCATTTTCCTAATAAGACGGAATAGGGAGAAATGCGATAGTCACATTTTAAAGATTCGAAGAAAATAAATTCTAACTCAACATTTGGAAATGAGTTTGAATTTATCTGGACATATTTGGAATCGTGAATTTTTGTCCAGAGATTGATGATTCCGTAAAGTTCTTCCGAAACCGGCACGCTTTCCGTAAACTTGACCGACTTTTGGAGCCCCGGATGGAATCAAAAATTAGTTTAGATTAGACATTTCTAATGAGAAGGAAAGGGGCTTCAAAATGGTAATTCCGGATTTTTGAGACTTTTCCGAGATTACGCGATTCGACACCGATCGGGAACTTTATCGGTACAAGTTCATAAAGCAAAAAGCATCACATCACATTAATTGATGTGAAAAATCACCAACCAAAGGGGGGAGGGCTGGTTTTGGGTAGGTGTAGGGCCAAGATGGAGCCTTTCAAGAAAAATGCGATCCAACGGTCTAGAATTCACCAGACAAGATGTGAATAGTGCTCCCAATTTTCCCTATAAATAGGAGGCTCTTCCTTTGTATTCTTCACACCAAAAACCATTCTTCTCTAGTTGAGCTTTCCTAGAGAGAAGTTAGAGAGAGGAGCTCTGGAGGAGGAAGGAGCCCGGGGAATTTTGCAGCGAAGCTCTGGGTAATTTTTCTGGTCTTTAGTCTTTAATGCTTTCAGTAGTTTTAGTAGTAATGCTAGATAGATCTTTAGCTTTATTTTAAGTATTAAATTCGAAAATCATGGTGGGGTCGGAGTTCTGGCAAAATTTTGGAAAGTCGGAGCCAAAGTAACGAAGTTCTGGCGAAATTCCGCCGATTAGGGTATAGGGGCAAAATGGTAATTTTTACCTAAAATGCCCGTTATAATGTCAAATATTGATAATGGTGATATTATCATTATAGGATATCGAAACCTTGATCCGCTGTCGTTACGCTGTCCGAGGTGCCATTGCCACCATTGCTTTTCCGTCAACGTGCGCTCACAAAACGTACGAGAATTTCCGTATATCGTCAACTGAGGTACGGACGCTGCATCGTAACACTAATCTTATGCTGCTTAAATACATATATGTCAAAGATACGTTCATAGACCGTTATACAGACAGTTTTATACGGGTTATGTCATAATAATGCCGTTATGTTTTCCTAGCGCTGAGGACACGAGTGGTATCGTGGCACTGGTGAATAGTGCAGACTATTGTTGTTGTTTGTTACCCTATGGGGCCTTACATATTGCTATGTGCTTATGTTCTGTCGTCATAATGATCATGCATCTATTGTATGCAAATGATATACCGTTGTATTAGCTCTAGAATATCTCGTTGTTATATACTGTATTGTTTGAGCATGAGGTTAACCGTTACCTGAGATTCAATGCGGTAAATTGAATCTCAGCTGTAGCTTCAGGGTCCGAAGGTCCGAGAGTTGGGGAACGGGGGAAGCAGCTCGAGTAGATCGCTAGCCGAGGAAATTTGTATTTCCGCTTTTGTACTTTCTTTTGAAACAGTAGGATAACTGTATTATCCATACAATGTTACACTATGGTTTTTAATTGAATATGTATCAGTTACTCTTTTGCTCCAATGCTCTACTCTGATTGATTGAAAAAAAAAAAATTTGCTTTAGAAAACGGGATGTTACACTCCACCTATAAATATCAAAAGCATTGAATTCATCACCTACCAAAACGTTATGCATTCAATTCGAATTTATCAATCTATTGTTTCATTAACTTCGCTAATATCTTCGGATATTTCTGTGTACTTCAATGTTTATCTTTTATCTACTCTTGAGGAGTTTCTAAACACTTATTTCATTATTGTTTTGTTAAATCTTAAGGTTGTAGAACCTTAAGTGTGGGTGTATGATAACAACTTGTAAGGGGGAGTGAATTCTAGAGTGAGAGGATTACTTCGTACAGAGTGTGTAATTGTATCTGTGTTTGAAAGATAGTGGAAATGCCAGAGTGTTTCTAGGGACTAGACGTAGGTCAAAGAAATGGACCGCACCAGTATAATCTCTTGTGTCCATTGTCCTTCTCTCTGTCTCTGTTTTAAGTTCTTGAGTCTTACCAAAAGTTTTTTTTAATCACCTATTCACCCCCCTCTAGGTGATATTCCATCTTCAAATAGTTTGAGGTTCACCTAAATCCGTATAAGACAAGGAGTCAATCGAATTAGATCATCCTCTCTTTGATAGTTTGCATGAGGAATTGTTCCAGAATTATTAATTCCTTGAATTGAGACATTGGAAGGTTGGTTTTCCATTGGTTGTGGTGGAGGAGCATTAGGTTGCAGTGGAGGCAAATGAATAACCAAAGGAAGGGACCGTTCAGAAAAATTGGAATGTCTCGGTAATTCAGAGTTTACATATCTAAAATCCTCATATCTTGAGGATATAAATGAAGTAGAGCTTCTAGGCCTATCAAAAGTCATTCTAACAGATCCTAATTGGGTTTGTAAAATTCTACTGATTTGAGCCACGGGTCTTGGAATAGATTGGACAGCCTTTTCCATAACCCAATCTTTTGGAAGGGTAACATCTTTCCACATGATAGTTTGAGGGATTGTGATGTTTGTGTTTGAATGATCAGAGAGAAAGACAACAGTCTGACCGTTGTCAGGAAGACGCTGAACATTTGAGACTGAAGAATTTGAGATCTTATATTGTACCCTATATATTAGAACAACAGGTAGAGATCCAGATTTCATATTGAAACCATTAAGTTCGAGTTTGAGTTTGAGTTTGAGGACATCAAGGATGTTTTTGTCTTTTAAATCAACTGTTTGATTGGGGTAACAATTGAAATAAACTGGTCCATCATGAAGTCCGAATTCAGCTGCTGCTAGAAGGGAATCTACAAAACTGTAATGTCTTGCATCTCTAAGACAGACTAGACCAGAGGCGTTTAAACTGTTGGAAATTATGCCCTAGGGGAAAATCGTTGTATTTTAAACATTTATGTTATTTAAAGTATTTATCCGTTTAGTTATCATATCATTTGTATGTTTATAATGATAACAGTATACTTGGATGTATCTTATAGATTATCCTAGATGTCCTTGATCAGTCATTTACGCGGGAGCGAAGATGAAATAAGACCAGTATGACTTTAATGAGCATGGAGATACGAATCAAAGTCATAGGCACTTATAAGAATACAAGGTGCTGGACCGACCCATATGTGTGTGTATCTATATATGTATATATATGTGTGTGTCTACATACAAATATATAGACACACACACATATGTGTGTGTGTCTATATACACAAATAACACACACACACACACACATATGTATATGTGTGTCTGTATCCATATATGTATATATGTATGTGTGTCTGTCAATATATGTGTGTGTATATGTACATATATAAACACATACAATATATATACATATATATCTTTGTGTGTGCGTGTTTATATGTGTGTGCATATATGTACGTATATAAACACACATACACACACATATATACATATATATCTTTGTGTGTGTGTGCATACATACACACACAGACACACACACACACAGACACACACACACACACACACACATAATTAATTTCCTTTTACTTATGTCATTTTAACTTTATATAAGGGCATTTTAGGAAAATAAGTAAAATTAACTAATTTAACTTCTTTTCTTAATTTCCACAAAATCGGTTAAATGTGTCATATAATTAGGACCGGAGGGAGTATCAAAAAAGTCCATGTGGACTTTTTTGTGAGGGGATTTGGGGTTGGGACTTTTTTGATATTTTTTATCTATCTTGGGACCTCACTAATATTTTCCCAAAAAGCATTGAGTATACAAAACTCAATACTCTATAGAAACAATGGCTCAAGAATTCCAAGTATAACATACTCAAGAGTATATCAATCTCTCATGCAAAATAGTATCCTCTTAATAATACAACCGAGCCACTATGATGCTCTCCCATGGTGAATGTACACTACTTTACATTAAATAAAAAATAAGACTCCACACATTATTCTAAAGATATAAATGATAAGATGCTAGCTATCAGAATTAAATCAAGGATATTGAAACATCACAAGATATTGAATAATACTTGAGAACCCTAATTGGCAACTCAAATATATAAAATAATATATAATATAATTTCTTAAAAGGTAATTGTTTGCCAAAGTCCTAGGAATAATTATCAATCAAGATAATTATACTTGAACAATTATTTGAATCAGGATAACAATTGATCTGCTCTCAAGAAACTCATCATCATAGATTTCATCTTTATTTCTTTATTCTTTATTTGTGTCATTATATAAATAAAAATCCAAAAAAATAGTAATTTGGGTAATCATTCTCGTTATTTTGTGTAGCACCTTTATCAATTTGCATCTTTGCATTTTATAAAAAGCTCCACATAGATAATCAACCTAAGTTGACCACTATATTATATAGGGTTAATTTAGTGATTAATTTGAGCATCATACAACTAGCGTACATTAGCGTCATGTCTATTCGATCACAACAAAACATGCGGCTGCAGTGAAATTTGTGAAGTAAAACAGAGAAAAATAACCATTTCAAGATTAAAGGAGAAACAACATGATTTGTAAGTAGAGCCGGGAAATCGGGCCAAGCCCATCGGGCCGGCCCGTTTAAGTCCTGGCCCTGTAGGGCTCGGGCTTGAAAAATAGGGCAGAAATTTGAAATTGGCCCTGCAGGGCCGGCTCTGTAGGGCCTCGGGCTTAATCGGGCTGGCCCTGCAAGCCCGTTTAACTGTAGCATTTTTTTAAAAAAAAAAAATTAATTACCTAGATTTCCACTTAATGAATATGTTTATTTGAAATTATTTATATTTTTATAGTTTAAACTATAATCCTTTTTTATGTTTATTATTAGTCTGTATTAAAATACATAATTAGTTAGTATAAATTTTAAAGAATGCAGACACACACAAAATTACGAGAGAGAAATGCATTTTTTCGTGGGCATACATAAAGCAATTCCTTTGTTTAATATTTTTTGGAAAAAAAAGGAAAAAACATATTCTTTGTGTTTATTTGTTTTTTATTATGAATTAATAAATGTGTTTATTTATTGAATGATTTATATTGTTTAGATATTAATGTTGATAACATTTTTTTGATAGATTAGAACTTTAATGGTTGCAATTTACTAATTATATTTCTTTGAAAAAAATTGAAGGAAAAATAATTAAAATTTGGAATGGTAATTTTCGTTTTTTCATAGGGCCGGCCCGACCTTTAGTACTATCGGGCCGGGCTTTGAAAAAGCAGATGTTTTCCTTACTCCCAGCCTGTTGGCCCAGTCTCCTGTCTGGGCGGCCAAGATAGAAACAACATGATTTGTAAGTAACAAACAAATTATGAATAAGTGGAATAATTCTATGAACAAACGAAATTAATTTCTTCACAATAACATCTTAGACCATAATCAAGTCAAATTCTATTTGCAAGTAACGAACACATCATGAATAAGTGTAGTAGTCTTTTGAACAAGTGCAATTCTACTTTTTCACCAAGTACAATCTTGAAATTGTTCATAGAACCATTCTACTTATTCACAAGACTATTACACTTATTCATGACATGTTTCGCTACTTGTAAATGAAATTTGACTTAATCATGCTCCAATGTGTTCTTGTTAAGAAATTAATTTTACTTATTCATAGAAATATTCCACTTGTTTATGATAGATTAACCACTTGCAAATCAGGTTATTTCTCCTTCATTTTTAAAAGGGTTATTTCTGTATTTTTATTTCACAAATTAATTTCACTACAGACCTACGTGAAATTTCATAATTCTTTAGGCTCTAATGAAAATTAATTTGCTATAATGGTCCTTAAGTGAAATTTTCCAAAAAAAAAAAAAAAAAAAAAAAAAAAAATCCATTTAATGGCGAATAAGCTCAAACCCGTGTAGTATATGACATATGCAGTAAGAAAAAGTATGAGTTAGTGCCGGTTTTTACTTCCCCGTTTGCTCTGCATCTCATTCCCTCTCTCATCTTTGACTTGTCTGTTTCTCCAAAGGAAAGTAAGAATCTTATACGTGTTGGTTCAAGATCAAAAGGCAGAAATCGGAGATATGTTTTCCATATCAACATAACCAAAAGAAACAAGCAATTACACAATCATTATGCAAGAGTTCACTGCCTGACAATGCTGTTCTTATAAATACATCAACCTCGAAGGTTTGGTATAATTAATCTCACTTACTGAAAAAGCCAATGCATCTTCTAAAACCAATTACAGATCCCCTAGTGGTACAGGTGGCATGGCAATGGGTTTCTAGACAACCCAATCATCCTCTAAAACCAATTACAGATCCCCTAGTGGTACAGGTGGTAATTGGTTTCTAGACAACCCAATCAAATACCGACAACCCTCTCTAAATTTATAAGAAAGAGTATTGCTTCTGATTTTTGAGAGCATCACCTTGGCATGCTTGGACCTTTCAATCTCGGATTTATGGGCCATGTTCCTGTGTTCTGGAGAAATAATGTTGACAGGTCCATAACTTAACCGCTTTCTACATACATCCTAAAGGAAGTAAGTGAGTTGCTGCTTCTTTCTCGAACCTCCTTCTCCATATAGCTCATTCCACTGCTTCAGCTCAGCCATTATTGATCCTTCAGCAGCAAAACTTGCAGCAACCTGCATAAAGATAAACCCATTAAGCTTTCACAAGGATAATGAATTAGCTATATGTAGAAATAGATACTCAATGATAGAGTCCGATTCTTTTTATTTTAGGAAAGGTAAAATAATAAGAGGATAAAAATTAAAAGGATAAATCTTTATCAGATTATGAAATCAGAATCTAATATCATAATATGATAAAGAATACAGTAAATCTTTAATAGAAAAATGAGTCAGAATCTATAACCCATCGAACTATTAAAGCCTAAGGAGAATCTCCCATAATCAGAGAAGTAATTTTCCATATCTATTTCATACTTTTACATGAATTGATACTCCTTATTTATAGATAAAAATATAACAATCACTCCCAAAAAATATGACTAAATTTATCCCATTAATCCACGATGCAAATAATGGAAGTAAATACCTAAATAAATATTATTTTAATTTGCAACTAACCAACCCACTAATCCTAAACTTAAGGACCACTAATAAATAAGAAAATATCCTAAATAAAATAAACAATATCTAAAATTATATTAATAAATGTGTATTCCTAAAATCTCTAACTAATCTAGTACTCTATCACACTGGAAGAATACAAGACCTTGATTCCTCTGTTCACTAGGATAAATGATCAAGTTTTCACAAGTTCAATTAAGAGGGGTCACTAGACAATTTTGTGATCTCATTTAAAAGTTTTAGAAGTTCACACACTACACAGCCATTTCGGTTATCTGCTAAAGCTATGTGCTGAAATCATGACTCTTAAGGTAAGTCTTTTCAAGGAAAGGCATAATAAGAAGGAAGCAAAATAGTAGTGAAATCCGTCCAATGATGAATCAAGTACAGGTTAACTGAGTCTTAATTTTTCTATCATCTTTTATGTCATACTAAAAAATATCATTTACCCAAAAACCAAACATAGCCACTAAATTCTCTCAAACCACCAGAATAATGTAAATCCGTAGTCGTTCATGTGAATTGTGAAGGGTTTTCAGCTAACCTCACCTGACTCTTAGCCTGTCTCATGTCTTCCATGTTTAAAGCCCTCAAGATAATTATTTGCTCTTCTCCACCCTCCATAGCATCTGAAGCATCCTTTGAGCTTTGCTCTTCTGCCACTTTTTTAGTCTTTTTCTCAAAAAAGATAAAATTGATGACAGTCGGTTAACTGCTCTTGATTAAATTGAATGGGCACACGGAGATAATGTCACAAGTTAACATTGTAAAGGTTGTTTCGTAACACTACCATATTTTTCAATTTCTCCTGCTTTATGAACTCCCTAACAGGTCGATAAGCAGCAGTTGTGCACAAATTCTGTTTATACAGAAGAAATTCAATGTCAAGAGATAGTAACAACCCATCAGAAGCAGTAAACTAGAATGACAAGCTGTAAAACAAACCTTCAGATCACTTCCACTGTATCCTTCTGTCATGACAGCAAGCTCTTTTAAGTCAAAATTTTCAGTCTTTTCCTTAGCCAGTAGAGTCTTCAAGATCATTTCCCTGTTCTTAACAGATGGAAGGCCGACCATGATTCTGCTCAACATGAACAGTTACACAGGACCCAGTTGCAACTCTCAATAATAGTATTTGTATGAAAATCAAACTATTGAATAGTATAGCTAAGTGATGCTTCATACTTGAGAGAATCTTCATAACAAAAAGTAATGCAAGTTGAGACATAGATGTATTTTTCTGTCAGTAAACACAAATATCGGACAATCTATATACTTGAAGACTTCACAAATCAGAGTGTTGTTGCATGGAGTTGGGAAAACAGAAAGTAAAAGAACTGTCATACTAGGGAACCATTTGCATTTTGTGTAAAAGCTTTCATTTCAAGACTAAAATTTATAGTTTGATTCAGACTTTTGTATTCCTATGAGCACCTAACTGTCGATAATGGTCATGTATGCAATTTCTTAACAATGACAATATCAAGATTAATTAGAAAAAGACAACCAACCAATGCAACTATAATGACATGCCTTCGCTCAAACCGCCGTATGATTGCTTCATCAAGGTCAAATGGCCTGTTTGTTGCAGCAAGGACGAGAATTTGCTCCGCTGGTTTTGTCAATAGACCATCCCAGTGCATCATGAATTCATTTTTAATCTTCCTCATAGTCTCATGTTCTCCAACTCTTGTGCGCTGCCCGAGCATGCTGTCAACCTCGTCAACAAAAATAATAGTTGGGGCAACCTTTGCTGCCAATGTGAAGAGAGCTCGGACATTTTTCTCATCTTCTCCAAACCATTTTGAAGTGATGGTAGACAATGAGACATTGACAAAGCTTGCTCCAGCTTCATTTGCAATTGCCTTTGCAAGCATTGTTTTTCCGGTACCTGGAGGTCCAAAGAGCAATATACCTCTGCAAGGCTTAAGAAGTCCACCTCTGAAGAGATCTGGCCTTCGAAGGGGAAGCATGACTAGCTCTTGGAGCGACTCTTTAATTTCATCTAATGCACCAATATCTGAAAATGTAACTCCGATCTCATTTGCAGGGATGACCTCCGGTCTAATGCGCTTCTCAAACTCATTGTCAGGAGGAACTTCCTGCAAGAACCAAAAATAAAAAAATTTGTGGCAACACAAATAATAATAATAACAACAGCAGCAAACCCCTCGTCCTTAGTTTCAACCGGCAAAGGGGTCGGACACTCTCACCAAGGGAGGGAGTTCGATCCTGGAGTTGGTCAAGGCACTAGGAGAGGCATCCTAGGGGTTTACAAAACAACAGTAACCCAAGTTAAGGTGGAGGTATGTGTATTCTTAGTCTTGAATTCCTTGCGGAGTGGACTCCAAATGCCCTGCCCTTAGACTGTAGGTGAATCCAACCCCTCTCCTAAAATTTTTATAGCAAAAAAAAAAAAAAAAAAAAAAAAAAAAACAGCAGCAGCAGCAGAAGAAAGTAACCATGTAAAAACATTTGTTGATATCAACTAGTTTCAAACTCTAGGCCTTGGAGACCAATGAACACATGGTTAGGAACAATTCATGTTGGCTTAACTATCAAATCTCCAAAACACTCGTATATTATGAAAGTCAAATTGAACAAAAATTTATGAAATAGTGCAACTTTAAAAAAATGTGTAAAATTTGATGATGATACTAGCTATCGGTATAGAAATGGATAACAGTTTCCAGCTGCTCATATGCATAGAAGAGTCTTGATTGAGTTTACTTTCTCTTTCATAGTTAGAAAGAGGTTCAATAATGGCCTGACCAGTGGGGTCCAAAATAAAAAGAAATGTTACTCTGCGTTTCAAGACCCGTCTGACGCACATCTTCTTGAGGTTAGCTACTGGGAAATCAATCTTACAGGCTACAGCTGCTTTTGGAGCAGAATTCTCTCTATCACTCTTTGTTAGAGGAATAGATTTCTGTGTCTCACTTTTATTTTCAGGTGCTCAAGTGTCAGAACGTACCTCATGTTTTGCACCATTACACTCTCTGCCAGCTGAGTCCTACAAAGTCAATTTAGAATTATGAGAGCTCTTTCATCATCTTCACAATCTTTTTCTTCTTTTATTTGTTTATTTTTTGGAAGCAATTGTGCTGATCCATCATACTCTTCAAAATGAGAATGGATGTAAACATACTTTGTTTTCATTAGTCTCCAGCTTCAGGGTATCCTCAGCAGTACTTTTTCCTTCTTGAAACCGATTCAGACCATGGGACAAACTGTTCATTAACAACATCAGTGACTAGAAAACATTTACCTTAAATGAATACTTACAACTCATTGGTCCAGATTCCTACCTCTCGGATGATATTACTAGCTTCCCATTTCGGTATTCGGGATCCTTGGTATTCATCAAGTGGTAATGTATTGCAGATACCACAATTTCTTCAATATACTTACTTAGTACCATTGTGTCTGCAAGGTAGATTGAATTCAAGTCGTTACATTCAATATCATTTGCCGCGAGTACTTCAGCAATGTGTTTTTTGTTATCTTGAAACTGAATAATTTTCATGTTCTCTTCCAGTTGGGCCTTCCAGTTTCCAAGACTAATATCATCTTCAGGTGGTTTAATCTTAATGTTGTAAGGAAATAACGTTGCAAGCCTTTCATCAACTTCCGAGCATTCATCTTTTGAATCTAATATCTGGGAACCGAGTACCAATACTGGCCCTGAAAGTTTATCAATCATTCTATGAAACAAATTATATAGCCGTTCTGATTGGAGGAAAATTTTGTCAGCATCCCTAATGTATAAAATTAAGGAACTTTTTTCTGAGACAGAAACCAAGACCTGCAACAACAAATATAGGTCCTGCTTGTTAGAAACGATTATTGATAGATGTATCCCAAGTCAATTTCTCTTAAATGTATTCTTTCAATGCGAAACTTCTAGTTCAAAATTAGAGTAGGAGAGGACCATAACCCCAGAATGAAGAGGCCTTGCCAATTATGGTAGCTCTCAAATACAGTACAGATTCAAGTTAAAGAGAAAAGCTATGATGACATCACCTTGTACAGCATTTGTAGGAAGAGTTTTTCATCAAAACACAAGCTGCTTGTATGCTTCAAGGGACCTGAAATTGGAAGTTCGAAGCAATGAGCAAACAAAAAAATTGCAATTTATGTAGTTTCGATTATAAAATAAGGAATTGGCTTTTTAGCTGCATTAAGAATGATAAGATGTTATCGTTCTTGTTATTAAATATGGCAAAAAATTCTTGTAACTAATTAGTACAGGACCTAAGAATATCCTAGCAAAAACTAACAGCTACACTTACTTCCAACTTTCAAGGAAGCAGTAAGAAGCAGAAAGATTTACTAGTTACAGCAATATGGTGAAAGAAGTGAGCAGTGCACACAGATAAATTAAAAGTAGAGGTATTAAAACTTAGATGTGGAAAGGATGAGTAAGCCCAGCCTTGCATGAGTCCGGGAGATTAGTACATTTCATACCCAGATATCATATAAAGAAGACAAATCTATCAAAAAATAAGTGATGTGGATGTTAGCTAAAACTGGATGACAGAGAGAATTAAATATATTTTCAAGAATAACCTGAATTCTTTTGACCACATTGGGAGGCAGTGCTACTCATATCAGATGCAGCAGAGGAACTCCTACTAGGTTTTGAAGATATATTTGAACTTCCAGTACTATTACCATGAGTGTGCAAAGTGCCTGAAGGAAAATTGTCAGTCAAGATATGCTGAAATAATGTAAACAATTTTAGTAAAATAAAGAAAACAATAAATAACTTCAGGATATTCAAAGATAAAAAATCTGGATGGTAAAATAATGTTATAGAAAAATTATAACCTTTTGCAAGATCTTGACCATGTTCTCTATTAAAAAAAATATATATCAGCACTGTAAAAGAAACCTACATCACTATTAAATGTTAAAGGGGTCATACTCCAAACGTCATATCGATAGTTAGAACTTAGAAGTATCACTGCTCCCAAGAAATAGTAACTTAGTACTAGGAAATATCATAATTGTTTTTTCCGAGCCAGGGGGCTGTTTCTTTCATACCTTTGGTTTTTCTAGTTGAAGGGAGAACTGAAAAGGAACCAAAAAAGCAGGATACTTGCTTGAGAGTCGCCTCAAATAAGGACCTTCGAAAAGACTATAAACAAAGAAAAACAGTTAGGAAATTCCACTAACGAAACAACTAAATTTTTGTGACTTTGTGTCATCCCTTTTTGAGAGAATATAATAGATTGAACAGAAAATTCATTTGATTCGAAGAAAGTCAAGAGTCCAGAATTGCACTCCCCACATACATATTCATGTCAATCCATGTTCTAGTTAATAATTTTAAAATACGACTTAAGGAACCACAAAGTGAGAAAACAATTTTTTATTTTTTTTGTGTGTAAATAGACAAGTATCTTCAGTTGTTAATGCATAGTAGACACCATGGCAGGACAAAAAACCAAACAAACGAATGTTCAGAGAAAAAAACACTTACAGATTCTTTTCTTGCACATCCATATTTGCTTTGCATCTGTACAAGGGAAGTAGGTTAGATGCGAAAATTTGCTTCTTCAATTTAAATAAATGAACTAAAGTATGAAAATAATCACCTTGAAAGAGAAGTCGACAATGTCAAGCAGCAGTAACTTTGACTCAAAGTGATGCGCTAAAGCCTTGGCAAGTATTTGAAGGTAAAGTTCTTCAAATTTTGAAAATAACAGTATGAGCCAAGCAGAAATGGACACCTAAACAATCTTGAGCAGGACATCTTAAGACATCTGCGTCACACATACCTTCAGGTCCAGAAAGCAAAATAGTCCTGCTTGCTGGTGAAAGGTTACGGGTGTGTTTGGAGAAGTGAAGTTGTTTTAAATGAACAAAAGCAGCACTCGTCAATAAATCACGAGTTCTTTCGCTGTCATTGTCATATCACCAAATAATGGAATAAGATTTGAGTTGCAAGGGAAATTATAATTCATATGTCATGTAAGATTTGAAACTGGAATCTGCATCGGAGTGCTATGTTTCACTAGGTAATGAATCTGAACAGTAAAATAAAAACTACAAAAATGTGCAACTGACGAGAATAATCCTAGATGTGAGGGAAATATTATAATATTAAAATAAAGAAAAATTCTGTGGTTGCAAGAAATACTTTAAGACACATGAATTTCAGGATTCAGTTTCATTTTGCGTGACTTTTCATCTGTTCTGGCCCACGAAATAATAAAAAGTAAAGAATTTTCACCAACAGGAAATCAAAGAAAGCTCGGGGCTGGCAGAGCATGGAAACTGAGATCAATAACAAACTAACAGAATCTCAGAGAACAGAAGGAAGCATCATAGGAGATGAGGAGTCGCATCAGAAAGTCAAATCTACAAGTACAAGAAGCTTCAAAGTAGATAGCAAGTAATTTTCTACAAAATCTCTGAAGCAGCAGGTTCATTATACAAAATAAAAAGGCGAGCAACAAATACATCAACACTTTAGGAAGGGAAAGTGAGTTAAAGTACCTTAAGTAATAAGGAAAGTGTTCAAGAGTTTCCTTGCATTCGTTGCCATCAATGAGGAGCCTGAAAAGCTCCTGCTCAATCTGCTCACCGCAGAGCGTTGGATTCCATCCGACCCATTTCTGAAGCACCTGCCCTGAACTCAATCCAAACCCCACTCCCACACCGACCCCTAAGCTCAATGCTGACAGCAAAACGTGCTTCTGCTCCATCTACTCTCACACAAATTTGATTTCTTCAGCGATTCTCACCTGTGGCAAGGACATAGTTAGGTAATATAGGAAATGATGACAGAAGGAAATGACTGAAGGCAGTAAGCTATTCTCAGGCTCATGTATTATATTTATAGTAGTGCAATACCTCATTCTAGAAGAATATTACAATATCTAAGTAGCTATACAATCCTAACAAATCCTGTAATATAATGACACATATAGGAATAGTATATTCTAATATTTTCCCTCAAATGAGAAGGTGTTACTAACAACCCAAGTTTGTTTCGAAAGTACTCAAATTGTAATTGTGACAAAGGCTTGGTGAGACAATCAACAATCTGATATGAAGAAGGAATATACCGAATATCAATTAAACCAAATGAAACTAAGTCTCGAATAAAATGTATATCAACTTCAATGTGTTTACTTCGAGCATGTAACACAGGATTTGAAGCTAAAGACTTTGCACTCAAGTTATCACATCATATTACTGAAGTATTTTTTGATTGACAATCCTATTTCAAACAATAAGGAACTCTACCACTTAATTTCAGCAAACCCATCAAAAAGTGAACGGTATTTTGATTCAGTACTAGACCGTGACACCACCTTCTGTTTCCTTGAAGACCAAGAGACCAGATTATTGCCCAAGAAAACACACATACCAACCATAGACCATCTATCATCCAAATCACACGCCCAATCACATCCGTATAAGCAATCAATTAAAGATTACTAAAAGGCTTAATGTGTAATCCTAAATTGTAAGTACCCTTAAGATACCTAAAGACTCTCTTCACAGCTTGAAAATGTAGAGTTCGAGGATGAGCTAAAAATTGACTTAGCTTATTGACTGCAAAAGCAATATATGGACGCGTTGTAGTCGAATACTATAAGGACCCTATGGCTTGTCGATACTCTGTTGGATTTTTTTTAAAGATCCCCCTCACTAGATGAAATCAATCGACCAGTTACCATTGGAGAAGTAATTGGTGCACAATCAGACATGCCAAATTTCTTCAATAAATCAACAACATATTTGGCTTGTTTTAGATAAATGCCAAACTTATCTCTGTAAACTTCAAGTCCCAAAAAGTAGTATAGTGGACCGAGATCTTTTAAGGAGAAGATCAGGTTCAATTGTTTAACAAATTTGTTCACATACTCAGAGTTATTTCCAGTCACCAATATATCATCCACATAAATGAGTATGAAAACAGTCAAAGTATGTGTTTGAAGCATAAACAGAGATACATCACTTCTCAAATTCTGAAAACCCCAATTAATCGAAGTTAACTGTAAGCGATCAAACCAAGCCCTGGGAGCTTGCCGTAAACCAAAAATAGCTTTTACTAACTTACATGTTTCAGCTGATTCTAATCAATGAAGCCCTTAGGTTGGGTCATGTAAACCTCTTCTTGCAGCCATCCGTTTAAAAAGGTGTTATTAACATTGAGCTCTAGCTCATGAATTATATTTATAGTAGTGCAATACATCATTCTAGAAGAATATTACAATATCTCAGTAGCTATACAATCCTAACAAATCCTGTAATATAATGACACGTATAGGAATAGTACAATAGAGAATATTTACTGTCACAACGGTGTTATATTCTAACAGACATCAAAAGATTGACGAGGTTTGAGATTCCTGATCAAAGAGATTCAGCAAGTTTATTTAAAAATAAAAAGATAAATATAAAAATGAAAAAGAAAAAGAAAATGTTATAATAAGAGTCTCTAGAGACAGACGATGGTCTGAAGGAGGAGCATCTGTGAGCCTGTTACAATACATGCCCCCTTCACCTCTGTGTGTGTATAACATGCCATACCACTCTAATTCTATTTATAAGTCCATTTTGACAAAATCTCACATATCAATGAGAGGTAGTTAACTCAATGATTATGAGGTAAATTTTCAACTTTGTCCTCATTTGTGATTGGGTATTTTTCAACTGTTTCTTCTCTCTCTATCTTCATGAACACAATTAATATAGGTAAAATTGTCACAATCTCATTTATTACATGAAACTAGACTTATAAATAGGACCAAATTGTTTAGTCAAAATGAACTTATAAATAAGACCAGAGTGGTACATTCTTAAGAATGAAGAATGTATAGGCGCTGCTAGTGCTTCTCGGGAAAGGGGAAAATTAAAGCATTGAAAGCAAAACAAAAATATTATTGCTGAAAATAAAATAAAGTGAACTTTTTTTAAATATTAGAGAAGTTAATTAAATTATTTTAAAATATTTATATATTTTTGTTTTTCTTCCAAACTATTTTGTTTAACATATAAACTGATATATAATTTAATGATACACAATATATGATATAATTAAGTAATTTATTTAGATTTTTTAATCTCTATAAAAAATTTAACTCTGTCTTATATTCAGAGTGATACTTTCTAAAAAAGCTTCTTTTAGTTTAGATCGTGAATCTGGTTCCCCCACACAATCAAATTTCCTTTAACAATATAAACTAGTGTTATAGTATTTTTTTTTACTCCCTAACAAGTTATATTTATTTTAAAGCGAAGGTATAAAAATACTTATAAACTTTTACTAAAAATGTGTCCAACACCATATACATTTCAGAATGTAAAAATACCCATGAATATTCAAAATGGGAGAAAAATGTCAGCACCATTAAACTTGACTTAACAATGTTATATATGTATGTGTAAAAAGAGTGTGGGTCCCACTATAAAAAGTAACCATATTAAGGTTAAATTTAACGGTATTTGCATTTTTGCTCTCATTTTGAATATTCATGGTTATTTCTACACCTTCAAATATATATATAGTACTGGACGCATTTTTGGTAAAAGTTCATTAGTATTTTTGCTTCTTTACCCTTCATTTTAAAGAAATTTGTCAAAGTTCAATGGAGTTAATAGCAGTTTTGTACTGATTTTGAAAGGCTGTTATATATACTGTTTTATAATTTTGTTTTGAGCTAGTATGTATAAGGTCATAACTCCTCCAATAATATTTTCGAGATAAAAATAAAATATACTTAAACTATAAATCACGAATATATAACAATTACTTCTATGAAATTTGGATGATGAGCTCAAATTGACAGTCAAATAATTAGCACATACATTAAAACATGGTTCCTAAACTTAGTTATTTTGTTTTTGACATAATTTTGGGAATGGTATAATAATTATTATGTATTTTTGTTCTCCCCTCGTAAATTTGTTTGAACTCATATACGATCAATTAATTGGATATACTCTTTCTATCTTAAATATAAGATAAAATTAATTTTTTTTAGAGAGATTAAAGAAACTAATTAAATTATTTTAGAGTATTTTTATTTTTTTCCTCCAAATTAATTAATTTGACTAATAAATTAATATAAAATCTAAGAATATTTTAATTTTATTTAAAAACTGAAATTAATTTCTTAGCTTGATGTTATATATTCTAAATGCATCCACTGTTTTAGAGTTTTTTATGGTGCATCTAGCGTCTTAAAGTATTTTTTTCTTGTGCACGTAGCACTTTAAAGTATTTTTTTTCATGTACCTTGAGTACCATAAACTATTTTGCATGTGCTTCAAGTGTATTCAATATCCTAAATTATCTTCAATCAAAAAAATATTACTACCTCCGATCTTAATTATAAGACTTGATTGACTTTTTTTTAAAAAATTAAGGAAGCTAAATAAATTACTTAATCATTTTTTATGTTGTGTATCTTTAGATTATATATTAGTTTATTAGCCAAACTAATTAGTTTAGAGAAAAAATAAAAATACTCTAAAGTAATTTAATTAGTTTCCTTAATCTCCCCAAAAAAGTCAACTAGGTCTTATAATTAGGACTGAAGGAAATATAAATTATCTAAATTGTTAAATGCAAAATTATACAAGAAAGTACTTTAGTGTTATGGATATCTTTGAAAAATGCTTCAGGGTGTTGAATGCACCACAAGATACTTTAAGGTATTAGATGTACACAAAAAAATATTTTAAGATACTAGATAGAGTTTAAGTTGTCCTTAATCCTATTTATATATACAAGGCTTAATCATTACTTCTTCCCTCCAAAATATAAGATATAGTCTATTGTACAAATTACACTATAAAATATAAGAGTATTATATATTTAGGACCGCAATAGTACTTATTCATAGTTTTAGAAAGTAACAAAAACCATTCTGATGAGTTTTGTAACTTTCCTTAGATTTTCATCGACATCTATATTTTTTTTATGATTCTGGAGACTTTACTCACCCCGGTATGCAATCCATCTTTACTTTCCTTTTTATTTTTATTTTTATTTTCCCTCTTTTTCATAAAACCATGTTTCTAAATTCTAATAAATTGAACTTGGGACACCTTTTATGTAGAATTGTTGAGTCTAAATCATACAATCATTTTCATTAATAGTTTACGAAAACAAAATAGTAATAAGCAAATCACCAACTAAATATAATTTAATGGTTTGTGTGATGGAATAGGAGCTAAATATTACAGTTTCGAAAATTTGTGTTGATATTGGTAAAAAATTAAAAATAAAATAAAAGTTGAACTTTAGTTATATATAATTATATAACCGTTATGTTCGAAATAAATAACAGTTCAGAATCATAATGTATCTGCGACGAGCTTTTATAGCGTCTATATATATGATGGTTTGAAACCGTGATGTATGACAGTTGATAATTGTTATATATCACAATTTTTGTAGTAGTGTTTGCCACTTCCAATCACTTTCCTTGAATAATATTGCTTGATGTTTCTTTTTTCTTTTTTTACTTCTAATTTTGCATTTTTTTTTTTTTTTTTAAAACAAAGAATCTTCTTTGGAGGTCTGAACACGTAAACCCTACACGACTTCAATGAAATTTACATATTCATGAAGTCAATCTACAATCTATGATGATATATCAAAAGACTCGAGAAATTCCTTCGAAATTTCTTGTAATACTTAATTGATGACAAATTTAATAGAAAAAATTTCTTTCAAGTCTCAAAGAACTAAGAAATTGTAAAAAAAGCCCTAAAAGGAAATTCAGATATTAGAAAAGTCTCACAGATAAAAGTTATTAATTCTATAGAAAAAGTTGTTAATAAGACTTTTTTTAACATATTAATTTTCCTTAAAACTTTTTTTAACATTTTTATAATTTCTTGGGACTTGAAAGAAATTTTCACGATTTAATTTGAATGGGCCACACAATGATGCTCGGTTTTTCGTATTCTTGGAGGCCGCAATTTCAAGAGAAGGTCAATAGTTTTTTTTATCCACATTTCAAACTATAATTAGTACAGATTATAGTCTCACCAAACATTAGTACATAACATATACTCCCTCTGGTCTTTATTATAAGGCACAAATTAACAAGTTTATTTGGTCCTTTTTATAAGACACTTGCTTATTCCCAATGAGTATTGATTATTTTTTTCTATGTCTGCCCTTAATTAATAAAGGTAGTTGGTGAGAGTAATAATTAATATAATATTAGAGTTTAATGCTATTAGTATGGGTGATATTGGAAATTACTTAGATTCTAGGAAAACTTTATTGACTTTAACTACTTTTATTGGTTTGTGAGATAAGTTAGTTGATGTCTTATAATAATGACCAGAGGGAGTATTATATTATAACTGTTGTAATATGTCTAAAATAAATAATAATTTAAAACCGTAATGTATCTACATACGTAGAACTTTTATAAAGTCTGCATACCACTCTGGTCCTATTTATAAGTCCAGTTTGACTAAAAAAATTTGGTCCTATTTATAAGTCCAGTTTCATGTAATAAATGAGATTGTGACAATTTTACTCATATTAATTATACTCATAAAGATAGAGAGAGATCGTTCAAAAAAAAAAATAAAGATAGAGAGAGAAGAAACAATTGGAAAACATCCAATCATAAATGAAGGCAAAATTGAAAATTTACCCTTATAATCATTGTGTCAACTATCTTTCCTTAGTATGTGAGATTTGATCAAACTGGACTTATAAATAGGATGATAGTTTCAAACTGTGATGTATGATCGTTAATATTCATTATATATTACAATTTTTATAGTAGTGGTTGTCGCTTCCAATCACTTTCATTGAATAATATTGCTTGATGTTTCAATTTTTTTTTTAAAATTCTAATTTTGCAGTTTTTTCCTTTAAAAAAAAAAAAACTTCTTTGGAGGTCTGAACACGTTAACCCACGCAACTTCAATGAAATTTACATATTCCTGAAGTCAATCGACAATCTATGATGATATATCGGAAGACGTGAGAAATTCCTTCGAAATTTCTTGTAATACATAATTGACGATAAATTTAAGGGAAAATTACACTCAAGTCCCAAGGAAGGAAAAAAATTACAAAAAAATCCATTAAAATCATAAAATTACAAAAAAGTCTCAAGAGAATTTTTGTTGTAAATACATACATTTTCTGATGTAAATGGTTTGAGACTTTTTTGATATTATTTGTACGGAATTTTTTAAATGTTGTTGTAAATACATACTTTTAGAAAAAGTATGTATTTACAACAACATTTAAAAAATTCCGTACAAATAATATCAAAAAAGTCTCAAACCATTTACAACAGAAAATGTATGTATTTACAACAGGAAAAATATGTATTTACAACAAAAATTCCCTTGGGTTTGTGATTTCAATGGACTTTTTGTAATTTTTTTTTCTTTGGGACCTGAATGTAATTTTCCCTAAATTTAATATGAATGGGCCACACAATGATGCTCAGCTTTTCGTACTCTTGAAGGATGCAATTTCAAAAGAAGTTTGAAAGTTTTTTTTCCCCACATTTCAAACTATAATTAGAATAGAATATTATAGCCCTCACAAACATCAATACATAACAAATCTTATATTATAACAGTTATAATATGTCTGAAATAAATAACAATTTAGAACCGTAATGTATATACGCAAAACTTTTATAGCACTCACACATATGATAGTTTGAAACAATGATGAATTGTAGTTAATAACTATTATATATCACGATTTTTTGTGATAGTGGTTTCCGCTTCCAATAACTTTCATTGAATAATATTGCTTGATGTATCTTTCTTTTTTCTTTTTCTTTTTTACTTCTAATTTTGCAGCTTTTTCCTTTTTTTTCTCAAAAAAATTTATTCTTCGCAGGACTGAACACGTAAACCCACACAACTTCAATGAAATTTACATATTCATGAAGTCAATCTATGATGATATATCCGAAGACTTGAGAAATTCCTTCGAAATTTCTTGTAATACATAATTGATGACAAATTTAATATGAATAATGGGCCACACAATCATGCTCAGCTTTTCGTATTATTGGAGGATGCAATCTCAAAAGAAGTCCAAAAGTTTTTCTTTCACATTTAAAACCATAATTAGTTATTGAGCGGTTGGTTCAGTTAACCATAATTAAGTAGTATACTCATATTAAACAGTATGGCCTCAAAAGAGTAAGGGTGTGCATGGCAACGATTCTGTTCCCCAGCACTGTTTCTGTGATAAAACAGTTTTTTCTGATTCTGTGCCTTGGAAGGGTTTTGAGAATCAGAATGACGTTTGTTAACTCATTTTATTTTTACTCCGAGAATCAGAAATACGTTTGGTAACACAATTTTTTTCATTCCGATAATCGAATTACGTTTGTTAACACATTTTTATTTTTATTCTCGAATTACCAAATACAATACAAATCTATTTCTATATTTTTTGTTTACAGGTTTCATTAACGGTATAAAATAATATATTTCTTTACGTTTGCTCTCATTTTTTACTATCATATTATTACCTTAATATTAATTATACAAATGAATAAATAAATAAATCTACATTAGTCACATGACTCAACTAAATTTCCATGATATCACAATAATTTAAAGCAAAAATAATTGATGTTGTATTGAACAAAAAAATATGACAAGTCTCCAATGTATTGAGAAATATGTCTCTTAATCTATCAACATCATATTGGGGGCAATTGATTGTCTCTAGCTAATTGGTTTGCAATATTTTTCTTAATAATGTTTATTTCAGTCACTTGATCTGAAGGGCCTTCATCATCTATAACTGCAGATGTATGGGTTGCTGCAGTGATGTTGGTTTTGCATAATGTGCCAGATTTTTGTCTGCTATCTGATGATCCCTAATAAAGTTATGTACTGCACAACATGCACTCACAATGAAAGCTTGCTTCCGAAACGAAAATGGAGGCATTTTTCGTAAAATTGGGAACCTATTCTTCAAAGCTCCAAATGACTGTTCGATTACATTTCTCAAAGAAGAGTGCCTATGGTTGAACAACTCCTTAGTTGACACAGGTTGATTTCGCCTTCCCTTATAATCATTCAAATGGTAGCGCTCTCCTTTGAATGGTGTTAAATAACCATCCCTTGTTGGGTATCCAGAATCAACGACATAAAATTTACCTACACGTTGACAAGAATTAACTGAAAAATAAATTGCAATAATAATGACAATCAAATGTGAAACTAAAGGAAAATGTCATTCATTTTGCTATACAAACTCATTATACCTGGTGGGGGATGAGGGAATTCCAACCTGGGAGTTTCAAGCGCAGTGTTAAAAACGCGACAATCATTTGCAGATCCTTCCCATCAGGCTAACACAAAAGTGAACTTCATGTCAAAGGAACAAGCACACATGACATTTTGGGTTGTAATTTGTTTCCTGCCTCTAAATGGTATTTGCTTATTTTTAGGTAGTGTAGCACTTACGTGAGTACCATCTATTGCTCCAATATAATCCTAACATTTAAAATGAAATATTAAAATGAAAAATATTTAAATAAAATTCTGAAAATATAAAAAATGCGTAAATGCTTACGAAAAACTTACTTTGAAGTATGGGAAATGTTTAGGATTGTCCCTAATTTCCATTGGAACCATATCAAGAGGTGGTGGTTTAATGATCTCATGTGCTAATTGAAGCATCGCTGTCAACACTTTGCTGAAATACTTGCTAATTGTTTGCTCTGAGCGCTGAAATCTCTCACAAACATTCCTATTTGAACTCCCATGTCCAATCAAGTACAAAAAAATTCCTAATTGTTCATCAACACTAACATATCTACTATCCGCTAACCATCCTTTTTGTATCATCAATGTACAAAGTTTGTTGAACACAAATCTTTCCATTCTAAATGCCTCATATATCCTCGTCAATATGAGGAGCACCAGCCATGAGAATACTGCATCAATACAAATTATAGTAAATCACAATGAAAAGATCCACATTAACAAAAAGTAAATCACATTAACAAAAAAAAGATCCACATCATAGTCATAAGAAAAATGAAAATTAAAATATGGTCTTCAATGCCATTAAACAATACACAATTAAAAAGTTGCAACATAATTTAATTTAAAAATTAATGAGTAACGCTCTCCTCTCAGGAAGAGCCT
The DNA here is from genome assembly GCA_025563575.1 of Acacia pycnantha. Lineage (NCBI taxonomy): Eukaryota > Viridiplantae > Streptophyta > Magnoliopsida > Fabales > Fabaceae > Acacia > Acacia pycnantha. The sequence continues at coordinate 1,144,993 of JAMWYP010000142.1, forward strand.
TTATAAAAGCTACTCTCCAAGCTTGGCTCTCAACCACATGTCTAGCTGCTTTGTTGTACTCTTCATCCTCCAATCCCACCATATCATTCAATACATCCATTGCAACCTCAATTGAATATGGATCCTCATTCACTTTTGCAGTAGCAGAATTAGCAAAATTATTGTCACATTGGTTTTGTCTAATCTTAACTAGATCATGAATGGCTTGACATGCCATTGAAACATCTGCATTCCCACTACGCCTTCTACGCTTTGCATTTGGGGTCCTATCTTGTCTATGTAGTACAGGATTGGGCGTCTCAACATGATCAGATGCAAATAACTCATCATTAAGCAAATGCTCATCTTCTTGATATTCTTGTCTGTGTAGTATAGGGCTGGTCGTCTCAACAGGACTGTCATTATTATCACCATCTCCATCTGAAAGTAGGTGTGCCTCAGCATTTCCCGCGCCTCCATCTCCACTTGCATATACATCCCCAAATATGTCAACTAACTGTTCCCAATAAGGAAGGCCATTCTTCCGGAATTTCTCCCATTGAGAATTGTCCTGTACAAAAGATTTACTTGACACTGTTATAAAAAATCAACAAATTTATACAAAATCATATGGGACACTATGTTAAAAGTACCTTAACATGGACATCCCATAAAGATGCATCCTCAGTTGTTGCAGTTTTCAAAACAGGGTTCCAACCAAAACCAGATATGCTTAGTAATTTCTTGAAACTTGAATATTCTGTTCTAAGTTTATTCATCTTGTTTTTCAGTTGAGGAAGTGTGTAAACAAGCCCCGTTTGTTTATAAAATTCATCTTTCATGCCCTTCCATGTTTTCTTGCTGAAAGTACAGGTTCTTCTATTCCCTTTTTTTACTTCCTCAACCATCAAAGTAACAAAAATAATTGTGTTTTTATCAGTCCATCTTGCTGTGAACCCTTCGGATGCCATTCTCCTTACTGATAAGATGTGCATCAATAAATGTTGCCAAAAGTTAAGATCCAAATGAATATTCAACTGTTGTAATATATGAAGCAATGTGATCAGGCATAAATTTTGACAGCAAACTCTCAGCAAACTCCTAAAATTACAATTATCACAACCAAGCAAAAAGCAGCTACAATAGCAACAACAAAGCCTTTTTCCCACCAAGTAACATGACTGTCCAAGTCAAGACAATCTTAAAGAACGGGAACCATCCAATTTAAGAACCCAAATAGTTTTGATTTGATCACTACTGACACATCAACCTGTAAGGCATCTTCCTGGAGACAGACTTATAGCACAAGACGCTACTGTGGCTTAATCTCAGACGATTCACCACCCAAAGAATCTTAAACTCCAAACCATAATAGCTAAGAGATTAATTGATATACTACAATCAAAACATAATTACAAAGAGAGAAGCTAGCAAGGCCAGACTGCATATAAATTTAAGATAACATCCATCCATAGGGAGGGTTCCCTGAAACCAACGGGAATCATTCACATCAGATCAACTAGCCTCTTTTCTTTGTGAATAATAAATCAACACGCTCAATATCGGGGCCACAACCCAAAGGAAGCAAAAGTGCAACCAGTGATATACAGTACCTCGATCAATTTTTATGCATTATGAAAAGACAGAAGTCCAGATCTATTGAGGCTTCAAGCTTATCCATTCTATACGCTTTGCAAATTTCATTAGGAATAAGATTTTCTAGGCACCAGTACTTCTGTTCTACTTCATCAATACCATCAGAGAGACGAAGAGGATCAAAGATCTACCCAATCCCCAACATATACAACCATTCATGAGCTATATGAAATCAATGTCATTTCAACAGAATTTCAAATTGATAAAAGTTCTTTACAAAACTATAGCATCCTCCTTCTAGGGCCTTCCAACTTCCCAAAACCCAGAACATGGGGAAATCCATTTATAGCATCCCCATACAAATGTAAAAACATAGAAGAACAAATCCATCCTAGGGTATCCAAAGCTCAAAAGAATCTAAGAATTTATCTACAGAGTATAGAATACAACATCACGCAAGTTCTAAGAATAACCAAAGCCAATTTCATATTTCTAATACCAAAAGCATTGTGACAGTGAACAACTCACAGAACATTCACTCCAATGACAGTATCGTGTACACACAAACAGTAGCAATTAAGTCCAGAAAAGTAACATGACTGTCCAAGTCAAGACAATCTTCAAATTTGTCGAGCAAAATGAAGAACTAAAAGATCCAGTTGAAAGCAACAATCCGAAACAATCTTGAAATTTCCAGTAAAGCAAATGTCATGCAAAAAGTCAAGACACATATCCAAGTCGGAATGTATATGAATTAAAATCAAGACAAGAAACCAATTCTTGTCCAGAAGCAAAGAAAAATCCTTAAAAAACAGGGGGACCAAAAGGTAAAGTATGAGCATAAAACAAAAAAAAAAACAGAAATCCGAGAGCCAGGGCCAAAAACATGATCGTCGAACCTAGTGCCAAAACCACCCAAAAAAAAGTGAGCAGAAATTGGGGATGGAGGAGCACCAGCCAGAGTAGAGTACCTCAGTAGTTAGTTCCTGGGATGGAGGAGAATCCGAGAGCCTCAGACGGAGACGGAGCCGAGAGCCTGAGACTGGAGAATAAACCGAGAGCCTGAGACGGAGCCACGGAGGAGACGACGGATGAGAGTGAGGTTTGAGGAGGAGCGGACACCGCGAGCAGGGAGAGGGAAGGACGCCGACGATGGAACACAAAAGAAATAAAGAAAGGTATAAGGGTTGGGAGGGTGCTGTCGAGAGAGAAGAGAGGGTTGAGCGAAAAAAAAATAGATTATGATTTTGTTCCCAAGAATAGAAAAGCGGGAATTTTCTGCTTTTTTTCTATTCCTCAGCACAAAAAATGAACCGGTTCATCCCGGGAACAAAAAAAAAAAAAACCGGATTTACCAAACAGATTTCTCATCCATTTGTGTTCCCGGGAACATAAATTAACAAAAAACTCATTCTGGGAGCGTTACCATGTACACCCTAAGTATCCTTAGTTATTCTTTGTCACCATAACAATGAAGGAATCTTCCACCGCCCTCGATTGTAAGTAGCCTTTCTCTAGCTTCATTGTGGTGCCGTGAGTGGCAACAACGTAGGGACTAATGAACCTGAACCCCTCAGAAAGGCTATTTCAACGTGTTGCTTTGTGAAGGTGCATTAAGTGTCGAAAGTCGAAACAAACCCTTACCAAGATTGAGTTTTTTGGGGGCAAAACGGATGATTAGGTTCTTACTTAAAACCGTCAATTAAGTAAATTATATTTGACAATTGTAATAATAACAGTAATAATAACAACAGTCAAATATATTCCTAATTTATTAGGTGATTGTTTATGAAGAATCGTTAGGTAAATATTTAATTTTAAAGTAATTAACAACAAATGAAAAATTATAGCAGACCTGATCAGAAACCCCAGCACCTCAGCGCATGAAGATGGTCTACTCCTCGAAGAGCTTAAGGGCGTGGTTCAACGACGCTGGAAGGTTGACATTAAACTCATCAGTCGCTGGGCAAATGCAGCGGCAGACTATTTGGCTAAAGTGAGCCTCTCTTCTTTACCAGGTTTCCAGGTTGTATTGCATGCGGACCTGGACCTTGAGAGACTCCTCACTCTGGATAAGTCTTAGTTTATTTGGTTGCTGTTTGTATCAAAAAAAAAAAAAATATTTGGCAAACGTTTTCTACAGATATTAAAAACATAAAAACAAATTAAAAGATAGAATTTCCTCAACTACCTTATAATTTCCTATGGTTTAAAATATAACAATTAGTTGAAGGGTTTGTGTTGATCCTAAATATAAGACCCTAATAAGTTTTCTCTTTTATAATTATAATGTTTTTCTCCAAATTATTCCTATTAATTAAACATATTAAAGTGGTTTTTTAAGAGCTACTTTCCATTTATGCAAATTATTATTAAACATATGAGGTACTTTTTTTCACTTTTTAATAGTTCGTTGGTCAATTTGGTCCCCACAATTGTTTTTTGTGCCAGACGCTCCTTGGGTAATAGTTCGTTGGAAAATCCGCACTTTAACCCTTATATTTATTTTAAAGCGAAAGTGCAAAAATACTTACGAACTTTTACTAAAAATGCGTCCACCTTCATATGCATTTTGGAATGTAAAAATACCCTTGAACATTCAAAATGAGAAAAAAATGTTAGCACTGTTAAATTTGACCTAACAACATTATATATGCATGTGTAAAAAGAGTGTGGGTCCCACTATAAAAAGTAACTATATTAGGTTAAATTTAACGATGCTGACATTTTGGCTCTCATTTTGAATATTCATGGTTATTTCTGCATCTCTAAATATATACTCATATGGTATTGGACGCATTTTTTGTAAAAGTTCAGGAGCATTTTTGCTCATTTACCCTTCATTTTAAAGAAATTTGTCAGATTTCAATGGAGTTAATAGCAGTTTTGTACTGATTTTGAAAGGCTTTGTTATATATACTATTTTATAATTTTGATTTAATTAGCATTTTTGTCCCGGAAGTATACGGCCAAGAGCAATTTTGCCCAGAAAGATTTTTTAGAGCAATGTTGCTCCATAAGTTTTTTTTGGAGCAATGTTGCCCCTCCGTTAAGAACTCTAACGGTTAGGGTTGTTAACGGAGGGGCAAAATTTCTCCAAGAAAAACTTCTGGGGCAACATTGTTTCAAAAAAAAAAAAAACTTTCGGGGCAACATTGCTCCAAAAAAAACTTCCTGAGAAAAATTGCTCCTAACCGTATACTTCCGGGGCAAAAATGCTACTTAACCCTTTTTTATATTTAATATTTAATTTTGCAATAATGACTCGTTAATGAGAATGCAACCCTTTTTTATCTCTGCCTTCGCTGATTTATGTAATTCGACTTGTTTAAAGTAGGCATATTTTTGGCCTGTTTGAAGTAGGCCTGTTTTACAGTGAGGCCTGTGGCTTGTTAGCCTAATTATAAAATTTTTAAAAATATAGGCCTCCTTAACAAGGCACAGGCTGAAAAAATGGCCTCTAACAGGCCATAGGCCAAGGCTTAGACTACTTTGTTAACGAACAGGCTTGACCTATTTTCACCCCTAGATATTATATAAATAAGAATTAAAAATATATGATATCATAAATATCAGTTTTAACATTTTTTTGGGTTAAGTAGGGAATTTTGCCCCGAAAATTTTTTTGGAGCAATTTTGTCCCTCCATTAGCAACCCTAACGGTCAACATTGCTCCAATTTTAGACTTCCGGAGCAACATTGCTCCAAAAAAAACTTCCAGGGCAAAATTGCTCCTGGCCATATACTTCTGGGGCAAAAATGCTACTTAACCCTATTACTTTCTTTTGACCTAGTATCTATAAGGTCATAACTCATCCAATAATATTTTCGAGATAAAAATAAAATGGGATAGGATATTGTCACTACCAATTTTGGTCACTACCACTTTTTTCACCGTTAGATAAGAATCTCAATAGGAGAGATAAATGATAAAAGTAGATGAGATTCGGATCTAACGGTGAAAAAGTGATAGTGACATTGGTAATGACAATATCCTATCCCAAATAAAATATCCTTAAACTATAAATCACGAATATATAACAATTACTTCTATGAAATTTGGATGATGAGCTCCAATTGATAGTCAAATAATTAACACTTACATTAAAGCATGGTTCCTAAACTTGGGTATTTTGTTTTTGACATAATTTTGGGAATGGTATAATAATTATTATGTATTGTTGTTCTCCCGTGTAAATTTTTTAGAACTCATATACGATCAATTAATTGGATATACCGCCCGCTCGATCCGGTACGCACGTGTGTAAAATTAAAAATAATTTTTTATTACATTATTTTTTGAATTTCCAATTAGTCCCCAAAATTTTATTAATTCCTTTTTTGCCCCTCCGTGTTTCTCCCAACCAGCGGCTGTAAGCGAACCGTAATATCAGATCGCTTTGACCGAATTGTTCTGGAGGTTTGCTCCATTCTGGTGCATCTGTTCATACGACGTACCAGTTCGCTGCGAGAGTCGAGTACATCTGATAAACTTCCTTTGTCTATAAATAGAGTGTGCTAGTGACAGAATCTATATCCGAAATTCATCTCAAAACTCCTCTCTACATACTGCATTCTGTAAACATAGTCTGTGTGATTTAGAAAGCAGACTTGTTGTGTTCACTTAGGCTTCAAATTGAGAGAGCCATCATTTTGAAGACGAAAAATCCACTCTATCCTGAGAGACAATTGCTCAGCAACCTTGAGCATCCATATTGACGGAGCAAAATTGAGCAAAATTGTTTTAAAAAACAACGTACGTTGGGTCCGGATTTCTTCAAAGTTCATTACCATATTCGGCAGTCTTGTGAGTTTGTTTATCATTTTCATATTCTACTGAATTATTGTATGTTTACTGTATATGCAATCTTAGTTATATAGATTATTGTTATTTACAGTATATGCGATTTTAGTAATACAATTTTTTGTTATTGTTCAATTTCTACCTAGTATATTTTCCACACCAGTGTTTGCCACCTCCAATCACTTTCATTGAATAATATTGTTTGACGTTCCTTTTCTCTTTATTTACTTCTAATTTTGCAGTTTTTCCTCCTCCTTCTTCTTCACTTTTTATTATTATTATTTTTTTAATTTTGTTCTTTGGAGGTCTGAACACGTAAAAGTACACAACTTCAATGAAATTTACATATTCATGATGTCAATCTACAATCTATGATGATACATCGAAAGACTTGCGAAATTCCTTCGAAATTTCTTGTAATACATAATTGATAACAAATTTAATATGAATGGGCCACACAATCATGCTCAGCTTTTCGCATTCTTGGAGGATGCAATCTCAAAAGAAGTCCAAAAGTTTTTCTTTCACATTTAAAACCATAATTAGTTATTGAGCGGTTGGTTCAGTTAACCATAATTAAGTAGTATACTCATATGAAACAGTATGGCCTCAAAAGAGTAAGTATCCTTAGTTATTCTTTGTCACCATGACAGTGAAGGAATCTTCCACCGCCCTCGATTGTAAGTAGCCTTTCTCTAGCTTTATTGTGGTACCGTGAGTGGCAACAACGTAGGGACTAATGAACCTGAACCCCTCAGAAAGGCTATTTCAACGTGTTGCTTTGTGAAGGTGCATTAAGTGTCAAAAGTCGAAACAATCCCTTACAAATATTGAGTTTTTTGGGGGCAAAACGGATGATTAGGTTCTTACTTAAAACCGTCAATTAAGTAAATTATGTTTGACAATTGTAATAATAACAACAGTCAAATATATTCCTAATTTATTAGGTGATTGTTTATGAAGAATCGTTAGGTAAATATTTAATTTTAAAGTAACAACAAATGAAAATTATTTGGCAAACGTTTTCTACAGATATTAAAAACATAAAAACAAATTAAAAGATAGAATTTCCTCAACTACCTTATAATTTCCTTTGGTTTTAAATATAACAATTAGTTGAAGGGTTTGTGTTGATCCTAAATATAAGACCCTAATAAGTTTTCTCTTTTATAATTATAATTTTTTTCTCCAAATTATTCCTATTAATTAAACATATTAAAGTGGTTTTTGTTAAGAGCTACTTTCCATTTATGCAAATTATTATTAAATGGGGTATTTTAAATAAACCTATTGAACTGAAATATTTTAGTAGCAAGAGGAAAACACATTTAATGTCTTATAAATAACTAATTTAATTATTTTTTATTTTTTAAAAATTAGTTGTCTAAGTATTTATATTTAGGATGGGAAGGAATAAGAGAATGACTACTTTTACTCCACTTCTATGCTAGAGGCTAGTAATGAATTATTTGGTTGATTAAAAAAAGATGTTGGTGTCTTAGCGGTCCACACATTTGGTGCTTATTATTTTATAGTGATGAGGAATCACTGTGCTCATATGCAATGGTGAACATCTAATTTTTTATTATTGTGATGAAATCTTAACTATTTATATTTAATATGAACGATTCAAATTTAAAATTTTTAATTTGTGGGTTTTTAAATGATAAATTCATGTTTATTAGAAGCGATAATTATAAGATTCTTTTTAATTTTAATTTTCCATCTATTAAAATTAAAAATTATTTAAAAAATAAAAATTAAATTAATTAAATATAAACCATCTAAAATTAATCTAATTATGAGATAAATGATGAGCACATTTTTTTTTCTCCTCATATTGATATGCATAAAATGTGCTCCCCTAGTTTTTATGTGGTAAAGTGCTAGTGTTCGGGTGTGCCTCGTAAGCGGTCTGTGAGGGCCCCACCATCAGACTTTATACAGTATTTTAAAAGCACCCTAGATATGGCGGACAACTCGCCATGACATGACATTAGCGCTGGGAATCCAGACCAGTCATTGAAGGGTCAGGGCCTAACAAGGTCGGCCCTACAGAGCCTGGTGTAAGAAAAACATGTTTTTCAAAGCCCGGTCAGAGAGCGCCAGGGCCAGCCTACAGGATTTGGAAGTTACTATTTCAAATTTTAACTATTTTTCCTCCACTTTTTTAAAATAAATATAATTAGTAAATTACAACAATTAAAATTCTAATTTATGAAATAAATGTTGTTAACATTAATATCCAAATAACACGAATTGTCCAACAAATAAATACTTTCAGTAATTCGTTATTAAAAGCAAACTATTGTCTACAAATAGCTCACATAAAACATAAGAAGCATACCACTAAGCAACATTAGTACGATGACTATCATTGTCATCTTCTTCGCCCCTATCATCAATTTCAAAGACATTTAATTGTGCTTCACTTTGGGTAGTAGGCTTTGCTTCATAAGTAAAAATAACATGATTTTCTTCTCCCACATGATGAAAATATTGATAATCTTTATCTACAACAAATAGTAAACCAAATCATAAAATCAAAGTATAGTTATTATGTATTTGTACTTAAATGGATAAATAACTATATAACAAATACAAAACACATATAAATTAGTAAATTATCATCATATGTAAATCCATACTATTGGAAATTATGCCCTAGGGGAAAATCATTGTACTTTAAACGTTTATGTTATTTAAAGTATTTCTTCGTTTTGTTATCATATCATTTACATGTTTATAGTGATAATTGTATCCTTGGATGTATCTTATAAATTATCCTATATGTCCCTGGTCAGTCATCTACGTGGGAGCGAAGATGAAATTTGACCAGTATGACTTTGATGAGCATGGAGATACGAATCAAAGTTATAGGCACTTGTAAGAGTACAAGGTGCTGGATCGACCCACTATGAGAAAGCTACATGGATCAAGTCATTAGCTTTTCTTATGTATAACCGCGTCACAACGCCTTTTGACCTGAGATCATCATAGATTTTTACATGAGAGTCGCTAATCTTTGACCTAGTCAAAAGTCACCTTTGACAGGGTGATGATAAAGGCTTTGATCGGGATCAGTGATTTTGATGCAAAGGAATGTGAATGGTCAAGATGGAATTTGTCCCTCACATTTGTAAAGAGATAATACTGGGCCCCTCGATGAGTGAGTCTGAGAAATGTATGGCCATAATACGATGAAAATGAGTTTTCATTTTAGTTATTAGACTACTCAAGAATTGAGAAAGTAATGGTCAAGAACAGGAGTTTGATATTATCCATGCTTCATCCTTGACCATATTATCGCGTGACAAAAGGGACGTGACATGGTCATATGATAGGTTGTATCGTATTAACGATCTGCATATGAATTGGGTAGTCGCAATGTCTTGCTAGAGGCCGCTTGCGACTTCTGGGCTAGTACAGTATTGGCCCACTGCCAATCTCATGTGGGGCTACAGGGTCACACACAAGAATAGCCCAACACAAGCAATATTGTCCAGATCCATTGAATCTTGGATATGTCTAAGATTTAATAAATACAACATTTAATCTAGGATATTATATATATATATATATATATATATATATATATATATATATATATATATATATATATATATATATATTATATATATATATATATATATATATATAGCAACCTACGGGAGTGACCCTGTATATATATATATTGTCCTGAAAGGATCGGAAGGGGAGAGGGAGAATTGTGATATGAGAAGTAGAGAGAATAACTGGAAATAAATGTGCAGAAGAAATAAAAAGAAGATGAGATAAGAATGGGTGTAGGCACACAGCTAGACTTATCTCATCAAAGAGGGAAGAGATGAAATGTAGATGCAGAACATAATAAAAGGAAATACAAGTTTATTGAAATGTAAAAGATTTACAAACGAAATCTTGGAAAATAAAGGGGAAAGTCAGCAGAAAGGGAAAGATAAGGTAGAAAGAAGGCAGAGAAAGAAGGCAGAGAGAGAGGGAGTGGTTCGGAACCTGCCTCAACTGAATGTGACTTCAGCTCTTTTAAAGGTAGGAGTGAAGCACTGTTTGCACAGTTCCAGTCGGGGTGATTGGCACTGCTTGGTAAAAATTTTAATGATTAGCTACAGTGTCTGCCGACACTACAGTAACCAATTATGTGATCTATGAACTACAGTGTTTGGTGCTACAGTGAAAATACCTAGCACTACTATAGCGTAGATTAGAACAATTTATACAGTCTTATACATGGAAGCTACTTTGTTTGGTGCCTCCGTCAAAAACTGTAAGTTTAGTCTTCACCCAAATTGACGACGAAATCTTCATCATCACTTTGGCCTGAATCTTCCTCTTTTGAATAACTAGCTTGATTCTCAGTTTCGCTTTGCTGGAGTTGCTTAAGCATGATACTGAGTTGTTGGATGTAATCCTGTTTATTTGAAATAGCAGCAAGGGTGGTTTGAGCATGGCTCTTCTGGTTTAAAACACGCTCTCTTCTAAAGCAGAAAGAAAACTTGGGTTTTCTTTGAACCACCGTTCTACTACTTTGGAGTCTACTTTGAACTGGTTGAATTTTGCCCACCAAGCACAAAGGGTAATCTTTGTAGGATCGACAAATTTGGAGAACTTCTGTCATTATGTGACAACCTGTATTGCCAAGAGAAAATCCAGGATACAGATAATTTGGAAAAATAGTGAAGATCAATTGGCAAAGGATCACCACTATGATTGAATTTTTTCTTAAAAAGACTCAATGCTGTTTGAACAGTTGGTGGAAGAATTTCAGGAATTGGCCTGTAGAAGGCCCACCAATGTTGAAACCATTGAGGAAAAATGTACTTGGCCTTTTGTTTAAAGTAAATAAACCAAGTATGTTTAAAAATTCTATTCTGATCCCAAAAGACATTATACCAGGCATTATTATAGTCCCAGTAAGTATATCCTTTAGGATCATATTTAATGTCAAAAAATTTAGGTTTAGCTAAATCTTGCCCCTACTGGGAAGGTGTAAGGACTTTTAAAATTTGGAGAGTAGAATGAGTTATTAGAGTTTCATCCTCTTTTGATGTATATTGAGTTAACTCGATAGATAGAGAATGAACCAATATTAGCTCATAGTATTCTCTGCTTTTTTGCAAATGGTAGGAATGAAATGAAATCCTGAAGGAAAAACTTTCAATGCTACCTGGTTAGGTGTTTCAAAGAAAAACTCAGGTTCAAGTTGTAGGATAGGCTTTACTTGTGCAAATTTTGCAGTGTAAGGAGTATCCATTGGGTTAATGGCTGAAGTAGCCAATAACGATGTTGTAACCTGAGGAGGCTTTTTCTGGGCTAATTCAAGAGCAAATTTAGCATTGGCTGAATCATACTCTTGTTTATTGATTGCCTCTGAAGAAGAGGCAATTAGTGACAAAGCAAGTGCTCTATCATATTCGAGGGCTTGAGTTTTATTATCCTTTTTGGCCAATACTTCCTCCCAAGTTTGGGTTGGAGGTTTCTTAGCATAGGAATCAGTGGTTTCTCGGCCAGGTTTGGAGGAAATGAGCCTTTGGATTTGAGACTCAGTTTTTGGAGTGGATGACTCCGGTTTGGGGGTGGATGACCTTGATTTGGTTTGAGATCTTGTTTGCAGTCTAGATCCCTGTGTTTGGGGAACTGTCTGACTGGTTGATCCCTTAGGTGAAGGAGTTTGTTGTTGAATCAATTGTTTGATAATCTCCTGCAATTCTTCACTGGAGATTGGTTTTTGAGCGTCTTGGGAGTAGGTCTGTTTATCTTCCTCCTCCTCATGGAGGGGTTGCTTGTCTTTTGGTTCTTCGCTAGGTTTTTTCTTTCTTGGCATTTTCTGGAGAGAGGGAAAGGGTTTGTGGGTTAGTTTTACTCTCAATCCTAAGAACTACCTTGTAAAAACTCATGGGTAAGGAAATCAGGAAGAGAATTAGAAGTGCCTTTGATGAATTCAATATCAAAATCAAAAACACTCAAAATGGCTTGTCAACGGGAAACAAATTGTTTTGATGCAAGATTTTTAACATCCTTTTGTAAAACATCTTTTGCAAACTTACAATCAATGCGGATTAAAAAATTTTGGTTTAAAAGATCAGCTTGAATTTTTGAAACACATAAAACAATTGCCAAAATTTCTTTTTTGATTGTAGAATAGTTCTGCTGAGTAGGATTCCAATGTTTAGACGTATAAGAAATGATTTGTTCTTTTCTGTCAAAACGTTGTTTAGGAACACCTCCATAGCCTAATTTGGAAGCATCTGTTTCGACTATTTTGAAGGCAGATGGAATTGGAAGGTTAAGACCCGGAAGTTCCTTAACCTGTTGTTTGATTTGTTTGACAACTTCAGTATGAACATTGGTCCAAGGAGAAGGATTTTTGTTTAGTCGTTGATGAAGAGGTTTAACAAAATTGCTAAGTTGAGGGATAAATTCAGCAACATAGTTTAAACATCCCAAAAACCTTTGAAGTTGGGTTTTATCAAGAATTTGATCAGAAAATTTATCTGCAAATTGAGTTTCTCTTTCAATGGGAGTTATGGTTCCTTGACAAATCCAATGTCCAAGAAAATGAATCTTGGTTTGAAATAGACTAATTTTGGTTTGGAAACCACTAAACCATTTGTTTTTGCAGTTCGAATAAATTTTGAAACATGTTTAAAATGATCTTCCAGGGAATTTGAAAAGATTAAGACGTCATCAATATAAACAATAATATATTGGCATTGATCATTAAAGATCTCGTTCATAATCCTTTGAAATTCATAAGGGGCATTTTTTAAGCCAAAAGGCATAACATTCCACTCATACTGACCAAATGGAACAGTAAACACAGTTTTATACCTATCCTTTTCTGAAATTTGGATTTGCCAAAATCCAGATTTCATATCAAACTTTGAAAAGAGTTTTGCAGAATGCAAATACTTTAGTAAATCAACCTTGTTTGGAATTGGATATCGAATCCATTGCAAAGCTTCATTTAAAGGTTTGTAGTTGATAACAAGCCTAGGTGTTCCATGTTCGATTTTTGTATTTTTGTTGACATAGAAAGCGGCGCAAGACCATGGGCTACGACTCGGACGGATGAGTTTTTTGTCAAGAAGATCTTGGATTTCCATTCTGTGTTTAAGTGGAAATGTGATTCTCGAGAATCGATGAAGTAATTCTCGAGATTGGTCTTCTATCAAAATGTATGTTAGCTAATGGATTCTCGAGAATGCTTTGGGCAATTCTCGAGAATGGTCGAGTCTCCTTCTCTATAACTCATTTGCATAAACATGATTCTCGAGAATGCTGTATCAATTCTCGAGAATGATCGAGACCTCCTCCTCGTAAGTCATTCTAATTTAACATGATTCTCGAGAATGGAAGAACAATTCTCGAGAATGATATTACTGGAAGATACCCATTTGACTCACGCATGTTTAAATCATTCTGGAAATTCATGGGTTATTTCCCAATACTTGTTAATCATCTTCAAACTTGTTTTTACCATATCTAACCATTTCCTTGATTGAGTTTCAATTGATTAATCGTGTTAATATGAGTTTTGAACAAAAGGCAATCCAACGTGGCAAACACATTAAATGCTCGTTCAGAAAAGAAGAGCCACAATCGGAATAAGATTTTCGTTGCAGCCGAAGACATTCCTTCGAGGCATACTTATTCCAGCTATCTCTCTGAGTCAACCTCTGCACAAATACAATCGACGGCGAAGCATTAAATGAAGTAACGATCAAATATGCTAAACGAAAATCAAATGTGTCTAACGGAAAATTTGATGAGACTCAACGGCTATATTCAAGTTCATCTCAATGGCATTAATGGAAGACACGATAAAAGGCTGAAGCATTCAATGTCTCCAACAACCAACGACTAGAGAAAATATACAAAAACTCTGTGCAATTAATTAGAGCTCATTTCTACTCTCAGTTTCATTTAACAAGATCATTATTAATAATGATTTTTGCTTGTATATAAAACTTCTATTGGAAAATTCTTGTAATTATGTTTAAAAATGGTGTCTCTTGTTCTGGATTGTCATCCTCAATTTCATTTTCTAAAACTCGATCAATATTCTCATTAGAAGAGTTTTGTATTGAGGAAATGAATTCTTGAATTTGCAGTAAAGCAGACTCATGAGAATCCCGACTTGATTTAAGATCCCTCACAAATTCCCAAAAAATCATTTTTAGTCCCTAAAAAGGACCGAAATGACATTTTTTTTACTCAGGGACCAAAATGGGTAGAGCGTGTTTTTCCAGGGACCTAAAAGGGTATTTACTCTTGAATCTTTCCAACGTTTTGGTTAGATCATATTTGTTATAAAAACCTAAAAACTTAGAAGAAGAATAAGGAGTAGACTTGATAGGGGTGTTGTTATAAAACCGTTTAATTTTTGAAAAAGCGGGATTAAAACGAGAATTTTTGTAAGACTTGTGTTTGGGTTTTTTACAAAAAGGAAGACCAAATTGTTCACAAAATGATCCTAATTCTTTTTTGTTGACACCCTTTTCTTTGGCAAGCTGATGTTTTATTCCATCATCTTGATAGATTTTTAAAGCAGTTTTTTGAACATAAGAAATCAATTCTCCATATGTCAAATCTCCATAAGGAATGTTGCCATCATATTGATGTCTAAGTTTATCCCTAACTTTATCACCAAAAGACTTTGGTAATCCAGCTAGGAACTTTTCTTTCCAAAAACCTTGATTGGCATAATCTCTTATGTATACCCGGCTTAGGAAAGTACCTTTGTACAATCTAAAATCGGATAATGTTCGACAACGGATGTTAGAGAGTAGCTCAGAAGAGCGATCTTTCCAAACATTTGGATCGCTCAAAGTGTTTAATAATTGTAAAAGTAAGGGTATTAACAGAATCTGGAATAGGTTCACCATTATGAGTAATTGGAGTTCCATCAGTTCAGTTTTAACAGAAGAAAGAATGTTCAATTTTTCTTCAGAAGACAAATATAATCCCACCAACCTTTAAGTTGTCCAGTGAAACCAGAAACTAAAAGATTAGTTATTTCTGTATCCGAATAATCACTTGTTGTTTGATAAGCAGTACTTACCATAGTCATTTGTTGAAGAATTTGAAGAATATTTGTTTCACTCTGACCATCAATGTTACATTTATAAACATTGTTAGCGTTGAAAGATTTAAAAGTTTGATCTTGGCGCTCCTCAGTTAAAATATCCAAAGGACTGGCTCTTGGATAATATAACTTTGAAGTTTTTTCTCCAATGTTGCTGGTTAATTTTGAAATCAGATTTTGAAGATTCAACATCAGAAATTTTTTCAAAATTCATGACTTGTCTAGAAGAAGATGATTCTGAAGGTGTTTCAGGGACAATTTTTTGTTTTAGATGAATATCAGGAGTTTGGGGGATCTTCAACTTGTTTTTGGTGTCGTAAACGTTGCTCAATTTCTGCAACCAATTTGGCTTTGTTTTTACCTAGTATAATTGCCTTGATTTTGGGATCAAGCTGAAATGGTTTGAACAGAGGGTGAGTTGTGGAAACTGTGTTAGAAGAGTTTTGTGCAGAAGGAGTTTTGATGATATGATCTCCAATGATTTGAAGATACTGATTAGTATAATTATTTTGTTCCATGAGATTTTTGATATCTCTTGGACCAACAAGTTCCTCTGAGATTCTGGTTTTGAAAAGAGAAGCTACAAGAGGTTGATGTTTACTGTTGACATTTAATCTAGGATATATATATATATAATTTGAAAATAATGATATTATTATTGACATGGGTTCTGCTTCTGGATTTGGGACTCCTACTGGCATGCCAACTGAATCCTCTTCCCCTCCTCTTTCACCCTCTTTTGCCTTCACCACTCCTATAGCACCTTCCTCTGACCCTGTCTCTTCTCCAACCACTGAGATCCTCCATACCCCACTTGCCTCTCCCATCTCCATTCCATCCCTTGCCACAACTGTCAAGCTCTCTACCCCTTTCGATGAACCTTCGATTTCAGATCCATCCTCTTTTGTTGATGACAAAGGGGGAGAAGAACCAGAAAATGAAGTTGAACCAAAGGAGCAATCTTGAGTTGAAGGAAGGAGTTTAGTTCTTAGTTTTTTTTTTTTGCTTATTTTAATTCTGTTATGTGTTTTTGCTGTGTATCTGTATTTCTAGTTTGAAGACTTGCATTTCTGTTTTTGTATATTGTTGTTATGCACAACTTGTTAAATGAAATGCAATGGTTTAATTATGTTACATTATCAATCGCTTCTGCTATATCTCTGACAAATGCATAACTATCAAACCATATTTCAAACCATCTTGTGAAAAGTTTTCTCAAATCTCCAATCTTTTGGAAACTGAAAAAATTTTGGTTTACAAGTGTTGTCATCATCAAAAAGGGGGAGAATGTTAGTTCTCAATTGGTTTTGATGATAACGGACAATTGTAAACACGATTGAAGTTTGTCTTTGTAAGTTGAAAAACTTACTGTCTAAGGCAAACTCGAGTTTCAGTTTGGAAACTCGAGTTTCAGTTTGGAAACTCGAGTTTTGGTTTGACAGAGAAATGCTCAAATTTTTATAAAGAAAGGAAAACTCGAGTTAAGGTTTGAAAACTCGATTTTTGGCCATACAGAGAGCATTCGAGTTTTTCACAGACAAAGCAAACTTGAGTTTGATTTAGAAAACTCGAGTTTTGACAAGACAGAGAGCAACCATGTTTTTTTCAAAGAAATCAAAACTCCAGTTTCCATAGGAAACTCGAGTTTAGCCTTTACTGATAATTCTCTTTGATTTTCAAAGTTCATGAAAACTCGAGTTTTACATAGAAAACTCGAGTTTCCATCATCTGAGAACAATACTTATCTCTGACCTTGTGAAAACTCTTGTGTTCAAATCGACCAAGCTTTTCAATGTTTTCTCATAAAAGAGAAAACTCTAGTTTCCATTTTGAAACTCGAGTTTCGACCTTACAGAGAAGTTTCCAAAGTTTTCAACGAAAAAGAAAACTCGAGTTACCGTTTGGAAACTCGAGTTTTGGCCAGGCAGAGAGCTCTACCAATTTTGAACCTTTGAAAACTCGAGTTATGATTTGGAAACTCCAGTTTTAAGCTTTTGGACTAAAACATGATTTTTCATCTAAAGTCCAAAACTCGAGTTAGTCACTTAATGACTTGAGTTTTGCACTATTCACTAAACTTTCCAAAATGCCAAATCACGATGTTTGTCTCTGTGAAGAGAAAACTCGAGTTTGGATTAAAAACTTGAGTTTCGGTCTTTTGCTAAAAGTTCACTGAAACATAAAAACTCGAGTTTCGAAGAACTAACTCGAGTTTCCATCGCAAAATTTGAATTTCGATTTGAACGAATTTGTTAAATTCTTGTGTTTGATCTCTATACTCTATATCATCACTCATCACTATTCTTAACAATGTTTAATCAGTTTGTTAATGAGTTTCAGATGATTTAGACAGGATTAAATAGAGACTTAGCATAAAGCAAAAAGCATGTCAACACATTTAATGAAAAGTGCAGAAAACTTATATGCTTTTGGACAAACATTCTCCACACGTTTTGGAGAAGTTAATGCTTGCCTTCTACATCTAGCAAACTGCTCTTCTAACGGATTAATAGTCAGAGAGTCAACTCTGAACTTCTGCAAAACTGGATTAACTAAAGAGTAGAGAGAGAAGAAGACCAAAACCTTCATCAATCATCCTCTAATCACTCCAACGGTTATCTGAGGATTTATAACGGTCAATTAATGATCTCTACCTATAAATAGAGATGGATTCAAGTCTTGTCAACAACCTACCTGTGCAAGAAAGAAAATCATTAAAGTTTCAACTGCTCTTTGAGTTTTCTGTTGTAAAGTATCTTTGTACATTTATTCTTCAATGTTTATCATATCTACTCTTAGAGAGAGTTTTCTTGATTGTAAATCATTCTTGTAAGTTATCTCAAGTCAATGGGACTTGGAGATTGGGGTTATTGATTACAACTTGTAAGGGGGAGTAAGTTCTAGAGAGAGAATTACTCTTGAGTGCAGAATGTGTAATCAATCTTGATAGTGAGAAATCACAGAGAGTCTGGGGACTGGACGTAGGTCAAGTTGTTGGACCGAACCAGTATAAATCCTTGTGTCTTGCTTCTTCTCCTTATACTCTGTTTTACCTTTAGTTTCGAATCCATAAAAAGAGGCATCAAATTTTTTTTTGAGAATCCCCAATTCACCCCCCTCTTGGTGATTTAAGCTCCACTTTCAGAGTTTGCAAAGGATGCATATAAGTTCATATAGGTACAGTTTTTCTAACGAACCTGATTTAAACGCTGTTGATAGATCCTCTTTATGGGATTTGTAAATTTAAATGGATGAAATCCTTCCGCTGCATGTACGGATCCCAACACATACATCCAAAAAAAAAAAAATTAAAAGGGTCTAATGAGCCGGCACTTTTAAGCCAGAGGCCCTATAGGGCCGGTCCTGCAGGGCCAATTTCATTTAGCTCCTCTAATTTTTAAGCCCGACCCTTGAAGGGCCAAAGCTTAAATAGGCTGGCCCGTCAGGCTCGGCTCGATTTTTCGTCTCTACATAACATCAATCCTCATTGTCTTATTTTAGCATTTTCCAAAATACCCTTACATTTTTCTTCAAGACCGAGGTCATTTTTAATTTTCCAGAAATTCTAGTCCAACTTCAAACATTTGTAATAAATTCCAAAAAAATCATAGTTTCATGAAACCAGCACCATATGAACCATTAAGATATATAATTTTCAGGAAAAGTATTTGCAGAGATCAAAAGTACTCATATTTTGGCGTTGAGCCCAATTTCCACACTTTGGTCAGAATTATCCTACTGTTCTCTGGACTTACTTTACTAATTTATTTCTCCTAGTATAAAAATCCAAATAATACAAAATTATACATCAAGGTGAACCTTAGGATGTTTAATTTATTCCGGTAAACTTTCAACTTAATCCAAGTTCATTTACTATTTTTAAAACCGAGTTGAACCTTCGCTGCCCCAGAATTCAAGAATTGGCAACAAGCTTGTTCTTAAGGTTTTTCAGTGATTTTGAGTTCGAAAACCTAAACCATGACTTAATCCCATACAAAATCACGTTTTGAACAATTTGAGACCATAAAAAAAAATCAAATCATAACACCAAGCCCTAACCTCTTGAACGAAAACCTTAAGTTTAAGCTTCAAAGGTTCGGGCTTTCATTGTTTACCTGAAATCGGAGTTCGGCTTGATGATCTTGGTAGCTTGGCTCTTGATCTTGGCTATGGAGAATTTTATGATCACTCTCCCTCTCCTCTGAAATTTCTCCCATTATGGCTAAGAGAGAGAGTGTTTGGTCTTTTAATAATGGTAAAAGGTAACTGAGCAGTCCAAAATAACTGGAGTAAATTCCTATCTAGTAATTAATGAATTTCATCTAGCTTTTTGACTTAATCCCCAAGAAAATTTAGAGGAGTCTAGGGGCAGTACATGTGGCGCATCCCCCTCCATTTATTCAGATTTTATCCTTTCAAATGGAGAAATTACCTACTTTGGCCAGGAATTTATGTAAATTACCACTCTGGTCCTATTTATAAGTCCATTTTGACCAAAACACACATACCAAGGAGAGTTAGTTAGCTCAATGGTTGTGGGGTAAATTTTCAACTTTGCCCTCATTTATGAATAGGTATCTTTCAACTTTTTCTTCACTCTCTATTTTCATTGGGTATCTTTCAACTCTTTCTTCTCTCTCTATTTTCATTGGTATAATTAATATGGGCAAAATTGTCACAATCTCATTTATTATCTAAAAGAGGACTTATAAATAGGACCAAATTTTTTGACCAAAGGGGACTTATAAATAGGACCAGAGTGGTACCAATTTTGGCCCGGAACTTCTTTATTATTCTTTTCTTTTTCCCCAAGCACTCTAGATTTTTCCTAGGGCTAGGTGGTGCCATATTGGGCCCACAAATCTGATCCGTTGATTTGTATTTTATTTTTCCCAATTTATTTGATTTATCCCTTTTTATCCAGAAAGTGGGACCCACACTTTGACTTTTGGACTGATTTTGCTTTTCTTTTCCTCCAAGTAAATTTTTAATAATTATAAGGGCTAAGTGGTGCCATTTGGGCCCCACCAAATCTGCCCTCATGCTTTTCCTCTGTCTTTTCTACTTTATTCGGTCCAATCTCCTTCCACCAGTCCACACTAGGCCCTGCTAGTTAACATGGTGTTTCCTTTTGTACTTTTCTTCAACTTTTCAGATATTTTCCCCTGAATGGAGATTCATATGTGGCGCCTCCTTGACTACCCAATATGGCCCCACATTTGTCTCATTCAGTGTAAAAGAAACCTCTAACTGGTCCCTATCGGTCCCCTTTCTACCAGTTAATCACCTGTGGGACCTGCATTTTGTGTTTGGGGCAGAGTATAGATAAAGTCATCTAATTTCTCATTCTCTCTCCTAGGTGGACGAATCAATGACTAAAGGGGTAAGGTTTTGACCATTTTGCCCTTACTTTTCCTCTTTTACCCCTAAAGTGACACGTGTCCCAATGTAATCATTACACTGATTCTTGCTTTTTGACATATGACTTTTTCAGCGTCACTTTCTCTTCCCTGACCATGGATGGTGCATGGTCACTGTCAAGAGGCAGGAATCTGTGTCTGGTCAATATTCCCGGGCCCCGCCTCATCATACCGGCTTGTACTACACCGATGTTTTGCCCTGGGCCCGCTTTTCCTCCAATTTGAACACCGTCATGATCTCCTTTTTCGTGTCTGCACTAGGCGACATTTTGGACCTTTTTAGGGCCCACCATTCTGTCTCCCATTATTCTGACAACCTTTTATAATTTTATTAAATTAAAATAATTCAGAAAATAATAATAATTAGAGTAAATACCCTTTTTGGTCCCTGGAAAAAACACGGAAGCCTTTTTTGGTCCCTGAAAATAAATAAGTCACTTTTAGTCCCTAAAATGGAATAATAAGGTCTCTTTTAGTCCTTTTGATCATCTTTTTTGCACATTTTAATCCCTCAGAAATTCCCAAAAAGGTCCTTTTTAGTCCCTAAAAAGGACCAAAATGACATTTCTTTTACTCAGGGACGAAAAAGGGTCAAATGTGTTTTTCCAGGGACCAAAAAGGGTATTTACTCTAATAATTAAATCAACAATAAGTACTTCTCATTAATTCAACAATTCTTACAAATACATTATGTACAACAGTGGGGTGTTACATTTCTCCCCCCATAAAATAAATTTTGTCCTCGAAATTTGTCTATACATCAATCATATTACGGGACATAAAATCAGGGTAGCGATTCTTCATATCTTCTACTGTTTCCCATGTTGCTTCCCTGGAAGATAGTCCTCTCCAGAGTACTTTAACTGTAACACCCCCGGAGGGTGCCGGCATACTTGCCATATTCTTACGCAGTAGTGTGGCAAAATCAGAAATAGTTCATTATACTGATACAATGGAAATTAAATTTGATTACATAATAGGGGTAATCCCAGGGTTTATACCCTTTTGTTGGGATCCGTACACGCAGCGGAGTAAAACTTTTACGAATCCCATCCAAGGATCGCTTAACGACATTTAAATCCAGGTTTAGGGTTTCCGAATCGTACCTATGCAGAACAATTGGACTGGTGGGCTACCTTCTCGATCAGCAGAAGTTGACTCTTAGAATCGCCTTCCTCTACCGGTATCCACACGAACAGCCTTCAGAAACACAAACGGAAGCGTGCTAGCGCCTATGAATTGTGTGTCTCTCTATTTTCTCTCTAGGGTTTCTCACGACTTTTCTAATACGCTTTGACAAAATGTCCCGTAGGTTTTTCTAAACCTAGCAGGCGTATTATATTCAAAATTGAACCTCATTAATTTGAAATTCAAATTTGAATCTGGATTAAAAAATATATTAACTAAATCTATCAGATAGATCTAATCTAATCTATTTATTTAATTCAAATTAAAAGCCTTCTGATTTAATTTATCTCTATAAATTAAATCCGAGAAATGATATCTATCTATTTAATTAAATCTGAGATACTATATCTCAATTTAAATTAAATTAAATATATGATATCTTTATTCGAAAAATTAAATCTGAGATACAATATCTCTATTTGTTTTAGATATTTAATTTATCAAATAAATTAAATACAAAAAAATTTTATATATAATAATATTATAATCTTTATTAAATAATATTATTATATTAATTTCGAATTTAATAATATATATATATATATATTATCCTAGATCAAATACAATATTCATTAAATCTTATACACATATAAGATTCAATGAATCTGGACACTTTTGCTCGTGTTGGGCTATTCTTGTGTGCAACCCTGCAGGCCCACATGAGATTGGCAGCGGGCCAATACTGTACCAGCCCACAAGCCGCAAGCGGCCTCTATCAAGACATTGCGACTACCCAATTCATATGGGGATCGATGATACGATACAACCTATCGTACAACCATGTCACGTCCCTTTTGTCACACGATAATTTGGTCATGGATGAGGCATGGAGAATGTCAACTTCCTGTTCTTAACCATTACTTTCTCGATTCTTGAGTAGTCTAATTGAAATGGAAACTCCTTTCCATCGTAGTATGACCATACATTTCTCAGACTCACTCATCGAGGGGCCCAGTATTATCTCTCTACAAATGTGAGGGACAAATTCCATCTTGACCATTCACATTCCTCTGCATGAAAACCACTGATCTCGATCATAGCCTTTATCATCATCCGGTTAAAGGTGACTTTTGACTAAGTCAAAGATCAGTGACTCATCATGTAGGAATCCATGATGATCTCAGGTCGACGGGCGTTGTGACACGGTTATACATGAGAAAAGCTTATGACTTATTCCATGCAGCTTTCTCATAGTGGGTCGGTCCAGCACCTTGTACTCTTCATGTGCCTATGATTTTGACTCATATCTCCATACTCATCAAAGTCATACTGCTCTTATTTCATTTTCGCTCCCGCGCAGATGACCGACCAGGGACATTTAGGATAATCTATAAGATATATCCAAGGATCAGTTATCACTATAAACATGCAAAAGAAATAATAACTAAAGGAGAATACTTTAAATAACATTAACGTTTAAAGTACAATGACTTGCCCCTAGGGCATAATTTCCAACAGACTCTCACTTGCACTAGGTGCAATCATTAATTACCCTAATTCCCATTGTACTAACATGACGCTCATGTTTTACTTGTTCAAGCGGTTTAGTAAGAGGATCAGCGACATTGTTTTCTCCTAGTACTTTGCATAATTTTTGTATCACTTCTATCATTGATTTCTCTGATAAGATGAGATCGCTTGAGTATAGGCTTGGTCCTTTGATGTGACCTTGGCTCCTTGGTTACGCAATAGCGCCTCTATTGTCACAAAACAAGTCTATTAGATTTGAGATGGTAGGAACCACCCCTAGTTCATTAATGAACTTACTAATCCAAAAGGCATCCTTAGCTGCATCCGATACTGCTATATACTCAGTTTTTATTGTAGAATCAGCTAGCGTGCTCTGCTTAGAGCTCTTCCAGCTTACCGCACCACCATTCAAAGTGAATACATGTCCAGATTGCAATCTTAGATCATCATCATCAGTTTCGAAACTCACATCTGTGTAACCTGTGACACAGAGCTCATCTTCCAATCCACCATATACCAAGAATAAGTCCTTAGTCCTTCTTAAGTACTTTAGGATATTCTTGATAGTAGTCCAGTGACCCTTACCAGGATCTTGTTGATATCTGCTGGCCATACTCAAGGCAAATGAGACATCCGGTCGAGTACATAACATGGCATACATGATAGATCCAATGGCGGAGGCATATGGAATCTTACTCATTCGGTCTCTTTGATCTTGTGTTCTAGGACACAAATCCTTACTGAGATGAATGCCATGAGACATGGGAATATAACCCCTTTTGGAATCCTGCATGCTGAATCTATGCAGTATCTTGTCTATGTATGTCCTCTGACTTAGGCCTATCAGCCTGTTGGATCTATCTCTATTGATCCTTATCCCAAGGATATAAGTGGCTTCGCCTAAATCTTTTATGAGAAATACTTTCCTAACCAAGACTTGACACTCCTCAAGGTAGGAATGTCATTCCCAATGAGTAGGATTTCATCAACATAAAGCACTATAAATACAAATGTTCTCCCACTGACCTTCTTGAGAACACAAGGTTCGTCGATGTTTTGAATGAATCCAAACTCTTTGACTACTTCATCAAAACGATGATTCCAGCTCCGAGATGGTTGCTTCAGTCCATAAATGGATCTTTGAAGCTTGCAAACTTTACCAGAGTCCTCTAGACGCACAAAACCCTCAGGTTGTGTCATGTACACATCCTCAAGGAGCTTTCTGTCAAGGAAGGTTGTTTTGACGTCCATCTGCCATATTTCATAGTCATAATATGATGCAATGGCAAGAAGGATTCTGATTGATTTGGCCATTGCAACTGGGGGAAAGGTTTCATCATAGTCCACACCATGAGTATCTCTCACCGAGATACTCCCCCTTACTCAATGTAAGGTTATAATCTGTTTGCCTCTCAAGACCACCCAATCTTGAGTAACTCTCAGATAAACATATAGAATGTTTATAATGAATATTCTCTCTCAAAAGTGAATAAGATAAAAACTGAAGTGCATTACAAATAATTTCACTCTTTCTATGATGAACTAATGTAAGCATTGAAAAACATAGTATGTGTGAGATGAGCTATAGATTCAAAATTTAGGCATTTTGACAGTGCAAGCTCTTGCCATCGTTTTTCTCCATCTTGAATGTGTCTATACTTATAGATGAAGATCATCTGAACATTAAGAATATGACCGTTGTGAATAGTAGTCGTTAGAGATCAGTTGGAACTAGCCGTTAGAACTTCATTTTTTGAACCCGCTATGACATCAGCATTTACTTTACCCTTGATCTTAAGTTTAATAACCTTTGATCATCTGAAATATGTAAACAAATTATATAAATAATGTTAAGAAGTATTATAAGTCATTTGGGTAATCATCTGGATGTTCTTGATGAGAAACGAGATTTTTGACACGGTGATTTTTTGAAACAGAGCTGTAAACTCGAATTTGCATTTGAAAACTAGAGTTTTGAGGTTGTTGCGTTACTCTAGGTTCCTCTCTGTCTGATTGAAACTCGAGTTTGGTCTCACAAACTCGAGTTTGGAAGATGCTCTAACGTTCGCTGCTCTCTGTCTGATGGAAACTCGAGTTTCCAACTTATAAACTCGAGTTTGGATGATCTTCTGGACCTAGTTGTTCTCTGTAACCCGTAAACTCAAGTTTGTCACTAATAAACTCGAGTTTTCAAGTTGATCTGCCCTTGACTTGATATAGCTCAAAATTTGGCAAACCACTTATCCCCATATAGCTCTTTGAGTCTTCCTTGCCTCCCGTAGGCCTTCTCATATTCCCTTTCCATCTTTTGTCTCTGTGATCCTGTTTTATCACAAGATCTGGTATCTTGGCCCTCCTGATTCCATCAGAACTCCTCCGACCTTTGGCAAGTCCCAATTGAACTACATGAAGCTTACCTTTGAGGGTAAGGGTTCTGTTCCCTCAAGGGCTCCCACTAAATCAAGAGTCTCCCATGCTCGAGCCTCTCAGGAACAAGCTCAAGCCCAAGAAGCTCAGTCAGCTCCTACTGATCTTGACTCCAGAATTAAAGCCATTGTGGATGCTGCCATTTCTGCTATGTCAATCAAGATTGAATTTGAAGTGGGCAAGCTAGTAGCTGAAGTAACTAAAGGAAATCACGACATGGTCGACGCTTAGGAAGAAATGAAGGAAAAGGTTGACACCCTTTCGACCCACTTGAAAAGGTTGAAGATCTCACTGGTCATATCCTGGATCATGATGCTAATCTTTCCACCATCATGGGCTGCAATGCCATTCTCAGTGAAAAGCTGGATAAGATACTGAAGCATCTTCCCTCTAGCTCTTCTTCTGGATTTGGTGGTTCTACTGTTCCTGATATCAAACATGACCCTGAACCCTTCTCTTCACCAACTTTCACTTTCACCATTCCTCAGGTTCCTTCTCCTCTCCTACAGCTTCCACTCCTACCACAACACCCATCATCATCACTTCCACTCCTACCACAAAACCCATCCCTACTTCCTCTCCACTAACCCCTGCCATTGAAGTTTTTCACACTTCCTCCTCTCCCACGCATGAGACTTTACCCCATTCACCTTCCTCCACAATCAAATTGGACTCCACTCCTCCTACTCCATTCATAGACCCTCTCCATGTACCCTCTATCTCAACTCCATCTCCGTTTGAAGATGACAAAGGGGGAGAGAAAAGCGATGTGTAGAGTTTGAGTTAGGAAGAGGTGTGTAGGGGAATACTTGTTAATACTTATGCACTTCATTTCTGAATGATCAATCTGATGCATTAATTTTATGATCTTCACTTGCTTCTGCTACTCTGATGTCTGCTTCTATCACTTTATGCATCTTATTCTATTGTTCAAAGTGTTCTTTCAAAATGAATCAATTTCAAAATACTAATTCTGTCAAACTCTTGAAATATTGGTTTACAAGTATTGTCATCATCAAAAAGGGGGAGAATGTTAGTTCTCTATGGGTTTTGATGATAACTGATAATTGTAAACAAGAGATGAAGTTTTGTCTTTGGTAAGTTGAAAACTTACAGTCAAAGGCAAAACTCGAGTTTTGATTTGCAAAATCGAGTTTTGGCTTGACAAAGAGTAGCTTAGTTTTTTCACAAGTTAAGAAAACTCCAGTTTGCAAAGGCAAACTCGAGTTTGCTACATACAGAGAGCACTCCAAGTTTTCACATCAAGTCAAACTCGAGTTTAGTTTTGGAAACTCGAGTTTGTATCTTACAGAGACACTTCAATATTTTCTAAAGGGAACAAAACTTCAGTTTTCAATTGGAAAAATCGAGTTTTGGTCATACAGAAAACCATCAATGTTTTTGAACTAAGCTAAACTCCAGTTTCCATGTGAAAACTCGAGTTTTGCCAACACAGAGAGTTCTCTGAGTTTTCAAAATGAGTTGGAAACTCGAGTTTGCTTTTGTAAACTCGAGTTTGTAAGTCACAGAGAGCTATGCTCATTTCTGAGTTTATGAAAACTCCAGTGTTTGTTTTGAAACTCCAGTTTTCATTTGACAAAATATTTTTCAAAGTTCTCTTATGAGGAAACTCGAGTTTCCACTAGGCAGAGAGTTCTCATGTTTAATTCACTATACTCAGTTGTTCTGGATTTATTATATTCATAAGAGCATGTGAATTTTGGTTCTTACAAGCTAACGATGATTGGATCCAAGTAAGGTTGGATACCAAGAAAGAAAAAGCTTTATACGGTTTTGTAGTATCAAAGAAAGCTTCTCAAGAATGCAACATAGAGAAATGATCCAAGTCGTGAGAAAGCTAAACAAGCTATGCTTGATGTTGATGGTGAATGTCGGAAAAAGGGGTTATCTACATCAATCCATCACAACCAAGCAAGCTTCTACAAAGATAAGAGGAATTACAATGATATCTAATTCTTACCCCATACTATGATTATATGAAATTCATTTTTGGTTTGTCTTTGGTTAAGTTAAAAGGTTTTGAAACTTACTCAATAAGCAATTTTACAGTCAAAGCAAAACTCCAGTTTAGCATTTTAGAGATAAGCTCTTTCTCCAAAAAGACACCATTCCGAATAACAAACACTTTGTGATCGGTAGGATTGTAGACATAGTATCCTTTAGTTTCCCTAGGATACCCCACAAATAGGCATTTTGAGGATCTGGATGATAATTTATCAAAGGCTTGTTGTTTAACATAAACATCACATCCCCAAATTTTAAGAAATGACAAGCTGGGTTTCTTCCCAGTCCATATCTCATATGGTGTCTTTTCAACTGCCTTTGACGGAACACGATTTAGTGTGAACACAACTGTTTCTAAACCTAGTAGGCGTATTATATTCAAATTTTGAATATGGATTAAAAAATATATTAATTAAATCTATCTAATAGATCTAATCTAATCTATTTATTTAATCCAAATAAAAGCCTTCTGATTTAATTTATCTCTATAAATTAAATCCGAGAAATGATATCTTTATTCGAAAATTAAATCTGAGATACAATATCTCTATTTGTTTTAGATATTTCATTTATCAAATAAATTAAATACAAACAAATATTATATAATAATATTATGATCATTATTAATTATTATTATTATATTAATTTCGAATTTAATATATATATATATATATATATATATATATATATATATATATATCCATCCTAGATTAAATACATTATTCATTAAGTCTTAGACGTATCTAAGATTCAATGAATCTGAACACTTTTGCTCGTGTTGGACTATTCTTGTATGCGACCTTGCAGGCCCACATGAGATTGGCAGTGGGCCAATACTGTTGGAAATATATGCCCTAGGGGCAAGTCATTGTACTTTAAACATTAATGTTAGTTAAAGTATTCTCCTTTACTTATGATTTCATTTGCATGTTTATAGTGATAACTGTATCCCTGGATATATCTAATAGATTATCCTAAATGTCCCTGGTCGGTCATCTCCGCGGGAGTGAAGATGAAATAAGACCAGTGTGACTTTGATGAGTATGGGGATACGAGTCAAAGTCATGGGCACTTGTAAGAGTACAAGGTGCTCGACCGACCCACTATGAAAAAGCTGCATGGAATAAGTCATAAGCTTTTCTCATGTATAACCGCGTCACAACGCCCTTTGAGCTGAGATCACCATGGATTCCTACATGATGAGTCGCTGGTCTTTGACCTAGTCAAAAGTCACCTTTGACCGGGTGATGATAAAGGCTATGATCAGGATCAGTGATTTTCATGCGGAGGAATGTGAATGGTCAAGATGGAATTTGTCCCTCACATTTGTAGAGAGATAATACTGGGCCCCTCGATGAGTTAGTCTAAGAAATGTATGGCCTTACTACGATGGAAAGGAGTCTCCATCTCAATTGATAGACTACTCAAGAATCGAGAAAGTGATGGTTAAGAATAGGAAGTTGACTTTCTCCATGCCTCATCCTTGACCAAATTATCGCGTGACAAAAGGGACGTGACATGGTTGTATGATAGGTTATATCGCATCAACAATCCCCATATGAATTGGGTAGTCGCAATGTCTTGCTAGAGGCCGCTTGTGACTTGTGGGCTGATCTGATATTGGCCATTGCCAATCTCATGTGGGCCTACGAGTCACACACAAGAATGTCCCAACACGAGCAGGGTGTCAGATTCATTGAATCTTAAATGTGTTTAAGATTTAATGAATACTTATTTAATCTAGGATGTGTGTGTGTGTCTATATATATATATATATATATATATATATATATATATACACACACACACACACATATACACTCATAAATTCGAAAATAATAATGATATTATTTATTGAAAATAATATTATTATATATAGTATTTAATTTATTTGATAAATTAAATAACTATAATAAATTGTGATATTGTATCTCAGATTTAATTTTCGAATAAAGATATTGCATATCAGATTTAATTTGAACGAGATATCAGATCTCATTTTAAATTAAATATAAGCATATCATATCTTGATTTAATTTATAAATATAAATTAAATCTGAAGGCCTATTAATTCGGATCAAGTAGTTAGATTAGATCTGTTGGATAGATTTAATTAATATTATTTAATTCAAATTTGAAATTAATTAATTTAATTTTGAATATTTTAATACGACATATTAGGGTTTTAGAAACTCTATAACGGATGCTAATCTAGTCGTATTAAACAACAGATGAATTAGACGGCCGCGAAACACAAAAACCCTAGGGAGAAAAAGAGAGAGACGCAAGAACAAGAAGGCGCTAGCACGCTGTCGTCAGTGTTGGAGACCATTCTTGTGGATACCGGTAGAGGAAGAGGACACGCATAGTTTGCTCCTGTCTGATCGAACAAGAAGGCGTTAGCCCACGTGATCAAGAAGCACGAAAAAGGATGCCTCCTCGTTCGACGCGTACGACGCTTGCGGCACTCGAGGTTCCATGCGCAAACGCCAACGGAACGTTGAACCCTCCGCATAGGTATGATTCGGAAACCCTAAATCAGATTTAAACGCTGTTGAGCGATCCGCCTAAGGGATTCGTTAAAAAATTTTATTCCGCTGCGTGTACGGATCCCAACAAATACAGTACCAGCCCACAAGTCACAAGTGGCCTTTAGCAAGACATTGCGACTACCCAATTCATATGGGGATCGGTGATACGAAACAACCTATCGTACAACCATATCACGTCCCTTTTGTCACGCGATAATTTGGTCAAGGATAAGGCATGGAGAAAGTCAACTTCCTGTTCTTGACCATTACTTTCTCGATTCTTGAGTAGTCTAATTGAAATGGAAACTCCTTTCCATCGTAGTATGGCCATACATTTCTTAGATCACTTATTGAGGGCCCCAATATTATCTCTATACATATGTGAGGGACAAATTCCATCTTGACCATTCACATTCCTCTGCATGAAAACCACTGATCCCGATCCAAGCCTTTATCATCACCCAGTCAAATGTGACTTTTGACTAGGTCAAAGACCAGCGACTCAACATGTAGAAATCCATGATGATCTCAAGTCAAAGGGCGTTGTGACGCGGTTATACATGAGAAAAGCTTATGACTTATTCCATGCAACTTTCTCATAGTGGGTCGGTCCAGCACCTTGTACTCTTACAAGTGCCTATGACTTTGACTCGTATCCCCATACTAATCAAAGTCACACTGGTCTTATTTCATCTTCGCTTCCGCGGAGATGACCAACCAGGGACATTTAGGTTAATCTATAAGATATATCCAAGGATCAGTTATCACTATAAACATGCAAATGAAATGATAACTAAAGGAGAATAATTTAAATAACATTAACGATTAAAGTACAATGACTTGCCCTTAGGGCATAATTTCCAACAGACTCCCACTTGCACTAGGTGCAATCATTAATTACCCTAATTCTCATTGCCCTAACATGACGCTCATGTTTTACTTGTGCACCTGATGTTAATTATCAACCTTTGTGCATCCAATATCCTAACCTTGCTGCTAACTTTGAGCTTAAATCTGGTCTAATACACTTGTTGCCTAAGTTTCATGGTCTTGCAGGTGAGTGCCCCATTAAGCATTTGAAGGAATTCCATGTAGTGTGCAGCACAATGAAACCACAAGCCATTGATGAGAATCATATCAAGCTGAGAGCTTTTCCTTTCTCATTGGACGGTGGAGCTAAGGATTGGCTGTTGTACCTTGACCCTCATCTATTGGGAGCTGGGTGATATTCGAGAGGTTATTTCTAGACAAATATTTTCCTTCATCAAGAGCAAGCTGCGATCAAGAAGAAATTGGCAACATTAAGCAGTCCTTTGGGAGACTATGCATGAGTATTGGGAGAGATTCAAAAGGTTATGTGCAAGCTGTCCACACCATCGAGATAAATGAAAAAGACACGATTAACGGTTTCTATGATGGTCTGCTGCCGGTAGACAAAGGATTGGTGGATGCTTCTAGCGGTGGTGCTATGAGCAACAAGACACATGAAGAGGCTCGGGACTTGATATCCATTATGGCGAGATAACTCTCGGCGGTTTGGCACGGGGCCAATAGTACCCCTGTTTACCATATTCAAGCGGCACCGCCAAACCAGTATGATTCCCAGAGATTAGAGACTAGACTTGATGATCGACCTCCCTTGTGAGGCGGTTAGCGTGTACGAGACGGTGCAGTCTTCACCTCCTCGAGTGGGTACTCCTGTGGGTTTTGTTCGACCCATATCATTCTCTCGACTCATGCCCTACCTTGCATGATCACGCTTACCAAGACCGGTCGGTAGCTTCGGTGGGCGTTTTCCGGGAAGGCCACAATACCAACGAGAATAATGCCTTCTCCAATACTTATAATCTGGTTGGAGAAATCACCCCAACTTTATTTGGAACCAAAATCGGAACAGAGTAACCGGAATCGAATCGAATCGAGTAACCGGTATCAACGAATTATGGGAATTACCGGCGAGACGGTACATGCCACGGACTTTCCGACAGCGATGCGCCCCCTTTGCCTTTGCAAGCGCCACCTTCTTGACTAGCCATATGTCCACCTCCACGGGCGGCTGCAACACGAGGCTAGTAGTAGTGGTGGTGGTTCCTCACTTGAAGATATGATGAAGCAATTTGTCACAGCCAATATGCGGTTCCAACGACAAGCGACACTTCCATTCGAGTTTGCAAACACAGATTGGGCAATTGGCAACATCATTGAACCGACTTCAACCTCGGGGATCCAACTCCCTTCCTTCACAAACAATTCCCAATCCTAAGGGAAATGTGAGTGCTATATCACTACGGTCGGCAAGCAATTGGAGGAACCTAAGCACGCTACGAGATGTGACTTCCACATCGGGAAACGAGTCGGGAAATGTGAAGATTGACTCGAAAAGAAAAAGGCAAGCACGGCAAGGTGAAGAGGAAGACATTCCTATTCCTCTTCCCTTCCCTCGAGAGCAATTCAGCCCAAGAAGTTGGCGGGTAAAGCACAAGAGAAGGATATACTTGAGACACTCAGAAGAGTAGAGATCAACATTCCTCTCTTAGATGCAGTCAAACAAATTCCTAAATATGCCAAGTTTACGAAGGAGTTGTGCACCAACAAGAGGCGGCGAAGGGGAATGAGCGAGTGAGTTTGAATCGAGAATGTCTCGGCACTCATCCGGCCTACTATGCCTCGTAAATGCAAAGATCCGGGGACATTTTCTATCCCATGCCTCATTGGTAACTATAGATTTGATGATTGCATGCTAGATTTAGGTGCTTCTATTAATGTCATGCTGCATCTGTTTATAGATCTCTTGGTCTTGGTCCTTTGCGTCCTCTTGGTGTTATTGTTCGAGTTAGCTAATAGAAGTAGTGCTCATCCTTTGGTTTAGTTGAAGATGTATTAGTCAAAGTTAATGACTTGATATTTCCTGCTGATTTTTACATCTTGGATATGGAGGGTGAGTCTCTAGTAGTAGGTCACCAATCATTCTAGGGAGACCTTTCATGAAAACAGCTAGGACTAAGATAGATGTGCATTCTGGTACTCTTTCCATGGAGTTTGGTGATATATCTGTGAATTTCAATATCTTTAATGCCATGAAATATCCTAGGGAAGAGCATTCTGTTTTCTGTATTGATGTGATTGATGATGTTGTGGATGATGTTCTTGCTGATTTTGCATCTATGAGTGATTCTCTCATTTGTGCATGTGCTAATAATGAATGGTGTCCTATTTGCACTGAAATTAATGATGCATTATTTGGTGATTCTGACTTGCTTAGTGATTCTGCATTACTTGTCGATTCTTCGAGTTGTTACCACCCAAGCTTCTTCCCTCCATTGAGCAACCGCCCAAACTAGAGTTGAAATCCCTCCCGGATCACCTGAAGTATGCATTTACGGAGGTGAATGAGCGGTTGCCGATCATTGTGGCAAATAATCTTTTGCACGATCAAGAAGAGAAGCTGCTAAGCTTATTGAGGGCGAACAAGAAGGCCATTGGGTGGACATTAGGCGACATAGTTGGCATCGGCCCTTCTATGTGCATGTATCGTATTCATTTGGAAGAGGTAGAATAGTTGGAGAGTTTGCATCGACTATAGGAGACTCAACCAAGCCACTCGCAAGGATCATTATCCTCTACCTTTCATTGATCAGATGTTAGAGCGTTTGGCTGGTAAGTCTCATTACTGCTTCCTGGATGGCTACTCCGGATATTTCCAGATCCATATTGCTCCTGAGGATCAGGAGAAGACGACCTTCACATGCCCCTTTGGGACACATAGTGTCTAGGAAAGGGATTGAGGTAGACCCTGCTAAGATAGATGTAATTACTGCGTTGCCTTACCCCACTTCTGTGCGGGAAGTTCGTTCTTTTCTTGGTCATGCAGGTTTCTATCGGCGTTTCATTCAAGATTTTAGCAAGACTGCCCGACCCTTGTCCAACCTTCTGCATAAGGACGCTGAATTTGTATTTGATGATACTTGCAAGGCGGCCTTCGATCATTTGAAGCGTTGCCTGACTACAGCCCCAGTGATTAAGCCCCCTGATTGGTGCCTTCCTTTTGAGTTGATGTGCGATGCTTCCAATTATGCGGTTGGTGCTATCTTGGCACAACGGGTAGACGAGCATCTCATGTCATTGCATATGCCTCCAAGACTTTGGATTACGCTCGAGTCTAATTACACCACCTTGAAAAGGAGTTGTTGGCCATTGTATTTGCTTTTGATAAGTTTAGGTCATATCGCTAGCTAGTAGAGTCATTGTTTTCTCGACCATCTTTGCTTTGAAGTTTCTTTTGAAAAAGGCGGATGCTAAGCCACGACTCATCCGGTGGATGTTCTTGCTTCAAGAGTTTGATGTTGAGATTCGAGACGAAGTGGGGCGCAAAGCGGGTAGTGACCACTTGAGTCGCATCACCCATTCTCCCTCTCACCCCTCTTCTATTCGGGATGATTTCCTAATGAGCGGCTTCTACAGTGCAAGGTAAGACCCATGGTATCTTGATCTAGTTAACTATTTGGTAGTGGTATTTTTCTGTAGACTCCACTAGGGCCCAAAACCTAAAATTGAAAAGTGAGTCTAAATATTATGTTTGGGATGACCCTTATGCTTGTGGTGGTCACTTTGGACCCCAAAGAACTGCTAGGAAAGTGTTAGATAGTGGATTATTTTGGCCCTCCTTGTTTCGTGATTCCCATCTGTTTTGTAAGTCATGTGATAAGCTGTCGAGAGAAGCGAGGAGTATTTCTCGTAGGCATGAGATGCCCCAAAACCCTATATTGTTTTGTGAGATCTTTGATGTTTGGGGTATTGATTTTATGGGTCTATTTCTGCTTCATATGGTTATACTTACATCTGCTTGGTTGTTGATTATGTTTGAAATGGGTTGAGGCGAAAGCCACCGGACTAATGATTCTTCGTGGTGGTGGACTTTGTTAGGTCTAACATTTTCTGCGGGTTTGGCATTCCTAGAGCTATTATCAGTGACCAGGGTTCCCATTTTTGTAATCGAAGCATGGGTGCCTTGTTACGCAAGTATGGAGTGCTACACAAGGTCTCCTGACATACCACCCTCGGACCAATGGTCAAGTGAAGTCTCAAATAGAGATTAAGCAAATCCTTGAAGACTATTAACTCTACCGGAAAGATTGGAGTAAGCGATTAGAGGATGCTTTGTGGGCATATCGCACCGCCTACAAGACTCCGATTGGGATGTCTCCTTATCGGATTGTCTTTGGTAAGGCATGTCATCTTAGGTTGAGTTGGAACATCGAGCCTATTGGGCCATTAAGCGGTGTAACATGGATTTGGCTCGATGCAGGGATGGAGAAAGCTACGGTTGCAAGAATTAGATGAGTTGAGATTGGATGCCTATGAGAGTTCACGGTTGTACAAGGAGAAGACTAAGGCATTCCATGATAAGCATATTACGAGGAAAGAATTTTACGTGGGCAGGAAAGTTCTTCTATTTAACTCCGTTTGAAGTTTATGCCGGGTAAGCTTCGATCTAGATGGGATGGCCCTTTTGAGATCACTAACATTTTTCCATTTGGTCTTTGTTGAGCTATGTGATCCAACCACGGGAAGTACCTTTAAGGTTAATGGGCATCGCCTCAAGCCATTTCATGAGGGATCCCACGGCGGCTGAGGAAGCGAGACTCTCCTCATTGACGCCATCTATCCTCCATAAACCCTTGGGGAGGATTCTTCTTTCTCCTCCATAAACCCTTGGGGAGTATTCTTCTTCCTTCTCCCTCTTTCTCTCTTATTTGTTTTCTTTTTTTTTCTACCTTGATTTTTGAAAAAAAAGTCTCTCTTTCTATGATTGCTACATATTATGAACGTGGAATTAGACTTTGGTTTTAATGGATCATTACGGTTGGTCTACAATTCTTGACTCTTCGATTACAAGTCTTGATAGTTGATTTGATGTTGTTGATTGCCTAAGTTGGTATTGACCTTGTGAGGTTTTGGGCTGCATGAATGGAATTCATCTTTTGCCATTCTTTCTTTCATGTGTGCATCTCTCATGATTTTTGTTCTCTAGAACTTGCTCCTTTTCTTTTGAAACTACATTTTTCACTTACGTGCATAAGTATGATGGAAGCTTGTTTTCTTTCTTTTATTTTCCTCACTTTGGCCAAATAGCTTTCCCTTGCATTATGATTCCCTTGCTAGCCCCTTTGTGCCTTTTGACCCATTCTTTTCTAAGCCACATTACAAGCCTAAGCGTAAAACCATTTTATTCCGCACCTTGAAGATTTATTGAGCATTGGTTTCAACTTGTTTTGTGTTTAAGTGTGGGGTTGCTCAGGAGTGCAACAGTTTAAGTGTGGGGGGGAGATATTTGATTTTGACATTGTAATTACGTATACAATGAAAGGAAAGAAAAAAATAAAAAAAAAATAAAAGAAAAAAAAAAGAAGAAAAGAAAAAAAAAAGAAAAAAGAAAAGAAAAGAAAAGAAAATACATAGAAAGGAATGGATATATTAGTAGAATAAAAATTTCATACATAGAGAATGATTGTGTTAATCAGTGCTCTTCCTTTTGATTTCTTTGGTGCTTAGCCTCTCATTCCATACTATTACCTACCTTCACCCTAGCCCCGTTACAACCTTTAATTACAAGCTCTCTTGATTTGTGCATGTACGTGTTGTGAGTAGTGGAGATGTAGAAGTTGAGCAAGCTTATGGTAGAACAATTTTCTTGAGTAGAATTTGAGCGATACACTTATTTACCTTAAACACTTGAGAGACCGATTGATTGAGCGCATCATTTGTGAGACCATCTTTTGTGATTAGCATCATTGATTGAGACTACCATGAATTGTAATTTGAGATGAAGGGATTTTGGTCTTGATTGATTGGTCTTTTGGAACTTTTTGTCCCTTGATTCACTTTTTGCATTATTAGCAATTATTAGTAAAGAAGAGTTTTTCCTTTTAGTCTTTTTCTTTAGATTTTGCTCGGGAGTGCAAAAAGATAAGTGTGGGGGAATTTGATAATTGAATATTTAATACACTTATTTTTATCTCTTGATCAATATTTAGGACTCTTTAGTTAATAAATAATGGCTTTTATGTGCATTTAGGCTTTGGGCCTTAGATTGTAATTTTAGCCATTTTTATCGATAAAATTCCAGTTTTGTATTGCTTCACTATTTTTACCATAACTCTTGAACCAGACATCGGATATGCCTCATTTTTGTCTCATATTTCAGATGATTCAGAGAGCTACAATTGTTATGAAGACATAAAGAGCCAATTCGGACAAGAAGGTGGTCAATTTTGGAGCCAAAGTCAGATGAACAATTCTGGATTTTAATTGGGCTCGAATTTTGTAATTAAAGCCCATCTTTATTTTATTTTCGTTTTGGGCTGAACCATTAGAAATAATTCGTTTTTAGGTTATCTTTAAGTGAGGCAGCCGTCACACATTCATTCTACGCATTAATTCATTCACGTTTTACACAGTTTTGGATTAAACACAGAAGTTTTAGTTTTCTCTCAAATGTTCTTCATGTTCTTCGTCTTTTCTTCTTCTATTCCAACCATGCTCGGCTAAACTTCTATGATTAATCCAACGTGAGGATTCCATGATTCGTCCAGAGAGCCTAGGCTTAATCGGATTAGGGTTTCTCGATTCTGTTTTCATCTTATCAGATCTGATTTCTGAAAATAGTTTGAATATTAGATTTAATATTCGGTTTGGTTCGTCCCAAGACGAGTTCGGACTAGGTTTAAAGTGTTCTTTGTGTGATCGTACAATGAGACGCCCTTTGTTCGAATAAATGCTAGGCGATCGTCTAGTCGAGGGAATTTACGGACGGATGCGAGAGATCTCGGTTCGTCTAGAACCAAACGCGAGTTCGTTAATATTTCGCTCAAGGATTGACGTTTCTGGGAATCTAAACGTTGGGTTGGTCGTTTTTAATCTATTTCAGTTTATTAACGTTTTTCTATCTGTTTCTCAATATTTCGTTTATCTTTGTCTATTTCGTTTTAGTCTGTTGAATCACAAAAAAAATCCCCCCTTTTTTCACTGTTAGGGTTTCGTCGTTGTTGTTAATGAAGCCCGCTGCAAGTTCGTTGGGAAACGATCCATGTTCCCTATTACTGCAAATCTTTTATTGAATCTGGTTATTTTGAGAGGCACGACAAATCTCTTTCACCGCACCACCATTCAAAATGAATACATAACATGATTGCGATCTTAGATCATCTTGATCAGTTTGGAAACTCGCATCTGTGTAACCTGTCACACAGAGCTCATCTTCCAATCCACCATATACCAAGAATAAGTCATTAGTCCCTCTTAAGTACTTTAGGATATTCTTGACAACAGTCCAATGACCCTCACCGGGATCTTTTTGATATCTACTGGTCATACTCAAGGAAAATGAGACATCCAGTCGAGTACATAACATGTCATACATGATAGATCCAATGGCGGAGGCATATGGAATCTTACTCATGCGGTCTCTTTGATCTTGTGTACTAGGACACAGATCCTTACTAAGATGAATTCCATGAGACATGGGCATGTAACCCCTTTTGGAATCCTGCATGCTGAATCTATGCAGTATCTTGTCTATGTATGTGCTCTGACTTAGGCCTATCAGCCTCTTGGATCTATCTCTATAGATCCTTATCCCAAGGATGTAAGTGGCTTCACCTAAATCTTTCATTGAGAAATAATTTCCTAAACAAGACTTGACACACTGCAAGGTAGGAATGTCATTCCCAATGAGTAGGATGTCATCGACATAAAGCACTAGAAATACAATTGTGCACCCACTGACCTTCTTGTAAATACAAGGTTCATCGATGTTTTGAATGAATCCAAACTCTTTGACTACTTCATCAAAACGATGATTCCAACTCCGAGATGTTTGCTTCAATCCATAAATGGATCTTTAAAGCTTGGAAACTTTACCAGAGTCCTCTAGACGCACAAAACCCTTAGGTTGTGTCATGTACACATCCTCAAGGAGCTTTCCGTTGAGGAAGGCTGTTTCGACATCCATCTACCATATTTCATAGTCATAATATGATGCAATGGCAAGAAGGGTTCTGATTGATTTGGCCATTGCAACTAGGGAAAATGTTTCATCATAGTCCACACCATGTGTTTGAGTGAATCATTTTGTAACCAGTCGTGCCTTTAAGATATCTACTTTGCCTTCCATGTTAGTTTTCTCTTTGAAAACCCACTTGCACCCAACGGTTTTTACACCTTCAGGTGGCTCGACTAAGGTCCATACCTCATTGTCATACATAGATTTCATTTCAAACTTCATGGCATTAAGCTATCTTTCGGAGTTTGGTCCCACCATGGCTTCTCGATAGGTAGTTGGCTCATTCTGCTGAATGAGAAAAACATCACGGCTTCCAGTAATCAGAAATCCATATCTCTGAGGCTGTAGCCGTGTTCCATCAGACCTACGTGGGACTTGAGTAAGCTCAAAAACTTGTTGTGAGTCTTCTCCATTTTCCATCTGTGGTTCTATGTCGTCTTCTGGCTCTCAAACTTCTTCGAGGTACATCTTACTCCTCCAAGAACACCTCAATGGAATGGTGTTTCTGAGTGGAGGAAACAAACTCTATTAGATATGGTTCTATCATGATGAGTCAAACAGATCTTCCTCCTTCCTTTTGGGGCCATGCCCTAGAAACAGCTACGTTCACACTGAATCGTGTTCTGTTGATACCACTGGTGGGATCGGTACACGCAGCGGAGTTAAAACTTTTACGAATCTCATTCAAGGATCGCTCAACGGCGTTTAAATCAAGGTTTAGGGTTTCCAAATTGTACCTATGCAGAACAATTGGACTGGTGGGCTACCTTCTCAATCAGCAGAAGTCGACTCTTCGAATCGCCTTTCTCTACCGGTATCCACACAAACAGCCTTCAAAAACACGAACGGAAGCTTGCTAGCGCCTCTGAACTGTGCATCTCTCTGTTTTCTCTCTAGGGTTTCTCGCGGCTTTCTAATACACTCGACAAAAGTCCTGTAGGTTTTTCTAAACCTAGCAGGCGTATTATATTCAAAATTTTGAATCTGGATTAAAAAATATATTAATTAAATCTATCTGATAGATCTAATCTAATCTATTTATTTAACCCAAATTAAAAGCCTTCAGATTTATTTTATCTCTATAAATTTCGAAAATTCGAAAATTAAATCTGAGATACAATATCTCTATTTGTTTTAGATATTTCATTTATCAAATAAATTAAATACAAACAAATATTATATAATAATATTATAATAATTATTAATTAATATTATTATATCAATTTCGAATTTAATATATATATATATATATATATATCCATCCTAGATTAAATACAGAATTCATTAAGTCTTAGACGTATCTAAGATTCAATGAATCTGGACACTTTTGCTCGTGTTGGACTATTCTTGTGTGCGACCTTGCAGGCCCACATGAGATTGATAGTGGGCCAATACTGTACCATCCCATAAGTCGCAAGCAGCCTTTAGCAAAGACATTGCGACTACCCAATTCATATGGGGATCGATGATATGATACAACCTATCGTACAACCATGTCACGTCCCTTTTGTCGCGCGATAATTTGGTCAAGGATGAGGCATGGAGAAAGTCAACTTCCTGTTCTTAACCATTACTTTCTCGATTCTTGAGTAGTCTAACAATTGAAATGAAAACTTCTTTTCATCATAGTATGGCCATACATTTCTATGACTCACTCATCGAGGGGCTCAATATTATCTCTCTACAAATGTGAGGGACAAATTCCATCTTGACCATTCACATTCCTCTGCATGAAAACCACTGATCCCGATCCAAGCCTTTATGATCACCCGGTCAAAGGTGACTTTTGACTAGGTCAAAGACCAGCGACTCAACATGTAGGAATCCATGATGGTCTCAGGTGAATGGACGTTGTGACGCGATTGTACATGAGAAAAGCTTATGACTTATTCCATGCAGCTTTCTCATAGTGGGTCGGTCCAGCACCTTGTACTCTTACAAGTGCCTATGACTTTGACTCGTATCTCCATACTCATACTGGTCTTATTTCATCATCGCTCCCGCGGAGATGACTGACCAGGGAGATTTAGGATAATCTATAAGATATATCCAAGGATCAGTATCGACATACTCATCAAAGTCATACTGGTCTTATTTTATCTTGATCAGTTTGGAAACTGGCATCTGTGTGACCTGTTACACAGAGCTCATCTTACAACCCACCATTTACCAAGAATAAGTAGTCGTTCTTAAGTAGTTTAGGATATTCTTGACAGGAGTCCAATAACCCTCACCGGGATCTTGTTGATATCTGCTGGTCATACTCAAGGCAAACGAGACATCCGGTCGAGTACATAACATGGCATACATGATAGATCCAATGGCGGAGGCATATGGAATCTTACTCATGCAGTCTCTTTGATCTTGTGTACTAGGACAGAGATCCTTACTGAGATGAATTCCATGAGACATGGGCATGTAACCCCTTTTGGAATCCTGCATGCTGAATCTATCCAGTATCTTGTCTATGTATGTGCTCTGACTTAGACCTATCAGCCTCTTGGATCTATCTTTATAAATCCTTATCCCAAGAATTTAAGTGGCTTCGCCTAAATCTTTCATTGAGAAATAATTTCCTAACTAAGACTTGATACTCTGCAAGGTAGGAATGTCATTCCCAATGAGTAGGATGTCATGGACATAAAGCACTAGAAATACAATTGTGCTCCCACTAACCTTCTTGAAAACACAAGGTTCGTCGATGTTTTTAATGAATCCAAACTCTTTGACTACTTCATCAAAACGATGATTCCAGCTCCGAGATGGTTGCTTCAGTCCATAAATGGATCTTTGAAGCTTGCAAACTTTACCAGAGTCCTCTAGACGCACAAAACCCTCAGGTTGTGTCATGTACACATCCTCAAGGAGCTTTCTGTCAAGGAAGGTTGTTTTGACGTCCATCTGCCATATTTCATAGTCATAATATGATGCAATGGCAAGAAGGATTCTGATTGATTTGGCCATTGCAACTGGGAAAAGGTTTCATCATAGTCCACACCATGAATTTGAGTGAATCCTTTTGCAACCAGTCGTGCCTTGAAGATATTTACTTTGC
Source organism: Acacia pycnantha (assembly GCA_025563575.1). Classification (NCBI taxonomy): domain Eukaryota; kingdom Viridiplantae; phylum Streptophyta; class Magnoliopsida; order Fabales; family Fabaceae; genus Acacia; species Acacia pycnantha. The sequence goes on from JAMWYP010000142.1 coordinate 1,187,655, forward strand.
CATCCATGTCAGTTTTCACTTTGAAAACCCACTTGCACCCAACGATTTTTACACCTTCAGGTGGCTCGACTAAGGTCCATACCTCATTGTCGTACATGGATTGCATTTCAGACTTCATGGCATTAAGCCATCTTTCAGAGTTTGGTCCCACCACTACTTCTAGATAGGTAGTTGGCTCATTCTGCTCAATGAGAAAAACATCACGGCTTCTAGTAACCAGAAATCCATATGTCTGAAGCTGTAGCCGTGTTCTATCGTTCCTTCGTGGGCCTTGTGTTACTTGAGTAGGCTCAGCAACTTGTTGGGAGTCCTATTTGTTTTCCATCTGTGGTTCTATGTCGTCTTGTGGCTCTCGAATTTCTTCGAGGTACACCTTACTCCCACTTGTTCTTTTAGAGATGAACTCTTTCTTCAAAAAGACACCATTCCGAATAACAAACACTTTGTGATTGGTAGGATTGTAGACATAGTATCCTTTAGTTTCCTTAGGATACCCCACAAATAGGCATTTTGAGGATCTAGATGATAATTTATCAGAGGCTTGGTGTTTAATGTAAACCTCACATCCCCAAATTTTAAGAATGGACAAACTAGGTTTCTTCCTAGTCCATATCTCATATGGTGTCTTTTCAACTGCCTTTGACGGAACCCGATTCAGTGTGAATGCAGCTGTTTCTAGGGCATGGCTCCAAAAGTAAGGAGGAAGATTTGTTTGACTCATCATAGATCAACCCATATCTAATAGAGTTCGATTCCTCCGCTCAGAAACACCATTCCATTGAGGTGTTCCTGGAGGAGTAAGTTGTTTGATGATCCTACAACTCCTAAGATGGTCAATGAACTCTTGGCTCAAATTATTCACCACCCCGATTGGATCGAAGGGCTTTAATTGTTTTGCCAAGTTGGTTTTACACTTCATTTTGGAATATTTTAAACATTTCAAAAGATTCAGACTTTTGATTCATTAGATAGATATACCCATATCTACTAAAATCATCTATGAATGTAATGAAGTACAAATGACCCCCTCTGGCAGATGTATTCATGGTCCACACACATCAGTATGTATGAGGCCCAATAAATCGGTGGCTCTCTCACTGTATCCAGTAAAAGGCGCCTTTGTCATCTTTCCCAGTAAACAAGACTCATATGTATCAAATGATTCAAAATCAAATGAGTTAAGAAATCCATCTTGATGGAATTTCGAAATCCGTTTCTCATTTATATGGCCTAGACGACAATGCCATAGGTAGGTCGGATTCAAATCATTGGACTTGAACCTTTTAGTAGTTATGTCATAGATTCGTCTATTCAATTTTCTACTGTCATTGAGACCCTACATTTATTCAAATGTGAGATCTACATGTAGTATCTAATACCCAGGTTGAGGAAGTGGAAAAGCGAATATCTATGACATAGATACTTTGAAGCGATAGCACCGCTATCCTTCTTGTTATTCTCTAGATCTTCGAGGTAGAGTTTGCAATTCCTTTTCAAATGACCAAGTTCATTGTAAAAGAAGAAGACTCTATCCTTCAGAGGTTTTTCCTTCTTGGTTTTCCGTTTCATACCCCTTCATTTCTGAACAGACAAAACAGTACTGTGCCTCTTCTTAAGGCTCAACTCAACAGTTTTGAGCATCCCATGTAGTTCAGAAGTTGATTCCTCCATGTTGTTCATGTTGTAATCCATGACAAAGTTATCATAAATTCCTAGGAGTGAGTTCAAGATCACATCTGTAGCTAACTCCTGGGACATGGAGAATCCAAGCCTCTCAAGGTGATCAATGTAGCCTTTCATTTCCAAGAAATGAGGACTAATTGATTCACCTTTAGCCATCTTACAAGAAAATAAGGCTTTTGTGGTCTCATACCTCTCTTGCCTCGCCTGTTACTAGAACATTTCCATAGGATAAACAATAATCTCAGTGGCCTCCACATGTTCTAGATCTCTATTGAGGTCTAGAAGCATAGTGGCAAGCATCAGGCATCCTGTATCCACAGAGTCATCCTTATGCTTCGTATAAGCATTAGTCTGAGCTCTTGGATTAGCAGCTGCAGATCGTCAGGAATGGGTTGATTGATGAGATACTCTTTTCTTTCATGTTTAGGATCAACGCTTAAGTTCCCAAACATGTCAAGAAAGTTTGTCTCACCGAGTTCGTTCTTCTTAAGGACTGATCGCATTGATGGTGTTGAAGTATTACTAGACTACATGATTCTACAACTAAAGATATGCAAAGTTTAATTAATAATCTCCCACTGAATTAAGAACCCTTATTATAATTAGTGGGCTAAGATCCATATTTGACTTAAATTTAAGTCCGCTTTGGCAGGACGCTTAAATTAAGTTATTTAGGTAGGCAACGTCTTTGTCAATTACATCACATGTAACTCTTAGATCTTTATGGGATTAGATCATCATATGACGTGACATGTTTAATCCCATCTAATGCTTTGAGATCCAAAACCGTTTTGATAATCTCAATTAAGTTCGGACAATAATGAATATTGAGTATCACCATTACTCACTCGTGTCTCACCAAGATAACTCAGATGCATCCACTTTGGTGGAACATACAAATGGACGATATAGGTTTTGACAAGTATTCATTTATTGATGGCATTATGACTTAAGATTTTATTTTGAGGGTATAATTTAATTAATCCTATTAATTCTACTTATATGAATGCAATCACTATTGTATCTCATATAATATCTAAATTAATTATGAGTGATCAAATCAAAACATAATTAAAACTCTAAATTGATTATGAGTGATCTAATCAAATCATAATTAAAACTCTAAATTAATCATGCAATGATTGAATCAAGACATAATCAAAATTGTGACACAACATGGCTCAAGCTTAACCTAAAATCCTCTAAAGCCAATGAGAGGACCTCTCTAAAACAGAAAGAAATACATCAGGAGAAACCTCGTTTCAACATACGAGGGGAGTGGGATGAGAAAATAATGTACATCAAGAGTATTTAGAGAGAGAGGCATGGCTCGCAGGCCATATTTAAAATTTACAACAATTGTAAAACTCTAGAGCCATGTTGTTCACCATACCCAAACAACATTTGAAAGGTTAATCACAACATATATTAATTCATACAATTATGAAATAAAATATCATGATTAAACTTATCATGATTTAAATTCTCTAATTTATATTATATTATATACTATATATAATATAATATCATGATTTAAATTCTCTAATTTACATTATATTATATACTATATATAATATAATATCATGATTTAAATTCTCTAATTTACATTATATTATATACTATATATAATATAATATCATGATTTAAATTCTCTAATTTACATTATATTATATACTATATATAATATAATATCATGATTTAAATTCTCTAATTTACATTATATATATATAATATAATATCATGATTTAAATTCTTGCGCTACTGACAATCAGTTGGGGTCCCTACGACGGTCCTGCTAGCCAGTTAGGGCGTGATTTTTTCAAAAATAATATATGTTTTTCGAAAATAATTTCAAAAAAAAACGTGATTTTTTTTCTCGAAAATTTCAAACCCTAACGTGATCGCACGAACTGAATGATCCAGAACATGGTTGTCGTTCGAGCGTGAGCAACGTCCGAACTATTCAGAACACAACTGACGCACGAACTCGAACTTCCATCTCAGCGTCCTGATCGACATCAGATCTGAACATTTCAGATCCACGCGAATCAGCCACACAGTCCGACTTGGAACCCGTAGAAACCCTAACGCGAGTTTTTGAATTTAAACACATTACTGGATTCGGTTTTAACCATATATACATCACATATATATAATCTCATATAAACCCTATCGCGTATGAACGTTTTAAATGCATACAGGATTCAATTAATCATATATCGATTTAAAACACATACATGGATTCGGCTTAAGCATACATGTATCTCATACATAAACACACGTATAAAACCTAATTTAAATGCTCAGTTGAGTTGGCTCTGATGCCACTGGTGAGAATTTAGGAGGACCGCCGTAGGGATCCCAACTGAGTGTCAGTAGCGCGAGAATTCAAATCATGATGCCAACACACGTATGTTTGCATTGGCTTGAGAGGATTTTTGGTTAAGTATGAGTCATGTTGTGTCACAATTTTAATTATATCTTGATTTGATCATTGCATGATTAAGTTAGAGTTTTAATTATGATTTGATTTGATCACTCATAATCAACTTAGAATTTTAATTATGATTTGATTAGATCACTCATAATCAATTTAGAGTTTTAATTATGTTTTGATTAGATCACTCATAATTAATTTAGATATTATATGAGATCGATAGTGATTGCATTCATATAAGTAGAATTAATAGGATTAATTAAATTATATTAATTATACCCTCTAAATAAAATCGTAAGTCATAATGCCATCAATAAATGAATACTTGTCAAAACCTAGATCGCCCATTTGTATGTTCCACCAAAGTGGATGCATCTGAGTTATCTTTGTGAGACAAGAGTGAGTAATGTGATACTCAATATTCATTATTGTCCGGACTTAATTGAGATTATCAAAACGATTTTGGATCTCAAGGTATCTCATTTTAAATTAAATATAAGGATATCATATCTTGATTTAATTTATAAATATAAATTAAATCTGAAGGCCTATTAATTCGGATCAAATAGTTAGATTATATACATTGGATGATTTAATTAATACTATTTAATCCAAATTCAAAATTCAAAATTAATTAGATTAATTTTGAATATTTTAATACGACACATTAGGGTTTTAGAAACTCTATAAGTGATTCTGATCTAGTCGTATTAAACAGATGAATGAATTAGACGGCCGTGAAAACAAAACCCTAGAGAGAAAAAGAGAGAGAGACGCAAGAATACTGAGGCGCTAGCACGCTGCCGTCAGTGTTGGAAGCCGTTCGTGTGGATACCGGTAGAGGGAGAGGACACGCGAAGTCAGCTCCTGTCTGATCGAACAAGAAGGCGCTAGCCCACGTGATCAAGAAGCACGGATAAAAGATGCCACCTCGTTCGACACGTACGACGTCTCAGGCGCACAAGGTTCTAGGTGCAAATGAGAACGGAACGCAAGCAAGCTCGCATAGGTACAATTCGAACCCTAAACTTTGATTTAAACGCCATTGAGCGGTCCTCCGATGGGATTCGTAAAGTTTTTTACTCCGCTGCGTGTACGGATCCCAACACATTTTCCCTTCTTTCAATCTCTGTTTATTTCTATTTCTGGGTTCGTGTATTTGTTTTTAAAAATAAAAATTTTATAATCACCTATTCACCTCCCCTCTAGGTGATATTTCATCTTCAATCATTACAATGTTGGATAGCCAGGTGGTATACTGTACTTCCCGAATGAATCTAGCATCTAGTAATTCCTTCACATGTTCATCCAGGGCCTTTCTCCTTTTCGGGTCGAGTTTTCTTTTCTTCTACGCGACCGGGACTGACCCCAAATGAATTTCCAGTTTGTGACAGCAAAATCCGGGATCAATTCTAGGTATCTCAGATGACTTCCAGGGAAATACGTCCTGGTTCTCTTTCAAGAATCTTTGCAACTTGGCTTTGACTTCGGGGTCCAATGCTCTACCAACTTTGGTGACTTGCCTAACTCAATCCCAACACGAGATCCTCCAATTCTTCGTCCGGCTCCGGTCTCATGATCGCAGAGTATTTTCGCATATCCAGCTCAACCATATTTACTAGTTTTCTTTGTTGCCTTATTTTTCCCCTGTTCACACTTTTATCTTCGTCACAAATCCGGGGTGAAGAGGAAGGGCCACCTTCACTTTCTTTGACTATTTCGAAATAGCACTGTCGAGCTTCTTTTTGATCTCACTTGATGGTAACAACTTCGTTTTTGTTACTCACCATCCTCAACTTCTGATGTGTGGTGGACACCAACATATCCCAATCGTGAATAGTGGGTCTCCCCAAGATCATGTTGTAAGAGGATGGGAAATCGGCAACGACGAACCTAACCCGTTCTGACTTGAAGCCCTTAGGACGGGTATGCTACCAATTAAATCCCGTGAGGCTTGTCTTACACGGTTTAAAATCTTCTTGGTCTAGTTTCATTTGTTTGAAGGCATCCCAGAGGATGATATCTACTAAACTTCCAGCATCTACGAAAATCTTTTTAACCCGGCAGTTTACCAAGGTTCCCTAATCACCAAACCCTCTTGATGGCCTAAGACTACATCTTTGAGATCTTCTTTAGTAAAGCATAACAGAGGAGGTTCTGGCTTGCTAGGCTCTTCTTTGAACTTCGGATAGTCCCTTATTGAAGGGACCTCCCTGAAGTACTTCTTCCTCTGGCTCATCGAGTCTCCTCCTCCTCTAAACGCTCCGTTGATGACACTACAGTCGAACTTGGGTTGGTGCTAGTGCTAAACCGTTCCTTCCTCGGGTTGAAGCTGTTGCTCCTGATTGTGTTGCAATTGACTTGCCTCCCCTCGATTTGGATTCCTAGGTAGAGGGATCTGACTTCTGCTTCTTGTTCCAACCATTGTTGGTCACATGAATTGAAATTTACGGGTTGTTACACCCCTACCGGCCTCACCCTTTCGGGTGGCGGGTTAGAGGGATTCCTTTTATTAGTTACCCTCCCATCATTATTAGGTCCATTTACCATATATCAGAGTGAACGCAGCAGAGCATTAGACCGGTTTGGACTACCTACTATACTGGTAAAAGTAAAAACAACAGAAAATATAAGTCCACGAAGGGTTAAGGGTACAGTCATCCCAAAAGAAATACCAAAATAGTAATACAGTCATCCGAAACGTAAAATACAGAATATGATAGGGCATTCCCTATTCTTCAACTGCACCATAATGCTCTACCTTTCCAAAAAGGCTCTTCAAGCTTCAAGCACGACTCCCTGTAACTACAAAAGCTTCTGGAGTCCATTGTTGGCCCCCAAGTAACCGTCAATACTAAAATACTATATGTGTAAGAAGTATCTAAGTTACCATGCCAGATAAAATACAGATAACATGCCAAGATCATACCAGATATGCAAACAGAATATACACAACACCGACTACCACGTGCCGTCAGGTTGCCTTACCAAGGCAAGCCCCAGACTTACCAGAGTCACGACCCGTAAAGCTGCCTACACCAGGACAACCCCGAACCTATCGACCCGTACAGCCGCCAATCAAGGCCGGCCTCGGACCAATCGTCCTCAGCACTAGGAATCACATAACTCTGTATGCATATTTGGCAGTACAAATACAGAAAAAAAACACACATGGCAAACACAAACATACAACACAACACATAAAGATATCTGACTAAAGCGGTTACTACCTATGGGGTTTCTGCCTTAATATTTTATCGTGCCTTGTATCTTTTCCAAGTATGAATTAACCCTATATGACATCAAAATACCTTATTTTAGCACTTTCTAAAAATACCATTGCATTTATCACAAAATTCGAGCCCTTCACAATTTTTTCAGAAAATCCTGCGTTTTTGGCATAACTTCAAACATTTTTAATAAATTCCAAAAAACTAATATTTCTTCGAAATCAGCTACATATGAAACATTAACATGTCTATGGTTCATGAAAAATATTCCCAGAGGTCAAAAGTACACATATTTTGTCTTGTCTCCCAGTTATCATCCCCTGGTCCAGATTCGCCTGGTTGCTGCCTGGTTCAACTTTAACAATTTTTATCTCTTAGTATAAAACTCAAAATAACACAAAATTATACATCATGGTGAACCTTAAGATGTATAATTTTCCCATGTAAAATATCAGATTAAACCCAGTTAATTTACTATTTTTAAAACTCAGTTGAAATTTCGCTGCCAGAATTTCCAGAATCAACAAACAAGCTTGTTCTAGCATCTTTCGGTGTTTTTGAGTCCGGGAACTTAAATCATAGATTATCCCCATACAAAATCACATTTAAAACAATTTTAGACCATAAAAAACACCAAAATCATATTGCAATACCATGCCCTAACCCCTTGCACGAAAATCACAAGTTTAAGTTGCAAAGGTTCGGGTTTTCGGTGTTTAGCTTAATCGGAAGTTTGATTGATGATCTTGGAACTTGGGATTTCTTTGGCCATCGAACTTGGCTGAGATCCTCTCTTATATTCTTCAAAATTTCATGCTCCTTGGCTAAAAGAGAGAGAGAGCATGTGCCTTTTAATAATTATAAAAGAATCTGAGCAGTCCAAAATGGCTGTGGTAAATTCTTGTCCCGTAATTAGTTAAATTCATCTGGATTTTTGGATTAATTCCCAAGAAATTCCAGAATAATCTAGGGACAGGAAAGGTGGCGCATCCCCCTTGATTCTGGTCAGATTTTATTTTCTCAAAAGGGGAAAATTACCTATTTTGGCCCGAAACTTCTTTATTATTCTTTTTTTCCCCAAGCTCTCTAGATGTTTCCTAGGGCTAGGTGGCGCCATTTAGGGCCCAAACACCTGCTCCAATTATTTTTTGTACAATTATTCCCATTTTTGCCCTTTTGTATTAAAGTGGGACCCGCAGCTTGACTTTTTGACTGATTCTTCTTTCCTCTCTCCTCTAACACGTTTTTAATCATTATGGGGGCTAGGTGGCATCACTTTGGGCCCACAAAATCTGTTCCCTTACTTTTCCCCTGTCTTTTCCACTTTATCTGGTCCAATTTCCTTCCACCAGTCCACGCTGGGCCTTGCTGGTCATCAGGGTACTTTCTTTTGTACTTTTCTTCATCTTTTCAGATATTTTTTCCTGAATGGGCATACATATATGAAGTCTCCTTCAATTCCCAATATGGACCCACATTTATCTTATTCAGTCCAAAAGAAGGCCCTAACTGGTCCTTATCGGTCCCCTTTCTATCGGTTAACAACCTGTGGGACCCGCATTTTGTGTTTGGACCTGAGTATGGATAAAATCATCTGATTTTTCTTTCTCTCTCCTGGGTGGACGAAATTCAATGCTTAAGGGGTAAGGATTTGAATTTTCTACCCCTGTAATCATTACTTACTTTTTGCTTTCCAATCCTACAGTGACAAGTGTCCCAATGTAATCATTACACTGGCTTTTTCCTCTTCAAAAACGCAGGGGATCTTCAACTGTCCAGGAAATGTCATGTGTATACTTATTTTAGCATATTTATGCTCATCCAGTTGTCCCAGACCTTAGGACATAGCTACATGACATTTTTACCAACCGATTAACACCGTACAAGTGTCTTTGTGCCCTTCTGCACTGTCACTTTACTTCTACAGCCTTGAGCTCTTGGTCAAAATACTCATAAGATATCAATGTTTTATTTCCAATTTAGTATCACACTTCCTGAAGAGGGTCTAGTTGTATGCCTGATACAGGCTTATTCCCAAGTCTTTAGGCTCAAAATTCAGGATATTACACGGGTCCTCATAGTCAGCGCCAATGTTCTGAATAGAACACAGATGTCTAGTCGATGGGCTAGTGTATTAATATTGGATCAAATAGTCTCTCCAAAATATCTATAAGGCAAATACGAAAGAGAGGATGAATACTCCAATATATCTATGAGGAAGATACCGAGGAGAATGCCAGATCATTGTGCACATATATGGCGTTTAGCCAAAAAGGGGTGGGGTGTGTGCACAGTGAGGCTGAATAGTAAATGAGGATGAATAGAGAATGTGTACCTTTTAGGTTAACCTCCTATTTATAGAGATTACCTTACGGTTGGAATTATTGGGCCTTGTGCGCCTCAGCCCAGGTTTGTGCTACCACACGTACAAATTGCCATATTAGGATATTCCTTGATTATAGGTCAAGTAAGATCTTCCTTGATTATGGAGAGAATCTGATGTGGATTGCCCCTTGTTGGACCATAAAATAATGGGTCTCATGCAAGTCCGTGACAAGTTGAAACTTTTATATTTAAGTGCGAGTCTAATTGTACTACCATGCATATACGATTTTTGTCATTCAAAATAATTTAATATGTATTCAATTAATCATTGAGGAATGAATGTGTTTTCATATGCAATGCATAAAAATTTAAGAAATGAATTGCATTGTTTATAAGATGAGTAGTAAACTTTATTACCGTTAGAGTTTTTATATAATTTATGTTACCAAGAGAATTGTTAATTGTCAAAGAAAATATCGCAATATGGTCTTGGACTGACACTAACTTTCGTCGGAGCAACCAATTATTACCAGACAAGATTAAACTTTGATATAACTTTGACATAGAAAAAATATGTAGTCAATTATGACGACGGCTCATAATTGACAATGACAATGACAACTAATATATATATATATATAATTACTTTTTTAATAAACCATACTTTAAAATATAGTATAATTCATTCTCAAGCAAATAAAAGATAAACTATCGCCAAATTGATTGTTATTTAAGAGGCCTATGCAACTTAGAATATAAGAGAAAATCCAAGTATTTATTGAAAGAAAAGCTTAATCACCAAGATGGAGGTGAATTGGGGATTATAAAAGTTCTTCTCGAATTGTTTTGTTTTTGAATACTAAAAACAAAGCTGAACAGAGTATAGGGAAGAAGAGCAGAACACAAGGAATTTATACTGGTTCGGTCCAACCTCTTGACCTACGTCCAGTCCCCAGATTCTCTGGGATTTTTCACTAACTCAATTGATTACACACTCAGTAACTCAAGAGTAATTCTCTCACTAGAGCTTACTCCCCTTTACAAGTTGCAATCAATATTTCAATCTCCAAGTTCCCTGACTTGAGATTCTTACAATGAATGAATTTCAATAAATGAACTCTCTAAGAGTGGATACATATTATCACTGAAGTACAATGTATCAAAAGATACTTTACACAAGAAAACTCAAAGAGTAGTTGGAAACTTGAATGATTTTCGTTTTCTGCAGATTGGTTATTGAGATACCGAGGAGAATGCCAGATCATTGTGCACATATATGACATTTAGCCAAAAAGGGGTGGGGTGTGTGCACAGTGAGGCTGAATAATAAATGAGGATGAATAGAGAATGTGTACCTTTTAGGTTAACCTCCTATTTATAGAGATTACCTTACGGTTGGAATTATTGGGCCTTGTGCGCCTCAGCCCAGGTTTGTGCTACCACACGTGCAAATTGCCATATTAGGATATTCCTTGTTTATAGGTCAAGTAAGATCTTCCCTGATTATGGAGAGAATCTGATGTGGATTGCCCCTTGTTGGATCATAAAATAATGGGTCTCATGCAAGTCCGTGACAAGTTGAAACTTTTATATTTAAGTGCGAGTCTAATTGTACTATCATGCATATACGATTTTTGTCATTCAAAATAATTTAATATGTATTCAATTAATCATTGAGGAATGAATTTTCATATGCAATGCATAAAAATTTAAGAAATGAATTGCATTGTTTATAAGATGAGTAGTAAACTTTATTACCGTTAGAGTTTTTATATAATTTATGTTACCAAGAGAATTGTTAATTGTCAAAGAAAATATCGCAATATGGTCTTGGACTGACACTAACTTTCGTCGGAGCAACCAATTATTACCAGACAAGATTAAACTTTGATATAACTTTGACATAGAAAAAATATGTAGTCAATTATGACGACGGCTCATAATCGACAATGACAACTGACAACTAATATATATATATATATATATATATATATATATAAAATTACTTTTTTAATAAACCATACTTTAAAATATAGTATAATTCATTCTCAAGCAAATAAAAGATAAACTATCGCCAAATTGATTGTTATTTAAGAGGCCTATGCAACTTAGAATATAAGTGAAAATCCAAGTATTTGTTGAAAGAAAAGCTTAATCACCAAGAGGGAGGTGAATTGGGGATTATAAAAGTTCTTCTCGAATTGTTCTGTTTTTGAATACTAAAAACAAAGCTGAACAAAGTATAGGGAAGAAGAGCAGAACACAAGGATTTTATACTGGTTCGGTCCAAGCTCTTGACCTACGTCTAGTCCGCAGATTCTATGGGATTTTTCACTAACTCAATTGATTACACACTCAGTAACTCAAGAGTAATTCTCTCACTAGAGCTTACTCCCCTTTACAAGTTGCAATCAATATCTCAATCTCCAAGTTCCCTGACTTGAGATTCTTACATTGAATGAATTTCAATAAATGAACTCTCTAAGAGTGGATAAATATTATCACTGAAGTACAATGTATAAAAAGATACTTTACACAAGAAAACTCAAAGAGTAGTTGGAAACTTGAATGATTTTCGTTTTCTACAGATTGGTTATTGAGAAGAATTGAATGCAACTCTATTTATACAAAGAGAGCATTAAATGACTGTTGTAATCTTCAATGTGACCGTTGCCAACATTACGGAAGGATTAGCTGAAGCTTTGGTCTTCTTCGCTCTCTACTCTTTGGTTAATCCAGCTGCACATATGTTTATGTTTGACTTCTTGACTTTTACTCTATTGGAAGACAGCTACTGGATGTGAAAAGGAAACATTAATCCTTTAGCAAACGTGTGTAGAATGATTGTTCAAAAGGATGCAAGATTTCTGGACTTTGCATTTAATGAGCTGACATCACTTTTTGCTTTATGCTAAATCTTCATTTAATTCTCTTTAAATCATCTGAAACTCACTAACAAACTGATTAAACATAGTTAGGAATAGTAATAAGTGATGATAAGAAGTACTAAGGTCAATCATGAAGATTTCGCAAATTCGAGCAGTTTGATTTTCAAATCTTGCGACACAAACTCCAGTTTGTTTATCCAGAGAAGAATGTCGCAATTTGAACTTTCAAACATGTTTTGAGCAAGAGCAAAACTCGAGTCATTAAGTGACAAACTCGAGTTTTGGACTTTTATAATGAAAAATAAGTTTAATTTCAAAAGCTCAAAACTGGAGTTTCCAAAAACAAACTGGAATTTTCAAAAGATTCAAAAAAAGCAGAGCTCTCTGCTTGGCCTAAACTCGAGTTTACAAAGTGAAACTCGAGTTTCCATAAATCTTAGGAAAATGGAAAACTCTCTGCATGGTCTAAACTTGAGTTTGCAATTTAAAACTGGAGTTTTCAAATCTTTAGAAATTTTGAGTTGTTCTCTGTAGGTCCTAAACTCGAGTTAGTAAAAATGAAACTTGAGTTTACTCATAATGGAGAAAACATAGAAAAACTTTGTCATATGAAAATTGGAGTTTTCACAAATTCAGAATGAAGCATAGTTCTCTGTATTCTGTAAACTCGAGTTTCCAGCAAAACTTGGAAACTTAGAGAACTCTCTGTCTAGCATAAACTGGAGTTTCCAAATGGAAACTGGAGTTTTGCTAAGTTCAAAATATTGATAGCTCTCTGTCTTGTCAAAACTCGAGTTCATTAAAACTAAACTCGAGTTTGCTTTGTGTTTGAAAAATTTAGGAGCTCTCTGTATAGTCAAAATTCGAGTTTCAAAACCTAAACTCGAGTTTGTCTAAGTTTGAAAAAACTTGAGCTACTCTCTGTCAAGTCCAAACTCGAGTTTCAAATCCAAAACTCGAGTTTGTCTTTGACTATAAGTTTTTCAACTTAACAAAGACAAACTTCAACTTGGGTTTACAATTGTCAGTTATCATCAAAACACATAGAGAACTAACATTTGTGCTAGCCTTATGTAGAACTACAACTCTAAGTTGAAACTTGAAAGCATATCTAAAACCATAAATTTGGCGAAAGATTATCCTAACACATGACAAAAAAGCAAAGCTATTATTAAATGGATGGAATCTATATAGGAAGGTGAAGATGGTGACTCGAGATCCATGAATCTTGAATTTTTCACAAGACTAGACTATATTAGGTTTTGATTTTGTTTTAGGTATTATCATTTTTGTCTTATCAAATGACGTTTTAATCCACACAAATTAATTATGACAACAAAGCAAAGCTAGGAGCTAGCTTTTTATGGGTTAAGGTGCAGATTTGCCAACCAACTATTACCTTAGGAGCGCCTGGCACAAATAACAATTGAGGGGACCAAAATTGCTAATCAACAATTAAAAAGTGAAAAAAACACCAAATAACTAATAAAAAAAGGGTTAAGGTGCAGATTTGCCAACCAACTATTAACCAAGGAGCATCTGGCATAAAAAACAATTGAGGGGACCAAAATTACCAATCAACAATAAAAAAGTGAACATAAAACACCAAATAACTATTAAAAAAAAACAACTATCATAATTAAGTTAAAATATGAGGCACTGGCGTAGGACAGTGGCAGAGACACTGGAGAAAAGAGTGGTTAAGCCTTCTTATTGAATAAGCCAAACACCAACAGTGATGGGACCCATGGGAGCAGGCGTTGCGGCAGTGACGGGTGCTGTTTGTGGCATCGGAGGGATGGAACCAAGGTGCAAGGCGCGTGCCGGTCGAAAACTGTGAACTGCTAGATGAGTTCAAGAGGGTGAGTGAAACACCCAGCAACAATGGAAGTTTTGGAGACGTCAACGTCGCCGACATTGTGACAGTCAATGGAAGACGGAGACACCAAGACAGTGACGAGGTAATAGTTTGTTGGCGAATCTGCACCAAATTGTGTTTTTTTTCACTTTTTAATTGTTGATTGGTAATTTTGGTCCCCTCAATTGTTTTTTGTGCTAGATGCTCCTCGGGTAATAGTTGGTTGGCAAATCTTCACCTTAACCCTAAAAAAAACAACTACCTCAATTAAGTTAAAATATGAGGCACTGACGTAGGATGGTGGCGGAAACGTTGGAGAAAAGATCGGTTAAGCTTTCTTGTTTAATAAGGCAAACACCAACAGAGATGAGACCCATGAGAGCAGGCGTTGTGGTAGCGGCGATTGCTGCTTGTGGCATCGGAGGGATGGAACTAGGGTGCAAGGTGCGTGCCGGTCGAAAGCTGTGGACTGCTATTCAATTGCTGAATGGAACACCCAGTAACAATGGAAGCTGTGGAGATGCCGATGTCGCCGACACTGTGACAATTAATGGAAGACGGAGACACCAAGACAGTGATAGGGTAATAGTTCGTTGGTGAATCTGCACCAAATTGTGTTTCTTTTCACTTTTTAATTGTTGATTGGCAATTTTGGTCCCCTCAATTGTTATTTGTGCCACACACTCCTCGATTAATAGTTGGTTGGTAAATCTACACCTTAACCCTTTTTTCATCACATGATCGTATTAATTATTCACATTAGATCATGTATTATTGCGTAGTAGGTGCATCATGTGATCTCTTAACTGTGTGTAAAATATGAATAATTAGCTTATTTATCACTACAGAAAAACATGACACTTTGTAGTGGTGACTAAAAACTGTTACAAATATTAGATTTTGTAGCGGTTTATACCAAAACCATTAAAAATTTGCAGCAGCAACAATCACACCAAAACGTGGACTTGTTTGTAACGAACTTTGTTATGGTTATCAGAACTAAACTACTATAAAGTTGACACCAGCTTGGCAAGTAATGGCGCAAAAGTTTGTGGCAGGAACTTTGTAGCAGTTATAAGAAATAAGCTGCTACAAAGTTGCCGCCATCTTGGCGCATGATGGTGCTAAGGTTGTGGCGGTTATATTTGTCGTGGTTCAAGGATAATAACCGCTACAAAATTCAAAGAGACACACCATTTGTCGTGGTTAGAAAAAATAGAGACAGAAACCGCAATCCTTAAGTCATTTTTAGAAAATAGTGCAACATGCAACAGAAGATTGAGTTTCAATATAGTTGCCTCTATCTGATGAAAATAAGTGAGCGACTTTTTTGTCGGAGATTGGCATTTATTTTGCAAATCCAATCTTCACGTGGTATGTTGCACTATTTTCAATAATGACGAAATCTTTTAGCGGGTTTTCCTTGAAACCACTACAAAATGTCAAGGGTCAAGACATTTGTAATGGTTATAGAACCGTTACAAAATGTCATGTTGGACGAGGTAGGGTTTCATATTTTTTAGCTGTTGAAGGTAAACCACTACAAATGTCTTATGTTTGTAGCGGTTGGATCACAAAACCGCTACAAACATCACGCCTTTTTAACCCATGCTGCCACTATAAAGCAAACCACGCAAGGTTTGAATCATCACCTCTCAACTTTCCTTCGCTCACGCTTTCTTACGTTTAGCTGCAACATTTACGAGTTATTGATTCTTGAAGACATATAGGGAAAGGGAAAGAGGTAGTACGAGGTAGAGTGGCTCAAGGGGGGGCAATAGTAGTGGGGTAAAAATGTCCCTCTGCCATTGTAGGTGGGAATCAAGATAGATCAGCTATTCTCAGAGGAGCCAATCCCATAGCCAAAGACCCTATAGGGAGAACAGTAAGTACATCTATCCCTCAGTGACATTGATGACAATGCTGAGATAAACTCCACTTCCCCATTGGTGAGGCGGAGTGGTTTATTGATCAGGAGGAGGAGCAGGACCAAGGGAACCCTCGACAGTCGTCTTCACGCTCAACCGGATTTTAGGTTGATGTCGAAGGTAAATTTAATTATTTTTGTTACAAAATTTAAATTTAAATTCCTTACAGTGAATTAAATTGTATTTAAATTTAATACAAAAATGTGTTTAATATTGTGCAGATTCGTAAGGGAACATCAGCAGGAGGAAGGTGGATGTTCCCGGTGTGAATCTGTTGTAGGTTCCTCGTGTCGTAGTTGACTAGAATGAGTTCACGGACTAGCCGATGGGGAATGGTGGTCACATGTTCAACTGCTGGTTGATGGACTTGGGTGGGAATTGGGTGTGGTTCCCCATCCACTTCCAAAGTTGGAAGCATATTTTGAAGTTGCCGAATGACACAACATTTGAGGAAGTTGTGCAGGTAAGTAATTTTGTTTAATTATATTTTAGATGTAAATAGTTATAATTTTTGGTTTATGTATTTATTGATTAATTAATTAATTATTAATTAAATTTTGATACAACAAAAGTTTAAAGTCTAAGCCAATAGGAAGAGGTACTCACTGATGAAGATGGGGGCAGCTGGAAGAACCGGAGGGGTCATCTCTACAACAGGAAGAATAAGGATGGGATGATTCCTCTGTAGTAGCTGATCAAGAGCGTCCCAGACAGTGTCCCTACAATAGACTGAGCGAGTTTTGTCCAGTCTAGAAGGAGCCCATAGGGACTGGTACATTTTTAAACAATTATTAATTTCTTAATAAATATTCTTTTTGTAATTATTGTAATGTTTCGTACCTTATGCAGGCTCTGTCCCATAGGAACACCAAAAGCAGGTCGTAGCAGAGGATCCATCACACAACAGTATCCAAGAAATTTGTTGTGACCTATAGTGAGCTGGTAATTTGAAACTTAAACTAATTTTAGCTTTATATTAGATAATTATTAATTGTTTTATTTTTGAAATACCAAAGTTCATATTTTTTTTAAAAATATTTCAGGAGAGGAAGGCTGAAGAGGAGAACCGTAGGACGAACTATAGGGAGTTGTTCACATATACCAATAGACACTGTGACGAGACGGCGACCTCTCAGCAAGCAGAGGAGTTGATAGTAAGTTACATAGAAGTTATTTATATAGTTTTTTTAATTTATTTAAATTGTATGAAATTGTTGTTGGAAATTATGCCCTAGGGGCAAGTCATTGTACTTATCAACGATCCCTATATGAATTGGGTAGTCGCAATGTCTTGCTAGAGGCCACTTGCGACTTGTGGGCTGGTACAGTATTGGCCCGCTGCCAATCTCATGTAGGCCTGCAAGGTCGAACACAAGAATGGCCCAACACGAGCAAGAGTGTCCAGATTCATTGAATCTTAAATGTGTTTAAGATTTAATGAATACTTATTTAATCTAGGATATGAGTGTGTGTGTGTGTATATATATATATACATACATATATAAATATATTATTCGAAAATAATAATGATATTATTTATTGATAATAATATTATTATATATAGTATTTAATTTATTTGATAAATTAAATAACTATAATAAATTGAGATATTGTATCTCAGATTTAATTTTTGAATAAAGATATTGCATATCAGATTTAATTTGAACTGAGATATCGGATCTCATTTTAAATTAAATGTAACGATATCATATCTTGATTTAATTTATAAATATAAATTAAGTCAGAGGGCTTTTAATTCGGATTAAATAAATAGATTTGATTAGATCTATCAGATAGATTTAATTAATATATATTTTTAATCCAGATTCAAAATTTGTTTTGAATATAATACGCCTGCTAGGTTTAGAAAAAGCTACGGGACTTTTAGTCGAGCGTATTAGAAAGCCGCGTAAAACCCTAGAGAAAAAAGAGAGAGACGTAAGAATACTGAGGCGCTAGCATGCTGCCGTCAATGTTGAAGGTCGTTCGTGTGGATACCGGTAGAGGGAGAGGACACGCGTAGTCTGCTCCTGTCTGATCGAACAAGAAGGCGTTAGCCCACGTGATCAAGAAGCACGAGAAGGTAGCCCACCAGTTCAAATTGTTCGGCAAAGGTATGATTCGGAAATCCTAAATCCATATTTAAACGCTATCGAGCGATCCGCCTAAGGGATTCGTAAGAGTTTTATTCCGCTGCGTGTACGGATCCCAACAGTGGTATCAGAGCCAACTCAATGTGCGTTTAAATCAGGTTTTACGTATGCTTTATATATGTGATATATATATGCTTTAAACCGAATCTTGCACGCTTAAAATCGAAATATATGATAAACTGGTTTTGAAGCATTCATCTTTTATCCAAAAGATCATCCTTTTTCGAAAAGATCGTGTTATGAATACGGTAGTCTGCACTAGGGTTAGGTTCGGATTCTGTGGCTTTTTCGATCACGTTCTGAAAGGTTCATATCGAAGATCACGTTAAAGTCGCGCAATCTGATTGGGGTCGAATACGTTCAAGCACGATCACGTTCTGAAAGGTTCAGATTCGTTGATCATGCATGGACGCTGATTGAGGTCGGAATGTTTGGAGTCACTGGACACGTTAGGGTTCGTCCTTCATCTGCGTTTGTATTTCTGAACTATCCAGATTTAACGATGGTCAGGTTCGACTTGATCACGTTCGGACGTTTAAGATCAAACACGTTAAGGACGACTCTCTTTCGTGCGACCATACTCGAACAACGAATCTGGGGTTTGAAAATTTTGGAAATTATTTTGAAAAATCACGTTTTTTTGGGAAATTATTTTCGAAAACAAGAAGTTATTTTGAAAAAAATTTCTAACGGGGGCGCTGCCCCCACGTTATGAATACAGTAGTCTGCACTAGTGTTAGGTAGGGATCCCGGCTGATTGTCAGTAGCGCGAGAATTTAAATCATGAATATAAATTAGAGAATTTATATCATGATAAAATTAACCATAATATTTGATTACATAACTGTATGAGTTAAATATATGGTGTAATTTAACTTGTTTGGGTATGGTGAACAAGATGGCTCTAGAATTTACAAGTGTTGTAATTTTTTTAAAATATGGCCTGCGAGCCATGCCTATCTCTAAATATTCTCTATGTAAATTCTCTTCTCATCTCACTCCCCTCGTATGTTGAAATGAGGTTTCTCATATGTATTTTCCTTTAATTTTATCTAGAGAAGTCCTCTCATTGGCTTGAGAGGATTCTAGGTTAGGTGAGCCATGTTGTGTCACAGTCCTTAATTAAGTTTTGATTTTGGTCATTGCATGATTTAATTTAGAAATTTTATGAGATACAATAGGGATTTCACTCATATAATTGATAGGATTAATTAAATTAAATAATACCCTCTAAATAAAATCTTAAGCCATAATGCCGCCAATTAATGAATACTTGTCAAAACCTAGATCACCCATTTGTATGTTCCACCAAAGTGGATGCATCTGAGTTATCTTGGTGAGACGAGAATGAGTAATGGTGATACTCAACATTCATTAATTGTCTTGACTTAATTGAGATCATCAAAACGGTTTTGGATCTCAAGGCATTAGATGGGATTAAACGTGCCGGTCATATGATGATCGAATCCCATAAAGATCTAAGAGTTACATGTAATGTAATTGGCAAATGGTTTGCCTACCTAAATAACTTAAATTTAAGCGTCCTTCCAAAGCAAACTTAATTTTAAGCCAAAAATGGGTCTTAGCCCACTGATTATAATGAGGGTTGTTAATTCAGTGGGAGATTATTAACTAACTTTGCATATCTTTTACGCATAGAATCATTACGTATAGTAACACCGCAACGCTATCACTGCGATCTATCCTTGAGAAGGATAAACTTAATGGGACAAACTTTCTTGACTGGTTTAGAAACTTGAGAATTGTTCTCAAGCAGGAAATAAAGATTTATGTCCCTGATCAACCCATTCTTGACGAGCCTGTGGCTGATGTTCCAAGAGCTCAGCAAGATGCTTACACGAAGCATATTGATGACTCTGTGGATGTAGGATGCCTGCTGCTTGCCACTATGGTTCCAGAGCTCCAAAGAGATCTGGAACACATGGAGGCTTTTGGGATGCTTGTTCATCTCAAGGAAATGTTCCAAAGAATGTGCAAGGCAAGAGAGGTATGAGACCACAAAGGCCTTTCATTCCTGCAAGATGGCTGACGATGCATCAGTTGGTCCTCATGTTTTGAAGATGAAGGGCTACATTGATCACCTTGAGAGGCTTGGATTCCCATGTCCCGGAGTTAGCTACGGATGTGATCTTGAACTAACTCCCGGGAAGTTATGATAACTTTGTCATGGATTACAACATGGAGGAATCAATTTTCTGAACTGCATGGGATGCTCAAAATTGCTAAGCTGAGCCTTAGAGAGGCTTAGTTCTGTTTTGTCCATTCAGAAAGGAAGGGGTATGAAACGGAAAGCCAAGAAGGCAAAACCTCCGAAGGATAGAGTTTGCTTCTTTTACAATGAACTTGGTCACTTGAAAAGGAATTGCAAACTCTACCTAGAAGATCTGGAGAATAACAAGAAGGATAGCGGGGCTATCGCTTCAAGTATCTATATCATAGATATTCGCTTTTCTACTTCCTCAACATGGGTATTGGATACTACATGTGGATCTCACATTTCAATAAATGTAGGATCTCAAGGACAGTAGAAAATTGTATAGACATATCTATGACATAACTACTAAAAGGTTCAAGTCAAATGATTTGAATCCGACCTATCTATGGCATTGTCGTCTAGGCCATATAAATGAGAAACACATTTCGAAACTCCATCAAGATGGATTTCTTAACTCATTTGATTTTGAATCATTTGATACATGCGAGTCTTGTTTATTGGGAAAGATGACAAAGGCACCTTTTACTGACCACAGTGAGAGAGCCACCGATTTATTGGGCCTCATACATACTGATGTGTGTGGACCAATGAATACATCTGCCATAGGAGGTCATTTGTACTTCATTACATTTATTGACGATTTCAGTAGATATGGATATATCTATTTAATGAAACATAAGTCGGAATCTTTTGAAATGTTCAAAATATTCCAAAATGAAGTGCAAAATCAACTTGGCAAAACAATTAAGACACTTCGATCTGATCGGGGTGGTGAATATTTGAGCCAAGAGTTCATTGACCATCTTAGGAGTTGTAGGATCGTCCCGCAACTTACTCCTCCAGGAACACCTCTTTTTGTGGGGTATCCTAAGGAAACTAAAGGATACTATGTCTACAATCCCACCGATCACAAAGTGTTTGTCATTCGGAATGATGTCTTTTTGGAAAAGAGTTTATCTCTATAAGAACCAGTGGGAGTAAGGTGAACCTCGAAGAAGTTTGAGAGTCACAGGACAATGTAGAACCACAGATGGAAACCAGAGAAGACTCACAACAAGTTGTTGATCCTACTCATGTAACACAAGACCCACGAAGGTCTGATAGAACACGGCTACAACCTCAAAGATATGGATTTCTGATTACTAGAAGCCGTGATGTTTTGCTCATTGAGCACAATGAGCCAACTACCTATAGCGAGGCCATGGTGGGACCCAACTCCGAAAGATGGCTTAGTGCCATGAAGTCTGAAATGCAATCCATGTACGACAATGAGGTATGGGCCTTAGTCGATCCACCTGAAGGTGTAAAAACCATTGGGTGCAAGTGGGTTTCAAAGAGAAAACTGACATGGATGACAAAGTAAATATCTTCAAGGCACGATTGGTTGCAAAAGGATTCACTCAAACTCTTGGTGTGGACTATGATGAAACGTTTTCGCCAGTTGCAATGGCCAAATCAATCAGAATCCTTCTTGCCATTGCATCATATTATAACTATGAAATATGGCAGATGGACGTCAAAACAGCATTCCTTAACGGAAAGCTCCTTGAGGATGTGTACATGACACAGCCTGAGGGTTTTGTGCGTTCAGAGGACTCTGGTAAAGTTTGCAAGATTCAAAGATCCATTTATGGATTGAAGCAAGCATCTCGGAGCTAGAATCATCGTTTTGATGAAGTAGTCAAGGAGTTTGGATTCATTCAAAACATAGGTGAACCTTGTGTTTACAAGAAGGTTAGTGGGAGCACAGTTGTATTTCTAGTGCTTTATGTTGATGACATCTTACTCATTGGGAATGACATTCCTACCGTGCAGAGTGTCAAGTCTTGGTTAGGAAATTCTTTCTCAATGAAAGATTTAGGCGATGCCACTTACATCCTTGGGATTAGGATCTATAGAGATAGATCGAAGAGGCTGATAGGCCTAAGTCAGAGCACATACATAGACAAGATACTGCATAGATTCAGTATGCAGGATTCAAAAAGGGGTAATATGCCCATGTCTCATGGCATCCATCTCGGTAAGAATCTGTGTCCTAGTCCACAAGATCAAAGAGACCGCATGAGTAATATTCCATATGCCTCTGCCATTGGATCTATCATGTATGCCATGTTATGTACTCGACCAAATGTGTCATTTGCCTTGAGTATGACCAGCAGATATCGACATGATCCCGGTGAGGGTCACTGGACTGTTGTCAAGAATATCCTTAAGTACTTAAGAAGGACTAAGGGCTTATTCTTGGTATATGGTGGCTTGGAAGATGATCTCTGTGTGACTGGTTACACAGATGCGAGTTTCCAAACTGACCAAGATGATTCAAGATCGCAATCAAGATTGTATTCATTTTGAATGGTGGTGCAGTAAGCTGGAAGAGCTCTAAGAAGAGCACTGTAGCTGATTCAGCAAAAGAAGCTGAGTATATAGCAGCATCGGATGCAGCTGAGGAGGCCTTTTGGATTAGTAAGTTCATTAATGAACTAGGGGTGGCTCCTACCATCTCAAATCCAATAGACTTGTTCTGTGACAATAGTGGCACTATTGCGCAAACCAAGGAGCCTATGTCACATCAAAGGACCAACCATATACTCAAGCGATTTCATCTTATCAGAGAAATCAATGATAGAGGTGATACAAAAATATTATTATGCAAAGTACCAGGAGAAAGCAAGTCATTATACTTTAGACGATTAAAGTATTCTCTTTTGTTATCATTTTGCTTGCATGTTTACATTGATAATTGTATCCCTTGATATATCTAATAGATTATCCTAAATGTCCCTGGTCGGTCATCTACGCCGGAGCGAAGATGAGATAAGACCAGTGTGACTTTGATGAGGTATGGAGATACGAATCAAAGTCATAGGCACTTGTAAGAGTACAAGGTGCTGGACCGACCCACTATGAGAAAGCTGCATGGAATAAGTCATAAGCTTTTCTCATGTATAACCGCGTCGCAACACCCTTTGACCTGAGATCATCATGGATTCCTACATGATGAGTCGCTGGTCTTTGACCTAGTCAAAAGTCACCTTTGACCGGGTGATGATAAAGGCTTGGATCGGGATCAGTGGTTTTCATGCAGAGGAATGTGAATGGTCAAGATGGAATTTGTCCCTCACATTTGTAGAGAGATAAAACTGGGCCCCTAGATGAGTGAGTCTGAGAAATGTATGGCCATACTATGATGGAAAGGAGTTTCCATCTCAATTGTTAGACTACTCAAGAATCGAGAAAGTAATGGTCAAGAACAGGAAGTTGACATTTTTCATGCCTCATCCTTGGCCAAATTATCGCGTGACAAAAGGGACGTGACATGGTTGTACAATAGGTTATATCGCATAAACAATGACGTTGATCCTCTTACTAAGCCGCTTCCACAAGTAAAACATGAGGGTCATGTTAAGGCAATGGAATTAAGGTAATTAATGATTGCACCTAGTGCAAGTGGGAGTCTGTTGGAAATTATGCCTTAGGGGCAAGTCATTGTACTTATCAACGATCCCCATATGAATTGGGTAGTCGCAATATCTTGCTAGAGGCCGCTTGTGACTTGTGGGCTGCTACAGTATTGACCCGCTGCCAATCTCATGTGGGCCTGCAGGGTCGCACACAAGAATGGCCCAACACGAGCAAGAGTGTCCAGATTCATTGAATCTTAAATGTGTTTAAGATTTAATGAATACTTATTTAATCTAGGATGTGTGTGTGTGTGTGTGTGTGTGTGTGTGTGTGTACACACATACATATATAAATATATTATTCGAAAATAATAATGATATTATTTATTGATAATAATAATATTATATATAGTATTTAATTTATTTGATAAATTAAATAACTATAATAAATTGAGATATTGTATCTCAGATTTAATTTTCAAATAAAGATATTGCATATCAAATTTAATTTGAACTGAGATATCGGATCTCATTTTAAATTAAATATAACGATATCATATCTTGATTTAATTTATAAATATGAATTAAATCAGAGGGCTTTTAATTCGGATTAAATAAATAGATTTGATTAGATCTATCAGATAGATTTAATTAATATATATTTTTAATTCAGATTCAAAATTTGTTTTGAATATAATACGCCTGCTAGGTTTAGAAAAACCTACGAGACTTTTAGTCGAGCGTATTAGAAAGCCGCGAAAAACCCTAGAGAAAAAAAGAGAGAGACGCAAGAATACTGAGGCGCTAGCACGTTGCCGTCAGTGTTAAAGGCCGTTCGTGTGGATACCGGTAGAGGGAGAGGACACGTGTAGTCTGCTCCTGTCTAATCGAACAAGAAGGCGTTAGCCCACGTGATCAAGAAGCACGAGAAGGTAGCCCACCAGTTCAAATTGTTCGGCAAAGGTATGATTCAGAAATCCTAAATCCAGATTTAAACGCTATTGAGCGATCCGCCTAAGGGATTCGTAAGAGTTTTATTCCGCTGCGTGTACAGATCCCAACAATTGTTTCATTAAAGAATTATAAAATATGTGCACTAGGAACGGATTGAGCAAACTCATGCGGAGCTCTGACAATCCTAGACCCTAGAGTCACAAGGGCCTGTGGATTCTACTACCCCATTGAAAGCTACCATGGCCCGTTGAGCATCCTAGACACGTTAGGGGTATAGGGTTAGGTGTCAAGCCTAGCATGGTCTACAGCAAGAGCACTGCCTCTGAGGCCAGAACCTCTGACGTGAGAAGACTGACAATTGAGGCGGTTCAAGCGATGATTGATGCGTAGGTTGACGCAAAGATTTTGGAACTTGCTAGGCAGTTTCAGGACCAAACTGACACTTGAAATGCTTATCAAAGGAAAAACTGGGATTTTCTAGTCAATGCCTTCAGGGAGATGTTTCCTGACAAGGGATTGCCACCTCCTACGCCTCCTCTTACGTTCTCCTTCGATGCTCCCCCTCTACCTCCTCCTGTTGACGATGAGGGTGTTGTTACCTCTGCGCCTGCTCAAACTAATCCGACCCCCATGAGAGAGCCCCCTAAGACAGGACCTGATCATCAGACTCCTCATAGTTAGCTTTCATTTATGTTTGTAGACACATTTTTTTATTTAAAATGTTTGTTATCTTTTATTTATGTTTTTTGACAATTTTATGTCTTTAAAATGTTTAATATATGTTTTTTAATTTGCTATATGAGCAGACATTTGATAATGGAATAATATTTTGATACATATTTTAATTTATATTATTTTATTAATGTTAATTATATTATATAACAATTATTATTAAAAATAGAAAAGATGATATATATTTAGTTACATATATTTATCAGAAACATAATAATGGAATAAATTTAGATAAATAAATAAAATATAAATTGTTAAATTCTATAGAGGTTTAGATATAGAAACCGCTACTAAAGTATTACATTTGAAATTCAAAACAAAAAACCCGCCACTTTTAAAGCGGTCTTCATTTTGTAGCAGTTATTTTGACAAAAACCACTAAAGATTTCAAATTCAATCTTTTTAAAAAACTGCAGGTTAAGGAGCAATTTTGCACATGAGCTTTTCCCCAGGAGCGCCCAGCACCACGAGCTTTTTTCTGGAGCAAAAGTACACACGTGGTTACGTTTTGGGAGCGCCCAGCACCACGGCAGTTAGTTGACCGTTAGTCAACCTGTTAAGTTGGATGGAAATGAACAAGACTCGGGTGAAATTACATTTTGCCCTTAGTTTTAAATAAAATTACACTTTTGCCCTAAGTTTTTTAAAAAAAACTAAAAATACCCTCCTTGGTGGGCCCCACCACCGCCGGCCGACCACCGCCGGCCGACGCCGACCGCCGTTCGGCCACCGCCTGCGGCGGTGGTGGGACCGGTGGTGGAAGGGATATTTTTAGTTTTTTTATTTATTTAAAACTAAGGGCAAAAGGGTAATTTTCATTTAAAACTAAGGGCAAAAAGGTAATTTTCATTTAAAATTAAGGGGAAAAATGGTAATTTTCTTTTTTTTCCTACCATCAGCGTCCACGTCAGCATCCACGTCAGCGTCCATGTCGGCGTGTCAGTCCAAATAAGCGCACGTCACGCCACGTCAGCGTTCCATCCAAGTTAATGGTTGACTAACGGTCAACTAACTGCCGTGGTGCTGGGCGCTCCCAAAACGTAACCACGTGTGTACTTTTGCTCCAGAAAAAAGCTCGTGGTGCTGGGCGCTCCCGGGGGAAAAACTCATGTGTAAAATTGCTCCTTAACCCAAAAACTGCCAGACTTTTGTAGTAGTCTTGATTCTAAATCGCTACAAATGTTATATTATAGCGGTTAATGTAGCGGTTTTGGAATCGCTACAAAACTTATTTATTGTTGTAGCGGTTAATATAGCAGTTTTTGAAATGCTACAAATTATCCAATGTTGCATATATGCCCAACAGACGTGTTACAGATAAGTAAACATTCTCTCTTCACCTATATTCTATCATAGCTTTGTTCACTACATATGGATAAGTCATAGATCAAGTTGCCGCACAATTCTCCCACATATTTGACAAGATTGACCACTTTTTTAGATTTCGCTTTCTCTCATGCTAGCTGTAATGGTAAGATCGTGTGTTAATGTTGTCGATGCAAGTTTAAGAAGTGGCATAAATAAGAATTTTCTCAAGAACATCTGCTTCTGAAGCCTTTCTCGGTAGAATATACATTCTGGGAAGTTCATGGTGAGATACATGGTATGAGATATGGGGATCATCTTCCTCGAAGTTTACATGTAGGAAATCAATTAGATCAGGATGATACTATTAATGAAGTTGTTCAAGATGCTTTTGGTTTTTAAGACGACAACTTCACTGCATAAGTTCAGGGTGAAAAACCTGCTTTCTTTAGGAATGATGCAAGTCGAGAATTTTTCAGCCTCATGGATGAGGCTAATCATCCTTTGTATCAAGGTTGCCGGAAATACTTCAAATTATCTTTCTTGATCAGATTCTACCATATCAAGTGCTTATGTGGGATCACTGATAAGACAATGTTGATATTGTTGGAATTAATACGACATGCTTTCCCTGACATAGACAATCCCACAACCTTCTAGAGGCCAAGAAGACAATTAACAGATTAGGCTTGAACTACAAAAAAATTGATGTATTCCCCACGACTGTATGCTTTATTGGGGAGATGACGCTCATAGGGAGACTTGTAAGAAGTGTCACACTTTGAGGTTCAGGATAGTTTGGAAGGGGAAAAACTAGAAAATGAAACCAACAAATATTCTCAGGTACTTTCCTTTAAAACCTCGCTTACAAAGATTGTTTATGTCGTCTAATACAGGTGAACATATAAGGTGCCATGAAGTTGACAAGAACGAAGATGGTAAACAAAGACATCCACGAGATGTTGAAGCATGGAAAGCGTTTGACTCAGACATTCCAGCTTTCGTAGCGGACCCTAGAAATGTTCGACTGGCGACTGACGGTTTTAATCCATTTGGGAATCTTAGCACAAGCTATAGTATTTGACTAGTTGTCTTAATACCCTACAACTTTCCCCCTGGATGTGTGTGAAACAATGCTCCTTCATTTTGTCTATGATCATTCTAGGCAACAAGGCACCAGAAAATGACATCGATGTGTATCTCCAACCGCGCAGCCGTTTGTTGCGGAGTTGGTGGACTTATGGAATGTAGGCATCGAGATGTTTGGCGTGCACAAGAAGACACAGTTCAACTTACGTGCAGCCTTGATGTGGACGATAAGTTACTTTCCTAGCCTGGGAATATTATCCGGGTAGAATGTGCATACCAACCTTGCGTGTCCAGCTTGCAATTTTGACTCTAACTTAGTGCGCCTTCCCCACGTCATAAGTGGTGCTTCATGGGTCATGAAAGGTTTCTTGATGGTACGCACAAGTTTAGGTTGCAACGCAATCGTTTCAATTGGCAATAAGGAAAAAAAAGGACCTCCTCAGAATTTATCCAGTGCAGATATCATAGAGTAGCTTCAGGATGTTGAATTTGAGTATGGAAAAACGACGATGCAACAAAAGCCGAGAAAAATATTGTCAAGACTTCTACTTCTATGTTGAGCAATGGCGGAAGATAAGCATCTTCTTCACTCTTTCGTGTTGGAAAGGTAATTTGCTCCAACACAATCCTGATGTCATGCACATTGAAAAAAATTTGTGCAACAATGTGGTATATATGATTCTTAACGAACTAGGCAAGTCAAAATATCATCTTCAAGAGAGGAAATATTTACGGGACATGGGAGTTTGTGGAGACGCGTACCGGATGAGCATGATAGATTTCAACCAAAAAAATTCACCCTAACAAAACCGAATAAAGAAATCTTCCTTACAACGTTGAAGAAAATAAAAGTTCCTGACAGATATTCAAGCAACATTTCAAGATGTATTAACACGCAGACTCGAAAGGTTACTAGGCTAAAGAGTCATGACTCACATGTGCTTATGCTATAGTTACTTTTGCTGGCCATAAAAAATAAGTTGCCTCTCGATATGTCAATTGTTTTGGTAGAGCTGTGTTCTTTCTTTCAAAAGTTGTGTTATAAAGTTTTGATCATGGAGGAGCTCGAGTAGCTGCAACAGAAAATGATTCTTACACTATGTCATTTAGATATGATCTTTTCTCTGTCCTTTTTCATGGTGATGGTTCACCAGACAATACACCTAGTTCACAAAACAAGGCTTGCTGGTCCAATTCATTATTGATGGATGTATCGTATTGAGAGGTATTCATTTACAATAAATTACATCAGAAATACTTGCTCCTTGCACATTTCAGCATTGATATATCGACATTTTTCCTTCTTTACTTTACAGGTTTCTTGAGAAATTAAAATCTTAGGTAAGGAATAAGGTGTGGCCTGAAGGTTCAATAGTAGAAGGATATATAGGGGATGAAGTTCTGTATTTTTGTTCAAGGTACTTTGATGACATTGAGACGTCTTTCAGCCAGCCGCCTTGTGTAGACGATTGTCCTGAGCCTGACCCAACATCAACAGAGTGTTAATCCCTCATGTTGGTAAACTAGTTGGCGGAAGTGAGAACTTCAAACTAACAACAATTGAGAAGTTTCAAGCACATAGACATGTCTTGATTAATTGCACTAAATTTGAACCCTTCCTTCAATAAGGATCATACACAAATATATGTTATCCTATATATTTCCTTACATTTTATACTTACATTTCATGATCCTTATCACATGGTTAATTGCAGGGAATTCAAAAGTCATGTGAAGCGTCAACAGAGGATCCGTTCACAGACATCCTCCAAAATTGATAGAAAGGTCCACAGAGAATTCTCGGGTTGGTTTATAGGGAGAATACTAAATGACCACTACTCACACTCACCAGAATTCAGAGCTCTCACACTCAGCCCACTTAAGCACGCCTAAAGATTTACGACATACAATGTCACCGGTTTCAAGTTTTGCATGGTTTCACAAGATCAAGGATGGCTAATCCAAAACTTGGGTGTTTATGGCACTTTTAGGACAAAGAGTTATGCGAGCAACAGTGACGAGAACATGCAGTTCCGTGACGTCCCGTATAATGGAAATTTGCTTGATATGGTCAAAATAAATTACCAAGGCCGTTTCACCATGACGCTATTATAGTGTTTGTTGGCAAATACGACAACTTCCCAAGAACTCACAACTGACAACTTAGGCATCACATCATTGAATTTCTCTTGACCTATTCATACTGGTTACTCTGAAGAAGATGAGCCATATATTCTTATCTTAGAGGCATATGAGGTTTATTATGTCACAGACAAGAGGCACAGGGATTGGAATATGGTGGTTTACTTAAAGCCTCAGGACCTTTATGACAGGGCGATGGTGATAACGTCGCCTACGAGATTGAGCCATTCCAGCCCTCTAGTTTCGAAAACTTCTTCCTAGACGACGATGACAATTTACCCATAGTTTGGTGTGTTTTTTAAGATACGCTTTATTGAATAATAACATTTAATTTAAGTTTAATTTGTGTTCAAACATATTAAAATCATAAGTAACATTTTCTCCACACTTTTTTTGTAGGGATGGCGACGAAGATTGATATGAAAAATTATGCTTACGATAACATATGTAATCTGTAGTCCTTTGTTTTTTTCAAATAAAAAAAACCATAACAGCATTTGTAACAGTTCTATAATCGCTACAAAGTAAAACTTATTTAATTTATCAAATAAATTAAATACTATATATAATAATATTATTATCAATAAATAATATCATTATTATTTTCGAATTTACTAATATATATAGACACACACACACACAACCTAGATTAAATAAGTATTCATTAAATCTTAAACACATTTAAGATTCAATGAATCTGGACACTCTTGCTCGTGTTGGGCCATTCTTGTGTGCGACCCTGCAGGCCCACATGAGATTGGCAATGGCCAACATCGTACCAGCCCACAAGTCGCAAGCGGCCTCTAGCAAGACATTGCGACTACCCAATTCATATGGGGATCGTTGATAAGTACAATGACTTGCCCCTAGGGCATAATTTCCAACATTTTTAAGATACGCTTTATTGAATAATAACATTTAATTTAAGTTTAATTTGTGTTCAAACATATTAAAATCATAAGTAACATTTTCTCCACACTTTTTTTGTAGGGATGGCGACGAAGATTGATATGAAAAATTATGCTTACGATAACATATGTAATCTGTAGTCCTTTGTTTTTTTCAAATAAAAAAAACCATAACAGCATTTGTAACAGTTCTATAATCGCTACAAAGTAAAACAAATCGCTACAAATGTACCAACCTCTACAAATACAGTCGCCTCAACCGTTACTAACACAAACCGCTACAAAGTAAACCAAATCGCTACAAATATAGTCGCCTCAACCGTTACTAACACAAACCGCTACAAAAAAGTCATGTCAACCGCTACAAGTGTTACGCAGATATCCATATAAATACTCCCACCACATTTCATTTTATATGCTTCTGTTGGATTCGTATACGCATCGGAGTAAAAAAAAACTTTTACGAATCCCATCGAAGGATCGCTCAGTAGCATTTAAATCAAGGTTTAGGATTTCCGAATCATACCTATGCCGAACTATTTGAACTGGTGGGCTACCTTCTCGATCAGCAGAAGTCGACTCTTCGAATCGCCTTCCTCTGCCGGTATCCACACGAACAGCCTTCAGAAACACGAATGGAAGCGAGCTAGCACCTCTGAATTGTGTGTCTCTCTCTTTTTTTTCTCTAGGGTTTCTCGCGGCTTTTCTAATACGCTCGACAAAAAGTCCCATCGGTTTTTCTAAACCTAGCAGGCGTATTATATTCAAAATTAAACCTCATTAATTTGAAATTCAAATTTTGAATCTGGATTAAAAATATATTAATTAAATCTATCTGATAGATCTAATCTAATCTATTTATTTAATCCAAATTAAAAGCCTTTTGATTTAATTTATCTCTATAAATTAAATCCGATAAATGATATCTATCTATTTAATTAAATATGAGATACTATATCTCAATTTAAATAAAATAAAATATATGATATCTTTATTCAAAAATTAAATCTGAGATACAATATCTCTATTTGTTTTAGATATTTAATTTATCAAATAAATTAAATACAAACAAATATTATATATAATAATATTATAATGTTTATTAAATAATACTAATTATTTTCTATTCACAATTTTAAGAACCTTTTTCAACATTCCTTCTACTTTCATATACATTATTTTCATAATTAAATATTATTTAAATAAAATCATAATTAGTTCTTATTATATCTACACATTCCCATTTTTATAGACCTATATAATAACCATATATAATCAAATATGAAGATGGAATATCACCTAGAGGGGGTGAATAGGTGATTATAAACATTTTCTTTTTAAAACAAACACCCGAACCCAGAAGCAGCGATAAACATAGACTGAGAGAAGAGAAAATAAACACAGAGAATTTATACTGGTTTAGTCTAACTCAACGACCTACGTTCAGTCCCCAAGCACACCTTGGGATTTCACTAACTCTTAATCATAATACAATTACACACTTTGTACTCGGATGATCCTCTCACTAGGATTCACTCCCCCTTACAAGTTGTAATCGTACACCCACACTTAAGGTTCCACAACCTTAAAATTTAACAACACAATAATTTTAAATAAGTGTTTACAAACTCCTCACGAGTAGATAAAAGATAAACAATGAAGTACACAAGATATCTGAAGATATTAATGAAACAGTAGTAGTTGTAATAAATCGAAATGAATGCACAACGTTTCAGTAGTTGACGACTTCAATGCTTCTGGTATTTATAGTTGAAACATTTATGGCCGTTGGAGAAGCTTGAAGATTGATCATTGTGAGTCTCAAATATTTCCGTTAGACTCATGACGCTTCGGATAGTATTTTTCGTTGTTCAAACATTCCAGGTGGATTTGCAGTTCCAACATTCCTTCATTCCTTTTGTTTTCCCCGTTGTGAAATAGCATTGAATGCAAAGGAGGATAGTTGTAACTGCTTTCCATTTCCTCAGAAGGTGGTTACCAAGGATATCACGTGTTTAGCAATTTGCAATTAATGCTTCTGTCAGAGTTCTTGCTTTTCTGCTAAAACAATGGTTAACATCCTGAAACATACTTAAATGATGAGTAGTGCTATGTTTAAATATCATTCAAAAGTCAAGCAAGTGATTTGAAGATAACCTATGAGATTTGAATTGAAATATATATCGATTTACAGAACAGAGAATAGTCATGCTCGGGCATGACTTCAAGCTTGTTCGAGCATCATTCAAGAAAGCATGTTATAAAATGAAAGCATCGACCTATGCTCAGGCAGCACTTAAAAGTGCTTACTCGGGCAAGGTAATTTTGAAGAAGAGAATGATTCAGTGAACGATAATGCCCGGGCAAAGTACTTATCATGCTCAAGCATGATATCGCTCATGCTCGGGCATGGTAGTGGTGATGCTCGGGCATGGGTAAGGCAGAAAGCATCGAATACAAAGTGTTAGGCCTGCTCAAACATAATATTGTGTAGCAATGCCATCATCAAAACATATGAGAACTAACAAAATATCATATACTAATATCAATTATTTTTAACATTAATATAAATCATTTATATTGAAATTATTAGTTAATTAATAAAATAATCTAAAATGACTCTTTTAAATTTTTTTTTTTGAAAAATGTAGCAATTCCATTATCGCTACAGATTCTGACATATAAATTTTTCCGTCCATTTGTAGCGGTCCTACAACTGTTACAAAGTTGGATAAATTTTGAAAAAAGGTGGCAACATATTTCCTAAAAAACTAGCAAGAACCGACACACAATAATTTAAAACTTTCGATTCCTTTTTTTGAAATTTCTTCCAATTTTGTAACGGTCAATGAACTGCTACAATTTGTTGCCGCAATTTTGAAATTTTTTGGTGATATATTTAGTAGCGGTTATATAACCGCTACCAATGTGGTTAATTTCATATTGTAGCGATTACCAAACCACTACAAATTCTCCACACACGTTGTCATCACAACCTCGTATAGTAGCGGTGTTAAGAAATCACTACAGTTACAATAGTGGTTAATTCATATGTAGTAGCAGGTTTCTCGAACCACTACAAACTTGCTTGCAACGGTGTGTTTTGTAATGGTTTTGACAACCGCTACTAATGTCATTTGTAGCGTCTTAAACCTCTACAAATATGACATTTTAACTGCTACAAAGTGTCTTTTTTTTTCGTAGTCTCCTCTCATTTAAGCCCTGGCCCTTCAAATGCCGGATGTGAAAATTAGAGGAGTTAAATGAAATTGACCCTGTAAGGCCGGCTCGTTAGACCCTGTTAATTTTTTTAAAAAAATAGTAATAATAAGGAGTTGTAAGAGATGCCCCTACATTCAAATATTCATTGAAAATGAAAGTAAGCTTGCTCCTTATATCAGCAACCTTCTCATCATAAGTCATAGGGTCAATCTTGCCATAGAAATATTGTATAATAGTTTAAATTTAAAGCCCATATATCTTCTTACATTTTATATGAGTTATTTGTGGACAATAGTTTGCTTTTGATTACGAATTACTGAATGTGTTTATTTGTTGGATGATTCGTATTGTTTGGATATTAATGTTGAGAATATTTATTTGATAAATTATAACTTTAATTGTTGTAATTTACTAATTATATTTCTTTTAAAAAAATCAGAGGAAAAATAGTTAAAGTTTGGAATAGTAACTTCCAGACCCGGTAGGATTGGCCCTGGCCCTGGTGCTCTCGGACTAGGCTTCGAAAAACAAATGTTTTTCTTACCCCCAGGCCTTGTAGAGCCGGCCCATACCCTTCAAGGTCCAGTCCTAAAGGGTGAGGCCAGCCCTAATTCCCAGCTCTACTCCAGACCCTATTCTAAATCACTTATAACATATTCTTAGATATATTAAGGAATCACAATTAAATCATTAAATATATCTAGAATTGATAAAAAAAAATCAAATTAATTTTCCATTAATATATACTTTTCTTTTTTTCATTTACCAACCATTTTCATGTACGTTTCATCTTTCTCTCTTTTTAACATAAATTAAATAGGGATAAAATTAGAAAACAGTCATTAATAGCCCTCCGAATGACTTATATTTATGACTAAACTTTTCTTTTATGACCACTTATATATAATAGGAATTGGAGTATAATTAAATAACATTTTCATAATTGAAATAATAAATTATATTCTTTAATTTTTGGGATTCATCCAACTTTTATCATTTAAATAATAATTTCATAAAATGATTTAATATAACTTTAAATTAAATTAAACATTTAAATAAATAAATTTAATTTACATACTTTATGCCACTATTATGGATTCACGCATATACTTTATGATTTACATAAATCATTTTGTGGCATATGCGAACAAGCTGAACAAGAAGTTCAACCTCATACTCTATGACAATGAGGTTGAATATGACTTGCAGTTAGACCCTTCATCTCCTTCCTCCGATGATGATGAGGAGGAGGAGGAGGACAGTAGTGGTGGTGATGATGAATGAACACAATTATTTCTAAACAAAATAAGTAACCAAAGGAAAACAACTTAATAATTCATGATTATTAATTCAAAACTATAAAGAATTATTGTAACATGGTTAGAAATAACACCAACATATTTAATGGTTTTAATTTAATAAACATTAATTGAGGCTTTCAAAATATTTCGCCTTTCCCCGTTGCTCTCAGTGCCTCCTTATTATCCAAAAATTGTTAGGAGAACAATGTACCCTTTCATTATGTCTTGTTCAACTTCCAACTCGTGCAATGATGGTCTTTTTTCGATCCTCCTCATCCACCACCACCTCTCCTCTTATTGAAATGGTAGCTGTCATGCAGACATTGACAAGCCTTAATCGGGACATAAAGCATCTCGCGACAAACACCAACAAGTTGAATTGGAAGTTGAACCTCATACTGTATCACAATGAGGTTGAATATGACTTGCAGTCAGACCCTTCATCTCCTTTCGATGATGATGAGGAGGATGAGGAGGACGTTTGTGGTGTGTATGACTAGACAACATTTTTTTCATTATTTTAAAAAATAAGATAACCAAAGAAGAACAACTTAATACTTCACGATTATGAATTAAAATGTGTAAAATGATTAAAAATAACACCAACATATTTAACAATTCTAATTTAATATACGTTAATTAAAGCTTTGGGAACCTTTCCTCTTCCACGTGTTGACTCTGGGTGCCACCTCATTATCCGATAATCATCAGGAGAACAATATACCATTTCATTACGTCATGTTCAACTTCTAATGCATGCAATGATGCTTTTTTTATCCTTTATAGATGACTATTTGAACTCCCCATTTTCATTTATGAAGGATTTCGAGCATACTAGGAATCCGATTGACACATTAAGTACCCACAAGAAATTGGAGCATTGATACAAACTCCGATCACGTTATACAAAAGATGCATCATTAAGAGCAAGAGAACTAGAGAGAGCAGGCTTTGGAAGCTTTCTGTCTGTGTATCTAATTGACACCCACAAACTGATAATAATCCCATATATCATGTACATGAAATTTTCAATATTTGAATTTCAAATTATAAGATGAAATTCCTTATTTTGATCCATATCTCTCTATATTTACACGATAACCTCATGGCATTGGGTTTTGGTCCTAATCGACAGAAGGTGGATTGGCCATTTTCTAACATCTACCACTCACACTTGGTGGATCAAATGTTTTGGGCCAAGTCTCTTTCTCTTCCATCCTTCTTTCACATTAGGTGCTTTATCATAACTGTGTGGGCATTACATCTCCATTTGGGTATCTTGTACTAGGAATCCTTTTCACATAGACCAACATAAAACAACCCTGCAGTGGAATTCAATTCCTATGATATCCTAGATTTACCCAATACACTTTTCTCATGGCCAATCTAATCTCGCTTGATTCAAGATAAAACTTAGATTACCTTTCTTGTATGCATAGTGTCCATACTTATGAAAGTACCCAAGTAACTTCATAAAGGATCGGTCTCAGACACAAGCATAAGTTTGTATATTCTATGCCATCTTCCTTTCGCCCATATATAAGTTCAATATGAATAAACCGCTTTCCTAACATAATGCCTTTAAATCATATCGATCACGATCACATTAAAAATGTTAAAGTAGCAGAGGTTCAAATATATCTCTATGATATATGAAAGTCAAAGAACAACTTAAAAGGGTTAACCTTTCCGGGACTTACACGACAATGAAGCAGGATACATTCAATTGCTTTCGATTTGTGGTTCTCTAGCACATGTAGTATGAATGGCATGCTGCAACATTACTCTTATACTATAAGAGCATATGTCATTTTGATCTTACCATTAACACCGTACATACTTAGGTATAGACACACACAGTAACTAAACCCAAATTCTTTAGCTTTACTCACATGATGTCAATTTTGAGGAATTTGTGTTCTAGCTACAGGTATTATGGACTTGGGTTTTCATCACTCAATCTATATTTATAATCATGGATCTTATCCACATACGTTTCAAAAGTCTCTGTAGTCGTTTAAAATTCATGAAATACCTACTAGAATAAAGAAAACGAAAATCTATCAAGTGTTGTTTGCATTTACTGATTTATTCTCATCTGTAAAGTATCCTTTGATACATTGAACTTCATTTTTTATTTCATCTACTCTTTTAGAGAGTTTACCATTGATTATCAATCATTGTAAAATCACAAAGTTGTTGGACTTTGAGATTGGGTTATCAGTTTATAACTTGTAAGGGGGAGTATATCCTAGTGAGAGGATAACTTCAAGTACAGAGTGTGTAACTGATTGAAAGGATAGTGAAAAATCCCAGAGTGTCTGGGGACTTGACGTAGGTCAAAGAGTTGAGACCGAACCAGTATAAATCTTTTGTGTCAAGCTTTCTCTCCCTATCTTTGTTCTACTCTGTTTTAGTTTGCCATTTCTAGGAAAAGTTTGAAAGTTTTAAAATCCCCAATTCACCCCCCTCTTGGTGATATTCTACCATTTACATTTGGTATCAGAGCAAGGTCTTCTCAAAATTGCTTAACATCTCGAGAAAGATCAACATCAATGGAATTCTACCTGATGGTGCTTTTAAACAAACCCCCCGGTTTCAATGGTGAACATTATTCCTTATGGAAAGCCAAATTTAGAGTCTTCGTTTTGGCTACTGAGTTGGGTACATGGAGAGTGTTTGATAGAGGAGATTATACTCCATCTTCTATCCAAGATGGCATTAGAACTCTAAAGCAAGAAGAAGAACATGATGAGAGTGACAGAAGACAAGTCACTTTCAATAGCAAAGCAATCCTCATGCTTCAAAGTGCTTTGAGTCAAAAATAGTACTTTCATATCTACACATTATCATCTACTAAAGCTATGTGGGATATGCTTAAGATTGCACATGAAGGGACGACTAGGATCAAGGAGAATCGAGTAAATACCCTGATGACTGAATACGATTTACTTCGTATGAAGTCTGGGGAATCTATTGGCGAATTCCAGCTTAGATTCACTCATCTAATCAACTAACTTGCTTCCTTGGGCAAAGAATATGATCAACTTGTCTAAGTGAGGAAAATTCTAAATATCCTGAGAAAGGAGTTGGAAGCTAAAGTCACTGCGATCAAACAAGCTTATGGAGAATCAATGGCTTCAATGGCAGCTCTATTTGGCAGTTTGTCAGAATATGAAGGAAAGATCAAGTTCAGAAAGGGACTTGATGAGATTGGTGGCAAGAGTAAGGGAATTTCTCTTAATATTGTCAAAGAGGTTAAAGAATTAGATGAAGACAAAGACGAAGATGAAGAGCTAGGCATGATGGTATGGAGATTCAAGAAATTCTACAAGAAGGACCAAGGATTCAGAAAGTTTCACAAGGGTAGATCTAGCACTGAGCTGAAGAAGCCAATCATATGTTATGAATGTGAAAAGCTTGGCCACATCAAGTCTAAATGTCCCCAGCTGAAGAACAAAGAGAAAGAAAAGAATTCAATAAGTTCAA
This sequence comes from Acacia pycnantha, assembly GCA_025563575.1. Lineage (NCBI taxonomy): Eukaryota > Viridiplantae > Streptophyta > Magnoliopsida > Fabales > Fabaceae > Acacia > Acacia pycnantha. The sequence continues at coordinate 1,226,936 of JAMWYP010000142.1, forward strand.
GAAGAAAGCTTATGTTTATGCTATATGGGGAGATAGCTCATCCGATGAAGACGAAGCTGATGAAGAAGAAAAAGCCAACATCTGTTTTGTGGCTCAAGAAGAAGAATCATAGAATGAAGAGGTAAATGATTCTGATCCATATTTTGATGAACTGTTGTCTGAATATAATTCTCTTCATACTGAATTTTGAAAGATTGCAAAAGAACTTATTGTTTCAAAAAGAAAAATAAAATTTCTTGAAGAAAAAGTTCAAGATGTCTCTTCTCCAACTTTTGTTTGTGAAAATGATTCTGAAAAGATTTGTGAAAAGATTTCAGAAAAGATTTGTGACAATTGCTATGTTTTAGAGAAAAGAAATACCTATCTTACTAAAACACTTGAGAGGTTCACTTAAGGTAGTGAAATGCTCAATTTCATTTTGAAATAGCAAAGGTTTACAAATGACAAATCAGGAATTGTCTATAAACCTAATTTTGATAATAAAAAAAGCCAAAAATAAATCTAGAGAAAACAACTATCTTTACTACTTTCGAAAATCAATTCATTCTTCAAACCCTTTTGCTCATTGCAATTATTGTAATCGTAAAGGTCATACTACTTCTTCTTGTTTTCATAAAAAGGAAAGAAAGAGCAAACCTGTAGGTAATTATCAATGGGTGCCCAAAGGATCCTATAAGGATCCTAAGACACATACTAACCCTAAAGGACCCAAGAAAAGATGGGTACCTAAAACTTGATCTTTTGTGTCTTGAAAGTTTGTCTAAGTGCATCAATATCCAACAAATTGTACATTGATAGTGGATTCTCAAGACACATGACGGGAGACCAATCCAAATTTGCTACAATCAAACCTAAGGATGGTGGCAAGGTGACATTTGGTGGAAATCAATCCGAAAGGATTGCTGGAATTGATGAAGTTGGAAGCAACGATGGACCTCAAATCAAAGATTTCTACCTTGTTTAAGGTCTATGCCACAACCTTCTCAGTGTGAGCCAAAGCACAGATAAAGGTAACTTGGTTATCTTCAATTCTGAGGAATGTTTGATTGTAAGCAAGGATGATCTCTCCTTGGACAACAAAAAGTCCAAAGCCTTATTCAGAGCTCCTAAAGAAGGTAATTGTTATACTCTTAGTCTTCCTAGCAATAGTTCTATTTTTGAAAATTGTTTTACTAGTAACTTGGATGAAAGTTGGCTATGACACAAGCAATTAGCTCATGTCAATATGTTTCAACTCGACAAGTTGCTGAAAAAGGATTTGGTTATTGGTTTACCAAAACTTAGTTTTAAAAATGACATGATTTGTGATGCTTGTCAAAAAAGTAAACAAACCAAATCGTCCTTCAAATAGAATATTTAACATTCATACTCGTGTTGTAGAAGAGTCAATGCATTTTGTATTCTGTGAAGCTAAATCTGATAAATCTTTGGATGATGATGATGTTGGAAATTATGCCCTAAGGGCCAATCATTGTACTTTAAACGTCATTGTTATTTAAAGTATTTCTCCATTTTGTTACATATCATTTGGATGTTTATTATGATGACTATATCCTTGGATGTATCAAAAAGATTGTCCTAAATATCCCTGGTCGGTCATCTATACAGGAGCAAAGATGAAATAAGACCAGTATGACTTTGATGAAGTATGGAGATACGAATTAAAGTCTTACGCACTTGTAAGAGTACAAGGTGCAGGACCAACCTACTATGAGGAAGCTACATGGATTAAGTCATAAGCTTATCTCATGTATAATCACGTCACAATGCCCTTTGACCTAAGATCATCATGGATTCCTACATGAGAGTCGTTGATCTTTGACCTAGTCAAAAGTCACCTTTGACCGGATGATGATAAAGGCTTTGATCGGGATTATTGGTTTTCATGTAGAGGAATGTGAATGGTCAAGATGGGATTTATCCCTCACATTTGTACAGAGATATTACTGGGCCCCTCGATGAGTAAGTCTGAGAAAAGTATGGCCATACTATGATAGAAAGGAGTTTCCATTTCAATTGTTAGACTACTCAAGAATCAAGAAAGTAATGGTTAAGAATAGGAGGATGACACTATCCATGCTTCATCTTTGACCAAATTATCGCGTGACAAAAGGGATGTGGCATGGTTGTATGTAGGTTGCATCGTATCATTGATCCTCATATTAATTGGGTAGTTGTAATGTCTTGTTAGAGGCCGCTTGTGACTTGTGGGCTAGTACAGTGTTTGGTCCACTAACAATTTCATGTGGCCCAACAAGGTCGCAACAAGAATAGCCCAACACGGGCTATAATGTCCAGATTCATTGAATCTAAGATATGTATAAGATTTAATGAATACAATGTTTAATCTAGGGAGGATATATATATATATTCGAAAATAATAATAATATTATTGATATAGATAATAATATTATTATGTAGTATTTGTTTTGAATTTAATTTATTTGACAAATTAAATAACTAAAACTAATAGAGATATCGTATCTCAAATTTAATTAAATAGATAGATATCATATTTTAGATTTAATTTATGAAGATAAATTAAATCAGCTGGCTTTTAATTAGGATTAAGTAAATAGGTTAGGTTACATTTGTTGGACAGATTTAATTAATATTACTTTAACCCAATTCAATTTTAATAAAATTAATTAAGATTAATTTTTAATATTTAATATGGCCCATTAGGGTTTGAAAAACCCTATAAGATAATGAGCAAGTCGTATTAGATTGGCCGTAAGAGATAAAACCTTAGAGGACACGGAGAAGGACGTTGGAGGCACTAGCACGCTGCCTGTGTTGGGGTCCTGTTCGTGTGGATACCGGTAGAGGGAGGCAGTTCGTTGAGTTGGCTCCTAGTGATCGATCAAGACGCATTCAGAAGAAAGGTACAATTTTGACTACTCTAATTTATACGCCATTGATAGATCCTCCATTGGGATTCAAAATTTGTTTTTATAAATTTCTTCTGTTGCCTGCTCAAATCCTCACAGATTATCTTCCTATTCAAAACCAATCTATTTCAAAAACTCCTTCTGTTTTGGTAAATTCTGAAAAACCTTTGCAAACAAAACCTGAAGTTGAAAATGATTGTGAAAATGCTTGCGAAAATACTGTTTAATCTCAACCAAGATCATGGAGATACAGTAGGAATCATCCACTGGATCAAGTGATAAGTGATGTAAATCAAGGAGTGAAAACCAGAAAAAAGTATTTTAAATGAAGTTACATTCTTTGTTTTCATCTCAAAGATTGAACCCTCTAAGATTGATGAAGCCCTTTCAGACAATGATTGGGTTATCGCAATGCAAGAGGAATTACAATAGTTTGAAAGAAATCAAGTTTGAGACTTGGTACTTAGGCCTAAAGATCAACTGGTCATTGGCAAGAAATGGGTATTCAAGAACAAACATGATGAATCCTCAATCATTGTACGTAATAAGGCTAGATTAGTGTCCAAAGGCTATATCAAGAAGAAGGAATTGATTATGAAGAAATTTATACTCCAGTAGCAAGATTGGAAGCTATAAGAGTTCTTTTATCCTTTGCTTGAATTAAGGGATTCAAGCTTTATCAAATGGATGTGAAATCTGCATTTTTAAATGGTTTTATCCAAGTGGAAGTTTATGTTGAACAACTTCCTGGATTTGAGGATAATCATCATCTGGATCATGTCTTTCGTTTAAAGAAAACTTTGTATGGGCTTAAGCAAGCTCCTAGAGCTTGGTATGAAAGACTTAGCAAATTCCTTCTTGATCAATGTTGTTAGAGGCAAAGTAGATACAACTCTCTTCATAAAATGCAACAAGAGTAATGATCTATTAATTTTTCAAATATATGTGGATGATATTATTTTTGGTTTTACTAATGATACTTTATGTAAAGAATTATCTAAGACAATGCAGTGAGAATTTGAGATGTCTATAATGGGAGAGTTGAACTATTTTCTTGGTTTGCAAATCAAGCAAAAGAAGAATGACATCTTCATATCTCAGACCAAATATCTCAATGATCTCCTAAAGAAGTATGGGTTGGGCCAATGCAATGGAGTTGATACTCTAATGAGCACAACTACTTCATTGGATGTTGATGAAGAGGGCAAGGACTTCAATATTACAAGATATAGAGGAATGATTGGATCATTACTTTATCTAACTGCAAGTCGTCCTAACATTCAATTCAATGTGGGAATGTGCACAAGATTTCAATCTGCTCCCAAGCAATCTCATGTTGAAAATGTGAAGAGGGTATTGTGATATCTTGCTGACACAAAATCCCTAGGATTATGGTTTCCTAAAGGGCAAGCTGAATATCTTGTGGCGTATTCAGATTTAGACCATGCTGGATACAAGACTGACTGGAAGAGCACAAGTGGGCAATGTGAATTCCTTGGTAGTTCACTAGTGTCTTGGTTTAGCAAGAAGCAAACTACAGTCTCAATATCATCAACCGAAGCTGAATACATTGCCATATCTAGTTGTTGTGCTCAAGTTTTATGGCTCATGCAACAACTTCAAGATTTGGGAATCCATCTCAAGGAGATACCAATTTTGTGTGACAACACTAGAACAATAAGCTTGGCGAAGAATCTTGTTCAACATACAAGAACCAAGCATATTGATGTTAGACATCACTTCATCTGAGATCATGTTCAAAAGAAGGATGTCAAAGTGTTGTTTACTCCCACTCATCTTCAACTTGCTGATATTTTCACAAAGCCATTAGCTAAGGACCAGTTTACATTCATTAGAAGAGAATTGAAAATGGTAAATCCCAATGAGTTGTAAGTAACCTCTACTTAATGTTAGTTATGTTTTTGATGATCATTAGATACTAACTTAAGCATCGAAGTGTTTAGTTATGTGTTATACATGATGATTGTTAAATCTGTCAATATGCTGAAGTTTGCTGTCAAAAGAGGCAAACTCGAGTTTGTCAATAGCAAACTCGAGTTATCAGAAGGCAGAGAGAAAGCACTAGTTTTAGGAGAAAACCAAACTCAAGCCCGCGGGTGGAAAACTCAAGTTTAGGTTAGACAGAGAGCAACTAGGCTATTAAAGGAAAATACAAACTCAAGTTTTGCAAAACAACCTCGAGTCTAAACGAGATAGAGAGCAACTGAGGGCAGAGGAACTTCCAAACTCGAGTTTGTAAGTATTAAACTCGAGTTAACGAAATATTTCAAGTGTTCACATACACACACTTGAAGTCCAGGTTAGTACATGTTTATGCAAACTCAAGCTTGTTCTGATAAACTCGAGTTTATAAGCTTAAACTCCAGTTTGTCGCACTTTATATATACTGGAACTTGACCGTTGCTCCTCACTTCACACTTCCCTCGAGTCTAACCCTATTTCCTCTAAAAAAAAACCTCTCGTCTCTCTTGATCAATCTCTATATTTCCCACTAAAAATGCCTCCCAAACATTCCGCCAAAGCTGCAACTATTGATTATGACTATGAAGGGACTAATTCTGCATCTCCTCATCCTCTGAAATGACCTAGGAGAGAGAAACATGTGCCTAGATTATACAAATCAAAGGTGACCTTTGAAGAGCCTTCTCCCAAGGATAAAATTATGTTGGAAGAACCTTTTGATCCAAAAACAGCAATTCACAAGGATAAGGATCAAGTTGCTAAAGCTGCTAAACCTCCAAAAAGGAAGAGGACTGTTTTTGCATCTTAGTTCAGAGGGTCTCTATCTAGTACTTCTGGTTCTCGACCAAGAGAACAATCCAGTTCAAAGGTATTCGAAGAGATCCCAGCCCTTCAAAATATCTATAATTTATCCTCTGTACCTAGTGGTTTCTTCACTAAGAATGTGCTTCTTCATAATGATGATACTATTTTGTTTAGAGAGCGTTATTTGCATAAAACTTTCTGTCCTACTGTCTTTGTTGATTTCGCTAAGCTAAAGGAAGATTGTAATCTCCATCTTTCTCCCTAGCTTAAGCCTTTTGAAAATATCATTTCTATTTAGGCTCCTTATAGCCCTGGGATTGTAAAACCCTTTTATTTCAACATGCAATGGGATAATCAGTTGGATAATGATGGTAACCTCTTAGAGGAAAGAATTACCACACTTGTAAGGGGTAAAAAGATTGTCTTAACCTCTGATTATCTCAATTCTCTACTTCAAATTTCCAATCCTCGTCTTATTGCTACTTTAAACTATGATGATAGGGAAATTTTTGAACTTCCTAGGCCTAATGAGCCTATTCCTAATGTATCAAACATCTTAACCTTTCCTCCTACTGTCATGCCGCCTGTGCATAGAGCTATCTGGTACATTTATGCCAAAAATCTCTTGCAGAAAGGTGGAAATTTTACCCATTTTGCAAAGAATGATTACCCTATCTTTACTTCTATCATTGATAAAACACCTCACAATGTGGGGCATTGGGTTCTTCAGGAAATGGCCAAGTTCAAATTTGCTTCAAGGAAATCCTCTTCCATACCATTTCCCAATTTGGTTTCTGTTATACTTTTTCACGAGAAGGTATGGTATCTGGCTAAGAGTGATAAACTTGTGAAGCCCACTATGTTTGCCAGACATCATCTGAACTTAATGAGGATCAATTTTGATGAAGGATCAGGCCAATCAATAGCTCCCTCATGATCTTGAGCTTCTCAATCTAGAACTCATGAAGCTCAATTTGCTTCTTTACCTCATCCTGTTACTTCTCAGCCTTCTGATTTGGATGCTAGAATCAAGGCAATTGTTGACAAGGCCATTTCAGATCTCACTGATGGGATAGAAACTGAAGTAAGTAAATTAATCTTTGAGTTTACCAAAGGGAATAATGATTTGGTTGACGCTCCAGACTAAATGAAAGAAAAAGTGGAGAATCTATCAACGACGTTTAAATCGGGTTAGTTAAGAACCGTACCTATACAAACTTGTATGCGTCCTTTGCGAACTCATGGGCTAACGCCTTCTTGCTCGATCATATATCTGATTTATTTTAGTTGTTTAATTTATCAAATAAATTAAATACTATATACTAATATTATTATCTATAAATAATAATATCATTATTTTCGAATTTAATATATATATATATATATATATATATATATATATATATATATATATATATATATATATATATATATATATCCACCCTAGATTAAATGTTTTATTCATTAAATCTTAGACATATCTAAGATTCAATGAATCTGGGAGCAATGAAGGTAAAGCATTAACGAAACATGCTTGACACAATAGAGATATATAAGCACAATGACTTTGCTATGACAAGAGATAAACTTGCTTTTTAGAAAAGAGTCTTGAAAGTATATCAACATTCAAAGCAAGAATTTGAATATAGTTACTCAAAATGAATGAAGACAAAGTTTATGAATTTGAGTAACAACATGATTACTAGGATTCATGAATGATGAAGCACAATAATCCAAATGATTAGAATTCAGAATGTCATCCTAGTGAGCTATTCCATTAATGGTTAATGCATTATCATTCAATGCACTAATGAACATTTATAAAGCTTGGAATAACTTGGCCAATGAGAAATTATGCAGTAAGCATAACAGTTTCACAGATTGAATTCTTTTCTTGAAGATAGGTTTGAACCTCATATAGGGATAACTCATTAGACATGAAGTCCAACTAGTTAGAGAATGAAACAAAAGAGTTCAAGCAGCACATTGATTTCCAAAGATCAAAATGTGAAGGATAGGGAAAATTCAACAGGACAAATTTGAGGCATATCTGACATTCAATATACAAGGATTTAACTTCCAAATTTGAAACTCCATTTAAATGCAATCGACGTATTTTTCAAAACATTTGTATGCATTTTTATAAAACAGAGTGAGTTGAAATCCAAACAAATTTTAGAATTGTGCATTTCAAAAGCATAAACTCATAAAGTTATACAGATTCACGGTCCACTTAGCAATTTGAAAACATTTTGAAAGATCATAAAAGATTGAATGCTAATGGAATGCAATGATGGACAAGTCATTATTACCCAGATATGAATTTCATATACACACAATAGAGGGTAAAATTAGATATCACCATAATTCATCTTGTCCTTGATGAAGTTTGCTTGATTAAGGTGGATTGATGTAGATGTCTCCCTTTTTGACAATCACCATCAATCATCAAGCATAGCTTGTTTAACTTCCTCAAGAATTGAATTATTTCTCTATGTTGCATTCTTGAGAAGCTTTTTCTCTTCCTACAAAACCATATAGATCTTTTTCTTTCATGGTATCCAACCTTACTTGGATCCAATCATGGTTAGCTTCTAGAAACAAGATTCATATGCTCTTATGAATATAATAAATTCAGAATAATTGAGAACAATGAATTAATAATGGCTTTATGCATAAAAGAAATTCTTTCTTTTCAAATCATCATGTATGCATAAGAAATTAAACTATTTAACATTGCAATCCCTTTATAAAGAAATCTATTAAATGGATTTTTAAGGAATGTGAAAACTTATTTCCAAAATAGTTTGCAATGTTTATTTCTAAGATTCCAAAATATAAAACCTCAATAAATATCACAAATAATAGCATAAGAGGTTTTACTATTGGATACATTTCCCTTAGGCACTTGGAGGATTGGCTTTGCTTACCCACTGATTCTTCATATATTTTCTTGTGGTTGTCGGCAAAACTCTCTCAAAAGATATAGAAGGCAAAAGTCTTTTCCTTTGTGCATGAGAGATCCTTCTTTTCTTATTTTCCTCAAGATAGTTGAATGGTACTTCATTGTAGTCTCTTCTTGAGGCAGAATGTAGTCTTCTTACGGGTGTCCATTGCTTCTTATGATTTGATTCTGTAATTCCAGCAATGGGTTCCCTGAGAGTTCTCTTGCTAGATGCTATGATCTTCTTCATTGGTGCATGAGAAACTCTTGGCTTCTTGTTCATCTTCTCTGTACCCTTATGTCCACTGATCTTTAAATCATCCTGTACACATGAAGCACTTGATGGACATTTTGGTACCCACTTATACTTGGGTCCTTGACTGTTAGTATTGGAACTTACTTGTCCTTTCGGAACCCAAACATATTTATTTCTCACATTAGAATTTCTCCTAATATAGCAAGTGTGAGAAATATGGCCGATTTTCCACAATAATTGCAAATAACAGAGTGATGCTTATTTTGAACGGTTTTGCAAATATTGTGCTGGTTGAGTGGATGCAATATCAAATAACTCATATTTGTAAATTCTTTCTTCCCACATGATTTTCCAGCATGATTGAAAACATTTTTGCTTTTCAAACTAGAATCAATGATTGGTTGAAAAACATTCTTATGCAAACTTTCAAAATCATTTTTCTTAACTACACAAGAAGAATTGGAATTGTTTACCAGATGTGCATCTTGAGCTCCAGATAATGGTTTACCATAATCGTGCATGATGAGCTCCTGGGAATTGTCTTCCTCTTGTTCTGTGTTGACTAAAGCGTGGAAGCACATTTCACCTTCTTCATTCTCAACTTCCGTTTGTTCATCAATCGTGGATATACAACTTATAATTTCAGATGAACTGTCAACACTTTCAACTTCAACACACTTGTTAGAAGTATAAATAGAATCAAGAGTATTCCAAATATCTTTAGCACAAGAGCAAAATTTTATTTTCTCGAAATCATTTTCTGTCAAAGCACTATATAAAATTTTCATTGCTCTAATGTTCAACGAAAACATTTTCTTTTCGTTTTCTGTCCAATCCTTTCTTGGTTTGAAATCAAAGTCATTTATAAAAACATTCCACATATCAAAATCAAACGCTTTAATAAAGCGGTCATTCTAGCTTTCCAAAACCAAAAATCAATATCTTTGAAAACGGTGGAATGGTATAATCGAAACCTTCAAAACAAGCAACACATAAAATCAGCCATTTGAAAACTCTTGAGACTGTTAAGTCCTTTAAACAAGAGCCGTGCTCTGATACCAAATGAAAGACTTGGCTATCACCCAAGAGGGGGGGTGAATTGGGTGTTTGATTAAAAACTTAGAACTTTAAGAAACTTTCTGCAACTTATTGAAAGTAGTTTGAATGAAGATAATAAGTTATAAAGTGATAAGCAATCATTCAAACATATATCTTTGGAATATAAGAGATAAGGGAAGAGAATATGCAACCGTGATTTATCTTGGTTCGGCCCAATCCTTGACCTACGTCCGGTCCCAAGCTTCACTTGAGAATTTCAATCCACTATCTTCTTTCAACTTGATTACACGTTACGTACTTGAAGTAAACCCCTCACTAGGATTGACTCCCCTTACAAACCGTAATCAATACACTTGTTTGATTACACACTCGCACTCAAGTAATCCTCTCACTAGGATTCACTCCCCTTACAAGCTGTAATCAACACAATGTGTTTCCCACTCAAGATCACCCAATCTTGAGTAACTCACAGATATAAAGATAGGATGTTTATAATGAATCTTCTCTCTCAGAAGTGTATGGATGAACACTGAAGTACAATACAAAACATTTCACTCTCTATGATATATAGACATTGAAAATCAGAGAGTAAATGATAAGCAGATCAGAGTAATAGCATGTTGAAGAGGTAGGCTTGTTTCTCTCTCTGCTTGTTGTGGTCGTGAGAGCATACTTCATCTATTTATAATGCTTTGAAGATGAAGATGACCGTTGTAGATGCTGATATTTTGAATTTCATTGAAGCCCATAATCTGATTGGATTCTTTTTGTGATTCTCATTTGATGACATTACCGTTGGAGCGTCTTGGTCGTCCGAGATACTTGCCCATGATGTAGTGTTTTCCCAAAATAGCTTTAATGAATCATGATTCGGTTGATCGTCCGTTTGAAAGAGATCACCCATGATTTCAGTGTCTTGTTCGTTTTCCATTTCAGAATCAATTGAAAGCAATCATTTCTGATTTCCTGGAGACGTCGTAGAACGAAACATGCACATGTCTGAGTTACTCTGATATATCTCGGTCTCGCAGAATCCCGAGTTGACTAAAAAAATCACTTTAGAAAATATCTCGGTCAAGCTTGAATTCTGATATTATCTCGGCTCCTTGATGATCCGAGTTGGAGGGAAACCGGTCGCACATCCAGAAGCCCGAACCTCAGATGCCAAAGAGCTCATCAATCTCGGAACTCTTCCCTGATCCCGCTTTGCTGGGATCCTTAGCCGGGTTGTCTTCGCCTGTATTCTCAGTAGTGTTGACTTTGCTGGGATGTTTGGCTTTGCTGGGATACTTGACTGGGTTGGCTTCGTTGGAATCCTTATCCGTGTTGGCTTCACCGTGATACTTGACGTGCTATCTCGGCATTTGCTTTGTCGACATGCTATCTTGTAGTCTTGATTCGAACTCTGTTGCTTCCAGTATTTCGAGTGTCCACTTTCGAAGATCATAACTTCCTTGTATGAACTCATTTTAGGTTGGTTCAAGTCTTGATGGAAAGCCCTTTGAGTCTTCTTTCAAATGGCACCAATTTCAGCTTCATCGGATTTCTAGTTTGTGAGATATACCAAAAACATTGAGGCTTGGTCAGTAGTGTGACGGTGATGTCACTCTCATCTTCAACAATTAGTATCTCTCTCATTTGACCTCCTTTGGACTTGAATCTTGTGCTAATATGACCGTTTGGAAGTCTAGTTTCCAACAAAATTGGTTTTACCTCAATCCGACTTCTGGTTTAAGAGAAATCGTTGATTTACCATAGGTCGCCAGTTGAAACGCGAAACAGAGGTGCTGAAAAGCATTTTTGGCTCGAGTCAATCTTGGCTGGCTCGAGTTTTGAGCCAAACTCGAGGCAAAATTCCCTGGCTCGAGTTTGTGCTTCCTGTGGCTCGAGTTTTGACTTCCTGGACCTTGATTTTGCTTGTTTTAACTCCGAATTGATCCATTCCAACTTCCATATGATCTTGGAGACTTCTAGAGTCAATTTAAGAACTTGTATGATGATTTCTTATTCCATTGAGCAAGTTCTTCTCATCTTCCAACTCCCATCTTGATTATTCTTCATCATTTGAACTTCACTTCTTCTTTGATTTAATTCCTTTCTTCTTGAGCTCCCATCTTGATCATTCTAACTCTTTCCTTCTTCTCTTCTCCTGATCATTCTACATAATTAAACTTCATATCTACATTTAAATATAAGAATCAGTTATAAGATAAATGTAGTATGCAACCTTTTTGCTCTTAAGAATGACATCTATATAAGACATCATCAAAACTAATCATATCCAACAGAGTTTTCACATCTTAGCAAAATTTCAAGCCTTTTACTGTCAGGCCAAAACTCGAGTTTTCAACCAAAACTCGAGTTTGCCTTTGACAGTAAGTTTTCAACTTACAAAGACAAACTTCTCTTGTGTTTACAATTGTTTGTTATCATCAAAACCAATTTGAGAACTAACATTCTCCCCCTTTTTGATGATGACAACACTTGTAAACCAGAGATTTTGTTATTTTCAAAAGATGTGATCTTTGAGTTAAGAATTTCAGAAATTGGTTTAACACATGTTATGTATGACAGTTATGAAATTCAATCAGAGGTATAGCAGAAGCAATTTTGATTCACCATAACTGAACTATTGCAATCTCAAAAACATGTATATTAACATCATATCAAAAGCCGAGATACAAAGTTACATAAGCGTCTAAACAGAAGTACAAACTGAAATTTAAACACGTAAACTCAAAGGAAACTAATCCTAAACAGAGATCAAGACTAAACTCCTTCCTTTAGCTCAAACTTGCTCCTTGGGATCAACTTTGTTCTCTGGTTCTTCTCCCCCTTTGTCATCAACAAAAGAGGATGTAGCTGAGATTGAAACTTCAGTGGAAGGGGTTGAGAGCTTGACAGCGAGGGCAGAGGATGGAAAGGGAGTTGGAGATGGAGATGCAGGCAGGGCAGGAGAAGTGGGTGGAGTAGTAAGAGACAAACTGGGAATGAGAAACAAGAGTGGGTCTAGAAGGATGTCTGGAAGAACTGGGTCTGTTGGAAACAAGATTGGAAGATCTTGGATAGGATTGGAAATTTAGTCCCAAAAGGGTGAAGAGTGGTTGACTGAAGAAAGGAATGTGTTCAACCGAACCATTGAGCAGAAGAGGCCATATGTGCTCATGAAATAGGATGACTGAAATGAGATTGGGAAAAGGAGTTAATGAAGAATCCTTAATAGGAAACCTAAATTTGGTTATTTCCTGATAAACCCAATTGCAATTGTTGTGAGGAACTTGAGCTATGATGGAGGCGAAAGTAGAGTAGTCCTCTTTGGAGAAGGTAGAAAAATTGCCATTCTTTTGCTTAAGGTTTCTGGCATAAATATACCAGATGGCTTGGAAATGAGGAGGCATGGTTTCAGGGGAAAAGGATAAAGTGGACAGATTGTCGTGGAGTGGTTCATGGGGTCTCGAGTAGCTGAAAAATCGCCTCATTGGTAAGATGGACTGGTCTGATAGGTGGAGGATTAGTAATTTGCAAGATGCGATTGATGTATTCGGGTGTCAGGGGGATCTTGTGGTTACCAATGGATGTAGTGAGCCGTTCAAAAATAAATCCGTTATCCTCATATGTTTCAAAACGAAGATTGTGATAAAACAGTCTAACCAGAACAGGACTATAGGTGGCTCGAATAGAAATCAGAGGTTCAAATTGAGTCAGCCAGGGAGTAAGATCCAAATGGTTTTCATCCCTTAAGTAGCCTAAGTCCACACAAACGACAGGGAAAAATTCTTTGTTTGCAAGAGTTTCTCTGAAGCAAATATGATTAATCTCAGGAAGATGATTTGAAATGATCAGGAAGTTATCGGGAGCTGAATGATGGTTGTAGATTTCAGTAAGAGCAGATGAAGTGATGAGATCGCTAGACCTGGATAACGCTTGAGGAGAGGAGTTTGGGCCTTGAAATTCTCCTTCTACGAGTCCTGCTGATGAACGTTCGTCATCAAATCTGGATATTGCTCGAAATAGGCTTGCAGACGTTCGCCGAGAGGTTGACGATTCTCCAGGATGAATGTTTAGCCGGCGTTGAGCAATGGGTAGAGTAACTAGGGCTTGGTCTTCAGGTTCGGATTATGAGTCTAGATTGATAATATCGTGGGGGTTGGAGCTGGAAGACATGATCGATTTGGAGATTAGAGAGGAACTAGGGTTTGGAGATGATCGAAGAAGGTGAAGAGAGCAGAGAGAACTTTGGGTCAAACTTGAGTTGGAGGACGAGTTTAGACGAACACTGAACAATTGAACTTAAATAGGGCGCGAAATTACTAACCTGAATTCAAAAGTGTAAAGTGCTCTTTTGAAATTCCGCGATCAAAACTCGAGTTGCTACTTACGGACTCGAGTTTTCTGGATGCTTCAACAGGTGTGAGTCTCTCTGTCTGTCCATAACTCGAGTTGTCGTTGGATGACTCGAGTTTCCATATCGTGAAATTTCAGAGCTTGCTCTCTGTCTCTCCGAAACTCGAGTTGTCACTTAACGACTCGAGTTTGCATATTTGCTTAGCAACTCATCCCCGATATTAACCCGACAAAACTCGAGTTTTAGAACAAAACTCGAGTTTGCGTCCTTTGACAGCAAACTTCCGATTTTTCAAATGTCCTGCAAAAGACATTGCTATACACTCCAAAGCTTAAGTTAGTAACAGATAATCATCAAAACCATAACTAACATTAGGATGAAAAGAAATACTCACAATTCATTGGGATTTACCATTCCCAACTCTCTTCTTATAAAATTGAATTGCTCCTTTGCTAAAGGTTTTGTGAAGATGTCAGCAAGTTGAAGATGTGTAGGAATGAACATCACTTTGATATCTTTCTTTTGCACATGATCTCTGATGAAGTGGTGTCTTACATCAATGTGCTTGGTTCTTGTGTGTTGAACTGGATTTTCGCAAGACTGATTGTGCTGATATTGTCACAGAGAATTGGAATCTCCTTCAAGTGAATTCCCAAGTCAGATAGTTGTTGTCTTAACCATAGGACTTGAGCATAACAGCTGGAAACAGCGACATATTCAGCTTCGGTTGAGGATACAACTACGGTGGTTTGTTTCTTGCTGAACCATGATACAAGTGAACCTCCAAGAAACTCACATTGTCCACTAGTGCTTTTTCTATCAGTTTTGTAACCAGCGTGATCAGAATCTGAATATGCAACCAGAAATTCTTGTTGACCCTTTGGGAACCACAGACCAAGTTCTTTTGTGTCTAATAGATAACGAAAAATCCTCTTTACATGTTCAGCATGTGATTCCTTTGGTGCAGCTTGAAATCTTGCACACATGCCCACACTAAATTGAATATCCGGTCTACTTGCTGTTAGATAAAGTAGTGATCCGATCATTCCTCGATATTTGGTTATGTTGAAGTCCTTTCCTTTTTCTTCATCGGCATCTAGAGAGGCAGTGGAACTCATAGGTGTATCAGCACCGTTGCAATGTTCCAGGCCAAACTTTTTGAGCAAATCCCGGAGATACTTTGTTTGTGAAATAAAGATTTCGTCCTTCCGTTGTTGGACTTGCAAGCCGAGAAAATATTTCAACTCTCCCATCATTGACATTTGGAATTCACTCTGCATCTTCTTAGAAAATTCTTCACAAAGAGATTCATTAGTAGAACCAAAAATAATATCATCCACATAAATCTGTACGACAAGAATCTCATTAAGTTTATTAGTTTTAATGAAAAGAGTCGTATCAGCTTTTCCTCTAATGAATTCTTGTTCTAGAAGGAATTTGCTAAGACATTCATACCAAGCTCTTGGAGCTTGTTTAAGACCATATAATGCCTTTTTGAGACGATAAACATGATCAGGATGATGCTCATTTTCGAAACCAGGAGGCTGATCTACATAAACTTCCTCTTGTATAAAACCGTTTAAAAATGCGCTTTTAACATCCATTTGATAGAGTTTGATGTCCTTGATGCAAGCAAAGGCTAAGAGAACTCGTATTGCTTCCAATCTAGCCACTGGAGCATACGTCTCCTCATAATCAATTCCTTCTTCCTGATTATAGCCTTTGGCAACAAGTCTAGCCTTATTTCGGACTATAATTGCATATTCATCTCGTTTGTTCTTGAATACCCATTTGGTGTCAATGACCGGATGGTCCTTAGGCCTAGGTACCAAGTCCCAAACTTGATTTCTATCAAACTGATGTAACTCCTCTTGCATTGCTATCACCCAATCATTGTCTGAAAGGGCTTCATCAATTTTGAGGGTTCTATTTTTGAAAAGAAAGCAGTAAAAGTAACTTCATTTAAAGTGCTGCTTCTAGTTCTCACTCCTTGATTAACATCACCTATAACTTGATCCAAAGGATGATTCCTTATAAGTCTCCAAGCTCTAGGTTGTGTTTGATCAGGATTTTCCAAATTGTTTTGAGGATCAACTTCAAAAATGTTTTCTGGATTTTCAATTGAAGCAGGAGTGGTTTTTGAAAAGAATTGATTTTTCAAAACATTTTCTTCATCATCATCATCCTTGGATTTGTCAGACTTAGACTCGCAGAAAGCAACATGTATAGATTCTTCTACGATACGAGTACGTATATTAAACACTCTATAAGCTCTACTTCTATTAGAATAGCCTAAAAATATACCTTCATCTGCTTTGGCATCAAATTTGCACAAATTGTCCTTACCATTGTTGTGGATGAAACACTTACAACCGAACACATGTAGATGACTTAGGTTAGGCTTTCTTCCTTTGTATAGCTCGTATGGAGTTTTGTTCAGCTTCTTCTGAAGATACGCTCGATTCGAGATGTAGCTTGCTGTACTCATTGCATCAGCCCAGAACACTTGGGAGGTATTATTCTTATTTAGCATTGCTCTGGCCATCTCGGTGAGGACTCAATTTTTTCTTTCTACAACACCATTTTGCTGTGGAGTTCTTGGAGCTGAGAAGTTGTGATCAATCCCCATGTTGTCATAGAACTCAGCAAATGCATGATTCTCGAATTCTCCACCATGATCAGTGCGGATACCTGAAATCTTAAAACCTTTCTCGTTTTGGACCTTCTTGGCAAAAATGACAAACTGATCAAAGGTTTCATCTTTTGATGATGAGAAAAATAGTCCATGCAAATCTAGAGAAATCATCCACTATAACCAATGTGTAAAGGTTGCCACCTAGGCTCCTAACTCTAGCTGGTCCAACTAAATCCATGTGAAGTAGTTGAAGAGGTCTATTAGTTGAAATTTCATTTTTGGATTTAAAAGAAGATTTAGTCTGTTTTCCCTTTTGGCATGCATCACAGATCATATCATTTTTAAAGCGAAGTTTAGGAATACCAATAACTAAATCCTTTTTGAGTAATCTGTCAAGTTGAATCATATTGACATGTGCTAAGCGCTTATGCCATAACCAACTATCATTGAAATTACTTACAAAACATCTTTCAAATGTAGAACCATCTCTAGAGAGATTAAGAGTGTAACAGTTACCTTCTCTAGGAGCTCTAAAAATAGCTTTTGTTTTTATGTTGTCTAATGAAAGAATATCTTTACTCACAATCAAGCATTCCTCAGAATCAAAGATGACTATGTTCCCTTTATCGGTGCTTTGACTTACACTAAGGAGGTTGTGGCAAAGTCCTTCAACAAAGTAAACGTCTTTGATTTGAGGCCCATCGTTGTTTCCAACTTTGCCAATTCCAGCAATCTTTCCAGATTGATTTCCACCAAAGATTACTCTTCCACCATCCTCTTGCTTGATTGTTGCGAATTTGGACTGATCACCGGTCATGTGTCTTGAGCATCCACTATCGATGTACCATTTGTTAGATTTTGATACTCTTAGACATATCTCATTGTTCTTTTCGTGTTGCTCTTCTACTTCAGCAACCAAACAGATATTTGCTTTTTCTTCCTCTTCATCCGCTTCATCTTCATCTGATGAGCTATCTCCCCATATTGCTGAGACATAGGCTTTCTTTTTGAACTTGTTGAATCTCTTCTTTCCTTTGTCCTTGTTCTTCAGCTGAGGGCATTCTGACTTGATGTGGCCGGGCTTCTCGCATTCATAGCAGATGATTGGCTTCTTTGTCTCCAAGCTGGAGCTGCCCTTGTTGAATCTCTTATATCCTTGGTCCTTCTTGTAGAATCTCTTGAACCTTCGGATCATCATGCCCATCTCTCCATCTTCGTCATCTCCTTCTTCTTCTTCGTCATCAGATTGCTTTGCTTCATTTGCAGCCTTGAGTGCAATGCCTTTGTTTTTGCTACTTGTTTCCTCAAGTTCCTTTTGAACTTGAGTTTGCCTTCGTACTCGAAAGGCTGCCAAACAATGCTGCCACCGAACTCATTGATTCGCCACGAACTTCTTCAATGGCTGTCACTTTAGCTTCCCATTCTTTGCTAAGAATGTTCAAGATTTTTCTTACTTGAGCAGGTTGCTCGTAAGTCTTGCCCAATGCAGCAAGTTGATTGATGAGATGGATGAATTTTAGCTGTAAGTCAATGATGGATTCACCGGTCTTCATTCGAAGGAGATCATATTCTGTCATTAGAGTGTTGACTCTATTCTCCTTGACTCCTGTTGTTCCTTCATGGGCTATTTCCAGAGCATCCCACATAGCTTTTGCAGACGGTAGATTACAAATACGGAAATACTCTTGCTGACTAAGAGCACTTTGTAACATGAGAACATCTTTACTATTGTGAGTGACATTTCGTCGGTCATTCTCATCGTACTCTTCTTCAAGCTTGTGAATCCGGACGCCATCTTGGACTGAGGATGGCTCATAGTTGCCTCTTTCAAATACTCTCCACAGACCATATTTGCTGGCCATTACGAAGACCTTGAATTTGACCTTCCAGAAGGAGTAGTGTTCTCCACTGAAGCCTGGAGGTCTATTGATTGAAGCTCTATCCGGCAAAATTCCGTTCATGGTGATCCTTCTCGAGATGTTAAGCTCTTTAGAGAAGACCTGGGCTCTGATACCAAATGTAAATGGAGCTTGAATCACCAAGAGGGGGTGAATTGGGGATTCTAAAAATTCTTTTCGAATACTGCTTTTTCTGATATGAAATAGAAGTAAAACAGAGTAAGGGAAGAATAGCAAGACACGTAGATTTATACGGTTCTGTCCAATCCTCGACCTACGTCCGCACCCGCACTCTCCGGGATTTCTCACTAACAAGATTGATTACACACTCGCACTCAAGAGTAATTCTCTCTCTAGAACTTACTCCCCCTTACAAGTTGTAATCAATGAACCCAATCTCCAAGTCCCCTTGACTTGAGATAACTCACAATAAATGATTTACAATCAATGAACTCTCTTTTAGAGTAGATAAGATAAACATCAAGTATGAATGTATCAGAAGATACTTTACACAGAAAATCTTAAGGAATAAATGACTCTTGAATGATTTTCGTTTTCTGTTGGATTGGTTGTTATGAAGAATTGAATGCATCTCTATTTATAGGTAGAGATCATTAATTGACCGTTGTAATCCCTGAAGGTGGAATATCACCTAGAGGGGGGTGAATAGGTGATTACAAAAATTCTTTTTGCTAGTTACTCGGTCACCCGCACAACAGATATATATATCAAGGCAAAGTAGAGATAGAGTAGAGGAGATAGACACAGAGAATTTATACTGGTTCAGCCTAACTCTTGACCTACGTCCAGTCCCCATAAACACTCCGGGATTTCACTAACTTACGATCAAATGATTACACACTCTGTAACACTCGGAGCAATTCTCTCTTGAATTACACTCCCCCTTACAAGTTGCAATCAAATGACCCAATCTCAAAGTCCCAATACTCTGAGATTCTTACAAGAAATAATAATAGATGAATGACTCTCTCTAAGAGCAGATAACCAGAAGCACTGAAGAGCAAAATATTACACAGCCTCAGCAGAAAGTATTCGAAAGTATTGGCAGGAAGTATTCAGAAAGTATCTTACAAGAGCTTAGCGGAACTAATCTCTTGAAAGTATAATTCTGTTTTTGTGCGATTTCTTTGCTGTGTACTTGGGTGTGTTTAGCTGCTGACCCTTCTCCTATTTATACTAGTTGTAATGACCGTTGTAGCTTCTCTTTTTGAATTTCAAAAACATTCCATTCTTGCTGCATAATCAGATTTCATTCCGTTGAAGAATTTGGAAGATTGATGATGGTCATAATGTCAGCCCATGATTTCGTTTTGCTGAATGAAGCTTTAATACGTTCTGAATCATGCTTTCTGGTTCGTTTGAAGATAGTCTTCCATAATTCCAGCTTGTTTCCGATTTTGCGTTGATCAGAGAATATTTGCGTGACCCAATCTGATTTCAAATGATCCTGTACTATAATTCAAATATTTGAAAAGTTATGAGCAAATCGGTCAGTAATCAAATCATTAAAGATCTTCATTAATAGTATTCAATTCCAGAATCACGATCCGAAGTCTCGACACAGCAGAAGCATGTTTACCGATCATACTCGAGTATTCCATACTCATACTCGAGTATCTTTGTGATTCAGATATGCCAGACGCTTCTAACTCGACCATACTCGAGTATTCAATTCTTATACTCGAGTATCTATGCTGTTCAGTTATATCGGAAAACTTGATTCTACACACATACTTTGTTGCTTTCAGTATTTCGAGTATTTCGATCATAACTTCCTAGTATGAACTCCGTTTAGGTTGTTTAGAGATTTTTTGGAAAGCCCTTTGAGTCCTCTTTCAAATGGAACCGATTTCATCTTCATTGGATTTCTAGTTTGTGAGATATACTCAAAACATTGAGGCTTGGTCAGCAGTATAACGGTGATGTCACTCTCATCTTCAATAATTCATATCTCTCTCATATGACCTCATATGGACTTGAATCTTATGCTAATAGAACCGTTTGGAAGTCTAGTTTCTAACAAAATTGGTTTCAGCTTAATCCGATCTTTGGTTTGGGAGATATTGTCAAATTACCAGAGGTCGCCCGAAGCTGAACGTAGAACAGAGCTGATCAGAGTAGTGTCATACTCGAGTATTGTTGGTCCATACTCGGGTATTGTCGGGATTTAAGCACAGAAGCACCTGTTTATGTACCATACTCAAGTATATAAGTGATATACTCGAGTATTGAAGTGTCATACTCAAGAATTGAAGCCTGATACTCGCGAGTACATGTTTGATACTTGAGTATTGACGAGATTCAAACGCAAGGAAGAACTATTCATGCACAGGACTGTAGCAATTAAATTGTAGCAACTTCTATTCATCGGGAAGCTTGAATTTCCTTATTTTAACTCTGAATTTAGCCATTCCATCTTCTTCATATCAATCATTACATCTACATTAAATGTAAGAACCAGTCAAAGTATAAGATAAATGTAGTATGCAACCGTTTTGCTCTTAAGAATGACATCTATATAAGACATCATCAAAACTAATCATATCCAACAATCCCAATTGTAACCGTTGGAGGTGTTGGGAGATGATTACATTAAGCTTTGGTCTTCTTCTCTCTCTAATCTTCACTTAATCCAGCTATATGATTGTTCAGAGTTGTTTCTCTGCAAATTAATCCGTTGGAGCACTTAATGCTAGAAGTGGAAATCATCCTTTCTGCTTTTCCAAACGTGTGCAGGCGGATTAACTAGAAGTATACAACTTTTCTGGGCTTGGCATTTAATGTTCTGACTTGCTTTTTGCTTTAGCTCAAATCTTCATTTAATCCTGTCTAAATCATCTGAAACTCACTAACAAACTGATTAAACATAGTTAGGAGTAGTAATGAATGATGATATATGGTATTGAGGTCAAACAGAAGATTTGGCAAAATCATTCATTCGAAATTCAAACTTCGCGATGGAAACTCGAGTTGGTTCTTCCAAACTCGAGTTTTCTCGTTCAGATGAACTTTAACAAAAGAGCAAAACTCGAGTTTTCAACCGAACTCGAGTTTTCTCTTACTGAGACAAACATCGCGATTTGGCATTTTGGACATGGTTGGTGAATAGTGCAAAACTCGAGTCATTAAGTGACTAACTCGAGTTTTGGACTCTTAATGAAAAATCAAGTTCTAGTCCAAAATCTCAAAGCTGGAGTTTCCAAAACACAACTCGAGTTTTCAAAAGTTCAAATCTTACCGAGCTCTGTTGTCGCTCGAAACTCGAGTTTTCAAAACCTAACTCGAGTTTTCATTTATTTTGAAAACTTTGGAAACGTCTCAGAAAATCAAAACTCGAGTTTTAAAACCAAAACTCGAGTTTTCTCTTTTAATGAGAAAACATTGAAAGACTTTATCTAAGTGAGGTATAGTGTTTTCGCAAGGTTGGATTTTGAATAAGTTTCTTTCAAGATACAAAACTCGATTTTTATATCTTAACTCGAGTTTTCATGAACATTGAAAACTTATTAAAAATCCTTTGAAAAGCTAAACTCGAGTTTCCCATGGAAACTGGAGTTTTGGATTCTTTGAAAATCTTGGTTGCTCTCTGTATGACCAAAACTCGAGTTTTCAAACTATAACTCGAGTTTGCTTTGTTCAGCTGAAAACTTGAAGGCTTTCTATATGGCCAAAACTCGAGTTTTAAAACATAACTCGAGTTTTCACATCTTAGCAAAATTTCAAGCCTTTTACTGTCAGGCCAAAACTCGAGTTTGCCTTTGACAGTAAGTTTTCAACTTACAAAGACAAACTTCTCTTGTGTTTACAATTGTTTGTTATCATCAAAACCAATTTGAGAACTAACATCTTCCACCCACACTTTTGGACCGACTTGCTAGTCAATTTACTAACGACATTATGAAGGTTGTGTACCCCAAAGGCCTAGACTCAAGGGAGTTGCAGAAATATGATGGGACTCAAGATCCTTTGACCCATGTAAGCAATTTCAAGATGGAGATCATGGTAAAAGGGATAGAAGGGAAGGTCATACCTCGGTTATTCGTCGGGACCCTTAGGGGAGCCGCGCAGTTATGGTTCCACTCCTTGCCACTATTGTCTATACTAGATTTGAAAACGTTGGAGCAAAAGTTTCTTTTGAACTTTTCCACGAGTTGGCGACAGCCCAAGACCGAGTTTCAACTCAGACTAGTCAAGCAAGGACCGGGAGAAACCCTGGCCAAAGAGCTCCCCACCCCGGGGAAGAGAAGGTCACGAAGGATACAAAAGGAGTCCCCGTATTCGTGATACCGACAGCAAACCCCGGGATAATCGGAGTGATGCCAAATATGATAAATACACCCCGTTGAAGGTGTCACAGGCTAAGTTGTGGAAGGAAGTATGTGCGACCGAAATGAAGAAAGTGGAAAGACCTCGGCCACTTGGTAAAAGAGGCACTGCGGACAAGACTCGGTTTTGTGAGTTTCACGATCAGCATGGCCACACGACCGACCAATGCTGGGATTTGAAGGATGCGGTGGAGAAGTTTGTCCGTGAAGGAAAACTGCGGAAATACGTTATCCAAACCCAGGGAAAGCAAGGCAATAAAAGACAGGGTGAAAACCGAAGTAAGAGCCCACCCTCAGAAAAGAGGATAAGGGACTTCAAGAAGAAAGCCGAGGAGGAAGATGAGGAGTTTCCCGAGGCCAAATATGATTGTAACGTTATCAGTGGAGGTTTCGGTGGAGGAGGAGACTCAACCAGTAAGTGGTGGAAATACCTCAGAAAGGTGTTGTCAATTCGGGACAGCCCAAAGTTCAAAGAAAACTCGGCCAAGCCCAAATCCCCCGTCCTGTGCTTTACCGACAAAGATTTAGAGGATGTCGCCCCAAGGCACCATGACGGTTTGGTAATCACGGGCACCTTGGTGAATTGCCGGGTCAAGCAGATTTTTTTGGACAATGGGAGCGCGGTGGATATCATACTCTGGGATGCGTTCAAGCGAATGAATTTTGATTCAGACGTGTTAAAACCATGCAAGACAACCCTGACCGGCTTCAATGGACAGGATACCCGTCCAAAGGGTTACGTGGACCTCAAGCTAACTTTGGGAGACAAGCAGGCTTTCAAATCGGAAAGAGTCCGGTTTTTAGTGGCGGATTTCCCATCTTCGTACAATATAATCCTGGGCCGACCAACTATCCACAATTGGGATATGTTGGTGTCATCTAAGCATCAGAAGTTGAAGATGGTCAACAAGGTGAACCCGATCGTAACCGTAAAGGGGGATCAAAAGGAATCCCGGCAATGTTACTTCAATACGGTCAAGGAGGCCAAGAGTGATCCAACTCGTTCATCACAATCTGGGACAAGCAAAGTATCCGATACGGATCCACCCGGCAAGGCGGTAAACTTGGTCGAATTGGATTTACGCGAGGAGGAGAAAATGAAGAAGACCGAGCCTAATGGCGAGTTGCAGGACTTCATCCTTGGGACGGACCCGGGGCAGGTTATGAAGATTGGCAAGACACTCGATCCTGAGATACGAGAAGAGCTTGCCATATTCCTGAGGGACAATAAAGATGTGTTTGCATGGCATCCGTCAGAGATACCCAGAATCGATCCGGACTTTTGTTGCCATCAACTCGCAATCAAACCGGATCTACCCCGTATCCCTTAAGAAGAGGAAGCTCGGGCGCATGTGCGAAAAGCCTTGGACACCCATATAGCGGAACTGTTGGAGGCCAGATTCATCCGGGAAATACAATACACCACATGGCTATCCAATGTCGTCATGGTCAAGAAACCAAATGGGAAATGGAGGGTCTGCACTGATTATAAAGATCTGAACAAGGTGTGCCCCAATGACTCCTTCCCAATGCCTAGCATTGACCAATTGGTTGACAATTCTTCCGGTTTTTAGTTATTGTCGTTCATGGATGCATCTTTTGGGTACAACCAGATCGCTATGCACCCAGAGGACCAGGCAAAGACAGCGTTCATTACTGAGAAGGCAAACTATTGTTATAACGTTATGCCTTTCAGATTGAAGAATACAGGAGCCACCTATCACAGGATGATGAACCGGGTCTTTGAAGACCAGTTGGGGAAAAATGTGGAGGTGTATATAGACGATATGATTGTCAAGTCCTTAAGTGGAGCCGACCATGTCAGACATTTGAGGCAAACATTTGATAAGTTGAGGAAATACATGATTCGGCTCAATCCGGCGAAATGTGCATTTGGGGTACCTGCTGGAAAATTCCTCGGGTTTTTTCTTACAAACAGAGGCATTGAAGTGAACCTGGACAAATGTCAGGTAGTGTTAGATATGGAACCACCTCGGTGCAAAAAAGAGGTCCAGCAGTTGACTGGGCGTTTGGCAGCATTAACTCGTTTTCTGCCAAAATCAGCATAAAACTCTCTCCCCTTTTTTAGGTTACTGAAGAAAGAGGCATCTAGCGGGTGGAATGCGGAGTGTGAGACGGCGTTTGAGAATATCAAACAATGCTTATCTTCACCACCAGTGTTGACAAGACCCGAGACAGGAGAGAGCTTGATTTTGTACCTATCGGTGGGAAATGAGGCTGTGAGTTTCGTGTTGGTTAGAGAAACTGTGGATGGCCAGAGCCCGGTTTACTTTGTGAGTAGGGCCCTACAAGGTTCAGAATTACGTTATCAGAAAGTTGAAAAGATGGCGTTTGCGTTACTTGTAGCAACAAGGCGACTTCGCCCCTACTTTCAGAGTCATCCTATTGTCGTTCGCACTAATTAGCCCATCCGGCAAATCCTTCACAAGCCAGATCTAGCCAGATGGATGGTAAGTTGGGCCATTGAGCTATCTGAATTTGATATCACTTACGAGGCTCGGCATGCAATCAAGTCCCAGGCGTTGGCAGATTTCGTGATGGAGTTAACCCCGGTAAAAGGCGGAAACAACCAAGATGTTTGGAATTTGTTTGTAGATGGCTCGTCAAACATCAAACAGAGCGGAGTTGGGATTATTGTTGAAAGCCTTGAAGGTATCTCGTTGGAGTTATCTTTGCGCTTTAACTTTTCAACTTCTAACAACCAGGTGGAGTATGAGGCGTTAATAGCCGGTTTGCTCCAAGCTAAGGAAAGCGGGGCTCGTAGAGTACGTCTTTCCACCGATTCTCAGCTAGTAGCTTCTCATATCAATGGAACCTACCAAGCGAAGGGACCCTTAATGATTAAATACCTGGGGAAGGTAAAAGGAGATCATCACAGAATTTGACAAGGTAGTCGTTGCGCACATTCCAAGAGGCGACAATGTACGGGCTGATGTTTTGTCAAAATTGGCCAGTACAAAGTCCCAGGAAATCACCGTACGATTGTTCAGCAAAATCTTTTGGAACCGAGTTGTGTAATGATCATTTCGGAGACCATTGATTGGCGAAAACCTATTGCAGATTACCTGGAAAGAGGAACTCTCCCGGATAAGCCTTTGGAAGCAAAGAAGCTCACGAGGACAGCCGCTTCATACACACTTGTTAATGACCAATTATATCAAAAAGGACTACACTCCCCAATGATGAAGTGCCTTGCAGCAAACGAGGCAAGATATGTCCTTATGGAGATTCATGAAGGAATTAACGGTCATCACATGGGAGCTAAGGCCTTGGCTAGGAAAGCAGTGAGGGCTGGCTACTTCTGGCCCACCATAGCAGCTGATGTTAAGGATCATGCCCAAAGATGCGATAGCTGCATGCGAACACCATCAGGTCACCTCCCGCCATACTTCAGGTAATTTCAGCACCATGACCATTTTTTAAATGGGGAATGGATCTATTGGGATCGTTCAAGCGGGCGGCCGGACAACTGCGATGGTTCATCGTGGCAGTAGATTATTTCACAAAATGGATTGAGGTAGAGCCTGTCGCCACAATCACATCAGGAAGAGTGAAAAAGTTCTTACAGAAGAACATCATATCACGGTTCGGCATTCCAACCAAAATTGTCACTGACAACGGAACACAGTTCATTGACAAGGGTTTTCAAAAGTTCGTAGCTGATTTTAATATACAACAAAAATTGGCGTCTGTGGAACATCCGCAATCTAATGGGCAGGAGGAAGCTGCAAATAAGGTCATCGTAGATGGACTAAAAAAGCGGATGGAAGAGGCCACGTCTAGTTGGGTAGACCAACTACCTTATGTCCTGTGGGGATACCGAACAAGTGTCCAATCGTCAACTGGGGAAACGCCTTTCAAGCTAACTTATGGGTGTGAAGCCATGATCCCGGTTGAGATTGGAGAGTCGTCCTAGCGAAGGGTTATAGCCCTTCAAAATGAAGAAGAAAACAACGACGCTATTGCGATTTAGTTAGATATGATAGATGAAGTTCGGATTGCAGCACACTGCCGAGATCTGCGACTAAGCAACTTATCTCAACCCGATACAACAAAAGGGTGCAACCTCGGTCTTTCGACAAAGGGAGCCTCGTCCTTCGGAGGGCGGACATCGGCAACAAAAATGCCACAGAAGAAAAGCTAGCTCCCAACTGGGAAGACCCTTACCGAGTTACGAAAAATCTTGGTAAAGGAGCTTACAAGTTGGAGACGCTGCAAAAGAAAGCTGTAAAGCGAACATGGAATGCTGACAAGTTAAAAGCTTACTATAGTTGAAGCGTGGAGCCCGGCTAATGGCGACTCTATTAAAGGGCCACGACATGAGCTCATCTGTGGGAAGCCGGCATGTTACCTTCTTTATTTCTCTTGTAAGACGTTTTATAAACGCGAATATTTGAATAAAAGGATGGCTTAGCCCAATTTCTAAAAATGACATCCTTGTTTACCTTTTGATAGTAAAAAATGTAGAAGCCAGGGTATTAAAAATATGGCTTCCAAAATGATGTACGATTTAAACATGTAGAAGCCAGGGTATTAAAAACCCGGTTTCCAAAATCATGTAGGATTAAAACATGTAGAAGCCAGGGTATTAAGAACCCGGCTTCCATAATCATGTACGATTTAAACATGTAGAAGCCAGGGTATTAAAAACCCGACTTCCAAAATCATGTATAATTTAAACATGTAGAAGCCAGGTATTAAAAGATCCGGCTTCTAAAATCATGTAAGATTTAGACGTGAGGAACCCAGGGTAATTAAACCCGGTTTCAATAATCATGTCCCATCCAGACGTACAAAGGGCAGGGTAATAAAACCCATCCTTTTGAAATCATGTCACAATCAAACATGATGAATTCAGGACAATAAAATCCGCTTTCAGAAATCATGTAAGTATGAAACATGTAGAAGACAGGGGGATGAAACCCGTCTTCAAAAATCATGTAGAACGTGAATGTGTAGGAGTCGAGGTAGCGAAATCCGGCATCCACAGGCACATAGGGTTCAAACATGATGAATCTAGGGAAATTTTACTCGGTTCCGAAAGTCATGTCCCGGTTAACCATATAAGGGGTAGGGTAATGCAACCCATCCTCCAACATCTCGTACGAGGCACGATATGTTTGAATTCTGAGCAACGAAGCTCGTCTTCCAACATCGCGATGCACATATTCGTTAATGATAGGGACTTCGCTTGTTAAAAATCATTTGGAAGACGAGCAAGTTCGGATTCATGACGGTAAAGATAAAATACTTACTGTCTGCGCAATCCGTTCTTTCATGACGGTAAAGATAAAATACATAGCCCGATGCAGCGATCCTGGTAAAGAAAAAAGCCGTATATAGCAATAATTATCTAGGCAAGAAACTTGCCGATAGCATCCAAAGTTATGGCCTATGGCTAGAAACGTACAAAGACAGGACAAACAAAGAGTCCACTCAAACGCTAAGCAATTAAATTTGTGACTGCGTCTCGGTTGCCGATGGGGAAGGTTCCTCGTCCTCACTTTCCTCACCCCCAGGAGGAATCAACTTTCCCTTGGCACTAACATAGGCCCGGAGATTCAACCCAGTGGTATTCAGATTGACGGCGGGATTCAGGACCCGGAGTTGAGCAACGGCATTCTCAAAGGACAATCTTCCGATTTGGCTATATTTCACAATTTTGGATTTGGCATCGGCAAGCTCTACATCCTTTTCCTTGAGAACGCCGGTCAAATGATCACGGTCTGAGGTCATTCTTTGTAATAGAAGTGCATCCTCCCGGTGGAGACCCTCAAGGTGTTGCACCTCGGCTTCGGCGGTGGTCAGGCCAAATTGCGTAACAGCTAAGTCAAGCCGATCCGCAGTCAAGTCAGTCTATGTCGCAGTTAACTTGGTTTCGACCACAGAGACTTCTTCCACCGCTGTAACAAACCTCTTGTTCAGGGCAATTAGTTCGCGGTGCAGTTTTTCTCGCTCAGCCCTAGATGCCTCCAGTTCTTTTTGGGCCCGATCCCTCTCTTTCGTGACCTTCGCTAGATCAGCATTGTTCTTCAAGGAACAATTCTCGACTCGGAGCTCGCTCTTCTCCTTCCTCTCGACTTCAAGAATGTCGGTCAGCGTGGATACTTGTTGTTTCAATCATTCACAAATTTAAGCCGGATAGCATTCTGAATCCTGAGTGTAGCATAAGACCGTATTAGGGAAGCGACCCTATAGGCCTGCAGCTCAATGTCGACCAGCTGAAGCTTCTCTTTTTTTGAAAACGAGGAGGGGGAGTACAGCTGAGCAGGGGGACGCATAAGATCTCTGATTGTTTGAGTGATCCCATCTGACCAGAGAACCCCGCCAGTCATAGTAGCATAAGCTTGAGGTGTAGAGAAGGAGGACGGAGCTGAAGGAGCGGGTGAGGCCGGCACAGGGGTGAAAGTAGGGGCCTCTCCGGCAGGTGAGGCTAGCGCAGGGGTCACACGGGGTGCCTCTCCGGCAACCTGCTTGTCTTTCGACGTTTTGGCCCTCTTCTCACCACGCTTCGATCCACCCTTGGGCGCGGAGCGTTTGCGGGGAGCCTTGGTAGTACCAGCCTCCTCCGGGATAGCAAGTTCGCCAGTCATGGTAAGATCTTCCGCTGGTGGGGGAATGGGAGCATCCCCAGGATTTTCAGGAGCCACGGCAAAGGCTTCAAGAAATTCAGGTTTTCCCATCTGTTGTCCTGCATTAAAGAAGAAACGAGTGTCATTAGTAAAAGCAAAGTCACTTTATAGGACACAGGAAAACTTCAATCCATAATCTCATACTCTTTGGTGCGCGTCGTCAAACTAAACGAGTGGGGATATTGTCAGTAGGGTCCATCAGAGACTTAAGTGTACTGGAGACCTTTGTAAGCTTCACCATGGCCGCTTCCTCACATTCAGTAAGACTGGTTGGAGCAAAGTCTCCAGTCTTGAACTTATGGTGGGTGTTCGTCCAATACAAAGGAAACTTGCCTTAGAGTTCCCCAAAAGTGCCCTTTTGGAGAAACCACTGGCATTGGAAAGGATGGGCTGTCACTTTAACGAAGGCTGATTTGAAGTTTTTCCAGGATTCGCTAAAAGGACGAAAGAGCGCGCATGTGTTCGCTTCATCCACAAAGGGATGTCCATCCAAAATATGTCGTTCCGGGTGCGCGGAACCCACCTAGCTCCAAGGGGGAGTAGAAGGTCATGAACACCGGCACAGTACAGCAGATCTCCAAGTCCCGGCATAGGTTCTCAAAAGCAATAGCAAAGGCCCAGCCATTGGGATGGAGTTGCGTGGGAGCTAGTTGCAGGTGGTTCAAAAGACAGATTTGAAACTCGGACAAGGGAAACCTTACACCGAGTTGGACAAAAACATCTCGGTAAAAGTAGAAGAAGTGGGGTTCGTGAGGTTGGATTTTCTGTGATCGGACGGTGGCAACAGATTCATCATACATAGGAAGCCTTATCGAATACCCTTCCCCATCTCTCACGCCAAGCGAGGGAAATTCCTTGTCGGTCAGGGTATTTTTTACCTCGGTCACTCGAAAATGAACGACTTTCTTCGGGGAGTTTGGATTCTGGACAGAGACGGACGAACTACACTCATCCACCGAAGATGAAGGCTGCAACTGAGAGGAGGATGCCATCTAAAACCTAAAATGCAAAGGAAGGGCGAAATTAGAAAATAAGTCACACTCTTGGGTTTGCATTCATTTCGGGGCAAGCAATGTTAAATGATGGCCCAAACACACTTCACCTTTCTGGGAACAACATTGGTGGGGAGGTTTATGAGGTCGACAATAACCTAAGGCCGAAGAAAATTATGGGGTTGGGATGTGAAACGGTCATTTGTGGGGCAACCAAAATGAACATCTATTCTGATCTACTGAAGATAGAAGACGACGACAAGTTTAGCAAGGTGGTATGGGGTAAGAATCACTCCATAAAACCAGAAAACCCAGAAACTCAATAAAGTACTCTTTAAATAACGACGCCAAGTCCAGAAAAATCCTTCAAGTACTAGACAAGTATGAAAACCAAAAAGGATATGGAAATCAAAGGAGCCATAGTCATACCTGGTAAAGGAGTTCGACGAAAATCGGGCAAATGAAGCAGATTATCGCGGAAGTTCTTGCAGAGAATGCAGGAAAAGCACAGCGTATGTAAAAAGTGCTCAAAGGAAGAAGAAAGAGGAAATATATAGGTTCTGGAATTCAAAAAGTTTGAAAGGAACTTTTGAATTCGAAACGGCAGGGGCAGTTATGTCCACGCGCGCGTGAAAAGTTAAGGCCAAATCCTAAAAGGTGCAATGATGGTTTTTTCTGAAATGACGCAAACATTAATTGTGCGCGGAGTCCAAGCGCTTATTTGAAGGCGCACAGGCCTGGAGGCACAGCTATACGCTACAACGTGTCAGCCTAGAAAGAAGGGATACGACCTTTCGTATTCAGGCAAGGTACATCCTATTTTCCTAATATTTCCTAAGGATAATCTGATTGGGATAAGACATCAAAATATTTTATTACGAGGAAATTTTAGTCCAGATACTAAATGGCCACAGCTGAATTTGTCCAACGTGGTCAACTCGGCATAGTTCACCACGGTCATAACCGGGGTAGTACGATACGAAGGCCTCAAATATTTATCCAACGTGGTCAACTCGGTATAGTTCACTGCGATCATAACCGGGGTGATGTGGCACAAATGGAGCATATTTTTTCTCACATATGCGGTGCGTACATGCGCAATGTCGGATTAAATGACAAACTCGGATGAGTAAAACGGCTCAACTTGGTTGGCAGAAAAATAAGGAAAATCAACATCGGCATATATTTAAATATGAGTCAAGACATGAGTGAAAAATAGAAGCAAGCTTTGTATTGATATCTGATCAGGTTACATAGTGCTTTTACAAGGAAATAAAACTACCACATACGCCTACAAAGGTGGTTGAAGGATCAAAGTATAGAAAATAAGACTACATTCGTAACCCTAATTACAACCAGAACCCTCCCACAAAGTTTGGGAGACCTGGAGACAAAGGTCGAGCAACTATCCAGCGATTACATCATATTGTTGAAGGTGCTCGTTGGATATGCTGGAGTCCTTAGAGAAGTTTAGACAAGTCCATGGAGACTGTCAAACATGTCTCGGGACTCCCATGGAGGATGAAGAAGCTCAAATTGGAAGATGCGCAGATAAAAGCCTGAACCTCTTCCCAAGATCCCATACGAAATCGAACCAGATGTGAAGACTGGCAAATACATCTGGGATCCTAGGCATCCACCATGCGACGTGCTTGAAGACTAGCAAATATATCTGAAGACATAGCCGCAGAACAGTGACCAAGAAGGCCTTTCTTCCTTCCAAGAACGTACTCTTCTTCCCCACATGGCTGGAAAAATGGAAGTTAGGCAACGGATGATGAAATTTGAAACTCTCACCAAGAAGCTCATCATATCTTGAAAGTATTCACCCAGAAAAAGAATGGGAACCAGACCAGTCATGATGAAGAATGAGAAGCGATAAAGGGATTTATAGGCCAGGCAAATTGTAAAGGCTGAGCGGCAATAAATGACACTTTGAAAATGACGATTTCTTTTCCAAGAAAAGAAATAATGACGGTTATCAAAATACGTGAGTATTAATGGTGCACGAAAACCGAAGGCGGCTAAGTGTGCCCAATTAATGTGAAGATATGACCGTATGAAACAAGATAAGTAAGTTGAACGGTCATCAAATCAGAGTATGGCACGTGTCTCCACCTCACCAAAGATTGGGGGCAGCACGCATATAGAGAATTTTGAAACACTAAATTTGGTACAATTCAGATGAGACAATCTCAGATACTGTGAGATACCGGGATGA
This sequence comes from Acacia pycnantha, assembly GCA_025563575.1. Taxonomy (NCBI): domain Eukaryota; kingdom Viridiplantae; phylum Streptophyta; class Magnoliopsida; order Fabales; family Fabaceae; genus Acacia; species Acacia pycnantha. The sequence continues at coordinate 1,259,963 of JAMWYP010000142.1, forward strand.
GGCCTTCCATTTGAGTAAAGGAAATATGGGAAGCGCCGAAGTTAAGTCAAACTCGGTCTAGCATCCGGGGTTTCAATGCTAAAAGTATGCATTCAGGAATCTCGGGGTTGTAGCCTATAAACCCTGATGTCTCGGCTTAAAATATGTAAACCCGGAATTCTGGGTCAGCACACGCGAACGTCCAGCAATCGTGAGCACATGATCCGGATTTTGAAAGTAACACACCCTGGCAGTTCAGAAACCTAAACTACCAGGATGGGGGGCAGATAGAGTGGGCAACGATTTGCGTGTTATTAAAAACCAGTATTAGCGCAAACCAAAAAGTTTAATGCAAGCTCGGACAAGAATTCGAAATGAGCACGTTGAACGGGTTGCGCAGACAATAAATATTTTCTATTTATTGAGATATACTTACGTGTTATTAAATGCAGGAATATAAACCAGGCAATTAGGCCGGGAAAATTGTTATGAAAGCAAAGCCGGATACAGAAGATCTCGGGAAGCAGTCAATTAATCTCGGAAGCTCAGAGACCTGAACTACCAAGCTTGGGGGCAACTGTTATGGACTCGAATAATGGGCTTGGCAGAGACTGAGCCCAATAGGAGTGCCTTAGGCGGGAAACCCTCCTTGAGATAGGTAACTTGCCAATCACCTCTTTAATGTGCCGTTAATTCAGGGATCATGCAGATACTGGAGCAAGCACCATTAAGACGTGAGATACGCACGACGCCAGAGAGTAACTGAAGGTTAGGAGGACGAAACCCTAGGTAATCTCTATAAATAGGAGGTTACCTACCAGGTATGTTCTTCACGTTCACCATTACATTCTTTACCATTCAGTCTCACTGTGCACACACACCACCCTCAGGGGAAGAGCCAACCCCGTGTAGCACAGTGATCCGTTAGCAACCGCTGATATCTCCTCCATAGATACCAGTAGGCGCTATACCCGATCCAATATCAATCATACCTAGCCCATCGAGGCTAGACATCTGTGTTCTACGACAGAACACCTACCTTCTTACATTTGACAATCATCATTTTTAACCATTAAGTATTCTTTAAGGCTACGTAACGTTTGCTTGTGAAGAACTATCAAGTGTCTTCCCTTTTTTTTTTTTAAGAAAAAAGAAGACAACCTTATTTGACGGTTAATTAGTATTTGTAACCGTTAAGTATTTGTAAACTAATTAATGGTTATCATATTTTATCATCAAGTATTTAGGAATCATACTTTACGATTAATTATTATAATCATTATGTATTTTCTTTTCATTGATTCTGCCTCTTTATACATTACGGTTCTTCTGTTTAACAATTAAGTGTTAGCGTTATGTAGTTTTGCACAAACTCCGCCTCGACATACCTCCTCGACATACCTGATGGATTTTCGCTTTCTATAACCTTTGAGTATTTAGAGTTATATATTTACAATTTTGTAGTAGCATCATTTTAAGGGTTTAATGTTTATGCATTTACTGCAGAAATATTTTTTCTGCTACACTCATATAAAAGTGAGTGGGTCCCATTGTAAAGAGAAGAGAGAGAAAATATGAATATGACCCACTCACTTTTATGTGAGTGCTGCAGATATAATATTTCTGCAATAAATACAGAAACATTAAACCCATCATTTAAATGATAATTTTATAATATTATATAATATAATTTAAAATTACATTTATTAAGGAAGGCTAGAATGTCAACCGACGTCTATTATTGAATTCACCCGACCTTAAGAAAAATCTTTTTATAAAAGAATACTTTTAACTCTCCGCCAAATTCTTTTGTGACTTTTTTCTCGACATATAGTACATGTGACCGAAAGGGATTCAATTTAAAGCGAAGCTTGGTTCATGTTCATTACACAAGGAAGAACGATACAAGTATGTGTAATCATGATCAAGAATTTAACTCTTTCGCATAAATCCACTTTATGCCCTGAATGAGACTACTCTACTTTAATTTATTGTCTTTTTCTTTTTGGTCACTAATCAACATCCTTAGATTCGAATAATAATGCATATCCTTTGGAAAATAATATAAATGCTACTTTTTATGTCATTTTTCTGATGATAAGCATATCATATATTCTTCGTAAATTAGAACTTTGCTTATATATGTTCCCATTTGTCCCAGTTAAACCTCTCCACTACAACAAAAAACAAAGGTTCATAAACGACTTGTATACATCAACTTTAATTTCTGCAAGTTGAACCTGAGATCTAAAACTCATGTCATTCATTAGATTGTGTTCAGCTTCAAATCAAAGAGATTGTGACTTCACTATACTAACTCTTGCATTTAAGACCAGAGGAACTATTCGTTTTTACTTTCTCCGAAGATAGCAACCTCTCCACTTGAGTCTAGGTCCACAACTCCACAAGAACACGCTTAACTTAGCCATTTACTCTTTCAAATATGGTTTATAATGGCTATAGAGCAGCATGCGTCCTGTATGCTGAATCTGACATCAGAGAAAGTGCGATCTGCAGAGAGCTAAAAATCATTATAGCTTTCTGGGCTAAATAGATTACGGTTTGTCAGAGTCGTGTTTGTCTTTTCTGTTGTGTTGTGTGTAATTATATATAATTCCCTTCGTTGCTCTTTCGCAGCTCTACTCTTAGCACTATGAAAGTGGAACAGAGAATCTCTTGTCGTTTTGATTCTTCTATCTTCGATAACAAGATAATATATTTATATACACTCTTAAATTAATGTTGACGTTTCTCCTTTAGTCTATTTGCTTCATGGTTTTAGTTTCTTTAGATATTCGAAGGCTTAAATTTTCTCATATTTTATATAATATGTCGGTTTGAACAAAAATATGCATGAAAAAAAAAATTATAGCCTACAAGAATAAAAATGAAACACACGATCAAGAAGTCAACAACCATTGTTATATTGGAATTTGGAACAACTAAAATTATGTAAAGAAAAAGGTTAAGGTGCAAATTGGCCAACAAAGTTTTACTTTAGGAGTGTCTAGCACAAAAAATTTTAAGTGAACCAAAAATACCAAAACACTTTTAAAAATGTAAACTTAGCACAATACCGTTACAAAAAAATCAACGTCAGTTAAAATCACAAACTTTTAAGGGTTAAGGTGTAGGTTGACCAACAAAGTGTTATTCCATGAGCGCCCAGCACAAAAAAGTTTTTAAGTGGACCTAAAGTATCTACTAGTTACATTTGTGATTTTTTTTTTTTTTTTTTTTTTTTTTTTTTTGCATTCACTCTTTCTAACCCCCAATGCACATGGTTGGGGGGTACGGGCAAGGATTAACAGTGGTCGGATTTTGGGTGGATTGCACATGGACTTGTCCGGGCAAGTTCGAAAAGTTACCACCCTTACTCAAAATGAAATATACTCATTACATTTGTTAGTTTTTTGTTGCACTCTTTCTAACCCCAATGCACATGGTTGGGGGGGGTCTAGGCAAGGACTTGCAACAGTCGGATTTTGAATGGATTGCACATGGACTTGCTCGGGCACGTTAGAAATGACTCTAAACAGTAGGACATAGATACAAAGAGAGGAGGAGACACTGATCAAGGTTGAAGAAGAAGAAGTAAAGGAAAAATTTGTGGAACCAAGGTAAGATCTTGTGTTATGGTTTTGTTGTCCCCAATTCTTCCCTCCTCCTACTTCTTTAGCTCATGAAACACTCTTTTAAAGCATCTCAAGAGGTGCTAGCCAAAACTCATAAAGAACCAATGAGGAAGAGATTTCGTAAGAAATACGAAACAAAGACCAATGTGAGTGATTCTAGGCCTATTTGACGTATATTGGAACTTGATTGGTGGTTTTTTGTGTTTTCTTGAAATTTGGTGGTTGAAATCCTCATTGAAAAATGCTATCCAATTGGTCCGAAAATGGTTAGAGTAAGATTAAATGCCTAAACACCAAAATGGAAGTGATTTGGGACTAAACTCTGATGGATTTGCAAGGAAACTTGGAACAACAATTTTGTTGTCTTTTATCCTTAATTTTGGGTCAACATAGGGTATATAGAAGAAATGATATTTTGACCATGTTGATGGTTCCAATATGATCAAAACGAAAAATTTTGTAGGATAGTGGTTGGGTAGTGATTTTGGAAGCTTTGGGATTGTATTAGCCAAAGTCTTAAAATTGCCTCTAAAAATTCCTGTACGGGCATTGAGTTTGCAACGAATTTTTGGGGCATCAAATGATGTTCTATTGCAATGAAAATTTTCAAAATTAAAGTAGGCATAATGAGCTTTAATTTGAAATGTCATTTGTAATTTTTGGATCTGTATACATTGAGCTATGAATTGTTGAACATTACCTATAATTTTGTAATGAAAACTAGGCAGAAGTCACTGTTTGATTAAACTGGGAATGACATGCATGTGAATGGCTTTTGAAAGTATTTTTCCTTGATATTATACTTAATAATGAGTTCATAGGCTTTGGAATCACCCCATTTGGACACTTAGGCTAAGAGTTATGATTTTCAGAGTTATGATAAAAATTCTAGAAAATCTGGTCAAAGGTGCGAAAATGATAGAAACAATGGCACATGTTCATTATTTTGTTGTTCAAGTTTAAAATGGATTCTTGGATAAATATTAGGACTACAAAATTTATGTTTAAGTATGATATACTAGCTGACATTTTAAATGTCAAGAGTTGGAGTAAATAATGACCATTGTCCGTAATGTATTCTCATAGGAACTCATAATAGTTCGGAGATTGTTACACCCCTACCGGCCTCGCCCTTTCTGGTGGTGGGTTAGAGGGATCCTTTTTTCTTATTGCCTTTCCTTTGTTAATATTCCCTTGAGTAAATACCATTTTTGGTCCCTGACAAAAAACGCGATCCCCATTTTGGTCCCTTACAAAAAAATGTCCTTTTTAGTTCATAAAAAGGATGAATAAGGGTCGATTGGTTGACATTTTGATCCCTCACAAATTTCCAAAAGGTCCTTTTTAGTCCCTAAAAAATGACGAATAATGGTCGATTTTTTTGTAAGGGACCAAAATGGGGTCCGTGTTTTTTGTCAAGGACCAGAAATGGTATTTACTCTATTCCCTTTTAATCATACCTCAGAGTTGTTGGAAATTATGCCCTAGGGGCAAGTCATTGTACTTTAAACGTTTATGTTATTTAAAGTATTGCTCCGTTTTGTTATCATATCATTTGCATGTTTATAGTGATAACTGTATCCTTAGATGTATCTTATAGATTATCCTAAATGTCCCTGATCAGTAATCTATGCGGGGAAAAGATGAAATAAGGCCGGTATGACTTTGATGAGTATGAAGATACGAATCAAAGTCATAGGCACTTGTAAGAGTACAAGATGCTAGATCAACCCACTATGAGAAAGCTGCATGGATTTAGTCATAAGCTTATCTCATGTATAACCGCGTCACAACACCCTTTGACATGAGATTATCATGGATTCCTACATGAGAGTCGCTGATCTCTGACCTAGTCAAAAGTCACCTTTGACCGGGTGATGATAAAGGCTTTGATTGGGATCAGTGATTTTCATGCAGAGGAATGTGAATGGTCAAGATGGAATTTGTCCCTCACATTTGTTGAGAGATAAAACTGGGCCCCTCGATGAGTGAGTTTGAGAAATGTATGGCCATACTACGATGGAAAGGAGTTTCTGTTTCAGTTATTAGACTACTCAAGAATCGAGAAAGTAATGGTCAAGAAAAGGAAGTTGTCATTATCCATGCCTCATCCTTGACTAAATTATCGCATGACAAAAGGGGTGTGACATGGTTGTACGATAGGTTGTATCGTATCATCGATCCCCATGTGAATTGGGTAGTCGCAATGTTTTGCTAGAGGCCGCTTGCGACTTGTGGGCTGGTACAGTATTGGTCCACTGTGTTAGTTCTCTATTGGTTTTGATGATAACGGACAATTGTAAACACAGATGAAAGTTTGTCTTTGTAAGTTGAAAAACTCACTGTCAAAGGCAAACTCGAGTTTCAATTTGGAAACTCGAGTTTGGACTTGACAGAAAAGAGCTCAAATTTTTGCAAAGAAAGACAAATTCGAGTTTTGATCATATAGAGAGCTTCTGAGTTTTTTTCATAGACAAAGCAAACTCCAGTTTGATTTAACAAACTCGAGTTTTGACAAGACAGAGAGCTATCAACTTTACAAAGATACCAAAACTCCAGTTTCCATTTGGAAACTTGAGTTTAGGTTACACAGAAAGTTCTCTAAGTTTCCAAGCTTTATTGGAAACTCTAGTTTACTTTTGGAAACTGGAGTTTTCACCTTACAGAGAACAATGGTCAATTGTGAACTTGTGAAAACTCCAGTTTAGATTTTGAAACTCCAGTTTTAACTTGGCATAAATTTTCAAATGTTTTATACTTAAAGAGAAAACTCGAGTTTAGTATTGAAAACTCGAGTTTGCGCCAAGAAGAAAGATTAGCGTTATTTCAATGTTTTTGAAAACTCCAGTTTTCTATTTGAAACTCTAGTTTTGAGGTTTTGGACTTAAACATGTTTTTCACCAAATATTCCAAAACTCGAGTTTGTCATTAATCAACTCGAGTTTTGCCTCAATACTCAAAGTATGATTTTTGGACTCAAACCCGACTTTCTTCTCTGGAAGAAGAAAACTCGAGCTCGAGTTTCCACTTTTAGCAAAGTGACAAACTCCAGTTTGGATAAACAAACTCGAGTTTATGTCGCTGGATTTGAATTTCAAGATGAACGAATTTGTGAAACCTTTATGTTTGATCCTAATACTTTGTATCATCATTCATTACTACTCCTAACTATGTTTAATCAGTTTGTTAGTGAGTTTCAGATGATTTAGAAAGGATTAAATGGAGAATTAGCAAAAAGCATAAAGTGGTGTCAGCACATTAAATGCAAAGTCCAGAAAACTTGTATACTTTTGGACAATCATTCTCCTCACGTTTTGTAGGAATTGATGTTTCCTTTCCTCATCCAGTAGCTGCTCTTCCAACGGATTAAAAGTCAAGAAGTCAAGCCTGAACTTGTGTGCAGCTGGATTAACCAAAGAGTAGAGATAGAAGAAGACCAAAACCTTCACTAATCATCCTCCAACGTTGGCAACGGTCACATTAGGATTTATAACGGTCATTTAATGATCTCTATCTATAAATAGAGATGCATTCAATTCTTCTCAACAACCAATCTGTGAGAAAACGAAAATCATTAAAGTTTCAACTACTCTTTGAGTTTTCTTGTGTAAAGTATTTTTTGATACATTTGCTCTTCAATGATTATCTTATCGACTCTTAGAGAGAGTTTATTGATTGTAAATCATTTATTGTAAAATATCTCAAGTCAATGGGACTTGGAGATTGGGTTATTGATTACAACTTGTAAGGGGGAGTAAGTTCTAGTGAGAGAATTACTCTTAAGTGCAGAGTGTGTGATCAATTGAGATAGTGAGAAATCCCAGAGAGTCTGGGGACTGGACGTAGGTCAAGAGTTTAGACCGAACCAGTATAAATCCTTTGTGTCTTGCTTCTCTTCCTTATACTCTGTCTACCTCTGTTTTATTACACGAAAACAAAGCAATCCGAAAAAGTTTTAATTCACCCCTCCTAGTGATTCAGCTCCGCTTTCACACTGCCAATCTCATGTGAGCCTTGAGGGTCACACACAAGAATAGTCCAATATGAGCAAAAGTGTCCAGATTCATTGAATCTTATATATGTCTAAGATTTAATGAATACTGTATATATATATATATATATTAAATTCAAAATTAATAATAACATTATTTGTATAGATAATAATATTATTATATAGTATTTGTTACGAACCTATATTAGGCCCAATAGCGGTAAAGCCCAACGACCATAGGTGAGGCATAACCGATCCTACCTATTAGCAAGGAGGATCCTAACTCCCCCAATAATCAAGGAATATCTCTAGATATGGTTGAGTAGTTAGGATCCTTGGGCCGGAGATCACGCCAGGCCCAGAATATCCTACCTAAGGTACACTCTATAAATGCTGAGGTCAAACCCTAAGGTACACACGTTCTAATCCCTGAACTATTTACATATTGTCACACTGTGTGCACACCCCACCCCCTTGGCTAAGAGCCTGGTTGTGTACAGTGATCCCATCTTCTACTGAGTGCTTCCCTCATAAGCATTCAGGAAGAGACCTTTGATCCAATATCAAAGCACCAGCCCACCCGACTGGACATCTGTGTTCTACACCAGAACAGTGGCGCCGACCGTGGGGACCAAAAATTTCGACCCCCATGACCAATGAGGGTTAATACAAGAAGTACGAGCCAAAGGCAGACGGAGACTGGACTTCCGCCCAATCAGCCGTCGCAACAACATGAAGAGGAAATGATCAACCCCGTCCACGATAATGGACACGCAGGGGAAGACCAGCCCTCACCACTGCGGCACGAGGAACCAGTCAACTCCGCCCCTAATAATGGGTACCTAGCCGAGGACCAGTCAGATACCGAGTCCTCGGCAGCACGAAACCCTAAGTAGACGGACGTCCATCAAAGACAGCAGGATGTAATCTCGGAAACCTTCCCAATCGAACACCCTGAGATCCGACGCCTGCAGGTCACTCTGGGTTCACTGCTGAGACGCATGGAGACCATGGAACACCGAAACTCCCTGCATATGCAATGACTCGAGGAATGACTAAGGCGAAGGGATTCCACATCGAGGGAGTCCGCGACAAAGGAGTCCGCGACCAAGGAGTCCGTCACAAGGGAATCCACGTCAAGGGAATCTGCATCTTCCAAAGGGGCCCGGGGTGACAGGAACTGAGAAAGGGTTCGAGATGGAGAAACTTCCTACGACGTAAAACGGCCGAGGTCGTGACCCGACGTACCCTGGCAGAAATCTGGACCGAGAGGATGAGAACCGAGGAGGTAGACCTCCACGATGTCCACCAACAGGGGTTCCACGGAGAAGGTACGTCGGGGAGGAGAATGTTAGTCCTTTCTCAGACGTCGTTTTCAACGCACCTTACCCGGACGATTTTGACCTGGCCGACCTCACTGAATAGGACGAAACCCAAGACCCGACTACCCACGTCAAGGACTTCGAGGTCACTATGTGCGTAAGAAGACTCAGAGAGCCCGTCATCACCCGAATATTTGCTACAACTCTTAAAGGAGCCGCCTTAAAATGGCTCCATACCTTGCCCATAAGGTCGATACACACTTTCGACCAGTTGGCGGAGGCATTCGAGTTGCATTTTGCTACCAACAAGCAACAACCGAAGTCCCAGTACATTCTGGACAGAATTAAGCAGCGGCCTGGGGAAACGCTTCAAAGTTATTTGGATCGGTTCAGGGACGCGGATTTACAAGTGCGCGGGTTAAATCAAAAGGTACATGTGCACCTACTGGCCACCGGCCTAGACAGTGAATCTCGGCTAGCCGGGTCATTCTTTAAGGAACCGGCCAGGACCCTGAACGAATTCATAACGCGATCGAAGAAATACCTGGAAATGGAGCAAATGCGCCTAGAAAATGCTCCTCTGAAAGACCTGGATAGGAGGACGCCACCAAGGGACAAGAACCAGTCTGACGGCTGCAAGCCAGATCACCGGGGAAGAAGCTCAGACAATAAGTCCCCTAGTGCAAAACCCGAGGTGAAAGGTAAATATGACAAATATACCCCATTAAATGTGCCCCGCTACCAGTTATGGAGGGAGGTAGCATTGACCGAGATGCAGAAGATCAAGAGACCTCGGCCTCTCAGGAAACGAGCCAGTACGGACCATACCCATTTCTGTGCTTTTCACGATAGTCTGGGGCATACCACGGACCAATGCTATGAACTCCGCGGTGCCATTGAGAAGTTCAACAGAGAAGGGAAGTTGCGCCAATATGTAATCAAAACTCAAGGGAGAAAGAGAGATAAGTGAAAACAAGGCAATCGACATGACAGCCCGGCCCCCGAGAGAAAGAAAGATGAAAAGCTGTAGAGGTCGGGGTCCGAAGAGGATGAGTTTCCCGAGGCCGAGTTCGATTGTAACGTGATCAGTGGGGCCTTTGGTGGAGGCGGAGACACGGCAAGCCAGCGAAGGAAATACTTAAAGGAGGTCCTCTCAGTGAGGGACCGACCTAAATTCAAGGAAGACCCGGACATGGCGGGTAGGGTGGAACGACCTCAGCTCTTTTTCACAAAGGAAGACATGAAGGACGTAGTACCCGGCCATCAAGACGGCCTGGTAATCACAGGAACCCTAGTCAACTGCCGAGTCAAAAGAATATTCATAGACACCGGAAGCTCAGCTGATATTATTATCTGGGATGCCTTCAAAAGGATGAACCTCGATAAAGAAGACCTGAAACCAAGCAAAATAACCCTTGTCGGGTTTAATGGAGAGCTCTCCCCTCCCAAGGGATACATCGATCTCAGACTGACTCTGGGAACGAAAGAAGGTTTCAAGTGTGACCGGGTAAGGTTTATTGTGGCCGAGTTCCCTTCCCCTTATAATGTAATACTAGGCAGGCCAACTATCCACAAGTGGGATATGCTGGTATCCACCAAGCATCAGAAGCTGAAAATGGTGAGTAACACCAACCAAGTCTTCACCATTAAGGGCGGTCAGAAGGATTCTCGACAATGCTACTTCGAGACGATCAGGGAAGGTGAAAACGCAGTCCCATCTCCTTCCCAGCCTCGAGATATCCATCCCTACTTGAAGGATCGAGGAGGAGGAAAGCCCAGACAGACGGTTAATATGGTAGAATTGGACTTGCGGGACGAGCCCGTAGTCCCCCGACCAGAGCCAGAAGGGGAGTTGGAAGATCTCATCGTCGGAAACGGGCCATCCCAAATCACAAAGATAGGCAGAACATTGAACCTGGACTTGAAAATAAGGTTGGAGGAATTCTTAGCAATAAACAGAGACATTTTTGCTTGGAGCCCTATTAAATACACAGGATCGACTCCAGAGTTTTGTTGTCTGCCCAGAAGAAGAGAAAAAGAGGACCAAAAAGGCAACTGGCCCTTGACAAGCATGTTGACGAACTATTGGAGGTAAGGTTCATCCGAGAAATACAATACACCACATGGCTATCCAACGTGGTAATGGTCCTGAAACCAAACGGCAAGTGAAGGGTATGCACGGACTACACAAATTTGAATAAGGCATGCCCCAAAGATGCCTATTCGATGCCCAACATCGACCAACTAGTGGATAACTCATCCGGGTTCCAGTTGCTATCTTTCATGGATGCCTACTCGGGATACAACGAAATTGCTATGCACCCCGACGGTCAAGAGGCCACAACCTTCATCACCGAAAAAGGAAATTATTGTTACAACGTCATGCCATTTGGTTTGAAGAACGTCGGGGCAACGTATCAAAGGATGATGAACAAGGTATTCGAGGATCAGCTCGGCCAGAACATAGAGGTCTACATCGATGACATGATCGTCAAGTCATACAACCCTGAAAACCACATCCGAGATCTAGAACAAACCTTCAACAAACTGAGGAAGTACAGAATCCGGCTAAATGTGCTTTCGGGGTCCCGACTGGAAAGTTCCTCGGGTTCCTGTTAACCAGCTAAGGAATTGAGGCCAACCCAGACAAATGTAAGGTCGTACTAGACATGCAAGCGCCTAGGAATAAGAAAGAAGTCCAACAGCTAACGGGAAGACTGGCGGCATTAACTAGGTTCTTGCCGAGATTGGCAGAGAACGCCCTTCCCTTGTTCAAATTATTGAAAAAGGAAACAACAGGGGACTGGAACCCGGAGTGTGACGCCGCATTCGAAAAAATCAAACAATGCTTGGGAACTCCGCCGGTTCTATCGAAACCACAGCCCGGTGAGACTCTGCTCCTCTACCTATCAATCGGAGATGAGGCAATGAGCTCGGTATTAGTCCGAGAAACCAAGAACGGTCAGGAACTGATATACTTCATAAGCAAAGCCCTGCAGAGTTCGGAGCTAAGATACCAAAAGCTGGAAAATTGGCTTTCGCCATACTCACAACGGCAAGAAGACTTCGCCCATATTTCCAAGCGCATAAAATCGTGGTTCGGACCAGCCAACCGATTCGGCAAGTGTTGCACAAGTCCGACTTGGCCGGCAGGATGATCAGTTGGGCCATAGAATTATCTGAGTTTGACATCACCTACAAAGCACGACACGCCATTAAGTCATAGCGTTGGTGGACTTCCTATGGGAACTGACCCCGACTAGGAAGGATGTCGGCGACCTCGACCTCTAGAAAGTGTACGTGGACAGTTCCTCGAATTCTAAGGGAAGTGGGGCCAGAATAATCATAGAAAGCCCTGAAGGAATCGCAATTGAGCATTCCCTACAGTTAAACTTTCCGACATCAAAAAATCAGGCCGAGTACAAGGCACTCCTGGCCAGGCTCCAACAGACCAAGGAACTGGGAGCCCAGAGAGTTACGGTTTTCACCGACTCACAGCTTGTCGCAGCCCAGGTGGACGAGACGTACCAAGCCAAGGGCCTACTGATGGAGAAATACCTAAATAAAGTAAAGGAGGCACTATCGGACTTTGAGGAAGTGACGGTCATGCACATCCCCAAAGGAGAAAACGTCAGGGCCGACATCCCCTCCAAGCTTGCAAGCAATAAAGGCACGGCCAACCATAAGATCGTGGTCTAACAAAAGCTAGAAGAACCGACCTGTGTAATGGCCATATCCACTTCTACCGATTGGAGGAAGCCACTCGAAGATTAACTCGAGCGAGGAATTCTCCCCCTTGAGACTACCGAGGCCAAGAAACTCATTCGGGAGTCCGCGGTGTATACAATGGTGGAAGATAACCTCTACCGAAAGGGCCTACATACCCCAATGCTAAGGTGTTTGAGCACCAGCGGGAGCAAATACGTTCTTGCAGAAATCCATGGAGGAATCAATGGACAGCACATGGGGGCCAAAGCGTTGGCAAGAAAGGCACTACGGGCCGGTTACTATTGGCCGACTATGGAAGAGGACTCCAAGGAGTTCGTCAAAACGTGTGAAAGCTGCCAAAAACACGCCAAAATCATTTGGTCCCCTCCATCAGACATGGAATACATCTCGGCCCCATGGCCATTTTACAAGTGGGGATGGACCTGCTGGGGCCATTTAAAGCCGCCCTCGAACAACTACGGTGGTTAATAGTAGCGGTCGATTATTTTACAAAGTGGATCGAAGCCGAGCCCCTAACCACTATCACCTCGGCTAGGGTGCGTCGTTTTGTCCAACAAAGCATCTTTTCCCGCTTCGGAATCCCGACTGAGGTCGTGACCGACAACGGCACCCAATTCACTGACAGGAACTTCCAGGGCATGATGGTCGACCTCGGCGTCACACACCACTTTGCCTCTGTCGAACATCCT